>OX380351.1:1355763-2711527 GCA_947425015.1 Pterostichus niger | reverse complement strand
CTAGCTTTCAGGACAAATTAAAACATTTTAAAATGATTCTAAATTTGTTTAAAACAATTTTAAGAAGTATTTGGCAGCTGGGATCCTCTAGCCATCGTCTTAGAGCACTTAGCTAGCTTTCAGGACAAATTAAAACATTTTAAAATTCGTTTAAAACAATTTTAAGAAGTATTTGACATCTGGGATCCTCTAGCCATCGTCTTAGAGCACTCAGCTAGCTTTCAGGACAAATTAAAACATTTTAAAATTTGTTTAAAACAATTTTAAGAAGTATTTGACATCTGGGATCCTCTAGCCATCGTCTTAGAGCACTTAGCTAGCTTTCAGGACAAATTAAAACATTTTAAAATTCGTTTAAAACAATTTTAAGAAGTATTTGACATATGGGATCCTCTAGCCATCGTCTTAGAGCACTCAGCTAGCTTTCAGGACAAATTAAAACATTTTAAAATTTGTTTAAAACAATTTTAAGAAGTATTTGACATCTGGGATCCTCTAGCCATCGTCTTAGAGCACTTAGCTAGCTTTCAGGACAAATTAAAACATTTTAAAATTCGTTTAAAACAATTTTAAGAAGTATTTGGCAGCTGGGATCCTCTAGCCATCGTCTTAGAGCACTCAGCTAGCTTTCAGGACAAATTAAAACATTTTAAAATTTGTTTAAAACAATTTTAAGAAGTATTTGACATCTGGGATCCTCTAGCCATCGTCTTAGAGCACTTAGCTAGCTTTCAGGACAAATTAAAACATTTTAAAATTTGTTTAAAACAATTTTAAGAAGTATTTGGCAGCTGGGATCCTCTAGCCTTAGAGCACCCAGCTAGCTTTCAGAACAAATTAAAACATTTTAAAATTTATTTAAAACAATTTTAAGAAGTATTTGACATCTGGGATCCTCTAGCCATCGTCTTAGAGCACTTAGCTAGCTTTCAGGACAAATTAAAACATTTTAAAATTTGTTTAAAACAATTTTTATAAGTATTTGACAGGTAGGATCCTCTAGCCATCGTCTTAGAGCACTCAGCTAGCTTTCAGGACAAATTTAAAACATTTGAAAATGATTCTAAATTTGTTTAAAACAATTTTAAGAAGTATTTGGCAGCTGGGATCCTCTAGCCATCGTCTTAGAGCACTCAGCTAGCTTTCAGGACAAATTAAAACATTTTAAAATTTGTTTAAAACAATTTTAAGAAGTATTTGACATCTGGGATCCTCTAGCCATCGTCTTAGAGCACTTAGCTAGCTTTCAGGACAAATTAAAACATTTTAAAATTTGTTTAAAACAATTTTAAGAAGTATTTGGCAGCTGGGATCCTCTAGCCTTAGAGCACTCAGCTAGCTTTCAGGACAAATTAAAACATTTTAAAATTTGTTTAAAACAATTTTAAGAAGTATTTGACATCTGGGATCCTCTAGCCATCGTCTTAGAGCACTTAGCTAGCTTTCAGGACAAATTAAAACATTTTAAAATTCGTTTAAAACAATTTTAAGAAGTATTTGACTGCTAGGATCCTCTAGCCATCGTCTTAGAGCACTCAGCTAGCTTTCAGGACAAATTAAAACATTTTAAAATTCGTTTAAAACAATTTTAAGAAGTATTTGACATCTGGGATCCTCTAGCCATCGTCTTAGAGCACTTAGCTAGCTTTCAGGACAAATTAAAACATTTTAAAATTCGTTTAAAACAATTTTAAGAAGTATTTGACTGCTAGGATCCTCTAGCCATCGTCTTAGAGCACTCAGCTAGCTTTCAGAACAAATTAAAACATTTTAAAATTTATTTAAAACAATTTTAAGAAGTATTTGACATCTGGGATCCTCTAGCCATCGTCTTAGAGCACTTAGTTAGCTTTCAGGACAAATTAAAACATTTTAAAATTTGTTTAAAACAATTTTAAGAAGTATTTGACAGCTAGGATTCTCTAGCCATCGTCTAACTAACTTTTTATATAATTTAAAATATTGCTAAAGAGTTTTAAAACAATTCGATAGATAACACATCACTGAAAATCATCTCCGATCGGTTTACATGCCTTCACCAAACCCTAAACCAAACTTCTACACCTCTAGGTGACGCTACAGCATCTTCTACGTCAGCGAAACGCAAACCAATGCGTCAAGCCGCCGCCAGATCATTGAAACGAGCCCGAGGTGGCGGTTCCAGCGACTCCGACGACATGGGTGTCGACAGCGAAGTGGAACGCCGCTCCTCCGGCTCCGAGTACAAAGTCTCAGCTTCTGATGTCAGCGAGATTAGCGATGAACATTCAGACTCGAACCAGAGCTCGGATTTCAACCCATTTTATAGTGATAGTGATAGTGACGCCGATCCATGGGTTGGGAGAAAGAAAAAAGGTGAGTACGATCGTTTGAAATACTTTAATAGTAGTTTATGTAATAAGTACATAATTTAGGTCTTTATTGGACGAGCCGAATTTGATGGCAGAGCGAGGCTAATAAATAAGGCGAGTCTATAAAGTCCGATTATGTACGAGTTGCGGCTAAACTTGACTTGGGGGCCAAACCTGAAGTTGGCTGCAGAACAAGCTGCTTCTGGCTTGAATTCAGGAATACCAACTTAACGTCAAAAGCCGGACAATTTGAAATGCGAAGTATATTTATCATAAAAATGCGTTCTGTACTAGGTTTGGCATGGTTAGGGGTGTTTTTTTTTTAGTTAAGCTAAGCGGAGGATCCCTGGTTCGAATCCAGGCGTCATCTGAATTGTTCTGTCATAAAATTTATCTTTAAAACAAAATTTTGTTTGTAATAAAATTCGCATTTCAAGTATAATTATCATAAAAATGCGTTCTGTACTAGGTTTGGCATGGTTAGGGGTGTTTTTTTTTTTAATTGGTACTCTTGAATTCAAGCCAGAAACAGCTTGTTTTGCAGCCAACTTCAGGTTTGGCCCTCAACTCAAGTTTTACCCGAGTTGCATACAACGTTTTATGTTCGACTGCATGGAGAATATTTTCTCTTAAAATATGATTATGTCAATACCTATATTTAAAACATTTAATTGCATCTCAAAGTGTGCTTCGTTGTTATGCATTTGTTGCTTTGTTTATCAAATTGTCAAAGTGAAAATAGTGTTGAGATAGATGAAGACATTGAAGACGTTCCAAAAGAAATAAAAGATCTTGCATGTAATGCAAGAGAATATCTAACAATTGTATGAAGACACATATAATACATACAGAAAATGGTGTTTAAATATTTCTTTTGAATTTTGTTTTAATGTGACATTGACAGCAGTCCAATTTTGCATTTTTATCGTACTAGTCCAATAAAGTACCCGATTATGGACAGTAAACAGTGTCGTAAAACAAGGTAATATGATGCAGTCGAACATAAAATGGTTTACGACAGGTTTCAGAAGTATTGATGCTCTATCCACCGTCTCAAAGCGCTCAGCAAGCTTTTAAGACAATTTAACCAGAGTTCTAGAACAATTGAACAATAATAACAACAAGGACAAAATTAATTGTCATCCAATACTTGATGAAACAAGGTTTCATAAAAAATATGAAATAAACACTTGGCTATGTTTCACAAAATTCAGCCTCCAAGTCACCTTATGAGGGCATCGTCAGAGACTGGCCAGCACAGTTAATAACCATAGACGCGTTTCACTCTTATTAGAGCTCATCAGTATGGTATAACTCACTTCTTCACCTAGAACAAAGTTCACGTGAAGAAGCTGATGACGAAGAACTGTGCCAGCAGAGAATGTTCACGTGAAGAAGCTGTGTGACGAAGAACTGTGCCAGCAGAGAATAAGATCTCTAACTAACAGGTAAGATGACATGAGAAGTTCTGTGGAACAGGCCATGCCATCTACCGAAAAAAGGAAAAGCTACGCAATAACAATTTAAATAACAACAACTGGTACCTGTTCCACAGAACTTCTCATGTCATCTTACCTGTTTGTTAGAGATCTTATTCTCTGCTGGCACAGTTCTTCGTCACCAGCTTCTTCACGTAACTTTGTTGTAGGTGAAGAAGTGAGTTATACCATACTGATGAGCTCTAATAAGAGCGAAACGCGTCTATGGTTACTAACTGTGCTGGCCAGCCTCTGACGATGCCCTCATAAGGTGACTTGGAGGCTGAATTTTGTGAAACATTGCCAAGTGTTTACTTTATATTTTTTTTAATTGAACAATATTTGAGGGATTTTAAACATTTTTAGTGGGTTTTAAACAACTTTGGGGGGCGTGAACAACCATGCGTATAAATATATCACTTACCGAAATCTACTATGGCAGAATGCCACACTCAGTAATGGGTAAAATGCGTGATGATATAATTATTTTATTTACTTATATTTAAACCAACTAATTTAAATCAAGAGCTGATGATGATTTAATTGCGCGTTAGTTCAAATTTAATAGAGATCTGTGACAGCAGATTTTTATTGGCTTCCTCAGAGTTTATTTAGTAAATAAATACATTTTTTCGAAAACTGTCGTATAAAGTTAAAATGTACATGACAACTATCAACACGCGGAATAAGTGTTTTTTATCTACAGAACGCAAAAGACTTTTGCATGCAGGATGCAATTTTTTGATAGAATTTAATAAAATTTGTCACTTTATTTTTTTGCTTAGAAACAATACTTATATTCTTTATATTGAATGTTTCAATTGAGCGCATATTGATATTGATCCCGCTTGAGGAAGCTAACTGGTGTACTGGAATAGTTTCTTGAAAAATGCAATGCGAATCCCAATAAATCGCAGAAACAAATTACGTTTGTTTGGTTTCTATTGGCAACCAACTGTCAATTACTGGTCAGAGACAACCAGATTTGATAGCAATTATATTACATACATTGTTGTCATGGAGACATTAGATGTCACATTAATTCATCCTAAACGTCAACATTTTCTCATTAGATTATTACTCATTTTGGGACATAGTTTTCAAAAAAACGTTGTTTGATACTCGATTGCGAAATGCAAAAGTAACATATCGCAATCTAGAATCAAAAATAACTATTTATGACATTTGGTTGAAAGATAAAAAATAGTAAACCAAAAATGTAAATCAGCAGCTGTTCATCAACAACTCCAAATTCAACGACTAGTTTAGCAGCGTGTAATTCTGGTACTAATAGAGATATTTTAATTCGGTAAAAAGTAGTGGTTTCCTCAAAGTTTAGACAGTAAATAAACAAATTTTTGTTACAATCAAATGAGAAATAAAAAATTAACAAATAAATAAAATAAATATATCATCACGCCTTTTACCCATTACTGGGTGTGGCATTCTGCCATAAGCAGATCTCAGTAAGTGATATATTTATGCGTCAAATCACGGCCCCTAAAGATGTTAGTGGAGAGAGAGCCACAGAGGTAGATTTAATTGTTTATCGACTGTGGGGATCGAACCAGGGTTCTCAAGATCCACCACTAAGCCACCTACCACATAATTAACAAATAATTTAATTTCTTAGCTGGTAAAAAGAAGCACAAAAAATCCAAACGCCCTTCAACCCAGGACAAAATCTCTCTCCTTTTAGCCAAAAAAACATCCAAATCTAACGGACATTCCTCTCACCCCAACTCACTTTCCACCCTTACCAATCCTGCCCCAAACGTTCCCGCACCCCCTCGCGACGCCATCGAACGTGCTTGCTCAATGAAAGAAGATCTCTTATCCCATATCGAGAGGCTAGGAGAGAAACTACCTCCCAACACACTCGACCAACTCATCGACGAGCTCGGCGGACCGGAAAACGTCGCGGAAATGACCGGAAGGAAAGGAAGAGTTGTGCAAACGGAAGATGGGATTCAGTATGAATCGAGAAGCGAGGTTGATGTACCGTTGGAAACGCTCAACTTGACGGAAAAGCAAAGGTGAGGATGTATTTTTTCCATATACAGGGTGGTGACTCGCTCAGCCGGGATTTAACATGGGAAATCAGTTTTTTTTTCAATTTCCTGCTTCCCTAATTATTTTACGCAAAAACGCGTCAAATAAAAGTTTTAGGGCATCAAATTCTGCATCTAATAGTTATTTATGGTACAAGTGTATTATATTACAAATAAGTCACGCGAGAAAACATAGTCTACGAGGCCGTTAGGCCGAGGGGAATAATTTTCTGAAGTGACTTATTTGTAATAACACACGAGTGGCATACGAAATTTTATCCAACAACTACAATTAAGACATTAAAATATAAATTTTGACACAATTGTCTACATTTCAAATAATATTCTACTTAGCCATACTTTCTTGTTTTGTTGTCTAGGTTACTCACATTTTTTAAATAAACAAAGTTGAAAAAAGGTTGCAGCTGTAGTATTCGAAATGGAAGACGAGAATTTTATTCCCGAAATAATCATTAAGGAAGCGGAAGAAGCGGTTGTTGATATTTTACCAAAAAAGTCTAGAAGTTCTTAGGAAAATGAATGTCATATGTTTGAAGACTGGATGACAACTAGAAACGTCAAAGGTATGAATGAAAGTGTTTTTCATAGGAACTTCTAGACTTTTTTGGTAAAATATCAACAACCGCTTCTTCCGCTTCCTTAATGATTATTTCGGGAATAAAATTCTCGTCTTCCATTTCGAATACTACAGCTGCAACCTCTTTTCAACTTTGTTATATTTAAACTCAACAGTGAGTTACAAGTCATAATTTATGCGTGACTTATAACTCACGTGTGACTTATAACTCACGTGTGACTTATATCTCACGTGTGACTTATAAACCACTTTACTAATCTAAAATAACAACAATAATGACTTTATAAGTAGTGGGTGTTGGATAAATCAATAAACAGAATTACTTTTATGTGCTTAGTAACGACAGAAATTAAATATGAAAATGTCGAAATTTACGTTAAAAATATTGATAGCCATGGAATTGAACAAAAAAATAAATAAATGCTTGACGTTTTATCTGTCAAAACATCAACGTGTGACGTTGTGACAGATAAAATGTCAACGTTCGACGTTGGACCTGCAGGAGAAAATATTTATATTTTATAAAACATTCATAATTAAGTAGTAAACAGTTTATTTATTTAATTTTAATATCAGAATAAAAATTATTTATAACAAAATTAAACTATAATGGACATAATAAATACATATTCTAGTCTAGAGCCCAAGTTTTTCGTAAAAATTGCTACGCATATTTGATAGCTGCCGGGCTGTAATATTCCTGCATTCCTCTGCAATTCTTTGTTTTAGAGAATCCACATTTGGGTGCCTACTTTTGTAAATTGTATTTTTTTAAATGACCCCACAGAAAGAAGTCATTAGGTGAGAAATCCGGTGATCGAACTCGCCATTTTATCTGGCAAACGTTGATGTTTTGACAAATAAAACGTCAAGCATTTATTTATTTTTTTGTTCAATATTTTTAACATAAATTTCGACATTTTCATATTTAATTTCTGTCGTTACAAAGCACGTAAAAGTAATTCTGTTTATTGATTTAGATGCAGAATTTGATGCCCTAAAACTTTTATTTGACGTGTTTTTGTTTAAAATAAATAGGGAAGCAGGAAATTGCAAAAAACTGATTTCCCATGTTAAATCCCTATGACCGGCTGAGCGAGTCACCATCCTGTATATACTAGTAATATATTGCTGATGTCGTATACCAGCAATGTTATCTAAACGAAAAAGGAAAGAGAGTGAGATATATGCTATCTTACCTTTATCCATACTTGCTTCAAAATGCGCATGCCCGTAATACTGGAATACTATTGGCTAATAACGAAGTGAGAGAGACATTGCAAATATGTCGAGCTCTCTTCCTCACCGCTTGTGTGAATTTGAATTAGTCTGTTTGCTACATTTGTTTGTGACTATCTTCTTCTTTATTATTATGACAGTCAGTTGTTATTTGTGTTTTTCAAAATCTCCTCAAGTTAGTTCAGATGGTTAAATGATTTAATAATCGGAATGTTAAATATTTTTATTTACATGTGAATGATTTTGTTCACAGTTTTCCTAAAAACAAGGCAATATGTAACTTATGGAACAAATATGAATCAATAATTTAATATGTTCTGCTATATTAGTCGATATGACCTTCAATTGATAAAATATTTAAAATATAGCGCTAGATTTGAACATGCTAGAAATTGACGTCAGCCAATCGTACTCTAGTATTACGGGCATGCGCATTTTGAAACAAGTATGGAAAAAAGATAAAATAGCATATATCTCACTCTCTTTCCCTTTTCGCTTTTGGACCCAGTGTCAGCAATATATTACTAATACATATAATACTCCGCACCCGGCCAAATCTTTTCCAAATTAGAAGTTCTACAAAAAAATGTTTCAAATAAAAATTGTAGGATCTGCAACTTTTATTTGACGAATATTCTAAACGAATCCAACAGCTCAAAGTTTCTGTCATTTTTCCTGTAGGTTCATGGATGGAGAAAAGGACGTGGCGATTATCTCCGAAGCCGCATCCTCTGGTATTTCACTTCAGAGTGACCGACGAGCCCGCAACCAACGAAGAAGAGTTCATATTACCTTGGAGTTACCTTGGAGTGCTGACAGGGCCATCCAACAGTTTGGAAGAACACATCGAAGTAACCAAGTACGTTTAAAGATTTTTGAGGAAGTATTTCACATCTGGCCATCGTCTTAGCTAATTTAACAAAATGTAACAAGGACAAATGAATGACAACAATGCAGATATTTATTTGTTACTTGTTTCATGTGTTTTGTCATTCATTTTACATTGTTACATTGGCTGGTAGCACAAGCTCTGTTTTTGTCTGTTTTAAGAGCAGTGTATTTGGGTGTTTTAGCTATCTCTAACATGTTAAAACCGTGCTCTTAGAACACCCAAAAACAGAGCTTGTGCTACCAGCCATTATGTTTAATTTCGCATAGCCACCTAAAGAATAGTTGGATAAAAATTAATTCTGACATTTTCTCAATTATCTTATTTATCTTGATTTTTTTCATATACATTTATGACAAGTAATACATCGTTGAAAACAGAAAAAATGTCGGTTTTTATTTTTATAAAATAATTCTACGTTCCTATTTGAAAAATAAAAGTTGATAGTCGTATCATGTAAACCTGACTTTTATATGTGTCATAAAATAGTATATTTAATATACTAAAACTTACATATGAAGAAAATTTTTCTATTTCTTATAATAACAAAGTTAAAGAGGGGTTCGTCTTGCCAGAATCACCCTGTATACTATTAAAATGATTGTAAAAAGTTTAAAACAGTTTAAAAAATATCAGATAATCATAAAATAATTCTAAAGCCTGTTTAAAGAAATATTTAACTGTCCCTACCTTCAAAACTACTTCATTCAAGACTGATCAATTTTCAGTTTCGAAACATATCTTCATTTTAATCACAAACATAAATAAACAACTTGTTCCTCCAGGTCAACGCTCCAGAATACATCTTCCTCATCTCGGACCTCGCCGGCGAACGACGTTTCGCTTCAATCGTAGCCAAACGTCTCGAATCTCTTGGGGCCCTGACGCACGGCGACCGGCGAGCCACCGAGACCCGTGACTTATCCCAGTTCAACATCGATAACAAATACGGACGCGCTGCCCTCGAAGCTACCATGAAAACCATCATGAAATACGAACCGCCGCTCGTGCCACCACCTAGTGACTACGTGGGCGACTTCTTCAAGGATGTAGCGGATGCGCTGGTTGGCGTAGGGATCATCGTGAACTCGGAACACATGCCTGGGGTGCTATCGTTGGATAAGGATTATAATAACATGTCGAAGTTCTTGAATAGGATTTTAGGGATGCCGGTTGATTTGCAGAATCGGTTGTTTCAGTATTTTACTGACACGCTTAATGCGATTATTGGACAAGCGAAGAGGTGAGTGAATGAGGGGGGTGGGGGTGAGAGGACGGCTTTAGTCAGCGGAAATTTTCTGTTTGGAAAACTGTTTTAATGTTTGAGATTGATGGATTTAAATGATTGTTTGTCGCAGTCGCAGTACTGGAAACTTATAAGCCATCGTCTTAAAGCACTCGGCTAGTTTTTAAAACATTTTAAAATAATTCTAAAATGATTTTAAAGGGTTTAAAACAATTTTAAGAAGTATTTAGGAGCTGGGATCCTCTAGCCATCGTCTTAGAGCACTCGGCTAGCTTTTAAAACATTTTAAAATGATTCAAAACGGTTTAAAACAATTTTAAGAAGTATTTTGGAGCTGGGATTCTCTAGCCATCGACTCAGAGCACTCAGCTAGCTTTTAGGACAATTTAAAACATTTTAAAATGAGTCTAAAGTGTTTAAAGTTATATTTGAAAGCTGGGATCCTCTAGCCATCGTCTTAGAGCACTCGGCTAGCTTTTAGGATAATTTAAAATGATTCTAAATGGTTTAAAACAATTTTAAGAAGTATTTTGGAGCTGGGATCCTCTAGCCATCGACTCAGAGCACTCAGCTAGCTTTTAGGACAATTTAAAACATTTTAAAATGAGTCTAAAGTGTTTAAAACAATTTAAAGTTATATTTGAAAGCTGGGATCCTCTAGCCATCGTCTTAGAGCACTCAGCTAGCTTTCAGGACAAATTAAAACATTTTAAAATGATTCTAAAGGGTTTAAAATAATTTAAAGTTATATTTGAAAGCTGGGATCCTCTAGCCATCGTCTTAGAGCACTCAGCTAGCTTTTAGGACAAATTAAAACATTTTAAAATGATTCTAGAGGGTTTGAAACAATTTTAAACAGTATTTGACAGCTGGGATCCTCTAGCCATCGTCTTAGAGCACTCAGCTAGCTTTCAGGACAAATTAAAACATTTTAAAATGATTCTAAAGGGTTTAAAACAATTTAAAGTTATATTTGAAAGCAGGGATCCTCTAGCCATCGTTTTAAAGCACTTTTTACCAACATTTAATAATCAATCTGAGATTAAAACAATATTCTTACACTAAACTATTTTAAAAATATTCCTGTTATAGTTTTAAACCATTAAAACTATCTGTAAGTATTTGTATTTTCTGTAAGGTTGGGTCGATTTGACATGGGCATCTTAGACTTGGGAACCGCTGGCGAAAACGTCCGTCGTGTCAAGTTGTACACGTTTTTGAGGAAACACGCGACAGGAATCGCGCCGACCGAACTCCATCAGGTGCAAGTCGAAAGAGGCACCAGTTGGGATGAAGCCATGGACAAATGGAGCACTTTGATTGGCGCTCATGAAGGATTCTATTTGTCGCATCAGGTAAACGATGGCAAATTATGATTCCGCATAGTTTGTTTAGTAAATAACTAAATTTTAAACAGTTTTGGTTGTCAAATTAACAAATTAGAACAAAAAAGGTAAACCAGTAGATTATCATCAAGAGCTTGAAGTTTTTCGAGTCTTGTAAATTACAAAATAGTAAAGATATTTTAATTTGGTTTGCAAATTCTGATTCCCTACAGTTTGTTTAGTAAATAACCAAATTTTGAACAGTTTTGGTTGTCAAATAAACAAATTAGAACAAAAAAGATAAACCAGTAGATGATTATCAAGAGCTTCAAGATATAAGTTAAGTTTCGGGACATATATCTCAAAAACTAATAAAAATATTTTAATTTGGTTTTAAAATTCTGATTCCCTACAGTTTGTTTAGTAAATAACTAAATTTTAAACAATATTTGTTGAGTAATGAACAAATAAAAGTAAAAAATGTAATTGCTGTCGTTCTCAGGTCCGGAATGGCAAACACACCGCCATCTTGGCTGTAGCAATGGAACCATCCGGTTCCGGAAGCCAATCAACAACAAACAACAACAGTCGAACCGGAAAATCTGGTAAAGAGAGCAAAAAAGACCAAATGTATTCAGTTTACCGGCCAAATACCGGTCTACAATTCCGCCAAGAATCTCTCGCTGAATTAGAGAAAAAATACAAAAAAGTGAAAACAGATGAAGCTCAAGGGGCGTGGCATCAACAATACGACGCTTCCGTGACAACCTGTAGCCACGCTTATTGGAGAGGGAACTGTAGGAACGTTTCTATTGGCGGGGACTGTGAAGTTGGGTTACGTAGGCGGAGCTATAACATCCTAGCGGGGTCTGTTTTGTCTGTTTGGACGAGGGTTGAGGGTATCCTAGGAACCAAATCGCAAAGTAACAACAAAATGCAGGTTGTTCGACTGAAAACAGAAGATAATGTCAAAATTGTTGGAACGATGATTCCGAAAAATTGCGTCGAGGAATTGATTGAAGCACTGTCGACGGATGCAGAAAGCACAAAAGAGCAAACATTTTAATTGTTTTATTTATTTTATGTTTTTTCTTGTTTAAATTACGCGCCAAGGTTGGTGACGTCATGGAAAATGGTGTAGCAGTTCAAATCGACTAAATACCATGGTTACCAGCATAAACAGTGTCAACTTGGCACTGATACACCATTTAGCGTAAAGAAGAATTCAAGATGGCCGACGACGTCTGCGCTTTTCTTGTCGAGAAATAAAAATTCCTAAGCAGTTTTTTTAAATTATGTTAGTGATAATTATGTGAATATTTCTTAATTTCTGCCCGTTATTTAAATGTATAAATATTGAATGTGTGGTGTATGTGTGCGTGATTTGTAAATATTTAATTGCAAAGTACGTTTTAGAAGTGTGAAATTCAAATTTCGGTGAATTAAAGATAAATTTTTCACGTTTATCATTTCCAAGTGTAAACTAAGCTTCTATGATCAATTTGTGTCGTAGATTATTTTATTTGATGTTAACGTAAACTATTTTATAATAAAAATTCTCTTAGACAGTAAGAAAATCAGATCCTTTTATTTATTTCTACAAGAGCACATTGAAATACAATTATTTGGTAATAGGGAATTTTATTTTCCGTACATTTGGCAAAACTTCACCAAATTTGTATTTACCTATCTTCACTTTCTACTTGGATGTAGCTAACCTCAACATTTTAATAAATATTTACCATATATCTTAAGTAATTACTAAACATATATGATATTTACACCGCATTGTTTAAATTCTGTCTAATTAACAATAAGTTAAGTCTGTCAAAACCAAAATGACAGATACAGATTCATCAGAAGACGAAAAGATACAACTTTTACAAGAAGCCATTGATACACAGTTCATCAGTGATAGTTTATTCAAGACTACATCAAAAGGTACCGTAAAAATACTATATATAAAATAGCCAACACATTTTAATAATTGTGTAACAGAAGTTATCCAAGAACCGGAGCGACCAAAATCGTTGAGAACTTCAAAAAACGAAGATGAAATTGAAAATGTGTTAAATCTTACGTCAGGTGTTCAAAAATACGTTGCTAAACAATTAGAAAACTTCCTAGAATCATCTCTTAACAAACAATTAGTAAATTTGTCTGAAAATTCTGCTCCAAAAAAACTTAAACGACGAAGGAATAAAATTAAATTGTTCTCTAATTCTGATCATTTTATTGACTTAAAAGACTGTACAAGTGTTGTAAATAATAATAATAAACCAAAATTAAAGACAGATTTTGACAGTGAAGATGAAAAAAAAATAAAGTTAGTTTTAGTTGAACCGGAAGATGTTTTATCAAAGAAAGAAGTATTGAATTGGGCTAAAAGTACAAGAACTAAGCAAATTTTCCGGTATAAAAAATCTAAAAAAGGAAAAGTTTTATTAGAATTGTAAAATTCAAATAAATGAAGGTTAATCATGTGTCATTTGTAATCTAAAAAGAACTGTATCTATATTCAGAACTATTTGGTTGTCATATATCATTAAAATTATCAATGAATAATAAACAATTATTGATTAAATTACATTCTGTGTTTCACATTATATTTAGCAATTAAAATTTTAGTTTGAAACTGAAATGCTTTGTCATTGTGTTACGAATAGTATGTTTATGAAACAATGTCAGATTTAGTGTCTTTGTGTGTGCTACGCCTCGAAGTTTACGACCAAAAACAATTCAAAATGTCATTAGATAAGTCAGACAGTTTAGGTCAACGATTGCCGATTGATATACGTGTAGAAACATTTCCCAGTCGATTAGAACCGCCCAATGAAGATTGGAATCTTCTACCTCCCGGAATGGGGGAAAGACTTACCCCAGATGGGGCAGAAGCACCGTTAGAAACTCTGGAAGCTGATGAAGAGATTGGGTTTTTTAGTGGAAATCCTTTTGTTGAAGTTACGAAAGGTGTTATTCATTTGTACAAAGAAGACGCTTTAAGAGGTTAGTTTTAAATCATTTTAAGTTGTCAAAAGATTTACACATATATAATACCAGGAAGAAAAATTATTTTTGTATAACTAAAAGGAACAAAAAACAATTAAAACATAGCATCTTAAAATTGTATAATGATTTACTAAAGAGCATAAAAGTTATTACAAATTTTGTAACCTTCAAAAATAAAGTTAGGGAATATTATACAGGGTGTTTCACAACTTAGAGCAAAAAATGAAAGGGTATAGAATGTACGACGTGCCTGATCATGAAACAAAAAGAATTTTTTTTAAATTCGAAAAATTAAGGGTTGTTAACCTAAAACATTTTTTGTAGTACTGCACTGGATTCGCTTTCCTATTAAACACAAACAATGAAGTAGGTATCAACTACGAAAAAATAATTACACAATTCAATTATTAGCAGTTATTTATAATAGAATTTTATTTAATTAATAACTTTAACATAATCATCCACCCAGTGGCAGTGGCAACGAAACATTTTGGACTGGGAAACATGGAAAATAGTTTTGCGATTTAAAAAAAAAATCTTTTTGTTTCATGATCAGCTCGTCGTACACAATATACCCTTTAATTTTTTGCTCTAAGTTGTGAAACAGCCTGTATACTCTGATATGTTAATTTGATACTTTATATATTTATTTGTATAACTAGATTATTATTATTATTTTGCTGAATTGTTCTTTCTGTTTTTGTTGGGCCATTGTGTGTCTTTAATAAAGCTTATTATTATTATAAAAGCTAGATGATGTTAACAGGATTCCTGATGCCAAATACTTTATGGGGTAGGTGGCTCAGTGGTGGATCTTGAGAACCCTAGTTCGATCCCCACAGCCGACAAACAATTAAATCTATCTCTATGGCTGCCCCTCCACTAACATCTTTACGGGCCTTGATTTAACGGCATAAATATATCACTTACCGAAATCTGCTTCGTCAGAGTGCCACACCCAGTAATGGGTAAAAGGCGTGATGATATATTTATTTATTTTATTTATACTTAAAATATTAACAGAGACAAAATTAATTGTCATCCAACACTTGGTGAAACAAGGTTTAATAAAAAATATAAAGTCATGTCATCTTACCTGTTTGTTAGAGATCTTATTCTCTGCTGGCACAGTTCTTCGTCACCAGCTTCTTCACGTGAACTTTGTTCTAGGTGAAGAAGTGAGTTATACCATACTGATGAGCTCTAATAAGAGCGAAACGCGTCTATGGTTACTAACTGTGCTGGCCAGCCTCTGACGATGCCCTCATAAGTCGACTTGGAGGCTGAATTTTGTGAAACATAGCCAAGTGTTTACTTTATATTTTTATTAAACCTTGTTTCACCAAGTGTTGGATGACAATTAATTTTGTCTTTGTTGTAATTTAAATTGCTATTGCGTAACTTTTCCTTTTTTTTCGGTAGATGGCATTACCTGTTCCACAGAACTTCTCATGTCATCTTACTAGTTTGTTAGAGATCTTATTCTCTGCTGGCACAGTTCTTTGTCACACAGCTTCTTCACGTGAACTTTGTTCTAGGTGAAGAAGTGTGTTGTCTATGGTTACTAACTGTGCTGGCCAGCCTCTGACGATGCCCTCATAAGTTGACTTGGAGGCTGAATTTTGTGAGACTTAGCCATGTGTTTACTTTATATTTTTTACTTAAAATATTTTAAAGCTAGCCAAATAATCCAAGACGATAATATTTCTTCTGACATTTTTAGAAAGAAGCGAGGCGCACATTCTCTGTCTTCTCGGGATACCCTCCGCAATGACATGCCACGATTTGCTGTCGTATACAGCGCCTTGTCACGCCGATATTTCGCATATTCGAGTTCTGAGAGACCCAACACCGAATCAGTACATGGCTCTACTGGTGTTCAGGTCTCACGGGGCCGCTGCTGAGTTTAGGGCTACATTTGATGGGGCCCCATATAGCGGTTTGGAGCCGGAGAGACTTTGTAGAGCGGTAAGTTATAACATTTAATACAATTTTGGAAGCTTTTCAATGAAAATTATACATTTTTAAAACTACTATACCAGGTGACTATTTTTTTTTGTTATACAGGGTGTTTCAGGACTAGTGTAACAAACAGCTTATTCCTGAGGTCATTTTGAGCCAAAAATGTCATATGAACATAGGTCCTATTCCTTCTAGTTACCAAAATACAAGAGGTTGAAGTTCTATAAATAACACGAAATTTTCAAAGTTTTGTATCAAGATACTTTCGGAAAACAAGAGTTTTATTGAAAAGTTATACCTTATTTGTCTTCATTAATTTTATTTATTAATATTAACATGCATACGAGTTCAAGGCGCTCATTTTGAACACTTGCTGTAATTTTTTTAAAATTTGTTACCTTATTTCATATCGTGTTAACCTATTCCATGTTTGGTTATGTTGTTCTGTGTCTATTTAATTGTGTCATTTTATGTTTTGTTCTCTAAATCGTATTCGTTAATATTAATAAATAAAATTAATTAAGACAAATAAGGTATGACTTTTCAATAAAACTCTTGTTTTCCGAAAGTATCTTGATTACAAAAATTTGAAAATGTCGTGTTATTTATAGAACTTCAACCTCTTGTATTTTGGTAACTAGAAGGAATAGGACCTATGTTCATATGATATTTTTGGCTCAAAATGGCCTCAAAAATAAGCTGTTAAAGTTTGTTACACTAGTCCTGACACACCCTGTATAGGAAAATAAATTTTTCGCTATTAATTTTAGAGCAAAAGTTTAAATACAAAAGTTGTTCAGAATTAAAAACTGCGTCCAACGAGCGCTTATTTATTGATATACGACGATCTTGGCACGAGATACAGGCAAATTAAAATGTCCAACTTTAAGCTGTTTACAGAGTGCCATGAAAAATAAAACAAATAATAGTATTGTTTAGTAAAAAATTGGTGAATAAATCCCTCATTCGAGTAATCGAATTTCCACCAAAATACCATCTTACATACTGAACTTTTTCATTTGTAGTAAATCTTTACATTATTTTAATCTTAATGAAACTAAAGTAACAATTAAATCAACACAAACTGTCAAACTCAAAGAATACTAAACAATATTATTATTTGTTTTATTTTTCATGGCACTCTGTAAACAGCTTAAAGATGGACATTTAATTTACCTGTATCTCGTGATAAGATCGTTGTATATCAATAAATATGTAAATAACCATATTTTACAAATTGTCAAGTCAAAACGTCAGAAACTTCAAATAAATCGCTCGCAAGAAATAAAAAAAAAAACAGTCATAACTAACGATATTTATTTTCATTAAAAATTTAATAAATCGGTGAATTTACAAAACTTAAAAGTTAATTTACGGGACCAAATTACTAGTAAACTGAAATGTATTTTACATCGTTTGATTCAGAAAAATGATATCTTTCGATTGACACTTTAATCTTTGTTGTCCGGTAGAACAGCATGCAAAAAACTGATTTCCCATCTCCTATATACACTTTTAAAACAGACACCCGGTATAGTTCAGAGCACGAGAAATGCACTCGTTCAAATCGCGTTTCAATATCTCTTTTAGTTTTTGAGTTATGAGCTTTCAAAGTTGAGCTTTAAAAAAAGTCAAAAATCGCTGTAACTCAAAAACTAAAAAATATATGAAGATGCGCCTTGCGCCATTCGATTTCTCATGGTCTGAATTATATAGAACCACATTTTAATAATTTTCGATTTTGAACTGGTTCAATCCAAAAATCTCATGATTTGTATGTACGAGCTCTTAAACGAAGAATTTGCGAACAAACCTCTACTCTAAAGAACTTTTGGATTGTTTTGAGGTTCTAAATTTATATCTAACGTTTAGTTAATGTATTTTAAAGTAATTCTAATTCATTTAATTTGTTTAAACTTAAAATGTTTCTTTTAGACTATAGACTATTACACTTCAATGCATTGCTGAAAATATTATTTTCCCTATGTTTACTTTTAAAATAAACGCTCTAATGCATTGCTGTCAAACATTTTAACTGTAACTGTGGTAATGATATATCCCTATGTTTACTAATAAGAAAAACTCCCGGTATATCATCACGCCTTTTACTCAATTACTGGGTGTGGCACTCTGCTGTAAGCAGATCTCGGTAAGTGATATATTTCTTCGCGTGAACTGCGGTTACCAGTCGTCAAATCACGGCCGATATATCCAGATAAATTCTTTCTTTAAAAAAATCCTAGAATATTTAGAAGACAGAGCTATATTTCCTAAAAATGTTGAATGATTTTGTTGTCTGTTAGGTTTGGGTGTCTCGTGTCGAATGGACCGAAGCTCCATCAGGTGGTGATCAGCCCCCTGCGGGACACACAGAACTCCCAACTTGTCCAGTATGTCTGGAACGAATGGACGAGAGCATAGATGGAGTTCTAACAATTTTGTGCAATCATTCGTTCCATGCTGAATGTTTAATCAAATGGGGCGACTCAACTTGTCCTGTTTGTCGGTTAGTTTTATCTAAAACAAGTTAATCTTACCGGACTGCGTCAATTGTAATACGAAATAAATGGATGTAGTCTTGAAATTTTATTAACACATTGCTATCAAATATTTAAACTTATTTGAAACGAGAAACGTTATAATTTAATATGAGGATGGAAACAGAAGTATTATTTAAATTACATTTGTATTAATTATAATGCTTAATTCACTAATCTAGTTTAAAATTAAATAAAACGCGTGATGTGAAGATCTTCACGCGTTGAGTCGATGGACGAGACTGATGCTGTCCTGGGTACGATACCCACATCCCCCACACATCGGGGTGGACACAGATGTCTCAAGTGTTTTGGTTATGTAGTTTGACACTCTGGCACTGCAGAAATATTCACTATAACTGTTTCTTTTTATAATTTAAGGGGTGAGGCCACTCTACAATTTTTTAAAAATGCATATTTTTTTTATTTGCTTAAATTATAGTTTAAATCCTTAGGAATAAGGGACAATTAATTTAAATGCCGCGCGGAAGTATTTCAGAGGAAAAAAAGCATATATCTATTAGTACTAATATTTATATATATACATGACTCGAAACTTTAAACGCGTTTTTCTCGAAATCATATTTTCAAAATCGGGCGAAAAGAAATCTGAAATACTAATTGATGGATCGTGCTGAATCTGTTTATTTCTTATTCTAGATATAAAATACTCAAAAACTACGGGGGCTTTTTTTTAAAGTGCTTCATTCGTTTTTTATTGTAGTTTTTATACAGAAATTTAGTCCCGAATAATGAACTTTTTTTCAAACGTGCGCCATTTTGTTAAAAATCAAAATTTTCAAAATCCAGCCCGTAGTTTTTTAGAGTATACATCAGAGATTAAGAAAACATATCCCTTTTTGACCCAGGTCTATTGCTGTTCCCGGAATGTTTTCGCCCGATTTGCCCTACGCGTCGAGAGGAGTCGCCATTTTTTTTTAAATTTCTGACGACAATTTTGAATATTTTCTTTCAAAAAATTTTTTAAATAAAGTTTAAAGAGCACTAAATAAAGATCCAAAAACAGTTCTTAACCAGCACGTTTAGATTTCGTTAAAAAAATCTTGAAAATGACCCTTTTTTTTCCTTGTCTAGAGTGGCCTTACCCCTTAATGCCCTATATTCGAAAACCAAAAGATCTCACACTCAGCCCTAATGGCACATGTGGTCACGAGTGTCAAATTACACGAAACCAATCTTACTTAACAACAATGAGATAGCTCATATTGTTACACAATTCATGTAAACTTGAAAATGTATTTGTTTAAGATGTGTTCAAAGTCCAGAATTGACTGAAACTGGAACCGAGTGCGCTGCGTGTCCCCCAGATCAACCAGCTGCTGCCGCAGACTCTCTGTGGATTTGTCTTGTCTGTGGACATGTTGGATGTGGCCGGTATCAAGGAGGGCACGCTCAGCGGCACTACCGAGACACGGGGCACTGCTATGCTCTTCAACTTGGTTCTAGAAGAGTTTGGGATTATAAGGGAGATAACTTCGTACATAGGTAAGACAGAATCGCTTCTAAAACTGGCCTAAATTGTCTTTTTCTATGATTGCTATGAAAAGTTGACAATTATGTTCTCATTTGTCATCGTAAAGTTGATGTTTTCTGTGGAGCAATCGAAACATATCGCCAATGACAACGCGAGAAAAAGACGTTAAATGCGCGCGTTTTCAATAGCAAAGCGCGAAATAGTTATTTGTGTATTAAGAGCGTAAAGTGATTCTTTGTTACTCGAACATGGTAATTGCAGCGAGAGCTGTAATAGTGCAACTTGACGTTCTTGATACACACATAATTTTTTCTACGATTGCATCTTAAAATTATTTAAAAACGTATACGTACTGAAAATAAATTCATTTTGGCAAATGTCAATATGACAAGTTTCTGTTTTGTTTGTATCCCTGGTAACTATTGAAATAAGCATGTATTTAATATCTTTTTTCTACGATTGCTATGAAAAGATGACAATTACGCTCTCATTTGTCATCGTAAAGTTGACGTTTTCTGTGGAACAATCGAAAAATATCTTTTTTGCGCGTCTCCAATGGCAACGCGCGAAAAAGACGTTAAATTCGCGCGTTTCCAATGGCAACGCGCGAAAAAGATTATTTCAATAGTTACCAGGGATACAAACAAAACAGAAACTTGTCATATTGACAGTTAACAAAACGAATTTAGTTTTAGACGTATACCTACGTTTTTTAATAACTAAGATGCAATCGTAGAAAAAATAATGTGTGTATCACGAGCGTAAAGTGATTCTTTGTTGCTCTTACACTATTGCAGCTCTCGCCTTCGGCTCGCGCTGCAATTACCGTGCTCGAGTAACAAAGAATCACTTTACGCTCTTAATACACAAATAACTATTTCGTGCGTTGCCATTGGAGACGCGCAAAAAAAGATATTTTTCTATTGTTCCACAAAAAACGTCAACTTTACGATGACAAATGAGAGCGAAATTGTTAACTTTTCATAGCAATCGTAGAAAAAAGATATTAAATGCGCGCTTATTTCACTAGTTACCAGGAATACAAACAAAACAGAAACTTGTCATATTGACAGTTGACAGAACGAATTTATTTTCAGTACGTATACATTTATTAATAATTTTAAAATGCAATCGTAGAAAAAATGATGTGTGTATCACGAGCGTAAAGTTGCACTATTGCAGCGCGAGCCGAATTACTGTGCTCGAGTAACAAAGAGTCACTTTACGCTCTTAATACACAAATAACTATTTAAGACATTCAAGAATTTAAAACGGGTAAAAAAATTGATGAAACAACTATAAAATATTAGTTTTTTGGGTTAAATTTCTTCCCAAAAAGTATTGTCTATTAAATCGTCTTAATTAATAATTTTAGGCTTCTACAAAACAAAGCGGACGGTAAATTAGTCCCTAGTGAATCATCATCATCTCAACCAACGTCCCAAGACTCACAAGAAAAAGTTGATTCCGTGCAGTTAGAATATACTTATCTGTTAACTTCACAACTGGATTCGCAACGGCGATATTTCGAAGAGAAATTGGTTAGAGCTGAGACTTCTGCAGCCGTTGAACTCGATAAGCTTAAAGAGAGAAGAGAGGAACTTGAACAACGAGAGAGTGAGCTTAGAGAGAAAGTTGAGAAACTTGTAAAGGAGAAAAGCGCTGCAGAAAAAAGGTTAGAATTCAACTATATCTGAGTGGTTACACAATCCCAGCTGTCAAACACTTTTTAAAACTGTTTTACATTATTTAGAATCATTTTAAAATGTTTTAATTTACCCTAAAAGCTAGTTGAGTGCTCTAAGACGATGGCTAGAGAATTCCAGCTGCCAAATTGCTCTTAAAAATGTTTTAAACAATCTACAAATCACAACAATGACAAAATTAATTGTCATCCAACACTTGGTGAAACAAGGTTTAATAAAAATATAAAGTAAACACTTGGCTATGTTTCACAAAATTCAGCCTCCAAGCCACCTTATGAGGGCATCGTCAGAGGCTGGCCAGCACAGTTCAGTTAGTAACCATAGACGCGTTTCGCTCTTATTAGAGCTCATCAGTATGGTATAACTCTGTTGGCACAGTTCTTCGTCACCAGCTTCTTCACATGAACTTTGTTCTAGTTGAAGAAGTGAGTTATACCATACTGATGAGCTCTAATAAGAGTGAAACGCGTCTATGGTTACTAACTGAACTGTGCTGGCCAGCCTCTGACGATGCCCTCATAACGTGACTTGGAGGCTGAATTTTGTGAAACATAGCCAAGTGTTTACTTTATATATATATATTTTTTTTTTAATCTACAAATCATTTGAAATTATTTTAAATTAAATGGCTAGAAGACTCCAATTGCTAAATACTTTTAAAAATTGTTTTAATTTGTCCTGAAAGCTAGCTGAGTGCTCTAAGACGATGGCTAGAAAATCCCAGCTTCAAAATACTTCTTAAAATTGTCTTAAACAAATTTAGAATAATTTTTAAATGTTTTAATTTGTCCTGAAAGCTAGCTGAGTGCTCTAAGACGATGGCTGGAGGATCCTAGCTGTCAAATATTGTTTACAACTGTCTTTAACCCTTTAAAATTATTTTAAAATTGTTTTAAGTTGTCCTGAAAGCTAGCTGAGTGCTCTAAGACGATGGCTAGAGGATCCCAGCTGCCAAATACTTCTTAAAATTGTCTTAAACAATTTAAAATAATTTTTAAATGTTTTAATTTGTCCTTAAAGCTAGCTGAGTGCTCTAAGACGATGGCTAGAGGATCCCAGCTGTCAAATGCTTCTTAAAATTGTCTTAAACCGTTTAGAATAATTTGTAAATGTTTTAATTTGTCCTGAAAGCTAGTTGAGTGCTCTAAGACGATGGCTAGAGGATCCCAGCTATCAAATACTTCTTAAAATTGTCTTAAACAAATTTAGAATAATTTTTAAATGTTTTAATTTGTCCTGAAAGCTAGCTGAGTGCTCTGAGACGATGGCTAGAGAATCCAAGGCTTGGAAATGATTTTAAAAGTTAAAAAAATAACATTTTCTGTATTTCTAGAGCATGCCAACTTACTCACAAATTAACAACGACTCAACATGAACTAGCAGAAGAACGTCAACTTGGCAAAGCTCTTCGTGCGAACCAATCACAATGGCAGACACGAGTACAGTCTCTGGAACAAGCAAAAGCTACCAGTGATGGCGAAATCACTGCTCTCAAAGAACAAGTAAGTTATTTAGAACTTACATTAACATTTTCAAGTCTTTTAAATTGTCTTAAAAGCTAGCTGAGTACTGTAAGACGATGGCTAGAGGATCCCAGCTTCTAAATACTTCTAAAACTGTCTTGAATTAGATGAGTGCTCTCAAACGATGGCTTTTTCGATTCCAGCCCGCCATAAATGATTTATCAACAGAGATCTGCAAAATGCAGAGCTTCTGGTGTTAAAAATAGCCTTGTCCATCTAAATCAAATTTAAAATCAAATCCCTTATTTTAAATCTGACTGAGTATTTAATTGTGATTTCATTGACAGCTTCGCGATTTAATGTTTTACCTCGATGCGCAACAACTTATCGCCAAAAGCGATGATAGAGAAGATATTGCAGCTGGAACCGTCACCATTGGAGGAACTGAAGATAAAAAAGGAAAACAAAGAAGAAAAAAGAGATAAATTATGTTTTTAAATCTTATATTTGTATAAAAAATAAAGTTGTTTTTAATGACTGTCCAATTTTTTGTAGTTAAAAAGTTATTTATATGTCCGTTCTTGTAACTTTAATTTATTTGTCGTTGTAGAATTGTGTGATAGTAATCATTTCAAAACAAGGGACCCTTCTGGATACAAAACTTATATAAGCTGATTTTCTAAGGTGTTTAAAAGTACAAAACAGGTTTACTATGAAATAAGAGAGATACAAATCAAATAGGCTTCAGATTTGATTTTTTTTAAACCATCTGTCAAAAGTCATATCAAGGTGCTGACAAACAACTCTGTTTTCAGGTATTTTAATTGTGATTTGAGTTAAATATAGTGTTATGTATGCAAATAATGATACATTAAATTGTATTTTAGGTGTATGACTAACTGTCAGTTAATTTACAGCCGTGAATTTGGTTTAAATATATATGTATCAAGTTGGGAGTAAACATAACCTAGTACGCAAGTGGTTTTTGTGTGTTTTAATGTAAAAAACACATTTAAAATGACCTAAAATGATGTTTAATACTGATTGCGGGGCCTGCGGATGATCACCAATTTTTAATTAGTACAAACGCTACACTTTAAGGTTAGTTACTTGTATCTTTGTAGTTAGTGGTTGTACAGAAAATAGTTTCAAACAAAACATGTAGAGAATAAAACTCTTATTTAAAGCATTTCATTAAATATTGTTTAGATTTTAAAATAAAGTTTAAAAACTGTTATTATATATCGATATTTCTGTGTGTTATTTAGAAGACTACTAAATCATCACGGAGAGCTTTCCTGCAGCATCTCTGGTCTTGGATTCTTCTTCTGTGTCTTCTTAACACCTGGCAATGTCTACAAATGTTTTAGCTTCGAGATCAACAATGAAATTTACTAGTTTAAATTTCGATAGTTTTTGAATACCATACACATTTTTATTTTGATTAATATTTCAAAAACTATCGACTTTATTGCTTTAATTGTTGCAAATATGGACTCTGGAGGATAATTAGCATTAGATTTAGTTATATTTATTTATATTTTATAGATATTTATTGGTTTTATAACATATTTAAAAATGGCCGACAAGCAGTCAGATTGGAATATTTTATTTTGTTAATATTTTAAAAACTATTGTCTTTATTGCATCAATTGTTGCAAATACGAACTCTAGAAGATATTTAGCACTAGATTAAGTTATAATTATTTATATTTTATTAATATTTGTTGGTTTTATAACATATTTAAAAATGGCCGACAAGCTGTCAGATTGGAATATTTTAATTTCTTATTATTTTAAAAACTATTGATTTTATTGTTTCAATTGTTGCAAAAACGAACTCTAGAAGATATTTAGCATTAGATTAAGTTATAATTATTTATATTTTATTGATATTTGTTGGTTTTATAACATATTTAAAAATGGCCGACAAGCTGTTAGATTGGAATATTTTAATTTGTTAATATTTTAAAAACTATTGCTTTTATTGTTTCAATTGTTGCAAAAACAAACTCTAGAAGATATTTAGCATTAGATTAAGTTATAATTATTTATATTTTATTGATATTTATTGACTTTATAACATATTTAAAAATGGGCGACAAGCTGTTAGATTGGAATATTTCATTTTGTTAATATTTCAAAAACCAGCAACTTTATTACCTTAATTGTTGCAAATATGGACTCTACGTCAAATTTACTATAAGAAAAAGTTATATTTGTTAAATAATTATTACTCATTAAAAAATAATTAACGATTTTAAATTGAACTATTGTATATATACATATTATGTCTGCTAGTAATATATATTCTGTATTATTTTATTAAAATGGTATTAGTTTTATTAAATTTTAATAAAATGTTTATGTTTTATAAATATTTATACTTATTTTATCCATGCTACCTATTGTCGCTGAAATAAATTTTTCAATTTTATTTTGATATTCGTGGCGCCATCTATTGATTAAAACTTAAAACCAAAGTCTGCAAAATGTCCCAAAACCGTATGAAAAATACCAATTTTGTACCAGGAAATCATCTTTGCAAAGAGGCTAACTTAGTAATTTTGAGTTTTATTTTCAATATCGTTAGCAACATTGAAAATATCAGTGTTGCTAACTGCATGTAGTTTTTTTAATGAAAAGGTAACTCCTTGCCGACATGATCTCGTAATACAAAGTCGAAATGTTTCAAAACTAGCATGACGTCACTCCTTTGAAATAAATTATTTTAGCTTTATTTAAGAGGAAAAATAAGGATGGAATAGTATGGAACGCCGTCTTACTTTTTATTCTATCTTTGAAAATAACTTATATTCTTTTAATTCTAATATTCTTTTCACGCATTAAGGTGAAGCATACGGCCTGAAGTTCGTTAACCAACAATTTGTTATCGTGTAAGTAGGGTTTCTTGTGATTTAACAAAAATGTTGATCTGACCAATCATAAAAAACCAAGTATGAGTCTATGCTCAATAGTGGTAGGCGTATTGGCACGTAGTTTAAAATTATACAAACGTGAAGATTTTCAAGAAAATTATTTCAAACAACAGAAAATAATTCTAAATGATATGTTAACACAATAAATACTAAAATGTAATAACATATAGTATTTTATTTGATATTATGACATAAAAACGACATTACAGCAACTTGAATATTCTGACTTTAGAATCGCAGTTCTCATCTCTCATGTATTTTCTAATCATGTTTACGTACTGTAATCCTAAAATGTATTGAAAACATGTAAACGCTTCAATTAAACAAAATACATGCACTATCAGAGTTGTAGATGCTTTTTATATATATATCCAAATATGAAAATAATTCCCAAGCATTTGTTTATAAAATTATGTACGTATTTTCAATTTTGCATCGATGCGGTATATTTGTTCGGTTTTATGTTATCATTCATCTTATAATCTGTAAGCAATATAAATTAATTCCTACTTCCTTTTGAGAAATATTTAAGGTTATAATAAGAATTGTCTATAAACATTAAATTAAAAACTTTGTTAAATATATCGGTTTTTAAAACAAATAATCCATTTCAATATTACTAACCATACTGTTCTACTAATCTGCTCTGCTAAAATTAATAAAATGTTTGCAGTAAAACCTGTTGTATCAGACTGACAACTTTGAATATTAGTGTAATATAATACGAATAATAAAATAGATATATGTCAAACCACAAATTCTGAAATACTCATTCATAACATGTATATATCTACATAGTGAAATATATCATATGAATGACAGCTGTCAATCTAGATGTTCATTTTTGCGCTGAGTGTACGACAAAGCACACATCAAGTGTGTAAAATGAGTATTTCGTCAAGTTGCTGCAACAAATTCAAATTTCCAAAAAATATTTTATATACTTATTCTCATCTAAATGAATGAACAAGTAGTGCAGAATAATCTCACAACATTCTACTTTTTGATATGTACAATATAAAGAATGTGGAATTTCTATAAAACAAACAAATTTGAATTGATATGCAGTAGGTCAAGATATCAAAATTTCGAGTCTGAATTTCTCAAAAATGCCGAGTACGATTTTGTTTAAAAAATTCTGTATATTTAAGAACATAGTTTTCTATAACACATATTTTTTTTATCCAATTTGAATTTGTAACTTTTGATAAAAAAACAAAAATATCCGAAAAAGCCTGCTTTTGAGCGTTTTTTTGCATATTTATTTTTTTTTCTCAAAAGTTACAAATTCAAATTGGATAAAAATTGTATATGTTATAGAGGACCATATTCTTAAATATACAAAAAAATTTGAAGAAAATTGTACTCGGCGTTTTTGAGAAATTAAAGTCCATTTTTGAACCGTTTTCTATCAATTAGTTGTACATAAATTTAATAATATGTATATTATTACGACACCTTGAAGTATTGGCTTTAAAATTATGTACAATTCATCGTAAGTTTCATTCATAAAAACAAAGATATCTTATTTGAAAGAGATCAAGTCAGATCAAGTGTTCTGCAGCTAACTTAAGATTTAATTAAGCGGATGCTTCACCTTAATACTTCACAAATAAAATTATAGTTTAAAGATGACAAAAATAAATCTAAGATGGCCTGATGTGCTATTCAAAATATGACTGCACTTCTACGTCGTGTAAATTGGTTGTGACTACTTCGTTTTTCGGACATTAAACTGTGAGGACGATGACGCTTTTCCGCACTCGGCGGATCTTACTTAATTGGCTTAATTGGCTGACATTTTGTTTTACACCGAATTAAGAGAATCTCATTTCACCCCCAAAAACGACCGATTCACAAAAAAAATATTGAAAATTTAATTAATTAAATTAATTAGCCTAAATAATTAAATTTTCAATTTTTTTTAATAGTGTACAAGACAAACATTAAATATTACAAGTAAAATTTAATACAATACATAGTTAATATTATTTTATTTTTGGGGGGGATCTTCTAGTTGATGTGACTGACAGCTGGTGTCGGCTCCGGGGGACGGTGCTGGCTCTGAGGGACTCGACTGGGTTGCAGACACGATTCCAAGACCGCGGACGCTCTATAAACATAAAGACAAAGTATTACATCACAATTAACAATAATTACGAACAAATTATTGTAAGGGTTGAAAAATATGATATAAATGTGTAAATTTTTTTTTAAGGGAAGATAATTAATAGCACATAGGATGGATGTCAAACTAATATGAACCTTACGTAAATATAATTTAAGACTTAATATTGCATACAAAACCGTAACACAACTGCAAAAAAACATGATAGTTTTTTAAGTTTTTTGCAAAATCTAGAAAGTATTTGATAAAATCTTTCAAATAAAAGT
Source organism: Pterostichus niger (assembly GCA_947425015.1). Lineage (NCBI taxonomy): Eukaryota > Metazoa > Arthropoda > Insecta > Coleoptera > Carabidae > Pterostichus > Pterostichus niger. The sequence goes on along the minus strand of OX380351.1, from coordinate 2,682,845 downwards.
TATTTCTTTTTTTATTCTCTACAGCTTTTGGTTGAAACATTTTTCTCTACAACCCTTAACTTCGGAGATACGAGAAACCACCCTTAAAGTGAAATATCTACCCTACTAATGCAAAATTTGGGGTCGTCCGCGGATTTCGCATCGAATATGACGCCGTAGAACATGCATGCAAAATTTCAACGAAATAGCATATATCGGTACAAATTAGGTGTTTAAAATCCATCTTATTTCCTTCTAAATTAAAGTATCTCCGATCGCGCTGAAATTTTGCATGCATGTTCTAGGGCTTTATATTCGATGCGGAACCGGGAACGAGGCCAAAATATTCATTAGTAGGGTAGATATTTCACTTTAAGGGTGGTTTTCTGTATCTCCGAAGTTAAGGGTTGTAGAGAAAAAAGTTTCAACCAAAAGCTGTAGAGAATAAAATAATAAGCTACTTTTATTTGAAACATTTCATTAAAAAACCCCTGGGATTTGAAATATAGGTTAAAAACTATTGCTTTTTTATGACGCTCTGTTCCTGTATTGTATTCGATTTTTTATCTAATGTTACATGTATTTAGGGTTCAATTTAGTTTGACATACTTCCTATTGTGATTAATAAAATATTAATTAGAAATTTGCGCAAAAACTATGGCTTAATTAATTTTTTCAGTAGAATTTTCGAAATCGACGATATCGAATTAGGGAGATAACATTGTTATCTCAATTTTTATTATTTTTTATTATTAATAACCCTTAGATTTTGCTAAAAAAAATTATTAAGCTTTTAGGACCTCAGGTTAAATGTATATTTTATGAAAATCTCCTAAATTTTTATTAGTATAAAAGATAATTCACTTTAAGGGTAGTTTTTTGTATCTCCGAAATTAAGACTTGAATAGAAAATAGTTTCAACCAAAAGATGTAGAGAAAAATGCAAGAAACAATTCTTATTTGAAAAATTTCTTCAAATAACGTCTAGTTTTGGCATAAATCGCTAAATTATGAATGTGATTTTTAGTTCAGCTTTGTGCCACACAAAGTGGTGACGCCACTGAAATTACTATTGTCAGATGTTGTTGTATGATTTCAGTGGCGTCACCACTTCGTGTGTCGAAAATCTGAACTAACAATAACGTTAAAATATTAGCAATTTCCATCGAAACTAGACATTATTTGAAAAATTCTTTCAAATAAAAGTTGTTTCTTTTTTATTCTCTACAGCTTTTGGTTGAAACTTTTTTCCCTACAACCCTTAACTTCGGAGATATAAAAAACCACCCTTAGAGTTAATTATCTTTCATACTAATGAAAATTTAGGAGATTTTCATTAAATATACATTTAGCCTGAGGTCCTAGAAGCTTAATAAAAATTTTCAGCGAAATCGAAGCTTTATTATTCGTAAAAAATAATAAAAATTGAGATAACAATGTTATCTCCCTAATTCGATATCGTTGAATTAGAAAATTCTAGTTAAAAATTATTTGGGCCTTAGTTTTTGGGTAAATTACTAATTAATGTTTTAAAAATTCTTATAGGATGCATGTCAAACTAATATGAACCTTAAGTAAATATAATTTAAGACTTAATATCGCATACAAAACCGTAACACAACTGCAAAAAAACATGATAGTTTTTTAAGTTTTTTGCAAAATCTAGAAAGTATTTGATAAAATCTTTCAAATAAAAGTTATTTCTTTTTTTATTCTCTACAGCTTTTGGTTGAAACATTTTTCTCTACAACCCTTAACTTCGGAGATACGAGAAACCACCCTTAAAGTGAAATATCTACCCTACTAATGCAAAATTTGGGGTCGTCCGCGGATTTCGCATCGAATTTGACGCCGTAGAACATGCATGCAAAATTTCAGCGAAATAGCATATATCGGTACAAATTAGGCGTTTCAAATCCATGGACTATAGCCTTGCCATCTGTTTTATCGTTAAATTAAAGTATCTCCGATCGGGCTGAAATTTTGCATGCATGTTCTAGGGCTTTATATTCGATGCGGAACCGGGAACGAGGCCAAAATATTAATTAGTAGGGTAGATATTTCACTTTAAGGGTGGTTTTCTGTATCTCCGAAGTTAAGGGTTGTAGAGAAAAAAGTTTCAACCAAAAGCTGTAGAGAATAAAATAATAAACTACTTTTATTTGAAAGATTTTATCAAATACTTTCTAGATTTGGCAATAAACTTAAAAAACTATTATGTTTTTTTGCAGTTGTATTATGGTTTTATATGCGATATTAAATCTTAAATTATATTTACTTAAGGTTCATATTAGTTTGACATCTATCCTATAAGAATTTTTAAAACATTAATTAGTAATTTACCCAAAAACTAAGGCCCAAATAATTTTTTTAACTAGAATTTTCTAAATCAACGATATCGAATTAGGGAGATAACATTGTTATCGTTTTCACAGTATCTGAAATGAATTAGGCATATGTGCCATGAATTAAAGTATAGGAAAAAAGATCGAATAAAAAGTAAAACGGCGTTCCGTAGAATAGGGTAAATATAGAAAATTAAACTATATCATAAATTCATCAAAACAAATGTTATATTAATACATAAAAACACAAAAAATAAATATTTTAAACTAAAAATACAGCCAATACAGAATGATTAAATTGTAAATCTTTAATTATATTTTAATAAGCAACAATTAATTAACAAATATAACTTTTTCTTATAGTAAATTTCACGTAGAGTCCATATTTGCAACAATTAAGGTAATAAAGTTGCTGGTTTTTGAAATATTAACAAAATGAAATATTCCAATCTGACAGCTTGTCGCCCATTTTTAAATATGTTATAAAGTCAATAAATATCAATAAAATATAAATAGTTATAACTTAATCTAATGCTAAATATCTTCTAGAGTTCATTTTGGCAACAATTAAAACAATAAAAGCAATAGTTTTTAAAATATAAACAAATTAAAATATTCCAATCTAACAGTTTGTCGGCCATTTTTAAATATGTTATAAAACCAACAAATATCAATAAAATATAAATAATTATAACTTAATCTAGTGCTAAATATCTTCTAGAGTTCGTATTTGCAACAATTGATGCAATAAAGATAATAGTTTTTAAAATATTAACAAAATAAAATATTCCAATCTGACTGCTTGTCGGCCATTTTTAAATATTTTATAAAACCAATAAATATCTATAAAATATAAATAAATATAACTTAATCTAATGCTAATTATCCTCCAGAGTCCATATTTGCAACAATTAAAGCAATAAAGTCAATAGTTTTTGAAATATTAACCAAAATAAAAATGTGTATGTTATTCAAAAACTATCGAAATTTAAACTCGTAATTTCATTGTTGATCTCGAAGATAAAACATTTGTAGACATTGCCAGGTGTTAAGAAGACACAGAAGAAGAATCCAAGACCAGAGATGCTGCAGAAAAGCTCTCCGTGATGATTTAGTAGTCTTCTAAATAACACACAGAAATATCGATATATAATAACAGTTTTTAAACTTTATTTTAAAATCTAAACAATATTTAATGAATGCTTTAAATAAGAGTTTTATTCTCTACATGTTTTGTTTGAAACTATTTTCTGTACAACCACTAACTACAAAGATACAAGTAACTAACCTTAAAGAGTAACGTTTGTACTAATTAAAAATTGGTGATCATCCGTGGGCCCCGCACTCAGTATTAAACATCATTTTAAATGTGTATTTTACTTGCGTACATGGTTAAAAAATATTTGATCTATCATTACAAACGAAATAGAGTTTATAAATCATATTAAATCTATGTAGTCTCGAGGATGTTTCCAAGACCGGAGACTGCAAAAATATACCGGGTGGAACATCATACCTGTGTACATAGGCGATTAACATGAAAAAACAGTTTTTCCGTGCGCATTGCTCCCCAAATTATTTTAATCAAAAATGCTTCAAATAAATGTTGTAGAGCATAAAATTCTGCATCTAAATCAGTAAACAGAATTACATTTACATGTGTTGTAACGACAGAAATTAATAAAAAAATATTAAAAATTACGTTCAAAATATCAAATAGCCATGGAAGTGAAACAAAAATAGATAAATGCTTGACGTTTTTCTGTCTATTTGATATTTTACCCCCGACAAATTAATCATTCAATAAAATTCATACAAAAAACTCCATACCTATGATTACAATTTAATAATAAATAAACAATTGTACATTTCAATGAAACGTATATTTTTTATAGGGTTGATCATGTAAAAATTATAACCTATCTATTATAATTCAAATATCAAACAATAATTCTCTCAATAAAATAATCACTACAATTTATTATTACAAAAAATATTCAAATAAACCTCCATTTTCAGCCAAGCAATAACCAAGTCTATTGTAGAAGGAATGTCGTACATTAGCGAGCTGCCTATTTGTTATTAATGCGCACTTATCCACGATAGCTTCTCTCAAAGAATTAATATTTGGGTGGAGTTGCTTTTAAATTTTACATTTAAGATGACCCCATAAAAAAATCGCTAGATGTTAAATCAGGAGATCTGTCAAACGTCAAGCATGTATCTATTTTTGTTTCACTTACATCGCTATTTGTTATTTTCAACGTAATTTTTAATATATTTTATTACGAGACTTGTCGGAGTAGGTCGAGAATGCTTTTATTTAAGAAAGTAAAAATAGCTTTGTCACATGAAAATATGGTTTATTGAGAAAAATATGTCAGAACTGTGTAAATAACAACGATAACAATTGTAATAATATCCATGACGATATTCTAACGAGGCCAACTGCTACATCCTCCCCCTTTGGATGGCACATACGACCTCGTGTGCCAGACAAGAAGATACTCGGGTTTAGGGCTTCTTCTTGGGGCGTCCTCTTCGTCGAAGAGGGCGAATAGGTTCTGGATCTGATGCCCAGGAACATTTAACAAATGGAGTTAAGGAGGATACATGATATACACCTAAAACAGTCTTAGGATTGTTAGGAGCAACTATTTGATACGAAGTAGATGACACTTGTTTATAAATTATGTATGGGCCATCACGTCGTGGTGCAAATTTTGACATATACGCTAGTTGAGCGTTACTCAGCGCATGAATATCAACTAGGACTTTATCGCCAACCTTGTACGTCGGTCCTTGTCGTCGCTTGGCATATTCTACAGGACGCTCATCATTTGACTCCCCCTGGAGTAAAGCTGCATCAATGGCGTAGGAACTAGCAATTGTAACATCTTCTGACAAAAACTTATAACGCTGTTTGTCATTATCAGAAAAGTACCACTCGTTATTCGGAAAGTTTAAAACCATACGCGCTTTCTGAATAAAATCAATGCCAAGTAACGTATGACATTCAGTGAACTCAGGTATTGCCACTAAATTAGTTTTTACTGCACGTTTACACACAATAATGTCAATGGTGAAGATTTTTGCAAGGACTTGCCTGAGCTTTCCATCTGCTAATCGAATTTCCATTGTCTTCTCAATAAATGAACAATTTAGATTTGTTAATATTTTGTAGAGTTGCGCACCAGCAATGCTTCCTTTAGAACCAGTGTCTAAACAACCGACTCCTTTAAATCCTTCCACCTGGACGGAAATCATTGGACGACTCAATTTCTCATATAAATTTGGAGTTGTTAGTGAACTGAAACTAAATGAATCTGCAATAAAGGAATCAACGGATTCTTTATGACGTGAACAATTTGGACAATTGCTCCGAATATATCCTGGGGTACCACAGCCAAAGCATGTTAACAATGTTTTAGATTTTATCCCTCCTGCTGAAAATTCATTATTTGACGGCTTCGAGGATGACACGTCTTCCTGCTTCTTTCTTTGCAACTTCCTACAATCGGTGTCAGTATGGCCAAAGTTCTTGCAGAATGAACATTTGGGTCGTTGTTTCTTATGAACATCTTTTGTCGTGTTTGTAAAGTCAGTATGCACTTTTCTAACAAGATCACGTTGTGACAGTTCGATTTCACGCGTGCGCGCAAGTAATTTATCAAACGTGTTAAAATCACTGCGATTAAGTCTTTTACGAATAGTGTATCGCAATAGTCCGTAAATCATGTCTAACTGCATTCTCTCTGGTACAGAATATGGTAGCTGAGAAATTAGTTCGCGAATATGACACACGAAAATGTCTGTCGATTCACTATCGCGCTGTTCACGTCGAAAAAGTTCACGAAACAATAAATACGGCGGCAACTTACGGGAATACGTATCACGTAAAATTTTGACAGCACTGTCCCAATTTTGTACGCTATCTTTAACACCTTTCCACCAAGTGGCAGCAAAACCTTCCAATAACATCGACAATCCTTTAAGTGCGTTGGCATCATTCACTTGCATACAGTCTTTGTATGTGAGGATGGCGTCTAAGAAGGCGTCAACATCAGCAGTTTGACTACCGTCATATCGAGCTGAACATTTGGCAAAAGTTCCTGTGTTACACATACTTACTGAACTTGGAGTAGCACTGCTCAATTGATCAGTATTTAATTTAATTTGTTTCATCAGTTCCTGAAATTGTTCGTTCGTCAATGTGACTGAAGCTGGAGCTTGCACTGAAGCTACCGGTTCCGATTTATCTACCTTTGGAGGCATGTTTAACACTTGCACTAAATTTGTAGTGAATGCTGATTATCAGAAGACGCAGCGAGTTGTGTGAAACACGTAAAGAGTAGGATAACGAAAATACAATTTGACTTCCAGGAATTTAGCGTTCTCTGGCCCTACACGTTTGGGCGCCAATTATTACGAGACTTGTCGGAGTAGGTCGAGAATGCTTTTATTTAAGAAAGTAAAAATAGCTTTGTCACATGAAAATATGGTTTATTGAGAAAAATATGTCAGAACTGTGTAAATAACAACGATAACAATTGTAATAATATCCATGACGATATTCTAACGAGGCCAACTGCTACAATTTTTATTTAATTTCTGTCGTTATAACGTATGTAAATGTAATTCTGTTTATTGATTTAGATGCAGAATTTTATGCTCTAAAACATTTATTTGAAGCATTTTTGGCTAAAATAATTTGGGGAGCAATGCGCACAGAAAAACTGTTTTTTCATGTTAATCGCCTATGTACACAGGTATGATGTTCCACCCGGTAGATAAATTCAGAAGCATCTCGGAGACACTTTCCGAGGAAGAAACTTACCTTTTCTGTGGTTGAACCGCGCTGAAATAACTTTCTAACAGAGGATTTCATTGAATAAGGACCAGTTGATTAACATGCTCGTAAAAGAATTATTATTAATTAATTTTACATTTCTTTTGGAAATAAAAATGAAATTACAGATTTATGAAATTGTAACAATAATTTGAAGCCGGTTGGGTTGAAACATAATCTGCAGCAATTGCAACGAAACATGGAGGGAGGGTGGGAGGTATTGTATGTATGTAAAGGTAGTCCTGGAGTAGTTTGATTGCTGTCAAACACTTTGTAAGCGACATATATTTCAATTTCCAATCACATACTCATTAATCAATCAATCAATCTTAAAAATTATAAAACGATATACGCCCCGCCGCCGCCAAGTTGTCCGCTGGTGTCGCTTGCAGGGGGCGGCGTCTTATCGGCTAGCGTGCTGTCAACATCGTTGACAACAAATAACATCTTCCAAACATAACAAAAAAATTAATAACTACACATAATTTGGTGCTCCGCCCTCCGTTGAGCCCCAAACTCATCCTGATTTAATTAATAAGTTAATATCTACAAAAAAAATAAATAATAAACACTTAAGACATAAGAGTGACTTAGTAAACGATGGGGCCCCAAAGGCGAAGCACCAACCAAATTAGGGGCGTACAAAACGTTAGAAAGGAGCCCCGTTGAGGATGAAGCTTAAAATAGTCCCCAGAAAACAATAGAAACTGTACAGTGACGATGTGGGGCCCCACGGGGGCGCAGCGCCGCACACTTTCATGAGTTCTTTTAGCACGGAGGCACACTTAACTGTCTGTTATTTATCATATTTGCTATATGATCTCATATATAATAATGTAATAAAAAATTATAACAACTTAAACAATTGAACATAAATAAACAATTCTGAAAAAAAAAAATATGAATGAAACAGAAGTCACTGAGAATTATCGACAAGTGACAAACGAGTAGATTTCTTGTTTTTTTTTAAATTTATTTATTTTCGTTTTTTTTTGTCACATCGGTTCAATTTTTCGCGCACTTTTTTGACCGAGGATTAGGACCCTTACTGGCCATTGTAGTACTGCACCTTGCCATTTGTCTGGTGGACAACATCTTCCCACGCTGAAACACAATCATATATTAATTGCCATCGTCTTAGAGCACTCAGCTACCTTTTACAACAAATTCAATCATTTTCAAATTATTCTAAACGATTTCAAACAGTTTTAAAAAGTATTTGGTAGCCTGGATCTTTTAGCCATCGTCTTAAGCACAAATTAAAACATTTTAAAATTATTGTAAAGGGTTTAAGACAATTTTAAGAAGTATTTGACAGCTGGAATCCTCTAGCCATTGTCTTAGAGCACTCAGCTAGCTTTTAGGAAAAATTAAAACATTTTAAAATGATTCTAAACGGTTTAAAACAATTTTAAGAAGTATTTGACAGCTGGAATCCTCTAGCCATCGTCTTAGAGCACTCAGCTAGCGTTTAGGAAAAATTAAAACATTATAAAATGATTCAAAACGGTTTAAAACAATTTTAAGAAGTATTTGACAGCTGGAATCCTCTAGCCATCGTCTTAGAGCACTCAGCTAGCGTTTAGGAAAAATTAAAACATTTTAAAATGATTCTAAACGGTTTAAAACAATTTTAAGAAGTATTTGACAGCTGGAATCCTCTAGTCATTGTCTTAGAGCACTCAGCTAGCTTTTAGGAAAAATTAAAACATTTTAAAATGATTCTAAAGTTTAAAACAATTTTAAGAAGTATTTGTCAGCTGGGATCCTCTAGCCATTGTTTTAAAGCACTCAGCTAGCTTTCAGGACAAATTAAATGAATTTAAAATGATTCTAGAAGGTTTAAAACAATTTTAAGAAGTATTTGAGAGCTGGGATCCTCTAGCCATCGTCTTAGAGCACTCAGCAAGCATTTAGTATAAGTTAAAAATATTTAAATGATTTTAAAGAGACAATTTGAAGAAGTAATTAACGACTACGATGCTTTATCCATTTCTTTAGTGGAAATAATCAACTTTTAGGGCAGTTTGAACGACTTGTCATTTAAATTATGTTTGACATGAATTGTTTTTGGTGGCAACGAGTAAACGAATGACAGGTAAAATAAAAAAATGAAATGAGTGTTTTGAATCTTACCCAATCCAACAAAGGTGACAATCTTGTCATGATTGTAGGTTTCCGTGAGAAGTGGTCCCGCGTGTGGAGGGACGAACCTCGCCGTGAACACTTCAGCAGCAGCGGGGGGCCCCCTAGGTGGCGGCGTCCCGCAAGCAGAGTCCCCATCACTGTCATTCAACAGTTGCTCGTTCAATTCGAATCCGAACGTCAATCCTGACACTTGAATGGGGCCTCCGGTTAAGGGTGGCACCTCGCCGTTCTGCTCATCGTCGAGTATAATCACAGCAGGCCTGGAGGAGCCTCCACGTCGGGTTATGCCCCCATGGGGCTTCGCTGAATTCGTAAACACAGTTCTAGTCGAAACACAGTCACTATTTAGTTTTAATTCAGTTTGTGTTTGTCGGGGCAGAGCCCTAGGGCCCCCTGGGATATTTGCGACACTCGCTGCACTTAGAGGGAGTCCAGGGGGCAACACCTCCACCGGTGGAGCTACGAATTGAGCTACAATAGGTATCAATTGTTGCCGACATGTTCTTGGTGTACTAAGAGGGGCTTCGCCTCCTAATGTAGGGAAATCGCTGTCCAGCCGCAGTGGGGAGACTTCAGGGGTCACGGGAGCCAGCGGGGCAGAGTCTTTTTCACCGCACAGCTCAGGGAAATGCTCGCTTCGCAAAGCAGGCGGCAATGCTGGCAATGTGTGTTGTGGGACTGTTTGAGTAATGCTGGGGCCCACCGGAGGCCCTGGCTGAGGAGACAGCTTCCATGCACTCACTGGAGCGCCAGGCTGAGGCAATACACCCTAGACAACATCCAAAAAGTTAACATTTATCTATTCAATCATATCGGAAACTGTTTCGGATCTGTTGATAATTAGTGGCGCGTTAGTAACAACCTAATCAAGATCTGTGATTCCAGATTGTTTTAATGGATTTCCTAAAATAAATAAATAAATTTTCACAACATTTGGTAGATAGAGGATCGGAAATGTAATTTGGCAGCTGTTGAGCAAGAACTGCAACATTTAGTAGCGTGTTAGTCTGGTACTAGTAGCGATATTTAAATTCAGTAAAAAATGGTAGATTCCTCAAAGTTTGGCTAGTAAATAAATAAATGTACATTATTATTGGATAAGAAATAAAAAGTAGAGCCCCAAAAATATAAATAAAAATCCATCTCACCTGATTTGAGCTTCCACTATGAGAACTACAATTACTACTAGCAGACGAGCTTCCCCCATTCGTCCTGGCGATATCCGCATACGAAGTACTAGAAGGCGAAGCCTGCTGGGCCCCCGAGGCCCCATCATCCCTCCTATGAACGGTAGCAACCGGCAATGAATGCACCGAATCCACATCACTCGAATCTGCACTTTTATCGCTTGGTGGGACACTGCAAGCACTCTTCCTTCTCTGGGGCTCAGTCCTGTCTCGTTGGGGCGCCGCTTGAGGCGGAGGACCCGTCGTTGGGCCTCCCGAGTGCTCAATACGATGGTAGTGATACGTTGTTGGTTTTGGTGTTGTTCGTTTTTTACTTTTTTTCTTTTTAGTAACAACATGAAAGTCTGTTTCTGGTTCTTTTTGGTAAAATTCTTCGCCCCAATTTCTTCTGTCGCCGTCTTCGCTGGTGCTTTGTTTCTTTACCCGGAGCTTCTTCGGGTCTTCGGACATTAAATCTTCGAATTTCGTCTTGGAGATTTCTTCTAAACTGTTTGATTTCTTGACGACTGGTGTATTTGATGAGTTCTGTTCAGATTTAGTCTTGACACGGGTTCTTTTCTTTTCCATGGACAGTGTCTTGGTTTTGTCGGTGGTTAGTGGTGGTTTGTGGTGGTTGTGGTGGTGGTTATGATGGTGTTTGGTTTTGACGGAAGTGGCATCATCCTCTTCGATGTATTTTACAAGCAGATCTAAGTTTTCTATGATTTCTGCGCGATGACCGGGGATATTTTCTGATTTTAAAACGGTTACATTGCGATCCACTTTACATTTTTTCTTTTTCTTTGAATCGGATGTTGAAACTGAGTTGCCATTCTCGTCCAGGCCCTTCTGAAATAATTAAAAACTAAATACTCTCTTTAGAATTAGGCTAGTTGACGTTAGGACAACTTTAAGATGATTATATAAAGTTTAAGATGTATTTGGAAGCTGATACCTTCTAGCCAGACAAATGAACGCATTTCAGAATGATTTTACATGATTCTAAAACAGTTTTAAGAAGGGATCCCTTGCCATCGTCTATATATATATATATATTATTATAATATTCCTAGAAACGTTTGAAAAACTTTTAAATATTTCGAGAATCGTTAGAAATACAAGAAAAATAAATTTTCGTCCTCCTAACATGCACCCCTACAAACAAACGTGTCCAGTTTTAAACAAATCAACTTGACTAGATGCATTCCGAAACATTGGTTTTTCATATTAGATTGTTGTAATCATTTAATTGAAGCTTAACTACCTTTTTGGACAACTAAAAAGCCTTGAACACAACTTTAGAAACAACTCAAACATAAAGAAAACGAAATTGTTTCAAAAAAAAACTGTTTAAAATCAAGAACTGAAAACAATTCTAACCAAAAAAAAAAATAAATACTCAACGCACCAAACTATTGATACTGTTGTTGCTACTGGAAACACTATCATTTTGATTGTATTTATTACTAATTCCGAATAAAGTTTGACCATAAAACCAATAAACAAATTCGCGAACATTGTGTCCCACTGAATTTTTAGAATGTTTCATTGCACTTTGTTAACACCAACGAAAACTTCAAAATATATCACTCAAATAGTAAACTGACAACAAAAACCACGTTTAAAATTTAAAACTGTTGCACAACATGAAGTAACGGGTAAACATTCCAATTAACTTCAACACTTCATAATGGAAAACGTAGAAAGAGACGACATGTTTTGCTTCAGTTACAGATACTTACAACGAAATATATCATATTGTCTATCATAAAAAACATATTTAAAATCAAGTTTCTTCTATTTTCTACCTATTTTAATAGTTTTTTTAAGAAAATAAACTCTTTTCATGCTTATTTAACTAGTTTATTTGCGATGAACTTCAACTAAATTTGAAATATGACAGCGACTACAACGCCACCAAAACATTCGAACTAACAGAGGAAATTAAGTACAGTACATGTCACGTATCAAGTACTTGTGAAAAATCTATTAAATAAAATAATAATTTTACAGCAAATTACATGTGTTTTATTTTTATACGGTAAATAATGACGGAAAACTAAATTATATATATTAAATATCATATTCAAAACAACATTTTTACTCAAGTTACTATCACTCTCGGACATGACATGAGCTATATGTATAGCCAGCTGTCATTCAAAAATTTGAAATTCCGCGCGAAATTTTAATAACAAAAATTGATTAAAATAAAATATTATACAATTTATTTTTAGCGAAAATGAATTAAATATTAATAAAATTAACTAACCTTTTCTGTAGTATTATGATGTTGAAACCGGTCAACTCCATGGATTATTTTCGGGTTTGCGACGCTTAAAAGTCGATACTGCGTGGGGGCAATGGCCACCGACTGTGAGGAGCTGCGCCCTCCGGAAGCTGCACCCCCTGAAGCACTATCATTCCCAGAACCTCCGCCTTCAACAATACACCGGACGCTGTTGTATTCTGGGTCTAATTGAAGGGATGCCGTCCCAGTCGTGGATGTTGCGCCCCCCTCGTGGGCTTGGAACTGCGGGAATGAAATCCCTTTGTCCACTGTGGTGGCACTGTGGGCCCCAGAGACTCCGTCCACTTCTAAAGTTGCACAAGATGTATATCTGTTTAAGAAAAAAATGACTTATTAACAAAAATGAAGAACTTTTTTGTGGGGAAGTATTAAGAGGTAAAAATATAGCTGAGTATAGTTCAAAGGGCGAGGAATTGAAATTTTAAAACCGATTTTAATTATCTCTACTGGTTTCATAGTTAAAGCCGGTTAAAAATTGTCAATTTTGTAATGAAATCATTTTTCACTCTTAAAATGACGTTTTTTTTTTTCAAAATTTAGTATCTTTTTTGCGGGGAAGTATTAAGGGGTAAAAATATAGCTGAGTATAGTTCAAAGGGCGAGGAATTGAAAATTTAAAACCGATTTTAATTATCTCTACTGGTTTCATAGTTAAAGCCGGTTAAAAAATGTCAATTTTCAAATGAAATCATTTTTCACTTTTAAAATTACTTTTTTTTTCAAAATTTAGTAACTTTTTTGTGGGGAAGTATTAAGGGGTAAAAATATAGCTGAGTATAGTTCAAAGGGTGACGAGTTGAAATTTTAAAACCGATTTTAATTATCTCTACTGGATTTTAAGTTAAAGTCGATTAAAAATTGTCAATTTTCTAATGAAATCATTTTTCACTCTTAAAATAACTTTTTTTTCAAAATTTAGTAACTTTTTTGTGGGGAAGTATTAAGGGATAAAAATATAGCTGAATATAGTTCAAAGAGCGGGGAGTTGAAATTTTAAAACCGATTTTAATTATCTCTACAGGTTTCATAGTAAAAGCCGGTTAAAAAATGTCAATTTTCTAATGAAGTCATTTTTCACTCTTAAAATAACTCTTTTTTTTTCAAAATTTAGTAACTTTTTAGCGGGGAAGTATTAAGGGGTAAAAATATAGCTGAGAATAGTTCAAAAGGTGACGAGTTGAAATTTTAAAACCGATTTTAATTATCTCTACTGGATTTTAAGTTAAAGTCGATTAAAAATTGTCAATTTTCTAATGAAATCATTTTTCACTCTTAAAATAACTTTTTTTTCAAAATTTAGTAACTTTTTTGCGGGGAAGTATTAAGGGATAAAAATATATCTGAATATAGTTCAAAGAGCGGGGAGTTGAAATTTTATAACCGATTTTAATTATCTCTACTGGTTTCATAGTTAAAGCCGGTTAAAAAACGTCAAGTTACTAGAAAATTGTCATTGAGATTTTCAGTCTCCATTCACCATTCATATATATTAAAAATAACTATAAACAGCCCAAATTTTCGTTTAAAATAACAGTGAAAGAAAAATGTACCTAATCCGCGGTATCCGATGATGATGCAACGCTTCCTCTAATGGATTAAAATACTGATGTCTGGGCACGCCATCGAACGCTGAGGTAGAGTGATGCCTCCTAGCGGTCCCCGTGGCCGTCATCTCCATCGCTGGTTCTTCTTTGTCGGCCTCCTGGTGCTCTAGACTCCCCGTAGAGCTCTCGGAGCCATGATATCGATACCTTGGTAAACTTTCCGCACTATTATTAGAAATAGTTCTTGAATTCTGTTGTAAATGCCCTCGGGTCTCTTCCGGAGTGGCTGTCATTTCCAAGAGTCCCCCAGAGGGCAGAGCACTCACTGGTGAAGAGGTGATAGTCGAGACAACATCTTGAATGGGACTAATATCCGTTGTTTGGTCCAAAGTGTGTTCTAAGTCAATAACGGTGTAATCAGGTCGTGGGGGCCCCACTGGGGCGGCGTCTCCGGCTGGTTGACTCGCGCTAGACTCGGTGCAAGACTCCACCATGATCTCCGAGGGCGTGGTCGTGTTGCTCGAGCCGGTGTTGTTGTTTTTTGATTTGTCTGGTGTAAAGAGACGTAAGTCTGATGGGTAGAGGGCCCCAGCGTTCACGTTGCTAGGTAAGGAGCCCCCTTCGCGCTGCCGGGCGCTCACGGACACAGTGCGTCCTGTCACGGGATGCTGGTGGTGGTGACGGCGACGTGAACCTCCACCGCCTACAAACAAAACATATTCATTTTAATTCGGTTCATTGCTGCTCTCATTTAATGCCGCGTTCATCTAAAACTAGTCGAGGTCTGTGATTGCAATTTTTACTTCCTTGTACGAAGTAAAAGAAGTATTGTAATCGCGAACATTTTCGGTATGCATTTTGTGCATCCCTGAATCCATTTTGAGTAATTTCGTCGTGCCGTCTGTACGTACGTATGCACGTACGTATGTATCTCGCATAACTCAAAAACGGTAAGCCGTAGAAAGTTGAGGTATTTAGGACTGTTATAACATCTAGTTGTGCACCTCCCTTTTTGCTCATTATATAACTTCCGGAAGTGCTACTTTACTTGAATCATAGATTTTCATGAAAAAATATATTCAAATATCATCCAAAACTTTTCAATTTGGTATATAAGACTACTATATCAATGCAAATAACATAATAGGTTTTGGTTAAAATGGACTAACCGGAAGTGACACTTTACATAAAGCTGCTAACATTTTAATTTTAGAAATAATTGCTGCAAATAAAAGTTTTAGAGAATTAAATTCTGCGTCTAGCACATTAAGAATTTTTAAATTAGCTTTTTGTATAAGCGAGATATTTAAATATTATATATATATATATATATATATATATATATATATATATATTTATTTATTTAAGTTTGCTATGAATTAGAACAAAAAATTAAAAAAAAAGATTTAATGTCAAATATGTGCAATTAAAAAAATATCTATAGTTTAATACGCGTACAAGGAAGTCATGTGCTGTCCACATCACATTCTTTCAGATTTCTTTAATAAGTTAATCAATTTTTAAGACAATTAGTTGATGGGACAGCAAATGTTAATCAGCAGCTGATGATTAACAATTTCAAATCATATGAATAGTTCAAGTAACATGTTAGTCGGGTACTAGTACAAATATTCGGTAAAAAGTCTCACCAGATCGTCTGCCACCTCCACAGCGTTCCACCCGCTCAACCTCATACAACCCAGCTTGCACCAGGTCCTGCAAACTGCCTCCTTGTGTGGTGGACACCGCCACGGACGCCTCCGCCCCCTTGCGCCCGCCCTGGCCCCGCTGGCGGCGCGCGGCCGCGTTGTAGTACCGCGCGAGCTGTGGTCCACTAGCACTCGCCGCACGGGCGTTCCGTTCGTCCTCCTCTGCTTCCTGCAGGAGGACTTTGAAGATGCGAGACTTGCCCTCGCGGTCCTTGGGTGTTTTGTAGTTGATGGCTTCGTCTAACAAGGCTTTCAGTTGTCCGTCGTCCAGCGTTGACACTGATGAGTCCTACAAATACTATATACGTTTACTACATGTTCACTTCACAGAATCTGGTTTCATAAACACTTGGCTAAGTCTCACAAAATTCAGCCTCCAAGTCACCTTATGAGGGCATCGTCAGAGGCTGGCCAGCACAGTTAGTAGCCATAGACAACACACTTCTTCACCTAGAACAAAGTTCACGTGAAGAAGCTGGTGACGAAGAACTGTGCCAGCAGAGTATAAGATCTCTATCAAACAGGTAAGATGACATGAGAAGTTCTGTGGAACAGGCCATGTCATCTACCGAAAAAAAGGAAAAGCTACGCAATAGCAATTTAAATAACAACAAAGACAAAATTAATTGTCATCCATACACTTGGTGAAACTAGGTTTAATAAAAAATATAAACTAAACACTTGGCTAAGTCTCACAAAATTCAGCCTCCAAGTCACCTTATGAGGGCATCGTCAGAGGCCGGCCAGCACAGTTAGTAACCATAGACAACACACTTCTTCACCTAGAACAAAGTTCACGTGAAGAAGCTGTGTGACGAAGAACTGTGCCAGCAGAGAATATATCTCTAACATACAGGTAAGATGACATGAGAAGTTCTGTGGAACAGGCCATGTCATCTACCGAAAAAAAGGAAAAGCTACGCAATAGCAATTTAAATAACAACAAAGACAAAATTAATTGTCATCCATACACTTGGTGAAACTAGGTTTAATAAAAAATATAAACTAAACACTTGGCTAAGTCTCACAAAATTCAGCCTCCAAGTCACCTTATGAGGGCATCGTCAGAGGCTGGCCAGCACAGTTAGTAGCCATAGACAACACACTTCTTCACCTAGAACAAAGTTCACGTGAAGAAGCAGTGTGACGAAGAACTGTGCCAGCAGAGTATAAGATCTCTATCAAACAGGTAAGATGACATGAGAAGTTCTGTGGAACAGGCCATGTCATCTACCGAAAAAAAGGAAAAGCTACGCAATAGCAATTTAAATAACAACAAAGACAAAATTAATTGTCATCCATACACTTGGTGAAACTAGGTTTAATAAAAAATATAAACTAAACACTTGGCTAAGTCTCACAAAATTCAGCCTCCAAGTCACCTTATGAGGGCATCGTCAGAGGCCGGCCAGCACAGTTAGTAACCATAGACAACACACTTCTTCACCTAGAACAAAGTTCACGTGAAGAAGCTGTGTGACGAAGAACTGTGCCAGCAGAGAATATATCTCTAACATACAGGTAAGATGACATGAGAAGTTCTGTCGAACAGGCCATGCCATCTACCGAAAAAAAGGAAAAGCTACGCAATAGCAATTTAAATAACAACAAAAACAAAATTAATTGTCGTCCATACACTTGGTGAAACTAGGTTTAATAAAAAATATAAACTAAACACTTGGCTAAGTCTCACAAAATTCAGCCTCCAAGTCACCTTATGAGGGCATCGTCAGAGGCCGGCCAGCACAGTTAGTAACCATAGACAACACACTTCTTCACCTAGAACAAAGTTCACGTGAAGAAGCTGTGTGACGAAGAACTGTGCCAGCAGAGAATATATCTCTAACATACAGGTAAGATGACATGAGAAGTTCTGTGGAACAGGCCATGTCATCTACCGAAAAAAAGGAAAAGCTACGCAATAGCAATTTAAATAACAACAAAGACAAAATTAATTGTCGTCCATACACTTGGTGAAACTAAGTTTAATAAAAAATATAAACCACTTGGCTAAATCTCACAAAATTCAGCCTCCAAGTCACCTTATGAAGGCATCGCCAGAGGCCGGCCAGCACAGTTAGTAATCATAGACAACACACTTCTTCACCTAGAACAAAGTTCACGTGAAGAAGCAGTGTGACGAAGAACTGTGCCAGCAGAGAATATATCTCTAACATACAGGTAAGATGACATGAGAAGTTCTGTGGAACAGGCCATGTCATCTACCGAAAAAAAGGAAAAGCTACGCAATAGCAATTTAAATAACAACAAAGACAAAATTAATTGTCGTCCATACAATTGGTGAAACTAGGTTTAATAAAAAATAAGTCCCACAAAATTCAGCCTCCAAGTCACCTTATGAGGGCATCGTCAGAGGCTGGCCAGCACAGTTTGTGAGACTTAGCCAAGTGTTTAGTTTATATTTTATTAAACCTAGTTTCACCAAGTGTATGGATGACAATTAATTTTGTCTTTGTTGTTATTTAGAACCTAGTTTGCTACTTAAATGTTTATAAACGGAGATTGTATAGCCATCGCCTTACAGCACCCAGCTAGCTTTTAGAGCAATTTATACAAACTAAGATTCTCTAGCCATCGACTACGAGCTCTCTGCTAGCTTTTAAGACAATTTAAAACTATTCTAAAAGTTAAAAGACATTTTAGAAGAACTAGTTGATAAATGTTATTGATTGGTAAAAGATTTAAGACAATTTTAACGTTCAAAAACCTGTCTAAACTGCGTCTAGTTGTCGTTTAGTTTTAAAAGAACTAGCTATCTTAAAAACATGATTTTATTATCAAAAATAATCGAATTTTTTCCTTGAACGTTTTCAAATGAAGAAATGCGAGATAGAATGAATATATACTACAAACAGACCTTTCTCTATCGCATAATAAGTCTCAAGGGCGTAACACCTTCACTATAACACTATCAAATTTTAAACAAATCTTGTTTAAAACACTTAAGGACAACTTAAAACAATGCAAAACGGTTCTAAAAAGTATTTGACAGCTGAGATTGTCTAGCCATCGTGTTAGAGCACTCAGCTAGCTATTTAGACAATTCAAACAATTTTAAAATGGTTTAATACAATTTTAAAAAGTATTTGACAGCTGAGATCCACTAGCCATCATATCAGCTAGCTTTTAGGATAACTTTAAATATTTAAAATTATTCTAAAAGTTAAAAACAAGATAATTGTCTTGACGGGATAATTTTAGAATAAATAAAAACCCTATTAGCAAATTTCTAGAAAGATTATATTCACTTATAATGTAGCAATAATGAAAAATAAATTTGTCTTGTTATTCTTGGAAACGTGCTGTTGTGAAAAACATTGTTTACATTATCTAAAATCCAAAAAGGTTAATTATTAGCAAGTACTAGTATGCCCTAAAAAATTGTACATCATTTCAATACGTAAAACTATAACCTGCAAGTTAGACAATCAATAAAACCGAATAAACACTTTAAAAGACTGGTAACCTTGTGTCAAATTACATAAATTCACTCCCTGTTGTATAATAAGATTGCAATATACACTATAACTAGCTAAAATATGATACAACTATACACAGCAATCTGATGACATGTCAAAATTGATGGGAGTCAAAATAATGCCACCATTTTGTAAATTGGCATTAAGTACGTAAAAATTACCTTTAGGGGTTAGGGCTCAGCCCCTTACAGCCCCCAAAGTGAACACACATCACACAAAATTGCACAAAACTATACTCGTTGCAAAAAACATTTATCTCGTAGTTGTACTGTCACTTTTCTTATTAAACTTTGCGTAATAACTACAAGTTAGTTTTAAGAGTTTATAGTTGAAGCTACGCCCCAAATATCAACACTTTCCTAGCTCTTACACTTATCCGGTACCGCAAAATATGCAGTTCATGTGCTAACAGACGGCCATGATTGAAACTGAACCTGTAGAATGTATTAATGTTTGTGGAATGAATAATAGCTACACAAAAATCAATGGTAACGTAAAACGTACACCAAGACTAGATAATTTCGAAAAAAATACACTATTTCTACGTAAATTTCTTTAGGAATCACTTATTCTGAATTTCAAGCCAAAGTAATACTACAAATTGTTTTTATTTCTATGTTGACATGAAATTTTGTAAATTCAACGTGACAGAAGAAATTTTGATAATTTTTTTATTACTAATTTAACACTTGAATTGTTTTATTATTTACATGGATATATATTTATATAATTCTTTGTTCAACAAACAAAAAAAAAGTTAAGTAACAATGTCATATAAGAATTGTATGGCGTACTGACCTGTAAATCTAAGTCTCTCGAAGCTGAAAGATGATCATCCAAAAAGTCGGAATTTGTTCTCAAATCAGTGCTGTCACTGGTTTTGTTGTCATTTTTATCCGGGGCCTTTGGTTCATTGTCATGTTCAGGGGAAGGTGCCATTTTCAATCTCCGATGTCACTAACATACACAACACATGTGTCACCCGTTCAAGCACACACACACACCCAAGTCAAGCCATAGTACTGTCACATCACTAAACTATCGAAATTATAAACATTTTATATACAACAAAGTCTTTTTCTGAATTTTAACAACATTGTCAAACGACGGCCATTTAACAAGGCATTTTATGAAACGAAGCCTAGCGGAATCTATCGACAACTCTCGGAACTATCAGTTTCCAACTAGGATTTTACTATCGGATTGCATTTTTGATCTTTGTGAAAAATTATAAAACTATTTCAAATAATTAAAATAAATCAATCAAAATAACTAGTTAATATCGTACAATTATAATAGTATAAATAACATATACAGAATTACAAATAAATCTTTAAAAAAATAATTTATATAAATTGTATACAATTTAATAGTGTAACTTATACTGTACACTATCACATGAACAAATCTAAGACATGACTTGAAATTGTAAGGAAAAAATTGTTCAAAATCTAATAACAATTCAATATATTATTGCACAATATAAAGTTAAATATTTTATTTAATTTCCAATAATTATTTATTCATTAGAATATATTACAAATTATAGAAAATACATTGATGAAACAATCACAGACACGCTTAACAGCTTTGACATTTGACATTTCTGTCATCTAGCAATAACTAATTAATCCAATAAAACTTATTAAATTACTTGCAAAAAGCTACAAAAATCATCAACAATGACTGAAGAAAATATTTTTCTTTTCGTTCCAAATATAATCGGTAAGAAGTCATTTTATAAATATAGATAATGATCATAATTGCTGATTCATTTTCAGGCTACGCCAGAATAATTCTTGCCATAATTTCATTTTATTTCATGCCAACAAACCATGTGATTGCAGTGGTTTGTTATATTACCAGCGCATTATTAGATGCTTTTGATGGCCATGCCGCAAGACTCTACAACCAAAGCACCAAATTTGGAGCGATGCTAGACCAGCTTACCGACCGATGTGGCACTATGGGGCTCTTAGTAACCCTTAGCTACTTTTATCCCAAATATATGTTTTTGTTTCAGATGTCAATGGCTATTGACATCGCATGTCATTGGTTGTATTTACATACTACAGTTTTGCAAGGTAAAGCAAGTCATAAATTTGTTGACATGTCAGGGAATCCGATAATGCGGTTATATTATACTAGCAAACCTGTTTTATTTATCATGTGTGCTGCGAATGAATCATTTTATGCAGCTTTGTATCTTCTGTATTTCACTGAGGGGCCACTGATTGCTGGAATGTCACTTTTTAGGTTAATTGCTTATTTGACAGCTCCTTTGGCAATTATTAAGTCAGGAATTTCGGTGTTACATGCTATTGTAGCTTCGAGAAATCTCGCAATTATTGACACAGCGGAAAGAAAGAAAGATTAAACATCTATCATTCCAAAATATTTGAAACTATTCCTAAAATGCCAACAAATTTAATATAGTGTATAATTCTTACCAAAAAGGGTCATTCCAGTTGAAAAAAGTGTAGAAATATAATTTTGACAAGTCCGCAAAAATTATATTCAGTTTCCCGGCGTTACTTGCCGTCAAAACAATAGTTATTTGTGTATTAAGAGCTTAAAGTGATTCTTTGTTACTCGAGCATGGTAATTGCAGCGAGAGCTGCAATCGTGTAACTTTACGCTCGTGATACACACATAATTTTTTCTACGATTGCATTTTAAAATTATTCAAAAACGTATACGTACTGAAACTAAATTCGTTCTGTTAACTGTCAATATGACAAGTCTCTGTTTTGTTTGTATCCCTAGTAACTATTGAAATAAGCGTTCATTTATAATCTTTTTCTACAACCATTAAAAAAAGTAGGCGTTTTTGAACTTATTTTTATTATGAAAGTAGCAGATTTTTGCACTAGTGCAAAAAATGTGAATTATTTCTGCACTAGTGCAGAAAAGTAATTTAATATAAATAAACTCTATACAGTATACTTTCTTGAGTTAGTTTGTCATTGTCAGTTGTCATGGATACATTAAACCAGGTATCTTTTTAAAGTTTCTAAATTAATAAAAAAAATTCAGAGATGTTACAATTACTGCAATTTGTTTTATTATTTTTATCAAAATATGGTTTATGGTTGTAGAAAAAATAGTGTACGCAACTCGTGCAGAACGGGTTTTTTTTTAACTCACGGTCTTGCAGCATTCGCTTCGCTCATGCAGCAACGGACCACTCATTCAATAAAACCCATCTTTCTGCATTTGATACGTAAATAACTATTTTCGCGCGTTGCCATTGGAAACGCGCGCATTTAACGTCTTTTTCGCGCGTTGCCATTGGAGACGCGCAACAAAGATATTTTTCGATTGTTCCACAGAAAACGTAAACTTTACGATAACAAATGAGAGCGTAATTGTCAACTTTTCATAACAATCGTTGAAAAAATAACTTGTGCGGAATTTAACATGTAATTTTTATTTATTTTATAATTGTTATTAAATATTTTTATGTTTTATAATTGTTCCTAATAAATAAACCCTATAAAAATATTTTTGTAATATTTATTAAACCCTTTACATTACAATAAATATTTTATTCCCGCACGACATGGACGCCATCTTCTTGAACATAATTTAAATCAACTTTCGAAGGATAAACGTTCCTCAAATTTCCCTCCAGGTCGACAGTTTTAATCCTCTGGACTCGCAGCATCAAATTCTGGGGCGAAGCACCTTCCGCAAGCCCCAATAAAAGCGTCTCTTTCAAAATTGTATCCATAACTTTTTTACAAATTTCCAATCCTGTCGCGGACGTAACCTCAACAAAAATATCTTTAGTTTCCAAACCAATCCGGGTGTCCTCACTGTTAGTGATTGGAGGGAAGGAAATCACCCTTCCAGAGGCGTCGCACAAGCAAGGGAACAGGGGGCGCCCTTCTAAAAGATGTAGATACTTATGAACCCCTGAATATGTATTCCGTTTCTTTTCTCTTCGTAAATTTTCAGCTTCTGTTTTTAGTTGTTGAAAGAGTTTCGTGCCGGTGCAAGTGATGCCTCCACGGCCTAGAGGTCGGATTCGTAGATGATCTGGGGGCTGTGCTGTGTAAAGTAAGTCATGTGAAAGGGGGGCTTCGCCTTCGTTCTGATTTGCAGACGGGAGAAGTTTGGAAAAATCATGTGTAGCAATTGTTGCTGCTGAACGCTTGTCGCAGATTGTTTCATGTAGTTTGGTCTGCATTTGGATGAATTTTCTGTGAAAGAAAGACAAAATAGTTATTTATGGTAAAAGTGTGTTATATTACAAATAAATCACGCGAGAAAACATAGTCTACGAGGCCGTTAGGCCGAGGGGAATCATTTACTGAAGTGACTTATTTGTAATAACACACGAGTGGCATACGAAATTTTATCCAACAACTACAATTAAAATATAAATTTTGACACAATTGTCTACATTTCAAATAATATTCTAGTTAGCCATACTTTCTTGTTTTGTTGTCTAGGTTACTAAAAAAAATTAAGGCCACTCTAAAATTAAAAAAAAAACGAACTTTTTTTTTATTTGCTTAAATTATAGTTTAAAACCTTAGGAATAAGGGACAATTAATTTAAATGCCGCGCGGAAGTATTTCAGAGGGAAAAAAGCATATATCTATTAGTAGTACTAGTATATAAATATATATATGACTCGAAATTTTAGACGCGTTTTTGTCGAAATCATATTTTCAAAATCGGACGAAAAGAAATCTGAAATACTAATTGATGGATCGTGCTGAATCTTTTTATTTCTTATTCTAGATATAAAATACTCAAAAACTACGGGGGCTTTTTCTTAAAGTGCTTCATTCGTTTTTTATGGTCGTTTTCATACAGAAATTTAGTCCCGAATAATGAACTTTTTTTTCAAAAGTGCGCCATTTTGTTAAAAATCAAAATCCAGCCCGTAGTTTTTTAGAGTATACATCAGAGATTTAGAAAACATATCCCTTTTTGTTCAAGGTCCATTGTTGTTCCCGGAATGTTTTCGCCCGATTTGCCCTACGCGCCGAGAGGAGTCGCCATTTTTTTTAATTTCTGACTACAATTTTGAATATTTTCTTTAAAAAAAAATTTTAAATAAAGGTTAAAGAGCGCTAAATAAAGATCCAAAAACAGTTCTTAAGCAGCCCGTTTAGATTTCGTTAAAAAAATCTAGAAATGATCCTTTTTTTCCTTGTCTTACCTTACCCCTTAAATAAACAAAGTTGAAAAAAGGTTGCAGCTGTAGTATTCGAAATGGAAGACGAGAATTTTATTCTCGAAATAATTATTAAGGAAGCGGAAGAAGCGGTTGTTGATATTTTATCAAAAAAGTCTAGAAGTTCATATGAAAAAGAATTTCATATGTTTGAAGACTGGATGACAACTAGAAACGTCAAAGGTATGAATGAAAGTGTTTTTCATAAGAACTTCTAGACTTTTTTGGTAAAATATCAACAACCGCTTCTTCCGCTTCCTTACTGATTATTTTAGGAATAAAATTCTCGTCTTCCATTTCGAATACTACAGCTGCAACCTTTTTTCAACTTTGTTATATTTAAATTCAACAGTGCATAATTTATGCGTGACTTATAACTCACGTGTGACTTATAAATCACTTTAGTAATCTAAAATGACAACAATAATAACTTTATAAGTAGTGGGTGTTGGATAAATATATGAATAAATGTTCCTAACTCTAGTTTCTGGGGCGAAGATGCTACTGGCGGATTAGAATTGAACTAACTAACGATTCTACAGGGTATAAGTCGGGCTGTGGATCTTGAGAACCCTGGTTCGAACCCCACAGCCGACAAACAATTAAATCTACCCCTGTGGCTCCTTCTCCACTAACATCTTTGAGGACCGTGATTTGACGCATAAATATATCACTTACTGAGATCTGCTTAGGCAGAATGCCACACCCAGTAATGGGTAAAAAGGCGTGATGATATATTTCTTTATTTAAATCTACCCCTGTGGCTCCCCCTCCACTAACATCTTTGAGGGCCGTGATTTGACGCATAAATATATCACTTACCTAGATCTGCTTAGGCAGAATGCCACACCCAGTAATGGGTAAAAAGGCGTGATGATATATTTCTTTATTTAAATCTACCCCTGTGGCTTCCCCTCCACTAACATCTTTGAGGACCGTGATTTGACGCAAAAATATATCACTTACCGAGATCTGCTTAGGCAGAGTGCTACACCCAGTAATGGATAAAAAGGCGTGATGATATATTTATTGATTTTAAAGACAAACAAAATTCTAAACAGTTTCGAACAATTTAAAGATGTAGAAAACCATTACACAATCTTACATAAACTTTGTAACATTGTGCAATCTTACACAACAAAGACAAAAAGTATTTCTTACCTAAAATTCTGTTCATCAAAATTCAAGTTCTTGACAATACAAGCAACGATGAAGGGCCTAACCTTCTTAACATTCTCTGAAATCTTAATATCCGGCACATGATCATCATCTGTAACCCTAGCAACGATGATTCTAGGTCCCTTGTCTTCGATTTCCACAGCAATATCACAATTATCTAATTGTTCTGTCAAATCATCGTTCTCACTAATTTTCTGTTCATTTTTCCCCTTTTTCGAGGACTTTTTGCTGCTTCCTGATGGTGCTTTGCCCCCTTTCTTAGGGCAGTGCTGTCGCACATAATCCAGCACTTGTTTTGTTCGACATTGGTCAATAAGTTTGTATAAACGTTTGTCTTGAATTGGATTGTCTTTGAAGTTAACTTCTTTTAGTTTGTTGCAATCGGAAAGTTCACCAGGGATGATATTTATCTTATTTGAAGCTAAATCTAAGATTTTTAACGCTGGTAGGTGATGTAAATCATTTGGAATTGAAGTTATCAAATTTGATTTCAGTTTTATTTCAGATAAATTTACAAGTTCAATATGGCAGACGTCTGGAAAGTCTGTTAATTTATTATTCGATAAATCTAATACGCTCAATTTAGTCGTTTTACTCAGAGTTGGAAAGTTTTCTAATAGATTTGAAGACAAATTTATTGAAGTTATGTGTAGTAACTTGCTGATACCCTCCGGCAAACTTACAAGTTGGTTATTGGACAAATCTAACAATTTTAGCTTAGATAATTCACCAATTTTACCTGTAATTGTTGTTATTTTGTTAGAATCAAACAACAGTGACTGTAAATTCACTAATTTCGATATATCGTCCGGTAAAATTTCCAATGTGGTGTCACTTACTCGTAACAAATTTAAAGATGTCAAATGAAATAAATTTTTATCTAATCCACTTTTGTCTAACCGCTGAGATATTTCATTGCCATGTAATATTAATTCATGACGATTTTCTTGTAAAACTGTTTCAATTTCTTGCCACATTTTAACTAATAAATTGTTACCGGTGTACAAATTTGACGTAAATTTTTAAGGTTATCTTGTTAAATGTGAAGTTAGCTTTGCTTTTACATAAAAAAGTACTGCCAAATATAGCAAAAATTAAATAACTACATTGTAGAGGATTTTGACAAGATTGTAAAATAGGATTTGAATGATAATTTATTCAGTAACAGTTTATTTTACACAGAGTAGGTACACGAACTGAACTTGTTAGCTAATTTTAAGATATCAGCTATACACATAATGACTTGATTCAATTCATTTATAGTTAATTATTAATTTATAGTCGTTTGTGGTGTTTTTACAATTGACACTTGAAAAACACCATTTTATACAAATTTACAGTCTATGGCTAGACTAAACAATGCTGATCTGTCAAATAAATGAATATGACATCATCTGATACCGACTACGTCGTCATATTATTGACTATCTATAATTTCACCTCCCTATCGTATAGGAGTCAGGAATGAACAAAGAGTACGCAGTGTAATTTATATTTTTTTGTTTAAATGCACAAAACGAACCCACATACGGGGTCTAGACTACTTATTTCTTTACTCAACCGCCATTCAAACAATTTACTTAACTAGAAATCGGACTGTAACCTCTACATTTTACATTTTATCGTGTAATTGTGGCTTCTGCGACGAATGACAATCTATATCTCTAAGTACGTCATTGTTTTCATTTAAATTATTACGAAAAACTGTGTACATGTGTGAAACATATTACAAAACCAATCGAAAACTCACTTTTACAACTATTTCAAACACTTTAAAATATAGTATTTGACGGCTGGAAACCTCTTAAACAACTCGGCAAGATATCTAAAATGATTCAAAAGGATTTCAACAATTTTTAAAAATATTTGGAAGTTGGGATCCTCTAATCATCGTCTCAGAGCACTCGGCTAGCTTTTAGGACAATTTAAAATTTCATAAAATAATTTTAAATGGTTTAAGACAGTTTTAAGACGTATTGGAAAGCTGAGATACTCTAGCCAACGTTTTAGAGAACTCAGCTAACTTTAATAAAAGTTTAAAGACTTGAAAATAATCTTAAAGAGTTTAAAACAGTTTTAAGAGAAATTAAAACACTTTACAATCATTTTCGATCGGTTTTGTATATCAAAATATTCTAATTCGCCGCTATTTTGAATCTGTTCTACTCTGTCAAACATTCCGGAACTACATTAAGACGTAAAAAGTTCAAATAAAAAAAGATTTGTAGTGCAGAATAAATTCAAACCGGCGGCCATCGTGTTTGTATCTAGAAACTATGGCAACGAACAATTGACAGTAGATGGGTGCACGCATGTCTGAACCAGCACCAAACCAACCACCCTCAACCAGTGGGCCACAACAATCAACAACAAATAAAACAACAACCAAAAATAAAAACAACACAAGAAAAGCTTCGTGCACTTTCTAATAAATATCTACAGCTTTAATACAAATTAAAAATAATAATATAAAGTATATAATTATAATATGGTAATAAAAATAGTTTTCCAGGGGATTTTTTTAGGGGAATTCGTCGCAGGAAAACAACTGAAATTAAATCAAATGTCAGACACACGGCACCGATCACAATTAACTAACTTTTTATAATTATAATTAATTTATACTTGTTTCTGTGGATGTGTAATTCTGTGTCTCGTGGAAAAGTAACAATTTAAATCATTTTAACATAATTTTGTTGCTGTTTCTATTCTGTTTTTATTAAGTAGAAGTTTATTTTACATTCTGGAAAGATCTTGTTTTTATTTTTATCAATTCTAAACTTAAATTGATCTATAATCTTTAAAAAAACTGAAGAAAATTTACAATTTTAACGACTTTTCTTGTCCAACGTTCCTAAAATATCATTTTAAAATTATTCTGAAAGATTTATACAGTTTTAAGAAATATTTGACAACGTCTTCAAGCGATCAAATAACTTTTAGGACAATTTAAAACAATTCAAACAGCTAAAATATTCTATCCATCGATTTAGTGCACTCAGCTAGCTTTCAAAACAATTTAAAATGATTCTAAAGAATGAGCATGCTCTAGCCATCGTCTTAGTGCACTCAGGACAACTTACAATATTTTAAAATGATTGTAAAGGGTGTAAGACAGTTTTACAAAGTAAAAATCTGTCTTAGATCCGTTAAAATAAATTCAGGAACGTTGTACAGAAACAAGATAATTTTCCAGAATGTTAACCGCGTTCAGAGAGCTCTCAACGAGGTTACCTCCTAATCAGACTCTGCCCTCATGCCTCGGACTTCGCCTCGGTTACGTTGAGCGTCTAATTCTTCTTTAGTCTTCTCCTCTAGGGCTCTGATGTCATTCATAGTTAGCCCGAACCAACGATCCGTCCAGCAAAACACTTGCCGGTGGAAGTTGGTGAACAATCGACGTTCCGACTTCTGTATGAAGTTTTCTATCCGTGTCTAAAAAATAAATTCATTTTAAATTTAATTTTTTCTACGATTGCTATGAAAAGTTGACAATTACGCTGTCATTTGTCATCGTAAAGTTGACGTTTTTTGTGGAACAGTCGAAAAATGTGCGCGTTTCCAATGGCAACGCGCGAAAATAGTTATTTATATATTAAAAGCGTAAAGTGATTCTTTGTTACTCGAATACGGTAATTAATAGTGTAAGAGGATCAAAGACACTTTACGCTCGTGATGCACACATTATTTTTTCTACGATTGCATCTTAAAGTTATTAAAAAACGTAGGTATACGTCTAAAACTAAATTCGTTTTGTTAACTGTCAATATGACAAGTTTCTGTTTTGTTTGTATCCCTGGTAACTATTGAAATAATCTTTTTCGCGCGTTGCCATTGGAGACGCGCAAAAAAGATATTTTTCGATTGTTCCACAGAAAACGTCAACTTTACGATGACAAATGAGAGCGTAATTGTCATCTTTTCATAGTAATCGTAGAAAAAGATATTATCTTAGAAATAGATATTAAATGTGCGCTTATTTCAATAGTTACCAGGGATACAAACAAAACAGAAACTTGTCATATTGACAGTTGACAGAATGAATTTATTTTCAGTACGTATACGTTTTTGAATCATTTTAAGATGCAATCGTAGAAAAAATGATGTGTGTATCACGAGCGTAAAGTTGCACTATTGCAGCTCTCGCTTTCGGATCGCGCTGCAATTACTGTGCTCGAGTAACAAACAATCACTTTACGCTCTTAATACACAAATAACTATTACGACTATTTCAATGACTGTATGTCCAATCTACGAGCTGACAATGCTTTCAAACATTTTAAAATAATTGTAGACAGTTTTAAATTGTCTTTAAACATGATTTTATAGTAGATAAATATCACCAACAGTCAGGAAAGTGTTGTGTTAAATTCAGAGCTAGGATTATTTACTAGTCATGGATGAGTTCCGCATAGTTCATTGTTTATTTATATATTTATGTTACGCTGTACAACAAGAATTTAATCCCAATGACAGTACAGGGTCCGCACTCACCAAGTCACAGTGTGCTAGTTTATTTGTAGCTAGAGTGAGATTCGAACTCGGGATCTCCCGATTCTAATTCCGTATCGCTATCCACACCACCGTACTGACGGACATAAACATCAGATTCAGAGAGGTTTCTAGTATAAGTGTAACAAATTTGAGCGAAATCTATTGATTAGTACACTTAAAATTAATTTATTTGTAATTTAGTAATTTTATTCTGGATTTTAGTGATTTTCTTAAAAGCAATAAATTGTTTGACGGAGTATATCTCTAAAATTAGTTGAGATATTCGAATGTGGTAAAAAATATTTAGTTCCTCATGCATTCTAGAGCAACTGATATAATTTTGGGCGAAATTTATCAGTTAGTACACTCAAAATTAATATATTTGTAACCTTGTAACTTTATTCGGAATTTTAGTGATTTTCTCTCAGGCAATATATTTATTTGAGGGACTATACCTCCAGAACCAGTTGAGATATACGATTACGATAAACAGTATATTACATAATAAGTCAGGAAAGTGATGCTTTACTTGACGAAGCGGTTGTTTGAAGTACTTGGCCGCGTCAGGCCGAGTATTTTAATTCGCTGAGTCAAGTAAAACACTTTCGTGACGTATTATGTATACTATTTTTTCTGAAATCATTCATATTTATATTTTATCAATATAATTAATAATAAATATTTCAAAATGTTTAATTTTTTGGTAAGAATCATATTAGCAGCAAACTACATATCCAAGGTGATAACAAAAGTTGTTGAAAACAATATCTTATGTGAAAAATCTATTGAACATATTTGTGTCAAAAGTAATATTGTTGACAGAGAAGATTTTTTTATAATGTCGGAAAATATAGATGAAAATGAGTATGAGGCGGTATTTTCAAGTACTCCTCCTGAAATCTTAAATCAAGCAACTGCGGCTGTTGAAAATTTATTACCGAGCAACTCCAAAGACCGATATGATAAAGAGTATGAAATTTTCATGGATTGGAAAAAGCAAAATAATTTGTCAGCAAATGTGCTACTTGCTTATTTTATTTACTGAATCTCCAATAAATTTAGCTTCAAATTCGCCAGTGTCATACATAAATTTTAGTAATTTAAGCAATTGTATATATAGTATTAATATTATTGATAAAAATAAATAAAAATCTTATTAAATTTTTTAGTTATTTAGTTTATTTATTTGAGTCAGGTAAACACTTACTTTCCATACTAAAATGCGTTAGGAAAGTAGGTATTTTCTTGACGATTTCAGAAAAAAATAATTAATTTCTTATACTTTCTAGAGTAACTTGAACCAAATAAATCGGTTATTACAGTCAACATATAGTTATTTTTGATTCTAGATTGCGAACTGTTACTTTTGCATTTCGCAATCGGGTATCAAACAAGGTTTTTGGAAAACTATGTCCCAAAATGAGTAATAATGTAATGAGAAAATGCTGACGTTTAGGATGAATTAATGTGACATCTAATATCTCCATGACAACAATGTATGTAATATAATTGCTATCAAATCTGGTTGTCTCTGACCAGCAATTGACAGTTGGTTGCCAATAGAAACCAAACAAACGTTGTAATTTATTGGGATTCGCATTGCATTTCTCAAGAAACTATTCCAGTACACCAGTTAGCTTCCTCAAGCGGGATAAATATCAATATGCGCTCAATTGGAACATTAAATATAAAGTATGGGGTAGATGGCTCAGTGGTATCGAGTCGGCCTGTGGATCTTGAGAACCCTGGTTCGATCCCCACAGCCGACAAACAATTTTCACCAATTTAAAAAAATCTACCCCTGTGGCTCCCTCTCTACTAATATCATTGAGGGCCGTGATTTGACGGCTGGTAACCGCACTTCACGCGACAAAATATATCACTTACCTAGATCTGTTTACGGCAGAGTGCCACACCCAGTAATAGGTAAAAGGCGTGATGATATATTTATTTTATTTATTTATATAAATATAAAGTTAAAGAATAGAAGTATTGTTTCTAAGCAAACAAATAAAGTGACAAATTTTATTAAATTCTATCAAAACTTTTGCATCCTGCATGCAAAAGTCTTTTGCGTTCTGTAGACAAAAAACACTCATTTCGCGTGTTGATAGTTGTCATGTACATTTTAACTTTATATGACAGTTTTCGAAAAATATAATATCTTACTTGTAATCCAAACCACTTGAATTCAACCGTGACCAACTTATAGCACGTCATTACTGGATCAACTTTAAGTTTCCAGTCAGGGCCCACCAGGGGGCCACGTCCAGTCTTCTCACTCTTAAACTTAGTGGGGTCCTCGTCCGCCTTGAAGTCTCCGGCAGCTACGGGATCGTTTGCGATGTCGATATGAACAATTTCGCGTTGTTTTAATTTGTCGGGCGATAGCTCGTGCACCTTCATACAAACAATTTGTTAAATTATGGTTGTTATCGTTGTTGAGCTGTTAATATAGTAAGAGTGAATTTTGTTGTGTTTTATAGTGTTGCTGGGTGGTGTAACAACATACACAGATTACAACGGATACATACTGGTTACATTAATTCAAATAGCAAGCATATAAATCAACTAAAAGCATGCATGGACATTTGGGGCGCACTAGACATCGATTTAAAGCACTCAGCTAGGTATTAGAACAACTTAAAACATTTTAAAATGGTTCCTAGGGGGTTCAAGACAGTTTTAAGAAGTATTTGACAGTTGGAATCATGTAACCATCGTCTTTTTAGAAATTTGAAAGTGATTTTGAGATAGTTTTAAGGATCTAAGGTTTTACTATTAAGTTCAAGAAATAATATTGATCTAAATACAGGGTGACTCTGCGAAGACGAACTACCCCTTAACTTTGTTATTATAAGAAATAGACAAATTTTCTTCATATGGAAGTTTTAGTATATTAAATATACTATTTTATGACACATATAGAAATTTTTTATAAAGTCAGGTTTACATGATACGACTATCAATATTTATTTTTCAAATGGGAATATAGAATTATTTTATTAAAATAAAAACCGCCATTTTTTTCTCTTTTCAACGATGTATTACTTGTCATAATGTATATGAAAAAATCGAGATAAATAAGGTAATTAAGAAATATCAGAAATTATTTTTATTCGACTATTCTAAGTGGTTATGCGAAATTAAACACAATGTAAAATGAATGACAAAACACGTGAAACAAGTAACAAATAAATATCTGCATTGTTGTCATTAATTTTACATTATATTTTGTTTAATTTCGCATAACCACTTAGAATAGTCGAATAAAAATAATTTCTGATATTTCTCAATTACCTTATTTATCTCGATTTTTTTCATATACATTTATGACAAGTAATACATCGTTGAAAAGAGAAAAATATTGCGGTTTTTATTTTAATAAAATAATTCTAGGTTCCCATTTGAAAAATAAAAATTGATAGTCGTATCATGTAAACCTGACTTTTATATGTGTCATAAAATAGTATATTTAAAATACTAAAACTTCCATATAAAGAAAATTGTTCTATTTCTTATAATAACAAAGTTAAGGGGAGGTTCGTCTTCGCAGAATCACTCTGTATAGTATGTCCCAAAAAAACTTGGTCATTAGAAGTAAATATAAGCATGCAAGGTTATTTCAACTGATAAATAAATAAAAAACAGAAACGGTTGTAAATTAGAAGAACTACAACTAATATTTGACAAATAAACAAACTAGAGGAGCGCAAAAATGACGCTAATATCAAGCAAATCATGCGCATTCAATGTAAATGACTCACATTGTCTTTTTCGCCTCTATCAGCAATATGCATACTTTCGATACAAATAACAAAGTTGTCTTTCATATATCCGGGGTTCTGTCACCCGAAGGGCCCACCGTACCGCACATAAAACACACAGAACACCACGCACATCAGAAAACACGCTGGAGGGTACAGTACTTACATTTTCATGATTGCCTCGATCATCAGAATGCATTGTTTCTATAATTAACATGAACTTTTCTTTCATGTACTTTGGATTCTGCAAAGTTTTGGTTCACAACATTATTATCATAACTTTTTCAAAATTGCTACTCGAAATTTTTAAGCAAACTACGATTTGACATTAGCTTTTTAGGTTAATACACTTGAGATTGATTTTCATTTAATAACTTGTGTAAATGTCACTAATTAATCATAAATACCAATTAATCAGTTAATAACCATCAAAATTATAATAATTATTAATTTAATGTCAAATTCAAATTTTTATGTTAATTAGTACAGTGTAAACAGGACTTGGTGTTCACCAATTTTCAAAGAGATGGCGCTGATACCAATGTGTCAAATTTGAAAAGTTTTAAAATATTTGCGGATAAATATCTCATTATTCTACATTTTCATTGAGTGTTAAGTATTTAAAATGTTTATACCAACTATCAAAAATATTAAATTTTATCAAAGTTGCGCGCTTAACTAGCTTTTGTGACAATTTAATAATCAAAAATCAAGTGTATTCGAAAAGTAGAAAATTTAAAAAGTGAGATGAAATTACCGTGATAACAGTTTTGCAATAGGGATAGGCATTCCAGGCTTCTTCATGAATTTCTAAGCTTCCTTTAGGTGCTAAAAGTCGGATAAAAGCAGGGACTTTCGACGCCAAGTGATAGATTTTATAGGTGTACTGGCCACTTGTATATTTTCCCCCCAAAAGGGAATAATTGTCAAATGGTTCATTCTTTAAAACTTCGAT
The DNA here is from genome assembly GCA_947425015.1 of Pterostichus niger. Lineage (NCBI taxonomy): Eukaryota > Metazoa > Arthropoda > Insecta > Coleoptera > Carabidae > Pterostichus > Pterostichus niger. Next base: position 2,647,708 of record OX380351.1, on the reverse strand, counting down.
GCCTTCTCCACCCCCTGTATTATCTTTCGACGCTTCGGCGACGCTATAAAGCTGAGCTACTTGATACTAGAAGAAGAGAACATTCACAGTCTTAATGCAAAGTCAGAAAAATTGATTGATTGTTATTACCTCTTCTACTGTCAAGGGTAAAGTGACTCGGCTAAAATCAGAACAAAAAATCACTTTAATCGCATGTTACTACCATAATATTTATGAAATGCAGTGACGGCTGATGATAACGTGTAAAATCCAACTATACCAATTTCAAGGTTGCTAATCAACACAACAATTTCTGCCCTTGCGTACACTCATTTATAATACATGCTAGATAAAGTTATCTTAATTGCTGACCAAACTAAAGTATTCATTCAAAATTAAAGATTAATCAAACAGTTTGACGTTTGCAAAGCTTGTGATTTCATCCCGCTACAGCAAACGTCAGATGTAATTGTATAAGCGTTAATGTAACTGAAAATTACTTACAATTCTTTAATGATCATGATGTACTAGTCTATTGGAGAATAATTTACACATGGAATACTGACGGACTAGGAAAAGAATTAAACTGACACAGCTCTATGAGGTAGGTGGTCATTGAGCACGCGTCATGGCGCAGGGGAAATGACGTAATGGCGATCCCCACCCTAACAAATTAATCATTTGCGAAAATATACACATACAAATCATTCAAAATAATTATATTACACTCTAAACTATAGTTTCAATTGCTTTAATCACTCAAATACACGCGAAAATAATTATAAACTTATATTTCAATAACTTGTTTCATGAATACCCTAGGGGAATATGCATGTAATTACCGTTGATATATAACTATAATAGGAACACTGACAAACTTACTCGATTGTTTAGCGATAACACATATTTTTAATAATCCTTAAGAGTTTAAACAGTTTTAAATAGTATTTTAAATGATTAGATTTTAAGAAGTATTTGGCAGGTAGAATCATTTAGCCGTCATCTTATAGCTCAACTAGCTTTTAGGATGTTTCTATAGACAGTTTAAAAAAATAATTAGCCATCATATTAAATGTTTAGTTAACTTTTAGGATAACTTAAATACATTTAAAATGATTTTAAATGAATTGAAACAGTTTGTCAGTTTCATTGTTTTATTGAATGAGCATTCCCTAGTTGCAGTTCGGTGGTAATGATAGTTGATGCCAAATTGCTCTGAAAGTTTAATACAAATATAATCAATTAAAAACTATAATAAATAATTAGTATAATTCATTTGAGATGCATTTATAGTAGTAAAATTATGCAATATTGCGTTGAAAGTTGTAAAAATTAATTTAGGGTAATTTGGTGGGGATTTTAAGTTGGCGCGCCGATATAAACCACACCATAATAAGAAGAACACTTCACACGCTCCTTTTACATGGATGCCTCACTGTGAGAACCACGTGTGTGCATTATAGTTTTAAAAGTTTTCTAGTGAAATACAAGACTCTAAAAGTAAGTGATTGTAAAAAACACGTCTGTGTACTTAATAATTAAGATCTATGAGTGTTTTGTGTGTTTACTTCCGATAAAAACTCGTAAAATGTCACCATGCGGAACTGAAACGCGACTATAGTTTTGCAAACTTGTGCAACATTTGTTAATAAAGTGTAATTGTTTGGTGTTTTAGAATGCCGCTTGCTGTTGATTTACTTCACCCGTCGCCCGAGAAGCAACGTCGGGCTCATAAATTGAAGAGATTGGTCCAGCACCCAAATAGCTACTTCATGGATGTCAAATGTCCGGGGTGTTATGCGATCTCTACCATCTTCAGCCACGCGCAGACGGCAGTCGCGTGCACCGGGTGCTCAACCATCCTGTGCACCTCTACGGGGGGCAAAGCCCGACTTACAGAGGGCTGTTCGTTCAGGCGCAAACAACATTAAGTCGTCCCGGACTCTATTATTATATTTTAAATTGTAAAGTTAAGATGTTTTTCTAATAAAGTGGGAAGACTTTCACAAACAGACCGATATTGGAAGTTATTTCATTTATCTACTAAACACCAAATGTCATTTTCTTTTTTTTAGGTTATAATTTTTCAGAAATATTTACTATTTGAATTCTAACTGAAAAAGCAATCGGAACTCATGAAAATCAGAAAATTATTCGACCATTTTATAGAATAAACTCTTATTTTCATTCAAATTTGATTCTAAAGGGTTTAAGAAGTGTTTGGCAGCGATGATTTTAAAATAGTGTTACTAGTTAACATTTTAAAAGGTTTAAGACAGTTTTACGAAGTATTTGATACCTGGAATTCTCAAGCCATCGCTTTACATCACTTATCTACCTTGTAGAACAATTGTGAATCATTATCAAGGGTTTAAAACAATTTGAAGAACTATTTAGTAGCTGGAATCCGTTAGTTATGGTATTAAGAGCACTCAATTAGATTATAGGACAATTTGAAATGATTTTAAAGCGTTTCAGATAATTTTACGAGTCTGTACTTCTGTTGATTAGCAATTAGATTGACTAAATGCAATTTTAAATATTTGCAAACTAAGAAAAATGTGGCATAACATTAAACAATAAAAATAATAAATATGTGTAATCAAATTACAATTTAAGATTACTTGTTTTTTTAATGACTTTTCGATGTAACATTAATATACATATTACATTGTATTTCATATTCATAAAGAATAATTAAATTAGATTCAGATTTCATATTATGAGGAGAATCTTCATCAAACTGATTAATGATGAGTCTTGATTCGGTGGAATGTTAAATTTAACTTGAAATATTTAAATGATTTATCCACTTCGTATGATTTGATCGTAAGCTGTAAAGACACACTGAGCGACTTCTACAGCTCTTGATTTTAAACTTAAAGTTGCGTGAGAGACTCCAGGTTGTAGTTTAAGCTCTAAAAGCACCCAAATTTGATTGGTGAGCTTTAGAGATTGATAGAGCATGTCCTGACCTTCAACATTCCGTTTCGCGATCGTAAAAATGTTATTTGCTGTCATTCTAGCTGCGACTATGTCTGCGTTGCCTCTGACATCACTCAAAGTAAACTGGACTTCATTAGCAGCGGGAATATCCTTCCAAGTTGTCAAAAAAACACGCTTATCCAGTTGTCCATCCTCCGTAAACAAGATCTGCATCGGGATATGACAAGCGAAATAAAAAACTTCTACGTTGTTTTTAACAGCGACTTGTAGCGTCGTCAGAGGTTCCATCCGTTGAACAGGGCCCTGAGTGTTCAACGCAAGGCTAGTCTCGAGACTTTGTCCGGGTTGTAGGGCCCCTAAGGTCATACCAGCAGCCGGGAACACCCCAAAACTATTTTTGTTTAATTGTATCGCAAAGGAATTCATCGCTTGCATAGCTTTGTTAGTAAATGTCATATCCATGGTAATATTCCCTGCTCTTCGACTGAAGGTGCCCCAAATCTCGAGCCCCTTTGCCTTGTCAGCAGGCAACCAACAAATTTTAGGGGGCACGAAGACACTAGGAGTTGTAGTTATTCCAAAAATGTCTCCTAAGAGTCCAGCAGTACTGGCTGTTGTTACAGCCGGTGTTTCTGTAGGTAGGGCTCCGCCCCCGAGGAGGACATCCAACCCACCGCCTAGGAGGTCGACTGAAGGGGGCGCAGTTGTATTTGGAACCGCGGTTGCTACCGGAGTACCACCGATATCCATGCTCAACAAATCACCAACCAACGATTCTTGACTGGGAATGACTGTCGCTGTACTAGGCGCTGTTTCGGTTGTCTCGGGAGCCCTACTAACCCCAGCAGCCGCTGGAAGACTCTTCCTCACCCCGGCGCCTCTTCCTTCCACAAAAGCAGCTGGAGGTTTATGATAAACACTCGCAAGAGATGAAATATGACAAACTAATTCATCGAGCAATGTTGGTTCTAATAAATCAGTTTCTTCTGATATCAGAGGTTTATCTGCAAGCACTACCTCCTTGGCAGCAGCTGGATCCGTACTCAACAGTCTCCAGTAAATAAACCCGCGGTCTCTAAGATCTGGGTTATCAGAATCTTGAGTTGCGAGACTCAAAACATGCTGAACCAGTGCTTGCGTATGCGCAGGACGTTTTAAAAATAGTTTTACCACCGCTGTTAGGAGCTGCAACTGCACCTGGGCGTTCTCATCTTGAAAACCTTCGAGGAAGCTGTCCAGGAGTTCATCAGCATTATCTATTCGCTCAGCATATTCCCCGATAATCCAAACCATTGAAGCTCGTGCTTCCGGTTCATCTAAAGTATCCAAATTTTCGCAAAGTGTACTTATAATGCTTTCATACTTATTTGGATATTTCCTGAAGATATCTTTGATGACAACAATGGCTTCTTGTACGACATAATTAACTTTAGTTTGAATTAAATCAAGTAACGTTGATACACATCGTTCTGCACTAGGTTCAACTTTAATTGCACAACGTCCAATTGCTCTAACGGCTTTTCTAACAAAATCAACATCTACTTCCGTTGCGTACTCTTTCAGTTCGCCTAGAACTTGAGCAATGTTCGCCTGAGAAGCCAAGCGAATCATAATATCAAGCTTTTCCAATTTGACATAAATCGGGTCATTATATTTTACAAAAAAAACTTTCATTTCGTGTTTAAGAATATCCGGACGTTTTTGTACAACTAAATTGATGTTTCTCAAAGCAACATATTGTACTTCCGGTTCAGAACTAAGCAGTGTTACCAACGGAGGCGCTAGTTTTTTCCCAAGAGTTGTACAAGTCTCCTGATCAGCAGATAACATCTCCATAAGTTTCATCAGAACTTTAACAGCACTCAAAACAACCGCTGCGTTTGCGTGCGCTAATCTGGGAGTGATTCTCTCGCAGATGCTTTGAGCTTCGCGTTCATCCCTAGGGGCATAGTTAGCTAAAGAGTCTAAAATGAAGACTTGGCCCCATTCTGTACATTCGTTCAAGGCAGTCAACAGCTTGTTGACTGTACTAGCGTTCATTTCAACCAACGGGCAACCACTGGGACTACCTTCGTTGATCTCAGACAAAGCTGCGACTGCATTAGCAACTACCATCGGGTTCGAATCACTTAGAAGCTCTCGGAGTTGATCTAAGAAACCTTGATCTTCAACCAACCCCGAGGAAATGTCGTATAGTTTCGCTACACAAACAGCAGCTGTTTTACGGACGTATGGATCTTCGTCTTTAAGACATTTGCGTAAAGGTTCGCATAGATATTCGGTGATTTTATCTACGCGAATACATCCCATAGTTCGGACTGCTAACGCTCGGATTAGTGGATTCGGATCCTCGCAGTCCTAAACAACAAGTCGATAGTTAGGTGAGAGTCACGTGATGTTAGGGAAGGAGATGATTGTGAATTTAATTGCTACCTACTTGAGTGAAAGCGAAGGACGGCAGACACACAACACTGTCACTCTTGACTCTGGGAGGAGCTGATTAAGGAATGGAACCGGATGTCGTGGTGGTGTGGGGCCCCACGCACGCAAACACTCATACTGTGTTGCGTTTGTGACTTTGTATGATATGAACCCGATATGAATGTGTATGAATGTTTTTAATTCGCTAGAAGACAGATTTAATAATTATTTATCCTCTAGCCATCGTTTTAGAGCACTTTCAAAATTTTAAAATGTTTCTAAAGATAAGTTGTAGAAGCATTTAGCAGCTGGGATCCGCTAGCATTCAGCTAGCTTAATAAAACATTTGAAAATGTTTCTAAAAATTGTCAAACAATTTTAATATAGCTATTTGTGTATTAAGAGCGTAAAGTGTTTCTTTGTTACTCGAGCACGGTAATTGCAGCGCGAGCCGAAGGCGAGGCACTTTACGCTCGTGACACACACATAATTTTTTCTACGATTGCATTTAAAATTATTGAAAAACGTATACGTACTGAAAATAAATTCGTTCTGTCCACAGTTAATATGACAAGTTTCTATTTTGTTTGTATCCCTGGTAACTATTGAAATAAGCGCGCATTTCATATCTTTTTCTACAACCATTAAAAAAATTAGGCGTTTTTGAACTTATTTTTATTATGAAAGTAGCAGATTTTTGCACTAGTGCAAAAAATGTGAATTATTTCTGCACTAGTGCAGAAAAGTAATTTAATATAAATAAACTCTATGTATACTTTCTTGAGTTTGTTTGTCATTGTCAGTTGTCATGGATACATTAAACCAGGTATCTTTCTAAAGTTTCTAAATTAATAAAAAATTTCAGAGATGTTACAATTACTGGTTTTATTATTTTTATCAAAATTTGGTTTATGGTTGTAGAAAAAATAGTGTACGCAACTCGTGCAGAAAGGGGTTTTTTGAACTCACGGTCTTGCAGTATTCGCTTCGCTCATGCAGCAACGGACCACTCATTCAAAAAAACCCATCTTTCTGCACTTGATACGTAAATTACTATTTTCGCGCGTTGCCATTGGAAACGCGCGCATTTAACGTCTTTTTCGTGCGTTGCCGTTGGAGACGCGCAAAAAAGATATTTTTCGATTGTTCCACAGAAAACGTCAACTTTACGATGACAAATGAGAGCGTAATTGTCAACTTTTCATAGCAATCGTAGAAAAAAATACATTTAAAAGCGATTAAAACAGTTTGAAGATGTTAGGCTACAATATTATAGTAATTTTGAAAATGTAATGTCAAGTGTATAAAATGTAATGTTTGTAGTGAATGCGTGCGTGAGAACGATACAAAGAGAGACTGAGAGAGACTTTAGAGAGAAGAGAGTCATTGTTTACCTTGACAAGCTGGGACGTAGGCAAATCCTGTCACCCAGGCAACGCACAACAAGTAAGACAATTGAGGTGCTCAATCACAAGCCAAAAGTGCAGACAAACAACTCAAAACAATCATCGAACCAATCATAAACTGTACACTCACCTTCACGAATGTATTCACTGCCATTATTGCCATATCTGGTTGACTTTTCGCATAATTCATCAAATACAGGTACACTAGCTTCTTCAGCTCCAAATTATCGGTCTGCATGCAATTCACGACATCAGGAAACAGGGCAGAAACATCTTTCCCTACTGTCATAGACGCTATCACCTATAAACAGCCCCCGACATAGTTTTAAACTCTAACAATTGTTACTATAATCATGACATACCTTTTTAACTGCTTCCTTTTTCTTTTCTTTCTTGTCGCTATTCAATTCGGACTTTAGTTCGAATATTTCACCCTTTTTGGTGGTGGTAAAGTACTTGGAATCGGTCATCTTGCCCAGAAAGGTGACCTATGATAATATTTTCAGAATTTGTCAAGTAAAATGTCCGGTAATCTGACACGTACCTGTCAAATATCAATGAAACGCCCCTCAAATGGATTTGATAGTTGAAGAACACTTATACTACGATATAATGTTCAATAATGTGTATTATAATATTATTTTATTCATTTACAAATACGATATAACAGTTTTAATTGATTTTATTCTTGACCAAATGGGAGACTTGTCAAGAAATTTTATTGGCTCATTGATATAACACCAATTGTGACGTATAATCTACTGACTAGAAATGAAGTCAGAATATATTCTTACATAAATGACAAATATTGTTTATTTGTAATAATATAAACTTGAATTATAATATTCTACATTATTAATCTGCTAAATAATATTACTTTTTTTGTTATTTTTGAGGGAATCTAGACATTATTCATCCCGATAGATTGCAATTCCAATGATAGCACAAGGCAGCCAACTATTCAGTATACACAACTGTCTAATATTAAATGTTTCTACGACAAAATTTATTATTGAAAAACAGCATTTTACTTAAAATATTAGGTATAGCTATTAATAAAATTAAATTTTACCAATAGAAATACTTATTTATATTACTAATACAGTGTAAATAAGTAGGATTGGCTGTTTTTATTACCACCATTTTGACGTTGTATTTACCAATTACCAGCAGATTTGACAAGTGGGTTTGGCTTTTTTGACAACAATAAACAATTATGACACGTACGTAATTAATTAAATCTATAAAAGGGACTTGTAACAATTAAAGTTTGTTAATGCGTCATCATCTTGCAAAGATGGGGCGTATCCTTGTAATTAATCTAACACTGATTAGTTTAGTGGGAGTTTGTTGATTACATTTGCGAAACCATGAATTGTTTCAGCGTTGTGATCGACTCCAGTTCAACAATGCGACCATAAACATGGCTTCGCAAGCGAGTAACACCACAGATAAATCCGGAACAGACAACACCTCGGTATGTAGCGAAGCCAGTACCTTATTCGAGGTTCCTGATCGACATGGCTTCGTTGGTGGGGCTCAGTACAGTCCAGACCCCAAACCAGGCCCTCCCCCAGAAACAGTCCTTCGCCGGGAACAAAAATGGCTAAGGATGTTGTCAAAATGGGAGACATATATGGACAAAAACTACAAAAAAGTTCGCGAAAGATGCAGAAAAGGTATTCCAATGTCAGTTCGTCCTAAAGCTTGGCTTTATTTATGTGGAGGCAAGCTTCTAATGGACAAATACACCGGAGATTATGATAGATACTTACTAGAACCTGGAGACCCAAAATGTATGGATGACATTAAGAAAGATCTTCACAGGTAAGTCACCAGTGGCGGATCCAGACTTCGAATTAGGGGGTGGGGGGTATTGCCCATCTTCTAAATATAAAAAACATTTATATTTGCTCATATTCCTGCTTTAAATAATTTTTACAATTACATTAAATCGTCTTTGGAATCGCATTAAATCATAATAAATCATTTTTTTACCTCAAAAATTTTCTCTAAGAACGCCAACACTTTTAAATCATAAAGTTTCAATATGTAAACGGTTCTTCGATAGATGCAAATGTCGGTAGTCACATACTTGGCTAGGTCTTAAATATAATACCTCTCCCAACTGCGGGTCTAAATAATATTGGTTTTTGGCTATTTATTAGAATAATAAATCAAACAATAGTTCTTAATTATCTAAGAATTTTAAGTTCTTAGATAATATTTTCTATTTAATGAATTGAGTTATCGTAAATAATGACATCATTATTATGTATTAAAGCCAATTTACTATTAGGGCAAACATTTAAAATGACCCCCCCGCTGAATCCGCCCCTGTAAGTCACTAAATAATTTGATAGTTCACACGTAACTTGACTTCAATTTTAGACAATTTCCACATCACGAAATGTTTCTAACTGAAGATCGTCCAGGACAACGTGAGCTACACGATATTCTCAAAGCTTACACCCAGTGGAACCCCGATGAGGGCTACTGTCAAGCACAAGCCCCCGTGGCAGCTTTCTTATTGATGCATCTACCAGCGGAGCAAGCATTCTGGTGTTTAGTGTCCGTTTGTGATCGTTATCTTCCAGGCTACTATGCGCGGGGCCTTGAGACAGTCCAACGCGATGGAGACATGCTCGAGGCACTTCTGAAAAGAACCTGTTCCCCAGCGTACCGCCATTTAAAACAAGTAAAAGCCGAGCCTGTTTTGTACATGACAGAATGGTTTTTATGTTGTTTTACACGTACACTTCCTTGGGATACTCTTCTACGAATTTGGGATGTTTTTTTATGTGAAGGAGTTAAAGTTTTGTTTAAAACTGCTTTGGTTATTCTTGAAGGTTGTCTAGGTGCGTCAAAGTCTCGGAGAAGATGTCCAGGTCTTTGTGAAACTTTAGAAATGTTAAGGAATCCTCCACAACAGATTTTAACAGAAGATTATCTGTTGTATCATATGCATAAGCTTCCTTTGACAGAACATGATTTCGAGTTGGAACACCAGAGGCAAACAGCGAGGAGGAAGGCTCAACAGCAAGCAAGGAGCCCCAAATCTCCGAGATAGCGACTACATCCTGGTTCTAAACCGGTGCTACATGAAAAACATATCTATGGACTCGATGTTAAAATGGCAGCGTACAAATTAAACTCCGCAAAAGTATGGATTTGAATGTCGGGAGACAACGCATCGGTTGCCGAGAAATGATTTTAAGTTTTGCGGCTTTATATAATTACGTTTAAGGATTTCTGAGATGTAAATTTCTATTCTGTTATTATTATTATTATTTAAAGTTTATGTTACTGTTATGTGTGAGTCTAAATCACTTGTAAACATTCTAAAAACATAAGTGCAAAGAATATTCCATGTATAGTCGGTGTCAAATGCAGTATTTCGTATCTCGTATTTGTACTAAGATTGTTATGAAATAAAATAAATTTATACATCATTTATACAACTTATTCAGTTTATTTCAAACTTGTTTTAAGTAGTATTTGCCAGCTGGGATCCTCTAGCCATCATCTTAGAGCACTCAGCTAGCTTTTAGGACAAATTAAAACATTTCAAAATGATTTTAAAGGGTTTAAGACAATTTTAAGAAGTATTTGGCAGCTGGGATCCTCTAGCCATCATTTTACAGAACTCTGCTAGATTTTCAAATAGTTTAAAAGACTAAAATGATTCCAAAAACTCGCAGATAATTTTAAGAAGTATTTGGCAGCTCGGATCCTCTAGCCATCGTTTTAAAGCACTCAGCTAGATTTTAAAATAGTTTAAAAGACTTAATATGTTTACCAAGGATTAAAGAAGTATTTGGCAGCTGGGATCCTCTAGCCATCATCTTAAAGAACTCTGCTAGATTATCAAATAGTTTAAAAGACTAAAATGATTCCAAAAACTGTCAGACAATTTTAAGAAGTATTTGGCAGCCATCGTTTCAAAGCACTTTACTAGATTTTAAAATAGTTTAAAAGACTTAAAATGATTCCAAAGGATAAATAAAATAAAAATATCATCACGCCTTTTACCCATTACTGAGTGTGGCACTCCCCCTAATCTCGGTAAGTGATATATTTTTTCGCGTGAAGTGCGGTTACCTGCCGTCAAATCACGGCTCCCAAAAATATTAGTGGAGGAGTCACAGGGGTAGATTTTAAATTGGTGAAAATTATTTGTCGACTATGGGGATCGAACCAGGGTTCTCAAGATCCACAGGCCGACTCGATACCACTGAGCCACCTACCCCATTTTCCAAAGGATTAAAGAAGTATTTGGCAACTGGGATCCTCTAGCCATCATCTTGCAGAACTCTGCTAGATTTTCAAATAGTTTAAAAGACTAAAATGATTCCAAAATCTTTCAGACAATTTTAAGAATTATTTGGCAGCTGAGATCCTCTAGTTAGCGTTTTAAAGCACGCAGTTAGCTTTTAGGACAGTTCAAATGACTTTAAAATGATTCCAAAAGCCTTAAAACGGTATTTAGCGGCCGAAACCTCGAGCCAAAGTCTCCAAGTACTTAGCAATAACCTGTCTATCGAAAATGTACCATTTTACACTCTTAACATATAAATAGTTATTGTACTTCAACAAATAACACAATAATTCATTCCAATAACACTTAACACATTCTTTATCAATAGATTGGTGAGTTTGACAGGAACATTAATCACGTCTATGGTATTTTTATGCATCTTCTTTATTTTAAACTCTTATTTATAGTTCCAAAAATCGTTTCTGTACTTTTAGAGACATCCATTCATCTTGTATAAGTTCTGGAACATTAGCTTTCACATCCTACAATGACAAACAAAATTATTTATATCACTTTACCCTGTATTTTTATTCCAAATATACTTAAAACTGACACTATAGAATAACATTAATATATATATTTGCGTAAAATAAACCAAATTATATACCAATAACCTTAATTAACCTGTCAATTGACGTTTAAAGTCGGACATTTTAGATACAGTCGTTGCTAGAAGTTGAGAAAAATATTTTACAGTAATTTATAAACAATAGTTTAAATGTTCCAAATATACATTTCTAAACTTACAAATATTATTATTGATGATAAATAAATGCAATAATTATTCTAAAGTATTTTATTTTATCCATATTTTAATTGTTGTTATCAATTTGTTACTTTAGCTTTTTACGAGAATGTATAACGAGAGCTATAAGGTCTGTAACGCCTGGAAACGCCCTTGCTCCGCCCATTAGAAATTTCAGTGTGATCAACTATATCAAAAATTAATATGAAGTAGGTGTTTGTTCATCAACATCCAACTTTCCTAATACAAAGTTGGAAAATTTCACATTTAAAATCTCAAAAAAGCATAGTTCAAGCTTCGAATAACAGAGGGAAGCTATCGTACTTCTGTAATTTTAGCAAAACATGTGTAAATTCTTCCAATTTTGTATTAGAAGTACAAGTCAGTAAGAAGGTACTTCATGTTTTTAATTTGTCATTAGTAGAGTGGCTACCCTGATTTTTGTGGCTCCGCCTTAAAAATTATTGATTTTTTAATTCAATCTTACCAATCTACTGATATTGAACAAACACAATTTTTAGCTAGTATCTCCATAAATTTCTGTTCTCCTAATGGAAAATTGGAAAATTTTAACGCAATCTAACCAAAATAATCGTTGTTTGAGACATCTACCGGAGTCACGTTATCAAAAAATTGTAACCAATAAAACCACAGGGATTAATTTTGAAAAGTTTCAAATGTCATAGTATTTTAAATGATATTTTTCCATAAAGTAAATAAAAATACAAGTTTATTTTAAGTAAAATAATGTAAAATAGCAAGTAACTAATGTATTTCGTGAATTCATGTCAAATATTTTCAGGTGATACAAAACATATGTGCTACGAAAACACATTGAAATAATACTAAGGGTATTCCGCCCCATTATATCAAAAAAATCACGTAATAGCGATCTGATAATACCCTGAATTATAATCCACTACAGTATTAAATAGAAATTAATCATTTTTGAACGTTTGTTGTAACAAATAGACAGTCAATTTAAATCAAGAATTGAAAATAATTTCATAGTGCTAGATGCAATCTAGTAAAGAACTGTGATTGCAGATTGTTTTATTGGATTCCTCAGAATTTAATTACAAATTTTCATTATCTGACAAGAAACAAAGTGGAAACCATAAACAGCAGCTGATGATCAACAACTTCAAATGGAACGGTTACTTTAGCAGCTTGTTAATCTACTACTAGTACAGATATTTGAATTCGGTAAAAAGTAGTAGATTCGTCATAGTTGAGACAGTAAAGAAACAAATTTGTATTACTATCTGGTAAAAAATAAAAGATAGGGAATTGAAAATATGAAAAAAAAAAACCTGGTTTATCTTTGATGACACAATACTCCTAGATGGTGCATTCAGCATCTATTTGATAATAACAATAATACATACCTGTTTATTATCAACTGCATCTAACCAGTTTAAAGTTTCACGACGTTTATACTTTTTTGTTTTTTTGTAAATAACAACACTGGTGTTTTATAACAAACAGGAATCAAGTTTATTATGTTCATTTGTTGCATCATTCAATTGTTGTTTGGTCGCGGTCGGACAAACAAACGAAGACGCACGCTTGTGATTGGCTTTTTGTGCGTACACAGAAACAGTTGAGAGTAGCAAAGGCGTTAATGTATTGTTAACAAACAAAAGAACAGAGCACAGAGCAGAGTTTTTACTTTTTTCACTTGTTTTGTAGTATGTTGTCATTGAATAAATGTTACAGCAAATTTCATTTATTATTATTAATTTTTTTTAATCTTTTTTTCTTAGTTTTTTTTTTATGTTTTCGCCTACAGTTCACTCATGCGCACATATAAAACTTCTATTTTAACCTCTGCTTTCCATAATACAATAATTATAATATAATTAATAATTATAAGTTTCGCACACCGCCAACATTCATACATAAGTACACACAGTTCAGGGGGGCGCAGGACAACATGGAGGACGTCCCGGGGGATGATTGATGAGTTTTGATGAAACAGCAGCTAAAATAATAATAACAGACAGGCGAACAAAGAAACACATTATTACAACGAAATAAATTCTCTACAAAGGATATATAAGGTATTTTTTTTATTATTTATTTATTAAGTAATTAAACGAATAATTATTAAAATACTTGACAAGGCTGTGGATCGCATGTGCTTCAAGTATCTCATTAACCCTTTAGTAACTTTTGAAAGTTCGCCCGTCTTGCTTCACGCACACAACATTCAAATGCATTCATTCATCAGGATTCACGCAGGAAGTTGCACATCATGTTTGACTGAGAAAGGAGAGAACAAGAAACAGAGAGAGAGAGAGATCAAGATAGAGAGAGAGTTGTGAAGAAGAGAGAAGAAGAAGGGTTAAGTCAACACTTGTTTTTCTCGGGGGATCAGAGCAGCAACATTCTTTCGATTCACACAAAGTTGACACAACTCGTTAATATATATAATATAATAATAATATTTTGTCCGCAGCAAAATGAAAACAGTCACTTGAGAACTGAGAACTGACGATGTCTTGGTTTGTGTGTAGACGACGTCGTCACCGCGAGCTTTTGTTTGTTTGTTTGTTGATTGGTTGTATATTAGCGCACTGCAAGAGGATGTGGTGGTGGTGTTGGTGGTGATTGTTGTTGTGAGAATGATGTGATGGTAACGGCACGACACATGATGGCAGCGGCGGCGACGTCGCCGGCACAGCAGTGGGTGGTAGAGCGCGGCGCGGCACCGCGCGCGAGTTACGACACGTCCTGGTCCTCCACGTCTTGCAGCTGCTCTTTCTGTTCGGCTTCACCTATACACAAACACAACAACAATTACAAACACATTCCTACACACAACATTATCATGAAATGTTACCATCGCCCTGCATGTCAGAGGTCCAGAGGGTGAGATTGTCCCTCAGCAGCTGCATGATGAGCGTACTGTCCTTGTAGCTCTCCTCGGAGAGGGTGTCGAGCTCGGCGATGGCATCGTCGAAGGCAGCCTTAGCGAGTCTGCAGGCGCGATCCGGTGAATTGAGGATCTCATAATAAAACACACTAAAGTTGAGCGCGAGCCCCAAACGGATGGGATGCGTGGGCGGCAGCTCCGTCATGGCAATGTCGCTGGCCGCCTTGTACGCAACGAGTGAATTCTCCGCGGCTTCTTTGCGGTCCTGGCCGGTGGCGAACTCGGCAAGGTAACGGTGATAATCGCCCTTCATCTTGTAGTAAAACACTTTCGATTCACCGGTAGATGCGCATGGGATTAGATGTTTGTCGAGAACGGCAAGAATATCACCGCAAATATCGCGAAGTTCCTTCTCGACTTGTGCGCGATATTGTCGAATCATTTCTAGCTTCTCCTCGGCACCTTTATTCTCTTCCTTCTGCTCAATGGAGGAGATGATGCGCCAGGAGGCACGTCGTGCCCCGATAACGTTTTTATACGCGACCGATAATAAATTACGTTCTTCTACCGTAAGCTCCACGTCCATCTTCGCCACCTTCTTCATAGCTTCCACCATTTCTACAAATATACAATGTCACTAACAAGTGCTGCCATTCGCAACAAATAGGAAATGGGGAAAAAAGTAAAAATGTGTAATTTAGTGTATTGATTGATGAATCTAGGCCAAGTTTACGGCGCTTGTGAATGTGCGTGCGCGCCCTGGATCAATACGTGCTCTCGTGGTCCGGCGCCGTCGCCATAGCAACGCGGAAAGGTCGCCGTATCGATCTGCCGCCAGAGACAGGACGGGGCCCCTGTCCCCGCAACCCACCCCGCGCGCAACCAACTTCCAGCTGATTACCACAAAATCAACCGAGATGGCGAGATTTTCCGCGAGAAAAATCAATGTGCGACGCACATGAGTTCGCTGAACGATTGTGAATCACGTTTAAATTAGAAAGGCGTTGGTAAAGAGACGAAGGAGCAAGGGGAACGGCTCGAGAGCTGCCAAGACGAATGCCGGTATCCTCAACTGTCAACTACGTGATGTTCACTACCGATTTCCTTATTTTCAATAACCATTTCTGGAAAATCAACCATGACTCGACATTTACGCGTATTTCCTAACGGAATTCTTGTGGTCGAAGCCCGGATTTGAGATTGCAAACGGGTAACCGGCGATGACGCATCGATCGAACATTTTCGTGACGATTGAAATATGACACTTTACACTGATAATTTACATGAAATTTCTACTGTAATCCCTAGATACGATTAATAAATAGTGTTAGGGGTGTATATTGTAGGGGTAGAACGTTTGTCGAGTGACAATTCGTTGACAGCGTCCATCAACCCGGAGTCGAAAGACAACCGTCCATTTTTGGGGAAAAAGGAATCATCCGGGTATAAAAATATGTACGTACCGTCGTAGCGTTCAGCCTGCTCCGCTAATTTCGCCTTGTACACATTATCCTCTCTTTCCGACATTCTGGATGATGGTCAGTTAACTTGCACAGCACAGAACACACACTGCTCTCAATATGGCCGCGCCCGCCAACACTAATGAACGTTCGAGCGATTGTGAGTCGTTACCCGTCGGCCATGACGTCAGGATGCGCGCGCAACCCAACGAACTTGCTAATAATTACCCAAAAACGTACAAAAACGCCAAAATACTTCCTCCTGCCGAATTTCCACAGAGATATTCAAAGAGTTTGATGAAAATTCGCCTGAAAATTATCACAAATCTAACGTTTATTTTCAAATTTTGTTTACGGACAAACGACGAACTAACTGTGGTTACCATGGTGCCATTGGCCAATACATGACGCCCTACTTTTCGCGCCAATTTCAAATTACTGTCACAGGATTCATTTCAAGTAAAAACGCACAAAAATGGTGAACTTTATGTATATTTCTCATTAATTAATATAATATTTTCGTATATTCATCACATGAACTTGTTATACAAATATATACAGCTATAGTTCGTCCAAAACTGTAGTTGGACGTCGCTTTAGAACAAAAAAACAGACCAGTTTATTTATCTTATACGCATTATTAACCTAAAACTAGGCGTTTATACCTCAACTTTATTGTAGATACATCAGCAAAATCAAATAAAATCTGTACAATTACAAACTGATTATTTTTACAACAAAACAAACAAACAAAAAAAAACAATGGCTCTTCAGTTGTTTACTGGCTCGACACCGCCAACAAAATGCCTATCAATCGTTGAGCGTGGCTTATAAAACAAAAATCAATTGTGTAAAGCTTTTAGAAGATGTCGGGACAATTAGCCCAGTCCTGCTTGTCTCTGCTCTCCCAATAGCTGCCCTTGTACACGTGGGATATGACGTCAGAGTCCTGCTCCTTCCGTTTCTGGAACCAGAGGGGCTCATAAGGAGGATATGGCCTGCCCCCTCTGGCAGAATCTTCAGCTTCAGCTTCCCGACATCGTCGGGCCGCTCGTTGCTTTTCCTCCAGACGGAGTTTCTCGGCGTTGGCTTCATCCCACCTTCCAGCCTCCATGAGACGCTGATCCGGTCTGAGACGCGAGTCCGTAGGGGCTACGCCCTCCTCAGGTTCATTTAACTGCGCTGCAAGAACTGTAAACCCGTAATACTTGCTACAATCACCTGGTGGAGCCCTGCGTTTCCAAGCGGTTGTCGCGGGACCTGTTTGTAGCACGGAAGTGTCATCGGTGGCACTGGAGGGCGAAGTCACGGGGGCGATGTCCACTTTGGTATCCCAGGTGCCAGTTACAATCCATCGGACGGTTTTAGAAGCGTCCATGACGCAGCCTTTCACTCGACGTTGAGTATCGCGCGTGAAATAGGAATAAGGGATGTATTTGAGGTGACAGGAGAGGCCTAGGGCTGCGCCCCCACGTCCTATGATCTCCATGTCGCCATGGTGATCCACCCACAGCTTGCCAACGATGATGTTGTGTACTGTGGTGGTGACTTTGCGCCAGGAGTAACGATTTCCTGACGGAAGGAACTCCACGTGTGCTGTACCCATCGGGATTACTTGCAGGTACTTTCCACGGAATTTTGAGGTCATTGTGAACTCTTGCCAGCACCGCCACTTCGCCCCTTCGCAGTATTGCGCCACCATCGGCGGATGATGAGACACCTGCACAAGTTCATTCATCAGAAACATATTTTTACTGCTTGTACCGATTCAGCGATTGTGCTCAAATTTTTATCAATTACTCTTTAAACATTCCTCTACTGACCTCCGGTATCTTATCACTTGCAAATCATAATTAAATCTGAATTAAGCTCATGATTTACTCAAATTAATTACAAAACACATTTATTTACAAACTATAATGTGCTGAATTTATTTTTTTGAAAACTAAATTAATCTAGCTCTACTAGTCCTCGACTTACGACTCACTAAAGTTTTAGTAAATCGGCAGCTCTTGATCATGAGTTACCGTGATTTAGTATTTTATTCTCAAATATTTATTTGTTTACCAGAATTAATTAAAAATTGATTTAATTATTAATTAAATAAATAAATATATCATCACGCCTTTTACCCATTACTGAGTGTGGCACTGTGCCTAAGCAGATCTCGGTAAGGGATATATTTATGCCGTCAAATCACGGCCCTCAAAGATATTAGTGGAGAGGGAGCCACAGGGGTAGATTTAAATTGGTGAAAATTATTTATTAATTGCCGTGTGCCAAATTCATATCTGTCGACTAATTTAATCTAGCACTACTAGTACTTACTTGTTCGCTAATAGACCTCCAGCCGAGATCATCCATGCGATCACACTCGTACGTTTCGCCCAAAAGTGGGTTAAACGGCTTTCCAGTCCTGTTACTAGTCGTAGAATAACTAGAAACCGTGAAAGCAGCCACGTGAGCTAACTGCTCGCAAGGATCCGAACATCTAGCCGCCGCATCTAAGATCTCAGCATATTCATAGTCCTCAGTTAACCGCTGAAGCATACTTAGTGGTTCACTAAAGTTAACCGGCATTGGAATTTTGCTTAAATCCTTCCCAATACAATTCTTCATAATCGACCACAAATTCAACGGATAATTCGGTTTGTCAGGGACTTTAAGTCTTCGCTGACGTTTGGTGGCCACAGCGCGGGATTCTTGTCCATCAGGAGACGTAGTGCCTTCAGCGAGGGAAGGCACCGCGCTGGAAGTTACGAAAAGGACTTGTTTAGTTTCACCAGACTCCTCGTTCTCCGAGGAATCGGATGAATTCCGACGCGCGGAACCCGAGCCAGACATCGGGATGTTCATGATAAAAGAACTTTCCTCGGGGTTGACGCCCCCGGATTGGCTGCCTCCGCCATCGTTATCGCAGTCGTAGAACTCGTTATCTTCGTCATCGTCGGATGGCGACACGACTGGCCCCGCTGATTTAACACAAACACATCACTAATTAATGATAACTTGAAATATTTCCACGAGCGAAATCAAGACAAGGTCAATTCAACAGGAAGTTTAGCGAAAACTCGTGATAACTTATCATACGAGTCAATATCACGTGAAAACGAGGTTAAAATGTCTTGCAAATTTATTCTCAAAGTTAAAACACTAAATATAACTGGATTTTTATGAAAATAAAACTAAAATACTTCTGTTCACACTGACTTTAAGCTATACTAAATGAATTAACACTGGAGAAACACAAATAAAAATCATTTTCCGCCATCTTGAACCAACTGTCAGATTACACGATTCGTTCCTGTATTCAGGGAGTTCAATTTACAGATAACTTCAATGGAAATAATTTTTTGGCGCGAAATATTAAAAAAATATAACGTGTTGATTGAAGGAAAAAAAGACAGATACTTTTTAAAATATTTCAAATTACGTAAAAGCTAGCTGTGTGCTACAAAATACTTTTTAAAACTAATTTAAACCTTTTAGAATCATATTTTAATAAAAAATATAAAATAAACACTTGTCTAAGTTTCACAAAATTCAGCCTCCAAGTCACTTTATGAGGGCATCGTCAGAGGCTGACAAGCACCATAGACGCACCACTTCTTCACCTAGAACAACGTTCACGTGAAGAAGCTGTGTGACGAAAAACTGTGCCAGCAGAGAATAAGATCTCTAACAAACGGTACTAACTGTGCTGGCCTGCCTCTGACGATGACCTCATAAGGTGACTTGGAGGCTGAATTTTGTGAGACTTAGCCAAGTGTTTATTTAATGTTTTTTTATTAAACCTAGTTTCACCAAGTGTATGGATGACAATTAATTTTGTCTTTGTTGTTATTCATATTTCTAAAGCGATGATTGAATCAGATATGAAACTTACAATTCCCTGTCGCATGTGCACTAGCAGCCATTTCCAGATGTGAATGCTGTCTGGCGAGCTGTTCCACCATCTCTTCCAATCTTTGTCTCTGTTCGCGCTCGTGTTGCAAGACCCTCATCCACTTATGCCCCTGAGTCTGCGCAACAGCCAAATATTCGGAACACGCGTTAATCATAGCATTAGATGCGATTCTGAATAAAGTAGCTCTCTCCCCAACAGCTTTACTCCGTCCGTCAGGCTCACAGATACCTCCATCAGAGTCTCCGCTCGTTTGAGGCACCGGCTGTTGCTCTAGTTCACCTAAAAGTCGTTGAAGAGTGGCTCCATGTTTAGCAATCAGCTCACTGCACGTCTGCATGTCTTCTAACCGAGCGTGTAGCTCACGAACCACGGAGTTGAGCTCCTCGGAGTTGGCCGCGCTGTCACCGGAAGCTTCTTCTTCGTCTTCCTCTGACTCCATGGTTCGGATTGCTCGAGCTTTAGCGAGTTCTAGAGCTGTCACCCAGCTCTGACGCTCGATTTCTGATGCTGCTTTGATATGGAATGTTTGGGTTCCTCCGTTGGAGATGACGAACGTGCAGCTGTCGACGGTGTGGATGAGGGCTCCGTGGAGACTGATGTTGCCTCTGCAGGTGTGGGCCATTTCGGCCTGGTTCCTACAGAAGAAACACTGGTCAAAATTGCTGTTTAAAACTGTTGAAATTATGATGAACAATGATTTTAAAACAAGCAAAATTTCACATACACCACCACCAGTATTGCCAAACTACACAAATCTATACATTTGACAACAAAGCAACTAAATTTTAAAATGATCTTGAACAGTTGATTAACAAAATGTAAATTATTTATCCCTCAAGATTATTTTAAAATTTGTATCAAGTATTGTACATGTTCTGAGTGTGAATGAGGTATATAATGGAGTGTTAGTGGCCAGTATTGTATTACTCACCGGAATCAGCAACGAGATTGTATGAAACACAAACATTCGTTCACACATAAACATAAAACAACATTAAAAATGATGAAAATGAAACTACAATCAACTAAAACATGTTTTGCTTGTTACATCAATATTTTATTCTGTTTTATATTATCAAAGCATTAATTAAAAATGTCGTACAATTGATTCAAATAAATACTGAAAGTTCAAAAGTCAAAGATGATGATATTCAATAAAAAAAAAACGACCGGTTACAGAATGACAAACATATTTACTTTTTTTTAATATCATTCGATCTTTTTAAACGCTTATAACAAATAGAAAGTTTTTTTCTTATTTGAGACAAAACGGACTGTCTTTAACATGATTTTAATACGAATTTTTGAGCATCTTTGTTGACACAGGATTGTTTTTAATGCTAGGATCGAACTAGTCTTCACTGTAGAACGTTTTGCTAACTTTTAAGACAACGTGAAACATTTTAAAATGATTCTAAAGGGTTTTAAAAGTATGACTTCTCTAATCGTTCTCTTAGAGCACTCAGTTATCTTTTAGGAAAACTTAAATCATCTTAAAATTATTATAAAAGGTTTAAAATAATTTGAAACAGTATTTAGAAACTGGGATCCTCTAGCCATCATCTTACAGCACTCAGCTAGCTTTTAAAACAACTTAAAACATTTTAAAATGATTCTAAAAGGTATTTGACATCTGAGAATTTTTATTCATAGTCTTACAGCACTCGTCTAGCTTTGGGGCCCATGATTTGACGGCTGGTAACCGCACTTCACGCGAAAAATATATCACTTACCGAGATTTGCTTAGACAGAGTGCCACACCCAGTAATGGATAAAAGGCGTGATGATATATTTATTTATTATGAAAAGATTCTGTACGGTTCAAGATAGTTGGGATCCACTAGCCATCGATTTAGAGCACTCAGCTAGCGTAATTATAAAAGATTTAAAATATTTCCAAAGGACACTCAGGTCAACTTAAATAATTTTTAAATGTTTTAAAAAGTGTTTGACAACTGGAATTGTCTAGCCATCGTCTTAGAGCACTCAGCTAGCTTTTATGATAAATGAAAACATTCAAAATAGACTTATATAGGTCCTTAAACTTGCTATTAGTACGGTGGTGTAGATAGCGATACGGAATTCGAATCCGGAGATCCCGATTTCGATTCTCACTCAAGCTAAAAATTATATAAAAAGAACTATCACACTGCGGCTCGGTGAGTGCGGACGCTGTACTGTAATTGGGATTAAGTTCCTGTTGTACAGCGTAACATAAATAAATAAATAAATTCATCATAAAATCATGTTAATGACAGTTCCCAATAATTTTGATGTTCCAGCACTTGTTTCCTCTGCAATAGTAACCCAGACAACAAATCCCCTGTAGTATATGGTTGTCTCCATAGCAACAAACACTTTGAAACCATAACAACCCAACATCAGTATCTTCTGATTGTTTTAAAGCTTCGTGTGGATACTCACCCTGAACGGTGATGTCGCCTTCGACGTCGGATCGATAATTTGGGCCCCCCATTATTTTCAGCCCTACAGACACAACCCATTGTAGTCAACAGCACGCAGGGCCATGCACATCAGGCATACAGTCACACGCAAACATACAGCAAGCGAAGTGGATCGTGTATATAGCACTCACAGCATTCATTCTAATGACATTTGGGATTTGTTACAGATAAACCGATCGAAGATGACTTTTAAATCATTCTAAAGAGATTACAATAGGTTTAAGAAGTAAGAAGAGCCCTCAGCTAGCTTTTAGGAAAACTTAAAACGTTTCAAATGTTCCTAAAGAATTTAAAACAGTTTTAAGAAGTATTTGGCAGCTGATATCCTCTAGCCATTGTCTTACAACACTCAGCTAGCTTTTAAGATAAATTAAAACATTTTAAAATGATTCTAGAGGGTTTGAAACAATTTAAAAAAAGTATTTAACAGCTGGGATCCTCTAGCCATCATCTTAGAGCACTCAGCTAGCTTTTAGGATAAATTAAAACATTTTAAAACGATTCTAGAGGATTTGAAACAATTTTAAAAAGTATTTGACAGCTGGGATCCTCTAGCCATCATCTTAGAGCACTCAGCTAGCTTTTAGGATAAATTAAAACATTTTAAAATGATTCTAGAGGGTTTGAAACAATTTAAAAAAGTATTTGACAGCTGGGATCCTCTAGCCATCGTCTTAGAGCACTCAGCTAGCTTTCAGGACAATTTAAAACATTTTAAAATGATTCTAGAGGGTTTGAAACAATTTTTAAAAGTGTTTGACAGCTGGGATCCTCTAGCCATCATCTTAGAGCACTCAGCTAGCTTTTAGGATAAATTAAAACCTTTTAAAATGATTCTAGAGGGTTTGAAACAATTTTAAGAAGTATTTGACAGCAGGGATCCTCTAGCCATCGTCTTAGAGCACTCAGCTAGCTTTCGGGACAATTTAAAACATTTTAAAATTATGTTAGAGGATTTGAAACAATTTTAAAAAGTATTTGACAGCTGGGAAAAAAAATAAATTTTAAAGAGTTTAGCCATTCTGTTAAGAGGACTCAACTAGCTTTTAGGACAGATAGAAGATTAAAAAATTATTCTATAAATGTGAAGACAGTTTTAATATCATATTCGACCGGTTTTGCTTTAATTAAATAAATAATGATAAATAAATGCTGCAATTAATATTAACTAGATTATTTAAGGTGCAATTAGCCGTAAAATGGTTTGGTGGTCAAAATATTGGACAATTGTTGTTTTTAAAGCGATACGAAATTAAATAAGACAGTAAAATTAAATTATAAATTAAATGAAGTTGAATTCCCGTTTAAACCAAACATTCCAATTAAAAAACAGTTTCATAATGAAAATACGTTTATTGTACTCCAATAAATCGATTAAATGTTACGAATCTGAAACATTTTATTCCGCAACAAAATCTTGTCCAAATTTTCACTCCAAAACCCAAACATCAGCCAAAACTACAAATTAGAATCAATGTTATCTGTTTTAAAGCTTGTTTAATAAAGTAATCTATGTAAAAAATTGTTCACTGCGACGTAGATTTTTTCACACATATTTCACTCAATTTTCTTGCACTTGAATGTCATTTATTTACAAAAAATACACGTAAAAATAATCTGGTGGTGGCAGAGAATCAAAAATATCCAAGTGACAGTTCATTCTTACCTGTAGTAAGATAGAAGACCATTTTGAAGCACAAACCATCTTCTCTGATACCCTTTCAGATAGTTTGTCCACTTGAAGAGCCAGCCTTTCATTTCTGGCTCGCCGTGGGGCCCCATTCCTTTCGTGGTGGTGACTTCTGTCATATCGGGGAGAATTTTCAAAGATTTTACACTTTATGAGTATGACACGTTCACCATATTGCACTTTACTCTGCAAAATGACGTTCGCGGAATAGGATTCGTTCAATATAACACTAAAGTCACTACATTTACTAACATAACCTTATAGTGCAATAAATAAATGAATGAATACAGTATTACTATACTGAATAAGTGAAATCAAATAAAAACTTACCTTCAATTTATATTATTAAATATATTTAAAACGAAACGACTTGAGCACCAACTTTTTTACACGTCCGAACAGCTGTCAAATTGACAGTTTCAAGGACAGTGATTCATCTTGTCATAAAATGGACCTACAAAAAGTACCTAACGAAAGAAAATTGTATTTGTGTAAATGGTACTTTAAAGGTAAATAATAATTCACGATACCTACTATTATTAATAAGTTTTAAATGATTTTAGCTGGTTTAGCACTTCTCCCTTTTGTCTGGGCAGTTAACTGCGTCTGGTTTTTCAGTGAAGCATTTAGAAAACCTGCTTTCGAAGAACAAAAAGAACTTAAGAAATGTATGTTGTATAATTCCTTTATAAAACGTTTCTAAAAGTGTTATGTTTTTAGATGTAGTATTATCAGCAATCGGAACGCTAATTTGGGCTATTGCCATTGCATCTTGGGTGACTGTTTTCCAAATGTATCGAACAACATGGGGCCAGTTTGCTGATGATATATCATTTATTATACCCGTTGGATCGCCCTGATACCTTAATTTATTGATAATATTGTGTAAAATGTATTAATATACTAATTAAACTCATTTTTAATTAAAATCACTTATTTTCGAATACAAATGTCAAGTATTTGAAACGCAATCAGCGCCACCAAACTTCAGGAACTAACATGTGACGTCATAGACAGTTACTTTATAAAAAAAAGTATAGACAATTCATATAATATATTTCTATTATTTTAAACAAGCAAATAAATTTAAAACTGTCAGTCGACAGTATTATTAGCCATAAATTAGTGATATTGTAATAAAACAACTAAATTAATTCAATATTTACATAAAGATGATAGCTGTAATGTCCATACACATTATAATATAGATCCTGAAAATTGTAGTGATTTGAAAAATGGCGCAAAACGTCAAACCATCTTTTTAAACTATTTTAAAGAAATTAAAACGTAATAAAACAATTATATAACATTGATTAATATATAAATATATTAAAATATTCTTGAGTTTTAACAGAGATCTTATTTTAATCAGATAACACATTTAAATCCAATAAAAAAGTATAAACAATATAAAACATTTTTGTTACCATTTTCTAATATAAATAATAAAATCACTATTGGTAACTTAAAATCTTATTTAGCACAGCTAAAATCGCAGTTAATATTTAAAGTACTGGATGTAAGGAACATTTTACGTAAAAACTGCCTTTTAAACGATCAAAATAAAATAAAAACTGGTATAAATTTATCTAAATTTGGCTATTTTTTGACTTTTCAAACAATCAACCTGGTTTGTTTAAACTTTTGAATCTCATATTTAACCAACCTCAACAATAAAACCAACGCAATTAAATCAGAAGCTATCAACATATAAAAAACACTCGACCACCCATAACTGGATACAAACCCAGCTAAAAGGGGCCCTATAGCAGCTCCAATCGATCCAGTGCCGTCAATAATCGCTGTAACAGTCGCCAGGGCTCTTGCGTTGCCTTCCAACGAAGCATGAGTCCCTAATTCTGCGGATACAGCCGTTGTAATCAACGCATACGGACCATTCACCAAAATCCCTACGATTATTAATAAGAACATATTTGTAGCTAAATTATGCGTTCCAAATTGTTGATAAATAAACATCATCGGTGCAGCCACTAACAACATTCCGCTGCATGTTGTCGCGCTCATCCCGGACTGATCGGAGATGACGCCTGCTGCTATGGCCCCCACGATGCCCCCTACATCAAATAAAGTTGAAATGTCTGCACTGTATTTCGCCCCCAACGTTGTAGAAGCATTTATATAATGTGGAAGCCAGTATAAAAATGTATACGATACAAGTTTGGCGAAAAATAAAGATAGTGAGAATTCTATAACTCCTGGAATGCGTAAGGCCCCCATTAGGCCGATAGCTCGCTCTGGATTGAGGGTAGGAGACCCACCGGTGGTGGAGTGGTCGCGGAGGATCGGTGTGCGTTCTGTCACACGACGTTGAACTTCCTGTAATGTAAATTAAATATGCGACAATTCTGAAATATTATTTTATTATTAATTTAAATTTTCCTGTCTTTTAAGTTGTATTATAAACTAGCTGAGTGCTTTAAGACTACGGTTAGACGATCTCAGCTGTCTTAAACCTTTTAAAATAATTTTTCGTAACACATGCACAAGAAACACGTTCTTATTTCCTAATTTTAGAGAGAGAAACACTGCTTTTCACCCCTAGGGAGAGAAACATAATTTTTCTCTCCCTAGGTAGGATGTTTCTCTCCCTAGAGAGATTAGCAGTTTGTGGCGTTTCCTAGGTAACTAGTTACGCAACCCATATTTGACATTTGTCCCGATAAGACAGTAATTTTTGTGCACTTGTTACGAAAAGTATAATATGCTTCACGGGAGGGCGCGATTATCCCTTGTGTGAAGTTAACAAACTTCGACTTCAGCCCTCGCTTACGTCTCGGTTTGCCAACTTCACACGCGGGAATAATCGCTTGTTTCCCTTGATGCATAACATACTATTTCGTAACACATGCACAAGAAACACGTTCTTATTCCGTAATTTTAGAGAGAGAAACACTGATTTTCTCCCCTAGGGAGAGAAACATTATGTTTCTCTCCCTAGGTAGGATGTTTCTCTCCCTAGAGAGATTAGCTGTTTGCGGCGTTTCCTATGTAACTAGTAACGCAACCCATATTTGACATTTGTCCCGATAAGACAGTAATTTTTGTGCACTTGTTACGAAATAATTATTTACGTATCAAGTGCAGAAAGATGGGTTTTATTGAATGAGTGGTCCGTTGCTGCATGAGCGAAGCGAATTCTGCAAGACCGCGAGTTCAAAAAACCCCTTTCTGCACAAGTTGCGTACACTATTTTTTTCTACAACCATAAACCATATTTTGATAAAAATAATAAAACAAATTTCAGTAATTGCAACATCTCTGAAATTTTTTATTAATTTAGAAACTTTAGAAAGATACCTGGTTTAATGTATCCATGACAACTGACAATGACAAACTAACTCAATTATTTTGTTGATAATGAGGAAAAATTTCTCCGTGCTTTCAATTTAAAAAATGAATCGAGTGACGAACACGTATTAGATTCTATAGACATTATAGAAGAAGCAAATGCTGCAACATTAAATTTGCTTCCATAAATATTAATAGAAAGTATACTGTATAGAGTTTATTTATATTAAATTACTTTTCTGCTCTAGTGCAGAAATAATTCACATTTTTGCACTAGTGCAAAAATCTGCTACTGTCATAATAAAAATAAGTTCAAAAACGCCTACTTTTTTTAATGGTTGTAGAAAAACTATAATATGCTTCACGGGAGGGCGCGATTATCCCTTGTGTGAAGTTGACAAACCTCGACTTCGGCCCTCGCTTACGTCTCGGTTTGCCAACTTCACACGCAGGAATAATCGCTTGTTTCCCTCCCTTCATGCATAACATACTATTATAAACTAGTAGAGTGCTTTAAGACAACGGTTAGACGATTTCAGCTGTCTTAAACCTTTTAAAATAATTTTAAAATCTTTTAAACTGTCTTAAAAGCTAGCTGAATGTTGTAATATAATGGCTAGAAGATCCCAGCTACTATTTTACTATGTCTAGGAAAACTTATACTAGTTTCTGCAATAATGTTTTAATAGTTAGCTGAATAAAAGTGCAATTAAAATGTATAGAAAACATTAAAGTGTACAAAATGATTAAATAAAATAATGAAAAAGTACTTGCCATGAGAACGAGACAGATCTTATTGAATGTTATTCGTTAAAAGATACAAATACATGCACTTACGTCTCCGTAACATTTTAACGCAACATCCTAAAAACAAAACAGATGCAAGTAACAAAAAACACACGCTCAAACTCAAAACAAATACATGCTACAAACAATGAAATAAAATAGTCACGTACCATTTACCAGAGAAGCTAAATAAAATACATGACACCTACAAATTTCATTCAACAAATCTGAGCCATTTTTGACCGGCTTTAACTTTAAAACCAAAAAAGATATTTAAAATTGGTATACAAATTTGAATTCTATATCTTTTACACTATACTTAACCAAATTTTCAATCCTTAATATCATTCCATAAAAAAATTATTCATTTTTATAAAAAGTTAGTTTGAAAACGGAAAAATAATTTATTTATAAAATTTTTTAACGGTCTGTAACTTTAAAGCCAGTAAAGATAATTAAAATTGGTTTGAAAATTCGAATTCCCCACACTTTGAAATATACTCAATAAAATTTTGATTAAAATTAGTCCAAAAATAAAGTAGTTACAACAAAAAATGTCCGACCACAATTTCTACAACTCAAAAATATACTCTTTTGATTTAAGGCTCAGTTTTGCTGTTTCTAACTGTAATTTGGGCCCACCTGCTCTCCAATGATGATCTCCGTGTCGTCTGTCTCGCTACTGATGTCATCCGAACTTCCATGACCATAATTTATGCCCTTGGGGTCCACGCGACGACTATGACGGCGAATCTAAATTTAGTGAGTTACCAAACGAAAATTTGTTAGTAACAAATCAAACCAACCAACTTCAAAAATGTTATTTATTGATTAAATAATTCTAATATTTGTAGGGCCTTTCAATTAGATTTGAATTCTCTATTTTGATGGAAACAAAAGTATTTTATCGGATTGAAATTGAGTAAATAATAAATATGTTTATCAATACAGGAAATCAAAAAATGATACTTTACGTCAATAGAATTATCATCAGACGTCTTTACAAATACTAGACACGAAAAAAATGCATTAAATAAACAATGAAATATCAGATAATGATAAGAAACTTTCATATTTAAATTTAAGACTTTGTAATATATTTTTGGGAATTGGAGACTCCTGCGATAAGATGATATTATCACAATTGTTTTGATATTTTAAATTTTTTTAATTAAAAATGTATTCATGCTTCAAATGAGCTAAAAATTGGGTTATATACTAACGAAACAATGGAGAACCCACTGATTTTAACCGAATTTAAATATCTGTATTAGTCTTTCATTTACGCGCCACTAAACTTGTCCTATAATCAACAGCTCTTTGTGTAGACCTGGTGATTTAATTTTTTGACCGCCATTATTACATTTTTCACTCAAATGAATTTAAAACACATTTCATTATTAACTAAAGTGTTCTGTATTCATATCTACTAATAAAATTAATCTAACTCTAGTAGTGCTCGACTTACGTGCCACTAAATCAGCAACTCTTGATGATCATGAACTCCTGATTTAGTTTTTTTGCTCTAAAATTTTTGTTTGTCACCATAATTAATTAAAATTTGGTTTATATACTAATTAAAATGTGGAGAATTCATATCTACCTACTAAATTAATCTGGTTTTATTAGTGTTCGACTAACGAGTCACTAAAATTGAATAATACCAAATTTTTGGCCCGTTTCACACTTCGTCTAAGAAAAATCCCTCCATTAATACAAATCAATAAAATTAGGCATACTCATACAAAAAACTTCTCTGAAGCCATTTTTCAAGTCCCCAGGTCCGTATCTAGGCTAATTTTCAAGTTACAGCCCTTCAAAATTGCACAAATTTTTCAATATTCGAGCACATGCAAAAAAAACAAACTCAAAAAATACTTACTGTGGCATTTTGAACGTTTTCATAATCCGGAACAGTACATCCAACATCATAAGGCTGTGTCACCAAAAACAGGAAAAGAAAGAAACCAGAAGCTCCTATTATCACCCCAGGAACAATGAAACTAAGCGACCAATCGCTCTCAACATATTCCCCAGCTATTAAAGCACCTAAAATATTCCCAATACTCGTATGAGAGTTCCAGATTCCGAAGAGGAGTCCACGTTTCTCTTTTCCGAACCAGTTGCCGACGATGGTGACGACCCCTGGCCATCCGGTGGTCTGAGAAATTCCCGCAAGGACTTGGGCAATCACGAAATAGTTTAGACTGTGAATTCCGTACGACTTGGCCACGCCGAATAAGTAGGAAAATAAACCGCTTAACAACATTCCTAGCGAGAGAAAGTACCGGAGGTTTATTCTTTCAGCTATGAACCCGGAAAAAAACATCGCGAAAGCGTAGGCGAAGAGAAATGCTGAGTCCAACGTCCCCAGAAGGTGCGCTGCGTCATTATCGGTTCCATCTGTGAATAAATGAATTGTTTTAGAACACTCAGCTAGC
Source organism: Pterostichus niger (assembly GCA_947425015.1). Classification (NCBI taxonomy): domain Eukaryota; kingdom Metazoa; phylum Arthropoda; class Insecta; order Coleoptera; family Carabidae; genus Pterostichus; species Pterostichus niger. The sequence continues at coordinate 2,616,957 of OX380351.1, read as the reverse complement.
TTTTAGGAAAATATAAAACATTTCAACACATTTAAAATATCTCTATTAATATGCAAGTAAAGAACAAAAGTTCGCCTTAGTGTCTAAAATCGCAGCAAGTCGGGTTTAATATTGTAAAACGACTAGTGTCCATATTTCACCTAAGTTAAAAGCTAGATTTAAAGTTTTTACGCAAAGTTTATAACTTTAATGAAGTTTAATAGTTTAAACATATTTAAGATAACTCTATTTATAAGAAGTAATAGACAAAAGTTCGGAAGTATGACGAGAAAATGTCTAAAATAGTTCCACTTTCTTTCTAATCTGATACGAATGTTTTATGATAATTTGTATTACACAGACATAAAAATGTATGTTTAGTAAATATATTCATGATAAAAATCGTTATCTAATGTAAATAAATAAAAATTGTTGAAAGAAAGTTGAAAATCATACATATTTACGAACTAACTCAATTATAAGCAAATAATTTGCACAATTATGATAACTACAAGGTTATTTGAGCCATTATATTTCTGTAGGCGTATCAAAGTTAATCCGCAAATTTGTCTGATTATTTTTCGGCAAGCGTTACTTCGATTTCCAACATTTCAAACACTAAGAGCCGGTAAAGGTTTTCAAATTATTTAAAAAGGTTTTTAAATATTTAGCAGCCATTATCGTCGAATGAAAAAAAAGATGAAATGACTAGATGCTTTAGAAGTATTTGGGAACTGGGATCCTCTAGCCATCGTCTTAGAGCACTCAGCTAGCTTTCAGGACAAATTATAACATTTTAAAATGATTCTAAATTTGTTTAAAACAATTTTAAGAAGTATTTGACAAGTGGGATCCTCTAGCCATCGTCTTAGAGCACTAAGCTAGCATTTAAGACAATTTAAAACATTTCAAAATGATTCTAGAGAGTTTAACATAGCTTTAAGACGTATTTGGGAGGTGGAATCCTGCAGCCATCGTCTTAGAGCACACAGTTAACTTTTAGGACAATTTTAAGAACTAGAAAAATATATCTGACGTTGCGTCTGTGTTTAAAAGTAATAAACAAGCAAGTACTAACCAAATGGGGCCCAATCACACCAATTATTGATGTGATCTGGGGGCACATAGCCTGGTGGTGTAATATTTTGACAGTTTTGATGAAGTACATTCTTGACAACTGATATTGGCTTCCTTGACAGATGATAACACATATACGCCACGTAGGTTAAAAATAAAACGCTTGAGCGATAACTACAATAAAATAAAATAACAATACATCAAATTTATAGTAAACAAGTCATTTAATTGATAACACAAGTAGGTCAAAACTGTCAGAACTTACCACAGATCTCTGTTGATGCGTAATCTTGGACAACATTTGTCGTACAAGTATTGTAAAAAACGTACACCCACTGGGACATCTCGGACTATGATACTCATTGTTGCTATTGGAATACTGTGTGTAATTTAATAGGTTTACCTTAGTTTTTATCACTTACATGACAGATTAAATGCTGACAAAGAAAGCTAAATACATAAAAGTCAGATAAACTGAATTAATTGTCACGAATTGGCGTTTATAACCAAAACTCCCTAGATTTATCCCTAGATTAATCACCAGATTAATTGCCACGAATTGGCGTTTAAAACTCAATTCCCTAACTTTGACATATAAGTTACTAGATTAATGAGTGTTCCGAAGTAAGCCACAAATGTCAAAATTGCGATGAGCTAGGGCCACTATAGAAAATATCTGGATAGTTTGACATTTCAAAATCCATAACCTCCAAATATAAACATCTTATTTAGGGCTTTATTTATTTATTTTTTAGGTAACCCTTCCTCATTAGACCATAATAAAGTAATGAAAAGAATTGGATCAGGTAAAAAAGAAGCTTAGTTACAATAAAAGTATTTGTACTTATTATATTTTTCAGGTTTTTCACATTTGCTTCCGAGCAAGGAGAACAATTTCTGTATTATCTAAATACAATTGATATTTTACATAAGATGATGAACGATGTTTGTATAACTGTCGTGTCATGCTGCTCGTGTCCAGAGCTCAGGTTGAATGTAGCTCTTTGTTATAAACATTGATGCCATAATTCCATGAAATATCTTCTGCTGGGTCAATGATGATTCGTATGGCGGACACACGAATTCACAATTTGGAGGAATATTTACTGTCCCCTTCAATCAAACCAACCTATTTAACATCTTATAATCAAATTAATTTTTGTTAATAACACACTATTGCAGTCATTCATAAAAAAAAGTACAACAACAAACATTTGAGAACATTCAGAATAAAAATTAGAACTATTGTAACTAAATGTTATACATTATTTAACTTACTGGTCACCGTACTATTTGTTCATGTTTTAAAATATTCATATTACAGTAAACAATATATTATATATTTAAATCCAATTTTATGTACTGATTATATATTATATAAACTATATAATATTATTAAAGTATTTCATTTAATGTAGTTTATTATAGATAATTCAATAAAGCAATAAACTTAATAATAGTTAGTCAACTTATGAAAAAATGCATAAACTTTTCATATAAATTTAAAGTTTATATATTTCTTTTATTAATAAAATAAATATAAGCATTTCTTTATTCATAAACATTGTATTTTCTTATAGTTCGGTAATAATATTAAGATTATACATTTTGTGAACGTGTATAAATTGTTCCTAAAGACGATGGAGGTTGAAATAAAATTGAAAATAATAAATTATCTCAAAATAACGTAGTGATGTATTGCAATTAGTTTGCCGATAGGATGAATTTCGAAGTCATGAGTTCATATTTCAAATATCAGTTTGTTTTGCATTTGAAATTTTATTTGCTTGCAGAAGATATTTCCATTGCTTGATTTGGATTTGGAAGTACAAAAATACATTCTTATTTAGTGTTTGATCTTAATATCATCATAAAATTGTAAGTACATATAAATTTCACTATACATTGAATTTTTTTTCAATTCTTTATAATGGATTCTACATGCAGTATTTGTAAAAAAGTATTTTGTCGACCAAATGTTGCAAAAATACATGAAAAGAAGTGCCGTATTGTATTACCTCAAAATAATTTATCTCTCGTTACAGATAAAACATGCTTTAATAACATAATATGTTTTGTAGGACAATGTTCACGTGATTTTTATCATATGAAATCGTTAATTCATCACTTGCAAATAGATCATAATTGTGATATTAAAATTTCCCAGCATCATTTTCACGTGCAAGAAGAATTTGAAACGTGTAAGACAGATGAAATGACTAGGACATTCTCTTATTTTTATAGGCAAACTCATATTAAAAGTTATGGGAATTATGTACATTATATTTGCCAGTTTGATGATCGCTTAAAAAAACTAAAAAATAAAACTGATCGCGTCATTAAGAAAGGGTATGTAAAGACAGGAATTCGATGTCCAGCTCGTATATCTTGCAAATGGTGTTGAAGTCACTTATATTCAAACTCATTCCCATGAATTAAGCTTTGAGAATACAAAATTTCATAGAATTGCAAAGTCAACAAAATCAGATATTAAATCATTATTAGAAATGGACGTACCGACCTGAAAAATTCGTATAATAATTACGAAAGAAGCACTTAGTAGAGACGATCGCGATAAACTTGAGTTTAGGAAGGAAATGTTGTATCCAAAAAGGAATATCTCGGCATTGAAACGAAATATGTTAAATAAATCATATCTTAAAATTAAGAAAAGAAAAGTTTAATCCGATATTAATATATAAACCATGTAATGAAGTCATTCAAATTGGTCCTATCAACGCGGATATTAATAACAATAGAAGCTTATTTTTATTAAGTATTCAAACAGAGTATCAAATGAATCTGATGCAGGAAGGTGTTGATAGAATTTTATGTATTGATACAACACATAAAACAAGCCAGTACGATTATCATTTAGTTAATTTCGTGATCCCTGATAGTACTGGTCGCGGCCATCCAGTTGCTCATTTTATTACACCTTGTTTAAATACTAATACATTAACATATCTATTTTCATAATTAAAATCCCGTTTTCCAAATTTAAACATAAATGCGGTTGTTAAAGCGGTAACAAATAATTTCGGGAATACAAAACATTTGTTATGTCAATGGCATATTCAACGGGAGTGACGCAAAATTTTGATATTAGTAAAAAGTATGACTACAAAGAGAAACATGTATATTTCCCTGATGGCTATTTTATATGAAAGAAACAGCAATACATTAGATAATTTAATCAGCTAATTTTTTTCGATATTTAAAAATGAAGTATTATTTCTAGAATATTTTCAAACAAATTACATGCATCGTATTAAACTATGGGCTACTGCATTTAGAAATTTTCCTCACGGTCATGTAAATACCAATGCTCTTGTAGAAAGTTTTCATAATAAGTTAAAAACTTCATACTTTAATCGAGAATTTAATAAACGAATTGACAACTTATTATCAGTATTATTAAATATTGAAAAAGATGATTTTATTTACACGAAACGTAAAGAACTATACAAATTAGGTAACGCAGAATTCAATGAAGGTAGACATAAAAAAGGAAATAATATTTCGGATGGCGATATTAATATTCTGAATGACCGTAGTTTTGAAGTTATTTCTCAAACAGATGCTTCTATTACATATACTGTTGCACGGATAAATGAAATATGCGAAGTTGATTTTTGTTTGTTTGTTTTTATAAATGCATAAATATGAAATGCAAAAATTTATGTTCACATTTATATACTTGTAGTTGTGAAGATAGAGCTTCACTCTGTAAACATGTACATAAAGTTCACATGCTACAATTGCGGAAAACCTGTCATGGAAACATTAGCGATAGCGAGGTACATGAAAAGTTAATTACTGAACCAAATAAACTAGCGTCAACAAATTCAGAAGTTAATGTACGGAAAATTCAAAATATTGAAGCAAACTACGGAATATTGCGTGAATACATAAACAATCCGTCTGTTGATCTTTTTTATTAGATCATATCGAATATACATTAAAATCTTTAGTTTCTCAGTGTCACGCGGTTGCAACTACTTCATCCGAATGTTCAACTATGGAACCAGCGGATAAATTGGCACCGAACAAAAAATTAGATAAACAAGTTAATGTTCAAGTATTAAAACAAACGTTAAATTAATACTGCATTTAACAAAATATCTGCAGATGATATACAGAAATTTAAAAGTAAATCTGACAGTGATAATCATATTTTTATTGTTAACATGTACAATTATGAATCATTACAGCTAGTAATTTTAAAGTTGAATAATAATAGAATTAATTTAAAAGTAGATGGCATTCATTTCAATCCTACGGGGTTCAATAAAATTGCAATGTGGCTAAATAGTATCCTGGAATAATTTAAATCCTGGCACACCATTTTATTTTCTTCCTTTTCTCTTCCATTTTATTATTCCGTCCTCGTGATGTATTGAGTCTTTATATATTTTCAATTCGGCTCTTCTCAGAGCCACCAATAATTAAAGGAGAAGAATTTTAATTCTATATCACACTTGTTGAGAAATTAGTTGTTATTTCTATGACTAAACTCCGAATAAATGAATAATATTACATCTAAATCATAGCTCAAATATTTTACATATAATAGAAAAGCGGATAAAAAACAAAAACTAAATAAAATACAAACTAATATTTATGCTTTAGTGAAAAATATACAGGTTCATATTACAAATTTGTCCTTATCAATTCTCAAATCCGTAAACAAATTTTATTTCATTAATAATTTATATATTTTTTTATTTGAAGAATAACTTATCATGGCTCCAATATCTGTAATTTAATAATAAACTTTATTATCACACAACTTAAATTTTGTGTAACCAACACCTACCAAAACAAATTTTTAGGTTAAGTATATTCGATCTTACGTCAAAACACAAGAAAATCAGAACGTCTATGTTCAGTGTTATTATTATTTCAATCCATACAACTCACAATCGTGGTTCTAGCTTCAATCTAGGGAGTTTAGTTTCTTATTAACGCCAATTCATGACACTCAAACAGGGAATCTGACTTATATGATTCACCCACAAAGAAATTGTTCATAACCTAAATGTGTAAATGGTTGAGTGAGAAGAGCGCGCGCTTAAGAAACATTTCAAACGAGCGAACGGACAGATTACATCCCTACTTTTTTCATTTAATTGATTTATTGTTTATAATATTGATTATAAAAAATGTTAATGACATTGTGCGCATTTTATTTAATAAATCAACTAGACTGTTTTAAATAATTTATTAGGTATTGCCGACCCGGAGAGAACAAACTCAGCTTTTAGAACAGTTTAAAAGACTTTAAAATTATAGTTTTAAATAGTCACCTAACTTTTAGAACAACTTATAACATTTTAAATGTTTTTGAAGACAGTTTTAAGAAGTATTTGGGAACTGATATTTTCTAACAACAAAGACAAAATTAATTGTCATCCATACACTTGGTGAAACTAGGTTTAATAAATTATAAACTAAACCTTTGGCTAAGTCTCACAAAATTCAGCCTCCAAGTCACCTTATGAGGGCATCGTTAGAGGCTGGCCAGCACAGTTAGTAACCATAGACGCGTTTCGCTCTTATTAGAGCTCATCAGTATGGTATAACTCCGTTTTTTAGAGATCTTATTCTCTGCTGGCACAGTCCTTCGTCACACACCTTCTTCCCGTGAACTTTGTTCTAGGTGAAGAAGTGTGTTGTCTATGGTTACTAACTGTGCTGGCCAGCCTCTGACGATGCCCTCATAAGGTGACTTGGAGGCTGAATTTTGTGAGACTTAGCCAAGTGTTTAGTTTATAATTTATTGATATTTTCTAGCTATCGTCTAGGTGTACTCTAGTAGTTTTTAGAATAACTTGAACAATTTTAAAATTATTCTAAAGGGTTTAAAGATGTATTTGGCATCTAGGATTCTCTATCCATCATCTTAGAGCACTCAACTAGCTTTTATGACAACTTAAACAGTTGTAAAATTATTGTAAAGGGTTTCAAACGATTTTAAGAAGTATCAGCTAGCTTTTAGGGCAGATAAACATTACAAAATGATTTTAAAGGATTTAAGATAGTTCTAAGAAGTATTTGATTGTGTACTTATCATCTTGGAGCACTTAAATGATTGAAAAATACTTTTTTGTTTGTAAATGTTTTCGTCGCAAATATTTATAATACTTTATTGATAAATTAGTTACATATAAACAAGCAATTATTAAAAAACTGTATACTTTATTAAATCACATCAATAAAAAAATATTAGGTTTACGAATATCTTATAATCTACTTAAAAAATATAAAGTTAAAGACAGAAAATGATCGGTTTAAATAACATGCCAAAAAAAACATTGTTTACAATTTCAAATAAAAGCAAGATGAAAAATAAATGTAAAGAAAAACTTGCCCAGATCATTTTCTAGTTAAAAATCTACGAAATGTATATTTCTATAAGAATATCTATAAATCTATATAAATAAGTCAGGAAAAAACGATCGGAAAAATATACAAAAAATCTTCACAGCTGAGGGAATGTTTAACAATTTTTAACATCAACTTTAATTGTCATTTTCGTCGATAACTCGAAAACTTCAGTCTTAAACAAACTCAAAAGTGTGTATTAAATATTATTTCAAGCTATTTATTATAAAGTTTAACAAAAACATGAAATGCATATCACAAAATAACAATTAATTAAAGTTCACCAAAATTATCACAAAACACATTCTTCTCTTACTTTAAAAATTAGTCGTTGAATGAGACCGATTCACTTTCTTCCCAATAATACGCGACGTAGCCGAGCGTAGCTGTCTCTGTGGAGCGAAATGGGGCCCAACAGGTATTTGAGGCACCGCCTCAATCAACCCAGGAGCGATGAATGTCGGAGCTGCCATGGTTTTTAGACATTTCGCTGCTTCTACGAGTTGTTTTGATAAAATTTCGTTTTTGAGCTTTTCTGCGTTAAGTTCACGCCTAAGTTGTGCTTTAGTTTTGTTGCCAAAGGGGCATAGCACCCTGTGTTGGATGATTTGGACTGCTGATGGACGCGTGTCTGGGTTTGGGTGAATCATCATCTGAAAAATTATTCATTCGGATTAGACTATATTTAAAAGTAGTTATACCCGGGTGTCTACTTTTTTTTCTGAACATAGGAAATTCAATGTTAATGATTTAGCGATATCTCTTTACCTATTAATTTTAGAACAAAATTGTACTGAAGACAAATGTTCAGAATGAAAAACTGCATCCATAGAGTATAAGTTTGTTGTTCAATTGTTTCTTATATCCGAGTTAGAAGCAAAAGCAATTATCAGAGTGCCATGAGAAATAAAATAATAATTTGTTTGTTGTGTCTGACATTATTTAACATATTGGCCCTGAATTGGAAGCTTACTCTAATTTATTTATTTATTCGAGCATTTAATTTAATAATAAAATTAATTATAGCAACTATTATTTTCTTTTTTCTACATAATCTAGACAAATAAATACCTATTATTAAGTTATCTAATTTATTTTATTTCTCATGACACTCTGATAATTGATTTTGCTTCTAACTCGGATATAAGAAACAATTGAACAACAAACTTATACTCTATGGATGCAGTTTTTCATTCTGAACATTTTTCTTCAGTACACTTTTGTTCTAAAATTGATAGGTAAAGAGATATCGCTAAATCAACATTTTAACATTGAATTTCCTATGTTCGGAAAAAAAAGTATAAATAAATATATCATCACGCCTTTTACCCATTACTGGGTGTGGCACTCTGCCTAAGCAGATCTCGGTAAGTGATATATTTATGCGTCTGTTAACTTGAAAACCGGTCCAAATATTTTATATCGAATTGCAAATATTTATTCTGCATAATTTAGTTTTGAACTAGACAATCACTATGTAATGTATCTTACCTTTAATAAATCATTAAAATCCCGGCTACAATGATCCAAATTCATTAATTCCCCTCTTCTTATCGCATGCCATTCCTCCCCATTCTTCGGTAGGGTTCCGCCCCCCGCCGCCTCAAACATAGTAAGCCCCAGCGCAAAAATATCCGCCTTTGGTAAATATTCAAATTCTTCTCTTAAAATCTCCGTTGGTAGATATCTACAATCACCTTCCTCTACTTGTGGGTTAGAAACTGAAGTTACATGTCCCAGGTCCCCAATTTTATACGTAACTTCATCTTCAGTGGGCCCCACGTCGTCAAACTCTTCAAACCCATCATCAGCGCTATCATAATTTAATCCAATTTTCCTTTCACGCGAAATAAATATATTCGCAGGTTTTATGTCCAAATGAACTAAATTCATTGAATGTATATATCGAAGGCCTTCAGCGACGTGGAGGAGTAGTCGTCGAAGCTCTGGTTCTGTTAAATGGGGTCCAGGAGGCGATTCTATTCGATCTTGAAGCGAGCCTCCGTTGCAGTATTCGTTCTGGATGATCATGTGGTTGTTTTCGGCCCAAGCGGAATAATATCGCACGACGTGTTGGTGTTTTCCTAGGACGGCGTGGGCGTACACTTCGTTGAGGGCGGTTTTCTCGAAAGCAGAGCCTGCGACTGGTTTTGTGCTCTTTTTAACTGCGTAGATACAGCCGTCTAGTCGGTTGATACATTTGTAAACTGCGCCGAATTGACCGGTTCCTATTAATTCCAATTCGTGGAACTCTTGATGATAACGTGAAATGTTACTTTCCTAAACAGTGAAGAAAAGAGTTAGAAACATGGGTTTGTTCAAAGAAACATTCCTAAATTAGCTTGAATGTTTCTCGGCAAATGACACCTCGAGTCTTTGTTTTAGAACAGTTTAAAAGATATTAAAATCCATTTTAAAAAGTATTTGGCAGCCGGGATCCTTTAGTCATCGTCTTAAGAGCACTCAACTAACTTTTACGACAATTTAAAACATTTTATTATATTTCTAAAAGGTTTAAAACAATTTGAAGAAGTATTTGTGAGATGGGATCCTCTAGCCATCGTCTTAGAACACTCAGCTAGCTTTCAGGACAAATTAAAACATTTTAAAATGATTTTAGAGAGTTTGAAACAATTTTCAAAATTATTTGACAGCTGGAATCTTCTAGCCATCGTCTTAGAGCACTCAGCTAGCTTTTATGACAAATTAAAACATTTTAAAATGATTCTAAAGTGTTTAAAACAATTTTAAGAAGTATTTAGGAGCTGAGATCCTCTAGCCATCGTCTTAAGGCACCCAGCTAGCTTTTATGACAATTTAAAACATTTTAAAATGATTATAAAGGGTTTGAAACAATTTCAATAAGTACTTGGAAGCTAGGATCCTTTAGCCATCGTCTTAAAGCACTCAGCTAGCTTTTATGACAATTTTAAACATTTTAAAATGATTATAAAGGGTTTGAAACAATTTCAATAAGTACTTGGAAGCTAGGATCCTTTAGCCATCGTCTTAAAGCACTCAGCTAGCTTTTATGACAATTTTAAACATTTTATTATGTTTCTAAAACGTTTAAAACAATTTAAAGAACTAAAAAATTGCCTCAACAATGTTATTTAGTCCGCAAATTTGTCTGCATTTTTCTCGGCAACTGATGCATCACTTCCCGACATTTCAAACATTCAAGACTCGGTAAAATAATTTAGGAACACAAAATACTTTGTTTTGAATACCTGTTATTGTAATGGATGGAAAATATACTGGAAAAACATGGATTCTGGAAAAAAATAGGACGTTTTCTGGATCAGGAATGGGTACAACGAAAATTTGATAATTTGTGTGTACTTACTCTAAGAGCTACTCGTTTCGTAGGTTGTTCTATTTCACAGTCGCTTGTATCTGAATCATTTAAATCAAATTTGGGTATCGAAAAGTCTGGAGACCCTAATAAAGACCTTTTTGATCTGGTTCTCTTCTTAGAATGTAGCAACATTCCTAAAAACGACGAAAATCAATAAATAACAATTGTAAACAAAAATAAGAAGCAATTTAAATGATTCTAAAAGTTTCTAGCAGCTGGGATCCTCTAGCCATCGTCTTGGAGCACTCAGCTAGCTTTTATGACAATTTAAAACATTTTAAAATGATTCTAAAGGGTTTAAAACAATTTTAAGAAGTATTTGGGATCTAGGATCTTCTAGCCATCGTCTTAAACCACTCAGCTAGCTTTCAGGGCAATTTAAAACATTTTAAAATGATTCTAAAGGGTTTAAAACAATTTTAAGAAGTATTTGGGATCTGGGATCTTCTAGTCATCGTCTTAGAGTACTCAGCTAGCTTTCAGGACAAATTAAAGCATTTTAAAATGATTCCAAAGGGTTTAAAACAATTTTAAGAAGTATTTGGGATCTGGGATTCTCTAGCCATCGTCTTAAACCACTTAGCTAGCTTTCAGGACAATTTAAAACATTTTAAAATTATTCTAAATTGTTTAAAACAATTTTAAGAAGTATTTGGGATCTGGGATTCTCTAGCCATCGTCTTAGAGCACTCATCTAGCTTTTAGAACAAATTAAAACATTTTTAAATGTTTGTAAAGAATTTAAGACAATTTTAAGAAGTATTTGGGAGCTGGGATCCTCTAGCCATCGTCTTGGAGCACTCAGCTAGCTTTTAGAACAAGTTAAAAGATTTAAGAAGTATTTAGGTATGTCAGTTTTGACAGATGATAACTACAAAATGTTTCTAAAGGATTTAAGACAATATAAAACAAATACTAACCGTTTGGAGTGAATGGATTCACATTAGCTGCTGGTTTCTCGGGTTTAGAATATGCGCTAGCAACTCCTCTAGGTTTTTCCAGAGTCTGGAATAATCTCGACCTAGGTGCAGGTGTTGTGAATGCTGATTTCTCGATGATAGTCTTCGGAGTAGCAGGAGAATCAAACAGTCTTAAAGCACGAACTCTCTTGTACGGTGGACTAAATGGCCCACTTGTCAAAACCTCCGGTGAAGTTGTTGATATTTCAAGTTGATCATTATTAAAACACAATTTGCGGGGTAAAGCGCCAGTAGGGCTGGATAAATCGCTGGAATTGTCGAAACTTTCAGACATATCACATCCAGAGGATGATGTCAAATTTAAGTCGTCTTTTTCAGCTTCTTCTAGCTCTGTATTTAGACTTCTAAAGACATCCATTGTTGGTGGAGCTTCTACACACTTGTAGATTTATTATTCACTAAAAAAACACTAATAATTTTGGTCAAATTTTCATATTACACAAAAACTATACACACGCCGTTGTATTTAATATACATACGTTAAATGGCGACTGACGCATAACAACGTTATAAAGAACAACCAATCAGATTCATTAAAACAAGAGTGATTTTACCAGATGTGAGAATGAGCCTTTCTGATTGGCCGACTAGACATCTTTCAAATTTTGAATTTCTAACGTGCATTTAACAACTTTTAGAAATTAATTATTCATTGATCAAATATTATCAAACTTATAATAAATTAATAGTTTTATAACTTTTCTAACAGTAACAAGTAAAACAAGATTAAATTACTGAAATAGTTACTGTTGCGCCATCTCATAGAAAAAGTGTGAACTGCCGGCATTAAATTTGAATAAAATGGCGAAAAATGTCAGTTGTGAATAAATGAAAAACGACGATTAATACATAAAATTTATTTAAAAAACATGTAATAATGACTAGGTGATACAGTAATAACAGTACATATAAATATATATCAATCCAATGACTATTTTTACGTTATTATAACAACAAATACAACATTTTATTATTTGTTAAATTCAGTTGTGCATGTTTTTCATGCTTTCAGTGTTTTTGGTGCATTCTTCTTTAGTTTTAATTCGTCTATTAAAGGTAAATCAATCGAAAATCATCACAAATTACTTTTATATTTGTAGAATATAGTAAGCTGGGACCCTCTAACCATCGTCTTTGAGCACTCAGGAATAATTTAAACGATTTCCTTTGCTTAAAAGCGGATTTAAATACCGGCAGTTTTTTTTAAATCAGTAAACATAGGGATATATCATTACCATAGTTACAGTTAACAAGTTTGACAGCAATACATTAGAGCGTTTATTTTAAAAGTAAACATAGGGAAAATAACAAATGTAATAGTCTATTATAATAAAAGAAACATTTTAAGTTTAAACAAATTAAATGAATTTTAATTACTTTAAATTATATTAGTTTAAATAGGAATTTCAATTCAATAACTTCACAATTACCCCCATTTACCTGTAAACAATAGCCTAAACGATTATAAAATGAATTTATAGCATTATTTATTTGCTCTGGAGAAATCTCATGCGATGCAACACTAATTCTACGTTTTAATTGTTCTACACTCATTCTACCACCATTATAAAATTTACTTTTTAAGTGGCCCCAAAGAAAAAAATCGTTTGGCGCAAGATCTGGTGACCTTGCAGGCCACTCCATTTCTGCACCTCGTCCTAGCCATCGTTGGGGGAATATCCGGTGCAGATAATTTCGTACATTTTATTGGAACCACATTTCCTCAATATTACTCTCTCTTGTAACAACTCTAAATAATTTTCCCCATTTAAATTTCCATTTAAATAAAAACGCCCCACTATTTGATTCCCTATTAATCCGGTCTGATTTTGAAAGAGGACAGTTTTATTACTTTGACAACTATAGATGACAACAATGTTATTTTCCCTATGTTTACTTTTAAAATAAACACTCTAATGCATTGCTGTCAAACTTTGTAACTGTAACTATGGTAATGACATATCCATATGTTTACTGATTAAAAAAACTCCCGGTATAATCTGAATTACGCAGAAAATAATGATTTTCGATCAATTTATCCAGGTTCAAAGAGGGTTTCTGTCATCAACTAAATTCGTTGACAGTTTGAGGTGATTTCACATCGATAACCGGATTTTGAACCCTGTTTTACATTAAGTTTCATCTCGACTTACCGCCACGTAAACAGGCCGATACAGAACAATAGGCTCTCTGGAATTGTTGTCAACGCCATCGTAAACTTGGCCTAATAAAAATTCTGGGCCAATGTAGAGGCCGCCTTCTACATGCGAGCTTGCTGTCTCTAAAGTGGAAAAATGGTTTATAATATTGACACCGATCGTAAAACAAAGACCTTTTTAAATGAATTAAAGACGTCCTGGCATTATTGGGGTCCTCTTAAAGAATTCAGCTAGATTTTATGACAATTTAAAAGACTTTAAAATGATTATAAACAGTTAAATATAGTTTCTTCTACGATTGCTATGAAAAGTTGACAATTACGCTCTCATTTGTCATCGTAAACTTGACGTTTTCTGTGGAACAATTGAAAAATATCTTTTTCGAAAACTGTCATATAAAGTTAAAATGTACATGACAACTATCAACACGCGAAATGAGTGTTTTTTGTTTACAGAACGCAAAAGACTTTTGCATGCGGGATGCAATTTTTTATTTTTTTGCTTAGAAACAATACTTCTATTGTTTAACTTTATATTTAATGTTGCAATTGAGCGCATATTGATATTTATCCCGCTTGAGGAAGCTAACTGGTGTACTGGAATAGTTTCTTGAGAAATGCAATGCGAATCCCAATTACAACGTTTGTTTGGTTTCTATTGGCAACCAGCTGTCAATTGCTGGTCAGAGACAACCAGATTTGATAGCAATTATATTACATACATTGTTGTCATGGAGACATTAGATGTCACATTAATTCATCCTAAACGTCAACATTTTCTCATTACATTATTACTCATTTTGGGACATAGTTTTCGAAAAAACATTGTTTGATACTCGATTGCGAAATGCTTTTGCATTCTCGAATCAAAAATAACTATTGTCGATCGTCTCCAATGGCAATGCGCGAGAAATATATTAAATGCGCACTTATTTCAATAGTTACCAGGGATACAAACAAAACAGAAACTTGTCATATTGACAGTTGACAAAATGAATTTATTTTCAGTACGTATACGTTTTTTAATAATTTTAAGATGCAATCGTAGAAAAAATGATGTGTGTATCAAGAGTGTAAAGTGTCTTTGTTCCTCTTACACTATTGCAGCTCTCGCCTTCGGCTCGAGCTGCAATTACCGTGCTCGAGTAACAAAGAATAACTTTACGTTCTTAATACACAAATAACTATTTAGATCTTAGTGTCTGCAGAAGCGCTTAATGTAAATTAACATCGTCTTTAACAAACAAAGGTCGTTCTAAAAGTTGTGAACCAGCAAACCTACCATATTTCACCGCCGGACTAATATTGGTATTCGGAATTCTGAACGGTACAGTTGCAATAGTGATTGGAAAATGCATCTGAACGATATCTTGAGTCTTTTCAGTGTCCAAGCTCACTTTAAGAACGTAATAAACTTGCAACAATCTACATATTCCTACCAAAGTCGTCGGCATCGTGGGAATTACTAAACTGTTAGTACTGTCCCACTTTGTGCGAGAAAACGGTTTGACTGCGTCGCCCCTAGCAACGAAACAACAATCAACAAACAGAAAATATAATAAAAATAAATAAATAAATATATAACAACAAAGACAAAATTAATTGTCATCCAACACTTGGTGAAACAAGGTTTAATAAAAAATATAAAGTAAACACTTGGCTATGTTTCACAAAATTCAGCCTCCAAGTCACCTTATGAGGGCATCGTCAGAGGCTGGCCAGCACAGTTAGTAACCATAGACGCGTTTCGCTCTTATTAGAGCTCATCAGTATGGTATAACTCACTTCTTCACCTAGAACAAAGTTCATGTGAAGAAGCTGGTGACGAAGAACTGTGCCAGCAGAGAATAAGTTCTCTAACAAACTGGTAAGATGACATGAGAAGTTCTGTGGAACAGGCAATGACATCTACCGAAAAAAAGGGAAAGCTACGCAATAGCAATTTAAATAACAACAAAGACAAAATTAATTGTCATCCAACACTTGGTGAAACAAGGTTTGATAAAAAATATATCATCACGCATTTTACCTATTACTGGATGTGGCACTCTGCCGTAAGCAGATCTCGGTAAGTGATATATTTATGCCGTCAAATCACGGTCCTCAAAGATGTTAGTGAAGGAAGAGCTACAGGGGTAGATTTAATTGTTTGTCGGCTGTGGGGATCGAACCAGGGTTCTCAAGATTAACCACTGAGCCACCTACCCCATTATATAAAATATAATTAGTTCTTTATTATAACACAAACAATTTTCACCAATTTAAGTCTACCCCTGTGGCTCCTCCTTCACTAATATCTTTGGGGGCCGTGATGTGACGAATGTTCACGCGCATAAATATATCACTTACCGAGATCTGGTTAGGCAGAGTGCCACACCCAGTAATGGGTCAAAGGCGTGATGATATCGGGAGTTTTTTTTATCAGTAAACATAGGGATATGTCATTACCATAGTTACTAAAGGAGATATTGAAATTCGGTTTGAACGAGTGTATTTCTCGTGCGCTACTTGTACATATATTATGAAAATTTTTCAATTTTTTTCGAAATTTTCTTTTGTCGATATTCCAAAAAGTTGAAGAGATAATGTAAATATGAATTCCTCGCGTGAAAATACATAGGTATGTAAATTTTCAGAAGAAAATTCGAACGGATACATTTTTTATTACAAAAAATCGAAAATGGTCGTTTTTTGAAGATTTCTTAAGATTTTTACGATTTTTGGCCATTTTTCGTTTTTTTGTAATACAAAATTTATCCGTGCGACTTTGTTGTGAAAATTTGCATACCTATGTATTTTTACGAGAGAAATTCAGATTTTTATTATCTATTCAAGTTTTTGAAATATTAAGGAAAAAAATTTTGAAAAAATTTAAAAATTTTCAAAATACATGTACAAGTTAAGTATCGCACGAGAAATACACTCGTTCAAACCGCATTTCAATATCTCTTTTAGTTTTTGAGTTATGGGCTTTCAAAGTTGAGCTTTAAAAAAAGTCAAAAATCGCTGTAACTCAAAAACTAAAAAAGATATGAAGATGCGCCTTGCCTTTCGATTTCTCGTGGTCTGAATTATATAGAACCACATTTTAATAATTTTCGATTTTTGAACTGGTTCAACCCAAAATTGTCATGATTTGTATGTACGAGCTCTTAAACGAAGAATTTGCGAACAAACCTCTACACAAAAGAACTTTTGGATTGTTTTGAGGTTCTAAATTTATACCTAACGTTTAGTTAATGTAATTTAAAGTAATTCACTTAATTTGTTTAAACTTAAAATATTTCTTTTAGACTATAGACTATTACACTTCAATGCATTGCTGAAAATATTATTTTCCCTATGTTTACTTTTAAAATAAACGCTCTAATGTATTGCTGTCAAACATTTTAACTGTAACTATGGTAATGATATATCCCTATGTTTACTGATAAGAAAAACTCCTGGTATATTTATTTATCTTATTGATATTATTACACAAGTTGAAATGATATTTTACTTACTTATACTCCAAAACTGGGTGATGAATATCCTTATTTATTCCTAAAACACCTCGGTCTATGAAATATTCACAGTATTGAACCAAACGCACTTTGAGTTTGACTGTATCCTGGGTTTGGTTGTCGATGGTAGCTTTAAGTTTTAAGCTTTCTTTGCAAACGTACGCAGAACGTTCCAGAACGCATCGCAGAGTGACATCGCCTCGTTTAAAGCAGAAGTAACAGTCTGATTTGCGGTCTTGGCCCACCATTGGCTTCTACAAGAATTTAGAAGATTTTCAAGTGTTATCAATATTTTAAAATTATTCTATAGGGTTTAAGACAGTTTTAAGAAGTAATTTCCAGATGGGATCATCTAGCCATCGTCTTAGAGCACTCAGCTAGCTTTTAAGATAAATTAAAACATTTTAAAATGATTTAAAACAATTTTAAGAAGAATTTGGCAGCTGAAATCATCTAGCCATCGTCTTAGAGCACTCAGCTAGCTTTCAAGACAAATTAAAACATTTTAAAATGATTCTAGAGGGTTTGATACAATTTTAAGAAGTATTTGACAGCTGGGATCCTCTAGCCATCTTCGTAGAGCACTCAGCTAGCTTTCAGGATAAATTAAAATATTTTAAAATGATTTTAAAGGGTTTAAAACAATTTTAAAAAGTATTTGGCAGCTAGGATTCTCTGGACATCGTCTTAGAGCACTCAGCTAGCTTTTAGGACAATTTAAAACATTTTAAAATGATTCTAGAGGGTTTGAAACAATTTAAAAAAATATTTGACAGCTGGGATCCTGTAGCCATCGTCTTAGAGCACTCAGCTAGCTTTTAGGACAATTTAAAACATTTAAAAATGATTCTAGAGGGTTTGAAACAATTTTAAAAAGTATTTGACAGCTGGGATCCTCTAGCCATCGTCTTAGAGCACTCAGCTAGCTTTTAGGACAATTTAAAACATTTTAAAATGATTCTAGAGGGTTTAAGACAATTTTAAACAGAATTTGACAGCTGGGATCCTCTAGCCATCGTCTTAGAGCACTCAGCTAGCTTTTAGGACAATTTAAAACATTTAAAAATGATTCTAGAGGGTTTGAAACAATTTTAAAAAGTATTTGACAGCTGGGATCGTCTAGCCATCGTCTTAAAGCACTCAACTAGCTTTCAGGACAATTTAAAACATTTTAAAATGATTTTAGAGGGTTTGAAACAATTTTAAAAAGTATTTGACAGCTGGGATCCTCTGGCCATCGTCTTAGAGCACTCAGCTAACTTCCACAGCAACTTGAAAGACTTTAAAATAAATCTAAGATGTTTAAGACAATTTTAAGAGCTAAAAAACGATCATAACTGCATCTAGACATTACTGAGCTAGTCTCAAAACTTGTCCATAACAATTTAGAATACTTACAAGGTACTGTTCATCCATACAATCCACATGGGGCCCAATAACAGTAAAATATTTCATCCCTTGGGGCGGCGATGCGTATGGTATATCTATGGTCACTTTAATATAATAACGAATACAGCATGGCTTACTTTCGAAGGAACACGGTAAACTACTTTCCGGTAAAGAGAATTTAAAAGGAAACCGATGTAAGCCCCGCGGTAAGATTGGCACAGTAGTTTCAAGATTATTTTCCCCCCAAATAACCTGTCGCTCATCGACAAAATACTGATCATCTTTAACAGTTCGTCGGTCTCCAGAAAGAATCACTTTCCATTCGGCGTGGGCTTTGCCCCTGAGGATAACTCTCACAGAACGAAGTTTAAAATTCTCGACCGTATCAAGAACTACAACGCCATTAAGACTTTCACCTGCGTAATAATACTCTTTGTCAAGTTTTATGTCAAATTCGCGGATGTAATCCATTGAGAACACTTATTTATTTCTAATCAGACTGGGTTTGGTTAAATTTGGCACTCTAGAGGTATAAGTGGTACACAAAATATATTTTATCACATTTTGGAACTTTAACAATCACTAACAAGGTGGTTCGCGGTGTATTGTTATCAATACAACGATGTCAGCTGTTATTAAAATGTAATCAATAATTGTTGACATGCTCACAAGTGATCACTCAATGAATTTGAATGTTGCAATTTATCATGCATCTATCTGTATCATCTTTAAACCCGCTAGCGAAGCATTCACCTCCAAAACAGGCCAAGACGAACATTTTATCCAACTTAAATATAACCTACAAACAATTAAAGTCGATATTAAGACAGAATACATTTGCAAACAAATTTAAAATAAATGAATTAAAAATGTAACATTTAAGAAAATATTTAATTAATTATTTTTCTTAAAGATAAGTTAAATAAATAAATAGAAAATAACCTTAAAATACGAATATATTTTGAAGTTAGCATCATAGGAAACGCCACGATAAAAGATCGTTGCTCTTAGCAGTGTCGCCAACACTACCAAAATGTCGCTAGAACTATTGATAAATATATTATTCTCCAAATTTAATTTAATAATTGTTAAGAGATTGTTTCAAGGATTCATGCTACCCTATTTCATGAAATATAACATAATGTTTTAATATATTAATTTAATTTATTTTGACATGTTTATATTGATATTGAACAAAGTATAGTTGGCGAAACTGTATCGTAGTGAAGCTAGCCACGCATGCATGCGTCAGATGTCAAACAGAATAGATAGTCATTAAATTTGATAAAAACTAATTAGTTTAGGACATTTAAAGATTTAAACTCGTTGGATTTCATGATAATTGTGCATTTTTTCACCTTACAAAAAGTACATGTTTCTACACAGCAACAATCTAACCATAGGGGGGTAGAATTTATTGAATATGGCCAGAGATTATGATCACTTATTCAAACTATTAATTATTGGTGATAGCGGTAAGTAACTCAATCCTACTCCCCACAAATTATTCTACGAACACTAATTTCTTAATAGGAGTCGGTAAAAGTTCACTCTTGCTTCGATTCGCCGACAACACATTCTCCGGGAGCTATATTACAACAATTGGGGTGGATTTTAAGATAAGAACGGTGCAAGTTGATGGGCAGAGGGTCAAACTACAAATATGGGACACTGCCGGACAAGAAAGGTTCAGAACTATCACCAGCACGTAAGTTTTTACCTCAAAAAGTGGAAAATTCTTACCAAGTGGGTGTGTTCGCTTATCTTTTGACAGATATTATCGGGGTACCCATGGTGTTATCGTCGTTTATGACGTTACCAGCGGCGAATCTTTCGCGAATGTAAAGCGATGGTTACACGAAATTGAACAAAATTGTGATGTCGTCAATAAAGTTCTAGGTAAGTGATTTTTCAAAATTATTTTCAGTGTTTAAATTAGGTTAGAATTGACAACAGTCTTTAGAATTATTTTAATAGTATATTATGCATCAAGGGAGGGAAACAAGCGATTATTCCCGCGTGCGAAGTTGGCAAACCGAGACGTAAGCGAGGGCTGAAGTCGAGGTTTGTTAACATCACACAAGAAATAATCACGCCCTCCCGTGAAGCATATTATATTTTTCGTAACAAGTGTACAAAAATTACTGTCTTATCGGGACAAATGTCAAATATGGGTTGCGTAACTAGTTACCTAGGAAACGCCGCAAACAGCTAATCTCTCTAGGGAGAAAAGCAGTGTTTCTCTCTCTAAAATTAGGGAATAAGAACGTGTTTCTTGTGCATGTGTTACGAAAAGTATAATATGCTTCACGGGAGGGCGCAATTGTTCCTTGTGTGAAGTTGGCAAACCTCGACTTCAGCCCTCGCTTACGTCTCAGTTTGCCAACTTCATACGCGGAAATAATCGCTTGTTTCCCTCCCTTGATGCATAACATACTATTTCGTAACCTGTGCACAAAAATTACTGTCTTATCGGGACAAATGTCAAATATGAGTTGCGTAACTAGTTGCCTAGGAAACACCGCAAACAGCTAATCGTAATCTCTAGGGAGAGAAGCATAATGTTCCTCTCCCTAGGGGAGAAAAGCATTGTTTCTCTCTCTAAAATTAGGGAATAAGAACGTGTTTCTTGTGCATGTGTTACGAAAAATGTTTTAATTTGTTCTAAAAGTTAGTCGAGTGCTGTATATTTAATAATGCTAAAAAACACCAAAATATTTGTTTAATTCTTAGTCGGTAACAAGAACGACAACCCAGACCGAAAAGTCGTGCTCACAGAAGACGCTCTACGCTTCGCCGAGCAAATGGGCATCCAGCTCTTCGAAACCTCCGCTAAAGACAACATCAACGTAGAAGAAATGTTCATGTCAGTCACGCGACAAGTCCTACGCTCAAAACAAGAAATGCGTGAACGACAGAGCGTCCACGCGCATCACGACACCGTCAACTTGCGCAAACAAACCGGTAAAGGAAAACGACACGGGAAGTGCTGTTAGCAGTGGTAGAATGGGGCGGAAGGGTTCATAAAACAGCAAGGGGCCACCCGGACTTACATATCAGTAAAGGAATATTCAAAAAATTAAAATGTTGTTACTTTTGCATCAAAATAGTTCCAAGATGAATAGATACCAAAAAAGTACAAACCATTTAAGTCGAATCTTTTGTTCCAAATGTCAGGGTGGTCAAATGTCCATCGCCTCCGGTGGTTTGCTATTTCCAGTGACCAATTATGCATTTCTTTCCTTCATATTTGATTCTTTGGTCCTAATTTTCACAAATGTGGACGTCTAGATGTAAAAAAAGGAATTATCAGGTGTTCAAACAATAAATAAATACATTAAGTAATAAATAAATAATTTCTAAAGCCTTATTGTGTGAAATTTTCATTGCATTGTGTTTTTTAGGTTAAGTAAGCAATTTATTTTAATCTTGTATCAAATGATGAATGTATTCTAATATAACCTAAATGTAAATGTATTATATTGATAAGTTTTAATAAATTCTCGTATATTGTTGTGGATAAATGCTTCTTGTACCTTTTTAATTTTTTTCATGCACACTTCAAACTAAATATATTGTATTAAAAATGATAGTGAATGACGTAATTATAATTATACAACTAATTGAACTATTAGGGATATTTCTAATTATAGTTTTTAATTAAAAAGCTACAGAAACATATTTAAATCAAATTATACTGTTTATATCTAATTCTTGACAGTTTTTCAAATTTAATACCGCCACCTAAGCTACCAACATCTAAAAACTAAATCAATATACAATTTATGTCTATGGTTCTTGATAATTAATTTAAATGTGTATCAATATTATTTGACCTAAAATAAAATTATAATAATTTTTCAAGTTTAATTTTGATACTTTCGATTTAACAAATAATTTTAGTTCTGACGTCATGTTGACGTCAAAGGAGGTAAAATTTGAAAAATTGAGGAAAATGTCAAAACGAAATATACTTGGATTTCTAGCAGAAATTGATTAAAAATGTATAGAATAAACATTTATTTATCTAAAAAATTAATAAATCTGTCCAGTAAATGAAATAAGACTATTTTATTGATGAAAAATGAAATGAACAGAATGTTTGTTTTACGAAATTTTAATGTATCAGAAATATACAACAAATATATTTAACAATTATGTTAGTATCATAGACCAGGCATATAATACAGCAGCGTAGGATGAGGGCAATTCATGGCGGGGACAAAACTGGTAGACAAACCTTAAATTTTCTGTTTCAAATATCACAGACACAATTTTTGCAATTCAACTGTAAATTAAAATAAAACAAAATGAAGGCGATACATGCACATAATAATAAAAAAATGTATTTATATTATTATATTATTACACAAAAAAAAACTTAGAATCTACATTATATTTACAAAATTTCAGGTTAGTTTGTCTTCCAGCACAAAAAAATAACTTTCTGGGTGCCCCATTGGGGCAAAGTCTCAAACTGTGGCACACTCAACAATAGAAAACACAAAAGTCACACATCCGAATCTAAGTAGCGCTCCGTGAGCCAACAATGCAGCCCCTTCCCAGCCTGCAGTGTTAGGCCCCGTGGGACCGTCTTCAGGTTGTTCTGCACCCGCTGGAGGGCCACTAGGGGGCGCAGGACCGCAGCTACATTCGAGGCTGTCACAGTTATTCGCTACGGCAGTCATTCGAGCTTCAGGGAGGTGTTCCGTCTTTTTGGGGCGCTGTGCCCGACGTTTCTTGTCTACGATGTCTCGGACGGCACTGCTGAGCGAACCGGCGGATTTCGGGGCGTCGTTTTTACCTGTGGGCCCCCCTGAGTTGGATATGTCGCACGAGTATAGCACATTGTTCACTTGCGTACCATATTCGGAGTAGTTTATTAATTCGTAATGTTTTGTACACTGCAAAATTATAAATACACTTAATATTACAAATTTAAACATTTTTAAATCATTCTAAAGGGTTTGAAACAATTTTAAGAAATATTTGATAGCAGGGATCCTGTAGCCATCGTCTTAGAGCACTCGGCTAGCTTTTAAAACAATTTAAAACATTTTAAAATGATTCTAAAGGGTTTAAAACAATTTAAAGTTATATTTGTAAGCTAGGATCCTGTAGCCATCGTCTTAAAGCACTCGGCTAGCTTTTAAAACAATTTAAAACATTTTAAAATGATTCTAAAAAGTTTAAAACAATTTAAAGTTATATTTGATAGCAGGGATCCTCTAGCCATCGTCTTAAAGCACTCGGATAGCTTTTAAAACAATTTAAAACATTTTAAAATGATTCTAAAGGGTTTAAAACAATTTAAAGTTATATTTGTAAGCTAGGATCCTCTAGCCATCGTCTTAAAGCACTCGGCTAGCTTTTAAAACATTTTAAAATGATTCTAAAGGGTTTAAGACAATTTTAAGAAGTATTTAACAGATGGGATCCTCTAGCCATCGTCTTAGAGCACTAAGCTAGCTTTCAGGACAATTTAAAACATTTTAAAATGATTCTAAAGGGTTTAAAACAATTTAAAGTTATATTTGAAAGCTGGGATCCTCTAGCCATCGTCTTAGAGCACTCGGCTAGCTTTTAAAACAATTTAAAACATTTTAAAATGATTCTAAAGGGCTTAAAACAATTTAAAGTTATATTTGAAAGCTGGGATCCTCTAGCCATCGTCTTAAAGCACTCGGCTAGCTTTTAAAACAATTTAAAACATTTAAAAATGATTCTAAAGGGTTTAAAACAATTTAAAGTTATATTTGAAAGCTGGGATCCTCTAGCCATCGTCTAAGAGCACTCAGCTAGCTTCTAGGGCAATTTAAAACATTTAAAAATAATTTTAGAGAGTTTGAAACAATTTAAAGTTATATTTAACAGCTGGGATCCTCTAGCCATCGTCTTAAAGCACTCAGCTAGCTTTCAGGACAAATTAAAACATTTAAAAACCATTTAAAAGAGTTTAAAATAATATTTCAGATAAACTTAAAACAATTGTATAGCGTTTGTTACTGACCTCATCATAAAAGATGACAGCATGTTTGGAACTTGTAAAATTACAATGTCCAAACCTCTCTAACTCAACATCATTCGCCGCTCCTCTTCCAACCGTCAAACTTCGATACCTCATCGCCGCAGCTTCAGGAAACCTCGCAGAAACCGTCGGCCGGAATCCCATGAAGGAAGCGTCATGCCTCACCTGAGCCGGGTCCACTTCAGATGTCCTCACATTGTAGAAATGCTTACTAACCACAGGACACAACATCGCCCGAGCACGAAGCGAGTTCCTCGATCGTTGTCGAGGACGTTTGGGGCTGGTGAACACCCTGGAGATGCGGTCGATGTCCGCGGGGGTTAGTAACTCACTAGGTAGCGGCATAACGCGAGGTCGAGGTGCTTCTATTCCAGAGAGAAGATGCTGGATGCGTTGGTAAGCAAGAAGGCGGATTAGACGATCATCGAGTTGTTTTAGTTCTCGTTCAACTGATAAAACACGTGATCATTAATTTTTAACACTTTTATATAGTTACCAATATATTTTGACATATCAAAAGCAGCTGTCAACTATTTTGTTTTTGTTTATTTGTATCATGGCACGGTTGATTTTTTGCTAAATTTTAAGACATATTTCTTTAGGGTCGTTTTTGAGCACTCAACTAGCTTTTGGAAAACTTATAATGTTTAAAAATGATTATAAAACATTAAAATAATTTTAAGAAATCTTTGACAGCTGGAATTTTCAAACCATCGTCTTAGAGCTTTCAGGGCAAATTTAAACATTTTAAAATTATTTAAAAAAGTTTAAAATAATTTTAAGAAGTATTTGATAGCTGGGATCCTCTAGCCATCGTCTTAGAGCACTCAGCTAGCTTTCAGGACAAATTAAAACATTTTAAATTGATTTTAAAGGGTTTAAAACAATTTTAAGAAGTATTTGACAGCTGGGACCCTCTAGCCATCGTCTCAAAGCACTCAGCTAGCTTTCAGGACAAATTAAAATATTTTAAAATGATTTTAAAGGGTTTAAAACAATTTTAAAAAGTATTTGACAGCTGGGATCCTCTAGCCATCGTCTCAGACCACTCAGCTAGCTTTCAGGACAAATTAAAATATTTTAAAATGATTTTAAAGGGTTTAAAACAATTTTAAGAAGTATTTGACAGCTGGGATCCTCTAGCCATCGTCTTAGAGCACTCAGCTAGCTTTCAGGACAAATTAAAACATTTTAAAATGATTTTAAAGGGTTTAAAACAATTTTAAGAAGTATTTGACAGCTGGGATCCTCTAGCCATCGTCTTAGAGCACTCAGCTAGCTTTTAAAACAAATTAAAACATTTTAAAATGATTTTAAAGGGTTTAAAACAATTTTAAAAAGTATTTGACAGCTGGGATCCTCTAGCCATCGTCTTAGAGCACTCAGCTAGCTTTTAAAATGATTCTGAAGGCTTTTAGAACAACTTAAAAGATTTTAAAATCATTTTAAAAGTTTTAAGACAGTTTTAAGATTTAAAAATACTAAATTTAATTGGACTTACTATCCGCATGAAGAACTTGTCCACTAACAACATCTGGTAGCTTTTGCGGCCCGTTATAGACACTATGAAGCCCATGAGCCCCATTCACAACCGCTTCAGTCTTCTCCTCCTTCAGTTCTTGTTTGATTCCATTCAGTTGCTCAAGTTGCTCTTCCTTATCCGTTTCTAACACAATAACATTACTGTCTTGTCCATTGCACGTGATTTGTCCGTTCGCCTTGTTATCCTCGGTTGTCAGGGTGACAGTTGTGTTGCTAGGCAGCGCTTG
This sequence comes from Pterostichus niger, assembly GCA_947425015.1. Lineage (NCBI taxonomy): Eukaryota > Metazoa > Arthropoda > Insecta > Coleoptera > Carabidae > Pterostichus > Pterostichus niger. The sequence goes on along the minus strand of OX380351.1, from coordinate 2,590,329 downwards.
TTGTTGTTGATGCTGGTTGAAGATAGCTGCGGCTGCCATGTACTCGAGGTACTCGCGGCCACGGCTGGAGACGGTCTCCAAGCGTAGCACGTCGCGCAGTGAGGGAAGAAGAGGAACTGGACTTCGGTAGTGATGGCGGACCATCTCAGGAACTTGGACTCGCTTTTTGGTACCCAATCGGACTTTTACCCTTTGGAAGGAAAATCATATTTAATCTCTGAAAACATTTTTAAATAATTCTAAAGAAGAATTTAAAAGAATTTGGCAGCTGGGATCCTCTAGCCATCGTCTTAAAGCACTCAACTAGCATTCAGGACAGATGAAAATAATTTAAAATGATTCTAAAGGCTTTAATACAATTAAAAGTATTTGGCAGCTGGGATCCTCTAGCCATCGTCTTAAAGCACTCAGCCTTTAGGATAACTTCAAACATTTGAAAGAATTTAAAATAATTTTTCGTAGATCTTGAACTCCGATTAAATACAAGTAATTTAGTCCGCAAAGTTTGTTTAGTTATTTCTCGGCAAACGTTGCATCAGTTCCCGACATTCTAAACACTTAATAGCAGGTTAAAAATAGTTATTTGTGTATTAAGAGCGTCAAGTGATTCTTTGTTACTCGAACACGGTAATTGCAGCGCGAGCCGAAGACGAGAGCTGCAATAGTGTAAGAGGAACAAATACACTTTACGCTCGTGATACACACATCATTATTTCTACGATTACATCTTAAAATTATTAAAAAACGTATACGTACTGAAAATAAATTCATTTTGGCAACTGTCAATATGACAAGTTTCTGTTTTGTTTGTATCTCTGGTAACTATTGAAATAAGCGCGCATTTAATATATTTTTCGCGCGTTGCCATTGGAGACGCGCAAAAAAGATATTTTTCGTTTGTTCCACAGAAAACGTCAACTTTACGATGACAAATGAGAGCTTAATTGTCAACTTTTCATAGCAATCGTAGAAAAAGTATATTTTAAATGAGTTTAAAATAAGTCTAAAGAGTTTACAATTTTTAGAAATATTTGGCAAATCTAGCTATCATCTTAGAGAGGTCCATCAGTTTTTAAAACATTTAAAATGAATTTAAATTACTGAGCCAATCTCAAAGTGTCTTCCTGTCCTTAACTCACCTAAAAGGCGGGTTCCTACAATGCACCTTCCTCAGGAACCCACATTTCACTGCATCTTGATCCACGGGCCCTTGAAACCGGTCCCACAGCTTCACCCTCTCCGTAACCGAGACACTGGTGAGTAACTTCGAGTCCAGGGCGTGCTGTGCGTGGTTGGGACACATCCAGCGGCCCGAGGGCATCGCCGTCAGCGGTGGGTCGAGACAGTCCAGGTGCCAGAGCAGCGAGCAGTAGTCGCATGCGAGCAAGGGCGCCACTCGGCACGAGCGCCGACATTCGTAGCAGGTTCGGGATGGGAGTGAAGTGGCAGGGATTGCTGTTGCGGGTTTTTTACGTGGAGGGCGCGGTCGAGGACGTGATGATGTTGCGTCTACTGTAAAAATGGTACATTGATTTACTGATATTGAATTTGCAGGCAGATGTTCCCTTCTTTCCTCATCTTTTTTACTTCATTTTCAGTTTTTACTATAGTATGTAACTGCAATTGTGTTAAATGTATTTTTAAACAAGCGCAGGAGATGCTGCCTTCCTTTCTTGATAGATTCGTTGTTAGAGAAGTGGGCGTAAGTGAAGATTTACGAAACAGGTGTACAGGAGCGAATGGATGAATGTTTGTTGCGTGATGATGGATTTTGGTTGTGAGGAAAGAAAGAGTTCGTATGGAGGAAGTGTTAATGTGGTCGAAACGAGTATCGTGTGTCAGGATGAGAATGTTGACGGGTTCGTGCTACCCCATTTAATGGGATATAGCGTGATGTTATGTATGTATGAATTTGAAATAAAATAAATAAATATATCACGCGTTTTACCCGTTACTGGGTGTGGCACTCTGCCTAAGCAGATCTCGGTAAGTGATATATTTATGTATCAAATCACGGCCCCCAAAGATGTTAGTGGAGAGGGGGGCCACAGGAATTGATTTTAAATTGGTGAAAGCCAGTTTGTCGGTTGCGGGAATCGAACTCGGGTCCTCAAGAACCGCAAGCCGACTGATAAGATAAGATAAAGAAACGTTTATTATTAAATTAGATCGTACACCACATACACGCATTTTCCCTGCTCATGTGTGAAAGCCGACTGCATACCCACTAGACCACCAACTCCATTGAATTTCACTAACTTTTTATAAATAAATATATCATCACGCCTTTTACCCATTACTGGGTGTGGCACTCTGCCTAAGCAGATCTCGTTAAGTAACATATTTATGCGCGTGAACAGTCGTCAAATTACGGCCTCCAAAGATATTAGTGGAGAGAGAGCCACAGAGGTAGATTTAAATTGGTGAAAATTGTTTGTCGGCTGTGGGGATCGAACCAGGGTTCTCAAGATCCACCACTGAGCCACCTACCCCATAATAACTTTTTAAATGATTCTAAAAGGTTCAAGATAATTTAGAGTGCTCAGCTAGTTTTTATAACAGTTTTACATACATACATACATACATACATACATAACATCACGCTATAACCCATTAAATGAAGGTACCAAGAACCCGTCAACATTCTCATCCTGACACACTATACTCGTTTCAACCACATTAACACTTCCTCCATACGAACTCTTTCTTTCCTCACAACAAAAATCCATCATCACGCATTTTTAGAAACTTCAAAATGATTATAAATATTCATAACAACAACAAAGACAAAATTAATTGTCATCCATACACTTGGTGAAACTAGGTTTAATAAAAAATATAAAATAAACACTTGGCTAAGTCTCACAAAATTCAGCCTCCAAGTCACCTTATGAGGACATCGTCAGAGGCTGGGCAGCACAGTTAGTAACCATAGACAACACACTTCTTCACCTAGAACAAAGTTCACGTGAAGAAGCTGTGTGACGAAGAACTGTGCCAGCAGAGAATAAGATCTCTATCAAACAGGTAAGATGACATGAGAAGTTCTGTGGAACAGACAATGCCATCTATCGAAAGGAAAAGCTACGCAATAGCAACTTAAATAACAACAAAGACAAAATTAATTGTCATCCATACACTTGGTGAAACTAGGTTTAATAAAAAGTATAAAATAAACACTTGGCTATGTTTCACAAAATTCAGCCTCCAAGTTACCTTATGAGGGCATCGTCAGAGGCTGGCCAGCACAGTTAGTAACCATAGACAACACACTTCTTCACCTAGAACAAAGTTCACGTGAAGAAGCTGTGTGACGAAGAACTGTGCCAGCAGAGAATAAGATCTCTATCAAACAGGTAAGATGACATGAGAAGTTCTGTGGAACAGACAATGCCATATATCGAAAGGAAAAGCTACGCAATAGCAATTTAAATAACAACAAAGACAAAATTAATTGTCATCCATACACTTGGTGAAACTAGGTTTAATAAAAAATATTAAATAAACACTTGTCTAAATCTCACAAAATTCAGCCTCCAAGTCACCTTATGAGGACATCGTCAAGAGGCTGGCCAGCACAGTTAATAACCATAGACGCGTTTCGCTCTTATTAGAGCTCATCAGTATGGTATAACTCACTTCTTCACCTTCAACTTTGTTCTAGGTGAAGAAGTGAGTTGTCTATGGTTACTAACTGTGCTGGCCAGCCTCTGACGATGCCCTCATAAGGTGACTTGGAGGCTGAATTTTGTGAAACTTAACCAAGTGTTTATTTAATATTTTTTATAAATATTCATTACTAGTCTTTCCATGTCAAAAACTAAGGCAAAGTCCCTGCTTGACCTTTCCTCACCTTTATCTGTTCCAGGAAACACACACGGAACGCTCATTTCCCTCGGGAGCTCAAACTGTTTCGGATTCATCATACTAGCCGCCTGGACCAATACCTCCATGGGATTCACCTTCTGTTTCTTAATTTTGACGGTGGGAGGCCCCACGGAGGACGTGGTGGCTCCTCCAGACGTTGACTTGTCGCTAGTGGAGGAGTTAGAACGCTTGGTACGCGTTTGTGGTGGCACGGAACACCCAGAAGTAGAACTGGATGATGAAGATAGTTCTTTTGAACGTCTGCAGTGGTGGCAGAGCCATTGGCCGCTGGGAATGTCTGCTTCCTCCAACGGTGGATCACTAACAAAAACATTTTTAATTTTAACGTTTCTTTGCATTTATATAAACAGCATTATGTTGTATTTGTATTTTAGAATGTTTCTAAAAGGTTAAAAACAGTTTTAAGTAGCATTTGGCAGCTGGAATCCTCTAGCCATCGTCTTTGAGCATTCAGCTAGCTCTCAGGATAATTTTTAAATGATTAACCATCGTTTTGGGGCAATCTTAAAAAAGTATTTGGCAGCTAGGATCCGCGAGCCATCATTCTAGAGCTCACAGTTAGCTTTTAGAAGACTTTAAAATAATTTAAAAAAGTTGAAAACAGTTTTTAAGAGTAGTAAACTATCTTTCTACGTGATTTTAAAGTGAATTAAAGCTGGTCTAGCAGTAACAGATGTTAGTTGAGGATGAAATACATATTAACTCACTTTTAAAGTTAAATAAAGCTTTTAAAACATGATTTATGTTAAAAATATATTAAAAAACGACACTGCTTCAATTTCAATAGTTTTAAATTAAATTAGAGCACTTTTTAATCATTTATTATTACACAATCGTACATTAAACGTGTTGTAAAATCAAATACATTATTTTAAATCCGTTTGAAATTAAAAACACAGTTTTTTAAACAAGTTTTAAATTAAAAATATGTTACAAAACGACACTATTTAACTTGGAACACAATTTCTTCATCCAAAATATCACTTTCACTGTAGAGTAAGGCTTTATCATATTGGATAAAAATTGGGGTTATTTTCATAAAATACTTACTGACAAGTTAAATGAAAGCTTGCAGGACATTTATCACAACAAATTAGGTCACCACCTTCGGAGCAAGCATCACAATTGTCATGATTATGTCCTTTCCCTGGCCTTTTAAAATAAGGATGTTCTACCTTTTCCGCTTTTTTATTTTTGCTTTCTTCGCTAACAGGAGGAGCAATTAAAGCTTGCACTTGCTGAAAACAACAATTATACATTGTTAAACTGTTAGATAAATGAAAGATTAGTTAACTGTGCTGAAACTATGGAGGAGATACTAACTTGCATCAGTCCTCCAGTGATGTCCAGGTCATATTCTACGTTCGACATGATTAAAACTTCGTTGTAAATGATTGTTTTAATAGATAGCAACAACTAAAACCTAAAATTATAATAGTTATCGTTCGAAATGTCGTTTAAATTTCTACTTGTCAAAAATTTGCAAACACATTCGATATCTCGCAAATAGCAGCTAGAAGCTTTGTTGTACGGATTCTCAGAGTTGGTTTATTCATTTTATTACACATTTAGTGTGAAAATACTGTGGAATTTTGGCTGAAAAGTTGTTAAAAATAGTTAGAATTGCTAATGTAAATTATTGGCGCGTATAGCAGCCATATTGCTGTCAACTTGGGACAGTCGGTAACATATTTAAAATGCTAACCGACTGTTACGAGGGAATTTTAAAAACTTTACTTTTATAAATTCTTGGAATAAAATGGCTCTACAATAAATTAGATTGTTCAAATTAACAATAATTATCGTTAAACTCTTTAAAAACACAGTAAAAAGGTTAGGAAAAAAATTATTAAATTTAACTGAATATAACGTGATAACTATTAAAGATAGATTGATTTGGGGCCCACCACTCGATTCCTTATAGTTTAATTAATAAATAAGTTAATTTTCATCTTATTTAATTGAGAAATAAAGATATAATTAGTATATTTGGGTTGGATTACAAGGTACGGAGAAATCTAGAAAATTGTATATTTTTAAGGAGCCCTAACATGAAATCTAGACTAGATACGAACCTTACGTCTTAAAAATTAAATACTATATAGTTTTTTGTTCAAATTATTGTTAATTATCGTTAAACTCTTTAAAAACGCAGTAAAAAAATTAGGAAAAAAAATTATTAAATTTAACTGAATATAACGTGATAACTATTAAAGATAGTTTGATTTGGGGCCCACCACTCGATTCCTTATAGATTAATTAATAAATAAGTGAATTTTCATCTTATTTAATTGAGAAATAAAGATATAATTAGTATATTTGGGTTGTATTACAAGGTACGGAGAAATCTAAAACATTGTATATTTTTAAGGGGCCCTAACATGAAATCTAGTCTAGATACGAACCTTACGTCTTAAAAATTGAATTCTATATAGTTTTTTGTATAAGTATACAAGTTTTTACTAATTTAAATTATATGATAAACTTTTTATTAAATTATAAAAATTGTCTTCAATTAAAAATTTATTTCTAAAAGCAATTTGTTAAAAATATATACAGTTGTATAAAAACATCCCTTGAATCCAAATTTCAAGTCCTCAGGGCCGTATTCAACCCAGTTTTCAAGGTACGGTCTGTCAAATAAATAAGCAATTTAAAATTAATAATTGTATAATTTTTAATAATTAAATTACAAACTGCAAGGTACATTCAGACAGACACACACACGCACACTGAGTCTCAACTCGACTTAATAAAAAATTGAAGTTCGACAATAACAACAAAGTAAACCAGTGGTTATCAACAGGTCAGAGTGTTCAAAAATTTAATTTTACTAGCTAAAGCAGCTTTAAGTTCATTAATAGCCGTGCTATGGCTACTCCTAATTTGTCTAAGGACGTTCTCTTGCGTTTCGGGAGCGGAGGCGTTGGTGGTAGTAATAGCAAGTGCTCCAAGTCGTTCCGAGAGGTCTTTGGACGCTGATGGAGTTCTCCAGGTACCTAACGTCTGCTCAACTGCAACACAACTAAGTTGCAAGGATGAAATACAATGTGAAAGTTCTTCTTTGAGATTTGGAAGGGAGCCTGTGGATTGAGGCGTCTCGCCTGATGGTTGAGGAGGCTTTTTCTTTCCTTTTCTACCGGAGGAAGCATTCTGAGTTGGGCGAAGCAGCTCCCAACATACCCCACACAAAACACAAGATACTGATAATAACTGCAACAAAAAAAAACAAAGTTAAGACAGTTTTAAGAAGTATTTAATTGCTGGGATCCTCTAGCAATTGTCTTAGAGAACTCAACTAGCTTGATTCTAAATAGTTTAAAAGTCTGTTGAGTCCGCAAATATCGGGAGTTTTTCTTATCAGTAAACATAGGGATATATCATTACCATAGTTACAGTTAAAATGTTTGATTTTAAAAGTAAACATAGGGAAAATAACATTTTCAGCAATGCATTGAAGTGTAATAGTCTATAGTCTAAAAGAAACATTTGAATTACTCTAAATTACATTAACTAAACGTTAGGTATAAATTTAGAACCTCAAAACAATCCAAAAGTTCTTTTGTGTAGAGGTTTGTTCGCAAATTCTTCGTTTAAGAGCTCGTACATACAAATCATGACAATTTTGGGTTGAACCAGTTCAAAAATCGAAAATTATTAAAATGTGGTTCTATATAATTCAGACCATGAGAAATCGAATGGCGCAAGACGTATCTTCATATCTTTTTTAGTTTTTGAGTTACAGCGATTTTTGACTTTTTTTAAGCTCAACTTTGAAAGCCCATAACTCAAAAACTAAAAGAGATATTGAAATGCGGTTTGAACGAGTGTATTTCTCGTGCGCTACTTAACTGTACAGGTATTTTAAATTTTTTTTATAATTTTTCAATTTTTTCAAATTTTTTTTTCCTCAATATTTCAAAAACTTGAAAAGATAGTGAAAATCTGGAAACACCAGTGAATTTCTGGCTACAAAATACATAAGTATACAAATTTTCACAATAAAATTCGCACGGATACATTTTTTATTACAAAAAAACGAAAAATGGCCAAAATTCGAAAAAAACACCGAGCTGTACCCCTTACGAAATTTAAAAAAAACGACCATTTTCAATTTTTTGTAATAAAACATTTATCCATTCGAATCTTCTTCTGAAAATTAGCATACCTATGTATTTTCACTTTTAAAATAAACGCTCTAATGCATTGCTGTCAAACTTTGTAACTGTAACTATGGTATATCCCTATATTTACTGATAAGAAAAACTCCCGGTATATCTAATTATTACTCGCAATCGATTTTTTAAACGTTTGATAGGCGATGAAATATATTTTTTCTACGATTGCTATGAAAAGTTGACAATTACGTTCTCATTTGTCATCGTAAAGTTGACGTTTTCTGTGGAACAATCGAAAAATATCTTTTTTGCGTGTCTCCAATGGCAACGCGCGAAAAAGATATTAAATGCGCGCTTATTTCAATAGTTACCAGGGATACAAACAAAACAGAAACTTGTCATATTGACTGTGGACAGAACGAATTTATTTTCAGTACGTATACGTTTTTTAATAATTTTAAGATGCAATCGTAGAAAAAATGATGTGTGTATCACGAGCGTAAAGTTGCTCTATTGCAGCTCTCGCTGCAATTACCGTGTTCGAGTAACAAACAATCACTTTACGCTCTTAATACACAAATAACTATTTCAAAAAAATGTGAACCTCACCTCTATACAATTGACAACCAATTCCAAACTAGTCCTTCGCCCCCAAAGTGAGTCTTCACTCTCATTCTGCTCCATAACAACCTTGGAAACTCGATCAACGAGCTCCTTAAGCGAATTAACCATAGTTTCTTCCGAATCAACATCATTCGATCCTTCCGCGATGATTTTCTCATCTCCATGGTTACTTGGAGCGTTGCTAGGGTTATGGGCAGAGCTCGCACGTATTAATCTAACTAAACAACCAATTACAGCCGTGGAAGGCAGTTCGAGTTGTTGTTTTAATCGCGAAGGTAACGGTTGTGACAGATGCGGTGTCAAATTAGTTTGACAACTGTTCTTCTGTTCAATTGTCCTAAAATGCGTCAACCAATCATGGTAGACTTCTCCAAGAGCTTTTGAGTTTTGATCGTTTTTGTTTTTTAGTAAATCTAGCGACGTGGACACGCAACATAAAATCCCAGCGCGTATTCGGGCTAAATCGCGGTCTTGTTCGAAAAGTGTGGGATTTTTATCGGTTGCTAAGGACTCGGAATCCCAAGAAACAAATACGTTGTAGTCGTTGTTGTCTCGTAATGAGTCCCAATCGATGTTATTGTTTTTTGGGGATGCATCGATGATGCCTAAGCCTTTTAAATTGGGGCAGAGCACCATCTCTAGCAACATTCTGTCTATTGCTGTTATGGTGTAGTGTAAACTATTGTTTAAACGTTCTCGAAAGTCCATAAACTCTTCGAGTTTTAAAAATGAACCGAATTTATAGGAGAATGTTAGATGATCTATACTCTGAAAAATACAAAATATTAGTTAGCGTGTCGACAGTTTAAACAATTATAATGTTTTTTAAGAAGTATTTGACAGCTGGGATCCTCTAGCCATCGTCTTAGAGCACTCAGCTAGCTTTCAGGACAAATTAAAACGTTTTAAAATGATTTTAAAGGGTTTAAGACAATTTAAAGAAGTATTTGGCAGCTGGGATCCTCTAGCCATCGTCTTAAAGCCCTCAACTAGCATTGAGGACAATTTAAAACATTTTAAAATGATTTTAAAGGGTTTAAGACAATTTAAAGAAGTATTTAACAGTCATCGTCTTAGAGCATTCAGCTAGCTTTTAGGACAATTTAAAACGTTTTAAAATGATTTTAAAGGGTTTAAGACAATTTTAAAAAGTATTTGACAGCTGGGATCCTCTAGCCATCGTCTTAGAGCACTCAGCTAGCTTTCAGGACAATTTAAAACATTTTAAAATAATTTTAAAGGGTTTAAAACAATTTTAAGAACTTAACTAGCATTGAGGACAGTTTAAAATAAGTTAAAATGATTCTAAAAAAATTGTTTTAACAAAGTCTAGTGAGTATGTGAATGATAAAATTCGACTTACATCGCGATAATTCGTCGAAAAAAACTTTAAAGTTGAGTCATAAATCGAAGAAGTAATCGACAAAAGTCCTGTAGTATGTATTCTTGCACAATGAACAAATCCCAACGAATCCATCTGTAAATGCTTGGTATCTAGGCCTTCATACCAGCGTTGGGCCCCCTCGCCACCCCCCAAGAGGTGATATAACCGCACACACAACAATTTTGCGTGAAAATTACTCGGCGACGCTTTCAACACATTTTCAAGAAGAACTAAAGCTGCAATCAGCGGCGCTGAATTTGTAGTCGTCTGCGATAAATCGTATAAAGTGTGCGCTGCAAGAAGGGCGTAGGCGTCAGCTGGACCCTGATCAGTCGGGAGCTTCGCTCCACCAAACTGCCGCGCCCCATTTTCATAATGTAGCGCTAGAGCAGCTACAAGAGCACGAACATATTCTGAATCCAAACTTCGATGATTTCCACACAGTCGAGACAATTGCAACGAGCAGATATGTCGTTGCATTTGTTTTTCGGATTGTGGAAGGGTGGTAGCACTGATTCCAACATCTTTTAATAATCGAGAAGCGAGATCCAACCGTCGGTCATTTGTTAACAAATGTAAATAAACACGTAAATCGGAAACACAACAAGGTTTGTGACCGAATAATCGGAAATACTCGACGAATAATTCGAAAATGTCGCCGAACATTGGGGCTGGATCCTTGCCGAGGGATTTCAACCGCGCGCAGAGCTCGAATCGAGCTAAATACGGTCCGCGGAGTTGATAACTTGAACTACTGTTAAATAAATTATCATCGTAGATATTTTCTATTAACGAACAAATAAATTCGTGGGTTTTTTCGATGGAATCGTCAGTTGCTTCGTGGTTTTCTATGTGGTTTTGTTGGTGGTTTGAGGTTGTTACTTCGAACATTGAGGACAGGTAGTGGTTCCAAATGTCCCATCGGTCCATACTACAAACAAATTTATATTTTAATCATAAACAACACAAATAAACCACATTAAAATCATTCACACATCGTCTTAAACCACTCAAGTAGCTTTTAAAACAACTTAAAACATTTTAAAATTATTTAAAAGGGTTTAAAACAATTTAAAAACCAACTTACTTGACTGTTAAAAGATCATTACACAACGAATTAAGTTCAGACCATTTCTCCAACTTAATAAAATAGTTAATTTTGCTATGATCCGTTGGTCCGCTCATAAGTTTAGCCCCCAGGGGCCCATCCAACACCTTCAAAGCTTGTTCATACTTTCCCTGTAATTCTAAAATCATCAAATACAATTGGACTTCTTGTTCGGCTTCCAGTTTATCATCATTTATTAATTTATCAACCATACGCTCTGCTAAAGACAGCAGAACACTTTTCTTGTTGGAATCCGCCGCCCCAGGGCCCCGCGTGGCCTGTAGCACGATGGACATCACCGCCCAGAAATAATACGGATTTTTAGGTTTCATTTTGTAGAGTGACATCGCGGATTGTTGTTGTTGTTTGAAATTCGATGTCCGAACGTAAGACATAAATAAATGTGTGTGAAGTTCTTCGTTTGTAGAATCAGCTTGAACAGCTTTCTCATATAATTGACAAACTTTTTCCACTAAAATTGTTGTTTATATTATTAAATATATTGTGTTTTAAAGTGTTTATTACTCACATTGTCCCAAATCTCGATAACAAATTGTCATAGCCTGAAGTGTAGAGTTGTCTGATGGTATTTCTGTAGTTAAAGAATTTAAAATAACGATACATTCTGTTTCTCTTCCTAGTTGAAGAAGTGATAAAGCTTTTAGTGCTTTCGCACATTGTAAATTTGGCGTTTTACGTAACACTTTTTCTGTTTCTTGTAATGCCTTCTTTGGATTTCCACTGTCTAACCATTCTGGAAATAAATATTACTACTTAACAACTACAAAAAGATTCTTAATATATATGGAATATTTGCAGATATATAAAGTGTATAAAAAGATTGTTAATTATCCGAGGAATACACTAAAAACTTGTTAAAATGTAAGATAACCTCAAAATGTCGGATGACAGTTAGACACAAGAGGTGAATCAGACTTTCGAGGGGATTAAGGTGGATAAATATATAGAAAATATGATTAAATTTACCGTAAATCGGTCGTAATCGCCTTTCGGCGACTGCTGAGTCCTGCACGTGCTGATTTCTCGCTGCCATTTTTCAACATTGAATACGGAACCGCCATCCGTAATTTTAACCTTTTTTAGAGTATTTTCAGGTCGTTTTCTTTATCACAATTTTAAAACACATTATTTACTAGTATTTACACTTGATTTAACAGAATAATTTAGTAGAAAATTAGGAAAATTTGGTTAAAATAAAAAGTTTGACGTTAAGATTTCGTGCCTGCTAGTCGGGCAACCCAACAAACATGGCAGCGAAATACTTTGCATATAAATTATTTATTTTATTTTTAATTAATTTTATAATTAAAACACTTTAATACATTGTATTTATTTGAAAAATGTTTAATTTCAAGCGTAATTTATTTAAAATAAACACATTTACAAGTCCAAAATTAATTACTAATTTAATCTTCTTGCATGAAGAAGTAACACTGTTGACAACAATTAGTTGTAAGGCCATTGTTGATGTTTGCATGTAGATTAGAAATGTGCCCCTCTCCTTGCAACAGAGGAAGTGGACCGAAGTAACGGTACCTGGGCTCAAATCCTTCCCGCGACGGCGATGTAGGCCACTGTACTCTTTAGTTACTTGCTGTTGCTCAGCAAGCAACAATGAACTAGATTATTTTAAACAAATAATTCATATGTGATTTTGTGACTGACAAATGTGATATTTTATTGAATTTTGGTGAGTTCTTTTATAGTCTACTAAAACAAAACCAAATCATTTAAAAACTAATCAACTTTAAGAAGCTATTTCTTGCTATCTATCAATTAGGAAAAAGTCAATTTTAGTGGCGCATAAGTCGAACACTGGTACAGCTAGATTAATTTAGTAAACAAATTTGAATTCAGCATACTTTACTTAGTAAATAAATTTTTATTTATTCTGATGACAAACAACAAATTGAGAGTAAATTAACTAAATCAAGAGCTCATGTTCAACTTTAGTGATGTATAAGTCGAGCACTAGTAGAGCTGTATTCATTTAGTAAACAGATATGAATTCAGCACATTTTAGTTAATAAATTAACTCATTTTTAATTCATTCTGATGACAAACAAAAAATTGAGGACAAATAAACTAAATCAAGAGCTCATGTTCAAGAGCTGCTGATTTAGTTCAACTTTAGTGATGTATAAGACGAGCACTAGTAGAGCTAGATTAATTTAGTAAACAGATATGAATTCAGCACATTTTAATTAATAAATTAACTCATTTTTAATTAATTCTGATCACAAACAAAAAATTGAGGATAAATAAACTAAATCAAGAGCTCATGTTCAAGAGCTGCTGATTTAGTTCAACTTTAGTGATGTATAAGTCGAGCACTAGTAGAGCAAGATTAATTTAGTAAACAGATATGAATTCCCCATACTTTTATTAGTAAATAAGTGTATTTTTAATTAATTCTGATCACAAACAAAAAAATGAGGACAAATAAACTAATTCATGAGCTCATGATCAAAGGCTGATGTTTTAGTTCAACTTTAGTGCCGAATAAATATAGTACTAGTAAAGCTAGATTAATTTAATAAACAGATATGAATTCCCCACACTTTGATTAGTAAATAAGTGTATTTTTAATTAATTTGAATGCAAAATGTAAAAATGACGGCTATAAATCTGAATCAACAGCTCTCAACAGAAACTTGTAAAAATTAATAAACTTCAGAACTTTATTAATAAATTCGGGAGGCTTTTCTGCATTAATGTGAATATTTTGAATGTAATTTTAAACAGCTAGCAATTTTTATTTGAGAAAATGTACAATGGGACTAAAATTTGAAAAACAAACAAACTTTTATACCATTTCTGAATAATTTTTTGATTAATTTTTTACTTTAATACACATTGTAAGTACCGTTTCTACGTTTAGAAAGTACCACGTTCTACTTTATAAAGTCAAGAAACTAACATACTAAATTATTATGATTGCATTTCTAATGCAAAATACATAATGCACATCATATTTAAGTTTCTAAGAATGTACATCTAATGACTCATTTTTACGAACCAATGAACCGGAAATCAAATAAAACAATTGGAATAACTTAGCTGTCAATGGATCGCTAAAAAATCTTTACTTTAAACTTTAAGTAGAAAATGATTCTTTTATTTAAAATATTTTTTTAGCTTCAGTAACAATCGGAAACTACTTTTTTGATTAGAAAATGGCAATGACATTTTTATTGATTTCTGGTTTTTGTTCCGTGTCTTTACATGCAGAGAGTGCAAGTTTTTTAATTATCGGAAGGTCATTTTAAGCTAAACTTAGTTCTAGTCTCTCTCTTTAGGAGTACATTCACTTATTTCTACCTACGTTTGTGTAAATATATTTCAGACAAGCTAATTTGCAATTAATATTTTTTGAAACGGTTTGAGACATTTTAAATGTTATAAATTCTTCTAAAAGTGCTTTAAAACTGTTTGAATCATTTTGCATACATATATAACATCACGCTATATCCCATTAAATGGGGTAGCACGAACCCGTCATCCATTCGCTCCTGTACACCTGTTTCGTAAATCTTCACTTACGCCCACTTCTCTAACAACGAATCTATAAGAAATGAAGGCAGCATCTCTTGCGCTTGTTTAAAAATACATTTAACACAATTGCAGTTGGACACTGTATAGTAAAAACTGAAAATGAATCAAAAAGATGAGGAAGGGAGCGCTTGTTTTTGAAAGTGAATTCCACACAATTTCAGGTAAACACTCGAAAAATCTAAAATCAAGAATCATACGCTTGTCCTTATTCATCACATTTATCCCGCAATTAATTCCTATCCTGACGCACCACTTTTGTTTCAACCACATTCATAATTCTTGTCATACAAGCTCGTTTATTCTTCACGCTCAGAATCTTTCGCTCACGCAACAACCCTTCAATCATATTTATCCATTTGTTTCTAGGTCGTCCATTATAAAATGGTTTAAATTGTGTTATAAATTAGCTAAGCGCGCTATGCGATCGCCAATCTAATTGGTTGCAAAAGTACAGTCTTATTTGATGTATACTATACTTTGCTAGTAACAACAATGAAATATATTCAAACATAGATAGTCAGTGACAAAAGTATTGTGACATATCCCCAAGTATACTTAACAAATCGCGTTTCAACATTTGTCATTGCATTTAGACATGAACACTGTTGCAAGTTACACAAATGGCAAATGAAAGTGACGGTAAAATTATTTAGTTATAATATAATGCCTTTGCCCTTTTTTGGAGGTATCAACATTGCATATTAATTAAATTAATTTACTAATTAAAGTTTGTTGAATTCATATCTGTTTACTAAATTAATACAGCTCCACTAGTGCTCGACTTATACATTACTAAAGTGTACATGAGCTCTTGATTTAGTTTATTTACTCTGTGCTCTAAATCAGAAACTTTTCATAAAAAGCTCCTGATTTCGTTTCCTTGTTTTACATGTTTTATTTGTCATCAGCATTAATTAAAAATTGATTAATTTACTAATTAAAGTGTGCTGAATTCAAATCTGGTTACTAAATTAATCTAGCTTTAAAAGTGTTCCACTTATGCGCCACTAAAGTTGAACTAAATCAACAACTTTTAACCATGAGCTCCTGATTCAATTTTTCAAGTCTAATTTTATTGTTTATCACGAGAATGACTTAAAAATAAGTTTATTTACTAATTAAAGTGTGCTGAGTTCATATCTGTTTACTAAATTAATCTAACTTTAAAAGTGTTCGACTTATGCGCCACTAAAGTTCCAGGTTTCTATCTAGTCAAGTTTTGCAAATATAATTATTTGATCCCTAGAACTTCTTGTCACATTCCAACGCTTTACTCTCTCAAATATGTCATTATATATTATTATTTCATTATAGATGAACAGATGAAGTATAATTTCACTCAAGCAGAACTTTCTTTAGATTTGAAAGTAATAAGTTTTTATAGTTTCCTACATAATAAGAACGGAAAATAAATTTTCTTCATTGACACACTTTTAAATGTGATTTTTAATGTAATTAGAATATCAGTCTAGTCCGAAACATTTGAATAAGAAATTTCTACGCTCAAAAACAACCAAAACCTATAAATAATTCATTTAGTTCTACAAAGAATTAACAATTTATTTGACAAAGAAAATACAGTTTAACAAGAAATTATAGTTGTTGAATATGTGCACACAGTTAGAGAACTACTTGAAGATGCTTTAAAGGTCAAAGTCGTTTAAAAAACTAGTAAAAGGTTGGTTTATTAAATAATACTCATCTTTAACGTATCTTTAACAGTTAAACTTCAACATAATCAACAATACCCGTCTGACATTTAAGATAAGATATTAAACATTTGTCAAACATATGTTCAACATGTTTAATTACAGTTTCTACCTTTAAGACTTGCTCAAGATTCTGTTTTCTTAAAACCATGTAGAATCATTTTAAACTCATTTATAATATTGTATTTTTAGACCGACCCTTAAGTGTTTAAAATGTCGGCAACAGACGCAACGTTTGCCGAGGAACATTGAAACAAATTTGCGGACTAATTTACTATAAATTAATAAGGGTTCTACCTTAATAATTAGAGCAGAGCAACATTAAAAACTGTCTTAAAATAATTTGAAACATAAAAAATATTAAATAAACACTTGGCAAAGTCTCACAACCGTTTGTTAGAGATCTTATTCTCTGCTGGCACAGTTCTTCGTCACCAGCTTCTTCACGTGAACTTTGTTCTAGGTGAAGAAGTGAGTTGTCTATGGTTACTAACTGTGCTGACCAGCCTCTGACGATGCCCTCATAAGGTGACTTGGAGGCTGAATTTTGTGAGACTTAGCCAAGTGTTTATTTAATATTTTTTATTAAACCTAGTTTCACCAAGTGTATGTATGACAATTAATTTTGTCTTTGTTGTTAATTTGAAACATTTTCAAATGCTCTTAATCCTGTTTGAAATTGTTTAAATCATTTTAATTTGTTTAAAAAGTGTCTAGAAGAATTTAGCTGCCAACAGCTATTTTAAATCCTCTTTTGAAATATTTTAAGTTGTTCTAAAAAGTAGCTGAACGCGCTACGGCGAGGGCTAGAGCTATCACCCGAAAACTAAGCTAAAAGGAGTAGAATCCAGTTAGATTTGATGTTGAAGGCAAAGGCTACTAAATTTGGGGCTAATTATGTGAAATTTGTTTATTTTTACGTGGGAAAATAAAAAGTTCCTTATTTTTAAGTTACACAAGACGAACAATGATTCGAGTGACCTGTACTTTTTTATTTAACAACTTTCTTTAACTAATTTTCTTGTATTACGCAAGTTACAACTAAAGGAAATAGGTTTTTTTAGAAATCTATACACTTTTCAAATGATTATAATAATTAAAATTGCAGTTAAAATAAAGTATTTTATAAGAAATTGTACATATTTGAGCGAATAAAATTGAAAAAAGAAAAGACATAATTACCTGTTTTTATACATACTAATAAGTTTATTTATTTTTGTTTCTATGAACAGTTAAAATGCGTGTCACATGTTTATCTCTCTTGGCACCATTCCTCATCTGCCTCCTACCCTTAATTCGGGGGCACGGCCGTCTCATAGAACCCCCATCTAGGGCTTCAGCCTGGCGCTACGGTTTCTCAACACCTCCAGATTACAATGATCATGAACTATATTGTGGAGGCTTTGCCAGGCAACAACAACGTAACCAGGGCAAGTGTGGTGTGTGTGGAGACCCCTGGGACTTGCCAACACCAAGACCTCATGAACTGGGCGGCGCCTACGGTCAAGGAGTCATTGTTAGACGATACCCTAGAAATGGTGCAATTACAATTCGAATTGAGTTGACAGCGAACCATAACGGGCATTTTGAGTTTAGATTGTGTACTGATTATAAAAATACTACTCAAGAATGCTTGGATAAACATTTATTAAAGTTAGTAAACTCGAAATTGCGATCAAGTAACCAACAACAAAGTGATGATCCTTTAGGATATAGATTTTATCCAAAAGACGGCAACAAAATATACGAAATGAGATATAGGTGATTATTTATTAGTTTTATACCTGAAAATACACTTTACACTTAAAAAAACTATGAAAAACCGCCGGAAAATTTGAAACTATGGTTATAATTATTGTGGCGCCATCTGTCAGGAAATCGTCAAACTATAGCGAAATGTTTTTTTAATTTTTTTATAAAAAAACGCTAAAATCATCATGTTTGTGCATTAAACCAATAAATATCAATGTAATAAATGATTTTATAACATATGTTGAAGTTTCTTTCTAATTTAACATATTTAAAAATAATTAATAGAGATAACCTCAAACGTCAAACAAACCTCAATGTCATACTTGTCAAACAACAGTTAATAATTAAATACAAGCAATTATTGTTCGTTTCCAGGTTACCAGATATCCATTGTAAACATTGCGTTCTCCAATGGATCTATCTAGCAAGTAATAATTGGGGCGGATGCCCGAACGGTACCGAAGCCGTAGGCTGTGGTCCTCAGGAAGAATTCAGAGCTTGCGCTGATATCTCCATAGGCGGAGGACAAATCTACATTCCTACAGACACACCACCAATCATCTACACTACCGAAACGACATTCACAACAACTTCGTCGCCTGTGGATTCACCTAGGTCACACCGAGGACTTACCACCCTTCTCATCGTTTCTGTGGCTCTTCTCCTGGTCCTGGGGGTGCTGGCAATTTTGTACTCTTACTATTATCAAGTTGGCAAGAGAGTAAAATCCTGGTTGAAAATTGGAAAAAGTGAGACTAAAGTTGAAACTAAACCGACACAATCTAAAAGTCGACCGCCTCCACCAAAATGTGCTGCTCCGCTGCCGCCTCCTAGGGTACGTAGAGCCCCAAGTCGGTCCCCGCAGCCACATATGTACAACGGACATCGAATGTTTAATGTGAATTTAACTAACGAAAGCTTAGCTTGATTATAAAGTCGATTATTACGTACCTTTTAGTTATATAAGATTTATTTTATTAATAAATTTATTTTGTAAATTATTTTATGTTTAATGCTGTTTTGTACATATAAATAAAGGACATTTATCCACCTTAAAACCAACTTTCACCCTTCAGAATTATTTTAAGTGTTTTAATTTGTTCTAAAAGACAATCTCAGTTTCCAAATACTTTTTAAAACTCTATTAAATCCTTTGGAAACATTTTAATTTGAGATATAGCCTCCGGAAGAGTTGAGATTATATATTTTTCCGAGGCCATCTCTCAAAAATTAAGCAAGCTATTGAGATGCGCTCAACGAAATTGAATTTATGAATATACTTCTTAAAACTGTTAATTATTTTAAAATGTTATAAGCTAGCCGAGTGCTTTAAAACGATGGCTAGAGAATCCCAGCTGTCAAATATTGTTTAAAATTGTTTCAAACCCTCTAGAATCATTTTAAAATGTTTTAAATTGTTCTAAAAGGTAGCTGAGTGCTCTAAGACGATGGCTAGAGAATCCCAGCTGTCAAATATTGTTTAAAATTGTTTCAAACCCTCTAGAATCATTTTAAAATGTTTTAAATTGTTCTAAAAGCTAGCTGAGTGCTCTAAGACGATGGCTAGAGAATCCCAGCTGTCAAATATTGTTTAAAATTGTTTCAAA
This sequence comes from Pterostichus niger, assembly GCA_947425015.1. Lineage (NCBI taxonomy): Eukaryota > Metazoa > Arthropoda > Insecta > Coleoptera > Carabidae > Pterostichus > Pterostichus niger. The sequence goes on along the minus strand of OX380351.1, from coordinate 2,570,563 downwards.
CCCTCTAGAATAATTTTAAAATGTTTTAAATTGTTCTAAAAGCTAGCTGAGTGCTCTAAGACGATGGCTAGAGAATCCCAGCTGTCAAATATTGTTTAAAATTGTTTCAAACCCTTTAGAATCATTTTAAAATGTTTTAAATTGTCCTGAAAGCTAGCCGAATGCTTTAAGACGATGGCTAGAGGATCCCAGCTGTTAAATACTGTTTAAAAGTGTTTCAAACCCTCTAGAATAATTTTAAAATGTTTTAAATTGTTCTAAAAGCTAACTGAGTGCTCTAAGACGATGGCTAGAGGATCCCAGCTGTTAAATACTGTTTAAAAGTGTTTCAAACCCTCTAGAATCATTTTAAAATGTTTTAAATTGTTCTAAAAGCTAGCTGAGTGCTCTAAGACGATGGCTAGAGGATCCCAGCTGTCAAATACTGTTTAAAAGTGTTTCAAACCCTCTAGAATCATTTTAAAATGTTTTAATTTGTTCTAAAAGCTAGCTGAGTGCTCTAAGACGTTGGCTAGAGGATCCCAGCTGTCAAATACTTTTTAAAATTGTTTTAAACCCTTTAAAATCATTTTAAAATGTTTTAATTTGTCCTGAAAGCTAGCTGAGTGCTCTAAGACGATGGCTAGAGGATCCCAGCTGTCAAATACTTTTTAAAATTGTTTTAGAATTTTAGCTTTAGAATCATTTTAAAATGTTTTAATTTGTCCTGAAAGCTAGCTGAGTGGTCTAAGACGATGGCTAGAGGATCCCAGCTGTCAAATACTGTTTAAAAGTGTTTCAAACCCTCTAGAATCATTTTAAAATGTTTTAAATTGTTCTAAAAGCTAGCTGAGTGCTCTAAGACGATGGCTAGAGAATCCCAGCTGTCAAATATTGTTTAAAATTGTTTCAAACCCTCTAGAATCATTTTAAAATGATTTAATTTGTCCTGAAAGCTAGCCGAGTGCTTTAAGACGATGGCTAGAGAAACGCAGCTGAAATTCTAAAATAAAGAGAAAATGAAAGAAAAGCATCTTTGACATTTATAATATTAATTGATTTATTAATATCGAAGTACAGTGTTTCGGTCAACATGAATCTAAAATTTAGAATAATCACAACACAGACTAGAACTTTAATAATAACACAACCATTTTTTTGTGACGTGATGAATTCATTAACTAAGAATAATTATTAATTTTTGGATCACAACAATATTCTTCTACTTTTGAGTCGTTCTACCACATCTTACTTCACTAATTTTAAACGTTTTTTTTTTAATACAACAATCAAAAAAGGAATTTTCATTGTTGCATCTGTCAGTTTGTTTCTTGATTGTCATAATTAACAAGTCTTATTCCAAATAATAACAAATTTAACGACCAGAAGTGTGATATTTTATGGAAAGCGACAGTGAACATGAAAAATTGAGCATTGGGACTAAAAAATTAAAGATATTCGACAATATCGCATTTGATAGAAATATTTGGACAACTTCGTCCGTACGCAAGATTGAGATTATGCTGTGACTTATTTCTTTCTGTCAAAAGTTTTTGGAAAATCGGTAGTATCTCTCTGTCAAGCAACTCTGACTCAGAAGTCGCGTTGTAAATACTGGAATCGCGTCCTTTTGACGACGTGTTGGATTTAGGTCGTGCAGCAGCTGCAACGTTTGGAGTTGATTGAAAATATCCCCCAAGACTTCCACATTTAGTGTTACAACTCTGACTTCTTCCGTTTCCGACGTTGTTGACAGTTGATGGAGGATGTGTTCCGGTTCGTTCTGGAGTTTTATCTCGTCTTGCGGTAGGTCCGTGTCGATTTCTTTCACTAACACTTCTATGGTGTAAGATACTCTCTTCATCTTCGCCGTATTCGTCTGGTTGTGAAACAGAAACTCTTTTTCCGTGTCCTTTTGGACATCGGTGTGGTTGGGCAGTTCCAGTGTCCCACAACTCGGATTTAGCGACAACGTGACCGCTGAAATCTCCTCCACCAACTCCGGAAGTTGATTTTCCGCGAAGATTTCTCCCTAGAGTAGCTGTACTTGTTACGCTGCTTCCGCTGGTGGATATCGGAAGGTTTGGATTGTTGGGAACGCTTACACGACGACAGAACTGCGGTCCAGGTACCGGAGGGGCTACTTCTTGACAGACAGACTCACTTGATTTCATTGAGCGACGACGTTGTTGAATTTTTCGTTCGGTGCCTGGTGTAGCGCGACATTTTTCTTTTTTGTCTTCGTCTGTAATGTTGGTGCTACTGGTATCGATTGTATTTGCTCGGGAGTATTTTTTTGTGTTGCTGATTTGTTCGACTTGTTCTGGTTGTTTTATAGGTTCTGAATGTTGTTCTAGTTTGTCGTGGAGTGGCGTATTGTTGTTGTTATTGTTGTTTTGTTTGTTAGCGACGTCGCCATTTTGTTGTAGTATAGCTGGTGGAGCTACCTCGGGCTCCGCTACCTACAGTTTAAAAGATATTATGTAAGAATTGATGAAACGGTTGATAAGAAACAATTTGACAGTCGTGCGGAATAAATTGGAAAGTTAAAACTATTTTTTTCTACGATTGCTATGAAAAGATGACAATTACGCTCTCATTTGTCATCGTAAAGTTGACGTTTTCTGTGGAACAATCGAAAATATCTTTTTTGCACGTCTCCAAGGGCAACGCGCGAAAAAGATTATTTCAATAGTTACCAGGGATACAAACAAAACAGAAACTTGTCATATTGACAGTTAACAAAACGAATTTAGTTTTAGACGTATACCTACGTTTTTTAATAACTTTAAGATGCAATCGTAGAAAAAATTATGTGTGTATCACGAGCGTAAAGTGTCTTTGTTCCTCTTGCACTATTGCAGCTCTCGCCTTCGGCTCGCGCTGCAATTACCGTGCTCGAGTAACAAAGAATCACTTTACGCTCTTAATACACAAATGACTATTTTGCACGTTTCCAATGGCAACGCGCGAAAAATATATTAAATGTGCGCATATTTCAATAGTTACCAGGGATACAAACAAAACAGAAATTTGTCATATTGACAGTTGACAGAACGAATTTATTTTCAGTACGTGTACGTTTTTGAATAATTTTAAGATCGTAGAAAAAATGTGCATCACGAGCGTAAAGTGTATTTGTTCCTCTTACACTATTACAGCTCTTGCCTTCGACTCGCGCTGCAATTACCGTGCTCGAGTAACAAAGAATCACTTTACGCTCTTAATACACAAATAACTATTTAACATGGAGTACTGACTCCCTAATTTAGAAATCTCGCCAAGTACGAGCCATTGCAACTTCTGGGCGCTGACGACTTCGTCTGTCTTCAGTTTCTGCTATTGAATTTTGTCTGTCACCCAAAATAAATAAAACAATAATTATTTTTCGTAACACATGCACAAGAAACACGTTCTTATTCCCTAATTTTAGAGAGAGACACACTGCTTTTCTCCTCTAGGGAGAGAAATATAATGGTTCTCTCCCTAGAGACTACGATTATTAGCTGTTTGCGGTGTTTCCTAGGTAACTAGTTACACAACCCATATTTGACATTTGTCCCGATAAGACAGTAATTTTTGTGCACTTGTTACGAAAAGTTATGTGCAGTTGGCAAACCTCGACTTCAGCTTTAGCTTACGTCTCGGTTTGTCAACTTCACACGCGGGAATAATTGCTTGTTTCCCTCCCTTGATGCATAACATACTATTTGGGATCTTCTAACCATCGTCTTAGAGCACTCAGCTAGTTTTTAGACAAATTAAAATATTTTTTCTACGATTGCTATGACAAGTTGACAATTACGTTCTCATTTGTTTCCCTCCCTTGATGCATAACATACTATAACATAAATTCGATAGATTTAACTGTCGGTTCTCGTTGAAACATTTTATAATAAAATAAAATTAAAAAACACTAGGTTAGTTTCAAATAATGTAAAGTTTATTTTACAATACGTATTTCGGTCGACTAGACCATCATCAGGTGAACAAGATATTCTTATCTTGTTCACCTGATGATGGATTATACTATAACATCTTTAGAATCGTTTCAAACTGTTTTAAAAGCTAGTTGAGTGCTCTAATACGATGGCTAGAAGATCCTAGCTACGTTCGTTAAATTGTTTATTTGTTACTTACTCCTTTCTGTTGTTGGTTGATCCTCTCAGGGCTGCCGTCACCCTTTTCCTTCTTTCTTTTTGTCTCAGGTTCACTGTCAACCCTCTGCAGACTCTGAAGATCTGGATGACTGCTCAAACTGCATAACGAAGTTATATCTGATGTTTCCGTAGCACTAGGAGCTTCTCGGCGAAGCAGAGGAACTGACAGACGGTTCGTGTCACTGTGAGTGGGGCTCTCATGTCCTGTAGGGCCCCCCACGCCTCGGGAGTCCAGGATATCATGGGCGTCGGCTCCCAGACGACGGATTAGTTGTTGGAGTTCGGATTCTTTTTCCAGTAACGTTTTTCTGAAAGAATATTATTTTATTACTTGCTTGTACGAAGTAAAGGAAGTATTGTAATTCGGTTTTAAGATTTCAGTGGAAATATGCATTTTGTGCATCCCTGACTCCATTTTGAGTAATTTCGTCGTGACGTCTGTACGTATTTTATTTTAATCAGTCAACGTTCTGAAGATGGCCTAATAAGCCGAAATCGATCAACTTATTGTTAATAAATAATTTTTGTGTCTACGTTCATTATTCTTATAGAAAATTTTTATATTATGTTTCTATATAGTTCGAAGCACGAGAAATACGCTCGTTCAAACCGTATTTCAATATCTCTTTTAGTTATATCGATTTTTGCCTTTTTTAAAACTCAACTTTGAGAGCCCATATCTCGAAAACTAAAAGAGATATTGAAATGCGGTTTGAACGAGCGTATTTCTCGTGCGCTACTTAACTTGTACCGGTATTTTAAAAATTTTGAAAATTTTGCATTTTTTTCGAAATTTTCTTTTGTCGATATTTCAAAAACTTGAAAAGATAATGAAAATCTGAAAACACCAGTGAATTCCACGCGTGAATATACATAGGTATGCAAATTCGAACGGATACATTTTTCATTACAAAAATCGAAAATAGCCGTTTTTTGAAGATTTCTTAAAGGGTTAGTCTTAAGATTTTTACGATTTTTGGTCATTTCTTGATTTTTTGTAATAATAAATGTATTCGTGCGAATTTTGATGTAAAATTTTGCATACGTATGTATTTTTACGAGAGAAATTCACTAGTGTTTTCAGATTTTCATTATCTCTTCAACTTTTGGAGATATTGAAAAACTCAAATTTTGAAAAAAAGTTGAAAATTTTCAAAAATGATAAAATTTCGGTATAAGTTAAGTGGCGCACGAGAAATACACTCGTTCAAACCGCATTTCAATATCTCTTTTAGTTTTCGAGATATGGGCTCTCAAAATTAAGTTTAAAAAAAAGTCAAAAATTGATATAACTCAAAAACGAAAAGAGATATTGAAACGCGGTTTGAACGAGTGTATTTCTCGTGCTACGAACTATATAGAAACATATTTTAAAAATTTTCGAATTTTAAACCTGTTCAACCAAAAATTTACAAAAAATAAATATATGATGGTTTTGAAGCATTACTGGCAGTGGCACTCTGCTGTAGTAAGTAATATATTTATGCTTGTGAACTGCAGTTACCAGCCGTCAAATACATGATATTATTCCTTAATGGGGTAGGTGGCTCAGTGGTATCGAGTCAACCTGTGGATCTTGAGAACCCTGGTTCGATCCCCACAGCCGATAAACAATTAAATCTACCCCTGTGGCTCTCCCTCCACTAACATCTTTGGAGGCAGTGATTTGACGGCTGTTCACGCGCATAAATATATCACTTACCGAGATCTGCTTAGGCAGAGTGCCACACCCAGTAATGAGTAAAAGGCGTGATGATATATTTATTTATTTTATTTTAACTAATGAAAGTGTACTGAATTAATATCTACTTACTAAATTAATCTAGCTCTACTAGTGTTCGACTTACGCTCCACAAAATAGTTATTTGTGTATTAAGAGCGTAAAGTGATTCTTTGTTACTCGAGTACGGTAATTGCAGCGAGAGTTGTAATAGTGTAAGAGGAACAAAGACACTTTACGCCCGTGATACACACATCATTTTTTCTACGATTGCATCTTAAAATTATTAAAAAACGTATACGTACTGAAAATAAATTCATTCTGTCAACTGTCAATATGACAAGTTTCTGTTTTGTTTGTATCCCTGGTAACTATTGATATAAGCGCACATTTAATATCTTTTTCGCGCGTTGCCATTGGAAATACGCGCATTTAACGTCTTTTTCGCGCGTTGCCATTGGAGACACGCAAAAACGATATTTTTCTATTGTTCCACAGAAAACGTCAACTTTACGATGACAAATGAGAGTGTAATTGTTAACTTTTCATAGCAATCGTAGAAAAAATAAATTTTCTCCTATTTTACTCTGTTGCACATTATCTTTAAATCAATACAAACATGCAATAGCTCGCGTGAATCTATTTTTGAAGTCTTCCGGTTCCTATTTATTCTAGTTTTTAAGTTACAGCGCTTCAAACTAACCTATACTTCGAATTAAAACTCTTGACTTCTTTCAAGCGATGTTCCAGTTCCGTAACACTCGAATCCCTCCTAGTCTTGCTGGAAGGCCTCAACGTAGGTCGAAACCTTTTATCGATACACCCTCCTGGATTACGTTTCAGTTCTACCAATTTCGGAACAAACACCAGCCACAACGTGGCTGTTGTACAGAACATCACAAATACTCCAATGATGAGAAACATCGCGTCCTGGTGATCAACGAGGACCAAGGCGACGGCTGCACCACAAATGCACATGATGGCAACGTTGTACACTGATAAACCAACGTGGCGGCTGTCGTTTAGAGCTGGAATGGATACGTGTCGCGTTTCCCAAGCTAGAAATGCGCCGAAGATCATGAGGAGGCCTTTGTAAGCGTAGATAGAACCTACGAAGATTGTCATTCGTTCTGAAGCGCAGTATTCGTTTTCTGGGATGATTATTATGTCTTCGCTTGATGGGTGAGGCTGAAAATGAAGAGAAATCTATGGATGGTGTTCACTATATTTCCCACTTAAACATTTATTCATCTTAAAATTGATAGGAGTTGATTTTGAGACTAGCTCAGCGACAACTAGACAGTGTTCTGTCTTAAATTCTTTAGAATAATTTTAAAATGTTTTAAATTGTTCTAAAAGCTAGCTGAGTGCTCTGAGACGATGGCTAGAGGATCCCAGCTGTCAAATACTTTTTAAAATTGTCTTAAACCCTTTAAAATAATTTTAAAATGTTTTAAGTTGTCCTGAAAGCTAGCTGAGTGCTCTAAGACTATGGTTAGATGATCCCAGCTGTCAAATACTTTTTAAAATTGTTTCAAACCCTTTAAAATCATTTTAAAATGTTTTAATTTGTTCTAAAAGCTAGCAGAGTGCTCTAAGACAATAGCTAGAGGATCCCAGCTGTCAAATACTTCTTAAAATTGTTTTAAATCCTTTAAAATCATTTTAATATGTTTTAATTTGTCCTGAAAGCTAGCTGAGTGCCCTAAGACGATGGCCAGAGGATCCCAGCTATCAAATACTTCTTAAAATTGTTTTAAACCCTTTAAAATCATTTTAAAATGTTTTAAATTGTCCTCAATGCTAGTTGAGTGCTTTAAAACGATGGCTAGAGGATCTCAGCTATCAAATACTTCTTAAAATTGTTTTAAACCCTTTAAAATCATTTTAAAATGTTTTAATTTGTCCTGAAAGCTAGCTGAGTGCTCTAAGACGATGTTAGAGGATCCCAGCTGACAAATACTTCTTAAAATTGTTTTAAACCCTTTAAAATCATTTTAAAATGTTTTAATTTGTTCTAAAAGCTAGCAGAATGCTCGAAGACGATGGCTAGAGGATCCCAGCTGTCAAATACTTCTTAAAATTGTTTTAAACCCTTTAAAATCATTTAAAAATGTTTTAATTTGTCCTGAAAGCTAGCTGAGTGCTCTAAGACGATGGCTAGAGGATCCCAGCTGTCAAATACTGTTTAAAAGTGTTTCAAACCCTCCAGAATCATATTAAAATGTTTTAAATTGTTCTAAAAGATAACTGAGTGCTCTTAGACATCATTTTAAAATGTTTTAACTTGTCCTAAAAGCTAGCTGAGTGCTCTAAAACGATGGCTAGAGGATCCCAGCTGTCAAATACTTTTTAAGATTGTTTCAAACCCTCTAGAATCATTTTAAAATGTTTTAAGTTGTCCTGAAAGCTAGCTGAGTGGTCTAAGACGATGGCTAGAGGATCCCAGCTGTCAAATACTGTTTAAAAGTGTTTCAAACCCTCTAGAATTATTTTTAAATGTTTTAAATCTAGCTGAGTGCTGTAAGACGATGGCTAGAGAATCTCACCTCCAAAATATTTTTTAAAATTGTCTTAAATCCCTTAGTATAATTTGAAATACTTACATAAGGTTCCATCTGTTTGGTTTCCCTGTAGAATGGATCAGCAACTTGCCACGTTGTCATAATCACCAAATCAATGAACAACAAAACTCCAACAACCATGAATAACTGATAATCTTTAATCACCTGCAACAACATCTCATTATATTATACACTCATCTTTTCAAATCATTTTCTTACCTTTTTATTGAGTTTAACATCAGTAAAAATGGAATGAACTCTCCAAGTCTTGCTGAACATCGCTCCAAAGGCCAAACTAAACCCGGCCATTAACGTCCAAGCCCGTGCAGTACAAATATACGGGAATGCATCCACACTTGATAACCCTGAGTCAAGTCCTAGGAACACTATTGACGTGTAAGTCAACATGCAGCCCACGATGATAAGGTTGTTGAGCTGTGGTGAAGACATCTTGATGTATCTGCAATTGCAGATTTTGTTATAGCAGTTTTAGAAGGATGAAGGCCCAATAATGAGTTCAGGATTATTTTTTGGGAAGAAAGCAGTTATAAAAAGAGTTTAAAAATATTACAGCAAGCTTTAAGGACAAATCAAGATAATTTTAAGAAGTATTTGACAGCTGGGATCCTCTAGCCATCGTCTTAGAGCACTCAGCTAGCTTTCAGGACAAATTTAAATATTTTAAAATAATTTTAAAGGGTTTAAAACAATTTTAAGAAGTATTTGACAGCAGGAATCCTCTAGTCATCGTTTTAGAGCACTCAGCTAGCTTCCAGGACAAATTAAAACATTTTAAAATGATTTTAAAGGGTTTAAGACAATTTAAAAAAGTATTTGACAGCTGGGATCCTCTAGCCATCGTCTTACACCACTCAGCTAGCTTTTTGAACAATTTATAACATTTTAAAATGATTCTAGAGGGTTTGAAACAATTTTAAACAGTATTTTACAGCTGGGATCCTTTAGCCATCGTCTTAAAGCACTCTGCTAGCTTTCAGGACAAATTAAAACATTTTAAAGGGTTTAAAACAATTTTAAGAAGTATTTGACAGCTAGGATCCTCTAGCCATCGTCTCAGAGCACTAAGCTAGCTTTTAGAACAATTTAAAACATTTTAAAATGATTCTAGAGGGTTTGAAACAATTTTAAACAGTATTTGACAGCTGGGATCCTCTAGCCATCGTCTTAGATCACTCAGCTAGCTTTTAGAACAATTTAAAACATTTTAAAATGATTCTAGAGGGTTTGAAACAATTTTAAACAGTATTTGACAGCTGGGATCCTATAGCCATCGTCTTAGATCACTCAGCTAGCTTTTAGAACAATTTAAAACATTTTAAAATAATTTTAAAGGGTTTAAGACAATTTTAAAAAGTATTTGACAGCTGGGATCCTCTAGCCATCGTCTTAGAGCACTCATCTAGTTTTTTTAAATGATTCTAAAGCATTTAAGACAATTGTAAGTTCTACAGGACGAATATAAGAGCATATTGAGTAAATAATAGGTTTATATAAAAGGAATTATGAATGAAGCAATATTAATCAAGTAAATACCTCTGATTCCTGTATTTAATATTAATAGCCAAAAATATAGATGACATGATAATTCCAAGCACAGCACAAGTTGCTAAAATCGCGTAGACGGTCTTATTCACTTGTGTATGCTCTATTATTAATAACGTTCGATCCTTGGGGGGCGCGCGCCCCAACCAACGTAGTGAAGCACCCAAAGTTAGATCCAGATGCCCAGTTGCTGCACTATACTCACCTACCTGCAAACATAAACACTGAAAACATGACTGCAATCTATTACAAATCCAACTGAATATAATCCCTAAATATTTGGCAGCTAGGATCTTCTAGCCTTCGTCTTAGAGCATTTAGCAAGATTTTAGGACAACTTAAATTGTTATAAAATTATTCCAACTGTTCAAGAAATTCAAGACTTTTAGTAATCGTCTTAAACTTCATCTTTTAGGATAATTTAAAACTCTTGTAAAAAATTGTTTCAACAGATTTTACTTAGTCCGCAAATTTGTGTGATTTCTTCTCGGCAACCGGACGCGTGAGTTGCCGACATTTAAAACACTCCATGCCCGATGAAACAATATTTTCTATATTTTTTGACTTACTTTAACTTCATTCCCTGTTTGAAATTGCTTCAAAAGAATACTGGCTTTCCTTTCGTTATCATAGAATCTTACTGGACCGGTTACACCTTCAAAACTCGTGTTCCCTAACGCGTCTAAAAATAATTTCTCCCAAAGTGGATCCCGGTATCTAAAATCGTTGACGGTTTGGTTTCTGCGAAAATATCGAATCTTGTGGGCGACATGTTGGATGGCTAAAGCCACAGCCCAAATGCCATCGTAAGTGTATCCATGGAACCGGGAATATTCTTGGCCACGGCGACTGTCATATTCTAGTTTATATTCATCTGCGGTCTACAAAAGAATCATATGTCATGTTGGAAGGACTTGTTGTCGATCAATTTCAACTGTTGTAAATAGTAAATCAAAAACTATTAACAACAAAGACAAAATTAATTGTCATCCATACACTTGGTGAAACTAGGTTTAATAATAAATATAAAATAAACACTTGGCTAAGTCTCACAAAATTCAACCTCCAAGTCACCTTATGAGGCATCGTCAGAGGCTGTTAGTAACCATAGACGCGTTTTGCTCTTATTAGCTGGCACAGTTCTTCATCACCAACTTCTTCACGTGAACTTTGTTTTAGGTGAAGAAGTGAGTTATACCATACTGATAAGCTCTAAGAAGAGCGAAACGCGTCTATGGTTACTAACAGCCTCTGACGATGCCCTCATAAGGTGACTTGGAGGCTGAATTTTGTGAGACTTAGTCAAGTGTTTATTTTATATTTTTTATCAAAAACTATTAGTTTAGTGGTTTGCTAGTAGAAAACTAATAGAGATATTAAAATGTAATGAACACGACTGAATTTCTGATAGACTAATTAGTAATTGTACAAATTTAAAGCATATTTGGTTGAAAAATACAAGAATGAAAATAGAAATTGTGAATCATCAGAGTTACATATTATTTAATTAGTTTAGTGGCTGGATTCCACATAGATTAATTAGTAGTTACTGCATTTTGAAATACATTTCGATATGAAATAGAAAATTGGCAGCCAAAAAGCAAACTTACTATTCCAGAAACAGTTATTTCACCGCTGGTTGACAGTGGCAACAAATCTGTCAAAATTGTTTGTTCTAATGCAATTTCCAGTTCCTGCGCTGTGCAGTTCTTGTCTGGGTCCCCATCGGCCCACCAATTTTGATTGTATGTCCCCATTATAATCCATTGGTACTTCCTTCCAAACATTTCCATTTTGTAAGCTTCGCAAAATATTTTTCTAGCCCAAAATTCATTAAAGTTCCCCAAAATAACACGAGTATCTTTATCTTTAAGTTTCTCTAAAGCGTCTGTTACTTCATTTGTAAAACTTTGAGTCTCTACAACCTGGTATCCAAGAGAATCTAAATCAGCAACTAAGCGGTTGTGTGCTAAAGAGTATCGGGGTTCATTTTGGTAGATAGTGCCTACTCGTGTCCAATTAAACTCTTTCAAAAGTGATAATCTCGGTGGATTAAATGCATTCTCTGATGGAACTATACGGAAAAAGTTTGGAAAATTATCTTTAGTAAACATTGGATGAGTATCAGCGTAGGAGAGTTGAGTAAGATGCCAATGTTTTGACGCTTTTGCGATAGGATCTGTGACATGTGTACAAGCAGCACCGAATAGCATTAGTTTGTTGGGCCCCGAATGCATCATGTCGAAGAATGCCTTCACCCCAACAGCGGCATTGCACTAGAAAATTAATGATAAACATTATATTATAACCACCACCACACTTGTCAAACATATTTGACATTTCATTTTTTTCAACACAGTTGGCAACATTTGAAATAATGCTGCCAACTCTAGTATAAATAAATTCTATGAAAATTTTGTCGGTTATAAGATCTAGGACGTGATAGCACATTTTGATTAATTATTGAAATTTAGCACAATAACAACATCCCAAAAAGAGTTTTTGCAATACATTAAAGTGTTATCTATCAGAGTACATCAACTTTACAAGAAAGCTTTGTGTATGTTACAATTTTCAGTCAGTTATTCGTAACCAATATCCGTGCAAGATCAACAGGTATTTATTTAATTGTCTATAAATAATTAATTAATTATGAACTTACTTCTGTATCATTCCACCACATATGTAGTCTATAATTTCGTAAAATGGATGAGTGTTCATTAACATGGTCAAGTGCTAATTTTACACTTGGCATAACACCTCTTCCTACAACGAAATCATCAAAAATTCATTAGTTAATTCACATTGAATCATTGTAGACACATTTACCTGTGTTTGAATTTTCAACACCTCTTCCAAAAGGAAAAAATCCTGCAATATATACATCGTGTCTTCGATTATCAACATTTGGTTTTTGAGGTGCCGACAATTTCAAGAAAAACATTAACAACACAATTATTTTATTCACCATTATCATAATTGTATTGTAATTGATTTATTTACAACCTAGAATTGTTATAATACTTCTGATTTGAAGGAACCACGAACTATTTTAGCAACCATTTGAAAAAGACACGAAACTATCGTTAAAATGATCATGGCACAATTTTTCGATTTGCCTGACAGTTTAAAGAGTAAATAGGAAGGACAAGGATAATTTAGGTCAGAAGAAGAAGGATATATTATCCTGGGAATCTGGAATTAACAACGTTTTAAAATTCACAACCGATATATCGTGTACTTTGCACTTTGATATTGAAAGATTGATTACGGTGTTTTTGGACGTTTTAGTTATTTATAGCCGGCGGGAAATTATATATTAGATATTTTTTTAGATGTAATTCTATATGTGTATCTTTCAAGTTGCTTTATTGATCGAAAATTTAGTTCTATTATCCTGCAGGATAGTAGAAGGCGCTGGGTTTAAATGTGTTGAATATTTAATCAATTTATTAAGAATTTATCTAGAAACTTTCAGTATAAGTTTATGAATATTAAACTTGCTGAAAGATTACAAAGAAAATCATTTTTCATTTAATTTTCATTATTAATTTAGTAACTTTTTCTTAATGTTGGATTGTTTGAGAATCACTGACAAATTATTTTATACTAGGTTTGCAAGATTGTTTTTCGCACCTGTCACTTTAGCATCTTTTTAGTTTGGTTAGAACCGGCAAACATTTTTAATTTTGTTGTTTAATTTAAAATACTGTTATAAATGTAACCATTTTTATTAATTCAAATGTTCTTCATACTTTAAACTACAATTTTAGTATCGGTAAATAATATTCAAGTGCGTAATTTTGTTTCTAAATTGATACAATTTTTCAAGTGTTTGGTAAACAAAGGTTTTACAATGGAAAAAGTATCTAGACGTTATAGCAAAATGTTGCACTCTAAGAAAGACAGTAAACCGTCCAAAAAAGACCAGAAAGGCTGTAGCAAGTCTGAAAATGACGACTTTTTTACAGAGCTCAAGAAGAAGAAGCGTGGTGTTCACAACTCTAGAGGGGTCCAGAAAATTACCACCAGCAGACTTATCGTAAGTTTAACTTCATTTTACCTTATTCTATTCTTAATTTATTATATCATTTTTTACGTAGGTTCGTACTAAAACTCTCAACAACGCAGTTCGTTCAGTTTCCGCTGTCAAAGGTAAAAATAAATAACCTCTTAACAACTTTAAAACAAATCATGCAATCTGTCGTTCGTAGAACAATATTTCAACTGCGAAGAGGACTCAAAAGCGCTGTTAAAGGAAGATTTATTCAAAATAATTGACCTCAGCAACCCGTCTGAACAAAAACATACCACACATGAAACAAGTGCAATATTCGACGACTCTTCAAACAAAAGCATTTTCCGTGAAATAAACGCAAAATATCAGCAGTTGTCTCCGGTATTTGCGCCTAAAAACGACTCTTACTTAATTAGCGATGATAATTTACGACAATTAGTATCAAAAAAACTTTTGGAACACAAAAATTTAATCTTAAATTCTTGGGCAAAAAATCTCCAAAGTTTTTTACATTATATGCAAGCTAAAGACGTTCAAGAAGTTTTGCTAACTCAAATTGTTAGAAACCAAAGTAGAATTAACGAAACTAGCGCTCTTTTCGAACTAAAAACCAAATTTCGAGGGGTTCCTTTAGCGGGGACATGTCTTAGAAGAAAGTTTGTTCGTCGATGTAACGATCTCACACATTCACAAAACTTGGGTGGTCAAATTATTCTAGCTTCTCAAGCTGATGATATAATTAACCAGATTGACTTAAACTCGATTTTAAACGATCAGTTCGTGTCAGAATCTAACCATAAACTCAAGATGGCGTCTACGCCCCAAAAACAACCTGAAAATCAGGAAAACTTAATCGTTTCATACAAAACTCCGGAAAGTCAAAAGTTTTCGATTCTGGATTTAGTAACAACTTGTTCTAAGTTTAGACCTGCGGTTAAATCTAAAACTAGTAGAGATTACATTGAATTAGATCGCGAAAAATGCACCGATGAGCTATTCATTACTGAATACGGTTTATCGGACGAACAACAGAAATATTTCCTGGCGGAAGCAGTCAGAATCGAGCAATTGAAGGCTCTGGACTTGGATTCAATTTTTCAGCGTCCAAACAAGATTCAAACTGTCCGAAAGCGTCCTGAACGATTTTATATTGAAGAAGGCTCACCTAAAAGCGTCTTGCAAGCGGCTTCGCCCCCGCCATTAACCCCCAATCGCAGACTCAACTTCATTGAGAACTCTATCGATAAATCCGAAGAATCAAACATGGATTTTTGTCTTTTAGACGACGTTGGAAAATTACAAATTTCTCCACTGAAATTTGGAGGTTTGTTTACTGAAAATGGGGCTCGGAAAGCTGACCTTATGACCCCAAAAAGGGGCCTTGAAGCGATGTTGTCTCCCAGTGAGATCAAGTTAAGACAGAAAGTTCGAAAAATCGACCAGGAGAATATTTATGCGCGGGTAAAGCGATTTTCTGAGGCGCCGGAAGATTTGGGGCCTATTCCTACCTCTAGGGCTACGCCTCAGTTCAAGTATCGTCCACGTGTTCTGCACTAGTCCTTTTTTATTGATAATAATGTAGAAAATCACCAAAGATCTCGTACCGTACAAATTGAAGTATTTATAATATTTAAAAGCAGAATGCTTATTTATTTATTGTTAATATTAAGTTAGGATTATTTGACGTACTAAAAAGTGTATTTTATTTCTGTTCTAATACAAAGACAAGACAATAAAGTCGATTTATATTTAATTATTTATTTATTTATTTACACTATCTGTTTATGAATTATTTAACAGGGCTTTGCTTTGGGATCCCAGGCTTCAATCTTGGGTGTAGTTGTAGTATAAGGGACCCATTGGCCTGAAGTACCACTCATATTTTCTGTATGGTCAGCCATCCAACAATAATGGGGCCTGCTGGGGTCCTAAACAATTTGAAATTAAAAATTTAATACTTTTATTAAATAAAAAACTAACCTTTTGTGGAGGTAAATCAGTTTTGTAGTGCATCCATCCATACCATTCTGCGGGGATTTGACTTCCGTCGTATTCCATACCTAAAAATGAAGGTAGATACGGTTATAGTGGGTAGAAATACCAAATGATGAAAGTAGATACCATATTTTGGGGCGTATTCAACCCAGCGGTTCCTGCCGTAGAAATAACGAGCGTTTTGGAAATATTTGTTGCCGTATTTATCAGTTCCAACCAAAGTTCCGTCTTTTATATCATCCATTCTGTAATAAATAATATATTTGGACGAAAAGTTTCAGGTTATGTTATATAATACGTACCTGTACATCTTGTACAAGGATGCTCGGATTCCTCCATTATCTTTGATAATAGTAAAGAATTTGGATATTTTATCCAGGGCTAGATATTTAGCCATTGATAACGATTAACAATACTTTTTAACAATTTTGTGTTGTGACAAATATAACCTTGATATCTGGTACAGTAACCAAGACCATTTGTATCAATTATGTAATATAATGATTTTTAATCATAAATAAGTCATGCTTTAGATGATTATTATTGATTGTGTGAACAATTCTAATAGTTAAATTTTGGTTTCAAAAATATTTATTTAATTCTTTGATTATTTGTGGTTTGACATTTAAATCGTTATTCAATTGGCTTTGGTTAAGCCTTGGCAGGCAAAATGGCGTCCTTGCTTAAGTTATCCAAGTCTGTAGCCCAATTATCCAACAAAAATAATGTTTTAAAGGTAATTATTTATTATAAACATAAAAAATACATACTAAACAGTTTAGTACATCAAGTAAATAACGTTGAGACACTGTAATATATGTGTAAACTACATATTTTTGTTACGTAAGTCACGTCTTTATATCATCACATTTATTATAGATTTCTAATCGTCTTCGGGCAACATCAGCTGTCGCTCAAGCCCTAGTAAACGTTCCACCAACCAAAGTAACATGTCTAGACTCCGGTACGTCATTTCCAAACATTTTATAAAACATTCTAAAACACTTCTATTGTATCAGGTATTCGGGTGGCTACGGAAGACTCCGGTCTCCCCACAGCTACCGTAGGAATCTGGATCGATGCTGGAAGTCGCTATGAAGACGCCAAAAACAACGGTGTCGCCCATTTCATGGAACATATGGCCTTCAAAGGTACAGGTAAGCGTTCTCAAAGCCAACTCGAAGTAGAAATCGAAGACTTGGGGGCCCAACTCAACGCATACACCAGCCGCGAACAAACCGTCTACTACAGCAAGTGCTTAGCTAAAGACGTCCCCAAAGCCGTGGAGATCCTCTCCGACATCGTTCAAAACGCCAGACTAGGCGCTGGGGAAATCGAACGCGAACGCGGAGTAATTCTTCGTGAAATGCAAGAAGTTGAATCAAACCTTCAAGAAGTAGTGTTCGACCATCTGCATTCTACCGCCTACCAGGGTACTCCGCTAGCTAACACCATCCTGGGGCCCACCAAGAATATCAAAAGCATCAGTGCTAACGACTTGAGACAGTATTTAAGCAACCATTACAAAGCTAGCAGGATTGTGATTGCGGGTGCTGGTGGTGTTGACCACGAATGTCTTGTACAACTAGCTGAAGAACATTTTGGAGACTGCAGTAATGTCTATCCCGGTGAGATTCCTTCGTTGGCGCCCTGCAGATTCACCGGAAGTGAAATTAAGGTAAGACATAATCACCTAGGTTACTGTGTAATAAGTCCGGCAATTGGTTTAAATGTTTCTCGGCAACCGATGCGTCAATTCCCGACATTTTAAATATTCCAAGTCCGGTAAACAATTTGGAATGTGAATTAATGTGATGATTTAGTATTGCGTTCATTGAGCCCTAATAACAGGAGCGGATCCAGACTTCTAATTGGGGGGTAGGGGGGTATTGCTCATCTTCTAAATATAAAAAATCTGATGTGGACACCATATGACTTCCTTGTACGCGTATTAAACTATAGATATGTTTTTAATTGCACATATTTGACATCTTTTATTTTTTGTTCTAATCAATAGCAAACTTAATTACAAAAAAAAATAAAAAATAAATATATAATATTTAAATTTAGATATCTCGCTTATGCAAAAGGCTAATTTAATAATTGTTAATGTGCTAGACGCTGAATTTAATTCCCTTTTATTTGCAACATTTATTTTTAAAATCAATATAACACCATTTTTTCAACTGTTACCAGCTTCATGTAATGTATCACTTCCGGTTAGTCCATTTTAACCAAAATCTATTATGTTATTTCCATTGATATAGTAGTCTTATATACCAAATTTGAAAAGTTTTGAATGATATTTGAATATAGTTTTTCATCTATGATTCAAGTAAAGTACCACTTCCGGTAGTTGTATAATGACCAAAAAGGGAGGTGCACAACTAGATATTATAACAGTCCTAAATATAAAGTTTCAATTTTCTACGGCTTACCGTTTTTGAGTTATGCGAGATACATACGTACGTACAGACGTCACGACGAAATTAGTCAAAATGGATTCAGGGAGGGCCAAAATGCATATTTCCGTGATTACAATACTTCCTTTACCTTATGAGGGCATCGTTTGTGAGACTTAGCCAAGTGTTTATTTAATATTTTTTATTAAACCTAATTTCACCAAGTGTTGGACGACAATTAATTTTGTCTTTGTTGTTATTTAAATTGCTATTGCGTAGCTTTTCCTTTTTTTCGGTAGATGGCATTACCTGTTCCACAGAACTTCTCATGTCATCTTACCTGTATGTTAGAGATCTTATTCTCTGCTGGCACAGTTCTTCTTCACACAGCTTCTTCACGTGAACTTTGTTCTAGGTGAAGAAGTGTGTTGTCTATGTTTATTAACTGTGCTGGCCAGCCTCTGACGATGCCCTCATAAGGTGACTTTGAGGCTGAATTTTGTGAGACTTAGCCAAGTGTTTACTTTATATTTTTTAGAATATCTCTCCCATCTGCGGGTTGAAATAATATTGGTTTTTGGCTATTTATTAGAATAATAAATCAAACAATAGTTCTTAACTATCTTAGAATTTTAATTACATCATTATTATGTAATAAAAAGTCCATGCTTAGGGAGGGGATCATGCCCCCCCCCCCTGTATCCGCCCCTGTCTAATAATGTCAATTTTCTCAACTTTTAGAATATTTGTAATAAGTAAATGTTTGCAGGTCCGAGACGATTCTCTTCCTCTAGCTCACATCGCCTTCGCCGTTGAGGGCGCCAGCTGGACTGATCCAGACACCCTCACCCTCATGGTGGCATCCACCATTTTGGGGGCGTGGGATCGGTCCCATGGCAACGCCAAACAAAACGCAACACCACTTGCTCGCAAATCCGCCGAATCTGATCTTTGCCATTCTTATCAATCATTCAACACTTGTTATAAAGATACCGGTCTGTGGGGAGTGTACTTCGTGTCTGATCCAATGAAAATCGAGGATATGATGTTTAATGTACAGTCCGAGTTTATGAGATTGTGTACGATGGTGACTGATGGTGAAGTAGCACGGGCGAAGGCTCTTCTCGCAGCAAATACTCTCTTACAGCTTGATACCTCCACTGCGGTGTGTGAGGATATTGGTAGACAGATGTTGTGCTATAATCGTAGGATTCCGCCTCATGAATTGGCTCATAGAATCGACGCGATTACAGCGCAAAATGTTCGAGATGTTTGTATGAAATATATTTATGATAGATGCCCTGCTGTTGCTGCGGTGGGCCCCATTGAACAATTGCCTGATTACACGCGTTTGAGGGGTAGTATGTTCTGGCTTCGGCTGTAAATTTTAATTTAATTAATGTAATTTGATGGTTATGTAGAATGACATCTTCTGTACAAAACTAATGAAATAAATGTTTATTATTTACTTACTTGTTATAAATAAAGGTAATTTAGTGTTTTTTGTGTTGTTTTCTGTATATTTTCATTGAAAACTATATTAGTACTTATTTTAAAGTTGATCTCAAACGTCAAATAGTTGTAAATTTTGGTAATAGATGGCAGTGCATATATAAATATTTTTTGTTTTCTTGGTGAAAACGCTAAAATAATTAACAATAAATATTAACTATACAATAACTAATTATTTTTTTATTAAAATAATATCAATTTAAACCCTAAAATTAATTATAAAATATTAGTCGTCCAAGGATTTGCTGTGAGGTGGCGCCACCATCAAAATCTGAAATGTCAATCAAATGTGAAATACTCATTAATAATCAATTAATCAGTGTTATAATTCTCATTTATAACTATTAGGTAATTAAAAACGAATTATTTTTTATTAAAAAATCAATATAAGCCTTAAAATTAATTATAATTTTTTGTAGTTCAAGGATATGTTGTAAGATAGCGCTACTATCAAAAACAGAAATGTCATTCAAAATTAGAAATTAAAATGTGATAAACTCATTAATAATCGATTAATCGGTGATCCAATTACCATTTAATTACTTTTTACATTATAGGTAATTAATTACGCATGAATGTATCATGCAAATATTTATAAATATTACAATTTATTCAACTGAACCTAGAACATTCATCCGGACTTAGTTAGGAAGAAATTTGATGAACTAGTTCGTTTAAAGTTTGCTGATGGATATATTATGGTAGGTAAAGGATGTAAAAAAGTTTAATGATAGCTTAAAAGCAGCGGTACTTTGTCTAGATTCCAACGATCCCGTTAGAAGTTGAATGTACTAAAGAAACTTGTCTTTTATGACCTATCCTATATTGCTCGAGGCTTTACATTATGTCTAAACACTTTCTTCCGTACTTTCTTCTACTGTTAAACAAGAGTCAATACTTAACATTAAATAATATTTATGCATTTTGAACTTTCCCAATGAAAACGAAATCTTTAAAACAAACAATTATTTGTTTACAATATTTATTTGTTTACTTGTTTATTAATTAATGTTTCCTTGATCGCAAAAACAAGCATGCATGAAATTGTAGTAAAAAAATTGTTGCCAAAATGTTTATGAATATTTATGATTTGCAGTGCAGCAGACGATGTAAAACAGAGTTGAAGTATAATCTAAGGGAAATTGGAAACCTAGTTCTACTTTTCCAAGTAATTATACTAATTATTTGAGTAGTACACACATTACAAAATGTCATACTTTCATTTATGCGTTTGGAAATCATCTATATCTACTTAAAATCGAAGTAAAACGCACGCCACTGTATTTACTCCATCCCCACCATAATCCTCGTCTCTTACTCGAAAACAGTCAAGCGTCAATTGACAGTTGACTGTCATGAGGCATTCGTTTGTTTAGTACGTAATTTGTTCAAAAAATTATCAGTTTTAAAACAAGTGCATATAAATTTACATCTGACTCACTGATTCGCCAATTATTCGAAGCATTACATGTCTTCAAACAAAGAAACGTGCAGTTGACAACTCTAGATTCATCTGTTTCATTGTTAGTGAGTGTTTTGTTGACAATTGAACATCAATTGTTGAGACAAAAAACAATCAAAGGGCCACAAATCATTTTTAACCTCAAAGTAAGTGCATTTTATTTGTTTTATTTCACAAAACTAAAAGGGAAAGTATAATTTGTTTGTCAATCAATTATTTCTCATTGGATGACATTAATTGTTATCAGTTGAACATGAATTTTTACATTTTAATTACAGAGTAAATGTTGTTTTTTTTCTACATCATTTTATTCAAGGAGTAAAAGTTCAGTCTAAATATTGGTCATGGCTAACTTAAATCGACAATACAGCCGTCCCAAAACTACAAAACCATTAGAAATTTATGTTTTCCTGTTATACTATTCTTATCTTGCATACTTTTTCAAAGAAACATGTAATTTATGTACTCAAAAAATACAAGACATTTATAATGTTATCAATAATTTAGAAAAACTTGTATAAAGTATTAAAATAATGCACGTGTAAACGCAATTATCTTGTTATGCCGTTACATCTTGAAACGTTATCACTAAAGAAAAATAAATTCATTGGGTCAAAATACAAATTACAACATTGCAATCTGTTTTTAATAATTACAGCTGAATTTAAAAATTAAAATACATTAATATGTTTTGATGTTTTACAAATTATTTGACCGCAAAGTTACACTTTTATTCGAAACTTTTTAAGTATTTCTTCAAGATTTAACCGAATATGAAGAGCTGAAAATAGTCTCTAACTTTTTAGAATCATTTAAAATGTGTTAAATCGCTCTTCAAATACTTTTTAAAATTGTTTTAAACTCTTTAGAAATATTTTAATTTGTCGCAAACATTAGCTGAGTGCGCTAAGGCGATGGCTAGAGGATCCCAGCTACCAAATACTTTTTAAAACTGTCCTAAACCCTTTAGAAACATTTAAAAATAATTTAAATTGTCCTGAAAGCCAGCTGATTGCTCTAAGACGATGGCTAGAGGATCCCAGCTACCAAATACTTCTTAAAACTGCCCTAAACCCTTTAGAAACATTTAAAAATAATTTAATTTATCCTGAAAGCTAGCTAAGTGCTCAAAGACGATGGCTGGAGGATTCCAGCTGTCAAATACTTCTTAAAATTGTTTTAAACAAATAAACAATCATTTTAAAATGTTTTAATTTGTGTTAAAAGCTAGCTGAGTGCTCTAAGACGATGGCTAGAGGATCCCAGCTACCAAATACTTCTTAAAACTGCCCTAAACCCTTTAGAAACATTTAAAAATAATTTAAGTTGTCCTGAAAGCTAGCTGAGTGTTTTAAGACGATGGATAGATGATCCCAGCTGTCAAATACTTCTTAAAATTGTTTTAAACAAATTTAGAATCATTTTAAAATGTTTTAATTTGTCTTAAAAGCTAGCTGAGTGCTCTAAGACGATGACTAGAGGATCCCAGCTACCAAATACTTCTTAAAATTGTCCTAAACCTTTTGGAAACATTTAAAAATAATTTAATTTATCCTGAAAGCTAGCTAAGTGCTCAAAGACGATGGCTAGAGGATTCCAGCTGTCAAATACTTCTTAAAATTGTTTTAAACAAATAAACAATCATTTTAAAATGTTTTAATTTGTCTTAAAAGCTAGCTGAGTGCTCTAAGACGATGGCTAGAGGATTCCAGCTGTCAAATACTTCTTAAAACTGTTCTAAACCCTTTAGAATCATTTAACATATTTTAAATTGTTCTAAAAGCTAGATTAGCGCACTTTAAGCGATGGCAAGATTAATGCAAAGCTTACATTTATAAATTTTCTTTAAAGATTAGATTAGAATTAATTTGAGTCATAATTCTATTATCAGTGTTGATTCATTTAGATAAATTAAAACAGTGTTCAAAACTATAATATATAGTAATGTCCTTGTATTTAATCGATACATTTTTGTTGCAGGTTTCGTTGAAATGAAATTTCGAAAGAAACTAACACTTTCTTTGACATGAAAACATAAAAAATGTTTTAACAAATCAGTTTACAACCAAACTACATATTAATACATTAATTTAAATTGATTATTCTTGGAAAAATTAAAAACCTAGTAAAATGCCGGCCGTCATATCAAAAATGTTGGATAACGACCCAACGCGACGGTTGTTAAACATCCCGTCAGAATACTGGGCAGGAGCGGTCTTCGCTTCAAGTATCCTCTACTATTGGGGCCCACCAATAGCCAACTACTGCCGGGGCGCCCCTCCAAACAAAAAATCATCCAACACTTCAATCAACAACAATCAAACCAAACTAAAAACTAGTTTGGTACCAGATGTGGAGAACTCCGAGAATATTGGGGCAGAAGCACCAGTGGGCCCCAAAACCACAGTCCTAAAACTTGCTTCAAAGATTCCAGCTCTGAATATCGAATTTATTTTTCAGTTTATAAGACTTATAAGAATAATGATTCCAAGTCTATTTTGTCGGGAGACAGTTATACTTACCGGGCATACGGTGTCTCTATTTATCAGGACTTTTCTGTCTATTTATGTGGCAAACATGGAAGGAGCGATTGTAAAGTATATTGTGAGGAAAGACGCCAAGAACTTCGTCCGGATGTTAGTGAAATGGTTTAGTGTGGCGCTACCAGCTACTTTTATCAATTCCATGATCAGATATTTGGAATGTAAGCTCGCCTTAGCTTTTAGGTAAGTTAGAAAGAGTTTAAATTTGGGTTCGTGCGTTTGGGTGATGGTTACTTTATTTCGGAGGGTGAAACATTGGAGAAAATGGTATAGAAATAAATAGATGAATGTGACCAACATTTTATTTTTTATTTGGAATGTTATTGCCTTATAACAATTTATTTCGTAACACATGCACAAGAAACACGTTCTTATTCCCTAATTTGAGAGAGAGAAACACTGCTTTTCTCTCCCTAGGTAGGATGTTTCTCTCCCTAGAGACTACGATTATTAGCTGTTTGCGGTGTTGCCTAGGTAACTAGTTACGCAACCCATATTTGACATTTGTCCCGATAAGACAGTAATTTTTGTGCACTTGTTACGAAAAGTATAATATGCTTCACGGGAGGGCGCGATTATCCCTTGTGTGAAGTTGACAAACCTCGACTTCAACCCTCGCTTACGTCTCGATTTGCCAACTTCACACGCGGGAATAATCGCTTGTTTCCCTCCCTTGTGCATAACATACTATTTGGCAGCTGGGATCCTCTAACCATCGTCTTAGAGCACTCAGCTAGTTTTTAGACAAATTATAATATTTTTTCTACGATTGCTATGAGAAGTTGACAATTACGTTCTCATTTGTCATCGTAAAGTATCTTTTTTGCGCGTCTCCAATGGCAACGCGTGAAAAAGATGTTAAATGCGCGCGTTTCCAATGGCAAATTACCGTGTTCGAGTAACAAAGAATCACTTTACGCTCTTAATACACAAATAACTATTAAATGATTCTGAGAAGGGTATAAAACAATTTTGAGAAGTATTTGGCAACTGGGATCCTCTAGCCATCGTCTTAGAGCACTCAGCTAGCTTTCAGGACAAATTGAAGTATTTTAAAATGATTTTAAAATGTTTAAAACAATTTTAAGAAGTATTTGGTAGCTGGAATGCTCTAGCCATCGTCTTTGAGCACTCAGCTAGCTTTTAGCACAATTTAAAATGTTGGTAAAGGGTTTAAAACAATTTTAAAAAGTATTTGGCAGCTGGGATGCTCTAGCCATCGTCTTTGAGCACTCAGCTAGCTTTTAGCACAATTTAAAATGTTGGTAAAGGGTTTAAAACAATTTTTAAAAGTATTTGGCAGCTGGGATCCTCTAGCCATCGTCTTAGAGCACTCAGCTAGCTTTTAGGACAAATTAAAACATTTTAAAATGATTCTAAAGAGTTTAAGACAATTTTAAGAAGTATTTGGCAGCTAGGATCCTCTAGCCATCGTCTTAGAGCACTCAGCCAGCTTTTACCACAATTTAAAATGTTGGTAAGGGGTTTAAAACAAATTTAAGAAGTATTTGGCAGCTTAAATTGATTCTAAAAGACTTAAGGCAATTTCAAGAACTAAATAAAGATTATGAAGGTTTATTGCGTGAATGAAAGAACAAATTATGAGTATGGATGAAGGAAATTGTTGAAACATAGTGTAATAATGTCTTTACAAAAACATGTTTTGAGTTTATTGGCGACACAAAAGATATGTTAAAAGGTAAACGTGATACTTTATAATATTTTTTGTTTAAATGATAACAAAACATTAATAAATAATAATTTTTAAAAAATTATGCTTTAAACGCCAAACAACATTGAAAACAAAAAAAAACTACTTTCAATTTCAACCACGAACGTCATAGCAACGTCACTCAATGTTTTTTGTTCCAAGTAAAAACAATTTGCGGTT
Organism: Pterostichus niger; assembly: GCA_947425015.1. Lineage (NCBI taxonomy): Eukaryota > Metazoa > Arthropoda > Insecta > Coleoptera > Carabidae > Pterostichus > Pterostichus niger. Next base: position 2,544,754 of record OX380351.1, on the reverse strand, counting down.
GTCCATAGCAATAAATAGTTTTGCACAATATTTAACAATTAAGAATACTTGATTCCTGTACAAAATTAAAATATTTTTGTTGAAATTCGTCCTAGAGTCGGTGGGAATTAATTTTAATAATAATTTCGAAAGATCAGAATATTTTAATTGAATTAGGAGGTCGCCAACTTTACAATGTTGAAATTCTAGTTTTTTTCTACGCTTAACGTAATAATTTGGTGAAAAGCTAAGCTACCTTGGAAATCTGACGGTGAAATAAGTTTCAAGCAAAAAATTAAACAAGATTTCACTTGTTAAAATGAACAGTGCGAGTTAGAAATTACTCTGAGTCTTAATTTGTTGTTATTTAGTTACTGTCATCATTATCGGTGTGTGACCCGGGTCGGGACTGACCTTGACACTTCTAATAACCGGTATAACTCTCTTTTTTGCGTAACTGGTCATCAGGAGAATGGAAAAATGTTGTAATATTCCAGTCTACGATGGCCTTGATCTAGAAATTTCGTTCACTAGCCGCTTCACTTTTATTTTCGCCGCGGGCTATCAGCTTTTGTTTTCATCGGTGAAACACCTGACGATCGCTAATGAACTCTCAACACGAGATTCGAGTGTTTTTTGTAGCATGTTTAATAGTAATTTGATGACTGAAATATGTAATTTTTGGTTGTTACGTAAATGTGTGACATTTTTCTGTTATTTTTATTGCAAAATAAATTATTATGAAGATTTGTGTCGCACAAATGTTGCAATGCTCGATTATTTATTTCTACATTTTAATTTAATCGTATTATATTCATTTAAATTTATTTTGACATTCATACAAGTGAGGATGTAGCTTAAAACTATAGTGTGGGCGCAGCTTTATTACTTTAGTTTCAATTTAGTGGCGCTGTCGTAGCTGTCAATTTTATAAATAAATAATAATATCTTTGATTTCAGAACACGTCTAGTGGAACACAGCTATCAACTATACTTCAAGGATCAAACATATTATCGCACTACAGTGTTAGATTCACGCCTTGACAATTGTGCTCAACGTTTGACAGATGACATCGAAACAGTTTCTTCTGTAGTTGCTCGACTTTACTCCCAAATCACAAAACCATTATTTGATTTACTTCTAATCGGTGTTGCTTTAGCTCGGTTGACAGTCAACGCAAAAGCTAGTCTTTTGCACGGCCCAGTTTTGTGTATTTCTGTAGTTGGTCTTACTGGATATATTTTAAAAGTAGTAAGTCCTCGATTCGGACATTTAGTCGCACAAGAAGCTGAGAAAAAAGGGAGATTAAGACATGTCCACGCTAGATTGATAGCAAACGCAGAAGAAGTAGCTTTTTATAATGGACATAAAGTAGAATTAACACAACTTCGCTCCGCGTACAAAGAGTTATGTGTACATATGAGCAAAGTATTCGGTATAAAGTTATGGTTTGTTATGTTGGAACAATTTTTAATGAAATATTGTTGGTCAGGCGCCGGAATGATTGTAGTTAGTTTACCAATTTTATTAGCAAACGTCAAATCATCATCTTCCAGAGAAGATGGTGATGATGGTGGTATTTCAGATCGAACCCAGTACTTTACAACCGCGAAAAACTTACTTCATTCCGCCTCAGACGCAGTAGAACGTCTCATGAGCTCTTACAAAGAAATCGTTGAACTAGCGGGACACACATCCCGAGTAGAAAACATGTTTGTTGTTTTCGAAGACGCCTCTAAAGGTATTTATAAGAAATCAGCAATTTGTCAAGACAAAACAAAAGCAATTGCTTCCGGGTTGGAGTGGGATAAAGACGGACAACCAATCGCAAAAGGTCGCGTTGTACAGTCACAAAACGATGAGATCGATCTCATCGATGTTCCGATTGTTACACCAAATTGTGACATTGTTTGTACAAAACTAACTTTAAATTTGAAACCTGGTCAACATTTATTGATAACTGGACCGAATGGTTGTGGCAAATCTAGTTTGTTTAGAATATTAAGTGGGTTGTGGCCGGTTTACGGTGGTGAATTGAAACGTCCATCGCGATCAAAGTTATTTTATATTCCTCAACGTCCATATTTGACAATTGGTTCATTACGTGACCAGCTCATTTACCCTGACACACAAAGTGACATGATCAACCGACAAAAAACTGAACAGGACCTTAATAACATTCTAAAATTAGTAAAATTAGAACATGTCGTGAAACGGGATTCATGGGATTCAGTCAATGACTGGACTGATATTCTGTCTGGCGGCGAAAAACAACGCTTGGCAATGGGGCGTCTGTTTTATCACAAACCTAGGTATGCTTTACTCGATGAATGTACAAGCGCTGTCAGCATTGACGTAGAAGCGTCTATGTATCAAACCGCTGTTGAAATGGGAATAACTTTAATGACAATAACTCACCGGCCGACTTTATGGCGGTTTCACACTCATATTTTACAATTCGACGGTTCGGGGAGCTGGTCTTTCGGTTTATTAGATGCAGGAAGACGGTTAGAGCTTAAACAGGAAAAAGCGGAACTTTTGGAAAAGCCGAAGACGGAAGAAAGGGATAGGAGATTAAAGGAATTGTCCAAATTGTTAGGAGAAGATATAAATGAATAAATTGTAAGATAAAAGTGATATATTCTGTTAATTATACGTAATGTTGATATTATTATGTTATTTTTAATTTATGTAAGCAAAATTATTGAAAAATTTGGTTATTTATTATGTGTATGGTTCAAGGATGATGATAAATATATTTTTATGTCTATTTTATGTTGTAAAACCCTTACAAATTGTTTACAATCATTTTACAGTCTTTTAAGTTGTCCTACAAGTTAGCTGAATGCTCTAATATGATAGTTAACCTTTTAAATAGTATGTTATGCATCAAGGGAGGGAAACAAGCGAATATTCCCGCGAGCTGAAGTCGAGGTTTGCCAACTACACACAAGGGATAATCGCGCCCTCCCGTGAAGCATATTATATTTTTCGTAACAAGTGCACAAAAATTACTGTCTTATCGGGACAAATGTCAAATATGGGTTGCGTAATTAGTTATCTAGGAAACACCGCAAACAGCTAATACTCGTAGTCTAGGGGAGAAAAGCAGTGTTTCTCTCTCTAAAATTAGGGAATAAACACGTGTTTCTTGTGCATGTGTTACGAAAAATATTTTAAAGTCTTTTAAATTGTCCTAAAAACTAGCTGAGTGTTTTAAGACGATGGTCAGAGGATTCCGGTTCCCAAATACATTTTAAAACTGTATTCTCAACCCTTTGAAATCAATTTTTAAGTTTCCTTAAAAGCTAGCAGAGTGATCTAATCTGATGGCTAAAAACTATTTGAAATTGTCATAACATTTTGAAATATTTGAAATGTTTTAAATTGTCTTAAAAGTTAGGTAAATGTTTGTGGATGATTAAATACTTCTTAAAATTATTCGGAACCCTGTAAGTTATCCTAAAAGCTAGCCAAAATGATGACAAGATGATTCCAGCTGTCAAATATTTTTTAATACAAATTTTCCCTCGTTTTAAATTTGAAATAGTTGGTAGATAGTGGCGCTGCTGTTGGTAGTATCTGACGTTTAGACAATTACCAAACATGAATTTGCGATTAAATATGTAATTATCGTATAAATAAACAATAAGATTAGATAAAAACAATCAAAATGGACTCTCAACCAGGTATTTATTACACACACATCGTTCAAATACTTTACATGAATACAAACATTTGATTCTGTAGTTACAACATGACTATTCATTGATTTATTCGATTGAAAATGACATCAAACATGGATGGTTGGGCCCCAACCACTATGGTTGCTTTCACAACACCCGCAAACTACACAGACGGTACCAGAATGTTGGACGATCTCCCAATGGATAGCAATTTCGTTTGGCTTTTATGTAGCCTCATTTTTGCTATCTCTTGGGTAATGTACATTACTTATTACAATTCGAGGCTTACTGGCTACATTATTACTAAAGTAGTCAACAGATTATTCATCAGTGATGGCTACTTTAAAATAGGTATGTTTTTCTAACAAAGTTTTAAGTGACATTTATTTACGGAAATATTTATTCAGGTTCTTTAACATTAAACGTGCTTAGTGGAAAGATTATGTTTCGTGATTTTGTTTATATTACACACGATTATACAGTTCGTGTACAAGATGGCTACTTGATCTTTCGTTGGTGGCGTAGCTATGTTCCTAAAGACGTAAGCGAAGATCTGTCGCATTCGGACACCAGACTGAGTGTTGTGCTAAATGGATTCGAGCTCCATGTTTACAATAGAGGCGCTGTTTACGCTACGTTAGAAAGAACTTTTGGGTTGGATCCTTGTATGTTCCCTCCAGGTAGTGGGGGTCCAGGAGGCCCCGAGGAAGACGAACAAGCCATGAATGATGAAAATATTGACAGGTGGGTGGTTTATGAGGTGGTATAAATATAGTATGTTATGCATCAAGGGAAGGATAATCGCGCCCTCCCGTGAAGCATATTATACTTTTTCTACGATTGCTATGAAAAGTTGACAATTACGCTCTCATTTGTCATCGTAAAGTTGACGTTTTCTGTGGAACAATCGAAAAATATCTTTTTTCTACGATTGCTATGAAAAGATGACAATTACGCTCTCATTTGTCATCGTAAAGTTGACGTTTTTTTGTGGAACAATCGAAAAATATCTTTTTTGCGCGTCTCCAATGGCAACGCGCGAAAAAGCCGTTAAATTCGCGCGTTTCCAATGGCAACGCGCGAAAAAGATTATTTCAATAGTTACCAGGGATACAAACAAAACAGAAACTTGTCATATTGACAGTTAACAAAACGAATTTAGTTTTAGACGTATACCTACGTTTTTTAATAACTTTAAGATGCAATCGTAGAAAAAATGATGTGTGTATCACGAGCGTAAAGTGTCTATGTTCCTCTTGCACTATTGCAGCTCTCGCCTTCGACTCTCGCTGCAATTACCGTGCTCGAGTAACAAAGACTCACTTTACGCTCTTAATACACAAATAACTATTTTGTGCGTCTCCAATGGCAATTCACGAAAAAGATGTTAAATGCGCGCTTATTTCAATAGTTACCAGGGATACAAACAAAACAGAAACTTGTCATATTGACAGTTGACAGAACGAATTTATTTTCAGTACGTATACGTTTTTTAATAATTTGAAGATGTAATCGTAGAAAAAATGATGTGTGTATCACGAGCGTAAAGTGTCTTTGTTCCTCTAATACTATTGCAGCTCTCGTTGCAATTACCGTGTTCGAGTAACAAAGAATCACTTTACGCTCTTAATACACAAATAACTATTTTCTACAACCATTTAAAAAAGTGGGCGTTTTTGAACTTATTTTTATTATGAAAGTAGCAGATTTTTGCACTAGTGCAAAAATGTGAATTATTTCTGCACTAGTGCAGAAAAGTAATTTAATATAAATAAACTCTATACAGTATACTTTCTATTAATATTTATGGAAGCAAATTTAATGTTGTGTGGAGGATGTTGTCAAGCGGTAGGCGTTTATTTTATGTTCTTTTAATATATTTTTATTAAACAAATTGGACATACATTTATATATATAGCAAAATTAATTATATTTTTCTTCTCTTCTTTTTGACAGTGAAAAAAATAATCACATTCTGTTTTCTTATGTTGCTCGGCAGCCGTAGCGTAGCAACACACGGGAAACACCTGTGAAGTCCCTCACAGTTCGGCCAATCCTGACGCGACATTGTCCTCGATGTCAACTGGCTCTTTCTTCCGTGATCGCAGACAGCTCCACCTGGAATCTTCTTCATTGTCTTCAACAAATGTTGGAGTTTCCTCTTCCTTTTCTTCGTATTCGTCTTCTAGCGTAGAAGATGATTCTTCATTTTCGTCTTGTTCTTTGGACTGTATCTCATCATCATCTTCATCTTCATCTTCGGAGTCATCTAGTGGACCTATCCACTTTTTCATTCGCTCGGGTGGTAATATACCGTCGTACGGCCTCTGCGAAACTGGATGACCTGGAATATCTCTAACAACATATCGATCTTTATCAAGAACGGAATGGATGATGTAAGGACCAACAAATTTTTGAGACATTTTAGGACTTCGGTCTGTCGGGGTTGTAGTTCTCTCAATCATGATGTATTCACCTACTTTATATTTATGGTGCATTTTCCTTTTTTTATCATAGCGTTCTTTGGTCTTCTTTTGTTGTATTTTTGTATTTTGAATTGCTTCTTTTCGTATTGACTCTCTCTTTTTCTCGTACTCACCTACAGTTATATTTTCTTCAATTATTTGTTGCATTTCTATTCCAAATCCATGTGACAATTTAAAACCAAAAAACAACTCGCTAGGACATTTATTTGTCGTTTTCTGTTTAGTCATGTTCAATGACAATTGCACTTTATCGAGACATTTGTGCCATTCGTTTATATTCGTTGACATTTTTAAAAGAGCTGGCATGATTGTTTTATTGTACCTTTCTACTTGTCCATTACTCCTTGGTGTTCGTACTGCAACTAATACATGTTGTATGTTATTTTCTTCGCAAAAACTTCTAAATGTTTCACTTGTAAAAGCAGAACCTCTATCTGAAACAATTCTTCTCGGTACACCAAAAATTTTGAACAACTGCTTCAATGCTCTTATAACTTCTTCAGAATTTGTTGTTTTAGTAGGTTCTAAAAATATAAATTTTGTGAAACCATCTATTATTGCTAGTATATGTTTGTATCCTCTAGTAGTTCTTTCTAATGGGCCTAAATGATCAATGTGTAATGTTTTCCAGGGCTCTGTACCTTTTTCAATACAATGAAGAAACCCTTCATTCTTGTTTGTCTTGTAGTTATATTCCATGCATTTTATACATCTGGATAAACATTTTTTAACGTACTTACGCATTCTTGGGAAATAATATAAAGTTCTAAGTTCTTCTAAGGTTTTTTCGGATCCTAGATGACAAATTTTCTCATGAGTTTTCGTAACTAACTGATGACGAAGTTGTCTGGGAACAACAAGTAAAAGTTTATCGTTAACACGTTTCATTAGATTTTCATTAACAATTTCAAAATCGTGAGGTTTTTGGTTATTTAATATTTTATTCTTTATTTCCATTATTTCTGAGTCTTTATTCTGTAAAATAGCAATGTTTTCTACCTCTTTATATTCTTCATCAACTAAATTCACCGGTACTATACGACTGAGACAGTCAACATGTCCCATTTTGTCGGCGCTTCTATGTTGGGCATCAAAATCAAAATTTTGAAGAATTAAACTCCAACGTAAGATTTTTGAATTTTGGTCTTTTTTCTTCAATGTCTGTGTTAAAGCATTACAGTCTGTAATTAAGGTAAATCGTTTGCCCAGCAAATAAATTCTGAATTTTTGTAGCGCATATACCACAGCTAGCAATTCTAATTCGAAACTGTGCAATTTCGATTCAGTTTCATTTGCCTTTATACTTGAATAATAAATAGGGTGAAATTTTCCGTTATGTTTTTGCATTAGTATTGCACCAAATCCACTAGTACTTGCGTCTGTGTGTAATTCAATCTCTTTATCAGGATCGTACAATTTTAGTATAGGTTCGTTGATCAAGTGATATTTCAGTTTATTGACAGCTTCAATTTGTTCAGATTTAATTTCAAAGTCTACATTTTGTCTTAATAAGTTTGTCAAAGGTTTTGCAATAATTGCATAATCTTTAATAAATCGTCTAAAGTAACCTGTCAACCCTAAAAACATTCGTATCTGTCTCTGGTCTTTTGGTATTGGAAAATTCTGAATGACTTTAGATTTTGCCGAACCGGGTCTAATTTGGTTGTGACTAATATGGTACCCTAAATAGTCTAACTCTGTATATAAAATTTGACACTTGTCAAAACGTAATTCTAATCCAAATTTAAGCATTAAATTTAGGACCTCTTTGAATATCTCTATGTTCTCTTGAATTGTATTTGTTGCAATCAACAAATCGTCCATATATACTTGCACTTTATTCGTTCTAATTAAATCGCGAAAAATTCTTGTAACGTATCGCATAAAAACCGAAGGCGAATTAACTAACCCAAATGGCATTTTCACAAATTCATATTGCCCGTTGTGTATTACAAACGACGTATATTTAATTGAATCAGAATGAACCTTTACGTGATAAAAACCGTTTTTTAGATCAAGTGCTGTGAAATATTTAGCGTTACTCAAATTATTTAAAAGATCATCAATATGTGGCAGTGGAAATTTATCTTTTACCGTTTCCTTATTAAGCGCGCGATAATCTACACATAAACGACCTTCTCCATTTTTCTTTGCAACAAGCACAACTGGACTAGCGTATTCGGAATTACTAGGACGGATTACACCCTTTGCTAACAATTCATCAATAATTTTATTTATAACTTCACGTTCATGGTACGATACTCTCCGCGGTGAAGTGCAAATGGGCTTGTTTGTTTTTAAATCTATTTTCATCTGTAAATCCTCATCGTCAACTTCACATGGACAACTAGTTCGTAACATATTATAATTGGAAATTAGATTAGACACTTCCTGTTTTATTTTAAAATTTAAAACGGGATTAATATTGAATTCCGGGTCGCAAACATCTGTTTGAATCTGCATCATGGCACTTTCATATGAAACATCAGCTTCCATTGGTTTTGAAAATGCAATGCCGTCTTTATGAACATGCCACTCTACCGAATCAAGGAATTTTTGTCCGAGTATAACGTCGTTACTAATCGAATCTTTTGGAACCACGACCGCGCTTATTTCGTAGTCATAGTCATCAATTTTAACAGTGAATCTAGCTATTTTGTCACAGTTTACTCTACTGTTATTCAATCCTACTAAAACAGTGTTACATTTTTCAGTTATTAAATCAGTTGCAAAACAGTCTTTGATCAAATTCATTTTACTACCTGTATCGATTAAAGCAATTAAAATGTCATTATAAATCTTAATTGGTTTAATAAACTTTGAAATCGAACCTACAAAGTTTGTGTTCTGAAATATGTTAGATACAGGTCTACCAACCTGTACTGATTTCCGTTCTGTTGTGGCTGTAGTACAATTTCGGGATATGTGACCCAGCTGATTGCATTTAAAACATTTGATGGGTGTCATTGTTAAACTTGTTTGATTTCTAGCAACATTGGTTCCTGTCTCTGAAGACTTCTCACGCGGTTCTTGTATTTTGCTGGATTTTTCTGTTTCTTTATTGTGTGGCTCTTTGAATCTGTCGATGTTTAGTTCAGCTGCAACCATTTTCATACTCTGAAACAGACTTTTTAACGTTTTATGCTGTGCACAAACCATCTGTGTACGAAGCGTAAAATTATCTATGCCCTTAATAACATGAGATATTATTTCAGCCTCTGAAAGTTTAGCCCTTCGCGCAATCCTAACTTTGTCATAATAATAATCCTCAAATCTCTCTCCGCGTTTCCAGTGACGAGCCCTTATTTTGTCCATGATAGTTGCGATGTCTTCGTATCTCACAAACATATCTTTCAACTCGACTTTAATTTCAAACCACTCCATTCTACAGGTTTCTGGATTAGATTGGTACCACTGTTTAGCATTAGATACTAATTTGTTTGTAGCTAACAACTTGATTACATCATCAGTTAACGAATAAATACTTTGGACATCATCAACACGTTTTAACCATGTTTCTATATCATCAGACTCACTTCTACCACCAAAGATAGGTATTTGTAACGATATTTCTGAATACGGTACACTTACGTTAGTTTGATTCCGTATATTGTCTCTTTGCCTCAAAATTTGTAGCTCATTGTCTCTTGTCTGTAGCATTCCTAACATCGTTGTAAGATGCGCCATCATCTGTTGTATTGTTGGCTGTTCAGCGGCATCCACAACTTGCGCCGTCCCATCTTCAGCCTCAGAAATAGAATCGTGATGCATCTCCTTAATTCCTTTCCCGATTCTTCAGTACGTCGAATAACGGATGAGAATAATTAAGGAAGGATATGGACACAGGGATGAGATCGTATTGACTCTGTACGTCGGCCAAACACAAATCAAATCCGCCAATTCCTAAAATATCAATCACGTATCTATTACGAATTAATCAATATTATCCCACTTCTGAGATCTGTGGAGGATGTTGTCAAGCGGTAGGCGTTTATTTTATGTTCTTTTAATATATTTTTATTAAACAAATTGGACATACATTTATATATATAGCAAAATTAATTATATTTTTCTTCTCTTCTTTTTGACAGTGAAAAAAATAATCACATTCTGTTTTCTTATGTTGCTCGGCAGCCGTAGCGTAGCAACACACGGGAAACACCTGTGAAGTCCCTCACAGTTGCAGCATTTGCTTCTTCTATAATGTCTATAGAATATAATACGTGTTCGCCACTTGATTCAAACATTTTTAAAATTGAAAGCACGGAGAAATTTTTCCTCATTATCAACAAAATAATTGAGTTTGTTTGTCATTGTCAGTTGTCATGGATACATTAAACCATGTATCTTTCTAAAGTTTCTAAATTAGTACAAAATTTCAGAGATGTTACAATTACTGAAATTTGTTTTATTATTTTTATCAAAATTTGGTTTATGGTTGTAGAAAAAATAGTGTACGCAACTCGTGCAGAAAGGGTTTTTTTTTTAACTCACGGTCCACTCATTCAATAAAACCCATCTTTCTGCACTTGATACGTAAATAACTATTTCGTAACAAGTGCACAAAAATTACTGTCTTATCGGGACAAATGTCAAATATGGGTTGCGTAACTAGTTACCTAGGCAATGCCACAAACAGCTAATAATCGTAGTCTCTAGAGAGAGAAACATGCTACCTAGGGAGAGAAAAGCAGTGTTTCTCTCTCTAAAATTACAGAATAAGAACGTGTTTCTTGTGCATGTGTTACGAAAAATAATAACGTGTTTTATTTATTTTCGGTGACAGACAAAATTCAATAGCAGAAACTGAAGACAGACGAAGTCGTCAGCGCCCAGAAGCTGCAATGGCTCGTACTTGGCGAGATTTAATCCCAGTCATTAAAGTTGACATTTCTAGCGGTCGTGTTGTCTTCGGTAATAGATTAGTCCCAACTAGTTTAAGTATCACCGTTGAAGAATCGCACTGGGTAAGAAACAGTTCATTCTAAACTGTCTTCTGCCTATGGCATACTGGTCAATGTGCGTCGATGAGCATCGATGAAACAACAGAACGCACTCTTCATTGACAAACAATAAAAGCTTCTAAAGTTGAGAAAGAAAAACTAAATTTCAAAAATATGCTAACGTGAAGTGAGACACAAAAGATACGAGTGAAATGAGATACTAATAAAATATCAAACTAAACACTTGTATAAGTCTCACAAAATTCAGCCTCCAAGTCACCTTATGAGGGCATCATCAGAGGCTGGCCAGCACAGTTAGTAACCATCGACGCGTTTCGCTCTTATTAGAGCTCATCAGTATGGTATAACTCACTTCTTCACCTAGAACAAAGTTCACGTGAAGATGCTGGTGACGAAGGACTGTGCCAGCAGAGAATAAGATCTCTAAAAAACAGTAAGATGACATGAGAAGTTCTGTCGAATCAGTAATGCCATCTACCGAAAAAAGCAAAAGCTACGAAATAGCAATTTAAATAAAAAACAATAAAGACAAAATTAATTGTCTTTAAATGCTCACTTGGTGAAACTAGGTTTAATAATAAAATATCAAACTAAACACTTGTCTAAGTCTCACAAAATTCAGCCTCCAAGTCACCTTATGAGGGCATCGTCAGAGGCTGGCCAGCACAGTTGGTAACCATAGACGCGTTTCGCTCTTATTAGAGCTCATCAGTATGGTATAACCTACTTCTTCACCTAGAACAAAGTTCACGTGAAGAAGCTGGTGACGAAGAACTGTGCCAGCAGAGAATAAGATCTCTAACAAACTAGTAAGATGACATGAGAAGTTCTGTCGAACCTGTAATACCTGTATGTTAGAGATATATTCTCTGCTGGCACAGTTCTTCGTCACACAGCTTCTTCACGTGAACTTTGTTCTAGGTGAAGAAGTGTGTTGTCTATGGTTACTAACTGTGCTGGCCAGCCTCTGACGATGCCCTCATAAGGTGACTTGGAGGCTGAATTTTGTGAGACTTAGACAAGTGTTTAGTTTGATATTTTATTTTTAAACCTAGTTTCACCAAGTGAGCATTTAAAGACAATTAATTTTGTCTTTATTGTTTTTTATTGAAATGAGATACGTTCGTTTCATCGATGGAAATAGAGGAGCCTCTAATTTTCGTCGATGACGGGTGTGTTATGTTGTTTCATCAAAGAGCTCATCGATGCTCATCGACGCTCATCGACCAGTGTGCCATAGGCATTAGATGTTGGCTACAAGATTGCCATCTTTCAGGTATATTCAACAAAACCAGCGGCAAGCACGTTGGACAAATTGATGCATTTTGTGAAATGTTGGGCTGAAAATGCTCGAGTAATGTTGGCACCATCTCCAAAGTACACTGGCATGTTGGACGAGCCCCCGAGGTACATGGGGGAAGGGTTTGTGCTGATGGCGACCAACTATATGGAACTTTATGCTTATATGGATGAACCGGGCTTGGTAAGTTAAAAGAATTTAAAATAAAATAAATATCATCACGCCTTTTATCCATTACTGGGTGTGGCACTCTGCCTAAGCAGATTTTGGTAAGTGATATATTTTTTCGCGTGAAGTGTGGTTACCAGCCGTTAAAGATATTAGTGGAGGGAAAGCCACAGGGGTAGATTTAATTGTTTGTCGGCTGTGGGGATCGAACCAGGGTTCTTAAGATCCACCACTGAGCCACCTGTCCCGTTAAACATTTGGTGAAAATGTAGAATAACTAATTTACTACTGGAAAATTGTTGTATTTTTGGTGTAAAATTGTTTAAATCATTTCAAAAATATAATAATAAAAAAATAAAAATGTAAAGTAAACACTTGGCTATGTTTCACAAAATTGAGCCTCCAAGTCACCTTATGAGGGCATCGTCAGAGGCGGGCCAGCACAGTTCAGTTAGTAACCTTCTTCGTCACCAGCTTCTTCACGTGAACTTTGTTCTAGGTGAAGAAGTGAGTTATACCATACTGATGAGCTCTAATAAGAGCGAAACGCGTCTATGGTTACTAACTGAACTGTGCTGGCCAGCCTCTGACGATGCCCTCATAAGGTGACTTGGAGGCTGAATTTTGTGAAACATAGCCAAGTGTTTACTTTACATTTTTTTTAAACCTTGTTTCACCAAGTGTTGGATGACAATTAATTTTGTCTTTGTTGTTATATAATAATAAACTTCAAAATTTTAAATAAATAACAGATACTTTCAGCGCCATCTCTTAGAAAAATGTTCGACTTCAAATAGTGTTGTCAACTACAACAATATTACAGGACGCATTTTTTGTATTTTTCTAATTTTTATTGTATCTATTAGCAATATAATTTAAGTACTTACATTAAATTATAAATATAAACCTTTTTACTTTCTTGTACGAAGTAAAGGAAGTATTGTAATCGCAAAAATATGCATTTTGGCCATCCCTGAATCCATTTTGAGTAATTTCGTCGTGACGTCTGTACGTACGTATGTATCTCGCATAACTCAAAACCGGTAAACCGTAGAAAGTTGAGGTATTTAGGACTGTTATAACATCTAGTTGTGCACCTCCCTTTTTGCTCATTATATAACTTCCGGAAGTGCTACTTTACTTGAATCATAGATTTTCATGAAAAACTATATTCAAATATAATCCAAAACTTTTCAAATTTGGTATATAAGACTACTATATCAATGCAAATAACATAATAGATTTTGGTTCAAATGGACTTACCGGAAGTGATACATTACATGAAGCTGCTAACAGTTGAAAAAAATGGTATTATTCTGATTTAAGAAATAAATGCTGCAAATAAAAGTTTTAGAGAATTAAATTCTGCGTCTAGCACATTAAGAATTTTTAAATTAGCTTTTTGCATAAACGAGATATCTAAATTTAAATATTATATATTTTTTTATTTAAAAAAAATTAAGTTTGCTATGGATTAGAACAAAAAATAAAAGATTTAATGTCAAATATGTGGAATTAAAAATATATCTATAGTTTAATACGCGTACAAGGAAGTCATGTGGTGTCCACATCAGATTTTTTAAATTAAGTTTGCTATAAGAAAAAAAAACAAAATTTAATGTCAGATATGTGCAATTAAAAAATATCTAGTTTAATACGCATACAAGGAAGTCATGTGGTGTCCACATCAGATTTTTAAAATATGTATTTGATTTTGGTATAGTATATTTTCTACGTATTGGTAACATTGCTTCGAATTCAGTATTTCTCTAAGAGATGGCGTTGATGTCAGCTGTCAGTTTGAAGTTTAATGTTCTTTATTTGTGCTTAATTTTTAAGTGTTTTAAATAGTGCTTTTTATCAATTTTCGTGCAGTAAGACAGTTTTGATGACTGTAGGTGCCAGAACAGCCTGTCCTAGTCCGTTTAGCAAACGGAGACATCGTGGAATCCGCTCCACCGATGTGGGGCATCGATATAAAATGCGGCAAAGGCACAGACTTCAGTTACGGTCCATGGGCCGACCGTCAACGCGAACATTTATTCAAATTCTTCTACCCAAACGATTTCCAATCAATGCGAATCACACGTCCGCCAAAACCAGGCGACAAACGTCAAATGCATACATTCGACATTCGACTTAGCATGTTAAACGAAGCAACCATCGACGTCTTATTCTCAAAAAACAAAGAAACAAACGCTATTCACATCAACGTAGGTGCTGGAAGTTACTTAGAGATAACTCTTCCATGGATTGTACTTCAAGATGGATGCGCTACTAAAATTACCGGACAGTTATTACACTTAGAAGCCACCACTAGCTTACAATACCGAGATTTAGTTTCTAGTGAAACACTCGAATTTTCAGTTAATTGTCAATATCCTCTTATTTGGAATCATCACCAAAAATGGGAGCTTACTTTAACCGGCTGCAAAGCTACAGTGAATTTAGTCTACGGACATAAAAACTTCTTCTCTGATATGCTCAACGACTGGAGTTCCAAACATCGGCCAGATTTGATGAGTTTTGTACCGTATACTTGGCGTTTAGGCTTGACTTTAAAACACTGTGAACTTATAATCCCTTCTAACATGTACAACTGGATGGATTGCAGTTCCGCGGGAGGGAAACAAAGATTAGAAAACTCTCGACTTGCTCTTTGTGCTCATTTATTCCATTTAAGTTTTGATTTACCTTTCGAGCAATTTCTACCAGAAACTGTTCCTCTAAACTTTAGTATTCAAGCAGAAAGCATTGATCTAAGTTTATTTATTCCAGAAAACCACACAAGTCGAAATATTATAGTAGCTTTGGATAAATACGCTCGAGTTTTGTCGAAAGAAGGTAGTCTGAGACAAAAAACTGAAAACATTCCAAAATGGAGGAATATTTGTCAAAAAAATATCGGTTGGATTGATTTTTGGTGGATTCCAATTGGCGCTATTTCCATTCAATGGGTTTACCATCCTGCTCCACCCTTAGGGCCCCAACCCCAAGCCGATATCTCAACTCCAGTTAAAGAAGAGTTGTTGTTAAGTCCAATGAGGTTCCCTCATGGAAAAAAACGGCCTCATAGATCACCTGAGGGTCATAGAAAATTTGACCCGACGACTTTATCTCCAGATAAAGTCACAGTTGAACTTGAAATTGGTCCTAGTGTCTTTCTTCTATACGGTACAGCTTTGAGAAACTTTGTACATTTAAAAGAAAATATCTTCGGCGATGATCAACTGTTTACTGATATGTATCAAACCAGCAGTAATATTACTTCATCAGCGTTAAACAACGAAAAATCTGATGATTCCATCCACGACGACTTTGATTTCCGGTACTACCGTCCTCTAGAAGTCGATGTTTCAGTTATAATGCACGATATTCAAGCACATTTACTAAAATTCTGTTCCATAAACGACCCTCCCTGTCCGGTGATTCTTGTTGAACGATTCGGATTTGAAATGAAGAAGAGATACGATCAAACTGAGCTGCAGTTGCTGCTCTCGCCAAGTGTACTTCTTGTTTCGGATTCTATGGGACGAATTGGAGCAGATGAGAACTTACAAAATGGTCGGTTAGCACTTGGTTCGCTTCAGCTACGTGGACATGCGATGTTTAGTGATTTTGAACGAGGTTTAGATGAGGATACGGTTGAATATGCTTGGCTTCTGGAGCTACAACTTGGGAAATTGTCCGGAAAATTAACCACGCCTCAATTACATCAACTTGTCACTAGTTTAGAAACTTTGGTTTATCTGATTTCTGACTCTGAGAATGAATTAACTTCACCTCATTTTCCAACTAAACCTGGTGATAATCCAATTGATTTATCGATTAAAGACCAAATTACAAACACACAAAATGCAGTGACTTCGTTGTCTACTGCAGTAAGACAGTCTTTATCCAGTACAGGGCCCCAAAGTTCCACGTTACAAGCTTTACTCCAAACCCGACAAAACTTAAAACATTTCCATTCAGAAAAAACAGATTCGCCAGCTTCTGGAAACAATACAACATCAAAACAAACAATCAATAGACCACCGAAGATTCAAGAAGTGGGCACTAGTAACAGTAAACAGCCCCCAGAACAAGATGAAGAAGACACGAATCATTTAGCGCATAAATTAAAGTATAAATTCTGTCGGGTGACAATCGATGCTTTAGATTTGTGGTTAGTCGAGTCCGGAGCAGCTCTGCAACTGTGGATCTCACCAATAAGAATCGCCAATTGCAATCTACACGGGAAACAAGTCGGGGCGGGGCTCAGTTGTGTCGTCTACAACGCAATGATTCGACAGTTAGTTTGTCAGACGAATAATTACAAATCTAGGGTCCCTAATCCATCTGGGGAGTTTGATACTTGGTTGGAAGTTGGCGCAGTGAGTCTAGGGACTTTAGTGATTGAAGCCATCTTGTCACCAGCTGCTCCGGAGAATCAGGTGCTTCAGCATCGGTTTTTGAAGCAACATGATGATAAGTCTAGACGGTTGTGGTTTCTTTGGGGTGGAGCGAAGTGTGGGTGTATTGGAGGCTGTTCGTTTTTTGGGAATAATAGGAACGGACATAAGTTTTTTAAGCCTAGTCAATCGGATTTGCAAGATGGGATTAATATTGCAGCGTTCAAGTAAGTGGTTCAGTGATAATTAAACTTGTTTAAGTATTTTAAAGTATTTTTTCTACGATTGCTATGAAAAGTTGACAATTACGCTCTCATTTGTCATCGTAAAGTTGACGTTTTCTGTGGAACATTCGAAAAATATCTTTGTTGCGCGTCTCCAACGGCAACGCGCGAAAAAGATTATTTCAATAGTTACCAGGGATACAAACAAAACAGAAACTTGTCATATTGACAGTTAACAAAACGAATTTAGTTTTAGACGTATACCTACGTTTTTTAATAACTTTAAGATGCAATCGTAGAAAAAATGATGTGTGTATCACGAATGTAAAGTGTCTTTGTTTCTCTTACACTATTGCAGCTCTATTTTCTACGATTGCTATGAAAAGTTGACAATTACGCTCTCATTTGTCATCGTAAAATTGACGTTTTCTGTGGAACAATCGAAAAATATCTTTTTCTACAACCATTAAAAAAAGTTTTTGAACTTATTTTTATTATGAAAGTAGCAGATTTTTGCACTAGTGCAAAAAATGTGAATTATTTCTGCACTCGTGCAGAAAAGTAATTTAATATAAACAAATCATGTTCTTTTTCATATCTTTTTCTCGATTTATTTAGAAGCAAATTTAATGTTGCAGCATTTGCTTCTTCTATAATGTCTATAGAATCTAATACGTGTTCGCCACTCGATTCAAACATTTTTAAAATTGAAAGCACGGAGACATTTTTCCTCATTATCAACAAAATAATACAAAATTTCAGAGATGTTACAATTATTGATATTTGTTTTATTATTTTTATCAAAATTTGGTTTATGGTTGTAGAAAAAATAGTGTACGCAACTCGTGCAGAAAGGGTTTTTTTTTAACTCACGGTCTTGCAGCATTCGCTTTGCTCAACGGACCACTCATTCAAAAAAACCCATCTTTCTGCACTTGATACGTAAATAACTATTTTTGCGCGTTTCCAATGACAACGCGCGAAAAAGATATTAAATGAGTGCTTATTTCAATAGCTACCAGGGATACAAACAAAACAGAAACTTGTTATATTGACAGTTGATAGAATGAATTTATTTTCAGTACGTATACGTTTTTTAATAATTTTAAGATGCAATCGTAGAAAAAATGATGTGTGTATCACGAGCGTAAAGTTGCACTATTGCAGCTCTCGCTGAAAGTACCGTGCTCGAGTAACAAAGAATCACTTTACGCTCTTAATACATAAATAACTATTTTCTACTTCCGTTAGGATAAAGACGTTTTATTTCACTTATTTGAGTTAGGTAATGAAGTGCATTATTTAACTAGTGAAATAATGAGGTAACATAGCAACAGATATCTTGGTAGACGAATTCTGATGTGTTATTCTTTTATTTTTTGAATTTATAACTGTCATTAATATGTCAAAATTTCATAATTTCAAAAACGCTCTTTCGTATTTATTAGAACGGAAGTAGAAAAAATATTGTATGCAACACGTAAGAAAACTCGGTTATTACCTTACTTATGTGTTTACATAACTCGGCTACGCCTCGTTCTGCAAATTTCACATGCGTAAGGTAATAACCTTCATTTCCTTACTAGTTTCATAAATAGCTATTAAAATGCTTAAACAAGTAAGGTTATTATCTTACGCATGTGAAACACATAAGTAAGGTAATAACCTTATTTCCTTACTAGTTTCATACAATATTTTTTCTACTTCCGTTCTAATAAATACGAAAAAGCGTTTTTGAAATTATGAAATTTTGACATATTAATGACAGTTATATATTAAAAAAATAAAAGAATAACACATCAGAATTCGTCTACCAAGATATCTGTTGCTATGTTACCTCATTATTTCACTAGTTAAATAATGCACTTCATTACCTAACTCAAATAAGTGAAATAAAACGTCTTTATCCTAACGGAAGTAGAAAAAAGTATTTAAAACTCTCTTAAATGTTAGTTAAGTGTTATAAGAAGATAGCTAGAGGGTTTCACTTCTCAAATACGTTTTTTAGACAAATTTTAAATGTTTTAAAACGTGTTAAAAGCTAGCTCAGTTCTCTAAGACGATGGCTAGACAATCCCAGCTATAAAATACATCTTAAAATTGTCTCAAATCATTTAAAAATATTTTCAACTAACCATATTACAATGTTCTAGAATCAACGATGTCGGAAAAGACCTCGGCTACGGACAAAGTCTCCTCCACGACGGCCAACTAGTCTTCCGTACTCCTCCTTACACAGCCCAAGAAATCCTCCTTCAGGAGACGCTACCTCGAGCTGGAGCACCTGCACCTCGCGCACCACCATCAGCTGGGCCCCCAGCACGTCCTGTGAGCCCCATGCCACCTAGTTCAGCATCCCCAGTCAGCAGCGCACCGGAACGAAGAGTTAACCGACGATTTTCCTACACTTTAACAAGAAATTCCAACCGGGACGTTCCTTATGCCAGACTAGTCGAACAACCCACTCTTCCAGCGAAGCTAGACTCAGATTCTAAGCTTCATACTGAAAAGAAAACTATTTTAATCGTTCCAGACCCTGAAACCGGTCCTAAAAACTCTGTCAGCGATTCTAAACTAGCCGTTGATTATTTTACAACCGATACAAATCATCATAATCAAGTCAAGAGCGAGACATGTTCACCTCAACCTTCTAACCGTTCCGTAGAACATTCCCCAAACTTAGTAAACGTTTCTGAATCACACCATTCACTTAGCACTCGACTAGGCTCAGAAGAACGTCTTCGACAAGAAGTACAACGAACTATTTCAATGTCGAGCGAAAATCAATCCGAAGCTTTCTTCTCAGCTGATGAAGACTTGAACCCAAGCAGGACATCATCACTAAGACACTCGATCATTGGGTCTGGGAGTGTACTTAATCAACAACCGAATATTCATCAAACAGAAGCGAATAAAATGGATTCCAGCTGTGTTGTAACTAGAAAGAAGTTTGCAAGTGATTTGTCGATTGTGACTGATCGGATGGGGGCCCACCATGGAGCAGGCGGTGCGGGGGTTAGTGTTGGAGGAGGATCGGGGCCTACTTCGTTGACGGAGTGTGTTAGGACGAGGTTGTCCAGTCATAGAAGTGATCATGAAATACATACGCCAGAACATCGAAGTTTTGGTTATCGAGCGAAGGAAGGTCAACAAGCTATACAAAATGGAGATTTAGTAAGTGGTGCTAACTTTCTAATATTTAGTTTTTACTAGATTTGGTTAGAAGGCACTTTACTTTGTGTTAGAATACACTTTTGGTTTCTATTTGTAAATTAGAAAACGGTTGGTAGTTAATTTTCGGACTAAAAAGAAATAAAATAAATAAATACCGGGAGTTTTTCTTATCAGTAAACATAGGGATATATCATTACCATAGTTACAGTTAAAAAGTTTGACAGCAATGCATTAGAGCGTTTATTTTAAAAGTAAACATAGGAAAAATAACATTGAAGTGTAATAGTCTATAGTCTAAAAGAAACATTTTAAGTTTAAACAAATTAAATGAATTTGAATTACTTTAAATTACATTAACTAAACGTTAGGTATAAATTTAGAACCTCAAAACAATCCAAAAGTTCTTTTGTGTAGAGGTTTGTTCGCAAATTCTTCGTTTAAGAGCTCGTACATACAAATCATGAGACTGTTGGATTAAACCAGTTCAAAAATCGAAAATTATTAAAATGTGGTTCTATATAATTCAGACCACGAGAAATCGAATGGCGCAAAGCACATCTTCATATCTTTTTTAGTTTTTGAGTTACAGCGATTTTTGCCTTTTTTTTAGCTCAACTTTCAAAGTCCATAACTCAAAAACTAAAAGAGATATTGAAATTCGGTTTGAACGAGTGTATTTCTCGTGCGCTACTTAACTTGTACAGGTACTTTGAAAATTTTGAAAATTTTTCAATTTTTTTCAAAATTTTTCGTCCTTAATATTTCAAAAACTTGAAAAGATAATGAAAATCTGAAAACACCAGTGAATTTCTGGCGTGAAAATACATAAGTATGCAAATTTTCACAATAAAATTCGCACGGATAAATTTTTTATTATAAAAAAACGAGAAATGGCCAAAATCCGTAAAAATACCCCTTAAGAAATTTCCATAAAACGGCCATTTTCGATTTTTTATAATAAAAAATGTATCCATCAGAATTTTCTTCTGAAAATTTGCATTTCTATGTATTTTTATGCTAGGAATTCACTGGTGTTTTCATATTTACATTATCTCTTCAACTTTTTGAAATATCGACAAAAGAAAATTTCGAAAAAAATAGAAAAATTTTCAAAATTTTCAAAATACCGATACAAGTTAAGTAGCGCACGAGAAATACACTCGTTCAAACCGCATTTCAATATCTCTTTTAGTTTTTGAGTTATGGCGTCTCAAAGTTGAGCTTTAAAAAAATTCAAAAAGTCGCTGTAACTCCAAAATTAAAAGAGATATTGAAACGCGGTTTGAACGAGTGTATTTCTCGTATTTCTGAACTATATAGAAACATATTATAAAAATTTTGACTTTGCGATAGCAGATCTTAATAAACTATACATTTTAAGCCGTTAAGTACAGTAACCAATTTTATTAACTGTTCAAAATTACCCCCTATGTTTCCCCTCCACTAACATCTTTTAGAATCATTTTAAACTCTTTATAATCAGAGTTAAGTGAAAATCTAGATCCCAGCCCGCTACTAATATCTACAAGTGATATATCATCAAAGATCTGCATTGCAGAGCTTCCACTTCTGTTACTCGGCTACCCTAAAATGTTATTAAGGGGTAAGGCCACTCTATAATTTTTTAAAAATGCATATTTTTTTCATTTGCTTAAATTATAGTTTAAACCCTTAGGAATAAGGGACAATTAATTTAAATGCCGCGCGGAAGTATTTCAGAGGAAAAAAAAGCATATATCTATTAGTACTAGTATTTATATAGATATATGACTCGAAACTTTAAACGCGTTTTTCTCGAAATCATATTTTCAAAATCGGGCGAAAAGAAATCTGAAATACTAATTGATGGATCGTGCTGAATCTTTTTATTTCTTATTCTAGATATAAAATACTCAAAAACTACGGGGGCTTTTTTTTAAAGTGCTTCACTCGTTTTTTATGATCGTTTTTATACAGAAATTTAGTCCCGAATAATGAACTTTTTTTTCAAACTTGCGCCATGTTGTTAAAAATCCAAATTTTCAAAATCCAGCCCGTAGTTTTTTAGAGTATACATCAGAGATTAAGAAAACATATCCCTTTTTGATCCAGGTCTATTGCAGTTCCCGGAATGTTTTCGCCCGATTTGCCCTACGCGCCGAGAGGAGTCGCCATTTTTTTTTAGTTTCTGACGACAATTTTGAATATTTTCTTTCAAAAATTTTTTTAAATAAAGTTTAAAGAGCACTAAATAAAGATCCAAAAACAGTTCTTAAGCAGCACGTTTAGATTTCGTTAAAAAAAATCTTGAAAATGACCCTTTTTTCCTTGTCTAGAGTGGCCTTACCCCTTAAAAGACTATTAAAGTTTACATTTTGAAACCAAACCGTTAGAGAGATTTAGAGCGCTACTAGAGCCGCTATTTTCCTCACTAGTTAGACGAGGACAGACGCACGGTCCAAGGGCTCGCAACACCACACCGGAAGGTGAGCAGTGCTACCAATCGATCGCTTAGTCCCCGGCCGCCAGACTCACTAGGAAATGCACCGCAAGGGGATGATTTTGCTACTTTGGGGCTGCAAGATTTGTCCGAGCTACAGGTCTGTAAAATGTTCATTGTTATGGGAATATTCTTTGCATGATTTTTTGTGTTTGTTTATTATCAAACATATTTTAAAAACAAGTCTTTCTTCAGAAACATGTTTCAGAGATAACTAGACTAATTGTTAGTTCTATTCTAACGCACCATCAACATTTCTAAATTAGGGTGTCAGTACTCCATGTTAAATAGTTATTTGTGTATTAAGAGTGTAAAGTGATTGTTTGTTACTCGAGCACGGTAATTGCAGCGAGAGCTGTAATAGTGCAACTTTACGCTCGTGATACACATATCATTTTTTCTACGATTGCATCTTAATAGTATGTTATGCATCAAGGGAGGGAAACAAGCGATTATTCCCGCGTGTGAAGTTGGCAAACTGAGACGTAAGCGAGGGCTGAAGGCTCGAGCTGAAGTCGTGGTTTGCCAACTTCACACGCGGGATAATCGCGCCCTCCCGTGAAGCATATTATACTTTTCGTAACAAGTGCACAAAAATTACTGTCTTATCGGGACAAATGTCAAATATGGGTTGCGTAACTAGTTACCTAGGAAACGCCGCAAACAGCTAATAATCGTAGTCTCTAGGGAGAGAAACATCCTACCTAGAGGAGAGAAAAGCAGTGTTGCTCTCTCTAAAATTAGGGAAAAAGAACGTGTTTCTTGTGCATGTGTTACGAAAAATGATTTAAAAACGTATACGTATTTAAAATAAATTCGTTCTGTCAACTGTCAATATGACAAGTTTCTATTTTGTTTGTATCCCTGGTAACTATTGAAATAAGCGCACATTTAATATCTTTTTTCTACGATTGCTATGAAAAGTTGACAATTACGCTCTCATTTGTCATCATAAAGTTGACGTTTTCTGTGGAACAATCGAAAAATATCTTTTTTGCGCGTCTTCAATGGCAAGATATTAAATGTGCCCTTATTTCAATAGTTACCAGGGATACAAACAAAACAGAAACTTGTCATATTGACAGTTGATAGAATGAATTTATTTTCAGTACGTATACGTTTTTGAATAATTTTAAGATGCAATCGTAGACAAAATGATGTGTGTATCACGAGCGTAAAGTTGCACTATTGCAGCTCTCGCTTTCGGCTCGCCCTGTAATTGCCGTGCTCGAGTAACAAAGAATGACTTTACGCTCTTAATACACAAATAACTATGTCGCGCGTTGCCATTAGAGACGCTCACCAAAGATATTTTTCGATTGTTCCACAGAAAACGTCAACTTTACGATGACAAATGACAGCGTAATTGTCAACTTTTCATAGCAATCGTAGAAAAACCAAATTTAAATACATTTACTGTATTTTTCTAACCTAAAAGTAACTTTAAAATATGTGAAATCTACTAAAACAAATAATGTTTCTTCCAGAGTGTGACCTGCGATTCATCCGATTCCCGATCACTTTCTTCCAACTCATACGTCTCCGCTGTCTGTTCCCAAGAAGACATGACTTTAGTTGATCTTCACATGCAACTAAACCGTCAAATTTGCGACTCTCCGTTGCTAATGTCATCGTATGTGGGACACCTCTCCTTGGCACGTTGTGCTAACTGGTCTGGAGGCCCTACTGAAACTGCTGGCGGTGTAACACTTGCAGCAGCTCAACCACTGTTTCAGAGAGCTGATGATGGTGGCAAAAAGTTGGTATACGTTGGGGGGAGATTCGTACCACAGATGGAAATTGTTACGGAGGGATTTACACTTTTGAAGATGGTTCCAGGTTAGTCGAATACTTTTTCAAAATATTTTGACATTAATTTAATAAATACAATACTTAAATTGTTAATTTTCGTGATTGCATTTGTATATTTATACATTTTATAGAAAAAAAGTCGTTTGACAATTCGAAACTTTTCAAAAATAATCCCTGTATTTTTATTGGTTGACATAAGTATTGATTTTTTTAAAACTGTTGATGACGTTACACCAGTAGCGTATCATTAGGTATACAAAATGGCAATCCCAAGGTTTAAAATAAAATAATTCAATTGAAAAACATTTTAAAGTACAAAAACTCAACGTATATTTAATACAGATATTTAGTACATCATATATATTAATAATTGGTCATTGAATCAAATTTATTTATTACATATTTTTAAAAATATTTATGAACCCCTCTTTAATTTTAATCAGAATTGCCCGGCGCCGCTGCGATAGTTCAAGAAAATGCCGTTATTATGGCGCTACTTTACGGAGACTTAACCATTGAATTTGAATGACATTTTCAAATAATTGGAATAAATTTGTTGGTTGGAGTAATTTTTGACTGTTAAACAGTTTTGCGTGTTTTTTGATGGTTTTAAAATACTAAAACAGCTAGTGAAAAATATGATGTATTTAAGACATTCAAGGTATTTGTATATTTTGAAATCATTTAAAAATATTTAAATTTTTAGACGGTGGTTAGAGGTTTGTTTCAAACCCTTTAGAAATATTTAAAATATTGTTTAATTTGTCAAACGCTAACTGAGTGCTTCAAGACGATAGCTAGACAATCCGAACTGTCAAGTACTTCTTTAAACTGTCTTAAATTATTTCGAGACATTTAAATTGTTCTAAAATTAGATCGGTGTTTTAAGACGGTGGCTAGAGGATCCCAGCTTCCAAACAACTATTTTAAACCCTACAAAAATATTTTAAGTTGTTGTAAAAGCTAGTTGAGTCTGTTTTGAGACTGTTTTAAACCATTTAAAATCAATTTCTTCTACGATTGCTATGAAATGATGACAATTACGCTCTCATTTGTCATCGTAAAGTTAATGTTTTCTGTGGAACAATCGAAAAATATCTTTTTTGCGCGTCTCCAATGGCAACGCGCGAAAAAGACGTTAAATTCGCGCGTTTCCAATGGCAACGCGCGAAAAAGTTTATTTCAATAGTTACCAGGGATACAAACAAAACAGAAACTTGTCATATTGACAGTTGACAGAATGAATTTATTTCAGTACGTATACGTTTTTTTAATAATTTTAAGATGCAATCGTAGAAAAAATGATGTGTGTATCACGAACATAAAGTTGCACTATTGCAGCTATCGCTGCAATTACCGTGCTCGAGTAACAAAGAATCACTTTACGCTCTTAATACACAAATAACTATTGAAAGTTATTTGAAATCCACTTGACATGAATTTGTTTCTAGGTGGTCCAGGAGTAGCACCATCCGTCTGGGACACTCAGGAACCCGACATCACCTTAGACAGTGACGGTGGCTTCTCAGAGGAAGAACTCCTGGCCTGGAGATCCTCTGGACCTTCGTCTGAACCTGGTGGCAGCCGTACAGCAATTATAGTTCGCTTACAAGGCTCTCTAGATTTTTCAGCCACTCCCCTGTTACTAGAATGTCTTCAACGGTACATCGACGCTTTAACACCAACTCTAGCTACGTTACATCCATTAACGGTTGTAACGAACCTTCATTCAGCTTGTGTCGCGCAAGTCGAAGCACAAAACACCTTAAAACGCGACCAGGAAGTCACACAACGAATTCACTCAAAAACTACACCGACTTATGAAGAATTTGTTCGCACGCAAATACAAATGGCGGTTGTTCTTCCTAAAGTCAATATAACTTTACTACAAGCGAGTATAGTCGAAGAAATTATCAGTTTCTCAGCTTTGGATAACATCAGAGATTTGACTTGCGTCTCTTTATTTGCGGTTTGTTTTGAAAATATTACAGCGAGATTTCACCGAGGCAAACAAGCTCGCGAGCTGTTGCAGATCTTTCAGCGACCAACCGTCTTAACAGGAGGTAAAAAACTTCCTAAAACCGCGAAATCATTCCTTTCAGGACAAAACCAAGTGTCGATTTCCGATCACGTCGCCGGAGAACCAGTCTACATCGAAACTTGTGAAAAGCAACAAGAAGAAATGGTCGTTTCTTTAAATATCGGACGAGTTCATGCCCAACTTAGACGATTAAGAAACGATTCAAGTATTTTAAATGATGCAGTCATCACGGCGATTCCAGTACATCATAGCAAAATGTTGTTCACTTGTCAGAAAGTTTCACAGCCGGGGAGAGGACTTGAGTTTTATTTGAACCCGAATTTAGGGGTTAATAACAGTATACCGGTTAGTGCTGATGACTTAAGCTCGGAGGATAAGCTCGGGTTTATTATGTTCGAATGTGGACTGGAAGGAGTTTCTGTTAAAGTTGTGAAGAGATCGCAATTTGAAAAAGTTGAAAATGGCGCTGATGATAAGGTAAATTGAAACGTGGAGATGTTTTAAAATTGTTTTGTTTCAATTTAGAAACATTTTAAAATATTCCAGGTTGCCCTAAAAGCTAGATGAGTTCTTTAAGACGATGGCTAGAGGATTCCAATTGTTATAGTATGTTATGCATCAAGGGAGGGAAACAAGCGATTATTCCTGCGAGTGAAGTTGGAAAACCGAGACGTAAGCGAGGGCCGAAGTCGAGGTTTGCCAACTTCACACGCGGGATAATCGCGCCCTCCCGTGAAGCATATTATACTTTTCGTAACAAGTGCACACAAATTACTGTCTTATCGGGACAAATGTCAAATATGGGTTGCGTAACTTGTTACCTAGGAAACGCCGCAAACAGCTAATCTATCTAGGGAGAGAAACATAATGTTTCTTTCCCTAGGGGAGAAAAGCAGTGTTTCTCTCTCTAAAATTAGGGAATAAGAACGTGTTTCTTGTGCATGTGTTACGAAAAATACTTTTTCTACGATTGCTATGAAAAGTTGGCAAGTACACTCTCATTTATCATCGTAAAGTTAACGTTTTCTGTGGAACAATCTAAAAATATCTTTTTTGCGCGTCTCCAATGGCAACGCACGAAAAAGACGTTAAATGCGCGCGTTTCCAATGGCATCGCGCGAAAAAGATGTTAAATGCGCGCTTATTTCAATAGTTACCAGGGATACAAACAAAACAGAAACTTGTCATATTGACAGTTGATAGAATGAATTTATTTTTAGTACGTATACGTTTTTGAATAATTTAAGATGCAATCGTAGAAAAAATTATGTGTGTATCATGAGCGTAAAGTGTTACACTATTGCAGCTCTCGTCTTCGGCTCGCGCTGCAATTACCGTGTTCGAGTAACAAAGAATCACTTTACGCTCTTAATACACAAATAACTATTGTTTCGATTTAGAAACATTTTAAAATATTCCAAGTTGCCCTAAAAGCTAGCTGAGTTCTTTAAGACGATGGTTAGAGGATTGCAATTGTTAAATACTTATTAAACCTGTTTTAAATGATTTAGTAACATTAACAATAACAGACGATGGCTAGAGGATCCCAGCTCTTAAATACTGTTTAAAATTGTTTTAAACCCTTTAAAATAATTTTAAAATGTTTTAATTTGTCTTAAAAGCTAGCTGAGTGCTCTAAGACGCTAGAGCATCCCAGCTGTCAAATACATTTAAAAATATTCCAAGTTGTCCTAAAAGCTAGCTGAATTCTTTAATACGATGGCTAGAGGATTGCAATTGTTAAATACTTATTAAACCTGTTTTAAATGATTTAGAAACATTTTAAATATTTGAAACTTTAAGACAATGACTATAAGATCCTAGATGTCAACATTTCAATATGTTTGAAGTATTTTCAATTGTCCATCTGTTTAAATTTAAATGAATTAAAAACAATAATAATTTGTTCTCGTAGGTAATTGTAGCGGATTCCGATCTCTACTGCACTGAATCCTTACGTTCCCGGGACGATGTCGACTCCGTTGACAAACCAATCAGCGAATCCAGTTCACAAACAGTCACCCAACAACGTGTCTCCGCTCCGAGCGCTTCAAACGCCACCCAACCTGACACAAACCAACCCACAGCCATCGCAGTCAAAGACACCAACAACGGAAACACATCCAGCTGCGTCATCGAACTTAAGTCAGTCTGGTTCAACTTCGCCGCGCCTCCCAGAGCCCCAATCACTCGCAAGTTAGACTATACTAGACTCGACTGGAACCTACTGAGCACCGCTAGTCCTGCGATCAACGCATGGATGAATCCAGCGAATAGATTCGCTATGAGGGTTGTTCATTTTGTTCGAGGTTCTTATCGACGCAATACCGGCGTGGTAGCTTGCCTAATGGCTGAAGCTCTCGACGTACAACAAATTCACAACCCTGTCCGGTCGAAGTATGGAAAACTTACAACTCTAGCGTCGACGTTGCAAGAAGATCCTTCTTGTCAACTTTGTACTGTGTTGGAGAGATATGTGGTTTGTGTTAGTGATGTGGCAACAGTGGAAGCAAGTCTGAGAGATTCAGAGTTGCCACAGTTGTCAACACTGCGTCAGGGAGTGATTGTTTTGTCGAGGCAGTGGAAGAATGTGTTGTATACGCCGTTGTTATTGGATCATAATTACAAGACGAGGTTTGTGCGGCCGCTGAATGTGACGTTTGCGGTTCCGGATTTGGATGAGGTGAGTGTCAGGCTTTAGGAAGTGGATGCTCGCGCATTTTTGTTGGTTTATTGAAATGAAGCGTTGAATTTAGGTGGAGAAGAATGGGCGACACAGAATTGGAAGTAAAAGGCACATGGAGAACAGTAAGATTATAATTCGTTATTCGGGATTTAGTAGAACGGTGTATTTTAACAAATGTCAGTTTAAATTCATTGTTAAACGTTCCCAAATGATTTAAAAGTAATGAAAGTACTTTTTAAAACTGTTTTAAATCTTTTAGAATCATTTCAAATGTATCAAAGGAGAACTGAATGCTCTAATTATTTATGCTATTTATTTTATTTCATTTGTTTTATTGATATTTTGTAGTTTAATGTTTTAAGTAGATCTAGCTGAGTGCTCTAAGACGATGGCTAGATGAACCTATCTGCCAAATACTTCTTAAAATTGTCTTACAAACATTTTAAAATGATTTAAGCTGTCCTAAAAGCTAGCTGAGTGCTTTAAGACGATGGCTAGAGGATCACAGCTCTTAAATACTGTTTAAAATTGTTTTAAACCCTTTAAAATAATTTTAAAATGTTTTAATTTGTCCTAAAAGCTAGCTGAGTACTCTAAGACGATGGCTAGAGGATTCCAGATTCAAAATACTTCTTAAAATTGTCTGAAAACCTCTAGAATCATTTTAAAATGTTTTTAATTGTCCTAAAAGCTAGCTTAGTGCTCTAAGACGATGGCTAGAGGGTCCCAGCTGCCAAATACTTCTTAAAATTGTCTTACAAACATTTTAAAATGATTTAAGTTGTCCTAAAAACTAGCTGAGTGCTCTAAGGCGATGGCTAGAGGATCCCAGCTGTCAAATACTTCTTAAAATTGTTTTAAACCCTTTAAAATAATTTTAAAATGTTTTAATTTGACCTAAAAGCTAGCTGAGTGCTCTAAGACCATGGCTAGAGGATTCCAGATTCAAAATACTTCTGAAAATTGTCTGAAAACCTCTAGAATCATTTTAAAATGTTTTTAGTTGTCCTGAAAGCTAGCTTAGTGCTCTAAGACGATGGCTAGAGGGTCCCAGCTGCCAAATACTTCTTAAAATTGTCTTACAAACATTTTAAATTGATTTAAGCTGTCCTAAAAGCTAGCTGAGTGCTTTAAGACGATGGCTAGAGGATCACAGCTCTTAAATACTGTTTAAAATTGTTTTAAACTCTTTAAAATAATTTTAAAATGTTTTAATTTGTCCTAAAAGCTAGCTGTGTGCTCTAAGACGATGGCTAGAGGATTCCAGATTCAAAATACTTCTTAAAATTGTCTGAAAACCTCTAGAATCATTTTAAAATGTTTTTAATTGTCCTAAAAGCTAGCTTAGTGCTCTAAGACGATGGCTAGAGGGTCCCAGCTGTCAAATACTTCTTAAAATTGTCTTACAAACATTTTCAAATGATTTAAGTTGTCCTAAAAACTAGCTGAGTGCTCTAAGGCGATGGCTAGAGGGTCCCAGCTGTCAAATACTTCTTAAAATTGTCTTACAAACATTTTAAAATGATTTAAGGTGTCCTAAAAGCTAGCTGAGTGCTTTAAGACGATGGCTAGAGGATCCCAGCTCTTAACTACTGTTTAACATTGTTTTAAACCCTTTAAAATAATTTTAAAATGTTTTAAATTGTCCTGAAAGCTAGCTGAGTGCTCTAAGGCGATGGCTAAAGGATCCAAGCTCCTAAATACTTCTTGAAATTATTTTATACCATTTAAAATAATTTTAAAATGTTTTAAATTTTAAGCTATGGCTAGAAGATCTTAGCTGCCAAATGCATCTTCAGAATCATTTTAGAATCTTTTAAATTGTCTTAAAAGCTAGCTGAGTGTTCTATGACGATGGCTAGAGGACTCCAGCTGCTATATACATTTTTAAACTATTTCAAATACCTTAGAATAAAATAAATAAATATATCATCACGCCATTTACCCATTACTCGATGTGGCACTCTGCCGTAAGCAGATCTCGGTAAGTGATATATTTTGTCACGTGAAGTGCGGTTACCAGCCGTCAAATCACGGCCCTCAAAGATATTAGTGGAGTGGGAGTCACAGGAGTAGATTTAAATTGGTAAAAATTGTTTGTCGGCTGTGGGGATCGAACCAGGGTTCTCAGTTCTCAAGATCCACAGGCAGACTCGATACCACTCAGCCACCTACCTTAGAATAATTTAAAAGTCTTTCAATTTGTCCTAAAGGCTAGCTGAGTACCCTAAGACGATGGCTAGCGGATCTTAGTTTTTTAAGAAGTATTTAACAGTTGTGAGCTTCTAACCATCGTCTTACAGCACGTAGCTAGCTTTTAGGACAACTTAATACATATCAAAGTGAATCTAAATGATTTAAGACAATTTTAAAGGGTCTTTAAGATCCAGAAAATTGTTTTGCAGTCCTGTTTCAAATTTGGGAACAATTATACAACGTAAAAGTTAAAATTCGTTCATCCATACAAATCATTGTATTTAACAATTCTTCAATGTACATACTGCTTTTCATGTGCACCACGCTTCTTGTGTCCTACTAAAGTGTCATAGTTAGTTAGTAATAGTTTAGTCATGTAACTAACATACACGTCCCTTGGTGAAGGAAAACTGTCTCACTGACGGTGAAGCTAGCGGGAATGATGATCCTGATGTAACAGATGAGTGTGCGATGTTACTTCGAACCGAGGCACTGCTCAAACCTAAAGGGGGCCTTACTGCATCCGCCCCTGTACCTCCAGGGGCTCCAACATCTACCGGTACGGCTTTACTACTACTAACAGGAATTTATAAAATCATTTCAATATTGCGTGGACGGCCTAGGAACAAGTGGATGAATATGATTGAAGGGTTGTTGCGTGAGCGAAAGATTCTGAGCGTGAAGAATAAACGAGCTTGTATGAAAAGAATTATGAATGTGGTTGAAGCAAAAGTGGTGTGTCAGGATAGGAATTAATTGCGGGATAAATATGATGAATGAAGACAAGCGTATGATTCTTGATTTTAGATTCATTGGTTAGATGTTTCGAGTGTTTACCTGCAATTGTGTGGAGACCATCTTCAGAAACAAGCGCAGTGTACAGGAGCGAATGGATGAATGTTTGTTGTGTGTTGATGGATTTTGGTTGTGAGAAAAGAAAGAGTTCGTATGGAGGAAGTGTTAATGTGGTCGAATCGAGTATCGTGTGTCAGGATGAGAATGTTGACGGGTTCGTGCTACCCCATTTAATGGGATATAGCGTGATGTTATGTATGTATGTATGTATTTCAATATTTCATTCATTTCTTGTATTGTGTCGATGTAGCTTCAGCGCCAGGTGCCCCCTTAAATTCTCCCAGAGTGGAGACAACTTCAGCCACGGTGGGGCCCACAGCAGGACCTCCACAAGCCGTGGCAGTCGTCTCCTCAGGCATAGAAAGTGTTCTAACTAGTCCGAGTCCTCCAGCTGTGCCACAACGACGACATCGACGCGTCCTACCTCCCGGGGCACCGCCAGCGAGTAGTAGGGCTAGTATAGTGTTTCCTACAACAGTTTTCGGGAGTAGAGCTCCTGCTGAAGGCGTTGCACCAGGTAGAAAAATAACAAAGACAAAATTAATTGTCATCCATACACTTGGTGAAACAAGGTTTAATACAAAAATATAAAGTAAACACTTGGCTAGGTTTCACAAAATTCAGCCTCCAAGTCACCTTATGAGGGCATCGTCAGAGGCTGGCCAGCACAGTTAGTAACCATAGACAACACACTTCTTCGCCTAGAACAAAGTTCATGTGAAGAAGCTGTGTGACGAAGAACTGTGCCAGCAGAGAATAAGATCTCTAAAAAACTGTAAGATGACATGAGAAGTTCGGTGGAACTGGTCATGCCATCTACCGAAAAAGAGGGAAAGCTACGCAATAGCAATTTAAATAACAACAAATACAAAATTAATTGTCATCCAACACTTGGTGAAACAAGGTTTAATAAATATTCTCTGCTGGCACAGTTCTTCGTCACCAGCTTCTTCACATGAACTTTGTTCTAGGTGAAGAAGTGAGTTATACCATACTGATGAGCTCTAATAAGCGCGAAACGCGTCTATGGTTACTAACTGACCTGTGCTGGCCAGCCTCTGACGATGCCCTCATAAGGTGACTTGGAGGCTGAATTTTGTGAAACATAGCCAAGTGTTTACTTTACATTTTTATTAAACCTTGTTTCACCAAGTGTTGGATGGCAATTAATTTTGTCTTTGTTGTTATTGAAATTGCTATTGCGTAGCTTTCCCTTTTTTTCGGTAGATGGCATGACCAGTTCCACAAAACTTCTCATGTCATCTTACCGTTTGTTAGAGATCTTATTCTCTGCTGGCACAGTTCTTCGTCACCAGCTTCTTCACGTGAACTTTGTTCTAGGTGAAGAAGTGAGTTATACCATACTGATGAGCTCTAATAAGAGCTAAACGCGTCTATGGTTACTAACTGAACTGTGCTGGCCTGCCTCTGACGATGCGCTCATAAGGTGACTTGGAGGCTGAATTTTGTGAAACATAGCCAAGTGTTTTCCTTATATATTTTTTTAGGTAGAAATATGAAATGAATGTGGGTGGAATTTTTAAAAATTGTTTCAGGTTTAGGTTCTGATCCAAGTGTGAATAGTCAGTCGTCGCCTGATCTGCCGGGGTCTCCAGGGTATCAGACTACTACGGTGGGCCCCAAAGCTCCTCATACTACATCTACAGGGCCTCCGATGGCCAGCAGCACTAGCTGTGAAGACTTGTATTCGTGGATGGCTAAACAGCAAGAATATGTAAGAAGTCAACAACTCAATAATAATCATGGACATTCAGCTGGAGTTAGCGCAGTCTCTAGTGGAACTCCAGGAGTCGCACGCGCCCGAGAAGTTGAATTAATGCAAAGGGAAATGAACATAGGAACTGTGAGTCATTATTTTAATATGATTCTATAGTTATTTGTGTATTAAGAGCGTGATGTGAAGTGATTCTTTGTTACTCGAACACAGTAAGAGGAACAAAGACACTTTACGCTCGTGATACAAACATATTTTTTTCTACGATTTCATCTTAAAATTATTAAAAAACGTATACGTACTGAAAATAAATTCATTCTGTCAACTGTCAATATGACAAGTTTCTGTTTTGTTTGTATCCCTGGTAACTATTGAAATAAGCGTTCATTTAATATCTTTTTCGCGCGTTGCCTTTGGAGACGCGTGTATTTAAAATCTTTTTCGCGCGTTGCCATTGGAGACGCGCAAAAAAGATATTTTTCGATTGTTCCACAGAAAACGTTAACTTTACGATGACAAATGAGAGCGTAATTGTCAACTTTTCATAGCAATCGTAGAAAAAGTATTTTTCGTAACACATGCACAAGAAACACGTTCTTATTCCCTAATTTTAGAGAGAGAAACACTGCTTTTCTCTCCCTAGAGACTACGATTATTAGCTGTTTGCGGTGTTTCCTAGGTAACTAGTTACGCAACCCATATTTGACATTTGTCCCGATAAGACGGTAATTTTTGTGCACTTGTTACGAAAAGTATAATATGCTTTACGGGAGGGCGCGATTATCTCGCGTGTGAAGTTGGCAAACCTCGAGCCTTCAGCCCTCGCTTACGTCTCGGTTTTTTGATTGGAAAACAAAGATTCTATTATGGAACAATTGTTACCGCAGAAATCGTAGGAAACAAAAAATATATCAAAAATTTTGCTCATGGAAAATGAAAAATATCACGGTAGTTACTGAAGCTGTCGTTTTAAATTATATTTCTGAACATTCCAAGAATCTGAAGCCATCCTCACTCTCGAGTTATTGCTCGATGCTAAAAGTTTGCCTCAGTATTTTCGAGAACGTGGATATTTCCATTTTCACTTTTTACTCTGTAAAGACTTTATTTAAACTTGATTGTAGAGAATTTAGTGTCATTCACTAATTCTGTTCCAATTTTCTTTTCTTGTAAACAATTCAACCCATGGCAACGTAACAACAAAACTCACAATCAGCGATTAGTGACATTTCAAGATTTTGACTTCATATAAAAAAATCCTACACTCAAATTGGAGAAGTTTATTAAGGCAAAATTGAATAAATAGTTGTATTACACTTGCGGTATTAACATATATTTGACATTTGTAAACCGCTAGCGAAATAAAATTTTCAAATGGCTGTTTATAAAACAACAACTTTAATGGTCTGTATCCAAGTAATTAAACATGTGTTTATAAGGCAAAATTGAATAAAAAATTTTTCGCGCGCTGCCATTGGAGACGCGCAAAATAGTTATTTGTGTATTAAGAGCGTAAAGTGATTCTTTGTTACTCGAGCACGGTAATTGCAGCGCGAGCCGAAGGCGAGAGCTGCAATAGTGCAAGAGGAACAAAGACACTTTACGCTCGTGATACACACATAATTTTTTCTACGATTGCATCTTAAAGTTTTTAAAAAACGTAGGTATACGTCTAAAACTAAATTCGTTTTGTTAACTGTCAATATGACAAGTTTCTGTTTTGTTTGTATCCCTGGTAACTATTGAAATAATATTTTTCGCGCGTTGCCATTGGAAACGCGCGAATTTAACGTCTTTTTCGCGCGTTGCCATTGGAGACGCGCAAAAAAGATATTTTTCGATTGTTCCACAGAAAACGTCAACTTTACGATGACAAATGAGAGCGTAATTGTCATCTTTTCATAACAATCGTAGAAAAAAAATACTTTTCGATTGTTCCACAGAAAATATTAACTTTACGATGACAAATGAGAGCGTAATTGTCAACATTTCATAACAATCGTAGAAAAAATGTTGATTAAAATTATTCTTGCAGGAATCAAAAGTAAACACACTTGCAACAGATTCCTCCGGCGAGTACGGAGCTCCAGGAGGTGTCGCTTGCATGGCAGGAGTGAGTCTATACCCGATGCAAGACTCCCTGCGTCTTCTGGACGCTCACATGATCTTCCAACCACTACTATCTTCCCTAGGAGTGATGCCTCAACAAATGGTGGCTCCAGCCACACAACTATCTACATCCGGAGCCCCACACATCACCACAGCAGCCACCGGGAGCTCCCTCGACTCTCTAGGCTCTAACTTGTCTCTCGTCGGCTCTATGGAACAAATGCGAATAGATATTGTTGTCTCTGAGCACGGTAAAGCTGCAAAACTGACTCCTAGTTTACACCTGGATCTCCAAGGCGATGACACTCCAGCATTTCTCTGTGAGCGAGTTTCTATTGAGTTAGAAGTTGATAAGATGGCTGACATGACTGTAGACGACATGATTCGTACTCGGAACGTGTTGTACATCAGTCGTGGACAACTTAAAAAGCACACAAGTACAGCTTTGAACTTTTCCATCGCCGCAAGACAAATCTCTCAACAAGTGAACATGCCACTGTTACGATTGCTGCATCAGATCACGAACATGTACCAGAATGTTAAAGAGACTCAACATGAGCTTAGAGAACAACGCCCAGACCTCCGTCGTCCTCCTACCATGCCTGAGACGCCGCCCCACAACGACATAACTGTAACAATCGCTAAAAACACCAGCAGCTCGGCTTCTGATTTACAAGACGTCACTCTAGTCGATTCTAAACCTATACCATTATCCTTAAAAGTATCTGATCCTTCTAGTATTGTTTCCCATTTCGGTGGGCCCCAAAAACCTGTCTTATCCCCTTCAGCAAGCGTCAGATCTCGACCTCAAAGCTTCGCGCAGAAACTACGATCAACAGGAAAAAGTGTAAAAGGTTACATGAATTTAAATGAAGGTATCGGCACTCCACTGTTTACAGGCAGTCCTTCTGTGTCTGGTGGACTGACAGTTGCTTCTGATAAGAGCACTGGTCCTCCTGGGAGCTGCTGGAAGACAGTCTACCATCTTCTAGACTTGTACGCTACTATGCCGGAAACTAAGACAATAACTCATCGGTTCTCGATGGCTGCAGATATTTCTGAACATTACAAAGGAACCAGGAAGTACGACTTGCTAACAGAAGCTAAATCCGTTGAAGATGTTGAACATGGAGGTGCATCAGCTGCTGGCGTTAGCTCTACCCCGCTCCCACAGAAAGATATAAACGTGTTAGGAACCGGGGAAAGAACCCGACTAATCGTTTTTGGTGTTGCGAGAATTCATCGAACTCGTCTTTTAGCAACTTTAAGCGGTTTGAAATTAGAAGCAGAGATTACATCGCTTCATTCTAGTCTCACCTGGCGGAAGAAATCAAAACCAGCCAGTTTAGAGTTTAGTTTAACTGGACAAGTTGGTAGAACAATGATAGTTTTACTTGAGGGCGTAGCCCCTAACCAACAAACTGTCGTCAAAGTCACAGTGGGGAAATCTCAAGCGTTATATTCGAGTGTTTCCAAACGAACCAAAGACAAAAACAGTGGCTTACTTACAATAGGAGCTGTGAATATTGATATCCCTCAACATCCAGTGGCTCTACACGGCATGGTGACCAGAGGTTCTAAACAATTATCATCGACTTTACAAGAATTACGTGTTACGAGAACAGCGAGTCGTATGAGTCGAACTACACAGCCAGAACCGCAACAAACCGACGATTGTAGCCAACCAAACCCAATGCAACATTCTCCACAGTTTCACCAACCTTCAAGCACTCAACAAACCTACCAACCTAGCTTCAACCACGAACAATCTCTCCCGCACACTCAGTCAACATCTTTACTACAACCACTTGTCATGCAGTTTTCTGTCATCCTACAAAGCCTTAGTATCACTGCTGCACTGTTGCCAAGTCTCCAAGCTCAGTATAAGATGGATCAAGTAAACAGCACCGGTGTAACCGGAAGTAAAGCAAAATTCACAATTGATTTGCCTCATCACAGTTTAAGTTTTACTACGAAGCTACTCCCAGCGACTGCGGAAGCTAATCTACCTAGCGAAGCGAGTATTGCTCTACCCGCTGTACATGTAACAGCTGAATATGTTCCGGAAAGCAGTAGTACCAACCCTACTTCATCACAAAGCTCAAATCCTCCAAGTTACAATCATCAAGATGGTTTAGTGTTAAAAAAAGGAGGGTATTTGTCTGCAAATGCTGATATTGGAGTTTTTGAACATTCTCTAACAACAGACTTACTTAACCATTTAGTTTTCGTTCAAAAAGTGTTTATGAAGGAGGTGAATGAAGTCGTGCAAAAGGTCTACGGCGGTGAAAGACCTGTGAGACTCTGGTCAGAAGATGTCACCGATGATCCAGCTTCTGGAGGAGCGTGGTCGAAGATTTTATTTTCTCTTGTAATTCGTATTCAGAGGATTCAGTTGACAGCTACTACAGCGGGTAGCAGTGCGGTCAGACTTGAAACTGGCGCGGTGGCACTTGAACTGTCGAACCGGGTTCAAAATGTATCTGCTAATCAATCGATGAGACTGTTTGGAAAAGCGCAAGTTGATGTGAACTTATGTTTGGGGCAGCTGACGAGAAATCCGATGTTTGAAGAAGCTGAGCCCGACTTCCAACAATTTGCGTTCTTTAATACGAGGATTGGACTTAGGAATGCATTCCAGGATGAGATGGTCGATGGAGAAAATAAAGAAGTAAGTAAACAAACATAATATCAAACACATATTTATTCA
Source organism: Pterostichus niger (assembly GCA_947425015.1). Taxonomy (NCBI): domain Eukaryota; kingdom Metazoa; phylum Arthropoda; class Insecta; order Coleoptera; family Carabidae; genus Pterostichus; species Pterostichus niger. The sequence goes on along the minus strand of OX380351.1, from coordinate 2,505,758 downwards.
TTTTAAAGTTTTTACTTCCTTGTACGAAGTAAAGGAAAATGTTCGGTTTTGAGATTTCAGCGGAAATATGTATTTTGAGCATCCTTGAATCCATTTTGAGTAATTTCGTCGTGACGTCTACGTACGTATGTATCTCGCATAACTCAAAAACGGTAAGCCGTAGAAAGTTGAGGTATTTAGGACTGTTATAACATCTAGTTGTGCACCTCCCTTTTTGCTCATTATATAACTTCCGGAAGTGCTACTTTACTTGAATCATAGACGAAAAACTATATTCAAATATCATCCAAAACTTTTCAAGCTTGGTTTTGGTTAAAATAGACTAACCGGAAGTGATACATTACATGAAGCTGCTAACAGTTGAAAAAAAATGGTATTTTGATTTTAGAAATAAATGCTGCAAATAAAAGAGAATTAAATTCTGCGTCTAGCACATTAACAATTATTCAATTAGCCTTTTGTATAAGCGAGATATCTAAATTTAAAAATTATATTAAGTTTGCTATGGATTAGAACAAAAAATAAAAATAAGATTTTATGTCAAATATGTGCAATTAAAAAAATATCATACATACATACATAACATCACGCTATATCCCATTAAATGGGGTAGCACGAACCCGTCAACATTCTCATCCTGACACACGATACTCGTTTCGACCACATTAACACTTCCTCCATACAAACTCTTTCTTTTCTCACAACCAAAATCCATCAACACACAACAAACATTCATCCATTCGCTCCTGTACACTGCGCTTGTTTCTGAAGATGGTCTCCACACAATTGCAGGTAAACACTCGAAACATCTAACCAATGAATCTAAAATCAAGAATCATACGCTTGTCTTCATTCATCATATTTATCCCGCAATTAATTCCTATCCTGACACACCACTTTTGCTTCAACCACATTCATAATTCTTTGCATACAAGCTCGTTTATTCTTCACGCTCAGAATCTTTCGCTCACGCAACAACCCTTCAATCATATTCATCCACTTGTTCCTAGGCCGTCCACGCAAACTTTCACCCTCAATTTCACCAACATACACCTGTTTCACCAATCTGTCATTCGACATACGTTCTACATGACCAAACCATCTCAACTCACTTATTCCCACTGTTCTTACAACATTCTTCCCAATCTCACATTCATCATACACCAATGTATTCCGGACACGATCTCTTCTAGTATATCCACACACACCCCGCAAATACCTCATTTCCACAGCAGTTATACGCCGTTCATAAAAAATATCTATAGTTTAATACGCGTACAAGGAAGTCATGTGTTGTCCACATCAGATTTTTTACATAAATATTTCTTTTTTTAGGTCGTTCTAATCACTCTTAAACGACCCTTGGTTTATATCCAACCGCTAGCAGTGGACAAAGCTATTCTAGTATGGCTTAACTACAAAAATGCGTACGATTATTGGAATGAAAAACGCGCCAACTTAAACAAAGAAGTTCTTGCAGCAACTCAACAAGTCTTCGAGAAGGTTCCTTTTGGACAGTTCACTTCTCAATTTGCAGCCGCTGCAGCACCAAATATAGGAACCTTGTTCTTGCAGCTGACTGTTGATGACATGGGTAAGTCGATCACACTAATAGTTATTTGTGTATTAAGAGCGTCAAGTGATTCTTTGTTACTCGAGAACGGTAATTGCAGCGCGAGTCGAAGGCGAGAGCTGCAATAGTGTAAGAGAAACAAAGATACTTGACGCTCGTGATACACACATAATTTTTTCTACGATTGCATCTTAAAATTATTCAAAAAACGTATACGTATTTAAAATAAATTCATTCTGTCAACTGTCAATATGACAAGTTTCTATTTTGTTTGTATCCCTGGTAACTATTGAAATAAGCGCGCATTTAATATCTTTTTCTACAACCATTAAAAAAAGTAGGCGTTTTTGAACTTATTTTTATTATGAAAGTAGCAGATTTTTGCACTAGTGCAAAAAATGTGAATTATTTCTGCACTAGTGCAGAAAAGTAATTTATAAATAAATAAATAAATAAATATATCATCACGCCTTTTACCCATCACTGGGTGTGGCATTCTGCCGTAAGCAGATCTCGGTAAGTGATATATTTTTTCGCGTGAAATGCGGTTACCAGCCGTCAAATCACGGCCCCCAAAGATATTAGTGGTGGAGGAGCCACAGGGGTAGATTTTTTAAATTGGTGAAAATTGTCGGCTGTGGGGATCGAACCAGGGTTCTCAAGATCCACAGACCTACTCGATACCACTGAGCCACCTACCCCATAAAATCATGTTCTTTTTCATATCTCTTTCTCGATTTATTTGGAAGCAAATTTAATGTTGCAGCATTTGCTTCTTCTATAATGTCTATAGAATCTAATACGTGTTCGCCACTCGATTCAAACATTTTTTAAATTGAAAGCACGGAGACATTTTTCCTCATTATCAACAAAATAATTGAGTTTGTTTGTCATTGTCAGTTGTCATGGATACATTAAACCAGGTATCTTTCTAAAGTTTCTAAATTAATAAAAAAAATTCAGAGATGTTACAATTACTGAAATTTGTTTTATTATTTTTATCAAAATTTGGTTTATGGTTGTTGAAAAAATAGTGTACGCAACTCGTGCAGAAAGAGGTTTTTTTGAACTCACGGACCACTCATTCAAAAAAACCCATCTTTCTGCACTTGATACGTAAATAACTATTTTCACGCGTTGCCATTGGAGACACGCAAAAAAGATATGTTTCGATTGTTCCACAGAAAACGTCAACTTTACGATGACAAATGAGAGTGCAATTGTCTACTTTTCATAGCAATCGTAGGAAAATTGAATTTTTTGATCAACAGCTGCTGATTTACATTTTTTTGTTAATTTTGAATATCTTTATTTGTTTATTTACTGTCTAAACTTTGGTGAATCCAATACTTTTTACCGAATTTAAATATCTCTACTAGTACCAGACTAACACGTTGCTAAACTAGTCGTTGAATTTAGAGTTGTTGATCATCAGCTGCTGATTTTCATTTTATGGTCTTTATTTTCTATTTCTCGCCAGATGGTAATGAAAATTTGTTTATATACTGTCCAAATTTTGGGGAATCAAATACTTTTTACTGAATTCGAATATCTTTATTAGTAGCAGACTAACAGGCTGCTAAACTTTGACATTTGATGTTCAGTTTTTGATTAACAGTTTTTAAATCACATTTGATGTCCTATATTTATTATCCTACAACTAAATGTTATAAAAATATAGTTACTTACTAAACAAACCTTACGTATTCATTAAAAACATTTGCAATCACAGATCTTGTCTAAATTTTGACTAATGTTAACCAAAAAAAAATCCTCTCCTGATTTTAGGTTGACTTTGTACCTGTTACGTTCAATACTTACTGATTTTTATTTAAAACTGCTGTGCAACAAAATTCAGCGTATTATATGATTGTTATTAGGTATATACATGACTTTTTTATGTTGCCTGAAAATATTTGACGAGAATTTATTAAATATATTACTTACTTGTTTGTTTGTCATTATTTTATTTAAAATTTACCAATAATTTAATTTTGTTAGTACAAAAATGTCATTTAAAATAGTTTGACAGCTAGACATTTTGAAAATTATTTATTATTTATATCCTGCGTTTTCATTGGCTAGAATTTTTGATGACGTTTCGTCATTGGCGTGTCAGTAGGTAAACAAAGTGGTAATCCCATTTTTTTTTTAATTCTTTTTATTAACAAACAACTTGTTATATTATAAAAATTCAATCAATATTTAATACTGATATTTAGTATTTCATTTATAATTATAATTAGTAATTAAATAACTCATTTATATTACATATTTAAAAAATATATTGATGTGCCTTCCTAAATTTTATTTAGAATCAGTCGGCGCCACTGCGATAGTTCCTACTTTGTGGTGGCGCCACTTGACGGTGTTACTAACTTTGAAAGATATTTTGACAATACAAACATATTGGTTAGAACTATGTGAAAGATTTTATAGTGTAGTAGACCTTATTTCAAGTTTTATTTGTTAAAATGTCAACAAATTTCAAATGACAAGTAAGTACATTTTTCCATTTGATTTTTTTCAGGTATTTGTCTGCCCTTAAATCCGCTTCCACTTGCAACTTGGAATGTCGGTGGTGGCACAAACCCAGGGGCGAGATCCCTCTATGACGAATCTCGGGGAGCAGTCGTAGTAACTTTAGAATCAACATCAATTGCAGCTTGTTCCAGCGGTAGTTTAGTCTCCAAAGGTCGGTTCGCGAACCTCTGTCTCCGTTTCGCGGATGATTTCGATCCGTCTCTCGATGATTGGAAACCAGACATGTCAGATGCCGCCATCATGAACTTGTGTGTCGTGACGGAAGGCACTTATGAAGTATGCAGTCGAACTATTGCAGCCAAGAATCCAATTGAAAACGCTAAATGGTTTTTGAACGTTCAATGGCAGATGGAAGGTGTTGATATCAACTTAGATGTCAATGTAGGCAAACAATTAAGTTCACTAGGTCATACTCTGACGATGATAACTGGTGCTGAAGATGGCCCAGCGAGATCACTTGATGAGGACTCCGATGAAATCGTAGCTGATGTTAGTAGAGCTTCGCAAGAAAGCTTGGTAACCAGAGCTTCTGTACTTGGTCTTACGACCTCTACTTCCGGTTTGGGAGTTAATAATATCGGTACACTTCCTGCTTTCGTTTTAGATCCAAGTTTAGACGCAAAAAAACGTTCTAAATTCATTGAAAAAGAAATGAATGAACAAGCGAAAATAATCAACGATTTGAGAAGTTTAGGAGCAAGTCATGGAACTATTGAACAAGAAATGCGGCGATTACATGAACTAGAAGCTCTTGTTTTTAAGGATTTCCGTCGAGATATGATTCAAAAACTTCGTCGGCAATCCGTCAAAGCTAGTTCTATCAAAGGCAAACTAGGTTTAGGCTCGAGATCATCTGCGTATCGTTCAAAATCATTTATAATACCATCTCCGACACCTGAAAGACACTTGGACATCGTCGAATCACCAGAAGATAATCATCTCGGGAACATATCAGCAACTTCTGCCAGTTACGAAAGCAGTCCGCGTTCCGGGCCTTCCAGAACTGCTTCGCTTCGAGTTAGAACTTCCGGAGCCACCAACATTCCAACCACTCAAGGACCTAGAGTTACTTTCAGCGATCGACAGAGCTCGCTACCAAGTGCTGACAGTGATATTAGCTTGTCAGGTTGGCACCAGGACTCACACATTGATATCGACGGAGAAAAAGTTGAATTACGACGTAAACATTGCGAATCTTTTGATAATGTTAACTCGCCATTACTGGATCCATTTGAGGTGCGTAGCACCAATCTAGGACACCAAAATATCCCTGTACAATCAACACAACAACCACAAAAATCCCAAGAACCTAACATTGATTTTGAACTGGATGTTAAAGTACTTATCAACAGCGGGAAGTGTGTCTTACATACTAAAGATCCAAACAGAGAAGATGAATTAAAATTAAGTCGAATGAGAAAAGATCGTTCTTGTTCTGCAGGTTTACTAGAATTCCCTTTAAATTCAGGCAGCCCTGATGCGCCTCGACGAAACAAAGATCCTAAAGGAGCTAAAGAAGCTTCAGCGAAGGACTCAGCTAGATCTAGAGGCCCTACAGGGCCCCAAGTACCACATCCAAACCAATTAATCGATCTAACAATCTTTCACATTCCTGGAATGGATGTAAAACTTCACTATGAAAGTAAAGTTGTTCAGGATGACTTGGAGGATAGTTCAGCTGCTACCACCACTGCTGGAGCTGCTCCAGCTTCTGGAGGCGCTGCTTCAGTGCCCCAAAATGCCAACACACCTGTCAGTGACATCCTAGATCACGATGATGAAGAAACACAACAAATATTTCCAGAAGATTCGTTGTTGTACGATGAAAACTTTACACAAACTGATCAATCATCAGCTGAAGCTGTCAATACTTCCACTCCTGATAGTTCTAAATCATCTAATTTAGGTATAATTAATCCTAACTATCTTTCGAGTCCAACCGCGTCAGAATTAGACGTTCATATTCCTCTAGAGAGTCATTGGAAACGTTTTCAAACAAATTCCCGTAAACCTGGAGTAAAAAAAGCTAGTTTATTCGCCTGGATGACGCTACAATCTATCCCGGAAGAGACTATTATAAGTCCACACATTTTAGAGTTTCTGGAACAAACGTTAGAGCCAATTCCATCCAAAACCAGCTTTAACTCAGCTACCGGACATTCTACAACTGTTTTCACTACTGACACCTCTACTACAACAGTAAACAATGAAAATCTGTCGTATCCTGGTGGTACTTATGTCTATACTTCATTTCCGGTGGATGTTATTGTTTATTTCCACATGCAGCCTTCAACATTTCGGTTTAGTTGTCTTCCAGTTAGTCGAGTTGAGTGTATGCTTCAGCTACCAAGTTTAGATATTGTTTTTAGTTCAAAAAGAGCTGAAGAAGAAACGAATTTTCAAGAAACCAGCGGACCTGCAACAGCTGTTGGTGGTTTGAGTGTCACTGGTTGTTTAGCCGACTTTTCTGTCTACATTTTCCACCCTTACGGCGGCGGGAAAAAGTCGGGACTTAAAGAAGCTCAATGGTCACCGTTAGCCGATTCCGAACGCAAAGATTCTTTATCAATAAACGTGGAATTTGTGAAATTTCATTTATCTCGTTCCAGGAAGCTTAACTTTCAACATGAGCCTGATATTTCCGGTAAAATTCCTCCGGAACATCAATCAAGAGCTGTAATAAGATTTAGCACAATTATTGATATTGGTTCGGCAAGTTTTAAATATGATATGCGACGTTTAACCGAAATTTTAGCGTTCCCTAAAGCTTGGTATCGCCGATCAATAGTTCGACGATTATTTCTAGGGGATTTATCAGGAATTGGTACTGGATATAGTGACGATGGTGATGATACAATACCTGAAGATGAACCAGTACCAAATTCGCGATATCAACCTCAAGAAATGATGAGTAAATCTGCGCCTGCTAGTGACAGATCTCCGATGTTAAATGCACGCGAAAAACTTAAATTATCTTTAGAAAACGATTCGAAAAAACGTCAAAATTTCAGTAATTCTGAGTCAGCGTTGTTGAACTCTACAAGTCGCAGTTTATTATCATCAAATTATGATTTAGACACACCGAGTCCATCAGAAACTAAACAATCTGCTGCTTGGGAGACTTTAGTGTTGTTTGCGGTAAATTTTACACGCTTAAATGTACAGATGAACATGGGAAACGTGATGGGGAACGTAACTTGGCAAACCAAAGCGTTCCGAAGCGAAGGACGACTCAGCATCGGCAGTACCGGACATAAAAATATGTACTTGAGTGTAGGGCTTGCTGGTAGCACTCTAGACGCTAAAGGAGGCATTGTTGGAGGAACAATTGAGATAGCAAACATCGATACATACATACATATACGTGAAGAGCCCCATTTAGAACCCGATCACACAATTGGACTTAAATTACACGCTTTGGAGCTGAGATTAGATTACATGGGAACTTCGGTTTTAATGTGTCGTGTTAGTAGTCTTGACGTAACTCTCAGAGACGAATGGAGACTCAATCATGGAGACTCTGCCCCAACTAGACGTCCTGCAACGATTTTTGTTCACGGTGTATTAGGTTGGGATCAATTACAGCTTATGATTAGTAAATCATCAACAGCTGATTTGATTAAAATGTACCATAAACTTGAAGAGTTCTTTAGTCAACAGTTTAATTCTTCCAAGCGGGTTTTTAGTCGACTGGGGCCCACCAGACCTCAAGGACAATCTAACCTAACTCACAGAAGACTACAAACACAGTTAAGTGTAAACAGTAGTTCGTTAGCTTTTGAAGAAGCGAAACATCATCGACATTGGCAGAAAGCTCTACGACATGTAGCCGGATTGCAACTTAGTACTATTCATTGGCCGCTACCTGCTACCGGGACAGTTCTAGGAGGGACTGTTGAGCTGCGAGGACAGAATATTTCGTTGGCTTGCTTCCATGGAATTAATTTCAAGTCGAAGTCTTGGGCGTTGTTTTCTCTGAGGGAACCGTGTATTAGTTTTAATACAGAGTCGCAGGAGATTCCGTCGATGTCGTCGCAAGTTGGACACGATGTCCATGTGGTACAAACGCTTACTTGTAGCTTGGGGCTGAGCACCTACAAGACGCAGCATTCTATGGCGACTGTTTGTAAAGTCAGCAGGAATCTTATTTTTCCGCCACAGTTTAAAACGTTACAAGAATGGTTTCATTATGCGTTTGCTAGCAGTCATATAGATGGTAAGTTTCTTAAACAAACTCTTTACACTTGTTTTCAATATTTTAAAATATAGTTGAGTGGTCTAAGACGATGGGTAGAGGGTCCCAGCTGTCAAATACCTTTTAAAATTGTTTTAAATCCTTAAAATCATTTTAAAATGTTTTAATTTGTCCTGAAAGCTAGCTGAGTGCTCTAAGACGATGGCTAGAGGATCCCAGCTGTCAAATATTTTTTTAAATTGTCTTAAACCCTTTAAAATCATTTTAAAATGTTTTAATTTGTCCTGAAAGCTAGCTGAATGCTCTAAGACGATGGCTAGAGGGTCCCAGCTGTCAAATACTTTTTAAAATTGTCTTAAACCCTTTAAAATCATTTTAAAATGTTTTAATTTGTCCTGAAAGCTAGCTGAGTGCTCTAAGACGATGGCTAGAGGGTCCCAGCTGTCAAATACTTTTTAAAATTGTCTTAAACCCTTTAAAATCATTTTAAAATGTTTTAATTTGTCCTGAAAGCTAGCTGAGTGCTCTAAGACGATGGCTAGAGAATCCCAGCTGTCAAATACTTTCTAAAATTGTTTTAAACACTTTAAAGTAATTTTAAAATGTTTTAATTTGTCCTGAAAGCTAGCTGAGTGCTCTAAGACGATGGCTAGAGGCTTCCAGCTGTTAAATACTTCTTAAAATTGTTTTAAACAAATTTAGAATCATTTTAAAATGTTTTAATTTATCCTGAAAGCTAGCTGAGTGCTCTAAGACGATGGCTAGAGGATCCCAGCTTCTAAATGCTTCTTAAAATTGTCTTAAACCCTTTAAAATCATTTTTAAATGTTTTAATTTGTCCTGAAAGCTAGCTGAGTGCTTTAAGACGATGACTAGAAGATCCCAGCTGTCAAATACTTTTTAAAATTGTCTTAAACCCTTTAAAATAATTTTAAAATGTTTTAATTTGTCCTGAAAGCTAGCTGAGTGCTTTAAGACGATGGCTAGAGGATCCCAACTGCCAAATACATCTTAAGATTATTTTAAACCCTTTAAAATTATTTTAAAATGTTTTAAAAGCTAGCTGAGTGCTTTAATACGATGGCTAGAAGATCTCAACTGCCAAATACATCTTAAAATTATTTTAAACCCTTTAGAATTATTGTAAAATGTTTTAAATTGTTTTAAAAGCTAGCTGAGTGCTTTAATAAGATGGCTAGACGATCCTAACTGCTAAATACTTGTTAAAGTTGTTTGAAACCCTTTAGAATGATGTGAATGCTTGAAGTTGAGTATTTATATTTTGTTTTTACAGAAGTGGATCGGTTTCCGTCGTTGGAACACCCGCGGACAGATACACCACGTGGAAAACTAACTGATCCAAATCACACGCGGGAAATTATTTTCGCTTTGCCTTCTTTACAACTACATTTAAAAACAGAACATCTGCAAACCGCAACGACGCCAGATGTGGCTGAAGACAAACCAACAGTTGAGTGTAGCTTCATTACTGAGTTTGAAGATCATATCTTCGTGACTGTCGATGCTGAAGCATTCTTCTTTCTACATGATTTAATCACGAGCTATGTTAGAGAAAAAGAACGAGTGGTAAGTTTCATAGTTATTTTTTATTGTAGATTGCGAAAGCATTTCGCAATCGAGTATCAAACAACGTTTTTTTCGAAAACTATGTCCTAAAATGAGTAATAATGTAATGAGAAAATGTTGACGTTTAGGATGAATTAATGTGACATCTAATGTCTCCATGACAACAATGTATGTAATATAATTGATATCAAATCTGATTGTCTCTGACCAGCAATTGACAGCTGGTTGCCAATAGAAACCAAACAAACGTTGTTATTGATTGGGATTCGCATTGCATTTCTCAAGAAACTATTCCAGTACACCAGTTAGCTTCCTCAAGCGGGATAAATATCAATATGCGCTCAATTGCAACATTAAATATAAAGTTAAAGAATAGAAGTATTGTTTCTAAGCAAAAAGATAAACTGACAAATTTTATTAAATTGTGAGCCTTTCTTCTATTAAAAAATTGCAGGATGCATGCAAAAGTCTTTTGCGTTCTGTAGACAAAAAATCTGATGTGGACACCACATGACTTCCTTGTACGCGTATTAAACTATAGATATTTTTTTAATTGCACATATTTGACATAAAATCTTTTATTTTTTGTTCTAATCAATAGCAAACTTAATTAAAAAAAAAATCAAAAAATATATAATATTTAAATTTAGATATCTCGTTTATGCAAACGGCTAATTTAAAAATTCTTAATGTGCTAGACGCATAATTTAATTCTCTAAAACTTTTGTTTGCAGCATTTATTTCTAAAATTAAAATAATACCATTTTTTTCAAGGAAAACTGTTAGCAGCTTCATGTAATGTATCACTTCCGGTTAGTCTATTTTAACCAAAATCTATTAAGTTATTTCCATTGATATAGTAGTCTTATATACCAAATTTGAAAAGTTTTGGATGATATTTGAATATAGTTTTTAATGAAAATCTATGATTCAAGTAAAGTAGCACTTCCGGAAGTTATATAATGACCAAAAAGGGAGGTGCACAACTAGATGTTATAACAGTCCTAAATATAAAGTTTCAATTTTCTACGGCTTACCGTTTTTGAGTTATGCGAGATACATACGTACGTACTCATTTCGCGTGTTGATAGTTGTCATGTACATTTTTACTTTATATGACAGTTTTCGAAAAAATCATTTTAAATGTTTACATTTGTTCTTAAAGCTAGCTGAGTGCTCTAAGACGATGGCTAGACTTCTTAAACTCTCTAAAACTGTTTTAAAGTTAATAAAATGCGATTGTTTTATAGTTCGTGTCATCAACGAACGCCAGAGCTTCATCACCAGATCCAGACAAATTACGTTCGACCAGCTCATCATCCAACGATGATTCTTACAGGAAAAAAGGGGCCCAACCTTCAAGTGCTTCTTCCTTCAGTCCCGACGACATTTTCACGAAAGATTGGCGCAGTTATCAGTGTAAAACATGGCACATGGAGCCCACCGTTCGTCTTCTGTCCTGGGCTGGGAAAAGTATTGAACCATATGGTATTGATTACATTTTACAAAAGCTTGGATTTAGTCACGCGAGGACTACGATCCCGAAATGGATGCAACGTGGTTTTATGGATCCACTCGATAAAGTTTTAGCTGTTTTAACTTTGAGAATGGTAGCTGTTATAAAAGAAGAGAAACACGAACGAGCGGGAAAGTAAAAAATATATTAATTACTATTTTCAAAGTATTATATGTATATGTTTGTAATTATTTATTGAAGTCACATATGTAATTTATTATTATGTTACAATATATCAGAAATACGTAATAGGTTTCGACTAGTGTGTCGCTAAATCTACTATCTTATTCAAACTGCTAAATTATTTAGCAGGTAATTACATTTTATATGACATTTGTTATACATGTATAATTCTAGTGCTACAACATTGATTTATTTGCATATATATATATATACTAGTAATATATTGGTGATGTCGTATACCAGCAATGTTATCTAAACGAAAAAGGAAAGAGAGTGAGATATATGCTATCTTACCTTTATCCATACTTGCTTCAAAATGTGCATGCTCGTAATACTGGAGTACGATTGGCTAATAACGAAGTGGCAGAGACATTGCAAATATGTCGAGCTCTCTTCCTCACCGCTTGTGTGAATTTGAATTAGTCTGTTTGCTACATTTGTTTGTGACTATCTTCTTCGTTATTATTATGCCAGTCAGTTGTTATTTGTGTTTTTCAAAATCACCAAGTTAGTTCAGATGGTTAAATGATTTAATAATCGGAATGTTAAATATTTTTATTTACATGTGAATGATTTTGTTCACAGTTTTCCTAAAAACAAGGCAATATGTAACTTATGGAAAAAATATGAATCAATAATTTAATATGTACTGCTATATTAATCGACATGACCTTTAATTGATAAAATATTTTCAACAAATTTAAAATTGTCGCTAGATTTGAACATGCTAGAAATTGACGTCAGCCAATTGTACTCCAGTATTACGGGCATGCGCATATTGAAGCAAGTATGGAAAAAAGATAAAATAGCATATATCTCACTCTCTTTCCCTTTTCGCTTTTGGACCCAGTGTCACCAATATATTACTAATACATATATGTTTACTTGTAATTATAGAATTGTGTGATAGTAAATATACAAAAACAAGAGTCCCTTCTGTCAAAAGTCATATCAAGGTGCTGACAAACAACTCTGTTTTCAGGTATTTTGTTATTTGAGTTAAATACCACTAATATCTTTGGAGGCCGTGATTTGACGGCTGGTAGCCGCACTTCACGCGAAAAAATATATCACTTACCGAGATCTGCTTAGGCATAGTGCCACACTCAGTGATGGGTAAAAGGCGTGATGATATATTTATTTATAGTTACAGTTACAAAGTTTGACAGCAATGCATTAGAGCGTTTATTTTAAAAGTAAACATAGGGAATATAACATTGCTGTTATCTATAGTTGTCAAAGTAATAAAACTGTCTTCTTTCAAAATCAGACCGGGTTAATAGGGGATCAAATAGTGGGGTGTTTTTATATAAATGGAAATTTAAATGGGGACAATTATTTAGAATTGTTACAAGAGAGAGTAATCCCGGCAATAAATAATTTAAATATTGAGGCAGTGTGGTTCCAACAGGATGGCGTTCCATAATTGTTTATATGTGTACAAAGTTTCATAGCTGAGAATTAAATAGGGGTGGTTTTATTGGAATCTATTGCTAGGTATAAATGTGTCCATAACGCCACATTTAACGTAATATTTCACTGTTTTGTTGATTTGTTATTGAAGTAGATGTATTTGTTTATATGTGTACGTAATTTTATAGTTGAGAGTTGAACAGGGATGAAATAAATCAAATCTATTGCTGGAGGCGGCACAAGTCACAAATGGCGTTATATTGATGACGTCACTTTGTGTTTTTAAATCTATTGCTGGGTATAAACGTCTTATACTTCTATTTGGAACAATGTATCAATTTTCAGTTATTTGTTTATTGTAGTAAACATTATTGTCTATAAATATACTAAATTTCACGTGATGAAGTTTAATAATTAAGGAAATAATGATACTATTGCTGCCGAACTGTCACTGACAGCCAGCAATTCATGTAAACGGTAGGACTATAGTTGAGGTAGGTTAGTGTATTGCTGATTTCACATAGATATAGATGGCGACTATATGTCGGCTGTTGACAACAGATTTGATAAGTACGTTACGTTGGTTAAATTATGTGATTTTAGCATAAAATAATGTTAATTAGTGTCAAAATATAGTGCGTTAAGTTTAAGAATATCAAGCACAAGTACGTAGTTATATTTTAAGGTAAACACATTTTTCAATCTATGTGAATTTTTCGAAATATATTTAAGTATTTTTGAATGTAATAAATATTTATTTAACGTTTTAAAAGTAAATGCTATTTATAAATAATACATATATTAACAGTGATTTTATTTGTTTATAACAATAGCAACAATAATAATAATTATTTATAATAATATCAAATGTAAAATTATAAATATTTTGTCTTTCAAGGTAACATTTGTTACAGTAGTTATAACTTGTCGAGCCAATTAGCGTTAATTAATTAGTCCGAGCCTGCAGCAACGTAAGATAAAACGTTATAAAGTGAGTGTACACTATCATACAAGTTGTCTATCTCTCTCACTACCACATTGTAATAATCAAAGTGGTTTTTGAACGTAAGTTGTGTCGCTACTAGACAATCATGCAACGAGCACGAGCTCTTTCACTCGTCAAAATATCTTTATGTATGTTTTGTCTAATGTTTCCACATATTCTATGTTACTAATACATTGTTTTTATGTTTATAGGGACATCACGGAGCCTGTAAGCATCTCCTACGATCTCAGCATCATTTTGGAGCAGCATCGTCAGAGGCTTGCAGACATGTTTGCAAAGCCGACATCGAATATTAAAATCCGCTGCTCTTAACATCCATGTAAGACAATTATTATTTTAAATTAATAATTTACAATAACTATCTTTACAATATATTTCATATGTGTGTAATATTTATTTGAGAATTTCTAAGATAAATTCATTTTCATTTAAAAATAATAATGGTAAATGTTTAGTAACTAGATATTTTTTAATGATAACGCTAGTGAAACGTTTTGATACATTATCAATTAGTATTAAGGGTGATTAACTATATTTTTTATTGTTAAACTTTCCGGAATTATTTTAAACAAAAATATTTCAAGTAAAAGTTGGATATAAATAAATTTATTTCACTTTTATTACAAGTATTTTCACCACTGCCATCTTTGGAGGCCGTGATTTGACGGTTGGTAGCCGACTTTTACGCTTATAAATATATCATTTACCGAGATTTGCTACGACAGAATGCCACACCCTATAATTTAATTAATTACAATATCCTAACACAAAAAGAAAAATAAAACTTATTTCTACTCGACTGATTTGTTATTCGTTCGGTAATTGTTTCCAATATTTAAAATATATAAGACTTTTAAAAGTTTTCTTAACAATATTTAAATGGAATTGTAGCTATTTATCAGCATTTCACCACTAACAACCCAATAATGGGTAAAAGATGTGATGATATAATTATACTTTCAATTAATTATTTAATTAATTACATCATCCTAACTTTTTAAAATGTATTTGTACTCGACTGGTTTGACGCCCGCTCTGTGTGAATTTAGGTGACTTTGGACAGCTGCAAGAAGTCGACCGAGAATCTGAAGTACGAGAAAACCGAGCTGGAGGAACCAGCGGTGGAGATGATGGCCCCGGGGACTTGACGTTTGATGGCGTGTCCGGACGCTTCACTTCCATTACTTTTTCAAGTGAGTGTATCTTTTATAATTTGAATTGGCTGTAAATATGGTTAATTTTATTATTTTTCTGCGAGAATTAATAAAATGTCGGCTGAAATATTTTTTAACCTAGTAAAGATAATTGAAATTGGTTTTAAATTTGGAATTCTCCGAGATCTTTTCAACTATATTTAATCATATGTTTATTATGAAAATGTTTGTCGAAGATTGATTGTTTGATAAATGGATTGGTTTCAATATAAACCTACGTTCCGCGTACATCTGTGTAAAAGCCATTTAATTGAGCCCTTGGCCTAAATAATTTTGTTGGACGATTAAATATTCTCGTATAAGTATTTTTGATTTGGTAAATTACGTAAAACATTAATTGTCTCGTGCTTCAATTAACTTGTAAACATATTTTCAGTCATTAACCAGACACTTATATATTTGTTAATTAAAAAATAAATTATTTAAACTTGAATTAAACTTATATACTAATATGATGGATTGTAATCGCCCAAAATCTGCAATTGCAGATTAGGCATGAGCATACTGAACCCTTCATGAACTTTTAGAATCATTTTAAAATGTTTTAAGTTTTCTTAAAAGCTAGCTGAGTGCTCTTAAACGATGGCTAGAGGATCCCAGCTGTCAAATACTTTTTAAAATTGTTTCAAACCTTCTAGAATCATTTTAAAATGTTTTAATTTGTCCTGAAGCTAGTTGAGTGCTCTAAGACGATGGCTAGAGGATCCCAGCTGTCAAATACTTTTTAAAATTGTTTCAAACCCTCTAGAATAATTTTAAAATGTTTGTAATTGTCCTAAAAACTAGCTGAGTGCTCTAAGACGATGGCTAGAGTATCCCAGCTGTCAAATACTTCTTAAAATTGTTTCAAACCCTCTAGAATCATTTTCAAATGTTTTTAATTGTCCTAAAAGCTAGCTGAGTACTCTAAGACGATGGCTAGAGGATCCCAGCTGTTAAATACTTTTTAAGATTGTTTCAAACCCTCTAGAATAATTTTAAAATGTTTGTAATTGTCCTAAAAACTAGCTGAGTGCTCTAAGACGATGGCTAGAGGATCCCAGCTGTCAAATACTTTTTAAAATTGTTTTAAACCCTCTAGATTCATTTTCAAATGTTTTAATTTGTCCTGAAAGCTATCTGAGTGCTCTAAGACGATGGCTAGAGGATCCCAGCTGTCAAATACTTCTTAAAATTGTTTCAAACCCTATAGAATTATTTTTAAAATGTTTTTAATTGTCCTAAAAGCTAGCTGAGTGCTCTAAGACGATGGCTAGAGTATCCCAGCTGTCAAATACTTCTTAAAATTGTTTCAAACAATCTAGAATTATTTTAAAATGTTTTATTTGATCTTAAAAGCTAGCTGAGTGCTCTAAGGCGATGGCTAGAGGATCCCAACTGTCAAATGCTTCTTAAAATTGTTTTAAACCCTTTAGAATCATTTTTAAATGTTTTAATTTGTCCTAAAAGCTAGCTGAGTGCTCTAAGACGATGGCTAGAGGATCCCAGCTGTCAAATACTTTTTAAAACTGTCTTAAGCCCTCTAGAATCATTTTAAAATGTTTTTAATTGTCCTGAAAGCTAGCTGAGTGCTCTAAGACGATGGGTAGAGGATCCCAGCTGTCAAATACTTCTTAAAACTGTCTCATAAATAAAATAAATAAATATATCATCACGCCTTGTACCCATTACTGGATGTGGCACTCTGCCTAAGCAGATCTCGGTAAGTGATATATGTATGCATCAAATCACGGCCCCTAAAGATGTTAGTGGCGGGGGAGCTACAGGGGTAAATTTAATTTGATGATTATTTAACGTTTTAAAAGTAAATGCTATACCTATATAAAGATGATATATTTCGTTACAAAACTCTTTAACTTATTTATAAACTATTCAGCATTCGTTAAAAATAATCCTTAATTATTTCTAGTTTAAATATTTATCTAACGAGCTACGAGAAGGTTTAAACTTTGGGTTTACCCATAATCTGGGTGTTATTTAACATTATTTCACCCAAAAACAATAAAATATTTAAATGTTAATGGAGACACTGCGTATACGCGCATATTTTACGGTTTAAAAATTGGGTTCGAAATCAACAATTGCAGAGCTGCTGTCCCCAAAAATGGGGGTGCAGGTGCCTTATTTTATAATAAAACTACATTTATTTACTTTTTATGGTATATTACTTGTTTTACATTTATTAATACAATAAACAATATTCTTCATAATAAATTATTTTATCTTGACATTTATAAGCTGTCACAGAAGTTAGTTTGATTTTTTCTCACGTGATGGTGCTAGTGATTAAGATATAAAATATAGTATAAGAAATTTAGACGAACGTTTTAGTTAAAAGCATTTATATTAAATGTAATTAATAACAAAGTTATAAATAATCAAAATTATTGTATTTTATAAGTTATAGTTTATATGTAACTATTTTTTTATGTGTTTTTAATAGTTTTTAAAATGTGTTGACAGTTGAAATCATACTATACCACTTGTGGATTTCTGTAAAATGTCAACAGATTTTTTATTCGCTCAAAACTGAGGTAGGCGTCATTTATTTATAGCCAAAGGTTGAAATGTATCCTAATTCTGTCTATATTTCAAATAATTTATTTATAATTCTTTAAATTGCCTTCTATTTTGTGAGCAGAAATATTAGTATTGATTTTTTGAATACTTTAATTTCATTGGTTAACAAGTTCTGGTGACGTCATGTGCTTCATAGGCGGGTAAAAAAATCCGTGAGACTATTTGGGGGCAAAAACATGAAACATTAGTTTTTGGGGTTAAATGATCCTTATAATTACAAGATTTAACTATATTTTTGAATAATAATTATTGATAAATAATGTAGAGTAGTTTTTATTGATTACAAATCGAATTATTTTTGTAATTTAATCACCCAAGTTTTGGCATATATACTACGCCAATGGGGTACCGATAAAGTTTTTATGTTCAAGCGTTTGTTCATAGGTGGCAGCAGTATCAGCTGTCACTAATTGCTATTTGTCAAGTTATGTTGTTTTTTAATGAAATTATGTTTATTACCTACGAAATATAGTTCAATAAGTAAGTTTAGATATTATTTTATTAAATATTTAACCTGAAAATATAATTATTACACGTACTAAGCAATTGCAATAGAAAATTTGGGTTTTCTTTTACTATTTCTGAGAAATATAAAAAGGCGCATGCACATGTGAACGACATTTTTAAACGGCTGTAACTTTTAATTATTCTTTAAATGTTTTATCAGAAATTTATTATTTTACTTGTTTATAAATAAGAATTGATGTATTGAAAGTGCGGATTTGTTGTATATCTTTCAAGGTAACGTTTTATTTATAGTGGTTACATAAGTATCTAACCAATTAGTGGCAAATTGCCGAAGTGAACAAGTTTATTCGATAAATTTAGTCTTGTATGACGCTGTGTTGTTGATTGTTGCTGGAGAAATAAGTGTACGTTATAACAAAATCAATTCAGCCATTTTGTAGTTCGTGAAAAAGTTTTGCATGGATTACTTTTCGTGTGCAGTTAAATGTTTTGTGCCACCACAGATAGTTGCCGATGGCATTCGAAAGCCTTCTAAATAGTAGGTTAATGTTTTAATGCATTTTAGAGCTATTCTATTGATTGTTTTCTCTGTTATCATTATTAACTTGAACAAACGTTATGAAATGTGCTACTAATACATTGTTTTTATGTTTATAGGGACATCACAGGACCTGCAAGCTTCCTCAGCGGCCTTAGCATTATCTTGGAGCAGTTGGTTTTCATACCAGATCTGCGGCCATTTTGGAGCAGCATCAACACCCCAGAGGCATCAGCAAAGACGAGTTTGGATATTAAATCTGCTGCTCTCAACATCTATGTAAGAACATTGTTATTTTTTAATTATTTGAATAAAAGTCAATAATATTTATTTGAGAATTTGTGAGATAAATTCATATTTAGTTTAAAATAATAATGGTGAATAGTAACTAGATATTTTTTAATGATAACGTTAGTTGATTGTTAGGTACTGTTTGTTATTATGAAGGCTGATTAATTATATTTTTAATTGTTAAACCTTCCGGAATTAGTTCGGCCAAAAAATATTTCAAGTAAAAGTTGTAAAATAAAATAATTAATGTCCGGTTCAAAAATGAAAATGAATCTCCCTGAATAGTTTGTTGTTAGTAGCGGTCATTGTATTGAATTGAGTGCTGGTGAATGAGGGCTAGGATTCGATTCTCCCTCAAAACGACTATTTCATTCCGTGTGGTTGTAGCTTATCATCTGTATAGAATAGAAAATGTGTGAAAACATGGAATATATGTTGTGGATGATGCGTTTCCTGTGGATTCGACTGCTACTGGAAGCTAGGAAGGAAGTAATTGGGATTAAGTAATTAGTAATTGCAAGTAGCAATTTTCAATTAATAGTTTTAACTGTTTATTGTTTGTTCCAGGCGTAATCGGAGAGAAATGCGAGCACTGGATACTCATCCACAACGACATGAAACCCTTCGTTGAGGAGGCGAGGAATTGAAACAGAATGAGCTTCGCCAGAGAGCAGAGAGCTAGCTCTAGAAGTCAGACAGCAAACAACGCGGGCTCTTCAGACGGAAGTGTTCTGGCATTGGTGAGAAACTTATTTATAAATCAAATCACTCCTTTTACGTATTACTGGGAAATTATTCACGTATAAACGTTTCACGTTTTAATTTAGTTTACAATCATTTATAATAATGAAATAAAAAACGTAAAATGAGAAATATTTTATTTGAAATGTAGACATGGGATTCTCTAACCATCTTCTTAAATGTTCAAGTAAAAATTTCAACTAATTTAATAATCTAGAAATAATTTAGGAACGTTCAGCAGCTCAAAAATAAAACAAACATAATTTTCAACAGATATTTATTCACATTATTAAGTTGAATATTTCTCTTCTAGGTCGTTCGAATCACTCTTAAACGGTCCTTGGTTGATATCCAACCGCTAGCCAGTGGACAAGTGCGTACGATTATTGGAATGAAAAACATAAACAAGAAAGTTTTAGTCTTCGAGAAGGTTCGTTTTGGGCAGTTGGCAGCAGCTGTTGCTGCACCGTTAACCGTCAATGACAGGTAAATCCATCACTCTACTTACGTGACACTAAATTAATCGTATGTTTTGAAGCTTTCGATTTATAGATTTTGTATTAATTTTGTATTTATTTTTCATCCAATAGTAAATATAAATTTGTTTATTTACTGTCTAAACTATGAGAAAGTCACTAGTTTTTATCGAATTCAAATATCTTGACTAGTAGCAGACAAACAGGCTGCTAAACTTTGTCGATGAGTTTCAGTTCTTGATTAACAGCTGTCGATTCACATTTCTTGTTTTATAATATTTATTATTCTACAACTAAATATTATAAACATCTAGTTATTTATTTGAAAAGCACAAATCGTTTAAAATGAGTTAAAGAAAATTGCTTAAAAGTAAATTCGTGCACAACGTAGCTGTAGCTCTCCGGAATGAATTTCAATTGGTTGTAGCATCGTGGTAGTGTTCTCGCTTCACTAGCGCGAGAGTTCGCGGGGGCAGTGTAGCAAAGAACTAAATCAATGTATGGTTTCTTACAGATCTCAGATGAGTCCGGGGCACCAGGTCGACCAGAAGAACGTGGTGCTGGTGACGACGACGATCGCTCTTCAGAAACCTACTCTTCATGTCGGCAGCAAGAGAAGAGAAGAGAAGAGATGGATCTTCTTCTACGTGGCAGATGAGAAACATTTGCATGATGTGGCGCTGTTTATTGTCAAGCAATGCTCCAGTGCGACTTGGAGCCGGAATCAGACGGAAATGTTCTAGCATTGGTGAGAAACTTATTTATAAATCAAATCACGCCTTTTACCCATTACTGGGAAATGAGCGCTAACAATAACAAAAATAATTTATAATAATTCAATAATTAAAAAAGAAAGTAAAATGAGAAATATTTTATTTGAAATGTATACATGGTGGTTATGCGTTGTGTCATCAATTAGTTGGCTAGTTAATTAGTCGGGCGAGTCATCGTGCAACGAGCAAACAAAACGTTGAGCAGAGCTGGTGTTCAAACCACGTCTCTTGCAAATGTTATTTTTTTCATTATTTCATAGTAAGTTGTTAGTGAGTTGTTAGTGCTAGTGACACGTGTTGCTACTGATTATCAGTTAGTATTAAGGGTGAGCAACTAGATTTCCATCACTTTTATTACAAGTATTTTTCTTTTTACTAGCGGTCATTGTATTTTATAAATACTTTTACTCTTTTCGGTAATTGTTTCCAATATTTAAAATATATAAGACTTTTAAAAGTTTTCTTAACAATATTTAAATGGAATTGTAGCTATTTATCAGCATTTCACCACTAACAACCCAATAATGGGTAAAAGATGTGATGATATAATTATACTTTCAATTAATTATTTAATTAATTACATCATCCTAACTTTTTAAAATGTATTTGTACTCGACTGGTTTGACGCCCGCTCTGTGTGAATTTAGGTGACTTTGGACAGCTGCAAGAAGTCGACCGAGAATCTGAAGTACGAGAAAACCGAGCTGGAGGAACCAGCGGTGGAGACGATGGCCCCGGGGACTTGACGTTTCACTTCCATTACTTTTTCAAGTGAGTGTATCTTTTAAAATTTAAATTGGCTGTAAATATGGTTAATTTTATTATTTTTCTGCGAGAATTAATAAAATGTCGGCTGAAACATGTACAATTGAACATTTTTTAAACTAGTCAAGATAATTGAAATATATTTAATCATATGTTTATTATGAAAATGTTTGTTGAAGATTGATTCTTTGATGAATGGATTAGTTTTAATATAAACCTACGTTCCGCGCACATCTGTGTAAAAGCCATTTATTTGAATCCTTGGCCTAAATAATTTTGTTGGCGATTACATATTCTTGTATAAGTATTTTTGATTTGGTAAATTGCGTAAAACATTAATTGTCTCGTGCTTCAATTAACTTGTAAACATATTTTCAGTCTTTAACCATACACTTATATATTTGTTAATTAAAAAAACTAATATGATGGATTGTAATTACCCAAAATATGCAATTGCAGATTAGACATGTGCATACTGAACCCCGTTTAGAGTTTGTTTCATTCATGAACTTTGAATAGTCGAATATTCTTTACAAAATCTCATTAATTTTAATTAACTTAATTGAATTACCAAACTATTTTATTTTAATTATTTTACGTTGAAATTATCTACATATTTGTTTTAAAATAAGTTTAAATAGTTTTTCAATCAATCATTTTGAATTCAAATATAAACTTCAAAACTATAGAATTAATTTATCACTAAATTACTTAGGCGGGTAAAAAAATCCGTAGACTATTTTGGGGGCAAGGACATTAAAATATTAGTTTTCGGGGTTAAATGTTGTTTATAATTAAAAAAAATATTATGAACGTTAATAATAATTATTAATAAATAATATAGAGTAGTTTTTATTGATTAGAAATCAAAATATTTTTATAAAATAAACACCCAATAATTTTGATGCATACTGCGCCACTGATACAGTTCAACGTTTTATGAATAGGTGGCAGCAGTATGTTAGTTGTCAGAAACTGATATTTGACAAGTAAACTACATTTGTAAAATGATGTGATTTTAAACTAAAATATTGTTAATTGCCAACAAAATGTAGTAGAATAAGTAAGTTTGAATTTAAATTAATTTCTAATGCGCCAATATCGTTTTTAGGTATGGATTTCATCCGCAAACCATAGACAGATGTCAGGGAATGAAAACAATATTTGTCGACTTTAAAACCAATTATTATGAACGACAATGTTTACAATCACCACAAATCACCGACAAAATCAACTTGTGGAGCTGGTGCACCAGGTTGTTGATGCACAGTGAAAGCGCCAAACAGGTGAGATGATTTTTGATTTATATTTTTGGGGCTTTATTTGTTGTTTCTTTGTACTTTTAAAATATCTCGATTAGTACAAGACTTACGCGCTGCTAAATAAATTAAATTATTTTTTAATTTAATTACTTTTTAAACAATGAGTGTATCTTTTAAATGACTAAATGAAATAAACATGATGAAGGGTGCTCTGCTATGTTACTAATACATTGTTTTTATGTTTATAGGGACATCATCAAGATGTTGAAGCAGCTGGCGTGATTGGAGCTGCCGCCATCCAGAGCTTGGAGCAGCTGGAGCTGGTGTCACCGTGGACATCATCATCAATGTAAGTACATTGTTATTTTTTTAATTATTTGGGTAAAAACAATAATAATAATGATGGTGAATGATTAGTAACTGACAATCTACCAAATATTCATTAATGATAACGCTAGTACATTATTAGCTAGTCAAGGGTGATTAATTATAAACCTTGTCCCAGAAAAAAATGTCTGCTATAATTTTTAACTAAAAACGTTATAATTAAATGAATTTTTTTAAAACTATTAAAGACTTTATGGATCAACAACTAAATAGTACATAATAGCATATATTTACATGTTAATTATGATTCATACAAAAGTTGCGCAATTTCCTTTTCACCCCATTCATTAAAATTTGTACAACATAATCAGATATAATTTTTGTAATTTGTTTCCACTTATATTTGAAATTATCGACAGAATTGGGTGGTTTCTTATATTTTAATAACTTCTGCTTCGTATGGGGCCAATATTTTTTGATTGGGCGCAATTCAGGACAATTTGTAGGATTTTCAGATTTATGTACAAATTCTATATGTGGGGTTTCTTTTATACCAAAATAGTACTGGTGTGTTATGAAGCCTTATAAAGGGCAATGATCATCTTTCAAGACACTCGCTTAAATATCTTTCGCCATTGGAACAAATGGCCTGCCATACAAGCATCTTTTTTGAGAATTTTTCTATTTTAATTACCTTCAATTAGCTACTTTCCAGAATAATAATAATGACCTGGTCGAGATTTTAATTCAAGTTAACAATACTTTTCGACATCCATGATAACACATAATTTTTTTGATATCAAAGTTTTCTTGATCTTGATTTTGTGTTAGTTTCTTGCTTAGTATTCCTGTTAGGCACTTTTGTTTTTTGAACAGACTTTCTAGAATTCTTTAGCTAATTTTCTGGACTGTTGATTGAGTAGTTTCAAATTTCTTAACCAAATCTCTCACAGAAAGATTTTTATTTTTACACAAAGCCTCCAAGACATTTTCTCAATATTTTGATCTACAAATCCAGGTTTGCATCCACTTCCACATTATTTTGTGTATTACCCGTTTCATTATATCTTCTTAACACCCTTTGAACAGTCCTTGTTGTAGATTTTAACTCTAACTAAAGCTACTTTTCTTGTGGATATATGCCTATTTTGAACACATTTGTACAAAATATTTTCGCGTAATTGTTTGTGTTTCAATGACATCTTTGTATACTAAATTGTATGAAAGTTGTCAACTAATTGTTTTTGTATAATGCATAGCCAATTATAAAAAGGCATCACATACAAATTTGTATATCTATAAAATCAGTATACGAAAAGGCCTAAACCTAAGCGACAATTTTTTCTGGGGCAAGCTTTATTTTACTTTTACAATTATTTTTCTCCTAAAATAATTGATGTCCGGTTCTGAGCAGAAAATTAAAATTAATCTCGTTTAATAATTTGATTTTCCTAGCGGTGACTTTTACCCAATATTTAAAATATATGAGATTTTAAAATGTTGTCTACAACATTTAACTTTGAAGAGGTTTGAAAATGTGGACTGCCTATAGTTTTGTTTGTAAATCTGGTTAATTTTATTAATTTTTTGAGAGAAAATATGAACGACAGTTTTTCCGTAACTTTAGATAAACATGTTTTAAAAACGGCTGTAATTTAGTAACCAGTCAACCGGGTTTCAACATTCAATTCCTCATCTATTGACCATAGTTTCATCCCTTAATATCAACCCTCCAGAAAGTAATTAATTCTAAAATGAAGAATTATTCACAATTGGTTTAAACATATAATTTCATTTTGATCATTTACTATTGTTTATTATTAAAAATTACTTTTAAATATTGTTTAGTATTTTTAATGATAGATGCTTATTTTAAATTCTGTTTTGCATGCATATTTGAATGCGGCATTCAGTCCCAGGACTCGAGCGCCATGCCCAAGTTGTCCACGCTGTCCACCGGTTGCTTCAACACACTTCAGGAATAAAAGATAAGTACAAATTTTATTTATATTTTAATTAATCTAAAAAATGAGAAAAGAAATTATTAATAATTTATTTAGAATTTTATTGAGACACCGCCTTGACATACATCTGCTGTCTTTTAATTTCATTTATTGTTAGATGTGAGAAATATTTGTTTAAAGTGTTTTAAAAGTAAATTGCTAAATTAAAAAAATAGTATATTATTCAATGAGTAAGTAATATAAGCTATTACTCAGGAGAATAAAGTTTGCAACACGAGCCGAAGGTGAGTGTTGTAAATCATTCGAGTGAGTAATAGGTATTACTTGCGAATAGAATACTATACTTTATCTACGACTATATGTTATTATGTAATAAGATTTTACAATTATTTTTTTTATGTTACATTATGAATAAGTCAATTTTTTGTTTTTCTTTTTATTTAATAAATATGAACACTACTTAACATTTTTCCGTATTCGCCAATCCATAAAAGTTTTATAAACTTGTTCATACTTTTTTTTTGGATTTTTCGGGCAGTAAATTTAAGAAACGTACGTGTGCGGCTTCTATGAAAATTCAGACGTGTGATTGGTCGTGAAGTGTTGAGTAATGAATTATTACTTAACACTGTCAATAATGATTAGTATTACTTATCATAAATTTCATAAGTAATGAATACATTATTTAATAAGAGTAGATAAACGTTATTATTTTACTTTTGTTTATACTAAATAATAATATATTAATAATATTAATAATTTCTAATAATAATAACAGTAAACTGAGTAATATTGTATTTGAAGTGTATGTTAGATGTGTATATGTTGTGTATGTTTCAAATTCACTTTAATTTTAAGTAGGTCGCTGCGAGTCTGCAACAAGAAGTTCACTTGCCAAACAAACGTCGTCGTCGTGTAATTTAACTTTTGTCTGCCTTATTTAAAGGCCTTCATAACTTCATAACCGATATCGTATCGTGGGCTTGATTTATAGTTATACTATAAGATCAACTTCCCGAGTCGATATCGTGTTTGTTTTATTGTTCACTCACTACGTACATTTTAATTTAGTTAGTTAGTTGCTGCCTTAATAGGAGGCCATCCTAACTGTGTGTAGTTCTTTTCGTGGGGTTGATTTATTACTATAAATCAATTTTACGAATTGAAATTGTGTAGATCGATATCTATCGTGGGTTTGATTTGAAATCAACCTCACGAGTCGATATCGTGTATTTTGTATTATCCACCACAAAACGCAGGCCCCACGTGGGGCCCCAACATACATCCCATCACCAGGAGGCAAGTTTGTAAGCGTTTCGTGATCCGGGTTGGGGCGAGTCCCTCGCGAGCGTGCTGCTGTGTGTAGCTAGAAGGTGTAAGCCGATGCCTTGGGTGGTCGAGTTATCGAATCACAGGAACCATATTGTCCAATGAGTCATTGGGAGATCTAGACATAATTCGACTGTTCGAGCACTGCGAAATCTTCCCAGCAGTCGGGTAGGTTGGTAGGCGGTGAACCGAGAGGTCGTGGGCACGGAATATGCTCAACGTTTTTGCTAACTTGACAAGCACGCTTCGGTTGCTTTGTCGTAGATTCGTAGCTAGTCGTTGGCAAAAACTTAGGTAAGATAGGGATGGGTAGGGAGAAAAAGATGGCACCTTTACTGAAGACTACGTAAAATGTGAGTCTCTTTCAGGTTCTTCCTAACACTTGACCGATATCTTATCGTGGATATGATTTATAGTTATACTATAAGATCATATTCACGAGTCAATATCGTGTCTTATCTACGTACATTTAAATTTAGTTAGTTTAGTTTCTGCCTTATTAGAAGGCCTTCCTAACAACTGGGTAGTTCTTTTCGTGGGGTTGATTTATTACTATAAATCAATTTTACGAATCGAAATTGGTTAGAACAATATCTATCGTGGGGTTGATTTATTTCCATAAATCAATTTTACGAATTGATATTGTGATATCTATCGTGGGATTGATGTGTAATCAACCTCACGAGTCGATATCGGATGTTTTGTATTGTCCACCACAAAACGCTGACCCCACGTGGGGCCCCATCATAGCGTTTCGCGGTTGCTTTGTTGTAGATTCGTAGCTAGTCTTTGACAAAAACTTAGGTAAGATAGGGTAGGTAGGGAGAAGAAGGACACCATCATTGAAAACTGACTGTTTTTAAGGAGTATTTGTACTTGTTTTTAATAATATTTTGTTGTTAGGTGCGGTGGTGAATGAAGAAAACCAACGTTTCCTGTTGGTGATTACATCAAAATGCTGGGAAGATTCATCAGCAGCAGAATCAACAGCTTCTCTTCAAACACATCCGAAGATGACTGCAAAGTCAACGCAGAACGTCGTCAAGACCGCTGCCTCCAACATCAATATAAGATAATTATTAGTTTTAAGTGGGTTGTATTTAATCGAGCACCAAAATATCAGCTCTAAATCATTCATATTCGATTTCCAAAATACCAGACTTTGCTAATCTGTTTATCAATTTAAATATCAAATATTTGTATTTCCTTATTGCCATATTAGCATTTAATTTTCCATGAAGCTTATTTACTATTATATTTAAAGATCAGTTGCTATTTTTTATGCCTAATTATTATTTTTAGTATTCATTTAATTATTTCTGGCATGAGCAACACAGTTCTTATTGTTTATTGATGATACAATGATTTCGGTGCTCATTTAAATTATTCCCTTTTTAAATTATTTGGGTAAAAGTCTGTTGAAAACAGAAATAAATATGTTGTTTTAAATTAATATAAAATAGCGCAATTGTGTACAAGGGAGAATGTGAGTGAAAATTGACAGAGAGTGATTGATTTTATTCTGTGTGATGAATGATTGATGCGCGGTTTTTCAGTACATTCTGACATTTATATGTCATAATTATTTGTCACAATTTTGTTGAGCGACTTGGTCGTGTTAGAAGACCTAAAATAATTAGAAATATAGTAAAACCGTCAGAAGGGTATCATTAGAAATATATTACAATATACACTTTTCTATTTACTATTTCATATACAATTTAATTCTTTTATTATTGAGTTAATTTGTAATTTTACGTATTCCTCTTTCTTTGCCAATTTGCACCAATTTTTAATTGTCTGCCCCCATTATATTTCTCTTTTTAAAACTATTTAAATTTGTGCTAGAATTTTAATGAACGCGTACCTGACATAGAACTTAAATTTAATCTTGTACATTATTAATATTTTTATCTTTGGCCCTACAGTATTAAATGAGGCAGAAATTTCCTCCCAACACTTTTCTTCTCCTTAACACAATACTTTATCAGTTTTTTTCATTCTATACATGTTTTTAACTCTCACTAAATCTATTAATAATTCAACTTCATTGGTGGAAAAATTTGCAGCTCTTAATATTTCCCATCATGTGTAAATTAAATTTTGAGTATTCGATTTTATGTTTTTAAAAAGAATACTAAAATCTTTATTAATATTATAACTTTATTATAATTTGTATATGGTTACATATGAGTCACAGTACTTGACTGTGCAGAGTCTACGATACAAAGAGCGTGCTTATTCACTAAACTAGCCTATTTATACATTTCTCTTATCTTCTAAATATGCAACCTATGCTAGATGATGTTATGACTAATATCTTGAAACAACAGGTTCAAGATACATAATTTACATTTATCTTATCTTCTAAATGTGCAACCTATGCTAGATGATGTTATGACTAATGTAATGAAACAACAGGTTCAAGATACATAATTCCTCCCCTTTTAGTTTTTTCATTATATTTGTTCTTGCATAGCTAGTTCACTTAGCTTTTTTCTTACTGTTTTTACCTTTCTTAATTTTCTTTCATTTCTATATAATTTTATTTTAGGTAATACATATTTTCTTAAAATATAACAACTTATTAATATAAATATTATAACATATATTATATAAGAGTGATGACTGCTATTTTCAATTTTGATTTCTTTTATTTTTATAATTTTCGGTTCATTTAATATAATATCGGAGATATTCTGTAATTTAGTATCATTAAATTTTGAACTTATTAATTCCTTCTCAAATGTTTTAAATTCAATTTCTTTATATTTTTGTAGAATTCTTTTAAATGTGAAATTATTTATTTGACATTCTTGGTTAATTTTTATCTTATAGATTCCTTGAATATTTCTTTTTATTTTTATTTCGTTACAGTTCATTTGAATTTCTTGCTTATTTGGACTAATCATAATTAGTTCATTTGTATTTTGAATTAATTCAAAAGTATTCTTTTTCTCAATATTATGGTATTTGCAATCATCATCCTTCTGCTTATCTAGTATATTTCCCATACATTTACTTATTTCTATAAATTGTGTAATACACAAGTATTTATTCTTAATATAACTACATTCGCTTATTTTATAAGTCTTATCTTGTGTGAAATATAATTGTTGAGGTTCACTTATTATTATGAATCTATCATTCTGAATCATTGGTAATGGGGTAAACTGGTTTAATTTGAAGGATTCTTGGGAGAAGGTTGGTATTGATATTATAAAGTATATTTCTCCGTTATAGTATTTACAATGGGTTTCTATTAGTTCGTTTAAATTCCAAATGTCGTTATTTTGTGTAGTTTGTTTTAAATTTTCATAAGATATTATACTAACGTCTAGTTTGTGTAATGAGCAAAAGGTTAAACTTGTTTCTATTTGTTTTATTAATTCATTTAAATTCATTATTATTAATATTAATTTCTGAAATTTTTATTTAATTTTTAGTTGATTTATTTTTATATTTTTACTTCTGTTCTTTTTATCTAATATTTTAATTTTTCCTAATAGAGGGTTATAATTTTTAATGCTGGTAAGTTCGTTGTTATAGAAGACATTACTACTGTATCGCTTCTATCTGTGTCTCTAAATCTAAAAAAAGAATCTTCATAGATTTTCTTTTGTTTTTCTTTCTCTAATCTTTCGTTGTTTAACTCTTCGTCTATTTGTTTATGAAATTCTTGGTCCATATCGAAATCTATTTCGTCTAAGTCTACTTCTTCTATGTTATTATTTTGTCTGATTGTTTGTGTAGACATTGGTTGTGTGATTCGTGTTTGTTGTGTCATAGGTTTTGGGTTAAATCGTTTCGTCTCATAATAATTTTTTATATTTTGTCTAGGTGCAAAATTTGGGTTAGTTCTCTGGTATTGAGGTGGTTGTTTGGGATTAAATGATGTTGATGGGAATGTTTGTGATGGGAACTTTTGTGGAGGTTGCCCATTGCCAAATTTTGGTCTTTCTACATTGTTTCTCAACATAGGTGATTGATTATACGTATTAATAAAGTTAAATTCATTTTTAATCATTAATTCTATTTGTTCCAAAGTTGTAGGGTTTTTAATAAGGAATGATCCTCTAACATGATTTGGTAGTAGAGATATAAATCTTTTTACTATAAATTTTTGGTTTTCATGAATTATTGCGTTCTTCTGATCTTGTGAATAATTAGTTAAGTGTATTTTTGATTTGTAAAGTGAAAATTTTTCAAGCATTATTTTCAAAGTTTGTTCTATTGATTTTGAAAATTTCGTATCCATGAGTTCTATCATCAGTGTTTCTGATGTACTCTTGTCTACAAAGTTTGTGGTCAGATATAGTTTTAAATCTTCCCATTCTGCAAATTCGTTATTACTTGTAATTTCTATTGCTTGTTCAGTGAGTTTTAATTTTATCATGCTGAATGCAAACATTCGCTGATTTGCAGTGAGTTCTAGTGTATTAAAAATGTCCATAATCTTTGTGGCTTGTTTTATAAAATTATTTAATGTTTTAATATTTCCATTATAACATGGGATTGTTTTGAGATACATTTCTATTTCTTGTACAGTTGTGGTAGCCATTGTTATGCGATTTAATCTACTAGGTTTTAATTTAATTTTGATATATTTAGTTGTTGGTAACGGTGTTAAGGAATCGTCTGATTCTATTGATTCAGAGCTATCGCTTTCTGACATAAGTTGTATTATGTGTGTGATTGACCTGTGCCGGGTCTCGGTATTTTTATTACTAGTCGTAGCTAGAAATACCCCTGTGTATTATAATATAAATGTTTTACAAACTTATAAAGATATTCTTACATTTGTATCGTGATTGTGATTATGATGATTCTTGTGAACATCATCTTCTGTTGCGGCTTCTTTTTCGTAGTTTTCGTGTTGTCTAGTAGAGACAGCAAGTGCTTCTGATGAGTGACGTGTTTCGGAACAGCAAGTCTTCCTAGTGGATTGGTCGACGTGATCTCGGAACAGCACTCTGGAGTACGTGAATCTTGTAGACGAACGTTGTGCCTTTGCGGCCTGATGGGTCCTGTTCGACCGGTTTTCGTAGATTTTTGTAGGTTTTGCTTGGTAAAGGATAAAAATCCACCACACAATTTTTTTTATTGTGTTTCGAAGCAATTAATCCTACCGAGCTGCGCCAATTAAATTTTGAGTATTCGATTTTATGTTTTTAAAAAGAATACTAAAATCTTTATTAATATTATAACTTTATTATAATTTGTATATGGTTACATATGAGTCACAGTACTTGACTGTGCAGAGTCTACGATACAAAGAGCGTGCTTATTCACTAAACTAGCCTATTTATACATTTCTCTTATCTTCTAAATATGCAACCTATGCTAGATGATGTTATGACTAATATCTTGAAACAACAGGTTCAAGATACATAATTTACATTTATCTTATCTTCTAAATGTGCAACCTATGCTAGATGATGTTATGACTAATGTAATGAAACAACAGGTTCAAGATACATAATTTGTATATAAATATATTTCTTATTTTGCCTGTGACAGAATATAAACTGAATTTCGATAATCAAAACAATGATTATAATTTGACATTCAGTTTAGGTTCAGCTGAACTAGATTAATTTGACAAGTTGTAAATAAAAAAAATGTTCAGACTCAAGTTCAAGGTTCAACTGAAAAACCGAGCAGGAGAAGTTGATTTGATGGTGTCGCGTATACGTCGGGATAAAAGTTGGTGAATGAGGGTGTATAATGAGTATGTTAGAGAAATGTCTGTTGAGTAAATAAATGAATGAATGAATGAATGAATGGTACGAATGGTGAATTATATTGTGGAATGAATCAGATGTGAGGAATAGATGGTGTGAGTATTTTAGGGGTTTGTATGGTAGCGTGAATGGACTGAATGGTTGTAGTGAAATTGCAAGAGAAAATGTTAGAGGTGGGAATGATGTCGGCTTGAATGAGATGTTGATGTATGGAGGTGAGAGGTTATTTGACTCCTGATGATTGGAAATGCGCGCACGCAGTTAGAGTGTTTGAAGGTAGCGAGGCTGCGGTAGTGTCTGCGTTACCTGGTGCGGATGATGTTGTAAATGATTTCAATAAATGAAGCAGAAAACGATTTAAATAATGTTAATTAATAAATAAAACCACTTAGTATTTAGTTTTATAAATTTGGTCAGAAGGTAGATATGGTTTACAAACACTTATATATTGTAGAGAGAGGGACTGTTTAGGGAATTTCCTTTAATGACAAGGTCTATGAAAGTTGAGTTTATAACATCTAAATATTAATTCATTAGTTTCTGGTCGGCCCTAACGGCTTTCTTAATTTTAAAAGCTTCAAGGAAAGTGAATCGATATCCTTTCCATTTATATGTAGAACTGACAAATTACATATAGAACTTTTATGATAAAAATCTATCAAGTGTTTAGCTAGATTAGACTGGGGACTTTTGATCATATAATTATAACAATACTCTTTAAATCTAGTCTGGAAACTTGGTCCTGTTTGCTCTATATAAACAAATTCACAATCTTTACATTTAATTTAACAAAGGGTCTTTATTCATTAGTTTATTATTATTAGTATATAATGTCAAATTTCCTCCAATTCTTGGCCATACTACGATTCATGCCATTAACATAATTTAATTTTTTTATAAATTGATTTAGATCTAGTTTCAAAGTGTACAGGATAAAATTAATTTCTTGTAATTGATCTAATTTTCTTATTTATTAGCTTCACAGTGATTGACTATTGTTTTCTGCAATATTTAAAATGATTATAATTCAGATCATCAGATAAATTATAAAACGTTGCTAGCTTTATATTACATGGGTGATACAAATTAGTGGGTTTCCTGTAAATATTAAAATTAAATGTATTGTTAATGTGTTGGATAGTAATGGCCAAGATATTTATGCTTTTATTAACTTTCACTTCAGTGGTGAATTATGTATTTTAATCAAATGAATTAAGGACATTTAGTAGTTGTAAATATTTTAGGAGGTATTTATTGGAATTGAGGCATATATATTCTCAAAATTGTTGATGAATATTTCAGATAATAAAGACCCTCATTTTGTTAATTACAAAAGTCACCAAAGAGCAAAAATAATTTGTTTGTAGACGAACTTCCAGCAAGTTTAAAACCTCCCGAGTTATAGTTGAAGTTATATGGTTAACTTTAAGCTGACATATAAGTGTTTGCAAAACCATTTCTAAATTCATGAAACAAAATGCCAAGTGTTTGTATTTATTAATTTTAAATCATGTTTCGCCGAATGCAAACAGCTTCATTAATTGAAATGATGAATGTGTTAGTGTTTGAGAAGAGCGATTGCAATGTTTCGGTGATGGATGATGTGAGATTGGAGATGAAATGAATGTGTTTGTATATTAGGGTAGTATGTGATCGAGGTATGGACGTATTAATTCAGAATACATTGGTGTGTGTTGTATGATGACTCTGAGATTGACATGAATTTTGTTGAAAGAGTGAGTATAAGTCAGATGAGATAGTTTAGGAATGTGGAACGTGTGTCGAATGGAAGATATGAATGAACTTGTATGAATGTATTTGTATGTATTTATGTATGAAGAGTTGATGGTAGATTGAGCATGTGGTTGAAGCAAGGATGACTGAATGTTTCAGGGGTTCGTGTTACCCCATTTAAATAAGATATAGCGTGATGCTACGTATATATAATAATTATCTTTACAACATATTTATTATTTGTTTAAACTATATAATAATGAATGATTCACTTTAAAATTATAATGATGAATCGTTCTCATCTGTAACACAATACTTTGCTAGCTGACAATTTATTATACATACATATATATTTTTTATTGTAACATTAGCAGATTGTCAGCTACTGAAATATTGTGATACAGAGACAGTTAGTATAAAAAACAAACAAATTACGGATGATTAACTAGATTTTTCATTGTTAAACGTTCCAGTATTATGTTATACAAATATATTTCAAGTAAATGATTGATATAAATAAATTTGAATCAGTTTTATTTTAAATATTATTCTCTAAACAACTTATGACCGATTTAAATAAAGTTAATCAAATCATCCTCCATCGATTATTTATACTAACAGTCAACATATTTTGTAAATAAAGATAATGAAATACTTTTACCCAAAATAATTGTATCAAAGTATTAATTCTAAAAGTTTCCTTTATAATAATTAAATTGTTTTTACTTTAAAAATTGGGAAAACTGACAGAATTGATATTTACTAATGATAATAATAAATATATTTTAAGTAGATAGTTGACAATAACTTTGTTTAACACATATTTATTGTTTAAGAATAAGAAATAGATACCTATTGTAATAAGTTATACATACATCTTATTACAATATTTTTTATTCTTAAAGAATACATATGTGTTGAAGAGATTTATTGTGAATTATTTAATTTAAAATATAGTTTTTATTGTCTAAGATAAATAAGTAAATAATATTATTGTAATTTAATATGTAAAAATAATAACAAATATGTTTTAAGTAGATAGTTTACAATAACTTTGTTTAACACATATTTATTGTTTAAGAATAAGAAATAGGGTACCCATTGTAATAAGTTAACATATATCTTATTACAATATTCCTTATTCTTAAAGAATAAATGTGTGTTGAAGAGATTTATTGTGAATTATTTAATTTAAAATATAGTTTTTATTGTCTAAGATAAATAAGTAAATAATATTATTGTAATTTAATATGTAAAAATAATAACAAATATGTTTTAAGTAGATAAGTTTACAATAACTCTATTTAAAACATAATTATTCTTTAAGAATAAGAAATATTGCAATAAGTTGTTTGCGAAAACATACATCTTATTGCAATACGTCTTATACTTCAAGAATACATATGTTTTAAAGAGACTTATTCTAAATTAATTTAGATAGGTATCCTCATTAAATCCCTCAAATCATTTATAAAATCGTCATCTTTCTGAATACTCCCTCTAATCATTTGTAATGTTATCATTTTCCCAAAAGTCCTCAATTCATTTTTAATTCCTCCCAAAAACTCCCTCAAATCATTTATAAAATAGCCATCTTACTAAATGTCCCTCAAATCCATTTATAAAATAATCACCCTCTTAAAAAGTTCCTCAAATAACTTATAAAGCAATCCTACATTCTAAAAGACACCCCAGAAATTAAATAATATTTTTTTCAATAATATATTATATATTTAATAAAAATTGTAATAATTATGTTTTACATTGTATTTATAATATAAATTTGTAATAAATAAATTGTAATGAATGCTTTAAATATTGTATTTATAATAAATATTGTAATACAGATGTTAGTTTCTATTGTATACTGATTTAAAACGTCAATAAAAGTGTTTAAAATGGCTGCCATTCTTTCATTTATTTCCTTCTGTAAATATAAATATTTTATTCAAATTCAATTAACTTGTCTTCCATTTTGTACCTCCCATATATTAAATGAAATTCAATTAAATATCAATTAAGAGGAGGAGCCACGAAAGATTTAATGGGAGTCAACACAACCAATTAAGAAACAGGGTTGCCAATTCACTATAACCAAAATCCAGTAAAGTTACCTCCTCATCGTTCTGCGCCCCGGATACAAATCGACGAATTTGGAGCAATTTCTGACCAAAAACTCGAAGTTTTTTTTCTAGTTCAAAAACTGAACAATAGATAGCACCACCATGCATACATGATTGATGCTGCCCCCTGGTGACCAATTTTAGAACTAAGAAAAAAAACTTTGAAATTTTGTCAGGATCTGCTCCAATTTGGTCGGTTTGTATCCGGGGCGCAGAACGGCGAGGAGGTATCTTTACTGTATTTTGGTTATAGTGAATTGGCATCACTGCTTTCTTAATTGGTTGTGTTACCGCCCTCATTTCTTCTATTGCTCCTCCTCATAATTGAAACTTAATTGAATTTAATTTTATATATGGGAGGAACAAAATGGCTGATTAATAGAAATTTAAATGGAAGTATTTAAATGTAAATAATTAAATAGACGCCATTTTAAATTCAACCATTGACATTTAAAGTAAAAGAAACCAACATTAAAATAATTATTTAAATTAACTTAGTTCGCACATTCCTAAAAAAACCCGTGAGAAAAAAAATTAAAAACAACAAGGTATGTATTAATATAAATATATTTATTATCATTGCAAAGTTGTGTACAAGTTTTACTAACATTTTATTTTAGAATTGTTAACTACAAGTACATTTTATTTATAATACAAACTATTTTTTAAATAAATTAATTTAGAATAAGTCTCTTTAAAATATATTTATTCTTGAAGTATGAGACGTATTGCAATAAGATGTATGTTTTCTTATTACAATATTTCTTATTCTTAAAGAATAGATATGTTTTAAATAG
Organism: Pterostichus niger; assembly: GCA_947425015.1. NCBI lineage: Eukaryota > Metazoa > Arthropoda > Insecta > Coleoptera > Carabidae > Pterostichus > Pterostichus niger. Next base: position 2,468,615 of record OX380351.1, on the reverse strand, counting down.
AGTTATTGTAAACTTATCTATTTAAAACATTTATTATTGTTTTTACATATTTAATTACAATAATATGATTAACTTATTTATCTTAAACAATAACAACTATATTTTAAATTAAATAATTCACAATAAATCTCTTCAACACACATTTATTCTTTAAGAATAAGGAATATTGTAATAAGATATATGTTAACTTATTACAATGGGTACCCTATTTCTTATTCTTAAACAATAAATATGTGTTAAACAAAGTTATTGTAAACTATCTATTTAAAACATATTTGTTATTATTTTTACATATTTAATTACAATAATATTATTTACTTATTTATCTTAAACAATAAAAACTATATTTTAAATTAAATAATTCACAATAAATCTCTTCCAACACATATGTATTCTTTAAGAATAAAAAATATTGTAATAAGATGTATGTATAACTTATTAAAATAGGTATCTATTTCTTATTCTTAAACAATAAATATGTGTTAAACAAAGTTATTGTCAACTATCTACTTAAAATATATTTATTATTATCATTAGTAAATATCAATTCTGTCAGTTTTCCCAATTTTTAAAAAGAAATCAATTTAATTATTATAAAGGAAACTTTTAGAATTAATACTTTGATACAATTATTTTGGGTAAAAGTATTTCATTATCTTTATTTACAAAATATGTTGACTGTTAGTATAAATAATCGATGGAGGATGATTTGATTAACTGTATTTAAATCGGTCATAAGTTGTTTAGAGAATAATATTTAAAATAAAACTGATTCAAATTTATTTATATCAATCATTTACTTGAAATATATTTGTATAAAATAATGCCGGAACGTTTAACAATGAAAAATCTAGTTAATCATTCGTAATTTGTTTGTTTTTTATACTAACTGTCACTGTATCACAATGTTTCAGTAGCTGACAATCTGCTAATGTTACAATAAAAAAATATATATGTATGTATAATAAATTGTCAGCTAGCAAAGTATTGTGTTACAGATGAGAACGATTCATCATTATAATTTTAAAGTGAATCATTCATTATTATATAGTTTAAACAAATAATAAATATGTTGTAAAGATAATATCTTAATAAATGGGGTAACACGAACCCCTGAAACATTCAGTCATCCTTGCTTCAATCACATGCTCAATCTACCATCAACTCTTCATACATAAATACATTCATAAATTCTTTCATACAAGTTCATTCATATCTTCCATTCGACACACGTTCCACATTCCTAAACTATCTCATCTGACTTATACTCACTCTTTCAACAAAATTCATGTCAATCTCAGAGTCATCATACAACATACACCAATGTATTCTGAATTCATACGTCCATACCTCGATCACATACTACCCTAATATACAAACACATTCATTTCATCTCCAATCTCACATCATCCATCACCGAAACATTGCAATCGCTCTTCTCAAACACTAACACATTCATCATTTCAATTAATGAAGCTGTTTGCATTCGGCGAAACATGATTTAAAATTAATAAATACAAACACTTGGCATTTTGTTTCATGAATTTAGAAATGGTTTGCAAACACTTATATGTCAGCATAACTTCAACTATAACTCGGGAGGTTTTAAACTTGCTGGAAGTTCGTCTACAAACAAATTATTTTTGCTCTTTGGTGACATTTGTAATTAACAAAATGAGGGTCTTTATTATCTGAAATATTCATCAACAATTTTGAGAATATATATGCCTCAATTTCAATAAATACTTCCTAAAATATTTACAACTACTAAATGTCCTTAATTCATTTGATTAAAATACATAATTCACCACTGAAGTGAAAGTAAATAAAAGCATAAATATCTTGGCCATTACTATCCAACACATTAACAATACATTTAATTTTAATATTTACAGGAAACCCACTAATTTGTATCAGCCATGTAATATAAAGCTAGCAACGTTTTATAATTTATCTGATGATCTGAATTATAATCATTTTAAATATTGCAGCAAACAATAGTCAATCACTGTGAAGCTAATAAATAAGAAAATCAATTACAAGAAATGAATTTTATCCTGTACACTTTGAAACTAGATCTAAATCAATATATAAAAATTAAATTATGTTAATGGCATGAATCGTAGTATGGCCAAGAATTGGAGGAAATTTGACATTATATACTAATAATAATAAACTAATTAATAAAAACCCTTTGTTAAATTAAATGTAAAGATTGTGAATTTGTTTATATAGAGCAAACAGGACCAAGTTTCCAGACTAGATTTAAAGAGTATTGTTATAATTATATGATCAAAAGTCCCCAGTCTAATCTAGCTAAACACTTGATAGATTTTTATCATAAAAGTTCTATATGTAATTTGTCAGTTCTACATATAAAAGGAAAGGATATAGATTCACTTTCCTTGAAACTTTTAAAATTAAGAAAGCCGTTAGGGCCGACCAGAAACTAATGAATGAATATTCAGATGTTCATAGCCCTTGTCATTAAAGGACATTCCCTAAACAGTCCCTCTCTCTATTAACAATGTGTTTGTATTTGTACAATATATAAGTGTTTGTAAACCATATCTACCTTCTGACCAAATTTATAAAACTAAATACTAAGTGGTTTTATTTATTAATTAACATTATTTAAATCGTTTTCTGCTTCATTTATTGAAATCATTTACAACATCATCCGCACCAGGTAACGCAGACACTACCGCAGCCTCGCTACCTTCAAACACTCTAACTGCGTGCGCGCATTTCCAATCATCAGGAGTCAAATAACCTCTCACCTCCATACATCAACATCTCATTCAAGCCGACATCATTCCCACCTCTAACATTTTCTCTTGCAATTTCACTACAACCATTCAGTCCATTCACGCTACCATACAAACCCCTAAAATACTCACACCATCTATTCCTCACATCTGATTCATTCCACAATATAATTCACCATTCGTACCATTCATTCATTCATTCATTCATTTATTTACTCAACAGACATTTCTCTAACATACTCATTATACACCCTCATTCACCAACTTTTATCCCGACGTATACGCGACACCATCAAATCAACTTCTCCTGCTCGGTTTTTCAGTTGAACCTTGAACTTGAGTCTGAACATTTTTTTTGTTTACAACTTGTCAAATTAATCTAGTTCAGCTGAACCTAAACTGAATGTCAAATTATAATCATTGTTTTGATTATCGAAATTCAGTTTATATTCTGTCACAGGCAAAATAAGAAATATATTTATATACACATGATGGGAAATATTAAGAGCTGCAAATTTTTCCACCAATGAAGTTGAATTATTAATAGATTTAGTGAGAGTTAAAAACATGTATAGAATGAAAAAAACTGATAAAGTATTGTGTTAAGGAGAAGAAAAGTGTTGGGAGGAAATTTCTGCCTCATTTAATACTGTAGGGCCAAAGATAAAAATATTAATAATGTACAAGATTAAATTTAAGTTCTATGTCAGGTACGCGTTCATTAAAATTCTAGCACAAATTTAAATAGTTTTAAAAAGAGAAAAATAATGGGGGCAGACAATTAAAAATTGGTGCAAATTGGCAAAGAAAGAGGAATACGTAAAATTACAAATTAACTCAATAATAAAAGAATTAAATTGTATATGAAATAGTAAATAGAAAAGTGTATATTGTAATATATTTCTAATGATACCCTTCTGACGGTTTTACTATATTTCTAATTATTTTAGGTCTTCTAACACGACCAAGTCGCTCAACAAAATTGTGACAAATAATTATGACATATAAATGTCAGAATGTACTGAAAAACCGCGCATCAATCATTCATCACACAGAATAAAATCAATCACTCTCTGTCCATTTTCACTCACATTCTCCCTTGTACACAATTGCGCTATTTTATATTAATTTAAAACAACATATTTATTTCTGTTTTCAACAGACTTTTACCCAAATAATTTAAAAAGGGAATAATTTAAATGAGCACCGAAATCATTGTATCATCAATAAACAATAAGAACTGTGTTGCTCATGCCAGAAATAATTAAATGAATACTAAAAATAATAATTAGGCATAAAAAATAGCAACTGATCTTTAAATATAATAGTAAATAAGCTTCATGGAAAATTAAATGCTAATATGGCAATAAGGAAATACAAATATTTGATATTTAAATTGATAAACAGATTAGCAAAGTCTGGTATTTTGGAAATCGAATATGAATGATTTAGAGCTGATATTTTGGTGCTCGATTAAATACAACCCACTTAAAACTAATAATTATCTTATATTGATGTTGGAGGCAGCGGTCTTGACGACGTTCTGCGTTGACTTTGCAGTCATCTTCGGATGTGTTTGAAGAGAAGCTGTTGATTCTGCTGCTGATGAATCTTCCCAGCATTTTGATGTAATCACCAACAGGAAACGTTGGTTTTCTTCATTCACCACCGCACCTAACAACAAAATATTATTAAAAACAAGTACAAATACTCCTTAAAAACAGTCAGTTTTCAATGATGGTGTCCTTCTTCTCCCTACCTACCCTATCTTACCTAAGTTTTTGTCAAAAACTAGCTACGAATCTACAACAAAGCAACAGCGAAACGCTATGATGGGGCCCCACGTGGGGTCAGCGTTTTGTGGTGGACAATACAAAACATCCGATATCGACTCGTGAGGTTGATTACACATCAATCCCACGATAGATATCACAATATCAATTCGTAAAATTGATTTATGGAAATAAATCAACCCCACGATAGATATTGTTCTAACCAATTTCGATTCGTAAAATTGATTTATAGTAATAAATCAACCCCACGAAAAGAACTACCCAGTTGTTAGGAAGGCCTTCTAATAAGGCAGAAACTAAACTAACTAAATTTAAATGTACGTAGATAAAAGACACGATATTGACTCGTGAATATGATCTTATAGTATAACTATAAATCATATCCACGATAAGATATCGGTCAAGTGTTAGGAAGAACCTGAAAGAGACTCACATTTTACGTAGTCTTCAGTAAAGGTGCCATCTTTTTCTCCCTACCCATCCCTATCTTACCTAAGTTTTTGCCAACGACTAGCTACGAATCTACGACAAAGCAACCGAAGCGTGCTTGTCAAGTTAGCAAAAACGTTGAGCATATTCCGTGCCCACGACCTCTCGGTTCACCGCCTACCAACCTACCCGACTGCTGGGAAGATTTCGCAGTGCTCGAACAGTCGAATTATGTCTAGATCTCCCAATGACTCATTGGACAATATGGTTCCTGTGATTCGATAACTCGACCACCCAAGGCATCGGCTTACACCTTCTAGCTACACACAGCAGCACGCTCGCGAGGGACTCGCCCCAACCCGGATCACGAAACGCTTACAAACTTGCCTCCTGGTGATGGGATGTATGTTGGGGCCCCACGTGGGGCCTGCGTTTTGTGGTGGATAATACAAAATACACGATATCGACTCGTGAGGTTGATTTCAAATCAAACCCACGATAGATATCGATCTACACAATTTCAATTCGTAAAATTGATTTATAGTAATAAATCAACCCCACGAAAAGAACTACACACAGTTAGGATGGCCTCCTATTAAGGCAGCAACTAACTAACTAAATTAAAATGTACGTAGTGAGTGAACAATAAAACAAACACGATATCGACTCGGGAAGTTGATCTTATAGTATAACTATAAATCAAGCCCACGATACGATATCGGTTATGAAGTTATGAAGGCCTTTAAATAAGGCAGACAAAAGTTAAATTACACGACGACGACGTTTGTTTGGCAAGTGAACTTCTTGTTGCAGACTCGCAGCGACCTACTTAAAATTAAAGTGAATTTGAAACATACACAACATATACACATCTAACATACACTTCAAATACAATATTATTCAGTTTACTGTTATTATTATTAGAAATTATTAATATTATTAATATATTATTATTTAGTATAAACAAAAGTAAAATAATAACGTTTATCTACTCTTATTAAATAATGTATTCATTACTTATGAAATTTATGATAAGTAATACTAATCATTATTGACAGTGTTAAGTAATAATTCATTACTCAACACTTCACGACCAATCACACGTCTGAATTTTCATAGAAGCCGCACACGTACGTTTCTTAAATTTACTGCCCGAAAAATCCAAAAAAAAAGTATGAACAAGTTTATAAAACTTTTATGGATTGGCGAATACGGAAAAATGTTAAGTAGTGTTCATATTTATTAAATAAAAAGAAAAACAAAAAATTGACTTATTCATAATGTAACATAAAAAAAATAATTGTAAAATCTTATTACATAATAACATATAGTCGTAGATAAAGTATAGTATTCTATTCGCAAGTAATAGCTATTACTCACTCGAATGATTTACAACACTCACCTTCGGCTCGTGTTGCAAACTTTATTCTCCTGAGTAATAGCTTATATTACTTACTCATTGAATAATATACTATTTTTTTAATTTAGCAATTTACTTTTAAAACACTTTAAACAAATATTTCTCACATCTAACAATAAATGAAATTAAAAGACAGCAGATGTATGTCAAGGCGGTGTCTCAATAAAATTCTAAATAAATTATTAATAATTTCTTTTCTCATTTTTTAGATTAATTAAAATATAAATAAAATTTGTACTTATCTTTTATTCCTGAAGTGTGTTGAAGCAACCGGTGGACAGCGTGGACAACTTGGGCATGGCGCTCGAGTCCTGGGACTGAATGCCGCATTCAAATATGCATGCAAAACAGAATTTAAAATAAGCATCTATCATTAAAAATACTAAACAATATTTAAAAGTAATTTTTAATATTAAACAATAGTAAATGATCAAAATGAAATTATATGTTTAAACCAATTGTGAATAATTCTTCATTTTAGAATTAATTACTTTCTGGAGGGTTGATATTAAGGGATGAAACTATGGTCAATAGATGAGGAATTGAATGTTGAAACCCGGTTGACTGGTTACTAAATTACAGCCGTTTTTAAAACATGTTTATCTAAAGTTACGGAAAAACTGTCGTTCATATTTTCTCTCAAAAAATTAATAAAATTAACCAGATTTACAAACAAAACTATAGGCAGTCCCCATTTTCAAACCTCTTCAAAGTTAAATGTTGTAGACAACATTTTAAAATCTCATATATTTTAAATATTGGGTAAAAGTCACCGCTAGGAAAATCAAATTATTAAACGAGATTAATTTTAATTTTCTGCTCAGAACCGGACATCAATTATTTTAGGAGAAAAATAATTGTAAAAGTAAAATAAAGCTTGCCCCAGAAAAAATTGTAGCTTAGGTTTAGGCCTTTTCGTATACTGATTTTATAGATATACAAATTTGTATGTGATGCCTTTTTATAGTTGGCTATGCATGGAAGTGGATGCAAACCTGGTTTTGTAGATTAAAATATTGAGAAAATGTCTTGGAAGGCTTTGTATAAAAATAAAAATCTTTCTGTGAGAGATTTGGTTAAGAAATTTGAAACTACTCAATCAACAGTCCAGAAAATTAAGCTAAAGAATTCTATAAAGTCATTTAAAAAAACAAAAGTGCCTAACAGGAATACTAAGCAAGAAACTAACACAAAATCAAGATCAAGAAAACTTTACTTTAAAGTGATATCAAAAAAATTATGTGTTATCATGGATGTCGAAGCGTATTGTTAACTTGAATTAAAATCTCGACCAGGTCATAATTATTATTCTGGAAAGTAGCTAATTGAAGGTAATTAAAATAGAAAAATTCTCAAAAAAGATGCTTGAATGGCAGGCCATTTGTTCCAATGGCGAAAGATATTTAAGCGAGTGTCTTGAAAGATGATTATTGCCCTTTATAAGGCTTCATAACACACCAGTACTATTTTGGTATAAAAGAAACCCCACATATAGAATTTGTACATAAATCTGAAAATGCTACAAATTGTCCTGAATTGCGCCCAATCAAAAAATATTGGCCCATATGAAGCAGACGTTATTAAAATATAAGAAACCACCCAATTCTGTCGATAATTTCAAATATAAGTGGAAACAAATTACAAAAATGATATCTGATTATGTTGTACAAATTTTAATGAATGGGGTGAAAAGGAAATTGCGCAACTTTTGTATGAATCATAATTAAAATGTAAATATATGCTATTATGTACTATTTAGTTGTTGATCAATAAAGTCTTTAATAGTTTTTAAAAAATTCATTTAATTATAACGTTTTTAGTTAAAAATTATAGTCGACATTTTTTTCTGGGAAAAGCTTTATAATTAATCACCCTTGACTAGTTAATAATGTACTACAGTTATCAGTAATGAATATTTAGTAGATTGTCAGTTACTAATCATTCACCATCATTATTATTATTGTTTTTACCCAAATAATTAAAAAATAACAATGTACTTACATTGATGATGATGTCCACGGTGACACCAGCTCCAGCTGCTCCAAGCTCTGGATGGCGGCAGCTCCAATCACGCCAGCTACTTCAACATCTTGATGATGTCCCTATAAACATAAAAACAATGTATTAGTAACATAGCAGAGCACCCTTCATCATGTTTATTTTAAGGCTCATCATAATCATAACTTTTGAGAGTGAGTACTAGAAATAATAAAAGGAAACCCACATTTAGTCATTTAAAAGATACACTCATTGTTTAAAAATTAAACTAAAAAATAATTTAATTTATTTAGCAGCGCGTAAGTCTTGTACTAATCGAGATATTTTAAAAGTACAAAGAAACAAAAAATAAAGCCCCAAAAATATAAATCAAAAATCATCTCACCTGTTTGGCGGTTTCACTGTGCATCAACGACCTGGTGCACCAGGTCCACAAGTTGGTTTTGTCGGTGATTTGTGCTGATTGTAAACATTGTTTTTAAAGTCGACAAATATTGTTTTCATTCCCTGACATCTGTCTATGGTTTGCGGATGAAATCCATACCTAAAAACGATATTGGCGCATTAGAAATTAATTTAAATTCAAACTTACTTATTCTACTACATTTTGTTGGCAATTAACAATATTTTAGTTTAATATCACATCATTTTACAAATCTAGTTTACTTGTCAAAATATCAGTTTCTGACAACTAACATACTACTGCCACCTATTACTAAAACGTTGAACTGTATCAGTGGCGCAGTATGCATCCAAATAAATGGGTGTTTATTTTATAAAAATAATTTGATTTCTAATCAATAAAAACTACTCTATATTATTTATTAATAGTTAATATTAACGTTAATAACATATTTTTTTATTATAAGAAACATTTAACCCCGAAAACTAATATTTTAATGTCCTTGTCCCCAAAATAGTCCACGGATTTTTTTACCCGCCTAAGTAATTTAGTGATAAATTAATTCTCTAGTTTTGATTTTTATATTTGAATTCAAAATGACTGAAAAACTATTTAAACTTATTTTAAAATAAATATGTATATAATTTAAACGTTAAATAATTAAAATAACATAGATTGGTGCTTCAATTAATTTAATTAAACGTGGATTTTAGCAGCGAATTGAAAAGTTTTTCATATAAAATTAATGAGATTTTGTAAAGAATATTAGAACTATTCCAAGTTCATGAATGAAACAAACTCTAAAGGGGGTTCAGTATGCACATGTCTAATCTGCAATTGCAGATTTTGGGCAATTACAATCCATCATATTAGTTATTTAATTAACAAATATATAAGTGTTTGGTTAATGACTGAAAATATGTTTACAAGTTAATTGAAGCACGAGACAATTAATGTTTTACGCAATTTACCAAATCAAAAATACTTCTAGAAGAATATTTAATCGTCCAACAAAATTATTTAGGCCAAGGATTCAAATAAATGGTTTTTACACAGATGTACGCGGAACGTAGGTTTATATTGAAACCAATCCATTCATCAGATTCATTTTCATAATAAAAATATGATTAAATATCGTTGAAAAGATGGAGAATTCAAAATTTAAAACCAATTTCAATTATCTGGACTAGTTTAAAAGTTACAGCAGACATATTTACAGCCAATTTAAATTTTAAAAGATACACTCACCTGCAAAAGTACTGGAAGTGAAGCGTCCGGACACGCCATCAAACATCAAGTCCCCGGGGCCATCATCTCCTCCAGCTCGACTTCCTGGTGCTCCAGATTCTCCGTCGACTTCTTGCAGCTGTCCAAAGTCACCTGAATGAACACAGAGCGAGTGTCAAACATATCAAGTCTCTTGTGTTAGGATGTTGTAATTAATTAATTAATTGAATGTATAACTAAATCACCACACCTTTTACCCATTATTGGGTGAAATCACAGCCACTCGCACTAACTAACTAGCACGTGATTATTTTCAAGCGACCAGCTCTGGGCAGCGTTTTGTTTGCAAGTGCGGAGCTCGAGCTCGTTGCATGATGACTCGCCCGACTAATTAATTGATGACACAACTCAATACATTCAAACTTACACAACATGTCTACATTTCAAATTAAATATTTCTCATTTTACTTTTTTCATTAATTCTTATAAATTATTATTGTTATATATTTTTTATAAAAGTAAACAAATTTAAAACGTGAAACGTTTATACGTGAATAATGTCCCAGTAATGGGTAAAAGGAGTGATTTGATTTATAAATAAGTTTCTCACCAATGCCAGAACATTTCCGTCCGATTCCATTCTCTTCTCTTGCTGCCGACATGAAGAGTAGGTTTCTGAAGAGCGATCGTCGTCGACACCATCACCACGGTGTTTGCTCTCCAAGTATTTCTAATGATTTGTTTAAAATATCGATCGGTATCAATTCCCAATCAGCGCAGGAATGCAATAAGAGCAGGACAGCTGCTCTCTGGCGAAGCTCATTCTGTTTAAATTCCTCGACTCCGGTTCTGCAGGTTGCAATCTCTTCTCTCCACGGAGGGTTTCATGTCGTTGTGGATGAGTATCCAGTGCTCGCATTTCTCTCCGATTACGCCTGGAACAAACAATAAACACTTACTATTAATTGTAATTGCTAATTACCGCTAACTTTTGTTTAGCTAATCGATAATAAACATGACTTCCTTCCTAGGTGCCTCCCCCTCATTCCCCTCATTCACCAGCACTTAATTCAATACAATGACCGCTAGTCTATTCAGGGAGATTTATTTTCAATATTTTAGGACAGAACATTTATTTATATCCAATTTTAACTTGAAATATTTTTGACCAAAATAATTCCGGAAGGTTTAACAATTAAAAATATAGTTAATTACCCTTCATAATAACTGACACTAGCTAACAATTTACTAGCGTTATCATTAACAAATATCTAGTTACTATTCTTCATTATTATTTTAAACTGAATATGAATTTATCTGACAAATTCTCAAATAAATATTAAACAAATAATTAAAAAATAACAATGTTCTTACATTATTGATGTTGAGAGCAGCAGATTTAATATTCAAACTCGTCTTTGCTGATGCCTCCGGGGTGTTGTCACATGCTGAGGAAGCTTGCAGGTCCCGTGATGTCCCTATAAACATAAAAACAATATATTAGTAACACACTTCATAACATTTATTAAAGTTAATAATGATAACAGAGAAAACAATTAATAGAATAGCTCGAAAATGCTTTAAAAAAAGAACCTACCATTTAGAAGGCTTTCGAATGCCATCACCAACTACAAAATGGCTGAATTGAGTAAATATTATTAAGAGTGTATTTGTAAATGCTGCTTGTTGAGTGCAGGTGAACTTGAATACGCACAGACTTGTTTTGAAATAATAATAACAATTGGCAAAACCAACTAGTTAAATACATTATTAAGATGTCGTAACACTTGTAGCTGTTATGTATTACAAAGTACATTTTACACTATTTTTAAGTCCAAATATCTATCGAAAATATTAGAATAATGTTCTCGTTAACTATTTACCAGTATTTTGTTATAACGTACAATTATTTATCCAGCAACATTCAACAACACAGCGTCATACAAGACTCAATTTATGGAATAAACAGGTTCACTTCGGCAAATTTATCGTTTGAACAAATCAAATACTTTTATAAATTTATATAAAATAAAGAAAATACTTTCAAATTCAGTACTTTTACACATTTTCATAAAAAGTAATATATATGTATGTAAATAATAATAAATAATATATATCACGCTTTTTGAAATAAAAACACTATTTATAACTGTTAAAATCTAAAGATATGCAAAAATATTATTGTGATTTTAAAGAAAATTTATTAAAAATCATGTTCAAATATGATGTTAAAGCCGTTTATATCAAATTTAATTGTTGAAATGTAATATTCCTATGTTATCGCATGCTATATATGTGTTACGTAATTTATGTAATAAAATGTTGATACATTTTTAATTATCAAAAACTATATTTCCAGGTGAAATTTGTATCAAAATTGTCAGAATAACATCTATACTTACGAAAGGCACTATGTTTTATTAATATTTATTGATATTTTTACTTAAAACCACTAATTTTCTAGCAGCACATCTAGCTACCACGCTTGCAAGTTATGAACTGTGAAGTCGCCGCAGCGACGCAGCGCCAGCGGCCTTCCGCGCAAACCAGTGCACATCAAAATGTCGTCGAGTGTATTTTATGTATAAAAAATTATAATTTATTGAAAATGACATATATTTAATAACATTAATTCAAAAATTGTTTTTTTAATTAGTGTTTATGAATTTCATCAGTAATTAAAATATTTAAATACAGAAATAAGTATGTAAACATTGAATTTAAAAAAAAAACTAGTACTTAAAATAAGATTAAATTTACAACATAGAAATAGAGAAACAATTTTTGAATTTCTATCGTAATTTAATAAAAAAAATCTAAATAATAAATTTAATAGGGATGGTTTTATTGCTACGTATAAGTATGTCCATAACGACTCATTTCAACTAACTTTTCACATGTTTGTTGATAGTTTATTGAAGTAAACGTAATTGTTTATATGTGTAAGAAGTTTCATAGCTGAGAATTAAATAGGGGTGGTTTTAACGAAATCTATAGCTAGGTATAAATGTATCCAAAACACCTCATTTAACTAAAATTTCACTTTTTTGTTCATTACTTATTGTAGTACATGTAATTGTTTATATGTGTACGAAAAGTTACGGAAAAACTGTCATTCATATTTTCTCTCAAAAAATTAATAAAATTAGCCAGATTTACAAACAAAACTATAGGCAGTCCACATTTTCATTTCTCTTCAAATTTAAAAGATACGCTCCATTTAAATATTGTAAAGAAAACTTTTAAAACTCATATATTTGAAATATGTGAAACAATTACCCAAAAGGATAAAAGTATTTGTGAACTTTATTTATAAAATACAATGACCGCTAGTATAAATAATCGTTGAAGGATGATTTAATTTAGTTGAAATATATTTGTATAAAATAATGCCGGAACGTTTAACAATGAAACATCTAGTTAATCATCCGTAATTTGTTTGTTTTTTATACTAACTGTCTCTGTATCACAATGTTTCAGTAGCTGATAATCTGCTAATAACCTGTCAGCTAGCAAAGTATTGTGTTACAGATGAGAACGATTCATCATTATACATACAAATCTCGATTTAAGTCAATAAACAATATTAATTTCGCATGCTTTATATAACTACAAAAACTAGTTTTCTCTTTTCAATAGAAATTATTTGAAATGATTAAATATTAATTCTGTCCGTTTTCTCAACGTTTCAAATTTAAATATTGTAAAGAAACCTTTTTAGAATTCATTTGTTAAAATATTGGAAACAATTTATTTTTACTTCAAATATTAATAATTTTAGAGAGACTTGTTAATATAGTTAATGACCCGAGCTAATAATTGACTAGAGTTATCATGAAACAATATCTAGTGGATTGTCAGTTAGTAGAATTATGTGAAAGTTGCTTACATTGATGTTGAGATGACACCAGCTGCTCCAGGATAATACTGAAGCTGCAGGAGATGCTTGCTGGTGCAGTCATGTCCCCGCTATAAACATACACACAATGTATTAGTAACAGACACTCGTACACTTCTTGTTCTGTCCGGAGTCACATCTGCACATGGCGACGTTTGTTCGCCACTCATTCATCACCCACTCACTACTGTTTACCTTCAAACATGCAACATATACACTTCTAATCTCATTTTACTTTTAATATTATAAATAAATAAATATAGTTATAGTTATATTTTTATTTATAAACACAAAAGTAAAATAATAACTTTGAAATATGTTATCGTTCATGTATCAGATGTACCTACGTACGGAAACTATGCCAAGGCCGTGTCTCAATTAAATTCTAAACAAATTATTCATCATTTCTTTTCTTATTTTTATATACGATAGAAGATAATTGCAATAAATGTTTTACTTCTTTTTAACTTTGTGCAAATTTGCATCTGATTTATTTTCATGGACTACTAATTGAAAAATATAAATAAATGATACTATCACTTATCTTACTAATAGAGACATTTTAAAAGTACAAAGAAACAAAAAATATAAATCAAAACCATCTCACCTGTTTTGAACTTGTTTTTCCTTGGTTTGTCGGTGATTTGTGCTGATTGTAAACATTGTCTTCCATAATAATTGGTTTTAAAGTCGATAAATGTTGTTTTCATTCCCTGACATCTGTCTATGGTTTGTGCATGAATTCCATACCTAAAAACGACATTGCCACATTATTTAAATTTATTGAAGTTCAAACTCACTTATTCTACTACATTTTGTTCGTAATTAACAATATTTTAGCTTAAAATCACATCATTTTACAAATCTAGTTTACTTGTCAAATGTCAGTTTCTGACAACTAACATACTACTGCCACCTATTCATAAAAGCTTAAACTTAACCAGTGGCGCAGTATACATCAAAATTATTGGGTGTTTATATTATAAAAATAATTTGATTTCTAATCAATAAAAACTACTCTATATTATTTATTAATAATTATTATTAACGTTCATAACATATTTTTTTATTATAAGCAACATTTAACCCCGAAAACTAATATTTTAATGTCCTTGCCCCCAAAATAGTCCACGGATTTTTTTACCCGCCTAAGTAATTTAGTGATAATTAATTCTATAGTTTTGACGTTTATATTTGAATTCGAAATCATTGATTGAAAAACTATTTAAACTTATTTTAAAACAAATAAGTATATAATTTAAACGTAAAATAATTAAAATACAATAGTTTGATAATTCAATTAAGATAATTAAAATTAATGAGATTTTGTAAAGAATATTCGACTATTCAAAGTTTATGAATGAAACAAACTGTAAAGGGGGTTCAGTATGCACATGCCTAATCTGCAATTGCAGATTTTGGGCAATTACAATCCATCATATTAGTTATTTAATTAACAAATATATAAGTGTATGGTTAAAGACTGAAAATATGTTTACAAGTTAATTGAAGCACGAGACAATTAATGTTTTACGCAATTTACCACATCAAAAATTCTTATACGAGAATATGTAATCGTCCAACAAAATTATTTAGGCCAAGGGCTCAATTAAATGGCTTTTACACAGATGTACGCGGAACGTAGGTTTATATTGAAACCAATTCACTCATCAGATTCATCAAAGAATCAATCTTCAACAAACATTTTCATAATAAAAATATGATTAAATATAGTTCAAAAGATGGAGAATTCGAAATTTAAAACCAATTTCAATTATCTTTACTAGTAGTTTAAAAGTTACAGCCGTTTTAAAAAATACTCAATTGTACATGTTTTAGTCGACATTTTATGATTTGTCTCAGAAAAATAATAAAATTCACCATATTTACAGCCAATTTACATTTTAAAAGATACACTCACTTGCAAAAGTAATGGTAGGTGAAGTGTCCGGACACGCCATCAAACGTCAAGTCCCCGGGGCCATCATCTCCATTGCTGGTTCCTCCAGCTCGGTTTTCTCGTACCTCAGATTCTCGGTCGACTTCTTGCAGCTGTCCAAAGTCACCTAAATTCACACAGAGCGGGTGTCAAACCAGTCGAGTACAAATACATTTTAAAAAGTTAGGATGTTGTAATTAATTAATTAATTGAAAGTATAATTACATCATCATAGCTTTTACCCATGATTGGGTTGTTAGTGGGGAAATGATGATAAATAGCTACAATTCAATTTAAATATTGTTAAGAAAAAACTTTTCAAAGTCTAATATATTTTAAATATTGGAAACAATTATACCGAAAAGAGAAAAAGTATTTGATTAACTTTATTTACAAAATACAATGACCGCTAGTAAAAAGAGAAATACTTGTAATAAAAGTGATGGAAATCTAGTTGCTCACCCTTAATACTAACTGATAATCAGCAGCAACACGTGTCAGTAGCACTAACAACTCACTAGCACTAACAACTTACTATGAAATAATGAAAAAACACAAGAGACGTGGCGAACACCAGCTCTGCTCAACGTTTTGTTTGCAAGTCGTTGCACGATGACTCGCCCGACTAATTAACTAGCCAACTAATTGATGACACAACGCATAACCACCACGTAACATGTCTACATTTCAAATAAAATATTTCGCATTTTACGTTTTTTAATTCATTATTATAAATGATTGTAAACTAAATGAAAACGTGAAACGTTTATACGTGAATAATTTCCCAGTAATGGGTAAAAGGCGTGATTTGATTTATAAATAACTTTCTCACCAATGCCAGAACACTTCCGTCTGAAGAGCCCACGTTGTTTGCTGTCTGACTTCTAGAGCTAGCTCTCTGCTCTCTGGCGAAGCTCATTCTGTTTAAATTCCTCGACTCCTCAACGAAGGGTTTCATGTCGTTGTGGATGAGTATCCAGTGCTCGCATTTCTCTCCGATTACGCCTGGAACAAACAATAAACAGTTAAAACTATTAATTGTAATTGCTACTTGCAATTACTAATTACTTAATCCCAATTACTTCCTTCCTAGCTTCCAGTAGCAGTCGAATCCACAGGAAACGCATCATCCACAAGACATATTCAATCTTTTCACACATTTTCTATTCTATACAGATGATAAGCTACAACCACGCGGAATGAAATAGTCGTTTTGGGGGAGAATCTAATCCTAGCCCTCATTCACCAGCACTCAATTCAATACAATGACCGCTACTAACAACAAACTATTCAGAGAGATTCATTTTCATTTTTGAACCGGACATTAACTATTTTATTTTACAACATTTATTTATATCCAACTTTTACTTGAAATATTTTTGGCCAAAATAATTCCGGAAGGTTTAACAATTAAAAATATAATTAATCAGCCTTCATAATAACTGACAGTACCTAACAATCAATTAACGTTATCATTAAAAAATATCTAGTTACTATTCACAATTATTATTTTAAACTGAATATAAATTTATCTCACAAATTCTCAAATAAATATTATTGACTTTTACTCAAATGATTAAAAAATAACAATGTTCTTACATAGATGTTGAGAGCAGCAGATTCAATATTCCAATTCGTCTTTGCTGATGCCTCTGGGGTGTTGATAATGTTCAAAATGGCCGCAGCTCTGGTATGAAAACCAACTGCTCCAAGATAATGCTGGGGCCGCTGAGGAAGCTTGCAGGTCCCGTGATGTCCCTAGAAACATAAAAACAATGTATTAGTAGCACACTTCATAACGTTTGTTCAAGTTAATAATGATAACAGAGAAAACAATCAATAGAATAGCTCTAAAATGCATTAAAAAAATAACCTACTATTTAGAAGGCTTTCCAATGCCATCGGCAACTATCTGTGGTTGCACAAAATATTTAACTGCACACGAAAAGTAATCCATGCAAAACTTTTTCACTAACTACAAAATGGCTGAATTGATTTTGTTATAACGTACACATATTTCTCCAGCAA
The DNA here is from genome assembly GCA_947425015.1 of Pterostichus niger. Classification (NCBI taxonomy): domain Eukaryota; kingdom Metazoa; phylum Arthropoda; class Insecta; order Coleoptera; family Carabidae; genus Pterostichus; species Pterostichus niger. The sequence goes on along the minus strand of OX380351.1, from coordinate 2,450,712 downwards.
CAATCAACAACACAGCGTCATACAAGACTAAATTTATGGAATCAACTTGTTCACTACGGCCATTAATTGGTTAAAAACTAATTGGTTAGAAACTTATGTAACCACTATAAATAAAACGTTACCTTGAAAGATATACAACAAATCCGCACTTTCAATAAATCAATTCTTATTTATAAATAAGTAAAATAATAAATTTCTGATAAAACATTTAAAGAATAATTAAAAGTTACAGCCGTTTAAAAATGTCGTTCACATGTGCATGCGCCATTTTATTTCTCCCAGAAATAGTAAAAGAAAACCCAAAATTTCTATTGCAATTGCTTAGTACGGGTAATAATTATATTTTCAGGTTGAATATTTAATAAAATAATATCTAAACTTACTTATTGAACTATATTTCGTTGGTAATAAACATAACTCCATTAAAAAACCACATAACTTGTAAAATAGCAATTAGTGACAGCTGATACTGCTGCCACCTATGAACAAACGCTTGAACATAAAAACTTTATCGGTACCCCATTGGCGTAGTATATATGCCAAAACTTGGGTGATTAAATTACAAAAATAATTCGATTTGTAATCAATAAAAACTACTCTACATTATTTATTAATAATTATTATTCAAAATTATAGTTAAATCTTGTAATTATAAGCATCATTTAACCCCAAAAACTAATGTTTCATGTTCTTGCCCCCAAATAGTCTCACGGATTTTTTTACCCGCCTATGAAGCACATGACGTCATCAGAACTTGTTAACCAATGAAATTACAGTATTCAAAAAATCAATACTTATATCTCTGCCCACAAAATACAAGACAATTTAAAGAATTATAAATAAATTGTTTGAAATATAGACAGAATTAGGATACATTTCGACCTTTGGCTATAAATAAATGACGTCTACCTCAGTTTTGAGCGAATAAAAAATCTGATGACATTTTACAGAAATCCACAAGTGGTATAGTACAACTTCAATTGTCAACACATTTTAAAAGCTATTAAAAACACAAAAAAAATAGTTACATATAAACTATAACTCATAAAATACAATAATTTTGATTATTTATAACTTTTTTATTAATTACATATAATATAAATGCTTTTAACTAAAATGTTCGTCTAAATTTCTCGTACTATATTTTATATCTTAATCACTAGCACCATCACGTGAGAAAAAATAAAACTAACTTCTCTGACAGCTTATAAATGTCAAGATAAAATTATTTATTATGTAGAATATTGTTTACTGTAATAATAAATAATAATATACATGTAAAATAAAAAAATACCATAAAAAGTAAATAAATGTAGTTTTATTATAAAATAAAGCATCCTGCACCCTCATTTTTTGGTACAACTCTGCAATTGCAGATTACAAATTCAAAAATCTGTTGATGGTCACTGAAATGCCGGCTGTCATTACTAAACGCGCGCATGCGCAGTGTGTCCGTTGACATTTAAGAATTTTGTTTTTGGGTGAAATAATGTTAAATAATACCCAGATTATGGGTAAACCCAAAGTTTAAACCTTCTTGTAGCTTGTAAGATAAATATTTAAACTAGAAATAATTAAGGATTGTTTTTAACGGATGCTGAATAGGTTATAAGTATGTTAGGAGTTTTGTAAGTAAAAATAATTGACAGGTAATGATACAGGAATTGTTTAAGGGTTGCTGAATGTGTTATAATTGTGAAATAATGAGCTGAATGCTTGTGGTATTTAATTATGTATAAATGAAAGTAATTTTGTTGCAGGAATCATCAAAATGGATGCACAGAACTAGAAATAACAATTATTCAAGTGTTAGATAAACCAAAACTATTTTAAAACGTTTCTAGAAGAGTTTTGGAGAAGCCGACTGTTTTCAAGACGACTTAGGAGATTTTTGAAGAAGATGGCTGTCTTAAAAAGATGTTGAGGCTTTTTGGGAAGCGAACAATCTTTAAAATAATTTAAGGAAAGTTAGTTGTCTTTCAAGACTTGTGAATGTTTTTAAAAAGATCTACTTTAACCAATTTAAAAATACCCTAAAGCAGACAATTACCTAGTCTAGTTGCTCCTTTGTTTATCTTTAAAAAAACAATTTTTATTAAACATAACCTTCGGGCGAATAAATGTCAGTCAACTTCTGTTCATAACCTGATTTATTACAAGTAAAATAAGTCCGCAAATTTATACATTTTTTCCCGGCAACTGATGCGTCAGTTACCGACATTTACAAACGATCAAGTCCGGTCAAATATTTTGTTCAATCCTGCTATTGAAACATGTTATTTCTAACTTGGATACAAACCTTGAAACCCTTTGTTTTGTCCACTGAAGGTATTTCTATGGCAACGGGTGGGTGAAAGTAGTGAGCGAAAGTACTTTCAGCCACTTACTTGTCATTACCGAAAATAGGAATAAACTACAAGTTTTTTTGAAAATTATTTATTTATATGAAAGTGCACATTGCAATTATTGAAAACAGGGTGACTTACGCCAGACATGCCAGCAACTTCCGTTACAACATGTACATTTTTTGATTGCATCTACTCACGAAATTTTTTCATCTCTTTCAAATATCTTCCTTTTGATTTCTCAGGCAATAATTGAAACGTAGCGGCATCAGCTTCTTTTAAAATAATTTCTGGTATAGTAACATCGTCATATTCTTCCATTTTCTCAATTATTAATAATATTTTCACAATGCAACGGTAAATTATTTGACATTCGCAAATATTTATTTATATTTAAACAAACGAACCATAGCAACGCAATGGCATCTATGTTCATTTATAGTACATAAACAGCCGTACAAATCTAAAATATTTTATAAATATTTCAATAGCAGAATTGAACAAAACGCTATACATCACTCGAGAAGAAACGAATTCGCTCACTTATGTGCCTTTGAACTGACACATGCGTGAGCGAAATTCTTAGTTTCTTCTCTTGTAATATATTATACTATTACAAGTTACAATTTTATTTTGTTTAAATTATTCTTAATATATTTTAGTATTTGCATATATATAAAAAAATATTGTTCTTATCAATGGTATTTTCCAGAATTTATCAATGTTAACCTTTCACATATATCTTGTATATAAATAGTAATTATTTGTAAATAACAATTTATTCACAATATAGTTGTACTTGAATTAAGACTTGAATATATGAACTATATTTGAAAACTGTAATAATTCCGTATTACAATGAATAAAGTATACACAATTTTTGTTTTGTATTTAATAACATATATTGGATTTGAACCTGTAATGTCAAAAGTGGTAAGTACTTTCTATTCTAAAATTATGTTTAAATATAGTCATTTTCTATGGTTAGTTACAAAATTAATTAAATAACTTTGAAATACTAAACATTAAAAAAAAATGTTTCTAATAAATGTTGTAGAGAATTTTTATCTAAACATATTCTTTCATTACAATTTTTTTGTACATTCTATCGTTTACCCGGAAATATAGAAAAACTTTTTATTAATATTAAAACGAGACTGGTGGCGCCATCTCTTCGAAAATACCTGAACTATATACCTATAAAAATATCTCGCAAATTAAGGGTTTAATTGAAAAATGTATCAAATAAAAGATATTCTTTCATTACAATTTTTTTTGTACATTCAGTCGTTTACCCGGAAATATAGAAAAACTTTTAATTAATATTACAACGAGACTAGTGGCGCCATCTCTTCGAAAATGCCTGAACTATATACCTATAAACATATCTCGCAAATTAAGGGTTTAATTGAAAAATGTATCAAATAAAAGATATTCTTTTATTACAATTTTTTTGTACATTCAGTCGTTTACCCGTAAATATATAAAAACTTTTAATTAATATTAAAACGAGACTGGTGGCGCCATCTCTTCGAAAATGCCTGAACTATATACCTATAAACATATCTCGCAAATTAAGGGTTTAATTGAAAAATGTATCAAATAAAAGATATTCTTTTATTACAATTTTTTTGTACATTCAGTCGTTTTCCCGTAAATATAGAAAAACTTTTAATTAATATTAAAACGAGACTGGTGGCGCCATCCCTTCGAAAATGCATGAACTATATATCTATAAAAATATCTCGCAAATTAAGGGTTTAATTGAAAAATGTTTCAAATAAAAGTTGTAGAGAATAATAAAATAAAATTATTTTATTTGAAACTTTTTTTTATGTAGCCCGTAAATTCAGAGATATTTACTCATTTATATCTGGTAGATAGATGCATGATTAACCGGGTTTTTATTATCAAATATAGGTAAATTTTCATGTTTATTTTCAGGTAGAAAGACAAAAGAGGGATGTAGGTACTGTGATTAGTGTTATAGCTGAGCTTGGGCCTCCTATATATGGCATAATAAGAGAATACTTAAAAAAGAAAAAATGTGGAAAAAAAATTGATTCTGGAATGGTTAATAATTATTATAATAATAATATGGAAACGTCCCAAAGTTTGAAAGATGATGTTTCTGGAAAAATGACTGAAGCAGGTATGTTTCCCATTATTTAAGGTAGCACGATAACTTTATATACACAATTAGTATTATTTAAACTAAAATATAAATGTATTGTTACCATGTTTTGTTTAACCCTATCTAAAATCTGTAGCTCATATTATAAAGTTATAAAAATTGGTACACTCACTAACAGAAGTATGTGGAATCTAGTGGTGAAAACATAATTTAATTATCTTTAATAGTTTTTGAGATATTGATCAAAAAGTCTCAACATAAAGATGAATTACCATTTATTGTTAAAATATTTTTTATGTTTGTACCCCTTATTGCAAATTAATAGAAATATATACACTCACTAACAAAAGTATGGGGAATCCAGTGGAGTTAACAGAATTTAATTATCTTTAATAGTATTTGAGATATTGATAAAAAAATTCTCAACATACGGATGAATTACCATATTTCGTTAAATTTTTTTTTATGTTTGTACCCCTTATTGAAAATTAATAAAAAGATGTACATTCACTAACAAAAGTTTGAAGAATCCAGTGGTACCAACAGAATTTAATTATCTTTAATAGTTTTTGAGATATTGATAAAAAAGTGTCAACATTCTGATGATTTTACCATTTGTCGTTAATTTGTTTTTAATATTTGTATCCCTGATTACAAATTAATAAAAATATGTACATTCACAAATAAAAGTATGGGGAATCCAGTGGAAGTAACAGAATTGAATTATCTTTAATAGTTCTTGAGATATTGATAAAAAAGTCTCAACATACGGATGAATTCCCATTTATCCTTAAAGAAATTTGATGTTTGTACCCCGTATTGAAAATTAATAAAAATATGTACATTCACTAACAAAAGTATGAGGAATCCAGTGGTGTTAACAGAATTTAATTATCTTTAATAGTATTTAAAATATTGATAACAGAAGTCTCAACATACGGATGAATTAAGATTTATCGTAAAAATATTTTTTATGTTTGTACCCCCCTTATTGAAAATTAATAAAAATATGTACAGTCACTAACAAATGTATGGGGAATCCAGTGGTGTTAACAGAATTTAATTATCTTTAATAGTATTTAAAATATTGATAACAGAAGTCTCAACATACGGATGAATTAAGATTTATCGTAAAAATATTTTTTATGTTTGTACCCCCCTTATTGAAAATTAATAAAAATATGTACAGTCACTAACAAATGTATGGGGAATCCAGTGGTGTTAACAGAATTTAATTATCTTTAATAGTATTTAAAATATTGATAACAGAAGTCTCAACATACGGATGAATTAAGATTTATCGTAAAAATATTTTTTATGTTTGTACCCCCCTTATTGAAAATTAATAAAAATATGTACAGTCACTAACAAATGTATGGGGAATCCACTGGAGTTAACAGAATTTAATTATCTTTAATAGTATTTGAGATATTGATAAAAAAGTCTTACCATTTATTGTTAAAATATTTTTTGTTTGTACCCCTTATTGAAATTTAATAAAAATATGTACAGTCACTAACAAAAGTATGGGGAATCCAGTGGTAGTAACAGAATTTAATTATCTTTAATAGTTTTTGAGATATTGATAAAAAAGTCTCAACATTGTGAAGATTTACCATTTGTCGTTATTTTTTTTTTAATATTTGTATTCCTGATTACAAATTAATAAAAATATGTACATTCACTAACAAAAGTATGGGGAATCTAGTGGCAACAAAATTTAGTTATCTTTACTGTACTACAAATTGTTGGTTAATGTTAATTTAGACTTACCTTAAAACCAAAAAATTGTGGCGAATTCGTGATTCTTTTCACAATATCTGAAAAAAAATAATAAACAAAAAGTTAGTATACATATACAGGTGTTTCAGGACTAGTGTAACAAACTTTAACAGCTTATTCCTGAGGTCATTTTGGGCCAAAAATGTCATATGAACATAGGTCCTATTCCTTCTAGTTACCGAAATACAAGAGGTTGAAGTTCTATAAATAACACGACATTTTCAAATTTTTGTAATCAAGATACTTTCGGAAAACAAGAGTTTTATTGAAAAGTCATACCTTATTTGTCATAATTAATTTTATTTATTAATATTAACGAATACGATTTAGAGAACAAAACATAAAATGACACAATTAAATAGACACAGAACAACATAACCAAACATGGAATAGGTTAACACAATATGAAATAAAATAACAAATTTTAAAAAAATACAGCAAGTGTTCAAAATGAGCGCCTTGAACTCGTATGCATGTTATTATTTATAAATAAAATTAATGAAGACAAATAAGGTATAACTTTTCAATAAAACTCTTGTTTTCCGAAAGTATCTTGATTACAAAAGTTTGAATTTTCGTGTTATTTATAGAACTTCAACCTCTTGTATTTTGGTAACTAGAAGGAATAGGACCTATGTTCATATGACATTTTTGGCTCGAAATGACCTCAGGAAGAAGCTGTTAAAGTTTGTTACACTAGTCCTGAAATACCCTGTATTTTAAATAAAAAAAAATTTAATTTTTATGACATTGTTACTTCATATATTAGGTAAAGCAATAAGTAAAATTAAATAAATAATTCTTCATTTCCAAATTTAAATGCAATATTAAAACAGAATTAATAATTTGTTCTATTTTCTACTGTCAACTGTTTTCAAATAATTTAAGAAAAAAATGCTTCAAATAAAAGTTGTAGAGAACATAATTATCAACAACATTTATTTGAAACATTTTTCTCTAAACCCATTTGTACCAACTTTACAGCACAAAATATACAACAGAAACTAACAAAAATTTGTTTAAATCTTGTTACTTTGATTTTTAGGTAATGCTATTCATATGAAGGCGTCTGGCTATTACTGTGATAGCTCCTTCTGTGAGGAAATGGGTCCGAATGCCAAAGGGTCGTTAGGTATTTGTTCGAAACAATATTGTGTTTGTGAGAATGGTATAGCAACTTTACAGACGTGCGGGTATTGGAAAGTATATGATCCGATGTATAATCGATGTTCTATGGCAAAAAATGCAATTTTATGTCATTAATTTTGTCATTTTTAAAAAGGTTTATTAATATTTAAGATTGTTAATGTATATTAAATAAATTTGAGATAATAATTGTAAAATAAAATCATTTATAAATCATGTATTTTATAATATAAATAATAAAATTATGAATAAAATATATGTAATGTTTTAAATGATTTGTATGGAGCGGTTTGCATCTATGCCGCACTGTTGAAATAATATTTTAGGATTGAGGTGCAAGTTGATGTATTAGGGATGAAATTATGGATGGGTGAATGGATATATCGTCAGGGGTTTCACTCTAGTTTGAAGTGGTTTACATGCATGCCGCACTGTTGAAATAACATTTTAGGATTGAGGTGCAAGTTGATGTATTAGGGATGAAATTATGGATGGGTGAATGGATATATCGTCAGGGGTTTCCCTCAAGTTTACATGCGTGCCGTACTGTTGAAATAACATTTTAGGATTGAGGTGCAAGTTGATGTATTGGGGATGAAATTATGGATGGATGAATGGATATATCGTCAGGGGTTTCACTCTAGTTTCAAGTGGTTTACATGCATGCCGCACTGTTGAAATAATATTTTAGGATTGAGGTGCAAGTTGATGTATTAGGGATGAAATTATGGATGGGTGAATGGATATATCGTCAGGGGTTTCACTCTAGTTTCAAGTGGTTTACATGCATGCCGCACTGTTGAAATAACATTTTAGGATTGAGGTGCAAGTTGATGTATTAGAGATGAAATTATGGATGGGTGAATGGATATATCGTCAGGGGTTTCACTCTAGTTTGAAGTGGTTTACATGCATGCCGCACTGTTGAAATAACATTTTAGGATTGAGGTGCAAGTTGATGTATTAGGGTTGAAATTATGGATGGGTGAATGGATATATCGTCAGGGGTTTCACTCTAGTTTCAAGTGGTTTACATGCATGCCGCACTGTTGAAATAACATTTTAGGATTGAGGTGCAAGTTGATGAATTAGGGATGAAATTATGGATGGGTGAATGGATATATCGTCAGGGGTTTCACTCTAGTTTGAAGTGGTTTACATGCATGCCGCACTGTTGAAATAACATTTTAGGATTGAGGTGCAAGTTGATGAATTAGGGATGAAATTATGGATGGGTGAATGGATATATCGTCAGGGGTTTCACTCTAGTTTGAAGTGGTTTACATGCATGCCGCACTGTTGAAATAAAATACAATATCAGTTTCTTATTTCTAATATAATACAATAATGCATACACACATAATTTGAAAAAACATAACCTGGACTTAAAAAATACATATTAACAATTGTGACGAACATAGTCAACGTTTGGGTACTTCTGATTTATGTCTAATGCTTCGTATCATGTTCAGCGGTTCTCAAAATCTCAAAAATATTGACACAAAGGTTTCACATTATTTTTGAAATGATCTATTACTTTTTTTCCCTAATATTAATTATAAACTTGTTGTTACCTAATTTTCGGAAGTGGACATTCTGCAATTGCAGATCTGAGTAGATAATGATTCAAATTTGAAATGAAAACTAAAGTTTATACATTAAATTAAAGTGTAGTGTTACAAAGAACATATTTCATTTTGATTGGCTTGCCAAAACGTTAAAATAAAGTCAGGTTTACAAAGCACAAAAGTTGTAATACTTAAACTTCAAATAAACATGTCCTAAACTGTCTTATACATTAATTTTATTAATATTTAACAAGTTAATTCAATTGTAAATTTATGAAACAAGCTCTTAGATACGAGTGAAATTAGCAGTATTTTACAATGAATTCATTGTAGATTTAACGTTCGTTTTAAGCTGTAGAATTGATAAGCTGGAACCGTACGTTAAATCTAGTCCATAGAAAACATTAAAACTGAGAAAAATATTCAAAACAAATTAAAAATATAAAAGTACATTAAGAAAATGTGTTTTATAAATTGAAAATATCGATTATTAAATGTTATTTATATACGACTAACTAATAATATTATCATTATATATGCGTTTTTTGCTATATAATGGTCATTATTCCCGCTCGTGAACCAATCAAAATGCATAACAGTGTTGCCATAGCAACTCATATTTAAATTAAACATGCTCGTTGCTAAGTTCACTGTTGTTTACGAATCGGAAACAAACAAAACGAAATCATCGTTGAGAAGTTGTCAAAAACGGTCTTGCAAATTGTGTTAAATTATTGTGTTTAACTGTAATTGAAAAAATGGACAGTATTACAGAAGACAGTATATCTTCTACACCACCAGAAATAACGAAAATCGCTGATGCTACTACATATGGTTTATTACCGCAAAAGTCTAAAAATTTCTATGACAAAGCATACCAAAGTTTTATGGACTGGCGTATTAAAATGAAGACAAATTCGTATTCAGAAAATGTATTGTTGGCATATTTTACTGAATTAGGTGAAAAATACAAATCATCTTCATTATGGTCTTTTTACTCCATTTACTCATTTCAATTAGATGTAAATTTATTAGGTAAATAGATGTAAAATTAATAGATAATAAATAATATAAAAATTAAGTAATTTTTATTAAATTAGTCGTATATGTTAGTCGTATATAAAGTATAGTATACAACTCGCTATAATGGCTATTATTACCTCGGATGATTACAACCCTTGCTCGCTCCGCTCGCTCGGGTTGCAAACTTCATCCTCGGGAATAAGAGCATCCATTATAGCGTCGTTGTATAATATACTATTAATAAGTTATATTCGTCAATTATGTTGTTAAATGAAAATTAACCTATAACTTTTATTAATTTTAGGACAAACTACTAAATTTTGTTTCAATTTATATTGATAGAAAACAAAATCAGCCGAGAATACTTCATCGAATTGGGGCTAACATAAAAATATAGCTGAAGTACTCAATAATTTGACGTTTAAAACAATCATAACCTCAAATTTTACCTAACCTTATTCTCTTGTAAATAAAATTGCTACACAGCTGTAAATATCACAAATTTGTATCCAATTGTCTTCATTTTGACATTTTGATCCGAGTATTAAAATAAAATCATTCAATATTGTATTGTTCATAAGTTATGTTTGTTTTAAGATATTTTTAAATATGGTTCCAGAAAAAAGTGATAAATCATTTCAAAAATATTTAAATCTAATTTTCTACGCTGTATCCTAAAAGTTTTGAGTATTTTTACGTATACATATATTACATGAAGCAAATATTATTCAAATTTTAAGCGTAACGTCACATACTGTATGTATGTGATTCGATATATACACTAGTCCAAAACGAAGTGAACCTGTATTAAAAAATAAATAAATATATCGCCTTTTCATATTTTTACTTGTCGATTCGTTCTAAATTATTTTAGAATAAAATACTTGAATTATTTACATTTTTTATTTCAAGTATTTTTTTTTCTAAATTATTTATGTACGAAATTACATACTTATTTAGTTGATTGTACCTTTTCTAAAGTTCACTTCGGTTTGAAGAGTGTACTACAAGTTGCACATGACTTATTCCTAGATGTCAATTGTTTTATCGTATATAACGATCTTGTCAAAAAACAATTGATCGTTCTAATGGATATATACGATGTATGAAATTATAGTTTTTTTTTCGTTTTTTATAGCTATATTTAAACTGTCAACATTTATATATTTTTTTAAATACTTAGAAATTTAAGTCCGCCTTTCAATTTTTGCCGGCAACCGAGCCGTCAACTCCCGACATATTTTAGCAGTCGGACTAATTTTGTTTGTTCTGTAAAACGTTAGTGAATTGTTTTAGAAAAAAATACTTCAAATAAAAGTTGTGCTTTTGATTATGATCTATTAGATTTATTTGAAACTTTTTTTGATTAAATCCACCATTTTGGAAATAATCACAAATTTATTAATGTACACATTTTGGGGTATATATCGAAAATTAGGGGTTTAATCGAAAAAAGTTTTAAATAAAAAAGCTTGGATATAGTGTAACCTGCAATTTTTAGTTGAAGCATTTTTTTGTAAAATTATTAGGGAAGATATTACAGTGTTGACAGTTCTAACAATAGCGTATTTTTGGAAATGTTCGCTTCAAAATGATAACACAAAAGCTTCTCGTCTTTTGATCTATCGCAGATCTATCGTTATAATATATCACAGACTGTATTAGCAAAATTAAACAAAATACAAAAATACCATGAACATGGGAAGTTGCCTGAAATAGCAACAGAGAAAATGACACTACGAAAATTGTGTGATTGTATGGAGCGGTTTACATGCGTGCCGCACTGTTGAAATAACATTTTAGGATTGAGGTGTAAATTGATGTATTAGGGATGAAATTATGGATGGGTGAATGGATATATCGTCAGGGGTTTCACTCTAGTTTGAAGTGGTTTACATGCATGCCGCACTGTTGAAATAACATTTTAGGATTGAGGTGCAAGTTGATGTATTAAGGATGAAATTATGGATGGGTGAATGGATATATCGTCAGGGGTTTCACTTTAGTTTACATGCATGCCGCACTGTTGAAATAACATTTTAGGATTGAGGTGCAAGTTGATGTATTAGGGATGAAATTATGGATATATCGTCAGGGGTTTCACTCTAGTCTGAAGTGGTTTACATGCATGCCGCACTGTTGAAATAACATTTTAGGATTGAGGTGCAAGTTGATGTATTAGGGATGAAATTATGGATGGGTGAATGGATATATCGTCAGAGGTTTCACTCTAGTTTGAAGTAGTTTACATGCATGCCGCACTGTTGAAATAACATTTTAGGATTGAGGTGCAAGTTGATGTATTAGGGATGAAATTATGGATGGGTGAATGGATATATCGTCAGGGGTTTCACTCTAGTTTCAAGTGGTTTACATGCATGCCGCACTGTTGAAATAACATTTTAGGATTGAGGTGCAAGTTGATGTATTAGGGATGAAATTATGGATGGATGAATGGATATATCGTCAGGGGTTTCACTCTAGTTTCAAGTGGTTTACATGCATGCCGCACTGTTGAAATAACATTTTAGGATTGAGGTGCAAGTTGATGTATTAGGGATGAAATTATGGATGGATGAATGGATATATCGTCAGGGGTTTCACTCTAGTTTCAAGTTGTTTACATGCATGCCGCACTGTTCAAATAACATTTTAGGATTGAGGTGCAAGTTGATGTATTAGGGATGAAATTATGGATGGGTGAATGGATATATCGTCAGGGGTTTCACTCTAGTTTGAAGTGGTTTACATGCATGCCGCACTGTTGAAATAACATTTTAGGATTGAGGTGCAAGTTGATGTATTAGGGATGAAATTATGGATGGGTGAATGGATATATCGTCAGGGGTTTCACTCTAGTTTCAAGTGGTTTACATGCATGCCGCACTGTTGAAATAACATTTTAGGATTGAGGTGCAAGTTGATGTATTAGGGATGAAATTATGGATGGGTGAATGGATATATCGTCAGGGGTTTCACTCTAGTTTGAAGTGGTTTACATGCATGCCGCACTGTTGAAATAACATTTTAGGATTGAGGTGCAAGTTGATGTATTAGGGTTGAAATTATGGATGGGTGAATGGATATATTGTCAGGGGTTTCACTCTAGTTTGAAGTGGTTTACATGCATGCCGCACTGTTGAAATAACATTTTAGGATTGAGGTGCAAGTTGATGTATTAGAGACGAAATTATGGATGGGTGAATGGATATATCGTCAGGGGTTTCCCTCTAGTCTGAAGTGGTTTACATGCATGCCGCACTGTTGAAATAACATTTTAGGATTGAGGTGCAAGTTGATGTATTAAGGATGAAATTATGGATGGGTGAATGGATATATCGTCAGGGGTTTCACTCTAGTTTCAAGTGGTTTACATGCATGCCGCACTGTTGAAATAACATTTTAGGATTGAGGTGCAAGTTGATGTATTAAGGATGAAATTATGGATGGGTGAATGGATATATCGTCAGGGGTTTCACTCTAGTTTGAAGTGGTTTACATGCATGCCGCACTGTTGAAATAACATTTTAGGATTGAGGTGCAAGTTGATGTATTAGGGTTGAAATTATGGATGGGTGAATGAATATGTGATTTGTATGGAGCGGTTTACATGCATGCCGCACTGTTGGAATAACATTTTTAGATTGATATACAACTTAATGTATTAGGGATGAAATTATGGATAGGTGAATGGATATATCAACAAGGATTTAAATCTAATTTAGTTTTAAAAACATATGGAATGTTTATGATTTGTATGGAGCGGTTTACATGTGTTCCGCACTTTCGAAATAACATTAATAACAATTGATATGACAACAAATTTCGTATACGTCGATGTTATATTGTAAATAATTTATAAAAATAATTTTCCCCAAAAACTGTAGTGTCAAATTCTCTTTCATAACAATTAAAATGTCATATATACATTGCTTTTAATTAATTACGTTTTAAAGAAAAGTATATGTCGACAAATTTTATTTTTAAGACTTCTTTCTTTAAATAATACTTCTTCGATTATTTTCAAAGATGGAATGTTTGCTTAAAGATATTACGTCTTTTACATCGGTTTTGTTTTCTAAAATTTGCGGACATATTCCATATTATATATAATTGTATGGCACAAATAAACAGTTCTTACTTTTAAATAGTTTTAACACAATTATTATTTAGTATTCTAAAGATTACTAACTTTAAACTTTAAAGTTATTGAAAGTTTTAAATTTGGGGCCGAACATATATTATTTTACTTCTTTGTCGAGGCATGTTATAAGCTAGTGTCCTGACTTATCAACCAAATCTGCTGTGTGCAGCACAGTACTGTCCCAACCATAATATAGTGATAAAACAAATTAATAAATGATTATATATCATTTTTAACAGTAACATACTGATTATTAAGATATTTATCCATATAACAAATGACCAGATAATAATTTGGAAAAATGTTTCAAACAAAAGTTGTTTTAAATTAAATTAGGGTGAATTTTAGTTATGACGTATTTTACGATAAACCTTACCGTTTATGAAATAAACATAAAAATTTAAAAATACTCATCAGTAAAGTTGTAGTACCACTGGTTGTATATACCCGATTAATGAACCCTAACCTCAGTTTTAAACCCAAAAGCTTAAATATAAAGTTTAAATTTAAAATCTCATTCCGTTTTAGAGTTATCGTGTAAACAAACTAACATACCAACTTTTTTTTGAGACTTTTTTTATTTATTAGTGCCTAAAATGATTCATAACAACCTTGAGATTGAGAAAAATATTCGGTACAATTAAAAAGAAAGTAAAAAAATTGTAAGTCCGACTGCGAAATTTTGCCGGCAACCGTGATGTCAATTCCCGACATATTTTAACAGTCGGACTCAAGTTACCTTTACTATAAATCGTTACTGAATAATTTTAGAAAAAAATACTTCAAATAAAAGTTGTACTTTTCATCATAATCTATAACATTTATTTGAAACTTTTTTTTATTTGACCCACCATTTTGAAAATAATCACATATTTATGTTTTTCATATTTTGAAGTATAACTCAAAAACTAAAAGTTAAATCGAAAAAAGTTTCGTATAAAAAAGCTTGGTTTTAAGGTTATCTTCAAGATTTATTTGAAACATTTTTCTCTAAAATAATTCATAAGCTTTTGACGTCTGGTTAAAGTCAAACAACTAGCTTAATTTCGGCCAAATTATAAACTTTACAATAATTTTAAGTTAATTGTTAGATATTTCGATTGGATGGAAAAATTGCTTATTCTATTATTGTAGTATTACGTATATAGTTTCAAGTATACTGTTTCAGGGATATTTGCGCTTAGAAATACATTTTAGTGATCGTTTTTCGAAGCAAAACATTGTATATTTTTTATCACGATCCTATAATTCCTAGAATCTCTAAAAAAAAATGATGTCAACTGGGAAAGAACAGTATGATTTGACATTAGTGTCATTTGTCAAGATAATAATAATTATTATTATACTTTCTGACAGGCGAATTCGTTTAAAAATATTAATTACTGTTTCTATACTGATAATTGAACTTTAAAATTATGATGGCACATGAATACAACGTAATATAGTAAATTACATACCAAAAATCAAATGTCAGGTATTGTACGATTGATTGAAGGACACGAGCACTTTAATTACACTTTCAAACAAATTATCTACAACATTTTTCATCACAAAACATTATTAAAAACGTTTTTCAACGTACTGTTGTTGCAATTTGACAGCTGATGCGTTGATGTTTTAGATTAGGTGCAGAGATGCCAACTGTGGCATACTAAAATATGAATAAAAATTATTTTTTTCTTTTTTCATTATTAATTTGTTTCTATGACACTAAAATACATATATATTAGTTACTTAGTAGTTACTAATAGATATATATTAAAATAACATTTTAATCACATCTTGATAAGTTGTTACGACTGAAGTTAGCTACAAACATCTGTCATTGTAAATTAACCTTACTTTTTAAATAATTTATAAAATTTTACATTTATTGTTGTATTAATTTGCAATCATAAAAAATGTGTAGTATATGACTAGTTTTTAAAACGTTATATAATACAAAAATTCATAAAAAATAATGTAGTAAAATGGTTTGAAAGTGGATTAATAGTGTTCGTTCAGTAATACACTAATATAAGTGTTTGAGAAAATATTATGGCACATGTATACTGGGTGTCTACTTTTTTCCGAACATAGGAAATTCAATGTTAATGATTTAGCGATATCTCTTTACCTATTAATTTTAGAACAAAATTGTACTGAAGACAAATGTTCAGAATGAAAAACTGCATCCATAGAGTATAAGTTTGTTGTTCAATTGTTTCTTATATCCGAGTTAGAAGCAAAAGCAATTATCAGAATGCCATGAGAAATAAAATAATAATTTGTTTGTTGTGTCTGACATTATTTGACATATTGGACCAGAATTGGAAGCTTACTTTATTTATTTATTCGAGCATTTAATTTAATAATAAAATTAATTATAGCAACTATTATTTTCTTTTTTCTACATAATCTAGACAAATAAATACCTATTATTAAGTTATCTAATTTTTTTTATTTCTCATGACACTCTGATAATTGCTTTTGCTTCTAACTCGGACATAAGAAACAATTGAACAACAAACTTATACTCTCTGGATGCAGTTTTTCATTCTGAACATTTTTCTTCACTACAATTTTGTTCTAAAATTAATAGGTAAAGAGATATCGGTAAATCAAAATTTTAACATTGAATTTCCTATGTTCGGAAAAAAGTAGACACCCGATATATGATTAAGATGTAAAAAAAATCACTAAAATCTATTTCGAAGCATCCCTAAATATATCAATTTCATCAATATTCCTTAGTTTAAAACTTAAAAACAAAATTTCGTATTTCTCATAGCGTATACACGAAGTAATGACAATTTGACTTAATTAATAATTACTATAATTAATTAATGTAGATGGTAGATTATTATATATAATTTTATATTAATACTGAGCATTCGTATACTTTAGCGATCCGCTAATCTGACTTCTATGAATATGGCCAAATCTGCTCTTTAAAGCAATATTCGTTTTCGTATTTTTTTTTTGTTATTTTATGTTGAGGTATTGTTACGTATACTGGTTATTTTTTTCTTTGAATAAGACGAAGTTATTAGATAGGTATCAGTCATTTTTTAGGGTTTTTTATTTTGAAGGTGCTTTTGTAGTGATTTTTTCCCGCGCTTTAAATTGTTTTTTATATTTGATTCGAAGATACAAATGTTTTTTGACAGTTGTCAAAGTTACATTTTAAATGATCTTCAAGTAGATAAACAAATGAAAATAGTTTGAAAAAAGTCAACTTTAACCAATATGTCAAAAAAGTAATGACACAAGATGAAAAATGTAGCTTTTTGTACGTATACATACATAATGGGTCTCATTAACCATTTATTTGTTATATTTTTAAATAAAAATTTAAACAAAATATATTGATCAACGAAAATCCGGATGAAAAATTATTTTTTTAAAGTTTTAAATTTATTTGTAAGGTTATGTGTACTTATCAGCGACACTCAAACAATTATTTTTGATGATACTTCTATTTAAAAATTTAAGGAGATATTAGTTTATATTCAAGAGAAATTGTACTATTTCAAACATTTTGACAGTTGTGTGGCGCTAGTGTCGCTCAACTACTAAATGTTTTATTATCGACTGAGTCGACAACGTCAAATATGTAGAATAGCCAACTGTTAAAGTGAAAATACAGTTTTATTTTTATCATTTTGATTTTGAGAATTTTTTTCTCGAATTGTAGTCAAGGGAATTGAACCAAATTTTTATGAGACATACTACAACATATTTCTAATATTCAATTAAACTTTGAAGGCAATATATTCTAAATTGTAGGATTGCCAACTGTCTAAACTGAAAATTGTTTTATTTTTGTCATTTTGACTTTGATAATTTTTTTCTCGAATTGTAGTCAAGAGAATTGAACCAAATTTTTATAAGACATACTACAACATATTTCTAATATTCAATTAAAATTTGAAGGCAATATATTATAAATTGTAGGATTGCCAACTGTCTAAACTGAAAATATAGTTTGAAGTAAATAAAAATTGCACTTTTTCAAACATTTTGACAGTTGTGTGGCGCTAGTGTCGCTGAACCACTAAATGTTTTATTATCGACTAAGGCGACAACGTATTGTCGCCCAACTACCTTTGTTACCGACTGAGATGGCAACATTCAGCCAATAAGAAGAGTTATTTCAAAATAAGTACAACATAACCTAAATAATTAACTTTTAATAATAGTTGACATGTATGATATTAAATATGGTTGATGCGGCCATTATTGTAAATAAAAAAGCGCCTCTTGCGGCCAAGTTTGTCACTTAGTTTTCCCCAGGACTTGTATAATAACCTAAGCAACGCCAGAATAATAATAAAACACAAGACACATTTCGTAATTTTGTTTCGTTAATTTAAAAAAGACTTTAAAATAAAATTCAACTACAAATAAAACGATACAAATCAATCATATTGCATCTTAATTGAAGGAAGTTCCATTCCACGAAATTCCAATAAAAAACACCTTCAAATATTAATTAGCATCCAACCAAACCTTTCGCACATTTTGACTACTGTTGATCAGATTCAGGACTATGCGAGTGGCTATACTGAGTGGTGGGCGTGTCAGAGTGATGTCCATTGGCTCCTGCATCCAAAGCCCCGCCCCTTTGACTATTGTTAGGGGCGGAGTCTATGACAAGACCGCCTTCCTCCCCATCAGAACTGTACGAAGAGCAGTCGTCGTCTGAACTGCTTAAAACGCCTTCAACAAATTCATATTTTTGAAAATACAATTTCAAGGTGGTAACACTGATTTATCAACAAACGTTTGCAGTTGTTTTCTCACCTGACGTCAACTGCTGTACGCTGCTCAACTCCTGTGGCCAGAATCGTCTACTTCCCCCACTAGAACGTTTCTTCCCGGGTTTTCCCCCACTACTGTCCCCACCAGTGCTGCCGGGAGTCCCGCCTCCTGCTCCAGCATCTAACATTGGTTGAAGGATTCTCCGTCGAGCGTTGATGAACCAATTGTTGACTTGGAGAAGAGTTAGGTTAGTTTGGGCGGCAATGTGACGTTTTTCGTCTTCCGTTGGGTAGGGATGCTTGAAAATTTGTAAAAATGTGCGATTAACTTTTTGTTTTGGAAGATAATTCAAGTTTAAAGTGATTTTATTCCTTTTTTTAGTTTCTTAAATGGAGTTATGATTATTTGGGGATTTGATACTCACCACTAGATGTTGAAAAAGCCATGACCGCATAACACTAGTCGCATGTTTAGGTAAAACACCTCGTTTTTGTTTTTTGTTTCCGACTCGGCCGGTAAAGTCGCTGTCGCAGTCATCGGCTGAACCTCCTGGTGTTGTAGGAGCTGGTGATAGCTGACCTGAAGTGCAGATTTTAAAAGTTAGGTTGTTTTATAAGACATACTACAACATATTTTTAATGTTCTATTAAAAATTGAAGGCAATAACCTTAAAATTGTATGAATGCCAACTGTCTAAAGTGAAAATACAGTTTTATTTTTGTCATTTTGACTTTGAGAATTTTTTTCTCGAATTGTGGTCAAGGGAATTGAACCAAATTTTTATGAGCTATACTACAACATATTATTAATGTACAGTTAAAATTTGAAGGTAATAAATTTAAAATTGTAGGATTGCCAACTGTCTAAAGTGAAAATACAGTTTTATTTTTGTCATTTTGACTTTGAGAATTTTTATCTCGAATTGTGGTTAAGGGAATTGAACCAAATTTTTATGAGACATACTACAACATATTTTGAATATTCTATTAAAATTTGAAGGTAATAAACTTAAAATTGTAGGATTGCCAACTATCTAAACTGTAAATACGGTTTTATTTTTGTCATTTTGATTTTATGATTTTTTTTCTCGAATTGTAGTCAATAAAATTGAACCAAATTTTTATGAGACATATTAGAACATATTATTAGTGTTCAGTTAAAATTTGAAGCTAATAAATTCAAAATTGTAGGATTGCCAACTGTCTAAAGTGAAAATACAGTTTTATTTTTGTCATATTGACTTTGAGAATTTTTTTCTCGAATTGTAGTCATAGGAATTAAACCAAATTTTTATAAGACATACTAGAACATATTTTTAATGTACAGTTAAAATTTGAAAGCAATAGATTTAAAATTGTAGGTTTACCAACAATCTAAAGTTTTATTTTTGTGACATCAATTTTCATTCTCACCTGACATAACACTAGATGCATCAAGGGGCGCTGGACAAACATTAGCCCCAATCTGTCCCAGGGGCGTGCTGCCATGCACCACATGTGGATCAAACCCCACCGGAGCCCCTGCAACAGCGGCACCAACCCCACCGACTTGTGTCTGCGGCGGCGCACCAGCTCCGGCTGGAACTTGCAGCCCTGCCGGCAGCACCGGAGCGACGCTAGGTTGTGTCGCGGGCTGTGATTGGTTGCTAGGTGGGAAGGCGTGGCTGGAAGTGTGGAGGGGGAACAGGGAAGGGGATTGGTCGTCGGCTAGCATTCGTCCCTGGGTATCCAAGTCGACCGTGCCTGGAGGCACACCCTAGAGTTAGAATAATTGTTCAAGAGGGTTGTTTCAAGTGAGTTTATTGAGGGTGGAGCAGCAATTGCAGGTTTATTGCTTTTAAGTTTGAAAAATAATTAATTTTTGTTTTAAATGCTCTGCAAACTCAGATCTAAGACAGTAACGGATGGGAAATGAACCAAGAACTGTCAAATCGACAAAGAACTTCAAAAATTAGTTGAATAGTACAAGTTTATATTAAAATAAAATAATTATAAAAATAAATAAATACAGGGTGTTTCACAACTTAGAGCAAAACATGAAAGGTGACTACTTGCGGCACCCATACTTTATTTATTTTATTTATTTATTTGTTACGCTGTACAACAGGAATTTAGTCCCAATTACAGTACAGGGTCCGCACTCACCGAGCCGCAATGTGGTAGTTCATTTTTAGCTTAAGCGAGATTCGAACTCGGGATCTCCGGATTCGAATTCCGTATTGCTATCCACACCACCGTACTGACGGATACAGATATGTCACATGCATACAGAGTGTTTCAGGACTAGTGTAACAAACTTTAACAGCTTATTCCTGAGGTCATTTTGAGCCAAAAATGTCATATGAACATAGGTCCTATTCCTTCTAGTTACCAAAATACAAGAGGTTGAAGTTCTATAAATAACACGAAATGTTCAAATTTTTGTAATCAAGATACTTTCGGAAAACATGAGTTTTATTGAAAAGTCATACCTTATTTGTCTTCATTAATTTTATTTATTAAAATTAACGAATACGATATAGAGAACAAAACATAAAATGACACAATTAAATAGACACAGAACAACATAACCAAACACGGAATAGGTTAACATAATATGAAATAAGATAACAAATTTAAAAAAAATTACAGCAAGTGTTCAAAATGAGCGCCTTGAACTCGTATGCATGTTAATATTAATAAATAAAATTAATTAAGACAAATAAGGTATAACTTTTCAATAAAACTATTGTTTTCCGAAAGTATCTTGATTACAAATATTTGAAAATGTCGTGTTATTTATAGAACTACAACCTCTTGTATTTTGGTAACTAGAAGGAATAGGACCTATGTTAATATGACATTTTTGGCTCGAAATGACCTCAGGAATAAGCTGTTAAAGTTTGTTACACTAGTCCTGAAACACCCTGTAAAGTAAACCATCTATCGGACATTTAAACAACTAATGGGTATGACGTCACTTCTTGCGAGACACGCAAATATAGATGCGTGACCTCCGTAGCTCCTGTTTCTTACTTGCGACACTACCTGTCTCATTCTAACATTATGTTTGTCTTTTACTTTCCTGTCATTTTGCGTTATCAACGCCATATCTGCCATAAAGTTTATTAAAATTTGTTTTTGCTCCTCTGTAGCGTTCATATCACGTTTTCTATCTTCTGCCATCATAAAATCGTATAAAAAAACTACAAAACGATGTTGACAAACAATGACATGTGATTGCAACTGACAGTTATAGTTTCAAAACCATTACCAACACTAAACTTGGCGCGAAAACGTAAAGCACTGAATTCCCTATGCTCGACACCAGAAAAGAATCGGTGACGTCATACATTGTACTAACGCAAATTTAATCACGCAACTGCTCACGCAAGATACAGAATCAACCTCCTGTACAAGAAATAAAAAGAATTTTTTTTAAATCGCAAAACTATTTTCCATGTTTCCCAGTCCAACATGTTTCGTTGCCTCTGCCACTGGGTGGATGATTATGTTAAAGTTATTAATTAAATAAAATTCTATTATAAATAACTGCTAATAATTGAATTGTGTAATTATTCTTTCGTAGTTGATACCTACTTCATTGTTTGTGTTTAATAGGAAAGCGAATTCAGTGCAGTACTACAAAACATGTTTTAGGTTAACAACCCTTAATTTTTCGAATTTAAAAAAAATCTTTTTGTTTCATAATCAGCACGTCGTACACAATATACCCTTTCATTTATTGCTCTAAGTTGTGAAACAGCCTGTATATCATCACGCCTTTTATCCATTACTGGGTGTGGCACTCTGTTGAAGTAGATCTCGGTAAGTGATATATTTATGCCGTCAAATCACGGCCCGCAAAGATATTAGTGGAGGGGGAGCCACAGAGGTAGATTTAATTATTTGTCGGCTGTGGGGATCGAACCAGGGTTCTCAAGATCCACCACTGTGCCACCTACCCCATATAATTATGAAATGAATAATATTTGAACTAACCCCTGACTGCGTCGGACTAATCGTGTACTGTATCGGGCTATTCGAGTCGGATCCACTCTCCGAGTTGCCGTGCGACAGCATGTTGTTGTTATTTTCTAAAGCTGACATCACCCCAGGACCTTCCACATACACAACCACATTAATTAGACAATATACAAGCAATTCATGTAAATACATAAAATTCAATAGTAATAATGATATTGACTTTGAGATTTTTTTTCTCGGATTGTAGTCGAGGGAATTGGACCAAATTTTTTTTTATGAGACATTCTAGAATATATTTTTAATGTTCAATTAAAATTTGAAGCCAATATATTTAAAATTGTAGGTTTGCCAACTGTCCTAAGTGAAAAAACAGTTTCATTTTTGTCATTTTGATTTTGTGAATTTTTTTCTCGAATTGTAGTCAAAGGAATTGGACCAAATTTTTATGAGACAAACTAAAACATATTTTCAATGTTCATTTAAAATTTGAAGCCAATAAATTTAAAATTGTACGATTGCCAACTGTCTAAAGTGAAAATACAGTTTTATTTTAAGTCAATTTGATTTTGGGAATTTTTTTCTCGAATTGTAGTCAAGAAAATTAAACCAAATTTTTATGAGACATAGTAGAATATATTTTTAATGTACAATTAAATTTTGAAGGCAATAAATTTAAAATTGTAAGATTGCCAACTGTCTAAAGTGAAAATACAGTTTTATTTTAAGTCAATTTGATTTTGGAATTTGTTTCTCGAATTGTAGTCAAGAGAACTGAACCAAATTTTTATGAGATATACTAGAACATATTTATAATGTTCAGTTAAAATTTGGAGACAATAGATTCAAAATTTTGAAGGATTACCAACTGTCTAAAGTGAAAATACAGTTGTATTTTTGTCATTTTGGTTTTATGAATTTTTTTCTCGAATTGTAATCAAGGGAATTGGATCAAATTTTTATGAGATATACTAGAACATATTTTTAATGTACAATTAAAATTTGAAGGCAATAACCTTAAAATTGTATGATTGCCAACTGTCTAAAGTGAAAATACAGTTTAATTTTTGTCATTTTGACTTTGGGAATTTTTTTCTCGAATTGTAGTCAAAGGAATTGAACCAAATATTTATGAGACAAACTAGAACATATTTTCAATGTTCATTTAAAATTTGAAGCCAATAAATTTAAAATTGTACGAATACCAACTGTCCAAATTGAAAAAAACAGTTTTATTTTTGTCATTTTGATTTTATGAATTTTTTTCTCGAATTGTAGTCAAGGGAATTGGACCAAATTTTTATGAGACATATTAGAACATATTTTTAATGTTCAATTAAAATTTGGAGACAATAAATTCAAAATTGTAGGATTGCCAACTGTCTAAAGTGAAAATACAGTTGTATTTTTGTCATTTTGATTTTATGAATTTTTTTCTCGAATTGCAGTCAAGAGAATTCAACCAAATTTTTATGAGACATACTAGAATATGTGCTTAGTGTTCAGTTAAAATTTGGAAATAATCCTGACGCTCTTACCCATTTCTGGGTATAGCAAACTTACCTTGAGTATAGTCGGATCTAAGTAAATTTTCAGATTGCATTTTCCCCTTTAGACATGTGATATAACGATTGCAAAAATCTTTACATAATTCTTGGACTTTTTCTAATTCTAATAAATGTATTCTTAATACTTGTATTGCTTTAATCATCTGTAAGAAAATAGTAAATTATTATAAATACTTCGCATAAACCAACTTTACGTTCCGCCATTTTAAATATAATTGTAAATATCTTGGAAACTAAGAATTAATTAAAAAAATTGTTCAAATAAAAGTTGTAGAGAATTAAATTCTCAGCCTTTTTTATTTGAAGCATTTTTCGCTAAAACAATTGAGTTACGTTTTACAACGAATAAATAGTAACTGACTTTTTTAGCTGTCAAACGTAAACCAATTGTTTTAGAAAAAAATGCTTCAAATAAAAAAGACAGAGAATTCAATTCTCTACCTTCCTTATTTGAAGCATTTTTCTCTAAAACAATTGAGTTACGTTTAAACGCGGTAAATATAGCCAATCAACAAATAGATAGACTTTTTGAACTGTCACACGTTAACCAATTGTTTTAGAAAAAAATGCTTCAAATAAAAAAGACAGAAAACTAAATTATCTCCAACTTTTATTTGAAGCATTTTTCTCTAAAACAATTGAGTTACGTTTAAACGCGGTAACTATAGCCAATCAACAAATATATAGACTTTTTGAACAGTCACACGTTAACCAATTGTTTTAGAAAAAAATGTTTCAAATAAAAAAGACAGAAAACTAAATTATCTACAACTTTTATTTAAAAAAAAATTCTCTAAAATAATACGACAAGCAATGGCAGAACTTTAAAGTTATTTATATTTTACCAATCCATCTATTTCTGGTTCATTGGCCAAAAAAGGTTTTCTATCTCTCTCTTGATGCTGAACAAATGCTTGAATGTCCATATTAAAGGCGTCACTTGATTGGGTGTCCGAGCTTTGCGTTGCTAGTTCACATCTTTCAAATAGTAGCGCCAATAAAGGAAATAGTGGATGTCTGCAAAAGAGTTGACAAAAATAATAACAATTTATACTTTTATGATTTTTTTCTCGAATTGTAGTAGAGATATTTCAACCAAATTTTTATGAGACATTCTAGGACATATTTTTAATGTTCAATTAAAATTTGGAAGCAATAAACTCAAAATTGTACGATTGCCAACTGTCCGAAGTCAAAATAAAGTTTTATTTTTGTCATTTTGAATTTGAGAATTTTTTTCTCGAATTGTAGTAGAGATGTTTCAACCAAATTTTTATGAGACATTCTAGGACATATTTTTAATGTTTATTTAAAATTTGGAGGCAATAAACTTAAAATTGTAGGATTGCCAACTGTTCAAAGTCAAAATAAAGTTTTATTTTTGTCATTTTGACTTTGAGAATTTTTTTCTCGAAATGTAGACAAGATAATTGGACAAAATTTTTATGAAACATATTAGAATGTATTTTTAGTGTTCAGTTAAAATTTGGAAGCAGATAAATAAAAATAGTAAGATTGCCAACTGTTCAAAGTTAAAATATAGCTTTATTTTTGTCATTTTGACTTTGAGAATTTTTTTCTCGAAATGTAGACAAGATAATTGGACAAAATTTTTATGAGACATATTAAAATGTATTTTTAGTGTTCAGTTAAAATTTGGAACTAGACAACTAGAAATAGTAAGAGTGCCAACTGTTCAAAGTCAAAATTAATATTTATTTTTGTCATTTCGAGTTTGAGATTTTATATCTCGAATTGTAGTCAAGGAAATTGTACCAAATTTTTATGAGACATATTAGGATATATTTTTAGTGTATAACTAAAATTTGAAGGCAATCGACCCAAAATTGTAGGAATACCAACTGTCCAAAGTCAAAATTTTACTTATTATTTGTCATTTTGACATTTCGTTTTTTTCTCGAATTATATTCAAAAGATTTGAACAAAATACTGAGCACTAACAATATGCGGCAATTCTACCAACTACGAGCCGCAAAAATTACTAACTTATAAACTGCCCGCTTATCCGCTTCGAACTGTGCTTGATCAACGTCTGGGGGAGCATAATTGGCGGCTGGTAAAGCCGGGGCCGCCGCCCCCTCTCCCGGGGGCACGTTCAGCATGTGTGCGACACCACCGCCTCTACGAGGCTCAACGCAGCCGGACATCCACCTGCAGATGATACCTGGACAGCATCTTCAAAGGCTGCAAAAAGAATTCATTGTATTTTGAAAACTAAACGAAATATGGATTGGATTCAGTAAGATTTGCGAGTATTTTTATCAGTTTACAGGCCTGTATTTCGACTATTTTTTTTTAAAACAATGTAGTAACACAAATTTAATACTTACTTATAATTAAGTCTTCTTAAAATTACTTTATTTTAACAGTAACTTTAAATAATTTCTTTGTAAGTGCAATTTAATATTTTAAAATAATTTTTTAATCCTTATGTGTTTAAATATTGTTTGACAATATTATATTACATTGAAATGACATTTTAAATATTGTTTTTAACTAACACACTATGATAAAGAAATAAAATAAATTTATATAAAAAAAACAAAATCTGTAAGACATAAAATTAAATATATCATCACGCCTTTGACCCATTATTGGGTGTGGCACTCTGTCGTAACAGATCTCGGTTAATAATATATTTATGCACATGAAGAGCAGTTACCAGCCGTCAAAACACGCCCCCTTTTAGTACAGAGAAAGCCACACAAACTAACTCAATATTATTGATATATAAATTTGTTTTATTTTTACTTCCTTGTACGAAGTAAAGGAAGTATTGTAATCGCGAAAATTTTCGGTTCTCAGATTTCAACGGAAATAGGTATTTTGGCCCTTCCTGAATCAATTTTGACTAATTTCGTCGTGACGTCTGTACGTACGTATGTATATCGCATAACTCAAAAACGGTAAGCCGTAGAAAGTTGAGGTATTTAGGACTGTTATAACATCTAGTTGTGCACCTCCCTTATTGCTCATTATATAACTTCCGGAAGTGCTACTTTACTTGAATCATAGATTTTCATGAAAAACTATATTCAAATATAATCCAAAACTTTTTAAATTTGGTATATAAGACTACTATATCAATGCAAATAACATAATAGATTTTGGTTAAAATAGACTAACCGGAAGTGATACATTACATGAAGCTGCTAACAGTTTTCCTTGAAAAAATGGTATTATTTTAATTTTAGAAATAAATGCTGCAAATAAAAATTTTAGAGAATTAAATTCTGCGTCTAGCACATTAAGAATTTTTAAATTAGCTTTTTGCATAAACGAGATATCTAAATTTAAATATTATATATTTTTTGATTTTTTTTAAAAATTAAATTTCCTATGGATTAGAACAAAAAATAAAAGATTTAATGTGAAATATGTGCAATGAAAAAAATATCTATAGTTTAATACGCGTACAAGAAAGTCATCTGCTGTGCACATCAGATTTTTTAAATATATATATATAAATTTTCATGAATAAAAGTAACTAAATTTTCTTCAACAGTATCTTAATTGCGTATATATTGTTCTAATCTTCCATAATAAGCCATTTAATGATATGATCTTAATTTGTTTTTGCTCTATCATGAATAATATATTCTAATATGCTTATTTAGTGGCTATTTTATGCTAATCAAGTCATTTAATTGATAATGAAACAGATATTGAAGGAACAGAGCTATTTATATAAATTCAGGTCAGATTTGTCACACCTTGAAAGAGAAAATATATATTTTTTTTGTTTTTATTTCACAAGTTTAGAAGATTGAATAATGTTGTAATTATATTTAAATAGTTGTATAATTAGCTAAAATGTTATTTTAATAGTGCGGCATGCATGTAAACCACTTCAAACTAGAGTGAAACACCTGACGATATATCCATTCACCCATCCATAATTTCATCCCTAATACATCAACTTGCACCTCAATCCTAAAATGTTATTTCAACAATGCGGCATGCATGTAAACCACTTCAAACTAGAGTGAAACCCCTGACGATATATCCATTCACCCATCCATAATTTCATCCCTAATACATCAACTTGCACCTCAATCCTAAAATGTTATTTCAACAGTGCGGCATGCATGTAAACCACTTCAAACTAGAGTGAAACCCCTGACGATATATCCATTCACCCATCCATAATTTCATCCCTAATACATCAACTTGCACCTCAATCCTAAAATGTTATTTCAACAGTGCGGCATGCATGTAAACCACTTGAAACTAGAGTGAAACCCCTGACGATATATCCATTCACCCATCCATAATTTCATCTCTAATACATCAACTTGCACCTCAATCCTAAAATGTTATTTCAACAGTGCGGCATGCAAGTAAACCACTTCAAACTAGAGTGAAACCCCTGACGATATATCCATTCACCCATCCATAATTTCATCCCTAATACATCAACTTGCACCTCAATCCTAAAATGTTATTTCAACAATGCGGCATGCATGTAAACCACTTGAAACTAGAGTGAAACCCCTGACGATATATCCATTCACCCATCCATAATTTCATCCCTAATACATCAACTTGCACCTCAATCCTAAAATGTTATTTCAACAGTGCGGCATGCATGTAAACCACTTGAAACTAGAGTGAAACCCCTGACGATATATCCATTCGCCCATCCATAATTTCATCTCTAATACATCAACTTGCACCTCAATCCTAAAATGTTATTTCAACAGTGCGGCATGCATGTAAACCACTTGAAACTAGAGTGAAACCCCTGACAATATATCCATTCACCCATCCATAATTTCATCCCTAATACATCAACTTGCACCTCAATCCTAAAATGTTATTTCAACAGTGCGGCATGCATGTAAACCGCTTCAAACTAAAGTGAAACCCCTGACGATATATCCATTCACCCATCCATAATTTCATCCTTAATACATCAACTTGCACCTCAATCCTAAAATGTTATTTCAACAGTGCGACATGCATGTAAACCACTTCAAACTAGAGTGAAACCCCTGACGATATATCCACTCACCCATCCATAATTTCATCCCTAATACATCAACTTGCACCTCAATCCTAAAATGTTATTTCAACAGTACGGCACGCATGTAAACTAGAGTCAAACCCCTGACGATATATCCATTCACCCATCCATAATTTCATCCCTAATACATCAACTTGCACCTCAATCCTAAAATATTATTTCAACACTGCGGCACGCATGTAAACCGCTCCATACAAATCAAAATATCACAACCCTTTCTTTTTACAAATTAAAATTTGTAATATCAGATAAACAACTCTAAACGACGGAAAACAAATGAAAAAAAAAGGAACAAGAAAGAAAACAAATGCAATATACACACAGGACGGCGAATACTACCAAAAAATTAATAAAATCGAGAAGAGCAAACGATTCCAGCCCTTATGTACTTGCGCAATAAGGTTCAAAATTTCCCTGAGTTCAATGTTTAATTCATTTTTACCAACGAGTAAGGAAAAAGCAATTATAGTACTTTTAGAATCCGTCCCACGGCGACACTTGCATTTAATGGTCTCTATTCGCATCCTTTTCTACCTTACACAACCTTCCTATACCGCTATCTTTCTTCTACACACAGTAGCTACTTCCATCCTTGTTTATTCTATCTCTCTTGTTCCTGCTATTCTTTTCTACCGCGTTCAAGGGTGGTATATACTTGTCTCTCTCTGACATATTATGATAACAAACTTGTATAATTCTCCTTTTTTAATATATTGGATTTTGTGTTCCTGTCTTTGTTTAACTCATTGGTTTGACAAAGAAGGATGATTTTTCATCCTTGTTTAATGCATTTCAGACTGGAATGATCCTTTTTTGTTTTAAATATATTGGGGTTTCTTAATTCTATACTTCTTTTAACTTAAAATATTGTAGGTCTGTCTTTGCTAATGAAAATCTCGCAAATTGTAAGAGTTATGTCTTCGGTTAAAGTGGACAATAGTTGCCGCTTTATTTGGCCGATTTAATGATGTTTTTGTTTTTGTTAAATAATGCATAAGTGACTAGATATAAGAGAAAATTTTAAAAATGTAAAAATAAATATATATATATCATCACGCCTTTCACCCATCACTGGGTGTGGCACTCTGCCGTAAGCAGATCTCGGTAAGTGATATATTTTTTCGCTTGAAGTGCGGTTACCAACCGTCAAATCACGGCCTCCAAAGATATTAGTGGAGGGGAAGCCACAGGGGTAGATTTTTTAAATTGGTGAAAATTGTTTGTCGGCTGTGGGGATCGAACCAAGGTTCTCAAGATCCACAGGCCGACTCGATACCACTGAGCCACCTTTGTTATATCTCAAAAATCTGATGTGGACAGGACATGACTTCCTTGTACACGTATTAAACTATAGATATTTTTTTAATTGCACATATTTGACATTAAATCTTTTATTTTTTTATTTTTTGTTCTAATCCATAGCAAACTAATTTAAAAAAATATATATATAATATTTAAATTTAGATATCTCGCTTATGCAAAAAGCTAATTTAAAAATTCTTAATGTGCTAGACGCAGAATTTAATTCTCTAAAACTTTTATTTGCAGCATTTATTTCTAAAATTAAAATAATACCATTTTTTTCAAGGAAAACTGTTAGCAGCTTCATGTAATGTATCATTTCCAGTTAGTCTATTTTAACCAAAATCTATTATGTTATTTCCATTGATATAGTAGTCTTATATACCAAATTTGGAAAGATTTAAATTATATTTGAATATAGTTTTTCATGAAAATCTATTATAGGCTTCAAGTAAAGTACCACTTCCGGTAGTTGTATAATGACCAAAAAGGAAGGTGCACAACTAGATGTTATAACAATCCTAAATATAAAGTTTCAATTTTCTACGGCTTACCGTTTTTGAGTTATGCGAGATACATACGTACGTACATACGTACGTACAGACGGCACGACGAAATTAGTCAAAATGGATTCAGGGAGGGCCAAAATACCTATTTCCATTTAAATCTGAGAACCGAAAATTTTCGCGATTACAATACTTCCTTTACTTCGTACAAGGAAGTAAAAATAAGATGCTAAAAAAAATATTTCAATTTACCAGTGTAAACAGGGCTTTAATAACTGCAATTTTTATTTGAAATTTTTCTTTGTACCTACTACTGTTTAAGAATGAAAATTATTTGAAAATTTTTCACATTTTGTATTTTTTTACAAAAAACAAAAAATCCTTGAATATAACAACTTTTGTTTCATTTAACTGAACTCTTACAATTTACGAGATACAAATACGGAAGCTGTCGAACTTCTAGCCATCGTTTTAACCACTCACCAACAATTATTACTGCAGTATTACTATAAATGAAATAAATTACAAAAAAAATAAAAATTACTTTGAACAAAATTTCATATCTTGGCTATAAAAAACAAATGCTACCAAATTAACCTCGACAGACCGTCCCTCCCCCAAGCTAGGGGAAGTTGTGTCCCCTCCAAACTCTCCGAACATCTTTCCAAGGCAATCTAGATGAGATGTGCACCAAATTTGACTAATTTCGAATTTAAACATTTTAAAATGTTCTTTAATGATTGTCTTAATGATTATATGATTGCTGAGTTTTGCGCTGATGTTAAAATCGATGGCTAAAGATTCTGAGGGTTAGGATGGTTTATGAAGAGAAGACAGAGACGCACTAAGGGGGAGAAATAAAGTTTTGTAATCGGAAAATTATTTTGTTGTTTTAAATCGTCCTTATTTTACAGAAAATTATTTCAAAACTTTTTTATTTGAAACATTTATTAATAAAACAAATGAATAACGTTTAACAAAAAAAAAATATAATTAATTAAAAAATGGTTGCTGACTTTTTCTGCTGTTAAGCGTTAACCAAGTGTTTTAGAGAAAAATGGTTCAAATAAAAAAGACAGAGAATTTAATTATCTACAACTTTTATTTGAAGCATTTTTCTCAATAACTATTAAATACTGTTTGACAACGAAAAATATAATTAATTAAAAAATAGTTACTGACTTTTTCTGCTGTTAAGCGTTAACCAATTGTTTTAGAAAAAAATACTTCAAATAAAAAAGACAGAGAATTTAATTATCTACAACTTTTATTTGAAGCACTTTTCTCAATAACTATTAAATACTGTTTGACAACGAAAAATATAATTAATTAAAAAATTGTTACTGACTTTTCCTGCTGTTAAGCGTTAACCAATTGTTTTAGAGAAAAATGGTTCAAATAAAAAAGACAGAGAATTTAACTATCTACAACTTTTATTTGAAGCATTTTTCTCAATAACAATTAAATATTGTTTGACAACGAAAAATATAATTAATTAAAAAATTGTAGAGTTTTCCAGGTGTAAAACGTTAACCAATTGTTTTAGACAAAAATGCTTCAAATAAAAACGACAGATCATTTAACACTTTACAACTTTTATTTGAAGTATTTTAGTTTAAAATAACCAGGAAAGAAATGGCAGCGGAAAATATACTTCAGGGTAGTTCAAATTTAAAATTCCCTGCAAAATATTATTATATATATGAGTAATTTGTAGTAAAATAAATGGTACAGGGGCGTATTTAAGTGGTATTAAAACTATTTAATGAGTAAATAAATGATTACAGGGCCGTATTAGGCACAAAAATTAACAATTATGTATAATATTAGTAAATACAAATAAATACTTCAACCAATTATATGTACCAAGTTTATTTAAAGATATAAGATGTTGACAAAATTTACAACACTTCAGACGTTGCATATACGTAGTAAAGCGCGTTAAATCATTGGCTATACGACATAAGATCCCGATTGAAATATACAAACGCGCCAAAATATTAAAATTTATTTTAAAATCTGCTAAAGCAAGCATTTCCTTGCCTAGAATTAAGAATTTCTTAATACGTATCTGTGTAACGCTAACTAAATGAACTCTCATTGAAAGCAAGTATCTCAATGATACTTGGTATAATTCTAGTCATTAGTTTCAACAGCAGTAATTATGCCAAACATTCAGTACTTAATATTTAATATAGAATTCGAATTTGTGATTTGTATGGAGCGGTTTACATGTGTGCCGCACTGTTGAAATAATATTTTAGGATTGAGGTGCAAGTTGATGTATTAGAGACGAAATTATGGATGGGTGAATGGATATATCGTCAGGGGTTTCACTCTAGTTTCAAGTGGTTTACATGCATGCCGCACTGTTGAAATAACATTTTAGGATTGAGGTGCAAGTTGATGTATTAGGGATGAAATTATGGATGGGTGAATGGATATATCGTCAAGGGTTTCACTCTAGTTTGAAGTGGTTTACATGTATGCCGCACTGTTGAAATAACATTTTAGGATTGAGGTGCAAGTTGATGTATTAGGGATGAAATTATGGATGGGTGAATGGATATATCGTCAGGGGTTTCACTCTAGTTTCAAGTGGTTTACATGCATGCCGCACTGTTGAAATAACATTTTAGGATTGAGGTGCAAGTTGATGTATTAGGGATGAAATTATGGATGGGTGAATGGATATATCGTCAGGGGTTTCACTCTAGTTTGAAGTGGTTTACTTGCATGCCGCACTGTTGAAATAACATTTTAGGATTCAGGTGCAAGTTGATGTATTAAGGATGAAATTATGGATGGGTGAATGGATATATCGTCAGGGGTTTCACTCTAGTTTGAAGTGGTTTACATGCATACCGCACTGTTGAAATAACATTTTATGATTGAGGTGCAAGTTGATGTATTAAGGATGAAATTATGGATGGGTGAATGGATATATCGTTTAATATGATTTTTTAAGCATTAGAATATTGCATCTTTTTCCATTTATATCCTATCTCTCTCCAATGCGTAATAATGCATCTCATTCCCTCTGTATAAATCCATATATCCCTATCTCTTTCTACTGGAAAACTGCATAGGGTTGTCTTTGTTTCACCCACATCTATCTACATCTATCCATCTTTTTCCCACTTACAGGAAAACTATAGCTACCCCTAGCATTGTAAATGCAAATCTTTCATCTCTTTCTCTTTGAATAAAAACACATAACTCTGTCTCTTTTTAGCATATGACGCTTCATGCATGAAAATATATCTCTGTCCTTTTCCAGTGGAAATATCAAATGTCTTTGTCTAACACGTTGCGAATATATAAAACAAAAAATATTGTATTTCCTTTCTTGTCTTAAGACTGTTGCTGTCTTTATCACTCTACAGATTTGGATTTTGTTTTAACTTAGGACGAGTTGGAACATGAGGGAAATTTTTATAGATGTTTATAAGAATATGTTACGACCCAGCCTGTATATACAATATATACAGATATATCGTATTGGTGGAACGAATACAAATTTACAAATTTTATTGGAATTTTGAGATACTTTTTAACTTATATTAAAAATAAAGTCATAAAAATATATATACATTGTGTGTCTATACTCACATGATTTTATTATATACCGGGTGTCACATTATTTTGTTTAAAATACAAATTTAAAATGATTATTTGGCATAATTTTACGTGTGCTATGAAAAATAAAAGAAATAATTTGACAGAACTATCAATAAAACAATTGTTTTTTTTTTGTTTCTCATGGCACTCTATAAACAACATAAAAATTGACAGAACTGTCAAATACGAAAAATTATTTGTTAAAACAACTGAAAGATGACAATTTTAATTCAAGTATTTTTAAATTCTGTACAACTTGGAAAGACAGACATTAAATTTGAATTAGGATTCACAGATATTTCAAACGAATTAATGAAAGTTTTAGAACAATTATGTCAGTTTAAATTAAATTAAAACTAGGTCTAAAAATTGTTGGTAGCCAAAAACGATTGTTTTTCAATCTAACCTTTATGTATGAAACTTTATGTAATATATACAATACCAAACGTATATCAAATTAATATATTACATGTTTAAACTAAATGTACATTTAAAATACTTATAACTTTTAAAATCATGTAGGCACAAATACATAAAAAAAATAAAAATAAACAAAGTAATATCTTAAAGTACAAGAAAAACTTACGTTTTATATTTGAATGTTGTTGAAACTTCTTCCAAAATTCATTAACATTAATATGCTAATCATTTATTAATACACTAAATTTGTGCAAGGTTAAAAAAAACTAAACTACACTTAACCACCTCCAAATCACTGAATTTAATAAATAACTTCAATATAAACATTCACAGAAACGATACACTTAGTATTTTGGCTAAAACATGTGTTTAAAATAATTCTACTTTTCACAGACACTGTTTACATGTCAACTTTATAAATGAGGCTCGTTCTGTCTAGACTAGAATGTCAGTTGTCAATATTCGTCAAAGCAAAATGGCTATAATGTCGAAAGTAATCTCAGACCAACGTTGAATTAGTTATCTTTGTCTTTGTTGCGTCAGTTAGCAAGCTTCTGTCTTTGTTGTTATTCTATTCTAACTTCATGTTGGTTGAATAATAACGCCTATACTATCTGTCTTGCGTTATACAGTTTTAGTACTGTCTCTTTTTAGCTTTAAAACTGGTGCTTGTTGTCTTTGTTTGATTGGAGGAACGTGTGTCGTAGATTAATTGGGAGTTGTCACGCCCTTTTTTCTGTATATTTTAGATTTATAAGTGTTTTAAGTATATTTAAATTGTGAGTATTTTTGTGCTGGTTCCTTGATTGATGTGCTATAATATTGACAAGGGTTTTTAGGTTTATTTTGGGTATATACCCTGTTTTTTCTAGATGATTTATTGAAGGACGCGCATGCGCACATGTTAAGACCAGCCTACCGACAGCGAAAATAATTTATTTATTGTACAATGCTGTGAAACTAAAAAAGTTTGAAAAATACTGCATTTTTTTGTTTTTCATTTGTTGGTTGTATGTTCTAACTAGTTAATAATTATTTAATTGGGTTAAACTGGGTTTCAAATGTTTTATTTATAACTCCGCCTACCTTTGGTGATGTTCAAATGGTTTTAACTACGTTTTTTTATCAGTTTGAAAAAGTATTAATACAAAATCAAATGATATTTAATAGTATTATAATTATTATTTCAGCTACTATGACATATTCTACTTAGTTAAACAAAAGAACATTGCTGCAAGATTATGACGTCAGAAGAAGCGCTAAATTCAAATATTTAAAAAATATAAACACTTAATTTTAAGGTTATTTATGATTTAAATATTAATATGACAAATTTGAATTTAAAAATAGTTACAAATTAATTTAGTACTGAATTAATAAGATTTATAAATGTAGTGACGTCAGCTGTACATATTTTGAAATGAGTCATTTGATTGGTTGAATTTTTAATCTATTGCTTTCAAATTTTAACTGAACATTAAAAATATGTTATAGTATGTCTCATAAAAATTAGGTTCAATTATCTTGACTACAATTCGAGAAAAAAATTCCCAAAGTCAAAATGACAAAAATAAAACTGTATTTTCACTTTGGACAGTTGGCAATCCTACAATTTAGAATCTATTGCCTTCAAATTTTAACTGTACATTAAAAATATATTATAGTATGTCTCATAAAAATTTGGTTCAATTATCTTGACTACAATTCGAGAAAAAAATTCCCAAAGTCAAAATGACAAAAAAAAAAACTGTATTTTCACTTTAGACAGTTGGCAAATCTACAGATTTGACGTTGTAACCTCAGTCGGTAATAAAATATTTAATAGTTGAGCGACACTAGCGCCGTAGAACTGTCAAAATGTTTAGAAATGTACAAAATATTATTTCAAATATCACAGTAAACTTTATAGAATTGTGCCACGTTTATTATCACATTAAAATAGCTAGTTTTAATATAGCGTGCATGACAACTAGCTCCTCTGACCATCAATTAACATAAGTTAACCTAAAAATATTAATAAAAATATACGAATTTTCATTATATGTATTTTATTTTATAACATAAACTTTAATTTTCAAATATTTTAAAGATTACTTTCAAATATTTTAAGGTTATTTTTGTACCTAGACAGCGTTGTCACTTTAATTAGTTGAAATAAAAATCCCTAGATGGCACTAGTTGTATCAAATCTGTACAAAACTTGCGACAAATTTTTTAATGGTTTGCCGTCATAATAACCGTTAAAGCAATTAGTTGGGACATGGATATGTCATAAAATATAGTTTATTTTAACAAATACATATTTATTTATAAAAATATTTATACAACAGTATATTTTTAGACTAAATTGTCCGGTTTTAAAATAGGCTTGGGCCAGTCCAAGTCGATCGCCATGACATCTAGCGCAACTATATCAACATCAGAATTCAATATTTCACCTACGTTCGGTACAGTCCGTCCAAAATCACCATGGACAAATTCTTTAACGTATGTCCCAGCTTGTGTCGTCAACAATAATTTAAAAACATTGTCTTCTGCATCTGTAATAACTAATTAAAGTTTTCTGTCTTTCTGGACAAGTTTAGAAAAAAATGTTTCAAATAAAATTTGTAGGTTATGAAACAGGGTACAATTTTTATTTGAAGCATTTTTCTCTAAAATTTCCCGGGAAGCAACTACAGATGAAAATATAACTACCTGTCATCTTTTCTGCTTTTATTGATAGGACAGTTCGTGTTCTGATCGCTAGAGGTCTTCTATGCAGCACTCGAATTGGGGTTTTTTGTTTTAGAACTACTGGTGCACTTGTTTCTAAACTTTTTAATTGTAGTTCATTAGGAATGAAAGTTTTACAAATGCATATTGCTGCATATTGTTTTGTTTTTGATTCTTCGCCTTCTTTGATATATGTTAGATCTTCCCTGTAAAGTTATAAATAATTTTTAAATACACGGTGATTCTGGGAAGACAAACCCCTCTTTAACTTTTTTATTATAAGAAATAGAAAAATTTTCTTCATATGAGAGTTTTAGTATATTAAATATACTATTTTATGACACATATAGAAATTTTTTATAAAGTCAGGTTTACATAATACGACTATCAACTTTTATTTTTCAAATGGGAACCTAGAATTATTTTATTAAAATAAAAACTGACATTTTTTTCTCTTTTCAACGATGTATTACTTGTCATAAATATATATGAAAAAAATCGAGATAAATAAGATAATTGAGATATGTTAGAATTAATTTTTATTCAACTATTCTAGGTGGCTATGCGAAATTAAACAAAATGTAACAAGGTCAAATGAATGACAACAATGCAGATATTTATTTATTACTTGTTTCACGTGTTTTGTCATTCATTTACATTGTTACATTTTGTTTAATTTCGCATAGCCACCTAGAATAGTTGAATAAAAATAATTTCTAACATTTCTCAATTATCTTATTTATCTCGATTTTTTCATATACTTTTATGACAAGTAATACATCGTTGAAAAGTGAAAAAAATGTCGGTTTTTATTTTAATAAAATAATTCTAGGTTCCCATTTGAAAAATAAAAGTTGATAGTCGTATCATGTAAACCTGACTTTTATATGTGTTATAAAATAGTATATTTAATATACTAAAACTTCCATATGAAGAAAATTTTTCTATTTCTTATAATAAAAAAATTAAGGGGAGGTTCGTCTTCGCAGAATCACCCTGTACATATTAATACGAAAAGAATTTTGAAGGTTATTTTATGCTCCCCTTCATTAACATCTTTGGGGGCCGTGATTTGACGGCTGGTAACCGCACTGCACGCGAATAAATATACCACTTATCGAGGTCTGCTTTTTTCGATATTATTACCGGTTCACTTGTTATAAATAGTATTCGAGTGTCAAAAATTGTATTTTTCGAAAACTGTCATATAAAGTTAAAATGTACATGACAACTATCAACACGCGAAATGAGTGTTTTTTGTCTACAGAACACAAAAGACTTTTGCATGCAGGATGCAATTTTTTGATAGAAGGCTCAAAATTTAATAAAATTTGTCACTTGATTTGTTTGCTTAGAAACAATACTTCTATTCTTTAACTTTATATTTAATGTTGCAATTGAGCGCATATTCATATTTATCCCGCTTGAGGAAGCTAACTGGTGTACTGGAATAGTTTCTTGAGAAATGCAATGCGAATCCCAGTAAATTACAACGTTTGTTTGGTTTCTATTGGCAACCAGCTGTCAATTGCTGGTCAGAGACAACCAGATTTGATAGCAATTATATTACATACATTATTGTCATGGAGACATTAGATGTCACATTAATTCATCCTAAACGTCAACATTTTCTCATTACATTATTACTCATTTTAGGACATAGTTTTCGAAAAAAACGTTGTTTGATACTCGATTGCGAAATGCTTTTGCGAATGCAAAAGTAACATTTCGCAATCTACAATCAAAAATAACTATTTGCAAAAGATCATTTAAAATTATGTTAGGAGAAGTACTGTGTTTAACACAGCAGGTTTGTTTTTACCTAGGGACCAGTTGCAGGTCCTTGACTTTAATATTTTCATTTTTATTAATTTCTTCTTCAATATTTCTAAATTCGTCGTAAGTAAATTGAGTTTTTTTAGGGTTTAAATATTCTAAATAAAAAGGTCTCCCATTTCCTAGACATCTGACATCAACATCTTCTCTGCCACTGGAACTGAACTTCAGTCCATCTTCATTAATTCTAAAACAAATATTTTATGACGTGTTTAATTTGAGCGGGAGATTTAATCTGAATTGCACCTACTGTAATTTCTTTAAAAGTGGTTCAAATATTAGTTCTTGTACTGATGTTTCCATCATTTTAACTCCGTTTATAAACCAAGGGGTTTGGCTTAATTCTCTTGAGTACTTACAGTATCTAAAAATGTTTTAATATGTTAATGACTAACTTTAATTAGCTGTCATTACGTCACTTGTCAGTTTAGAAAGAAATGTTTCAAATAAAAGTTGTAGGAAATTTAGTTGGCTACTAAATTTATTTGAAGCATTTTTCTCTAAAATAATTCAGGAAAAAGTTACAGGTGAAAATAATGACTGACAGAAAAGTAGTTGACAGTTTTTTCATCGATATTTCTTTCCAAATTATTTTAGAGAAAAATGCTTCAAATAAAAGTGATAGCAAATTTAATTATCTACCTATTTTATTTGAAACATTTTTTTCTATAATAACTAGGACAAGAATTACAGTCGAAAATAATGTCAGTCAACAAATAGATGACAGTCTTTCCGCCATAAATTCTTACCAAATTATTTTAGAGAAAAATTCTTCAAATAAAAGAGATAGCAAATTTAATTATCTACCAATTTTATTTGAAGTATTTTTTTCTATAATAACTAGGACAAGAATTACAGTCGAAAATAATGTCAGTCAACAAATATATTAAAGTTTTTCCGCCCCCAATTCTTACCAAATTATTTTAGAGAAAAATTCTTCAAATAAAAGAGATAGCAAATTTAATTATCTACCAATTTTATTTGAAACATTTTTTTCTATAATAACTAGGACAAGAATTACAGTCGAAAATAATGTCAGTCAACAAATAGATGACAGTCTTTCCGCCATAAATTCTTACCAAATTATTTTAGAGAAAAATTGTTCAAATAAAAGAGATAGCAAATTTAATTATCTACCAATTTTATTTGAAACATTTTTTTCTATAATAACTAGGACAAGAATTACAGTCGAAAATAATGTCAGTCAACAAATAGATGACAGTCTTTCCGCCATAAATTCTTACCAAATTATTTTAGAGAAAAATTGTTCAAATAAAAGAGATAGCAAATTTAATTATCTACCAATTTTATTTGAAACATTTTTTTCTATAACAACTAGGATAAGAATTACAGTCGAAAATAATGTCAGCCAACAAATAAATGACAGTTTTCCCGCCACCAATCCATTTTAGAGAAAGATGCTTCAAATAAAAGTGATAGCAAATTTAATTATCTACAACTTTTATTTGAAACATTTTTCTCTAAATCAATTAAAACAGAAAATATAATGAATCATAAAAGTTTGATTATAATACCTTCCTGCAATATAAACTGAATTATGAAAACAATCTATTTGTTCAACAAACAATTGCTTGTCGGAAATATTTGGAGGTACACTCGCAAATTCGCGAAAAACACCAGGTTTAGTCATTTCCAAGACATTTAATACGCCTTTCCTACTAAATAACTCGCCGCGAAACTTCTTTTTTTGAACTTGGCGCTTTGAAAAATATTCCGGTTGCATTTTTAGCAAAACTTCCAATTCCTAAAATAACAAAAATATACTTTTTTTGAAAACAAAATATTTTTCTATTTACCTCTGAATCCAATTCATAACCAACTGTAATATTGATTGAAAACACACAAGTTTCAGAGTTTTCAAACGTTCGGTTTAGTTTCGATGCTAACTTGTCTTTAATTATCCATTTCCAAGTTTTGTTTAGTTGTGTCTCCATTGTTTCTAAAATTGTTTATTATTTCAATGTTTCTAAACAATTGACTTAGCTTACCTGGTGTATAAAAGTCGGGAAAACTTTTTTCCAAATCAATTTTCATGCTATATTCTCTAACTTGTATGCTAGCTGGGAAACTGACAGAACAAGTGAATACCTTTGAATCGTATGAATTAATTTTCTCATTTTCATAGACTTTATCGACGGTCTTATCAATGCAAATGTCTTGTAAAAGACCTAAACACACTATACAAGGGTTGATTTTGATTTTTTTTGGTGTAGTTTCGTCGGAAATTGGTTCTTCGACCAGATATTTCTTCTAAAACAGAAAAGATAACCTCAAAATTTCAAAACATGTGTCTTTAAATTTACTTCTTTGATATAAACGTCAATTTTACTGTACACTTCGTGGGTTCTAACAAATAAATAACGTAAACAACAAGCTTTACAACAACCTATGTTGTATAAATAATTAAAAATCTCTTTTTCTTTAGACATTTTGTTGATTATGACAGT
Source organism: Pterostichus niger (assembly GCA_947425015.1). Lineage (NCBI taxonomy): Eukaryota > Metazoa > Arthropoda > Insecta > Coleoptera > Carabidae > Pterostichus > Pterostichus niger. The sequence goes on along the minus strand of OX380351.1, from coordinate 2,408,382 downwards.
TGTTGATAGATGTGAAGTTAGTTAAACTTCTAAATCATTCATACAGAATGTTTCATAACTGAGCAAAAAATTAAAGGGTATATTCTGTACGACGTGCTAATCATGAAACAAAAATATTTTTTTTTAAATTCGAAAAATCTAAAACATTTTTTGTAGTACTGCACTGGATTCGCTTTCCTATTAAACACAAACAATGAAGTAGGTATCAACTACGAAAGATTAATTACACAATTCAATTATTAGCAGTTATTTATAATAGAATTTTATTTAATTAATAACTTTAACATAATCATCCACCCAGTGGCAGTGGCAACGAAACATTTTGGACTGGGAAACATGGAAAATAGTTTTGAGATTTAAAAAAAATCTTTTTGTTTCATGATCAGCACGTCGTACAGAATATACCCTTTAATTTTTTGCTCTAAGTTGTGAAACATCCTGTATAGTTAATTAGCTGTCAGTAAATCAAGCCCCACTTTTATTTAAAACAAGGGAATAAAATAAAATGATTATCAAAAATAAATAATATTTTTTATTTGTCGAATAATACGCCGTTTACAAATATTATGAAAACATATACCAAAAAGTACAATTATACAAATCATTAAAAATATTTTTAATTTTAAATGATAGCTTTTCCAGTTTTCCAAGTCGTTTTTATAAGAAAATCTATTTCTAAATTCTTGAGGTAGCTCAAATTTGCTAGAAGTTGGGAACAAAGAAATATAGAAATCTAATAATATGGCTTTCACTAATTCGTTGTCTTCTGTTTTTTTCGAGTTCATATTGTCGTTTAAACAAACGAATTTCCTAAAAACAAATGAATTAGGATATTTATTAATTTTCTTAATTACTTTACTAGAAATTGTGTCAAATAAAAGTTGATCATAAATCAATTTTTCTACGATTGCTATGAAAAGTTGACAATTACGCTCTCATTTGTCATCGTAAAGTTGACGTTTTCTGTGGAACAATCGAAAAATATCTTTTTTGCGCGTCTCCAATGGCAACGCGCGAAAAAGACGTTAAATGCGCGCTTATTTCAATAGTTACCAGGGATACAAACAAAACAGAAACTTGTCATATTGATAGTTAACAGAACGAATTTATTTTCAGTACGTATGTTTTTAAATAATTTTAAGATGCAATCGTAGAAAAAATTATGTGTGCATCACGAGCGTAAAGTTGCACTATTGCAGCTCTTGCCCCTTCGACTCGCGCTGCAATTACCGTGCTCGAGTAACAAACAATCACTTTACGCTCTTAATACACAAATAACTATTTCAATCGAGTTTTTTTGTCACTGTCATTGCCCTTTTAATTACTTTAGAAGAAAATGTTTCAATTAAAAATTGAATTTTGCATCGAGTATTTTATATTTAATTTATTTAGTAACTGTTAGTAGAAAAATAACTGTGTTAAACAGATTTGTTGACAGTTTTTCAACAAAATACATATTTTAAAAAGTAGTAAAACAATTCAAACGGAATACTCATTGTTGTAGAACACCCTGTATACCTTGGTTGCTTCCTAATTTCGTCTAGATGTCCTACTACATCACTAATATTAGACGTTAACATTTTAAACATTACATATTGTCCTTGTACATTTTTTAATATCTCAAACGGATATTTTTGTTTGATTCCAAAATGCATATCCAACATTTTGATAACTGCTGGGCATTTTAAGACTAGTTCCTTACTAACAGTAGGCTGTAAACATATATTTAATTACTTTTAAATCTCTGTTAGGTTAAAGGGAAAGTTAGTACCAGTTTTGAATCGATATAACGTTCGAATGTTGGCACAGATACGTCAGTAACTTGAACATGTTTTGAACAATTAATTATGGCATTATCAAATATCTCGACCATTCCATAATTTAGTGGAAGATCGTTTATTTTGGTTAGAATTGTTCTTATTTCTCTATCTGACCATGTACTGGAAGTAAAATAGATTTTAATTAATAAGTAATTATTATTTTGGACATCGTAGAATAGTTATGCAAGTAGTAAGTTTAAAGAGTTGTATCTAGAAATCTAGACGAGATATATTAATTTGCTTTGTAGAGTTTAATTTCCCATAGTATAATTAGTAAACAATTAAATTTTTGTTTAATTTAGTCGAGGGATAAACAAATAACAATCGAAATACTAAGTTAGCAGCAGATTATAATTGTTATTTATTTTAAAACCAAATATCTCGATAACTAGAAAAGATATTTTAATTTGCTTTACAGGGTTCAATTCCCCATAGTTTATTTAGTAACCAACTAAATTTTAGTTAAATTTAGTCCAGGCATAAACAAATGACAAATGAAATACTAAAATTGGAGCAAATTATGGATTATTAATTTTAAAGCCCAATATCTCTAAAACTAGACGAGCCATTTAAATTTGTCATACAGGGTACAATTCCCCATAGTTTAATTAGTAGTGAACTAAATTTCAGTTAAATTAAGCCCAGGCACAAACAAATGACAAATTAAATACTAAATTTGAATCGATTATTAATTTTGAAGCCCAATATCTCTAAAGCTAGACGAGATATTTTAATTTGCTTTACAGGGTTCAATTCCCCATAGTTTAGTTAGTAGTGAACTAAATTTGAGTTAAATTTAGTCCAGGTATAAACAAATGACAAATGAAATACTAAATTTGAATCGATTATTAATTTTGAAGCCCAATATCTCTAAAGCTAGACGAGATATTTTAATTTGCTTTACAGGGATCAATTCCCCATAGTTTAGTTAGTAAGCAACTAAATTTTAGTTACATATAGTCCAGGCATAAACAAATGACAAATGAAATACTAAAATTGGAGCAGATTATTGATTATTAATTTTATGCCCAATATCTCTAAAACTAGACGAGATATTTTAATTCATATTGTGGGGATTAATTCCCCACAATTTAGTTAGTAATCAACTAAAGTTGTGTTTAGTTTAGTCGAGGGATAAACAAATGACAATTGAAATACTAAATTAGTAGAAAATTATGAATGTTTTGATTTTAAACCCCAATATCTCTAACACTAGACGAGATATTTTAATTTGCTTTACAGGGTTCAATTCTCCATAGTTTACTTAGTAAGCAACTAAATTTTAGTTAAATTTAGTCCAGGCATAAACGAATGACAAATGAAATACTAAATTTGGAGCAAATTATTAATTTTAAAGCCCAATATCTCTAAAACTAGATGGGATATTTTAACAACTAAAATACTAAATTATCAGCAAATATCCCCACAAAACAAACGCATACTTACCCAGAAACATCCGTGTCAAACATATCAAATATATCTGAAATGCTAAATATTAACTTTTCATTTATAATATAATAATAATAACTAAACGAATATTGTATATCATTATACGATCTAAAACGATTATTTTGTGTATTTTTAATTTCCGTTTCAAATTTAATTTGAAATTCGTTCATTATATCTTTATCAATTAAAATTGGCGTATGAGCAGGAACTTTTCGCATTTTATAACCGTAATTTAAGTTGAAAATTCGGTTGGTATGCTGTAAACTTAAAGCAAAAGTATCTAAATTTTGTCTATTTTTATTTATTTCATGTTTACTGACGTTTAACCCAACTGAATTATTATTATTATTATTAGTAACATTAAATACTTGTTTATAGTAACTTTTTCTTTTGCGTAATGTTTTAAAAAGTCGATTTTTCCGTTTAATTTTATCGTTTAAAATAAATTTATTGTTGTGATTTCTGATAAAGTCTAAAAGACTCGTTTTATTATTAATAATCGGAGTTATTTTGTTAGTTTTCAGTCCGGTTGTCATGGAAACGAAATTAGTGTTGTTTTTGACTATCTGTACACTCCCTAACAGAACTTTGTTTGGCTTTTGAGTTTCAATTTGATTGAAGTTTTCTCGTTTAATAAAAATGTTGGTTTTTACGTCTTCGTCGAAATATTCGTAGTTTATTTCTTCGCCGTCGTCGAAGTCGTGGTGCGAGTTTAAGTGATGGTTGTGCAACCTAAAACAGGGTTTTATTATTATTTTATCAAATATACAGGGTGTGTGTAAGGTAGGAAAGGTGCAATAAGGATCTCAAATAATGTAAGGGCTACGAAATATTTTACTTTGATATGCGGGGATGAATTCTCCATAGTTTAGTTAGTAACCAACTAAAGTTGTGTTTAATTTAGTCGAATGATAAACAAATGATAACTGAAATACTAAATTGAGAGCAGATTATGATTGTTGTTGATTTTAAAGCCCAATATCTCGAAAAATAGACAAAATATTTAAATTTGTATTATAAGGTTGAATTCCCCATAGTTTATTTAGTAACCAACTAAAATTTTGTTTAGTTTAGTCGAAGGATAAACAAATGACAACCGAAATACTAAATTGGGGGGAAACAAATTGGCGAAAATTTTGCAAAAAATAATAATAAATAATATGCCTAGAGGTCAATTGAAACACGGGAAAATCAACCTTTCAGACCGCATCTCAATATCTTGCTTAGTTTTCGAGTTATAGCCTCGGGAAAGTTGATGTGCGGGGATGAAATCTCCATAGTTTAGTTAGTAGCCAACTAAAGTTTTGTTTAGTCGAGGGATAAACAAATTACAATCGAAATACTTAATTGGAGACACATTATAATTGTTAACGATTTTAAGGCAAAATATCTCGAAAAATAGACGAGATATTTTAATTTGCTTTACGGGGATTAATTCCGCATAGCTTAATTAGTAACCAACTAAAATTATGTTTAATTTAGTCGAGGGAGAAACAAATGACAAACGAAATACTAAATTAGCAGAAAATTGTGATTGTTGTTGATTTTAAAGCCCAATATCTCGAAAAATAGACGAGATATTTTAATTTGCTTTACGAGGATTAATTCCCTATAGTTTAGTTAGTAACCAACTAAAGTTATGTTTAGTTTAGTCGAAGGATAAACAAATGACAAACGAAATACTAAATTAGCAAAAAATTGTTATTGTTGTTGATTTTAAAGCCCAATATCTCGAAAAATAAACGAGATATTTTAATTTGCTGTACGGGGATTAATTCTCCATAGTTTAGTTAGTTACTAACTAAATTTTAGTTAAATTTAGTCGAAGGATAAATAAATAACAAACGAAATACTAAATAAGCAGAAAATTGTGATTGTTGTTGATTTTAAAGCCCAATATCTCGAAAAATAAACGAGATATTTTAATTTGCTGTACGGGGCTTAATTCCCCATAGTTTAGTTAGTAACCAACTAAAGTTTTGTTTAGCTTAGTCGAGGGATAAACAAATAACAAACGAAATACTAAATTAGCAGAAAATTGTGATTGTTGTTGATTTTAAAGCCCAATATCTCGAAAAATAGACGAGATATTTTAATTTGCTGTACGGGGCTTAATTCCCCATAATTTAGTTAGTCACCAACTAAAGTTATGTTTAATTTAGTCGAAGGATAAACAAATGACATACGAAATACTAAATCAGCAGCAAATTACTTTTCTCTATATCTACCCCTATTTAAAAACGAATATCATTTATAAATTTGCCACATTATCCTATATATATATTGTTAAATCCCGCTACAAATACTAAATACTAAAATTGGAGCAAATTATCGATTATTAATTTTAAAGCCCAATATCTCTAAAACTAGAAGAGATATTTTAATTTGCTTTACAGGGATCAATTCCCCATAGTTTAGTTAGTAACCAACTAAATTTTAGTTACATTTAGTCCAGGTATAAACAAATGACAAATAAAATACTAAATTTGAATCGATTATTAATTTTGAAGCCCAATATCTCTAAAACTAGACATTTTAATTTGCTTTACAACATTTGCCTTATTTAACCAAACATGCAACCCTCACAATTATCAAAATCAACTACAATATTAACCAAATTCTTCCCCTAAAACTACGGTAGCAACCCACCTATTCTCAGAATTCTCGCAATCCCCTCCGTCAAACTGACAATCGACATTATAACAAGAGCTGTCACATTGTCCGTCACCCACGTAGACCCACGGACAGTTCGGGACACACGACGGCAGTGGCCACGCTAAATACACTAAGAACCCTTTATTAGGCGAGAAGAAGTCGTCCGGGTACACCGGGGCACCTAGGAATATGTCGTCGTTGAAATATATGAAGCGTTTTGAAAGACCTGGTATTCTGGAAGTAAATTTTGTTTGTATTTGAGGTTATGTTCAAAAGGTGGATTTGTTTTGACCATATATATACTAGTAATATATTGCTGATGCCGTATACCAGCAATGTTATCTAAACGAAAAAGGAAGGAGAGTGAGATATATGCTATCTTACCTTTATCCATACTTGCTTCAAAATGTGCATGCTGTAATACTGGAATACTATTGGCTAATAACGAAGTGGGAGAGACAAATATGTCGAGCTCTCTTCCTCACCGCTTGTGTAAATTTGAATTAGTCTGTTTGCTACATTTGTTTGTGACTATCTTCTTCGTTATTATTATGCCAGTCAGTTGTTATTTGTGTTTTTCAAAATCTCCTCAAGTTAGTTCAGATGGTTAAATGATTTAATAATCGGAATGTTAAATATTTTTATTTACTTGTGAATGATTTTGTTCACAGTTTTCCTAAAAACAAGGCAATATGTGACTTATGGAAAAAATATGAATCAATAATTTAATATGTACTGCTATATTAGTCGATATGACCTTTAATTGATAAAATATTTTCAACAAATTTAAAATATGGCGCTAGATTTGAACATGCTAGAAATTGACGTCAGCCAATCGTACTCCAGTATTACGAGCATGCGCATTTTGAAGCACGTATGGAAAAAAGATAAAATATCTCACTCTCTTTCCCTTTTCGCTTTTGGACCCAGTGTCACCAATATATTACTAATACATATATGGTTAAATGGTGGATTTGTTTTGAGTCTTTGAAATACCTATGTATGTTGCTTTCAATAGCCGGACTAGAAAATGTAGGTAAATTATTTAAATCAAGGAATATTTCTTCATGTGTTATAATCGACACTTTTTCGTAATCCAAGTTGAGCCAATATGGTATCTGCCCATTTGTTACTATGTATACATGGTTTATCCAGGGCGCAAACCGTTCTAAGGACCTGAAAATTATTTATTTATTATAAATATACCGGGTATCTACTTTTTTTCCGAACATAGGTGATTCAATGTTAATGATTTAGCGATATCTCTTTACCTATTAGTTTTAGAACAAAATTGTACTGAAGAAAAATGTTCAGAATGAAAAACTGCATCCATAGAGTATAAGTTTGTTGTTCAATTGTTTGTTATGTCCGAGTTAGAAGCAAAAGCAATTATCAGAGTGTCATGAGAAATAAAACAAATTAGATAACTTAATAATAGGTATTTATTTGTCTAGATTATGTAGAAAAAATAAAATAATAGTTGCTATAATTAATTTTATTATTAAATTAAATGCTCGAATAAATAAATAAAGTAAGCTTCCAATTCTAGTCCAATATGTCAAATAATGTCAGACACAACAAACAAATTATTGTTTTATTTCTCATGGCACACTGATAATTGCTTTTGCTTCTAACTCGGACATAAGAAACAATTGAAAAACAAACTTAAACTCTATGGATGCAGTTTTTCATTCTGAACATTTTTCTTCAGTACAATTTTGTTCTAAAATTAATAGGTAAAGAGATATCGCTAAATCAAAAATTTAACATTGAATTTCCTATGTTCGGAAAAAAGTAGACACCCGGTATGTACTGTAGTTCAATTTTAATTTTATAATAAATGTTAAACTTATTTTTAATAACAGTAACTAAAAACTTCATTTAAATTTCGCGCCATAACTGTCTACATTTATTGTGTCAAAAACAAATGAAATCAACCATAAAAATAACATTTTTTTATTTAAATTCAATCTAAATTCAAATAACAAGACACAAAAATTGCAGTAAATAATAAAATTTTAAATTGTAAATTCAAATTTCGCGCCACAAAATGGACTGTCATAATTTTAATTACTCATTGTTGTGCCAAAAACAAATCAAATCAACTATAGAAATAACAATTTTATATTAAATTCGCTCTAGTACAAATAATAAGACAAAAAAAATTCAAATTGTAAATTTAAATTTGGCGCCTTAAAACAAACTGTCAGTTTTTCGAATAAATATATTAAAATACCAACCTTAATGAGAACTTTAGCTCATACTTATCATCAAATCTTTCCTCAGAATAGTCACTGACTTTGTGATCATCCCTATTTAAATACTTTTGCATATTTTGCCTAAATTTGACATCGGATCCATTCACCCAAGTATACACAATGTCAATTTTTTCACCACAAACATTTGAACCAAGATTTTCGCCTTCCGCAACACTATTTAGTAACTTTAAGATAAAATATAGAATTAATAATATTGAATTAACAAGTTATAAGTTAAAAGATGAAATACTAACCTCTCCAAGATGTGAGAAACACAGAACTACTATAATAATCACAATAATGACTAAAATTTGATATTTATTAGTTAATACATCGTAAAAAATTCGCTGTATGTTTTTGAATAAATGCATTTTTACGTATACGTCAAGCCTAGATTATAATTTAAATATTGTTGACTTAGATATATTTGTGACATTTTTACAGATAGTGTTATCTCTTTCTAACAGAGCTGCCAATATCAAAACACTAAATTATTATGTAATACTGCCAATATAATAAATATGAATTTGTATATTTTTAAATATACATATATTTATGTAATCAATATTATTATTATAGTAATTTTAAAATGTCATTTAAATTTTGGAGATTTAAAATTACAAATCACCAACAAAATTGGGAAAGGAAACTTTACTAACAGATTACAGAAGTTGTGTAATAAAATTAAGAAAATGTTAACATTTATTTTCTCTTATTTATAAAGTTGAATTCTATGTTTTGTTAAAAACATACTTTCTTCTAAAAGCAATATGTGATTTGTATACATGACGCTCTTTTGAAATAACATTTTGGGATTAATTTTTTAAGTTAAGATAAATTATAAATATTCTAGGATTTTTTTTAAAGACAATGGTTGTCTTATAGAAGTTCAGGATTTTTTTATGGACAGATGGATGATTTATAAATGTTCTAGAAATTTTTTTCAAGACAATGACTGACTTATAGAAGTTCAGGAATTTTTTATGGACAGATGTGTGACTTACAAATGTTCTAGAATTTTTTTCAAGGAAGATATCCATCTTATAAATGTTCTAGGACTTCTTTAAAACAAGGAGCTGTTTTATAAATATTTTCTCAATGTTTTTTAGCAAAATTTCTGCTTGGAAAAGATTCAAGATTATTTTAAAAGAAAAATAACTTTCTTAAAACTATTCTAAGACTTTTTCTAAATACTAGACTGTCTAACAGACATTCTGGACATGATTAACTAACAAATTAATGGAAAAAGAAGGAACAATTATTTAATAAATCTAACAATAAAAAATCTGATGTGGACATCACATGACTTCCTTGTACGCGTATTAAACTATAGATATTTTTTTAATTGCACATATTTGACATTAAATCTTTTATTTTTTGTTCTAATCCATAGCAAACTTAATTTAAAACAAAAAATATATAATATTTAAATTTAGATATCTCGCTTATGCAAAAGGCTAATTAAAAATTCTTAATGTGCTAGACGCAGAATTTAATTCTCTAAAACTTTTATTTGCAGCATTTATTTCTAAAATTGTAAAAATGTATCACTTCCGGTTAGTGTATTTTAACCAAAATCTATTATGTTATTTCCATTGATATAGTAGTCTTATATACCAAATTTGAAAAGTTTTGGATGATATTTGAATATAGTTTTTCATAAAAAATCTATGATTCAAGTAAAGTAGCACTTCCGGAAGTTATATAATGACTAAAAAGAGAGGTGCACAACTAGATGTTATAACAGTCCTAAATATAAAATTTCAATTTTCTATGGCTTACCGTTTTTGAGTTATGCGAGATACATACGTACGTACGTACGTACGTACATACATACGTACATACAGACGTCACGATGAAATTAGTCAAAATGGATGCAGGGATGGCCAAAATGCGTATTTCCACTGAAATCTGAGAACCGAAAATTTTCGCGATTACAATACTTCCTTTACTTCGTACAAGGAAGTAATAATATAAACTGAAATATTACTGATGTATTTTTTTCCGGGCTTTTAATAAATTGAAAAAAAAATGTGTTGATTTTTAATTTGTATAATTTATTATTTTATGTGTATAATTTAAGAATTTTGAGATATAAATAAAAGAAACATTACATGGGGTAGGTGGCTCAGTGGTGGATCTTGAGAACCCTGGTTCGATCCCCACAGCCGACAAACAATTAAATCTACCCCTGTGGCTCCCCCTCTACTAACATCTTTGGGGGCCGTGATTTGACGGCATAAATATATCACTTACTGAGATCTGCTTAAGCAGAGTGCCACACTCAGTAATGGGTAAAAGGCGTGATGATATATTTATTTATAAATATTAAAAATGAAATTGTGTTTTTTTGGTTGACAAGAGCTGGGCCGCAGGCTGCCCACCCCGCACCCCGACGCAGAATATGCTTAAGGGGTAAGGTTTTAAAAAATGCATATTTTTTGTATTTGCTTAAATTATAGTTTAAACCCTTAGGAATAAGGGACAATTAATTTAAATGCCGCGCGGAAGTATTTCAGAGGAAAAAAGCATATATCTATTAGTACTAGTATTTATATGTATATATATGACTCGAAACTTTAAACGCGTTTTTCTCGAAATCATATTTTCAAAATCGGGCGAAAAGAAATCTAAAATACTAATTGATGGATCGTGCTGAATCTTTTTATTTCTTATTCTAGATATAAAATACTCAAAAACTACGGGGGATTTTTTTAAAAGTGCTTCATTCGTTTTTACTTCCTTGTACGAAGTAAAGGAAGTATTGTAATCGCGAAAATTTTCGGTTCTCAGATTTCAGTGGAAATACGCATTTTGGCCCTCCCTGAGTTCATTTTGACTAATTTCGTCGTGACGTCTGTACGTACGTACGTATGTATCTCGCATAACTCAAAAACGGTAAGCCGTAGGAAATTGAAATTTTATATTTAGGACTGTTATAACATCTAGTTGTGCACCTCCCTTTTTGGTCATTACACAACTACCGGAAGTGGTACTTTACTTGAAGCCTATAATAGATTTTCATGAAAAACTATATTCAAATATAATTTAAAACTTTCCAAATTTGGTATATAAGACTAATATATCAATGGAAATAACATAATAGATTTTGGTTAAAATACACTAACCGGAAGTGACACATTACATGAAGCTGCTAATAGTTTTCCTTGAAAAAAATGGTATTATTTTAATTTTAGAAATAAATGCTGCAAATAAAAGTTTTAGAGAATTAAATTCTGCGTCTAGCCCATTAAGAATTTTTAAATTAGTCTTTTGCATAAGCGAGATATCTAAATTTAAATATTATATATATTTTTTTTTAAATTAAGTTATGCTATGGATTAGAACAAAAAATAAAAGATTTAATGTCAAATATGTGCAATTAAAAAAATATCTAGTTTAATACGGGTACAAGGAAGTCATGTGGTGTCCACATCAGATTTTTTATTGTAGTTTTTATACAGAAATTTAGTCCCGAATAATGAACTTTTTTTTCAAACGTGCGCCATTTTGTTAAAAATCAAAATTTTCAAAATCCAGCCCGTAGTTTTTTAGAGTAAGAGATTAAGAAAACATATCTCTTTTTGATCCAGGTCTATTGCTGTTCCCGGAATGTTTTCGCCCGATTTGCCCTACGCGCCGAGAGGAGTCGCCATTTTTTTTAATTTCTGACGACAATTTTTGAATATTTTCTTTAAAAAAAAATTTTAAATAAAGTTTAAAGAGCACTAAATAAAGATCCAAAAACAGTTCTTAAGCAGCACGTTTAGATTTCGTTAAAAAAATCTAGTAAATGACCCTTTTTTTCCTTGTCTAGAGTGGCCTTACCCCTTAAGACGGCCCTGGGTAGTGTTTCTAGTTAAGTTGCATAATAATATGCACTTTCTTCTTCCGACATTAGCTTTCACATTAGAAGAAAAAACTGCAATTGGCGTAATCATTTCTTTACTTACATTTAGTTTTCTCGGCAGTAGCTTTAATACAACGGCAAAGCTAACATCTTAGTACAGAAAACTTATTTAAAAATATAGTTTTTGTCTAAATTTTGTGCTAGTTTCAGTGGAAAATTGAAATATGTATTAATATTAATGTAATTAAAATCGGGAAAATTGTGAGTTTGGGGCAGAAAAGGTAATTAATATTTTTTTAATATTAATAATGATAAATAAATAAAATAAATATATCATCACGCCTTTTACCTATTACTAGGTGTGGCACTCTGCCTAAGCAGATCTCGGTAAGTGATATATTTATACGTCAAATCACGGCCCCCAAAGACATTAGTGGAGGAGGAGCCACAGGGGTAGATTTAAATTGGTGAAAATTATTTGTCGGCTGTGGGGATCGAACCAGGGTTCTCAAGATTGTTTTAAACTCTTTAAAATCATTTTGGAATGTTTTAATTTGTCCTAAAAGATAGTTGAGTGCTCTAAGACGATGGCTAGAGGATTCCAGCTCCTAAATACTTCTTAAAATTGTCTTAAACCCTTTAAAATCATTTTGGAATGTTTTAAATTGTCCTAAAAGCTAGCTGAGTGCTTTAAGACGAAGGCTAGAGGATCCCAGCTGTCAAATACTTCTTAAAATTATTTTAAACCCTTTAAAATCATTTTCAAATGTTTTAATTCATTCTAAAAGATAGCTGAGTGCTCTAAGACGATGGCTAGAGGATCCCAGCTGTCAAATATGTTTTAAAATTGTTTGAAACCCTCTAGAATCATTTTGAAATGTTTTAAATTGTCCTGAAAGCTAGCTGAGTGCTCTAAGACGATGGCTAGAGGATCCTAGCTGTCAAATATGTTTTAAAATTGTTTGAAATCCTCTAGAATCATTTTGAAATGTTTTAAATTGTCCTGAAAGCTAGCTGAGTGCTCTAAGACGATGGCTAGAGGATTCCAGCTGTCAAATACTTCTTAAAATTGTTTTAATCCCTTAAAATCATTTTAAAATGTTTTAATTTGTCCTAAAAGCTAGCTGAGTGCTCTAAGACGATGGCTAGAGGATCCCAGCTGTCAAATATGTTTTAAAATTGTTTGAAACCCTCTAGAATCATTTTGAAATGTTTTAAATTGTCCTGAAAGCTAGCTGAGTGCTCTAAGACGATGGCTAGAGGATTCCAGCTGTCAAATACTTCTTAAAATTGTCTTAAACCCTTTAAAATCATTTTCAAATGTTTTAATTCATCCTAAAAGATAGCTGAGTGCTCTAAGACGATGGCTAGAGGATTCCAGCTGTCAAATACTTCTTAAAATTGTTTTAAACTTTTTAAAATCATTTTCAAATGTTTTAATTCAACCTAAAAGATAGCTGAGTGCTCTAAGACGATGGCTAGAGGATCCCAGCTGTCAAATATGTTTTAAAATTGTTTGAAACCCTCTAGAATCATTTTGAAATGTTTTAAATTGTCCTGAAAGCTAGCTGAGTGCTCTAAGACGATGGCTAGAGGATTCCAGCTGTCAAATACTTCTTAAAATTGTCTTAAACCCTTTAAAATCATTTTCAAATGTTTTAATTCATCCTAAAAGATAGCTGAGTGCTCTAAGACGATGGCTAGAGGATCCCAGCTGTCAAATACTTCTTAAAATTGTTTTAAACCCTTAAAATCATTTTAAAATGTTTTAATTTGTCCTAAAAGCTAGCTGAGTGCTCTAAGACGATGGCTAGAGGATTCCAGTTGTCAAATACTTCTTAAAATTGTCTTAAAACCTTTAAAATTATTTTCAAATGTTTTAATTCATCCTAAAAGCTAGCTGAGTGCTCTAAGACGATAGCTAAAGGATCCCAGCTGTCAAATATGTTTTAAAATTGTTTGAAACCCTCTAGAATCATTTTGAAATGTTTTAAATTGTCCTGAAAGCTAGCTGAGTGCTCTAAGACGATGACTACTTAGGTCCCAATCCACATGAACCTCAAAAAATGATAAATAAACATCTGTATTAACGTCTGTGATGAACAGGGCATCAGAAATCTACAATAAAGAATTTTCATCCATTGAATAAACGTAGGCGTAAATTTATAAATAAAATAATAAATCAGACGTGTTTAATTTGAAACAAAATCTATATTATAAAAGTCTTTTAATACTCCTAGTTTATTATTAAGTGTCTATTAAAAGAAAATGATTGATTTTTACTAGAGACGGGCGAATATCAAATTTCTCGAATTCGAATATCGAATACGAATATTAATCAGATCTCGAATATTCGAGTACCTCGAATACTCCTAAAAGTTAATTTATTTATTATTAATAATTATTTAATTATGTCCTTTTCATTATTTGAATGAAGTTGTTAAGATAAAATAAAATTAAAACAAAAAGTACAAACAAAAAAGAAAAAGACGAAAACTTCAAATGAAACGTACGGGCTGATGTTGGCGAAAAACAAATTTGAAATATGGTACGTCTTCATGGTTTTGAAACAAAATATCTTTGTTATTAATAACTTCAAAGTATTGTTATAGCTTTAAGTTTATGTACAAATGATAAAGAAAAAAATAGTCAAAAATTGAGGTCAACATATGACGCAATATTCGAGGTATTCGAATGTTCGCTATACTGACGTTAATATTCGAAAATCTCGAATATCGAATAATGTCAATATTCGCGGCATTCGACTATTCGCGGATGATATTCGCCCATCTCTAATTATATGTCTTTTAATACTCTTAGTTTATTATTAAGTGTCTATTAAAAGAAAATTATTGATTTTTGTTTGACTTTGGTAAACTTTAGAAGTCAAATTATTATGCTGAGGGTAACACAGAACTTTCCTGATACACTCGTTATTTTAATAAAATTGCTGGAATAATTTTAAAACTATTTTCTGTTTTAAATAAATATTAAATTGCATATTATGGGGTAGGTGGCTCAGTGGTATCGAGTCGGTCTGTGGATCTTGAGAACCCTAGTTCGATCCCCACAACCGACAAACAATTTTCACCAATTTAAATCTACCTCTGTGGCTCCTCCTCCAATAACATCTTTGGGGGCCGTGATTTGACGGCATAAATATATCACTTACCGAGATCTGCTTAGACAGAGTGCCACACCCAGTAATGGGTAAAAGACGTGATGATATATTTATTTTTATATAAGACAACTATATTTATTTTAAAAAAATTCTAGAATAATAATTTTTAGTATTTGTCCTAAAAAATATCTGATGTGGACACCACATGACTTCCTTGTACGCGTATTAAACTATAGATATTTTTTAATTGCACATATTTGACATTAATTCTTTTATTTTTTATTCTAATCCATAGCAAACTTAAGTTTTTTGAAAAATCTAAAAATATATAAGATTTAAATTTAGATATCTCGTTTATGCAAAAAGCTAATTTAAAAATTCTTAATGTGCTAGACGCAGAATTTATTTTATTTGCAGCATTTATTTCTAAAATTAAAATAATACCATTTTTTTCAAGGAAAACTTTTAACAGCTTCATGTAATGTGCCACTTCCGGTTAGTCTATTTTAACCAAAATTTATTATGTTATTTCCATTGATATATTAGTCTCATATACCAAATTTGGAAAGTTTTAAATTATATTTGAATATAGTTTTTCATGAAAATCTAGTAAAGTACCACTTCCGGTAGTTGTATAATGACCAAAAAGAGAGGTGCACAACTAGATGTTATAACAGTCCTAAATACCAAATTTTAATTTTCTATGGCTTACCGTTTTTGAGTTATGCGAGATACGTACGTACGTACGTACAGACGGCACGACGAAATTAGTCAAAATGGATTCAGGGAGGGCCAAAATACCTATTTCCGTTGAAATCTGAGAACCGAAAATTTTCGCGATTACAATACTTCCTTTACTTCGTACAAGGAAGTAAAAATTTGAAACTAAACAATAAATTCTAGTTTTGTATTCAAATTTCAGAAAAAAAAACAATAATTCATTTAATAGAATTTATATTAGTATTGTCATGATTGAAATCAATTTGAGCATTGATATGCAATTGGCTGTTAATGTATTTGTTCACAGCGATTCGGAAACATTGATTAAAAAAAATCCGTTAATCACACTTTACTGATATCATTGTTAATGTATGTGAACATATTTGTGATTTGTATGGAGCGGTTTACGTGTGTGCCGCACTGTTGAAATAATATTTTAGGATTGAGGTGCAAGTTGTTGTATTAGGGATGAAATTATGGATGGGTGAATGGATATATCGTCAGGGGTTTCACTCTAGTTTCAAGTGGTTTACATGCATGCCGCACTGTTGAAATAACATTTTAGGATTGAGGTGCAAGTTGATGTATTATGAATGAAATTATGGTTGGCGAATGGATATATCGTCAGGGGTTTCACTCTAGTTTGAAGTGGTTAACATGCATGCCGCACTGTTGAAATAACATTTTAGGATTGAGGTGCAAGTTGATGTATTATGAATGAAATTATGGATGGGTGAATGGATATATCGTCAGGGGTTTCACTCTAGTTTGAAGTGGTTAACATGCATGCCGCACTGTTGAAATAACATTTTAGGATTGAGGTGCAAGTTGATGTATTATGAATGAAATTATGGATGGGTGAATGGATATATCGTCAGGGGTTTCACTCTAGTTTGAAGTGGTTTACATGCATGCCGCACTGTTGAAATAACATTTTAGGATTGAGGTGCAAGTTGATGTATTATGAATGAAATTATGGATGGGTGAATGGATATATCGTCAGGGGTTTCACTCTAGTTTGAAGTGGTTAACATGCATGCCGCACTGTTGAAATAACATTTTAGGATTGAGGTGCAAGTTGATGTATTATGAATGAAATTATGGATGGGTGAATGGATATATCGTCAGGGGTTTCACTCTAGTTTCAAGTGGTTTACATGTTTCATTTAAAGAATGCAAATAATATTCAATATAATTATTGAAAAGTTGAAATAGTTATTTGTGTATTAAGAGGGTAAAGTGATTCTTTGTTACTCGAACACGGTAATAGTGTAAGAGACACTTTACGCTCGTAACACACACATAATTTTTTCTACGATTGCATCTTAAAATTATTTAAAAACGTACACATATTGAAACTAAATTAATTCTGTCAACTGTCAATATGACAAGTTTCTGTTTTGTTTGTATCCCTGGTAACTATTGATATAAGCGCGCATTTAACATCTTTTTCGCGCGTTGCCATTGGAGACGCGCAAAAAAGATATTTTTCAATTGTTCCACAGAAAACGTCAACTTTACGATGATAAATGACAGCGTAATTGTCAACTTTTCATAGCAATCGTAGAAAAATAATATTTTATAATTAAAAGTTCATAAATTATTTTAATAAATATATAAAAGTTTGAGATAACGATGACGTCACACATAAAGTGAGACGAAACTGTCAACTGTCTGTTTCATATTAATCTTCTTTTGTTCCATAATATTTGGGGTTTATTTATTATTTATTCCTTAGTAGTAAGTAAATATAACCAAACGACAATATAATAAAATTAGTTCCACTTTTCCCCGCACATTTTTCCCGCGAAAAACCTGACCAATGAGAACGGTTCAATACTTATGACGTCACGACAAATATATTTCCAATATTTTACGATAGTAATCATTAATTCATGTTATTTCAATAATTTTTAATCAAACTCAAACAAAAAACATTTATTTATACATTGTTCTACCAACATTATAACGATAAAAAACCACCCTTAAACTGACAGTAATTGAATCAATAAGGACCATCCCTAACCTATCTTTATCACAGACACACTTATATATCTCTATCTCTTTCTCATACACGATAAGACTGAGCCAGTTTCACACAATCGCAATTACACCATACACTACAGGTAATAGAACAAAGTAGCATCGTACGTTTATATGTCTGTCCCTCTCGCACATATTTATCGATCCTTGTGCTGGAAAGAGACAGAGAATAAACAGTACAGAAACGGTTCACAAAAATTGATATTTATACGAGGGCAAGACAGTATTATTGCAGATTATGTTTAAATTTTGCGGTGTTCACGTGTTTTAAATACTTGTACGTGGTTTAACAACAATTGTAGTGGACTATTGCTTGTTTAGGTAAGTGGAGTGATCGTATTTTGTTTATATTTGAGAGTGGTGAAGATAAAATGGCGGGAATGGGCTTATATTTAAATAAATTTAATCAAATTATGAAATATTTCAGTTAATTCAAATCGCTAATTGTTTAATTAATAAATCTTTTTACATTTGATTGTGTTTACAAAAAACAACCAAAATATTTCATTTGTTTCCAACAAGATATATTACTGTAATCTTTTGTTTCTATTTTAGGTGTAGTTTAAAACGATTTTTTTTGTTTTCTTTTGTTTAAACAATACATTGTTTTGTTCCTACAATAATGACAATTGATTTTTTTTTTTAATATATTAAAATAAATGAATGTATATCTACCTACATTAGTGATAAAATATTTTATTGAAAAACTTATATGAACCAAAAAAATAAATTATATATTATTATTATTATATATTCATGACTAGTCAATTGTATTTTGACCAATTTTATATTTTTATTTAAATTGTGACACTTTTAGAAAAACTGGTAAGTAATTTAAAGATTGTCATAAAAAAAAATTGGGAAATTTAAATAAATAGGTACAATAATTCTGGGGCACTTTATACTTTATTTCTTTTTGAAATAATTTTGTTAAGACAGTCCACATTGGCTCAAAATAATCTTTGTATTTTTATTAGAAAACAAACATTTTGAAAAAAAATTGTGAGGGATCTTTTGAACAAACATCTTTCATAAATAAATATTTGGAGTATTAAATGAGACAGAATTATATGCTAAAAAAAATGTGGAATGTTTTAAAAACACAAATAGCATTCTTAAAAAAAATCATGACAAGTTTAAAATAAGCTATCTTTATTATAAATAATTCTGAGTACTTATAGGATTGTTATCTTTGCAAAATAATAATTTTTATATCTTTATTAGACAAATACTAGACTAGAAAAAGTCTAGAGATATTACATTAAGTCAATGTATATAGCTAGAGGATCCCAGCTGTCAAATATGTTTTAAAATTGTTTTAAACCATTTAATAATTATTTTAAAATGTTTTAAGTTGTGTTAAAAGCTAGCTGAGTGCTCTAAGACGATGGCTAGAGGATCCCAGCTGTCAAATATGTTTTAAAATTGTTTTAAACCATTTAATAATTATTTTAAAATGTTTTAAGTTGTGTTAAAAGCTAGCTGAGTGCTCTAAGACGATGGCTAGAGGATCCCAGCTGTCAAATATGTTTTAAAATTGTTTTAAACCATTTAATAATTATTTTAAAATGTTTTAAGTTGTGTTAAAAGCTAGCTGAGTGCTCTAAGACGATGGCTAGAGGATCCCAGCTGTCAAATATGTTTTAAAATTGTTTTAAACCATTTAATAATTATTTTAAAATGTTTTAAGTTGTGTTAAAAGCTAGCTGAGTGCTCTAAGACGATGGCTAGAGGATCCCAGCTGTCAAATATGTTTTAAAATTGTTTTAAACCATTTAATAATTATTTTAAAATGTTTTAAGTTGTGTTAAAAGCTAGCTGAGTGCTCTAAGACGATGGCTAGAGGATCCCAGCTGTCAAATATGTTTTAAAATTGTTTTAAACCATTTAATAATTATTTTAAAATGTTTTAAGTTGTGTTAAAAGCTAGCTGAGTGCTCTAAGACGATGGCTAGAGGATCCCAGCTGTCAAATATGTTTTAAAATTGTTTTAAACCATTTAATAATTATTTTAAAATGTTTTAAGTTGTGTTAAAAGCTAGCTGAGTGCTCTAAGACGATGGCTAGAGGATCCCAGCTGTCAAATATGTTTTAAAATTGTTTTAAACCATTTAATAATTATTTTAAAATGTTTTAAGTTGTGTTAAAAGCTAGCTGAGTGATCTAAGACGATGGCTAGAGGATCCCAGCTGTCAAATACTTCTTAAAATTGTTTTAAACCCTTTTAGAATTATTTTCAAATGTTTTAATTTGTCCTGAAAGCTAGCTGAGTGCTCTAAGATGATGGCTAGAGGATCCCAGCTCCTAAATATTTCTTAAAATTGTTTTAAACCCTTTTAGAATCATTTTAAAATGTTTTAAGTTGTCCTGAAAGCTAGCTGAGTGCTCTAAGACGATGGCTAAAGGATCCCAGTTGTCAAATACTTTTTAAAATTGTTTTAAACCCTTTAAAATCATTTTTAAAATGTTTTAAATTACCTACCATAAAAGCTATCTGAGTGCTCTAAGACGATGGCTAGAGGATCCCAGCTGTCAAATACTTCTTCAAATTGTTTTAAACCCTTTTAGAATCATTTTAAAATGTTTTAATTTGTCCTGAAAGTTGGCTGAGTGCTCTAAGACGATGGCTAGAGGATCCCAGCTGTCAAATACTTCTTAAAATTGTTTTAAACCATTTAATAATTATTTTAAAATGTTTTAAGTTGTCTTAAAAGCTAGCTGAGTGCTCTAAGACGATGGCTAGATGATCCCAGCTGTCAAATATTTCTTCAAATTGTTTTAAACCCTTTTAGAATCATTTTAAAATGTTTTAATTTGTCCTGAAAGCTAGCTGAGTGCTCTAAGACGATGGCTAGAGGATCCCAGCTGTCAAATACTTCTTAAAATTGTTTTAAACCATTTAATAATTATTTTAAAATGTTTTAAGTTGTCTTAAAAGCTAGCTGAGTGCTCTAAGACGATGGCTAGAGGATCCCAGCTTCAAAATACTTATTAAAATTGTTTTAAACCCTCTAGAATCATTTTAAAATGTTTTAATTTGTCCTGAAAGCTAGCTGAGTGCTCTAAGACGATGGCTAGAGGATCCCAGTTGTCAAATACTTCTTAAAATTGTTTTAAATCCTTTTAGAATCATTTTAAAATGTTTCAAATTGTCCTGAAAGCTAGCTGAGTGCTCTAAGACGATGGCTAGAGAATCCCAGCTGTCAAATACTTCTTAAAATACATATTTGGTGCATTTGTAAGACAAAATTATATGATAAAAAAATGTGGAATGTTTTAAAAACAATAATCATTCTTAAAAAAAATTCATGACAAATTTAAGACAAGCAATCTTTTTTATAAATAATTTCGAGTGCATATGCGATTGTTATCTTCCAAAAAAATAATTTATATATCTTTTATAAGATAGACACTAGCCTAAAAAAAATGTCTAGCTATAGTACAGGAAGTCAATTTAAATACAAAAAAAATTTGAACGTCCTTAAGATTATAGTATCATCGAAAATAATTTTAGGGCATTTATAAGCTAGCTATTTTTGTTAAAAAAATTGCAGAGATATTAGTTTTTGATAAAAATAAGTCAGAATTTGTGTAAAAATTATTTCAGACATCCAGGAAAAAAATTCATTCAAATATCTTTTTATAAATAATTTCAGTGGCTTTATAAACTTGTTATTTAACAAAAAAAATATGTTCATATTTTTATAATAAAAATAAAATAAATAAATATATCATCACGCCTTTTACCCATCATTGGGTGTGGCAGTCTGTCGTAAGCAGATCTCGGTAAGTGATATATTTATGCCATCAAATCACGGCCCCCAAAGATATTAGTGGTGGGAGAGCCACAGGAGTAGATTGTTTGTCGGCTGTGGGGATCGAACCAGGGTTCTCAAGATCCACCACTGAGCCACCTACCCCATATCCTTACAAGACATATATTATTGTAAAAAAAATAATTTGAGGCATATATCTTGAATAAAAAGTGTTTTGAAATTGTTTTAAAATAGTTATTTGTAAAAATAAATATTCCTAATATTTTATAAACTTGTAATGTGTGGTAAAATTGTTTGAAACAATTTGAAAATTACTATTTAAAAATTGTAAACCGCTCCATACAAATCACAAAATGTCAATTTAAATATATGTTTTATGATCATGATAAGAAATCATATATTTTTATTAATTTTAGTTCTGGGTTTATAATACTTATAGTGACTTTTATCTTATCTATAATGCGCTATGCATACAACGAAAGATAATTATTTTACAACTAAATGAATAAAAAATGTATGGAGCGGTTTGCATGCATGCCGCACTGTTGAAATAACATTTTAGGATTGAGGTGCAAGTTGATGTATTAGGGATGAAATTATGGATGGGTGAATGGATATATCGTCAGGGGTTTGACTCTAGTTTGAAGTGGTTTACATGCATGCCGCACTGTTGAAATAACATTTTAGGATTGAGGTGCAAGTTGATGTATTAAGGATGAAATTATGGATGGGTGAATGGATATATCGTCAGGGGTTTCACTCTAGTTTCAAGTGGTTTACATGCATGCTGCACTGTTGAAATAAAAAATAAATCACTTTTAAACTGTGTGCCGCACTGTTGAAATAGTCCAAAGCTATAATTATAGATAATTATTACCTGACTTATTAATAAATTTCCGAAGTGGAAATACAAAGAAAAATGAATTAATAATAAATAAATGATTTGAGAATGAACCAGTTGACTTGAATTTAATAATTGATGAAACGCTATATAGCAACAGATGTTGGAAATACGTGATTATGTTAGTTAATTATTTACTAAAATGTTATTTCAACAGTGCGGCATGCATGTAAACCACTTCAAACTAGAGTGAAACCCCTGACGATATATCCATTCACCCATCCATAATTTCATCTCTAATACATCAACTTGCACCTCAATCCTAAAATGTTATTTCAACAGTGCGGCATGCATGTAAACCACTTGAAACTAGAGTGAAACCCCTGACGATATATCCATTCACCCATCCATAATTTCATCTCTAATACATCAACTTGCACCTCAATCCTAAAATGTTATTTCAACAGTGCGGCATGCATGTAAACCACTTGAAACTAGAGTGAAACCCCTGACGATATATCCATTCACCCATCCATAATTTCATCTCTAATACATCAACTTGCACCTCAATCCTTAAATGTTATTTCAACAGTGCGGCATGCATGTAAACCACTTGAAACTAGAGTGAAACCCCTGACGATATATCCATTCACCCATCCATAATTTCGTCTCTAATACATCAACTTGCACCTCAATCCTAAAATGTTATTTCAACAGTGCGGCATGCATGTAAACCACTTGAAACTAGAGTGAAACCCCTGACGATATATCCATTCACCCATCCATAATTTCATCTCTAATACATCAACTTGCACCTCAATCCTAAAATGTTATTTCAACAGTGCGGCATGCATGTAAACCACTTGAAACTAGAGTGAAACCCCTGACGATATATCCATTCACCCATCCATAATTTCATCCCTAATACATCAACTTGCACCTCAATCCTGCAATGTTATTTCAACAGTACGGCATGCATGTAAACCACTTGAAACTAGAGTGAAACCCCTGACGATATATCCATTCACCCATCCATAATTTCATCCCTAATACATCAACTTGCACCTCAATCCTAAAATGTTATTTCAACAGTGCGGCATGCATGTAAACCACTTGAAACTAGAGTGAAACCCCTGACGATATATCCATTCACCCATCCATAATTTCATCCCTAATACATCAACTTGCACCTCAATCCTAAAATGTTATTTCAACAGTGCGGCATGCATGTAAACCACTTGAAACTAGAGTGAAACCCCTGACGATATATCCATTCATCCATCCATAATTTCATCCCTAATACATCAACTTGCACCTCAATCCTAAAATATTATTTGAACAGTGCGGCACACATGTAAACCGCTTCATACAAACTATATTTTCGTTTCAGATTTACAATGGTTACTTTCAATCTCCCGTCGACTATTCAACCAGCAAGACGACACAGTTCTGATGTTTTAAATAACCATGGAAACCCAGAGACTTACGTCCACAATAACATTGGGGCTTTCTATGATGATGGCGTTATATTCATAACTGGAGCCACTGGGTTCTTGGGGAAGGCCTTGCTAGAGAAATTGTTAAGATCATGCACTGGAATAAGTTGTATTTATATTCTAATCCGTCCAAAACGTGGACAAGGCATTGAACAAAGATTAAAAGAATTAATCAAAAATCCTGTAAGTTTCTAAATATATTTTTTCTGAAATCGTCAAGAAAATGGCTACTTTCCTGACGCATTTTAGTATGGAAAGTAAGTGTTTACCAAAACATTTACAAAACAGTCAGGTAAAGTACTTTCTTGACTAGTCAGGAAAGTACTTTACCTGACTCAAGTAAATAAACTAAATAACTAAAAAACTTAATAAGATTTTTATTTATTTTTATGAATAACAAAATATATATCATCACGCCTTTTACCCATCACTGGGTGTGGCACTCTGCCTAAGCAGATATCGGTAAGTGATATATTTTTTCGCGTGAAGTGCGGTTACCAGCCGTCAAATCACGGCCTCCAAAGATATTAGTGGAGAGGGAGCCACAGAGGTAGATTTAATTGTTTGTCGGCTGTGGGGATCGAACCAGGGTTCTCAAGATCCACAGTCCGACTCGATACCACTGAGCCACGTACCCCATTTTATGAATAACATTAATACTAAATATACAATTGCTTAAGTTACTAAAATTTATGCATGACACTGGCGAATTTGAAGCTAAATTATTTGTTGCAATCGATAAATTACTTGGAGATTCAAATAAATAAATATATCATCACGCCTTTTACCCATCACTGGGTGTGGCACTCTGCCTAAGCAGATCTCGGTAAGTGATATATTTTTTCGCGTGAAGTGCGGTTGCCAGTGGAGGAGGAGCCACAGGGGTAGTTTTTTTAAATTGGAGATTCAGTGAATAAAATAAGCAAGTAGCACATTTGCTGACAAATTATTTTGCTTTTTCCAATCCATGAAAATTTCATACTCTTTATCATATCGGTCTTTTGACTTGCTCGGTAATAAATTTTCAGCAGCCGCAGTTGCTTGATTTAAGATTTCAGGAGGAGTACTTGAAAATACCGCCTCATACTCATTTTCATCTATATTTTCCAACATTATAAAGAAATCTTCTCTCTCAACAATATTACTTTTGACTCAAATATGTTCAATAGATTTTTCACATAAGATATTGTTTTCAACAACTTTTGTTATCACCTTGGATATGTAGTTTGCTGCCAATATGATTCTTACCAAAAAATTAAACATTTTGAAATATTTATTATTAATTATATTGATAAAATATAAATATGAACGATTTCAGAAAAAAATAGTATACATAATACGTCACGAAAGTGTTTTACTTGACTCAGCGAATTAAAATACTCGGCCTGACGCGGCCAAGTACTTCAAACAACCGCTTCGTCAAGTAAAGTATCACTTTCCTGACTTATTATGTAATGTACTATTATTCTATTTTGTATTTGTGTATATTCCATTCAGTGAGAGATGGCAATAGGGAATTTGTATTTGTAACGTAGGAAATACACGAAAGACAGTTGGTAATATTGTAACCAACTTAAAAATTGAAGTAAACAATATATCGGGTGTGCCAAAAAAAACAGGATCAACACTCAAAAAAATATATATTTATACGTTTCAAAAATCGATTATAAAAATAAAAATAAATATATCATCACGCCTTTTACTCATTACCGGGTGTAGCACTCTGCCTTAGCAGATCTCGGTAAGTGATATATTTATGACCGTTAAATGACGGCCCCCAAAGATGTTCGTGGAGGGGGAGCCACAGAGGTAGATTTAATTGTTTGTCGGCTGTGGGGATCGAACCAGAGTTCTCAAGATCCACAGGCAAAAAATCGATTATAAATCACAATAAATTAAACACCAATAAAATAAAATCTATTTTTAAATGAAAAAGATTGAAATATAAAATAATAATAAAAGAAAATTTGTTCTAGTTTAATTATTCCATAAATTATTATTATCACCAACTTTCTAAATATAATAAAAATCTGAAAATTGTTATTGCAAAATGCATAATTATGTTTGTGTAATACTTGTTTCTTTGCTGTGGACAGTACAGTACTTATAACCGATCAGAAGTTGTATAATTTGTATACATATATAAAAAATGGGGTAGGTGGCTCAGTGGTGGATCTTGAGAACCCTGGTTCGATCCCCACAGCCGACAAACAATTAAATCTACCCCTGTGTCTCCCCCTCCACTAATAAATATATCACTTAACGAGATCTGCTAAGGCAGAGTGCTACACCCAGTAATGGGTAAAAGGCGTGAGGATATATTTATATTTATTTTATTTAAAAAAATTCATGAGTCTTATGAACAATAATCGATTTTTTAAATGGACCATTAATAATTTCGAAAAAAGTTTCAAACAAAAGTTGTTTGAAATTATATTAGGGTGAATTTTAGTTATGACGTATTTTACGATAAACCTTACCGTTTATGAAATAAACATAAAAATTTAAAAATACTCATCAGTAAAGTTATAGTACCACTGGTTGTATATAGCCAATTAAGATACTTAACCTCAATTTTTCGTTGAAAAGCTTAAATATGAAGTTTTAGTCTAAAATCTCTTCGCGTTTTTATTTATCTAGATTGTCATTCCCTCTAATAATATATGTCATTGATTATTTTTGTAAGTGTTGAAAACCTTGGTTTAGAGTAACTTAAACATTGATTTAATTATTTCAGGTATTTGACCGAGTTAGGGAGAAGACCCCAGAATATTTTGAGAAAATTAAGGCCATTTCCGGTGACGTCACACACCCAAATCTGGGTATTTGTGAAAGTGACAAACAAATATTAATTAATTCTATTAATATCGCTTTTCATTCTGCAGCAACAGTCAGGTAAGGCTACTGCACCCATAATTGGGTAAATGGGTAATGTAATGATTTATTTATTTGTTCTAGATTCAATGAAAACTTAAAAGATGCGGTTATTTTAAATACTTATGGCACTAAACGTGTTATTAAGTTGTGTAGAGAAATGAAAAAATTAAAGGTGAGATTTACTCGATTGTTAATTGTTTTAGACAAAAATGTTTCAAATAAAAGTTGTAGATAATTTAGTTGGCTACAGTTTTTGTTTCAAGCATTTTTTCTAAAACAATTGAGTAACGATTTACAGTCGAAAAACTAATTTTTAATCATGTATATTTTTGGTTCTAAATTATTCCTTTGTAATTTTAGAAAAAAATGTTTGAAATAAAAGTTGTAGAGAATTAAATTATCTACAACTTTTGTTTAAACAATTTTTCTGTAAAATAATTGATAAACGCTAGACAGCTGAATTTAAACTAAAGTAAATATATTTTTCGCTCTATATTCTTCCTCAATAATTATAGAAAAAAATGTTTGAAACAAAAGTTGTAGAAAATTAAATTGTCTACAACTTTTGTTTAAACAATTTTTCTATAAAACAATTGATACACGATAGACAGCTGAATTTAAATTAAATTATTAATAATGTAAATATACTTTTCGCTATAAATTCTTCCTCAATAATTATAGAAAAAAATGTTTTAAACAAAAGTTGTAGAAAATTAAATTGTCTACAACTTTTGTTTAAACAATTTTTCTATAAAACAATTGATACACGATAGACAGCTGAATTTAAATTAAATTATTAATAACGTAAATATACTTTTCGCTCTATATTCTTCCTCAATAATTATAGATAAAAATGTTTGAAACAAAAGTTGTAGAAAATTAAATTGTCTACAACTTTTGTTTAAACAATTTTTCTATAAAACAATTGATACACGATAGACAGCTGAATTTAAATTAAATTATTAATAATGTAAATATACTTTTCGCTATAAATTCTTCCTCAATAATTATAGAAAAAAATGTTTTAAACAAAAGTTGTAGAAAATTAAATTGTCTACAACTTTTGTTTAAACAATTTTTCTATAAAACAATTGATACACGATAGACAGCTGAATTTAAATTAAATTATTAATAACGTAAATATACTTTTCGCTCTATATTCTTCCTCAATAATTATAGATAAAAATGTTTTAAACAAAAGTTGTAGAAAATTAAATTGTCTACAACTTTTGTTTAAACAATTTTTCTATAAAACAATTGATAAAAGCTAGACAGCTGAATTTAATCTAAATTATTGATGATATAAATATACTTTTCGCTCTATATTCTTCCTCAATAATTATAGATAAAAATGTTTTAAACAAAAGTTGTAGAAAATTAAATTGTCTACAACTTTTGTTTAAACAATTTTTCTATAAAACAATAAATAAAAGCAGGACAGCTGAATTTAAACTAAATTATTGATAATTTTCAGAGTTTCGTCCATGTTTCTACTGCATACAGTAACGCCGATAAACGAGAAATTGATGAGATCGTATATGACCCTCCGTTTGACCCAGAGGTCATTATAAAATGTGTTGAATCTCTCCCGTTAGAAACTATTAATATTATAGCCGAAAAAATACAAGTAAGTGACTAGCTGGCTTAGAGAGTTTGTTGTTTTAAATTCTTTGAGAGACTAAAATAAATAAATATATCATCACGCCTTTTATTCATTACTGGGTGTGGCACTCTGCCGAAACAGATCTTGGTAAGTGATATATTTATGCCGTCAAATCACGGCCCGTAAAGATGTTAGTGGAAGGGGAGCCAAAGGGGTAGATTTAATTGTTTGTCGACTGTGGGGATCGAACCAGGGTTCTTAAGATTAACCACTGAGCAACCTACCCCGAATTAAAGCAAGAACATTTAACTTTTGTTGGCAAATTTATAAATACATTTTACTTAATTCCGTTATGAAAAGTCCTGTTTTACATGAATTTTTGAGGTTATGAAATGTCAACTGTCATTGAAGAGTTATGTAAGGAATTCTGAACATAACTAGTTACGTAATGAATGTTGACAGTTTTTCTCAAAATGCAAATAACGGAAAAACTATTTATTAAAATGTTTAGGATTTCTATACATTGAATAATTGTTCTGGTATGAAACAGTTGACGAGCAAATTAGCAGATTCTTCGATATCAGAAGGAAGGTCTGTCTCGGATTCAGAACACATTTTCAATGATGACATAAGCTTTAAATTTAAACATTTTATTCATTTATTTTCACGGCAACGCTTTGGTAAATTTTGAAATATACTGAGCTGTCATAAACCTAGAATTTTATGTATTTTAAATATTATTTTAGCGGAATTAGATAAAATACGTTATGAAAACGTAATATTGTTTGACTCACATAATTTGCAGAACTCGCTTCGCTCGTTTTGGCAAATATTATGTTCGTCAAACAATATCAACTGGTTACGTAAATAACTATTGTTACAGGGCAAGCATCCGAACACATACACTTTAACCAAAGCAATGGCAGAACATATAATCTTACAAAATTCAGCAGAGTTTTCTACAGCCATCGTACGTCCTTCCATAGGTAAGCACCACTTCTACCCTTCATAACTCCTCCCCTAATTAATTTAAACAAAAATACTTCTAATAAAACTTACATAAAACTTAATTCTCTACAACTTTTATTTGAAACATTTCTATCTAAACCTAATACTTGTAGAGTTATTAATTAATTTAATGATTTATCATGTCCATCACTTCTACCCTTCATAACTCCTCCCCTAATTGATTTAGACAAAAATACTTCAAATAAAACTTACATAAAACTTAATTCTCTACAACTTTTATTTGAGACATTTCGTTCTAAACGTAATACTTGTAGAGTAATTAATTAAATTAATGATTTATCATGTCCATCACTTTCACCCTTCATAACTCATCCCCTAATTGATTTAGACAAAAATACTTCAAACAAAACTTACAGAAAACCTAATTCTCTACAACTTTTATTTGAAACATTTCTTTCTAAACCTAATACTTGTAGAGTTATTAATTAATTGAATGATTTATCATGTCCATCACTTTCACCCTTCATAACTCATCCCCTAATTGATTTAGACAAAAATACTTCAAATAAAACTTACATAAAACTTAATTCTCTACAACTTTTATTTGAAACATTTCGTTCTAAACGTAATACTTGTAGAGTAATTAATTAAATTAATGATTTATCATGTCCATCACTTTCACCCTTCATAACTCATCCCCTAATTGATTTAGACAAAAATACTTCAAACAAAACTTACAGAAAACTTAATTCTCTACAACTTTTATTTGAAACATTTCTATCTAAACCTAATACTTATCGAGTTATTAATTAATTTAATGATTTATCATGTTTATCACTTCTACCCTTCATAAATCCTCCCCTAATTAATTTAGACAAAAATACTTCAAATAAAACTTACAGAAAACTTAATTCTCTACAACTTTTATTTGAAACATTTCTTTCTGAACCTAATACTTATCAAATTATTAATTAATTGAATGATTTATCATGTACATCACTTCCACCCTTCATAACTCATCCCCTAATTGATTTAGACAAAAATACTTCAAATAAAACTTATAGAAAACTTAATTGACTACAACTTTTAT
Organism: Pterostichus niger; assembly: GCA_947425015.1. Taxonomy (NCBI): domain Eukaryota; kingdom Metazoa; phylum Arthropoda; class Insecta; order Coleoptera; family Carabidae; genus Pterostichus; species Pterostichus niger. The sequence continues at coordinate 2,377,814 of OX380351.1, read as the reverse complement.
TTGAAACATTTCTTTCTAAACCTAATACTTATCAAATTATTAATTAATTGAATGATTTATCATGTACATCACTTTCACCCTTCATAACTCCTCCCCTAATTAATTTAGGCAAAAATACTTCAAATAAAACTTACAGAAAACTTAATTCTCTACAACTTTTATTTGAAACATTTCTTTCTAAACCTAATAGTTATCAAATTATTAATTAATTGAATGATTTATCATGTACATCACTTTCACCCTTCATAACTCCTCCCCTAATTAAGTTAGACAAAAATACTTCAAATAAAACTTACAGAAAACTTAATTCTCTACAACTTTTATTTGAAACATTTCTTTCTAAACCTAATAGTTATCAAATTATTAATTAATTGAATGATTTATCATGTCCATCACTTCCACCCTTCATAACTCCTCCCCTAATTAAGTTAGACAAAAATACTTCAAATAAAACTTATAGAAAACTTAATTCTCTACAACTTTTATTTGAAACATTTCTTTCTAAACCTAATACTTATCAAATTATTAATTAAATGAATGATTTATCATGTACATCACTTTCACCCTTCATAACTCCTCCCCTAATTAATTTACGCAAAAATACTTCAAATAAAACTTACAGAAAACTTAATTCTCTACAACTTTTATTTGAAACATTTCTTTCTGAACCTAATACTTATCAAATTATTAATTAATTGAATGATTTATCATGTCCATCACTTCCACCCTTCATAACTCCTCCCCTAATTGATTTAGACAAAAATACTTCAAATAAAATTTACATAAAACTTAATTCTCTACAACTTTTATTTGAAACATTTCTATCTAAACCTAATACTTGTAGAGTTATTAATTAATTTAATGATTTATCATGTACATCACTTCTACCCTTCATAACTCCTCCCCTAATTGATTTAGACAAAAATACTTCAAATAAAACTTATAGAAAACTTAATTGACTACAACTTTTATTTGAAACATTTCTTTCTAAACCTAATACTTATCAAATTATTAATTAATTGAATGATTTATCATGTACATCACTTTCACCCTTCATAACTCATCCCCTAATTGATTTAGACAAAAATACTTCAAATAAAACTTACAGAAAACCTAATTCTCTACAACTTTTATTTGAAACATTTCTATCTAAACCTAATACTTGTAGAGTTATTAATTAATTTAATGATTTATCATGTCCATCACTTTCACCCTTCATAACTCCTCCCCTAATTAAGTTAGACAAAAATACTTCAAATAAAACTTACAGAAAACTTAATTCTCTACAACTTTTATTTGAAACATTTCTTTCTAAACCTAATAGTTATCAAATTATTAATTAATTGAATGATTTATCATGTACATCACTTTCACCCTTCATAACTCCTCCCCTAATTAATTTAGGCAAAAATACTTCAAATAAAACTTACAGAAAACTTAATTCTCTACAACTTTTATTTGAAACATTTCTTTCTAAACCTAATAGTTATCAAATTATTAATTAATTGAATGATTTATCATGTACATCACTTTCACCCTTCATAACTCCTCCCCTAATTAAGTTAGACAAAAATACTTCAAATAAAACTTACAGAAAACTTAATTCTCTACAACTTTTATTTGAAACATTTCTTTCTAAACCTAATAGTTATCAAATTATTAATTAATTGAATGATTTATCATGTACTACACTTTCACCCTTCATAACTCCTCCCCTAATTAAGTTAGACAAAAATACTTCAAATAAAACTTATAGAAAACTTAATTCTCTACAACTTTTATTTGAAACATTTCTTTCTAAACCTAATACTTATCAAATTATTAATTAAATGAATGATTTATCATGTACATCACTTTCACCCTTCATAACTCCTCCCCTAATTAATTTACGCAAAAATACTTCAAATAAAACTTACAGAAAACTTAATTCTCTACAACTTTTATTTGAAACATTTCTTTCTGAACCTAATACTTATCAAATTATTAATTAATTGAATGATTTATCATGTCCATCACTTCCACCCTTCATAACTCCTCCCCTAATTGATTTAGACAAAAATACTTCAAATAAAATTTACATAAAACTTAATTCTCTACAACTTTTATTTGAAACATTTCTATCTAAACCTAATACTTGTAGAGTTATTAATTAATTTAATGATTTATCATGTACATCACTTCTACCCTTCATAACTCCTCCCCTAATTGATTTAGACAAAAATACTTCAAATAAAACTTATAGAAAACTTAATTGACTACAACTTTTATTTGAAACATTTCTTTCTAAACCTAATACTTATCAAATTATTAATTAATTGAATGATTTATCATGTACATCACTTTCACCCTTCATAACTCATCCCCTAATTGATTTAGACAAAAATACTTCAAATAAAACTTATAGAAAACTTAATTCTCTACAACTTTTATTTGAAACATTTCTTTCTAAACCTAATAGTTATTGAGTTATTAATTAATTTAATGATTAATCATGTTAATTTTGTAGTGACCGCTGCGTGGAAAGAGCCGTTCCAAGGATGGGTAGACAATGTCAGTGGAATAAGCGGTATAATGATGGAAATTGGTAGAGGGACAATTAGAAGTATTATTTGTGAAGACACTCATACCATAGATGTAGTGCCTGTGGATGTAGTGGCGAGTACATTGATATCTGCAGCGTGGCATAACGCTACTAATAGGTAAGAACTGATTTTAGAAATATTTCTAATGATTTTAAAGGGTTTAACACAATTTTAAGAAGTATTTGGACAGCTGGGATTCTCTAGCCATCGTCTTAGAGTACTCAGCTAGCTTTTAGGACAAATCAAAACATTTAAAAATGGTTCTACAATTGTTTAAGATAATTTTAAGAAGTATTTGACAGCTAGGATTCTCTAGCCATCGTCTTAGAGCACTCAGCTAGCTTTTTAGGATAAATAAAAACATTTTAAAATGATTCTAGAGGGTTTAAGACAATTTTAAGAAGTATTTGATAGCTGGGATCCTTTAGCCATCGTCTTAGATCACTCAGCTAGTTTTCAGGACAAATAAAAACAATTCAAAATATTTTAAAATGATTCTAGAGGGTTGAAGACAATTTTAAGAAGTATTTGACAGCTGGGATCATCTAGCCATCGTCTTAGAGCACTCAGCTAGCTTTCAGCACAAATCAAAACATTTAAAAATGGTTCTAAATTTGTTTAAGACAATTTTAAGAAGTGTTTGACAGCTGGGATCCTCTAGCCATCGCCTTAGAGCATTCAGCTAACTTTCAGGACAAATTAAAACCTTTTAAAATGATTCCAAAAGAGCTTAAAACAATTTTAAGAAGTATTTGACAGCTGGGATCCTCTAGCCATCGTCTTAGAGCACTCGGATAGCTTTTAGAACAACTTAAAACATTTTAAAATGATTCTAAAAGGGTTTAAAATAATTTTAAGAAGTATTTGATAGCTGGGATCCTCTAGCCATCGTCTTAGAGCACTCAGCTAGCTTTTAGGACAAATTAAAACATTTTAAAATAATTCTAAAATTGTTTAAGACAATTTTAAACAGTATTTGACAGCTGGGATCCTTTAGCCATCGTCTTAGAGCACTCAGCTAGCTTTCAGGACAATTTAAAACATTTTAAATAGATTTTAAAGGGTTTAAAACAATTTTAAAACATATTTGACAGCTGGGATCCTCTAGCCATCGTCTTAGAGCACTCAGCTAGCTTTTAGGACAAATTAAAACCTTTTAAAATGATTTTAAGGGTTTAAAACAATTTTAAGAAGTATTTGACAGCTGGGATTCTGTAGCCATCGTCTTAGAGCATTCAGCTAGCTTTCAGGACAATTTAAAACATTTTAAATTGATTTTAAAGGGTTTAAAACAATTTTAAAACATATTTGACAGCTGGGATCCTCTAGCCATCGTCTTAGAGCACTCAGCTAGCTTTTAGGACAACTTAAAATGATTTAAAATGAGTTTAAAGAGTTTAAAACAATTTTAAGAAGTATTTACGAGCTGGGATCCTTTAGCCATCGTCTTAGAGCACTCAGCTAGCTTTCAGGACAAATTAAAACAATTCAAAATAATTTTAAAGGGTTTCAAACAGTTTAAAAACATATTTGACAGCTTGGATCCTCTAGCCATCGTCTTAGAGCACTCAGCTAGCTTTCAGGACAAATTACAACATTTTAAAATAATTCTAAATGGTTTAAAACAATTTTAAAACATATTTGACAGCTGGGATCTCCTAACCATCGTCTTAAACCACTCAACCAGCTTTTAAATCAATTTAAAAAACTTCGACCAATTTTTAAACCTCCCTCTCTATTCATTACTGTTTCCTAAACACCTACAACATTTTTCTTTTTTCAGAAGTAACTCTGTCCGGGTGTACAACTGTACTTCCGGTCAAATAAACGGAATAAAATGGCGGAATTTTGGCGAGCTAACCTTAAAGCACGCTATCAACTATCCCAGTAAATACACAACGTGGTATCCTGGATTCCAATTCCGGACAAATAGATTCATGCACTTTATATGTCACTGGTGCTTGCATGTTATTCCTGCTGCCTTTCTAGACGTCTTTTTGTACTGCACGAGGCATAAGCCCATGTGAGTATGACGCGCATTACCCTAGTATTAGGGGTAGACCATCTATCTATCTATATATACGCTTTAAAGCAATTATCAGAGTGCCATGAGAAATAAAACAAATTAGATAACTTAATAACAGGTATTTACTAGAGATGGGCGAATATCATCCGCGAATAGTCGAATGCCGCGAATATTGACATTATTCGATATTCGAGATTTTCGAATATTAACGTCAGTATAGCGAACATTCGAATACCTCGAATATTGCGCCATATGTTGATCTCAATTTTTGACTATGTTTTTCTTTATCATTTGTACATAAACTTAAAGCTATTACAATACTTTGAAGTTATTAATAACAAAGATATTTTGTTTCAAAACCATGAAGACGTACCATATTTCAAATTTGTTTTTCGCCAACATCAGCCCTTACGTTTCACCTTAAATTTGAAGTTTTCGTCTTTTTCTTTTCTTTTTTGTTTGTAGTTTTTATTTTTATTTTATTTTATCTTAACAATTTCATTCAAATAATGAAAAGAACATAATTAAATAATTATTAATAATAAATAAATTAACTAACAACAAAGACAAAATTAATTGTCATTCATACACTTGGTGAAACTAGGTTTAATAAAAAATATTAAATAAACACTTGGCAAAGTCTCACAAAATTCAGCTTCCAAGTCACCTTATGAGGGCATCGTCAGAGGCTGGCCAGCACAGTTGGTAACCATAGACGCGTTTCGCTCTTATTAGAGCTCATCAGTATGGTATAACTCACTTCTTCACCTAGTTCACGTGAAGAAGCTGGTGACGAAGAACTGTGTTAAATAAATTAACTTTTAGGAGTATTCGAATATTCGAGTACCTCGAATATTCGAGATCTGATTAATATTCATATTCGATATTCGAATTCGTGAAATTTGATATTCGCCCATCTCTAGTATTTACTTGTCTAGATTATGTAGAAAAAAGAAAATAATAGTTGCTATAATTAATTTTATTATTCAATTAAATGCTCGAATAAATAAATAAATTAGAGTAAGCTTCCAATTCTGGTCCAATAAGTCAAATAATGTCAGACACAACAAACAAATTATTGTTTTATTTCTCATGGCACTCTGATAATTGCTTTAAAGGTTTAAAGCGTGTATTTTCTTTTGCTTCTAACTCGGACATAAGAAACAATTGAACAACAAACTTATACTCTATGGATGCAGTTTTTCATTCTGAACATTTTTCTACAGTATACTTTTGTTCTAAAATTAATAGGTAAAGAGATATCGCTAAATCAAAAAATTAACATTGAATTTCCTATGTTCGGAAAAAGTAGACACCCGGTATATTCAGGGTGATTCTGGGAAGACGAACCCTTCCTTAACTTTTTTATTATAAGAAATAGAAAAATGTTCTTCATATGTATGTTTTAGTATATTAAATATACTATTTGATGACACATATAAAAGTCAGGTTTACATGATACGACTATCAACTTTTATTTTTCAAATGGGAACCTAGAATTATTTTATTAAAATAAAAACCGACATTTTTTTGTCTTTTCAACAATGTATTACTTGTTATAAATGTATATGAAAAAAATCGAGATAAATAAGATAATTAAGAAATGTTAGAAATTATTTTTATTATTTTTAGGGATAGACCATTTCTCTATCTATACATACAGGGTGTAACAGCGAAACCAACCACCGCCTATATTTTCTTTATTATTATATAAAATAAATAAATAAATATATCATCACGCCTTTTACCCATCACTGGGTGTGACACTCTGAATACGCAGATCTCGGTAAGTGATATATTTTTTCGCGTGAAGTGCGGTTACCAGCCGTCAAATCACGGCCTCCAAAGATATTAGTGGTAAAGGAGCCACAGGGGTAGATTTTTTAAATTGGTAAAAATTGTTTGTCGGCTGTGGGGATCGAACCAGGGTTCTCAAGATTCACAGGCCGACTCGATACCACTGAGCCACCTACCCCATTATAGTTACAAAAAATCTGATGTGGACAGCACATGACTTTCTTGTACGCGTATTAAACTATAGATATTTTTTTAATTGCACATATTTGACATTAAATCTTGTATTTTTTGTTCTAATCCATAGCAAACTTAATTATTTTTTTAAATAAAAAAATATATAATATTTAAATTTAGATATCTCGTTTATGCAAAAGGCTAATTTAAAATTTCTTAATGTGCTAGACGCAGAATTTAATTCTCTAAAACTTTTATTTGCAGCATTCATTTCTAAAATTAAAATAATACCATTTTTTTCAAGGAAAACTGTTAACAGCTTCATGTAATGTGCCACTTCCGGTTAGTCTATTTTAACCAAAATCTATTATGTTATTTCCATTGATATAGTAGTCTTATATACCAAATTTGGAAAGTTTTAAATTATATTTGAATATAGTTTTTCATGAAAATCTATTATAGGCTTCAAGTAAAGTACCACTTCCGGTAGTTGTATAATGACTAAAAAGGGAGGTGCACAACTAGATGTTATAACAGTTCTAAATATAAAGTTTCAATTTTCTACGGCTTACCGTTTTTGAGTTATGTGAGATACATACGTACGTACAGACGGCACGACGAAAGTAGTCAAAATGAATTCAGGGATACATATACAGGGTGTAACAGCGAAACCAACCACTGCCTATATTTTCTTTATTATTATAGTTACAAAAAAATATTATAAAGAAAAGTTGTAGAAGACCAAGGGGGACATCTGCTTAAAGAATAAAATAATTTTTTAAACCAGTGGTTCTCAAGTTACAACACAAAGTTATATTTTTTCAATTAGGATTATACATATTTTTTAGGCCTATTCGATAGAGTATTTTTTTCTGAATTCAACCATGTGACCATTCTACATCCTTACATAACAAAAATATTGAGAAAAATTCACTTGAAATTTAAATAATTTTTAATTTTTAATATTAATGTGCAGTAAGCTATGGATGAAAAACAAAAACAAAAGAACAAAATTTAGCTCCTGTCAAGTTATAATAATTGTTGCAAATTGTTATTCTTTGTGTGTTTCATATTTACACAATATTACTCTCTCCATTTATATAAAAACGCCCCACTATTTGATCCGCTATTAACCCGGTCTGATTTTGAAAGAGGACAGTTTTATTACTTTGACAACTATAGATGACAGCAATGTTATTTTCCCTATGTTTACTGATAAAAAGACTCCCGGTATATATTTTTTTCCGAACATAGGAAATTCAATGTTAATGATTTAGCGATATCTCTTTACCTATTAATTTTAGAACAAAATTGTACTAAAGAAAAATGTTCAGAATGAAAAACTACATCCATAGAGTATAAGTTTGTTGTTCAATTGTTTCTTATATCCGAGTTAGAAGCAAAAGAAAATACACGCTTTAAAACAATTATCAGAATGCCATGAGAAAGAGATATTGATATTTAAACCACTTTAACTACATTTTAAAGAAAAACACTTCAAATAAAAGTTGTAGACAATTTAACCCTCTACAACATTTATTTGAAGCATTTTCGTCTAAAACAAAACACAACCCTCTAACAGCCCAATTTGTTTCAGAATGTTGCGTATATGTAACAAATTCGCTACTGCGGCCAACCACGGCACTTTCTTCGCTATAAACGAATGGAAATTTTTAAATAACACTTTTCAACAATTGATTGAGACTGTGAGAAAAGCGGAAGACGGAAATGAATTCATTTTATGCGATATATCGTCAGAGAAATCTGACTTTGACTGGGATCTCTATGTGAAGAACTATATGTTAGGGATAAGAAAATACGTCCTGAAAGATGACGAGAATAGCCTGGAGACGGCGAGGGCTAAACTACAAAGGTAAGACGGGAATTAAAATGGGGTGCGAGTCTGGTTCTGGGGGTTGAAACTCTGTATAGCAGATTTCTCATGAGATATCATTCATAGATGTTATATTTATTTGTAAAATAATTTTTGAGGTGCTAGTCATTGTCTTAGAGCACTCAGCTAGCTTTTAGGGCAAATTAAAACATTTTAAAATGATTCTAGAGGGTTTAAAACAATTTTAAAACATATTTGACAACTGGGATGCTCTAGCCATCGTCTTAGAGCACTCAGCTAGCTTTTAAGACAATTTAAAACATTTTAAAATGATTCTAGAGGGTTTGAAACAATTTTAAAACATATTTGACAGCTGGGATCCTCTAGCCATCGTCCTGGAGCACTCAGCTAGCTTTTAGGATAAATTAAAACTTTTTAAATAATTCTAGAGGGTTTAAAACAATTTTAAAACATATTTGACAGCTGGGATGCTCTAGCCATAGTCTTAGAGCACTCAACTAGCTTTCAGGACAATTTAAAACATTTTAAAATGATTCTAGAGGGTTTGAAACAATTTTAAAACATATTTGACAGCTGGGATCCTCTAGCCATCGTCCTGGAGCACTCAGCTAGCTTTTAGGATAAATTAAAACTTTTTAAATAATTCTAGAGGGTTTAAAACAATTTTAAAACATATTTGACAGCTGGGATGCTCTAGCCATAGTCTTAGAGCACTCAGCTAGCTTTTAAGACAATTTAAAACATTTTAAAATGATTCTAGAGGGTTTGAAACAATTTTAAAACATATTTGACAGCTGGGATCCTCTAGCCATCGTCCTGGAGCACTCAGCTAGCTTTTAGGATAAATTAAAACTTTTTAAATAATTCTAGAGGGTTTAAAACAATTTTAAAACATATTTGACAGCTGGGATGCTCTAGCCATCGTCTTAGAGCACTCAGCTAGCTTTCAGGACAAATTAAAACATTTTAAAACGATTTTAAAGGGTTTAAAATAATTTTAAAAAGTATTTGACCACTGGGATCCTCTATCCATCGTCTTAGAGCACTCAGCTAGCTTTTAGGGCAAATTAAAACGTTTAAAAATGATTTTAAAGGGTTTAAAACATATTTGACAGCTTTGATCCTCTAGCCATCGTCTTAGAGCACTCAGCTAGCTTTTAGGGCAAATTAAAACGTTTAAAAATGATTTTAAAGGGTTTAAAACATATTTGACAGCTTTGATCCTCTAGCCATCGTCTTAGATCACTCAGCTAGCTTTTAGGGCAAATTAAAAAGTTTAAAAATGATTTTAAAGGGTTTAAAACATATTTGACAGCTTTGATCCTCTAGCCATCGTCTTAGATCACTCAGCTAGCTTTTAGGGCAAATTAAAACGTTTAAAAATGATTTTAAAGGGTTTAAAACATATTTGACAGCTTTGATCCTCTAGCCATCGTCTTAGAGCACTCAGCTAGCTTTTAGGGCAAATTAAAACGTTTAAAAATGATTTTAAAGGGTTTAAAACATATTTGACAGCTTTGATCCTCTAGCCATCGTCTTAGATCACTCAGCTAGCTTTTAGGGCAAATTAAAAAGTTTAAAAATGATTTTAAAGGGTTTAAAACATATTTGACAGCTTTGATCCTCTAGCCATCGTCTTAGAGCACTCAGCTAGCTTTTAGGGCAAATTAAAACGTTTAAAAATGATTTTAAAGGGTTTAAAACATATTTGGCTGCTTTGATCCTCTAGCCATCGTCTTAGATCACTCAGCTAGCTTTTAGGACAAAGTAAAACGTTTAAAAATGATTTTAAAGGGTTTAAAACATATTTGACAGCTTTGATCCTCTAGCCATCGTCTTAGAGCACTCAGCTAGCTTTTAGGGCAAATTAAAACGTTTAAAAATGATTTTAAAGGGTTTAAAACATATTTGGCTGCTTTGATCCTCTAGCCATCGTCTTAGAGCACTCAGCTAGCTTTTAGGACAAAGTAAAACGTTTAAAAATGATTTTAAAGGGTTTAAAACATATTTGACAGCTTTGATCCTCTAGCCATCGTCTTAGAGCACTCAGCTAGCTTTTAGGGCAAATTAAAACGTTTAAAAATGATTTTAAAGGGTTTAAAACATATTTGGCTGCTTTGATCCTCTAGCCATCGTCTTAGATCACTCAGCTAGCTTTTAGGACAAAGTAAAACGTTTAAAAATGATTTTAAAGGGTTTAAAACATATTTGACAGCTTTGATCCTCTAGCCATCGTCTTAGAGCACTCAGCTAGCTTTTAGGGCAAATTAAAACGTTTAAAAATGATTTTAAAGGGTTTAAAACATATTTGGCTGCTTTGATCCTCTAGCCATCGTCTTAGAGCACTCAGCTAGCTTTTAGGACAAAGTAAAACGTTTAAAAATGATTTTAAAGGGTTTAAAACATATTTGACAGCTTTGATCCTCTAGCCATCGTCTTAGAGCACTCAGCTAGCTTTTAGGGCAAATTAAAAAGTTTAAAAATGATTTGAAAGGGTTTAAAACATATTTGACAGCTTTGATCCTCTAGCCATCGTCTTAGATCACTCAGCTAGCTTTTAGGGCAAATTAAAAAGTTTAAAAATGATTTTAAAGGGTTTAAAACATATTTGACAGCTTTGATCCTCTAGCCATCGTCTTAGAGCACTCAGCTAGCTTTTAGGACAAGGTAAAACGTTTAAAAATGATTTTAAAGGGTTTAAAACATATTTGACAGCTTTGATCCTCTAGCCATCGTCTTAGATCACTCAGCTAGCTTTTAGGGCAAATTAAAACGTTTAAAAATGATTTTAAAGGGTTTAAAACATATTTGGCTGCTTTGATCCTCTAGCCATCGTCTTAGAGCACTCAGCTAGCTTTTAGGACAAAGTAAAACGTTTAAAAATGATTTTAAAGGGTTTAAAACATATTTGACAGCTTTGATCCTCTAGCCATCGTCTTAGAGCACTCAGCTAGCTTTTAGGGCAAATTAAAAAGTTTAAAAATGATTTGAAAGGGTTTAAAACATATTTGACAGCTTTGATCCTCTAGCCATCGTCTTAGAGCACTCAGCTAGCTTTTAGGGCAAATTAAAACGTTTAAAAATGATTTTAAAGGGTTTAAAACATATTTGGCTGCTTTGATCCTCTAGCCATCGTCTTAGATCACTCAGCTAGCTTTTAGGACAAAGTAAAACGTTTAAAAATGATTTTAAAGGGTTTAAAACATATTTGACAGCTTTGATCCTCTAGCCATCGTCTTAGAGCACTCAGCTAGCTTTTAGGGCAAATTAAAAAATTTAAAAATGATTTGAAAGGGTTTAAAACATATTTGACAGCTTTGATCCTTTAGCCATCGTCTTAGAGCACTTAGCTAGCTTTTAAGAAAACTTAAAAAATTTAAAAATGATTTTAAAGGGTTTAAAACTATTTTAAAAAGTATTTGACAGTTGGGATCCTCTAGCCATCGTCTAAGAGTACTCAGCTAGCTTTCAGAACAAGTCAAAACATTTTAAAATGATTTTAAAGGGTTTAAAACAATTTTAAAACATATTTGACAGCTGGGATCCTCTAGCCATCGTCTTAGAGCACTCAGCTAGCTTTTAGAACAACTTAAAACATTTTAAAATGATTTTAAAGGGTTTAAAACAATTTTAAGAAGTATTTGACAGCTGGGATCCTCTAGCCATCGTCTTAGAGCACTCAGCTAGCTTTTAGGACAATTTAAAACATTTTAAAATGATTCTAGAGGGTTTAAAACAGTTTTAAGAAGTGTTTGACAGCTGGAATCCTCTAGCCATCGTCTTAGAGCACTCAACTAGCTTTCAAGACAACTTAAAACATTTTAAAATGATTTTAAAGGGTTTAAAACAATTTTAAAAAGTATTTGACAACTGGGATCCTCTATCCATCGTCTTAGAGCTCTCAGCTAGCTTTCAGGACAAATTAAAACATTTTAAAATGATTTTAATAGAGTTTAAAATAGTTTTAAGAAACAATTATAACCCAGCCACTGTCGTATAATTATCTTCCTCTCTTGCAGGCTCCTGTGGACGAAAAGACTTCTGCAGTTAACGTCTCTCTATATATTTTTTAAAAAGTTCTATCGAATTTAACATTTTTGGAAATATATATATATAAAGAAAAAATATATATTTAAATTATATAGAAACTATCATTTAATACTAACACTTTAAAAAATAGAAAATAAAAATTATATTTTTTGAAATAACATTTAAAAATATTGTACCAAAACAAAAGAAATATCATGACGCCTTCAACCCAAATCTGGGTACAGAGGACCTGAAATTGCAGATAATTATCAATGAAAAACTAAAATCAAAGAATCTAACTTATTTTAATATTATTTTATAATTTTTATAAAAATATGCAAATATTCTAAAAATGTATAAATACCTATGTAATTATGAATATTATATGCACCCTATGTCAAAAGAAATATTTTGTAAATATGTTAAAATTATAAATAAAACAAATAATTTTTACACTAAAATTCCTGACGATATATATCCATTCACTCATCCATAATTTCATCCCTAATACGTCAACTTGCACCTCAATCCTAAAATGTTATTTCAACAGTGCGGCATGCATGTAAACCACTTCAAACTAGAGTGAAACCCCTGACGATATATCCATTCACCCATCCATAATTTCATCTCTAATACATCAACTTGCACCTCAATCCTAAAATATTATTTCAACAGTGCGGCATGCATGTAAACCACTTTAAACTAGAGTGAAACCCCTGACGATATATCCATTCACCCATCCATAATTTCATCCCTAATACATCAACTTGCACCTCAATCCTAAAATGTTATTTCAACAGTGCGGCATGCATGTAAACCACTTTAAACTAGAGTGAAACCCCTGACGATATATCCATTCACCCATCCATAATTTCATCTCTAATACATCAACTTGCACCTCAATCCTAAAATGTTATTTCAACAGTGCGGCATGCATGTAAACTAGAGTGAAACCCCTGACGATATATCCATTCACCCAACCATAATTGCATCCCTAATACATCAACTTGCACCTCAATCCTAAAATGTTATTTCAACAGTGCGGCATGCATGTAAACCACTTTAAACTAGAGTGAAACCCCTGACGATATATCCATTCACCCATCCATAATTTCATCCCTAATACATCAACTTGCACCTCAATCCTAAAATGTTATTTCAACAGTGCGGCATGCATGTAAACCACTTCAAACTAGAGTGAAACCCCTGACGATATATCCATTCACCCATCCATAATTTCATCCCTAATACATCAACTTGCACCTCAATCCTAAAATGGTATTTCAACAGTGCGGCATGCATGTAAACTAGAGTGAAACCCCTGACGATATATCCATTCATCTATCCATAATTTCATCCCTAATACATCAACTTGCACCTCAATCCTAAAATGTTATTTCAACAGTGCGGCACGCATGTAAACTAGAGTGAAACCCCTGACGATATATCCATTCACCCATCCATAATTTCATCCCTAATACATCAACTTGCACCTCAATCCTAAAATGTTATTTCAACAGTGCGGCATGCATGTAAACCACTTCAAACTAGAGTGAAACCCCTGACGATATATCCATTCATCCATCCATAATTTCATCCCTAATACATCAACTTGCACCTCAATCCTAAAATGTTATTTCAACAGTGCGGCATGCATGTAAACCACTTCAAACTAGAGTGAAACCCCTGACGATATATCCATTCACCCATCCATAATTTCATCCCTAATACATCAACTTGCACCTCAATCCTAAAATGTTATTTCAACACTGCGGCACGCTTGTAAACCGCTCCATACAAATCTCATATTCATTCACCCATCCATAATTCCATCCTTAATACATCAACTTGCACCTCAATCCTAAAATATTATTTCAACAGTGCGGCATGCATGTAAACCGCTCCATACAAATCACAAACTTACCAATGTTACCTGTCTTCCTACATTATTTAGTAAAAAATAAATATAACTACATTAATTTTTCATATAATTATTATTATCCTTTATATACATCTTTAATATTTACAAAATTGTTAATAACAATTGAACAGGGCAGATGACAAATATTTACATATAATTATTAATGAATCTATGGTACAAAAATTAAATCTTTTATCGGCAGTGATTGATGTGATTTTAGCTTTGTAATGTTGGCGTCTTGCATTTAAGTTTCATACAGGATATAAAAAATGCATCAAAAGATAAATTAACCTTTGATTTTTCATGATTATTTTATAAATTCTATTTGTCTTGTAATAAATATATTATTTAATTTATTCAATTTTAAATTTGATGTATATAGTATGCAGCGCGCATGCGCTCAAGTCAGAATTGATAGGTTGGAACTAGACGTTAAATCTATTCGACCTGAAGTTTGTACAAATTATAAATACGAAAAAATATTTACAACAAATCAAAATACAAATTTACTTTAAAACAATGTGTTGTAAATATCAACATATTTTATGCAATAATTTATTGAATTTAATAATTTAACCTACAATACAGAATATACTATTCTATATTGAATTTAATAAGCTAACTCCGAAAGTGAAATAACAATTTTTATTAATTTTAGCTCAAACTTATGAGTTATTTTGCAATTTATATGGACGAAGAACAAGACTTATGTATTACATATCATAGACTTGGATCTAAAGTGTAAATATGGCTCAAAGAATTACTGACTTGACGTTTACAAAAGTAGCATAACCTCAAATTTAACGTTGATATTTGTAGTGACTGTTTAATACCAATAATTGCGTTAATAACGGTTCTAAAATTATTTTTACATTAGAATAATTAATATTGTAGTTATTTATAAAATAATCATGAAATGTAACTAACAGATAATAATATAAACTGCATTTTTTAAATCATACATTTCTGAAACAGCCTGTATATATTATTATTTACAATTATTTAATATTAATTAATAATTACTTAAAAAATAATTATATAAGTAGCGAAATCAAGTTTTTTTTTCAAAATATATAAATCTAGTGTATATTTAGCGGCATTATAGACAAATATTACTAAAAAATAAAGGTGGTAATACTGTAATTTTATGTACATAGGAAAAGAAACCAGTTTTAACCGATAAGTATTTTTTTAGATGTTTTGAGCTGCAATTTATTTCTGAATGACTTTAGAAAAAAATGTTTCAAATAAAACTTGTAGAGAATAACATAAGCTTTGACTTTTATTTGAAGCATTTTTTTCTAAAGTCATTCATAATTGTTTGACAGTTGAAAATATACGAAGCATTAATATTTTTTAGATGTTTTGAGTTGTCAAACTATTCTGAAAGACTTTAGAAAAAATTGTTTCAAATAAAAATTGTAGACAATAAAGCAAGCTTTGACTTTAATTTGAAGCATTTTTTTCTAAAGTCATTCAGAGTTTTACAGCTGAAAGAATTTTTTTTACATTAATATTTTTAGATGTTTTGAGCTGTCAAACTATTCTGAAAGATTTTAGAAAAAATTGTTTCAAATAAAAGTTGAAGAGAATAAACCAAGCTTTGACTTTAATTTGAAGCATTTTTTTCTAAAGTCATTCAGAATAGTTTGACAGCTGAAAGCATTTTTTAATTTTAATATTTTTTAGATGTTTTGAGCTGTCAAACTATTCTGAATGACTTTAGAAAAAAATATTTCAAATAAAACTTGTAGAGAATAATATAAGCTTTGACTTTTATTTGAAGCATTTTTTTCTAAAGTCATTCAGAATAGTTTGACAGTTGCAAATACACGAAGCATATTTCTAACATTAATATTAAATATATTTAAATCATGATTATTTAAAAGATATAATAATATTAATAATAATATATCCCTTAAGTTACAAAAATATGATTAATTATTTTATGACATATTTCAAATTAAATAAATTATGATGACTCGCTACCTCGAAATAGAAAAATTGTGAAAAATTATTTTTTTCGTCTTTTTCCAGAGTTGACATTTTTAACCTCACTAATTTTAACTTTCATCAGCGATGGAACGAAACTTAATTTAGACTTTTTCGACTCCTTTTCGACGCCATTTTGTTTAGTAGTTCTCTTTTTTCCAGGGGAGACTTGTTTCTCAACATTCTTATCAGTATTATTCATATTTACAATAACAGACGTCTGGTTACTTTGAAATATTGAATCTTTATCACTTTCTAATATTTTCGAATCGGATATATCTAAATCTCGAGCTGCATCTAAAGCGGTTAAACCGAAAAAGTTTCTAACTTTCGGATCTGCTTTGTATTTTAAAAGTAAATTTATAACAAAATTGCAATTTAGTTCCACAGCGTGGAATAGGGCTGTACGGCCCGATTTTTCGTCGCGTAAATTCGGGTCTGCTCGGTTACGAAGCAGCATGTCGACCATTTCCGGTTTTGAGTCGATTGAAGCGATCATCAATGACGTCAGTCCTGGAAAGTAAGGTTAGGTTATTTTTTTGTACTTTGAGAGGCTGTATCTTTGAAACTAGACTAGATACGTACCTGGAAGTTACACATTTGGATTCAGGGAAGTTTTCTGTATATTTTAAGTACAAGTTTATTTAATTATTTTTAAAAATCTGATGTGGACAGCACATGACTTCCTTGTACGCGTATTAAACTATAGATATATTTTAATTGCACATATTTGACATTAAATCTTTAATTTTTTGTTCTAATCCATAACAAACTTAATTAAAAAAAAAACAAAAATATATCATTTTTACTTCCTTGTACGAAGTAAAGGAAGTATTGTAATCGCGAAAATTTTCGGTTCTCAGATTTCAACGGAAATAGGTATTTTGGTCATCCCTGAATCCAAAAATATATCAGTGCCACACCCAGTGATGGGTAAAAGGCGTGATGATATATTTATTTATTTTCTGAATCCATTTTGACTAATTTCGTCGTGCCGTCTGTACGTACGTATGTATCTCGCATAACTCAAAAACGGTAAGCCGTAGAAAATTTAAACTTTATATTTCGGACAGTTATAACATCTAGTTGTGCACCTCCCTGTTTGGTCATTATACAACTACCGGAAGTGGTACTTTACTTGAAGCCTATAATAGATTTTCATGAAAAACTATATTCAAATATAATTTAAAACTTTTCAAATTTGGTTTATAAGACTACTATATCAATAGAAATAACATAATAGATTTTGGTTACAATAGACTAACCGGAAGTGGCACATTACATGAAGCTGCTAACAGTTTTCCTTGAAAAAAATGGTATTATTTTAATTTTAGAAATGAATGCTGCAAATAAAAGTTTTAGAGAATTAAATTCTGCGTCTAGCACATTAAGAATTTTTAAATTAGCTTTTTGCATAAGCGAGATATCTAAATTTAAATATTATATATTTTTAGATTTTTAAAATAAATTAAGTTTGCTATGGATTAGAACAAAAAATAAAAGATTTAATGTCAAATATGTGCAATTAAAAAAATATCTATAGTTTAACACGCGTACAAGGAAGTCATGTGGTGTCCACATCAGATTTTTAAATTTAGATATCTCGCTTATACAAAATGCTAATTGAATAATTGTTAATGTGCTAGACGCAGAATTTATTTTATTTGCAGCATTTATTTCTAAAATCTAAATAATACAATTTTTTTCAACTGTTAGCAGCTTCATGTAATGTATCACTTCCGGTTAGTCCATTTTAACCAAAATCTATTATGTTATTTCTATTGATATAGTAGTCTTATAAACCAAATTTGAAAAGTTTTGGATGATATTTGAATATAGTTTTTCATCTATAATTCAAGTAAAGCAGCACTTCCGGAAGTTATATAATGACCAAAAAGGGAGGTGCACAACTAGATGTTATAACAGTCCTAAATACCTTAACTTTCTACGGCTTACCGTTTTTGAGTTATGCGAGATACATACGTACGTACAGACGGCATGACGAAATTACTCAAAATGGATTCAGGGAGGGCCAAAATGCGTATTTCCGCTGACATCTTAAAACCGAATTACAATTTACTTACTTATTTAATTACTTCGGACAAGCAAGTAAAAATAGGTTTTTTATGAGCATAATTGAGAGTTTCACTTTTTTTGTTTCTAAAAAACGTACCTTTCAAAATAATTTAATAAACTTATAACTAAAATATAGAAAAAACTGTCAGGAATCCAAATTTGTAAGTTCCAAGTCCGTATCTCGTATAGTTTCCAAGATACAGGCCCTGAAAGTGCAGCAAATTTACCTTCATCATTTTTTCGATTGATTTCTTTGACCGGATCTTGTAAATATTTAATAAGTATTTCAAGGACAAAATGTGTACTATTTATGACCGCTAAATGGATTAAATTATTCCCTTCATTGTCTAAAATATTTGGTGACGCCCCATTTCCCAACAGGGTTGATATTATTTCGATGTTACAGTTATTTGAAACGGCTATTTGTAAAGCAGTCTAAAATGAAATAAAAAATATGTTAGGGGGTTGTCAGTCATATTTAATACGTTTTAGGGGAAAATGCTTCAAATAAATGTTGTAGATGGTGAAATTGTCTACAACTTTTATTTCAAGTATTTCGCCCTAAAACAATGAACAAAGGCCTGACAACAAAATATATACTACTTTGTTCAAGTTGCATCATATATTATGCTTGTCAATTGTTTATCAATTATTTTAGGAAAAATGCTTCAAATAAAAGTTGTAGAGGGTGAAATTGTCTACAACTTTTGTTTGAAGCATTTCTCCCTAAAACAATTAATAAACGCTTGACAACAAAAAATATACTACTTTGTTCAAGTGGCAATATATATTTTTACTCGTCAATTGTTTATCAATTATTTTAGGGAAAAATGCTTCAAATAAAAGTTGTAGAGGGTGAAATTGTCTACAACTTTTATTTAAAGCATTTCTCCCTAAAACAATTAATAAAGGGTTGACAACAAAAAATATACTACTTTGTTCTAGTGGCAATATATATTTTTACTTGTCAATTGTTTATCAATTATTTTAGGAAAAAATGCTTCAAATAAAAGTTGTAGAGGGTGAAATTGTCTACAACTTTTGTTTGAAGCATTTCTCCCTAAAACAATTAATAAACGCTTGACAACAAAAAATATACTACTTTGTTCAAGTGGCAATATATATTTTTACTCGTCAATTGTTTATCAATTATTTTAGGAAAAAATATTTCAAATAAAAGTTGTAGAGGGTGAAATTGTCTACAACTTTTATTTCAAGCATTTCTCCCGAAAACAATTAACAAAGACTTGACAACAAAAAATATACTACTTTGTTCAAGTGGCAATATATATTTTTACTCGTCAATTGTTTATCAATTATTTTAGGAAAAAATATTTCAAATAAAAGTTGTAGAGGGTGAAATTGTCTACAACTTTTATTTCAAGCATTTCTCCCGAAAACAATTAACAAAGACTTGACAACAAAAAATATACTACTTTGTTCAAGTGGCAATATATATTTTTACTCGTCAATTGTTTATCAATTATTTTAGGAAAAAATATTTCAAATAAAAGTTGTAGAGGGTGAAATTGTCTACAACTTTTATTTCAAGCATTTCTCCCGAAAACAATTAACAAAGACTTGACAACAAAAAATATACTACTTTGTTCAAGTGGCAATATATATTTTTACTCGTCAATTGTTTATCAATTATTTTAGGAAAAAATGCTTCAAATAAAACTTATAGAGGGTTAAATTGTCTACAACTTTTATTTGAAGCATTTCTCCCTAAAACAATTGGTTAACGTTTGACGGCTAGTTAAATTCGATGTTTCTTACCTGTCCTGAATTATTTTCAACATCTAACGAAATTTTTCGTATTCTTAGAGCAAAGATTTGTCGTTTTAAAACCCTTAAATTATTTTCCAAGACTGCGTTATGTATAGGCCTAAAAATTACAAAATTAAATTAACCAAAATTATAACAGTAACTAAATAAGTACATACATACATAACATCACGCTATATCCCATTAAATGGGGTAGCACGAACCCGTCAACATTCTCATCCTGACACACGATACTCGTTTCACAACCAAAATCCATCATCACGCAACAAACATCCATCCATTCGCTCCTGTACACCTGTTTCGTAAATCTTCACTTACGCCCACTTCTCTAACAACGAATCTATAAAGAAATGAAGGCAGCATCGCCTGCGCTTGTTTAAAAATACATTTAACACAATTGCAGTTACACACTGTATAGTAAAAACAGACAATGAATTTAAAAATAAGAAAGGAAGGGAGTATTTCCCTGCGTTTGTTTTTGAAACTGAATTCCACACAATTTCAGGTAAACACTCGAAAAATCTAAAATCAAGAATCATACGCTTGTCTTCATTCATCATATTTATCCCGCAATTAATTCCTATCCTGACACACCACTTTTGCTTCAACCACATTCATAATTCAATGCAAGTAAACACTGAATAAGTAAACTAATTCATTTAGAAGCTGAATCTATTATTTTGAACTTTTATTTAAAACATTTTCTTTTGTAAAGTAATCAAAGAAAGCCATAGTAGCATTTTGTTATTTGTTTAACCTACAATTTCAATCAATCTATCATTCATTAAATATTTTATCAATTTAAATCAATAATATAAATAATAGATGAATCATTAATTTGTGAATTATTATTTAATATATATTTTCCTTGAAATTTTGATAGATGATTCATTTTTTCGTTATGACATATTACGAAAATATTTGTAATAATATAAGAATGTTAAATATTTTTAAGTTATCAAGAATATTTTGTCTTCGTATGACTGTCAACTGTTTTAAAATAAGATAAGTTGATTAAAAAATGTGAAAATTTAAAGTTTTCTTTAATAAATGTAAAATAAATAAATAAATATATCATCACGCCTTTTACCCATTACTGGGTGTGGCACTTTGCCTAAGCAGATCTCGGTAAGTGATATATTTTGTCAATTTATAATCGTGACAGTAAAAAATATAGAATAGTTATCAAATAAAAATAAATTATGATTTTTGTAACAGACTGTATCGGCTGTAAAGTCCGCACTGTGACGTCACTGCCTGGGAAGTACAAATATATACAGGGTGTTGGTCGTGACAACAGAAAAAAATATTTTTATAGTTTCCTACTTTACTTATTATTTTAAAAAGTTTTAAATAAATGTTGTATAAAATTCTACATTTACAATGAATAAACTGAATTAATAATGTTGCATGCTTTATAACGACAGAAATTACATTGAAAATTAGTTTGAAAATAGGGGTAGCCTTGCTTGGAAATGAAACAAAATTAAATTGTATCTGTCAGTAGAAAAATATTCCTTGTGTCATGAATGTATTGCCAGTAGTTATTTATTAGTCTTGAATTTAAGTGAATTATAAGAAACAATGTTGGATAATTAGTGAATTAGTGAAAGAAATGAATGTGTTAAGTTGTATTATTGTATTTATTTGCGGGTTCGAACCCTCACAGGCCAATTCCTTCAATACACACAATTCAAAATACAAATAAAATATGGGTCAGTGTTGCATCCATGCCACAGTTGCAGATCATTCAGAGTTTATTCTGTATTCAATTTCAAATACAATCAAGACATTTCATTGATAATAACAAAACACTACGCTCCTTTTCAGGACCATCAACACTTTTACAAACTTTTACCACAATTTATCATAAACATTATTCAATTTTGTTTCATTTCCAAGCAAGGCTACCCCTATTTTGAAGCTAATTTCTGTCGTTATAAAGCATGCATTAATTCTGTTTATTGATTGTTAATATAGAATTTTATACAACATTTATTTAAAGCTTTTTCAAATAATAAGGCAAGCAGAAAATTATAAAAATATTTTTATAAATTATGTAAAAATTACTATTAATAAAATAGAAATTATTAAAAGTACATTTAGTACTGAATTATTTAGCTTTTTAAATGTTGTGACGTCATCAGTACTTCAAGTGGTACCAAAACATTTAGTGCAACACTCAAAATGTTCAAAAATAATTAAATCGCAAAACAAAATTAAATATCGTAACTTCAAGAAAAAAAATACAAATCGTTTGAGAACCACTGGTTGAATATAGGATTTTAAAAAAATTACTAATAAATTAGTCTTTTATTCCTAATCATTTTATGTAAGTAACATTTTTTTCTAAATTTATTAATTCGCCCACAAATAATTGTTTTTAGTAAAATATCTTGTTATGTTGAGAATAAACATGTTTTCATGTACATTCCATAAAAAAAACAAAAAACTTACTTCTGTCCTAAAAAATCGAAGGTCGCACAATCCTTCAAGTCAATAAACAATTGTTTTTTCAGTGCTTCTTCCCCAGTAGGGGCTTGAGAAATTTCTTTCTCTTTCACAACTATATTTTTCGACATGTCAATTAAATTAGTTTTTTTCATATCGTCTAATCCAGAACTGTATTTAGGAGTACTTAGCACGTATTCAAGTAAATTTGTAATATTAGGAAGGTCTTCAAAACTTGGTGTTGGACTAGGCATATACACTTCAGTTTGGACTGCAATATCTTTTGAATTGACTATATTTTCAGTTTGTGTTTGACAGTCAACATATATAGGTATCTTAATATCCTCTAGAACAGGTTTAGAGCCACTGTTTTTATCTGGAGATTCGGTTAGAGCTTGTAGAATTTTCGAGAAATTAGGCATTTTATTGTCACTGGCATTATTTTGCATATCGTCTTTCTCATCTGTCAAATCAATCACTTGTGGGGTACACTGTTTTGGAACCTCTGTATAGATTATTCGTGGAGGAGGTGACGGAGGTATCGCCTCAACTTTCGAGGGCGTAAAGTATTTTTGTGATTTATTTAAATCGGTTATTTTCATATATCCAGTGTTTGGTAAATTCTGAATTAAATTTTTACATTGAGAAGCTTGATCTAGTTTGAGTGCCACTGATTTATTGTCACTGTTTAATAAATTGTTTTTAACACGCACTGTTTTTAATCCATCTTTATTGATGTTAAAAAAAATTGGTTGTTTTTTATTATTTAAAACACACTTATTCACGTTTAGGACTGCTGGTTTGATGGTGTTGGTCTCCTGGTTGAGTACCACTGGAGTTGACTTCGGTATGATAGTTACAGATTTGCCCGCCAGGTTTTTAATAATAAATACACGGTTGCTTGTAGAAGGCGCTGACGCGACTGTTGTCGATGCGCTTATGTTTGGAACAAGTGACGTACTGACTATTTTTGTTGAGGAAACACTTGAAGGTAGTTCCCCCTCCTTGAAAGCTGTTATTTTATCTTTATTATCGGGTATTTTTACATTGTTATCAAGTATGTCATGATTTGTATTTTTTATTAACACAACGTCTAATGTTTTTTCATTTTTGTTAATTTTTTCTGATGATTCGACATTATTTTCACTTGTTTTATTATTATTATCTTCAGGTAATATAATTTTTTTATTGTTGTCTTCAGTTGTTGGTTTTGTACTGTTGGTGCTACTGTCTGGCGAGTTAGATCTTTGTCGATTTTTATTTAATTTTTGGTTTTTTTCTAAATTACTGCATTTTTCAACAGAAATAATTTTTTTTTGAGATTCTTTTTTATCTGCAGGTATTTTTTTATTTTTATCATTTTGAGGTAAACATTTGGGTTTGTTCGGAATTATCGTACGATTTTTTTTTTGTATATTCATCATATTATTTGAGCTAAAATTAAAAAATATATATGTAGTTTTTTTGAAATATCTCAAAAATGAAAGGCACAAAAAATATTTTAATTTACAGGCGTAAAGAGGGCTTTAGTACCTACAATTTTTCTTTGAAACTTTTTTTTCTATCTATCACTATTTAAGAATGAAAAATATTTGAAAATTTTCCATATTTTCCCACATATCTAATTTTTTCAAAAAATATATACGCCGTTAAATTGGTCTAATAATGTAACAACTTTTATCCAATTTAACTCTTACAGTTTTCGAGATATCAGTGCCCCTCCCCCACCCCTCATATACGACACACCTTGTATATACATTTATAATTACTGATAAACTAAAATTTCAAAATAAATTCGTCGAATTTTATTTAATGGTTTAAAAGTATGCTAAAATGATAAATTCATAAACAGGGGTGTAAGAATGCAAGTCTACAGTGTAATACTGTCTTTACAAACAAAATAATCGGACGATTTTATAAAACCAACATTTATTTTAACAGTAAAAATAATTTAAAAATTGCTAGAATATTTTTATTTATTTATTTATAATAAATATTTGAGGTAACAAAATAAATGCATCCTAATGTGTAGTACTGGCTTTAAAGATTATATATTATAATTAAACAATAGATATAATACAATGTAGTTTATTGTATTGTTGTAATCAATTTGATTTTTAATCAAAATCTCAAAATTAACTTACAATTGTAACCTGTAATTTAATACTGCCTTTACAACAAGGTTTATTGATCAATAAGTCAAATTAAAACATAGTTTCAATATAGCATATATCAATTGTAATCATATTTCAATTGTTGCAATCAATTTATCTACATCTCAAAATTATTCTTAAAATCATGACCAACTATTAAATACTGGCTGTACATAAAGGTATATTTACCTTATTTTAAAGAAAGTGGCACTTGATAAATGTGGTAAACACTCAATAAAACTAGATTAAACCGTGCTATTTTAATCAGACACTTATTCAGGGGCTTCCCCTAATTTTGCAATGATTTACGCTGTATTTTCAACAATAAAACCACAAAAATAATGATTTTTAAAACCACAAACTTAGATAGTATTTATGATAAAGTTTTCACAGTAAATTAGTACACAATTTGGTTATCTGATATGTTAGAGTCAGGTTAGTTCATTCTACGACGTGACAAAAACTAAAAACCACTTTTAAATGATTGAAATGTACTTACATTTTATCCATATTCTTATATTTACACTAAATATTGTTTAATTATGATTATTTTATATGTTTCATATCTGATATCAACACAGGGTAATTCCCCTTAGTTCAACTATACTAAAATGACATTTCAACAAGGCTTACACGCTTTAACTAGTTACGACTTACGTCGTATAGTTCTTCTTACTTGTTTCGAGTGAATACCCGCCAGAATATGGTACGTATGTCGACAAAGCGCCACCAAAAACGAATGTTATGCGGATGAAATGGTAACTAAACTGACAATTTAAATTTATGTTTAAAATTTATTAGTAGAGCTGATTGCAAAATGACAAGTTTATCAAATAATATAAAATAATTGTTATTTGTTATGAATTTGTAATTTATAAATAGAGGTTTTCAAAATGAATAATATATTTTTATTTGTCATTGACTGGAGCGACCGAGGGACTTCACGGACAAATAGTGAACTACCTAATATAAAATAAAATTAGTTATTTTTAGAAAATGTAGCTAACAGTTTAATAATCTAGGCAACGAAATAAACAAGATTTTTTTAAATTAACAATATTTTTATTTAAATGAACAATAATTTTGTAGTACTAAAAAAATTGCGGGAAAAAATTAAACTAATTTGAAACTATATAATTCTTTTTCAAAATATGTATGTTAGTTTGGTAACCTAGGTAACAAGCTACACAACAAAATTTGACAGATTTTTGTTTAATGAGAATAAATATTAGTTGTGTTTAAAGGACATTGCGGTGAACTAATTTTAAACTGTTTAAGCCGTCTAGAAAATATGGTTGATTGTTAAGTAACCTAGACAACGAAGTAAACTACAAACATTTTGATAGATTCTGTTTTAAAATGAATACAAATTTATTAATAGCACTGACATCAACGGGTAAAAATTGAACTAATTAAAAAATATGTATAAGTAACTTAAGCAACGTATTAAACAACAAAATTGTGTTAGATTATTTTTTTAAATGAAATAAATAAATAAATATATCACCACGCCTTTTACTCATTACTGGGTGTGGCACTTTGCCATAAGCAGATCTCAGTAAGTGATATATTTTTTCGCTTGAAATGCGGTTACCAGCCTTCAAATCACGGCCCCCAAAGATATTAGTGGAGGGAGAGTCACAGGGGTAGATTTAAATTGGTGAAAATTGTTTGTCGGCTGTGGGGATCGAACCAGGGTTCTCAAGATCCACAGGCCGACTCGATACCACTGAGCCACCTACCCCATATTTTTTTAAATGAAATAAATAAATAAATATATCACCACGCCTTTTACTCATTACTGGGTGTGGCACTTTGCCATAAGCAGATCTCAGTAAGTGATATATTTTTTCGCTTGAAATGCGGTTACCAGCCGTCAAATCACGGCCCTCAAAGATATTAGTGGAGGGGGAGTCACAGGGGTAGATTTAAATTGGTGAAAATTGTTTGTCGGCTGTGGGGATCGAACCAGGGTTCTCAAGATCCACAGGCCGACTCGATACCACTAAGCGTTTGAGAAACTAATTATTTTTGTTTATAAATAAAAAAATTGTATTTGAAATGATAATAAATAATTTAAAAATTAGTTTAATATTTAATAAAATTTGTATATTTCAAAAGAATACCCGTGTTTCAGTGGCGTACCATAATATTTATTTAGGAAGGGCATATTAATTTGAAATATTACAAAATATATATACTCATTACCGGATGTGGACTTGTAATGCGCGTGAGGTGCAATTACCAGCCGTCAAATCTCGCCCCCCTTCAAAGATGTTACTGGAGGGAAATTATATTGTATCAATTATTATTGAAACAAAAATGTAATTAATATTAGAGCCAATCAGATTGCGCAAAATACCTCGTGTTTCTAAGGGGCGTGACCTATAAATACGCTTCAAATAAATGTTCTAGTTTTACGATCAAATGGGCGGTGCCTAGATAATATTTAGATACTTTATCAAATAACAAATACCAGATAATATTAGAAGAAAAAATAGTTGAAGTTGCTGTTTCCTGTTTGATTCACAAGAATTATTAAGGTAAATGTCAGCACCCAATTCTGGGTAAAACAGCTCGACAAACATATGATATAAAAATATATACTGTTTCATCCGTCAGTATGGTGGTGTGGATAGCAATACGGAATTCGAATCCGGAGATTCCGAGTTCGAATCGCACTCAAGCTAAAAATGAACTACTACACTGCGGCTCGGTGAGTGCGGACCCTGTACTGTAATTGGGATTAAGTTCCTGTTGTACAGCGTAACATACATAAATATGTAATAAGTAATTTGTTTTATATTAAAATTAAAAATTAATAATTGACCTAACAAATTGTAAAAATATATTTTCAATTACAGGGCAAAAAGTTATTTTTTGCACGGCGTGCAATAATAGTAGATAGTAAAAGTGTTTAAAATGAATTAAAATTAACTTTTCTATCGACTATAGCGGTCGTAAAGTAGCCTTTAATAGCTGCCAAAAAGACATATTTTTATGGCTGTTAAAAGATACGTAAAGTTACTTTTTATGTATTTGCTGTTTGAAAGTATCCTTTTTATAATCATGCGAAAAGTACGGCATTATGTATTCATTTTTTGTCATGTTAATAATATCAAATTGTTGATTGTTTTCCTTCAATTTACTTAAATCAATTAATAATTATTGTATTATTCTTTATTTACAGTTGTAGAAAAAAGGTTGTTTGTATTTCCCGGGCGAAATTATTGTTTTCTGGCAAGTTTGAATGACTTTTTTTTATCATTTTTCATACTTAATACAAAAATAATTATTTTTGTTTGTTTTAATAAATTTAAAAAATAAATAAATAAATATATCATCACGCCTTTTATCCATTACTGGGCGTGGCACTCTGCCGGAGCAGATCTCGGTAAGTAAATGTTGTTCTTTATTTATACTTTGGCTTAAATAAAATATATTTTTAATTCGTTCTCCTAGATTTTAATTTTTCTACTAGTCTAATAGATAACTAAAAACACAAGATTATAATTTAATTTATTATTTTATAAGTAAATTCTTGAAATTACATAACTAGAGACAAAAATTGGAATAAACTCGGATTTAAATTAAATAGTTTATGTAACAAAATTCACCTAAGTTTATAAGTCCCAGGTTCAAATCCTAGCAATAGTTATTTTATAATACCCAGTAATGGGTAAAAAACTTGACGATATATCCATTTTATTTTTAATTCAAAAACAGCGATATAAATACATATTTAAATGCCCCACTTGCGACGCCAATGTCCCTGAACAAATGAACATCAATGTCAACAACACCGTCATCTGTTTCAACACATTGTGAAACAAAAGCCTATCACATGTTTATTACGTATATATTTGAACGATATTTTAGTAATTATTAAAATATATCAATTAATTTTTGATATTATTTTACAATATTTATTTATTTATATACGACTAACTAATAATATTATCATTATATATGCGTTTTTTGCTATATTAATCCCGCCGGGAATAATGAGTCGGAAATAATGTTCATTATTCCCGCTCGTGAACCAATCAAAATGCTTAAAACATGGATCATTGTTTTATTGTGCCATCGGAACAGTGTTGCCATAGCGACTCATATTTAAATTAAACATGCTCGTTGCTAAGTTCACTGTTGTTTACGAATCGGAAACAAACAAAACGAAATCATCGTTGAGAAGTTGTCAAAAACGGTCTTGCAAATTGTGTTAAATTATTGTGTTTAACTGTAATTGAAAAAATGGACAGTGTTACAGAAGACAGTATATCTTCTACACCACCAGAAATAACGAAAATCGCTGATGCTACTACATATGGTTTATTACCGCAAAAGTCTAAAAATTTCTATGACAAAGCATACCAAAGTTTTATGGACTGGCGTATTAAAATGAAGACAAATTCGTATTCAGAAAATGTATTGTTGGCACATTTTACTGAATTAGGTGAAAAATACAAATCATCTTCATTATGGTCTTTTTACTCCATTTACTCATTTCAATTAGATGTAAATTTATTAGGTAAATAGATGTAAAATTAATAGATAATAAATAATATAAAAAATGAGTAATTTTTATTAAATTAGTCGTATATTAAGTATAGTATACTACTCGCTATAATGGCTATTATTACCTCGGATGATTACAACCCTTGCAAACTTTATCCTCGGGAATAAGAGCATCCATTATAGCGTCGTTGTATAATATACTATTATTAATTTGTTACTTTGTACAACAGGAACTTAATCCCAATTAATTAATTAATTAATGGAAGAATTCAAATACGGCAGAATTTTTAGTTTTATATTAAGTTCAGTAACTTTTGCTAGTGCAGCGATTGTTCTACCTATTGGACCACGATTGTGTATTTTGAAATGTATTTTATGTATTTCTAATATAAATAAATTAAACAATAATTGTATTATAGGTACTATTATTGTAACAATTATTTGATTAATTAAATTAAATGTTATTAAAAGACAAATAAAATGCTTCATTTGTAACAAGAGAACGAGAAATGTATTGTAACCTAGGCAACCGTTTGATTATTTTGACCTTTAAACAATAATTTAAAAATTGAATTGAAGACTATAAATTAAACTATGAAATTACTTTTAATTTTTGGGTAGATATGGAAAATTCGAGTCAAAAATGACAAGATGTAAGAATATAATTTATCACTTTTGACATTGAGCTGCCTGTTTATACGAATAAAAGTATTCAAAATTATTTTGATTTGTATGGAGCGGTTTACATGCTTGCCGCACTGTTGAAATAACATTATAATTTACTCGTAACATCTGTTTTTAGAACGGAAACGTAGTAGAATGAATTAAGATAAATTATAATATGATAAGTATGGGTTGTAAGTGAAAGTTTGTGATTTGTATGGAGCGGTTTACGTGCATGCCGCACTGTTGAAATAATATTTTAGGATTGAGGTGCAAGTTGATGTATTAGGGATGAAATTATGGATGGGTGAATGAATATGAGATTTGTATGGAGCGGTTTGCATGTATGCCGCACTGTTGAAATAACATTTTAGGATTGAGGTGCAAGTTGATGTATTAGGGATGAAATTATGGATGGGTGAATGAATATGAGATTTGTATGGAGCGGTTTGCATGTATGCCGCACTGTTGAAATAACATTTTAGGATTGAGGTGCAAGTTGATGTATTAGGGATGAAATTATGGATGGGTGAATGGATATATCGTCAGGGGTTTCACTCTAGTTTGAAGTGGTTTACATGCATGCCGCACTGTTGAAATAACATTTTAGGATTGAGGTGCAAGTTGATGTATTAGGGATGAAATTATGGATGGGTGAATGGATATATCGTCAGGGGTTTCACTCTAGTTTGAAGTGGTTTACATGCATGCCGCACTGTTGAAATAACATTTTAGGATTGAGGTGCAAGTTGATGTATTAGGGATGAAATTATGGATGGGTGAATGAATATGAGATTTGTATGGAGCGGTTTGCATGTATGCCGCACTGTTGAAATAACATTTTAGGATTGAGGTGCAAGTTGATGTATTAGGGATGAAATTATGGATGGGTGAATGAATATGAGATTTGTTTGAAGTGGTTTGCATGTATGCCGCACTGTTGAAATAACATTTTAGGATTGAGGTGCAAGTTGATGTATTAGGGATGAAATTATGGATGGGTGAATGGATATATCGTCAGGGGTTTCACTCTAGTTTGAAGTGGTTTACATGCATGCCGCACTGTTGAAATAACATTTTAGGATTGAGGTGCAAGTTGATGTATTAGGGATGAAATTATGGATGGGTGAATGAATATGAGATTTGTATGGAGCGGTTTGCATGTATGCCGCACTGTTGAAATAACATTTTAGGATTGAGGTGCAAGTTGATGTATTAGGGATGAAATTATGGATGGGTGAATGAATATGAGATTTGTATGGAGCGGTTTACATGCATGCCGCACTGTTGAAATAACATTTTAGGATTGAG
This sequence comes from Pterostichus niger, assembly GCA_947425015.1. Taxonomy (NCBI): domain Eukaryota; kingdom Metazoa; phylum Arthropoda; class Insecta; order Coleoptera; family Carabidae; genus Pterostichus; species Pterostichus niger. Next base: position 2,346,478 of record OX380351.1, on the reverse strand, counting down.
GTGCAAGTTGATGTATTAGGGATGAAATTATGGATGGGTGAATGGATATATCGGATCACTCTAGTTTGATTTGAAAATGTTAGCTAAATATATCTCAAATTATATTATAATTATTTCTATTTTATACTCATCTAAATATATCTATGACAATTTCATTCACGTTTTTAACATAAATTACAATAATCTTACTTTTATGATTCAAGTAACGTCTGTGATTTGTATGGAGCGGTTCCATTTACAAACGAAAATACTTATTTATGCGACTAGTCTTAAAAGTGGCACTTTATTGCACGAGTACAAGACACTGATTAAGTTTCAACTAATTATTATATTTTAAACATCAAAAATTATGCCACGCTTTATTAGTATCTATTTAATAGATCTGGATATGCTGGTTGAATTAAAGACGCCATTAAGTCAATTTAAGACGTCTTAAATTAAAATAAAAAGACAAAAAATGCAATAAAGACGTCTTAATTTGAAATAAGAAAGATTAAAAATGCAATAAAGACGTCTTAAATTGATATAAAGACGACTAAAAAATGCAATAAAGACGTCTTAAATTGAAATAAAGACGACTAAAATGCAATATACGTCTTAAATTGAAATAAAGACGACTAAAAATGCAATAAAGACGTCTTAAATTAAAAACAGACGACTAAAAATGCAATAATGACGTCTTAAATTGAAATACAGACGACTCAAAATGCAATAAAGACGTCTTAAATTGAAATACAGACGACTCAAAATGCAATAAAGACGTCTTAAATTGAAATAAAGACGACTAAAAATGCAATAAAGACGTTTTAAATTGAAATAAAGACGACTAAAAATGAAATAAAAACGTCTTAAATTCATAGAATTTATTTTTCCCATTACATAGATAAAAATAAAAATGTAGAAGTCTTTAATTTTATTTAAGATGTCTAAAAATGTTTTAAATTAAATTAGAGTCGTCTTAAATTGAATTAAAAATGTATGTAATTCGGTAAGCATGTCCCAAAAAAATTATTAAATAAAAACAAGTATGGCATGCAATTAAAAACATTTATTTTATAGGTTGCTAAGTTACATTATTTGTTGCTGCATTTGTCAAAACTTCAGAATTACAATAAAAGAAACACAATTGAAAATTTCATAAAAGTTATACATTTAAAAAATACCTTTAAAGAAGATTGAATTAAAAAATGTATAATAATATGATTTTTGAAATCATGATCAAGTATTATTTGAATAACTTTATTCTCTTATCAGAAGTGTGTTAGCATTATGATAAGATTAGAGATTACGCCGAAAACTTAACGAAATTCTTCGAAATTCACCGTATAACAAGAATTTACAGTCAATTCTTAAAATTATAATAATCTTCAAATACTCCGTGGATTTTGATGTCTGGCTAGACTTCTAGAATTTATTTTGAAAAAAATGTCTTAAAAAATAAATAATGATTAAAAAAATATATACATATATACCGGGAGTTTTTCTTATCAGTAAACATAGGGATATATCATTACCATAGTTACAGTTAAAAAGTTTGACAGCAATACATTAGAGCGTTTATTTTAAAGGTAAACATAGGGAAAATAATATTTTCAGCAATGCATTGAAGTGTAATAGTCTATAGTCTAAAAGAAACATTTTAAGTTTAAACAAATTAAATGAATTTTAATTACTTTAAATTACATTAACTAAACGTTAGGTATAAATTTAGAACCTCAAAACAATCCAAAAGTTCTTTTGTGTAGAGGTTTGTTCGCAAATTCTTCGTTTAAGAGCTCGTACATACAAATCATGACAATTTTGGGTTGAACCAGTTCAAAAATCGAAAATTATTAAAATGTGGCTCTATATAATTCAGACCACGAGAAATAGAATGGCGCAAGGCGCATCTTCATATCTTTTTTAGTTTTTGAGTTACAGCGATTTTTGACTTTTTTTTAGCTCAACTTTGAAAGCCAATAACTCAAAAACTAAAAGAGATATTGAAATGCGGTTTGAACGAGTGTATTTCTCGTGCGCTACTTAACATGTACAAGTATTTTGAAAATTTTGAAATTTTTCAAATTTATTTCAAAATTTTTCTTCCTCAATATTTGAAAAACTTGAAAAGATAATGAAAATCTGAAAACACCAGTGAATTTCTCTCGTAAAAATAGATAGGTATGCAAATTTTTACAACAAAATTCGCACGGATAAATTTTTTATTATAAAAAAACGAAAAATTCGAAAAAACACCAAGGGGTACCCCTTAAGAAATCTTCAAAAAACGGCCATTTTCGATATTTTGTAATAAAAAATGTATCCGTTCGAATTTTCAGAAAAAAATTTGCATACCTATGTATTTTCACGCGAGAAATTCACTAATGTTTTCATATTTACATTATCTCTTCAACTTTTTGAAATATCGACAAAAGAAAATTTCGAAAAAAATTCAAAATTTTTTAAATTTTCAAAATACCGATACAAGTTAAGTAGTGCACGAGAAATACTCTCGGTCAAACCGCATTTCAATATCTCTTTTAGTTTTTGAATTATGGCGTCTCAAAGTTGAACTTTAAAAAAAGTCAAAAATCGTTGTAACTCAAAAGATATTGAAACGAGTGCATTTCTCGTGCTCTGAACTATATAGAAACATATTATAAAATTTTTGACTTTTTGAACTGGTTCAACCAGAAATTCACATCTGCATGTTTATATGTCAAAATTTTGGTCATTCATGAACATGGCAGCTCTGCAATAGCAGATCCTAATAAACTACACATTTTAAGCCGTGAAGTACAGTAACCAGTTGTCAAATCACAACTACCAAAAAAGAAAATTTTATTTAGTTTAAATAGGAATTTTAATTCAATAACTGTTCAAAATTACCCCCATTTACCTGTAAACAATAGCCTAAACGATTATAAAATGAATTTATAGCATGATTTATTTGCTCTGGAGGAATCTCATGCGATACAACACTAATTCTACGTTTTAATTGTTCTACACTCATTCTACCACCATTATAAAATTTACATGTAAACCACTTGAAACTAGAGTGAAACCCCTGACGATATATCCATTCACCCATCCATAATTTCATCCTTAATACATCAACTTGCACTTCAATCCTAAAATGTTATTTCAACAGTGCGGCACACATGTAAACCGCTCCATACAAATCATAATTTTTTTCACAGTATTCATACATAATATATATAATATTTCCATTGTCATTTTATATTTTACGCGTTATTATTATTTTTTATCTTCATACATACAAACTCTTTACAATAGGATGTTACATGCCGTATTTTTTTTGTGAATCCCAGTCAATATTATCTATTTTATCAATATATCACTGATTACATTTTCTTCAAATATATTTCATAACAATTGTAATTCCCTAGTACATACGTTGCACATTAAATCTCGGTGTAAAAATGTACTCATCGATTGAAAATATAACAACAAAGACAATATTAATTGTCATCCAACACTTGGTGAAACAAGGTTTAATAAAAAGTATAAAATAAACACTTGGCTATGTTTCACAAAATTCAGCCTCCAAGTCACCTTATGAGGGCATCGTCAGAGGTCACGTGAAGAAGCTGTGTGACGAAGAACTGTGCCAGCAGAGAATAAGATCTCTAACTAACAGGTAAGATGACATGAGAAGTTCTGTGGAACAGGTCATGCCATCTACCGAAAAAAAGGAAAAGCTACGCAATAGCAATTTAAATAACAACAAAGACAATATTAATTGTCATCCAACACTTGGTGAAACAAGGTTTAATAAAAAATATGAAATAAACACTTGGCTATGTTTCACAAAATTCAGCCTCCAAGTCACCTTATGAGGGCATCGTCAGAGGCTGGTCAGCACAGTTAGTAACGCTCTTATTAGAGCTCATCAGTATGGTATAACTCACTTCTTCACCTAGAACAAAGTTCACGTGAAGAAGCTGGTGACGAAGAACTGTGCCAGCAGAGAATAAGATCTCTAATTAACAGGTAAGATGACATGAGAAGTTCTGTGAAACAGGTCATGCCATCTATCGAAAAAAGGAAAAGCTACGCAATAGCAATTTAAATAACAACAAAGACAAAATTAATTGTCATCCAACACTTGGTGAAACAAGGTTTAATAAAAAATATGAAATAAACACTTGGCTATGTTTCACAAAATTCAGCCTCCAAGTCACCTTATGAGGGCTTCGTCAATTTTGTGAAACATAGCCAAGTGTTTATTTCATATTTTTTTTGATTTAAAATATATTTATTTATTTTATTATTTCTGTTCAGTATATGTTGACATACGCCTTGATATTAAATTTCGTTGAAAAATACAAAATAAAAATGATTTGGTATTTACCGATTTCTAAGAATACTTGAATGAATTAATAATTGTAATATTATACAGGGCGTTAGAAAATTATAGCATAGTGATAGAACTATCTCAATTTCATCTCTACATATATAAATCTATCCCTGTGGCTCCCCCACCACTAACATCTTTGGGGGCCGTGATTTGGCGGCATAAATATATCACTTACCGAGATCTGCTTAGGGCAGAGTGCCACATCTAGTAATAGGTAAAAGGCGTGATGATATATTTATTTATTTATTTAATTCTACCTCTGTGGCTCTCCCTCCACTAGCATCTTTGGGGGCCGTGATTTGACGACTGGTAACTGTATAAATATACCATTTATCCAGATTTGCTGTGGCAGAGTGCCACTTCCAGGAATGAGAAAAAGGCGTGATGATATATTTATTTATTTATTTAATTTTACCTCTGTGGCTCTCTCTCCACTAGCATCTTTGGGGGTTGTGATTTGACGACTGGTAACTGTATAAATATACCATTTATCCAGATTTGCTGTGGCAGAGTGCCACTTCCAGGAATGAGAAAAAGGCGTGATGATATATTTATTTATTTATTTAATTCTACCTCTGTGGCTCTCCCTCCACTAGCATCTTTGGGGGCCGTGATTTGACGACTGGTAACTGTATAAATATACCATTTATCCAGATTTGCTGTGGCAGAGTGCCACTTCCAGGAATGAGAAAAAGGCGTGATGATATATTTATTTATTTATTTAATTTTACCTCTGTGGCTCTCTCTCCACTAGCATCTTTGGGGGTTGTGATTTGACGACTGGTAACTGTATAAATATACCATTTATCCAGATTTGCTGTGGCAGAGTGCCACTTCCAGGAATGAGAAAAAGGCGTGATGATATATTTATTTATTTATTTAATTCTACCTCTGTGGCTCTCCCTCCACTAGCATCTTTGGGGGCCGTGATTTGACGACTGGTAACTGTATAAATATACCATTTATCCAGATTTGCTGTGGCAGAGTGCCACTTCCAGGAATGAGAAAAAGGCGTGATGATATATTTATTTATTTATTTAATTTTACCTCTGTGGCTCTCTCTCCACTAGCATCTTTGGGGGTTGTGATTTGACGACTGGTAACTGTATAAATATACCATTTATCCAGATTTGCTGTGGCAGAGTGCCACTTCCAGGAATGAGAAAAAGGCGTGATGATATATTTATTTATTTATTTAATTCTACCTCTGTGGCTCTCCCTCCACTAGCATCTTTGGGGGCCGTGATTTGACGACTGGTAACTGTATAAATATACCATTTATCCAGATTTGCTGTGGCAGAGTGCCACTTCCAGGAATGAGAAAAAGGCGTGATGATATATTTATTTATTTATTTAATTTTACCTCTGTGGCTCTCTCTCCACTAGCATCTTTGGGGGTTGTGATTTGACGACTGGTAACTGTATAAATATACCATTTATCCAGATTTGCTGTGGCAGAGTGCCACTTCCAGGAATGAGAAAAAGGCGTGATGATATATTTATTTATTTATTTAATTCTACCTCTGTGGCTCTCCCTCCACTAGCATCTTTGGGGGCCGTGATTTGACGACTGGTAACTGTATAAATATACCATTTATCCAGATTTGCTGTGGCAGAGTGCCACTTCCAGGAATGAGAAAAAGGCGTGATGATATATTTATTTATTTATTTAATTTTACCTCTGTGGCTCTCTCTCCACTAGCATCTTTGGGGGTTGTGATTTGACGACTGGTAACTGTATAAATATACCATTTATCCAGATTTGCTGTGGCAGAGTGCCACTTCCAGGAATGAGAAAAAGGCGTGATGATATATTTATTTATTTATTTAATTCTACCTCTGTAGCTCTCCCTCCACTAGCATGTATGGGGGCCATGATTTGTCGACTGGTAACTATATAAATATATCATTTATCAAGATTTGCTGTGGCAGAGTGCCACATTCAATAATGGGTGAAAGGCGTGATGATATATTTATTTATTTATTTAATAAAGCTATCCCTGTGTCTCTCCCCCCACTAGCATCTTTGGGGGCTGTAATTTGACGACTGGTAACTGTATAAATATACCATTTATCAAGATCTGCTACCGGAGACCGCCACATCCAGTAATGAGCAAAAGGCGTGATGATATATTTATTTATTTATTTAATAAAACTATCCCTGTGTCTCTCTCTCCACTAGCATCTTTGGGGGCCGTGATTTGACGACTGGTAACTATATAAATATATCATTTATCCAGATTTGCTGTGGCAGAGTGCCACATTCAGTAATGGGTGAAAGGCGTGATGATATATTTATTTATTTATTTAATAAAGCTATCCCTGTGTCTCTCCCCCCACTAGCATCTTTGGGGGCTGTGATTTGACGACTGGTAACTATAAAAATATATCATTTATCAAGATCTGCTACAGGAGACCGCCACACCCAGTAATGAGCAAAAGGCGTGATGATATATTTATTTATTTATTTAATAAAACTATCCCTGTGTCTCTCTCTCCACTAGCATCTTTGGGGGCCGTGATTTGACGACTGGTAACTATATAAATATATCATTTATCCAGATTTGCTGTGGCAGAGTGCCACATTCAGTAATGGGTGAAAGGCGTGATGATATATTTATTTATTTATTTAATAAAGCTATCCCTGTGTCTCTCCCCCCACTAGCATCTTTGGGGGCTGTGATTTGACGACTGGTAACTATAAAAATATATCATTTATCAAGATCTGCTACAGGAGACCGCCACATCCAGTAATGAGCAAAAGGCGTGATGATATATTTATTTATTTATTTAATAAAACTATCCCTGTGTCTCTCTCTCCACTAGCATCTTTGGGGGCCGTGATTTGACGACTGGTAACTATATAAATATATCATTTATCAAGATCTGCTGTGGCAGAATGTCACACCCAGTAATGGGCAAAAGGTGTGACTGGAAACTGTATAAATATATATATATATATATATATATATATATAAATAAACAACTATTATGATTTGTCTAAAGCGGTTGACACGTGTGCCGCACTGTTGAAATAACATTTGACCTTAATTTACTGTATTGCGTTGTTAGTTATTATGAAATAAAGTTACTTAAGACGTAAGTGCAAATATAATTTTAAAAATATATGTTTTACTTGTAACTACTGCCATCTGTAATTAAACTTAAAAATTAATTGATTTAGGCGAGATAGAGTACAGTTGTACCGACATAAGCGTCGGTGTATTTGTTGTACTTGGAAGGGGCTTGTAGAATTGGCAATAAATATTATTTTTTTGTTTTTGGTATATTTGTGATTAAAATAAAAATGTTATTAATTTAAATTAACGGGAAAATTTAAATTAATATTTATATTTTTAAATAACTTTTGTCCTTGACTGTCTCTTCTGAGCATTTTAATAATTGTTTCTAGGAGGTAGACTGTCTGATATAGATTCAGGATTTTTTAAAAAGAAGATGACTGTCTTCTGAGCATTTTAATATTTGTTTTCTAGGAGGTAGACTTTCTGATATAGGTTCTGGATTTTTTTAGGGAAGATGACTGTTTTTTGAACAATTTAAGAATTTTTTCTAGGAGGTAGACTGTTTGATATAGGTTCAGGATTTTTAAAAAAGAAGATGACTGTCTTCTGAACATTTTAATATTTTTTTCTAGGAGGCAGACTGTCTGGTATAAGTTCAAGATTTTTTAAAAGGAAGATGACTGTCTTCTGATCATTTTAAGAATTTTTTCTAGGAGGTAGACTGTTTGATATAGGTTCAGGATTTTTAAAAAAGAAGATGACTGTCTTCTGAACATTTTAATATTTTTTTCTAGGAGGCAGACTGTCTGGTATAAGTTCAAGATTTTTTAAAAGGAAGATGACTGTCTTCTGATCATTTTAAGAATTTTTTCTAGGAGGTAGACTGTTTGATATAGGTTCAGGATTTTTAAAAAAGAAGATGACTGTCTTCTGAACATTTTAATATTTTTTTCTAGGAGGCAGACTGTCTGGTATAAGTTCAAGATTTTTTAAAAGGAAGATGACTGTCTTCTGATCATTTTAAGAATTTTTTCTAGGAGGTAGACTGTTTGATATAGGTTCAGGATTTTTTAAAAGGAAGATGACTGTCTTCTGAACATTTTAATATTTTTTTCTAGGAGGCAGACTGTCTGGTATAAGTTCAAGATTTTTTAAAAGGAAGATGACTGTCTTTTGATCATTTTAAGAATTTTTTCTAGGAGATAGACTGTTTGATATAGGTTCAGGATTTTTTAAAAAAAAGATGACTGTCTTCTGAACATTTTAATATTTTTTTCTAGGAGGCAGACTGTCTGGTATAAGTTCAAGATTTTTTTAAAGGAAGATGACTGTCTTCTGAACATTTTTAATAATTTTTTCTAAGAGGTAGACTGTCTGATATAGATTCAGGATTTTTTAAAAAGAAGATGACTGTCTTCTGAGCATTTTAAGAATTTTTTCTAGGAGGTAGATTGTTTGATATAGATTCAGGATTTTTTTTAAAGAAGATGACTGTCTTCTGGGCATTTTAATAATTTTTTCTAAGAGGTAGACTGTCTGATATAGGTTCTGGATTTTTTTTAGGGAAGATGACTGTCTTCTGAACATTGTAATAATTTTTTCTAGGAGGTAGACTGTTTGATATAGATTAAGGATTTTTTTAAAAGAAGATGACTGTCCTCTGAGCATTTTAATAATTTTTTCTAGGAGGTAGACTGTCTGGTATAGGTTCAGGATTTTTGTTAGGAAATTTGACTGTCTTCTGAACATTTTAATAATTTTTTCAAGGAGGTAGACTGTCTGATATAGCTTCAAGATTTTTTTTAGGGAAGCTGACTATCTTCTGAGAATTTTAATAATTTTTTCTAGGAGGTAGATTGTCTGGTATAAGTTCAGGATTTTTTTTTAAGAAGATGACTGTCTTCTGAACATTTTAATAATTTGTTCTAGGAGGTAGACTGTTTGATATAGCTTCAAGATTTTTTTTAGGGAAGCTGACTATCTTCTGAGAATTTTAAGAATTTTTTCTAGGAGGTAGACTGTCTGATATAAGTTCAGCATTTTTTAAGGACAGGCGAGTGTCTTATAAATGTAACAGAATTTTTTATTAGCACGCTCAATAACTTCAAAGTAAAATTATATTTTTTAAAATATTATTATGACTATAAACTTCCTAAACCATCTTAAATATTTACTTTAAAATATAAGACTCAGTTCTCATATATATAAAAAATATAAAACCATATTTATTATGGGGTAGGTGGCTCAGTGGTGGATCTTGAAAACCCTGGTTCGATCCCCAGATTCGAAAAAAAAATTTTCACCAATTTAAATCTACCCCTGTGGCTCCTCCTCCACTAACATTTTTAAGGGCCGTAATTTGACGACTGGTAACCGCACTTCATGCGAATAAATATATCACTTAGCGAGATCTGCTTACGGCAGAGTGCCACACCCAGTAATAGGCGTGATGATATTAGTTATTTATGGTACAAGTGTGTTATTACAAATAAGTCACGCGAGAAAAGTATTAGTCCACGAGGCCGTTAGGCCGAGGGGAATAATTTTCTGAAGTGACTTATTTGTAATAACACACGAGTGGCATACGAAATTTTATCCAACAACTACAATTAAGACATTAAAATAGAAATATTGACACAATTGTCTATATTTCAAATAATATTCTAGTTAGCCATACTTTCTTGTTTTGTTGTCTAGGTTGCTCAAATTTATTAAATAAACAAAGTTGAAAAAAGGTTGCAGCTGTATTATTCGAAATGGAAGACGAGAATTTTATTCCCGAAATAATCATTAAGGAAGCGTAAAAAGTGGTTGTTGATATTTTACCAAAAAAGTCTAGAAGTTGAAAAAGAATTTCATATGTTTGAAGACTGGATGACAACTAGAAACGTCAAAAGTATGAATGAAAGTGTTTTTCATAGGAAGTTCTAGACTTTGTTGGTAAAATATCAACAACCGCTTCTTCCGGTTCCTTAATGATTATTTCGGGAATAAAATCCTCGTCTTCCATTTCGAATACTACAGCTGCAACCTTTTTTCAACTTTGTTATATTTAAACTCAACAGTGAGTTACAAGTCATAATTTATGCGTGACTTATAACTCACGTGTGACTTATAAGCCACTTTACTAATCTAAAATGACAACAATAATGACTTTATAAGTAGTAGGTGTTGGATAAATTTATTTTATTTATTTTATATTTATTTAAATTTTTCTTGGAAATATTATATCGTTCAACACAGATAGAACTTTGGGGACAGTTTGTATAAACCTTATCTGAGTTTTGCAGACAGCGTAACCTTTTGAGAAGTGTCTGTAAAATTTCTAAGAAACATATATTTTTTAAATTGAATTAATTCGTTATCTTTGAGAGCCGGATACAAATTCATGTTTGCTATCAATTAACCGGGTCTGTCAATATGTTTATTTATATGTAAATTTGCATTTAATTTATTATTTTCAGTAATTTTGAACATATAAATATGATACATCATTGTTTATGTTTATAATTGATTAATTTAATAATGATTAAGAAAATAATTTTCCTTGTTGTTGAAGGTTTTAATATTAGTAAACTAATATTTACTAACATTAATAATTGTTAGAAATATAGTTACGCTAGTGGAAAAATAAATATTTTATATCAACAGTGCGGCATGCATGTAAACTAGAGTGAAACCCCTGACGATATATTTAATTACTTATTCATAATTTCATTCCTAATACATCAACTTGCACCTCAATCCTAAAATGTTATTTCAACAGTACGGCATGCATGTAAACTAGAGTGAAACCCCTGACGATATATCCATTCACCCATCCATAATTTCATCCCTAATACATCAACTTGCACCTCAATCCTAAAATGTTATTTCAACAGTGCGGCACACATGTAAACCACTTGAAACTAGAATGAAACCCCTGACGATATATCCATTCACCCATCCATAATTTCATCCCTAATACATCAACTTGCACCTCAATCCTAAAATGTTATTTCAACAGTACGGCACGCATGTAAACTAGAGTGAAACCCCTGACGATATATCCATTCACCCATCCATAATTTCATTTCTAATACATCAACTTGCACCTCAATCCTAAAATATTATTTCAACAGTGCGGCACACATGCAAACCGCTCCATACAAATCACAAAATAATATAATGTTTTTATTATTTTTGTTGTTACGTTCGTTGATTTAATAAAACAGAAAAACCGGATATAAGTTTTGCAATGTTTAATCAATTTTGTCTAGACTACATTATCATTTATTAGTTCTCAATTAATTAGGTTTAATTATCAAACTGACTAATTAATGACATTAATTAATTATTATAAGCATGATCAAATTTTTGTCTGGGTTACGTGTAAATATATTTGTAAGAAAAGATTATTTTTTAGGCTTGTTTACAATATATTAAGCAAAGGTTTTTTCCATAATTTTAGTTTTATTTTTTTTAGGATTCAATGTTATATACGAGTACCAAAGATATATTTAAAGAAATATATTATCATGCCTTTTACTCAATTTGTCTTGACAATTATTTGTCGCTTGCGGGAATCGAACTAAAGTTCTTTAATTACTGGTATTTGCTTTAGAAAGACTATAAAGTAACGAAGTGCAATTTAATTCTAAGGAAATAATAAAGACCGATTTTTAATATGTCTAAGAATTATTTTATCACTATAAAAAAACAAAATATGATTAATTTAATTATTAAAAAATAATTGAAGTTTAAATTTGTTTATAACAAAGTCTGTTGTCATAACAATATTATACTAATAGATTATATATAAAATAGATAAATTAGAGTAACGAAAATTTACATACATATGTATTTCGACCAGCTGTATTCAATGGTAGAATCTTTAAGAACATATATCTTGTAGTTTTTGAGAAAATGTTAAAATCGTTGTTTGTAATTTTTTTATTCGTTGTTATTTAAAAGTTGTTATTAAAAAAATAATAATAAAATTTGAAGATAGATTGAATAAACAATTAAAATATAATTTATTGTTATTTAGAATAATGATTGTAAATAAAATAAATAAATATATCATCACGCCATTTACCCATTACTAGGTGTGGCACTCTTCTGTAAGCAGATCTCGGTAAGTGATATATTTATGCGCGTGAACAGCCGTCAAATCACGGCCCTCAAAGATATTAGTGGAGCCACAGGGGTAGATTTAAATTGGTGAAAAATAATAATAATGATTGTGTTACTATAATTTAATTTTATAAAATAAAATTAAAGATTTATCAATGTGGATAGCAGATGACTTCCTTGTACGTGTATTATACTATACTTACATTTTTATTATTGCACATATTTGATGTAATTTGACATTAAATTAGTTATTTTTTGTTCTAATTCATAGCAAACTACAAAAAACAAGAAATATATAATTTTTAAATTTAGATATCTCGCTTATGCAAAAGGCTAATTGAATAATTGTTAATGTGCTAGACGCAGAATTTATTTTATTTGCAGCATTTATTTCTAAAATCAAAATAATACCATTTTTTTCAACTGTTAGCAGCTTCATGTAATGTGCCACTTCCGGTTAGTCCATTTTAACCAAAATCTATTATGTTATTTCCATTGATATAGTAGTCTTATATACCAGGCTTGAAAAGTTTTGGATTATATTTGAATATAGTTTTTCATCTATGATTCAAGTAAAGTAGCACCGGAAGTTATATAATGAGCAAAAAGGGAGGTGCACAACTAGATGTTATAACAGTCCTAAATACCTCAACTTTCTACGGCTTACCGTTTTTGAGTTATGCGAGATACATACGTACGTACAGACGTCACGACGAAATTACTCAAAATGAATATTTCCACGATTACAATACCTCCTTTACTTCGTACAAGCAAGTAAAAATACTGCGGCAAGTAGAGAAGTATACATGCCCGCATTGACGCTGAGTGTAGCGGGACTGTATACGCACAGAGATTCAAGAAAAAGCAGAAATGAAATTCGTTGCGACGTTGGGTGACGTCACGGCGCCGTTTGAGCTTGTTTCTTAGCACGTCGTGGTCCGCGGTTACTAATACATACTATCTATTGTAATAATATAGGTTTCAGGGTTTAACATTGAATTAAAATACATATTATTATATCAATCTGAAATATTACTAACTATTCGAAAAATATTGTCTGTCAACTTTAAAAATTAATTGCGCCTGGAATAATTGTTGAACATGAATGAAACAAACTTTAATGGGTTCAGTATGTATTTCTACACGTGTCTAATCTGCAATTGCAGATCTTTAGGTGGGTACAACCCAACAAGTTAAAAAAATATTTTTTCGCGCCACCGTCCGGTATTAGCAGTATTACATAACTGAAAATCGTCCGGAAACCATGTGTTTACCGGCCTAGGCCGGCAAAAATTGGTGACTTTTTATGGTTATATGTTGGCATCACTAGTATAGCGAACTCCTGAACGTACGAAATGTCAAAATATTGCATTGACGTAAACATATTATGATAAAATTTACAGGTAAAATCACATTTAACAAGATGAAATATTTAATTATAAGTATATAGAATACTCCTACGTTAGTAGAAAAGAGATAGACAAGAGAAGCACATGTCTGTTACTAACCTTATTCGGCTGAAGTTGTCCAGAACCTGAAAAAATTAAAAATATATATTAGAGTACATTTAAAAATGAACCAATACAATTACAACAGAAAAAACAATAAAATAAATGGTTTTATATAATTCTGCTTCATTAATATAAATAAATAAATATATCATCACGCCTTTTACCCATTATTGGGTGTGGCACTTTGCCTAAGCAGATTTCGGTAAGTGATATATTTTCTTCACATTAAGAATATTTCGTTGCTTATTTTCAATTAGAAATAAATATATCATCACGCCTTTCACCCATTACTGGGTGTGGTACTCTACCTAAGCAGATCTCGGTAAGTGATATATTTATGCCGTCAGTAATATATTTATACAGTTACCAGTCGTCAAATCACAGCCCCCAAAGATGCTAGTGGAGGGGGAGCCACAGAGGTAGAATTAAATAAATAAATAAATATATCATCACGCCTTTTACCCATTACTGGATGTGGTACTCTGCCGAAGCAGATCTCGGTAAGTGATATATTTATACAGTTCATTCATCTGTGGCGCTACAGCCCAAATCGGGCCTGGGCCTACCGGACACACCGAGCCGCAGTTTTCACACTGCCGTACTACCGGTTTTCATAGTCAAATGCTACATTATTTAAGGCGTATAAGTGACTAGCTTATAGCGCCCGAGTGTGATAAATACATGTAACTGTATTTTATATTTTACGACAAATCACACATTGTCGACAGGCGGATTCGAACTGACGAACCTTGGCTCGGGTGACGTCACAGTATGTTAAGAGATGTGCCTTAACACGCTCGGCCACCGCGCCTCGGTAAGTAATATATTTATACAGTTACCAGTCGTCAAATCACAGCCCCCAAAGATGCTAGTGGAGGGGGAGCCTCAGGGGTAGATTTAAATAAATATATCATCACGTCTTTCACCCATTATTGGATGTGGCACTCTGATGATATATTTATATGCTTAAAGAACAGTTACCAGTCGTCAAATCACAGCCCCCAAAATTGCTAGTGAAAGGAATCCCACAGGGATAGTTTTATTAAATAAATAAATAAATATATCATCACGCCTTTTGCTCATTACTGGATGTGGCACTCTGCCACAGCAGATCTTGATAAATGATATATTTATACAGTTACCAGTCGTCAAATCACGGCCCCCAAAGATGCTAGTAGAGGGAGAGCTACAGAGGTAGAATTAAATAAATAAATAAATATATCATCACGCCTTTTACCCATTACTAGGTGTGGTACTCTGCCTAAGCAGATCTCGGTAGTGATATATTTATGCGCGTGAACAGCCGTCAAATCACGGCCCCCAAAGATATTAGTGGAGAGGGAGCCACCGGGGTAGATTTAATTTGGTGATAATTGCTATGCTACATTATTATATAATTAATAAAGTTATTACCTATTTTTTTGGGGTACAGGTTATCAATAAGACCTTGGTGTCAATGCAATGACAATATTTTTTTTTAGCAAATAGCGCGATATCAAAAACACTTAAATTTTCTTTTATTTTTATAATATTCTTTATAGTGCATTTATTCATCTATTTTTCGGTATTAATATATATGTTTAAATGCACGTATGCCTCTGCAGGAATACTAATAATTTACCCAATTTTGGGTGAAGCCCTTACCCAGGTTTATAAATTCAAAGTAACTTAGAGTTTTTAGATGTTAATTAATTATTTATAATTATCTATGTTATGGGGTAGGTGGCTCAGTGGTATCGAGTCGGTCTGTGGATCTTGAGAACCCTGGGTCGATCCCCACAGCCGACAAACAATTTTCACCAATTTAAAAAATCTACCCTGTGGCACTAATATCTTTGGAGGCCGTGATTTGACGGCTGGTAACCGCACTTCACGCGAAAAATTATATCACTTACCGAGATCTGTTTAGGCAGAGTGCCACACCCAGTGATGGGTAAAAGGCGTAATGATATATTTATTTTATTTTATTTATCTATGTTGCTAATGAAATAAAAGTATAAATACTGGCTATAAATAAACATTTATTAATTAGTTTTTATGTAGGTACCTGGAGTAATGCCTTATTATTATTTTTTTTAATTAAATGTACTGTTAAACCAGAGATAGTAAAAATGTTCACTAGGAATGAAGTACTTTAATTTTTGCGAAAAAAATTATTTTTGTTCTATAATCAGTATATCAAATTATATATTATATTTTTATTATTAATTCATATTATTTTAATTATAATTGAGTGCGAGAGAATGTGAGGTAGATGGCTGAGTGAATTTGAGAACCCGGGTTCAAGTCCCAAAGACGACAAACAATTTTTACCTCGTTAAATTTACCCCTGTGGTTCTCCCTAAACTAGCATCTTTGGGGGCAGTGATTTGACGGCTGGTAACTGTACTGTAAGCATATAAATATATCATTTATCAAGATCTGCTGTGGCAGAGTGCCACATTCAGTAATGAGCAAATATATTTATTTCCTTATTTAATAAAACTATCCCTGTGGCTCTCCCTGCACTAGCATCTTTGGGAGCCGTGATTTGACGACTGGTAACTATATAAATATATCATTTATCAAGATCTGCTATGGCAGAGTGCCACACTCGGTAATGGGTAAAAGGCGTGATGATATATTTATTTATTTATTTAATAAAACTATCCTTTTGGCTCTTCCTTCGCTAGCATCTTTGGAGGCAAAGATTTGACGGCTGGTAACTGATAACTGAATAAATATATCATTTATCAAGATCTGCTGTGGCAGAGTGCCACATTCAGTAATGAGCAAATATATTTATTTACTTATTTAATAAAACTATCCCTGTGGCTCTCCCTGCACTAGCATCTTTGGGAGCCGTGATTTGACGACTGGTAACTATATAAATATATCATTTATCAAGATCTGCTATGGCAGAGTGCCACACTCGGTAATGGGTAAAAGGCGTGATGATATATTTATTTATTTATTTAATAAAACTATCCTTTTGGCTCTTCCTTCGCTAGCATTTTTGGAGGCAAAGATTTGACGGCTGGTAACTGATAACTGAATAAATATATCATTTATCAAGATCTGCTGTGGCAGAGTGCCACATCCAGTAATGAGCAAATATATTTATTTACTTATTTAATAAAACTATCCCTGTGGCTCTCCCTGCACTAGCATCTTTGGGAGCCGTGATTTGACGACTGGTAACTATATAAATATATCATTTATCAAGATCTGCTATGGCAGAGTGCCACACTCGGTAATGGGTAAAAGGCGTGATGATATATTTATTTATTTATTTAATAAAACTATCCTTTTGGCTCTTCCTTCGCTAGCATCTTTGGAGGCAAAGATTTGACGGCTGGTAACTGATAACTGAATAAATATATCATTTATCAAGATCTGCTGTGGCAGAGTGCCACATCCAGTAATGAGCAAATATATTTATTTACTTATTTAATAAAACTATCCCTGTGGCTCTCCCTGCACTAGCATCTTTGGGAGCCGTGATTTGACGACTGGTAACTATATAAATATATCATTTATCAAGATCTGCTATGGCAGAGTGCCACACTCGGTAATGGGTAAAAGGCGTGATGATATATTTATTTATTTATTTAATAAAACTATCCTTTTGGCTCTTCCTTCGCTAGCATCTTTGGAGGCAAAGATTTGACGGCTGGTAACTGATAATTGAATAAATATATCATTTATCAAGATCTGCTGCGGCAGAGTGCCACATCCAGTAATGGGTGAAAGGCGTGATGATATATATTTTTTTTAATAAAACTATCCTTGTGGTTCTCCCTTCACTAGCATCTTTAAGGGACGTAATTTGACGGCTGGTAACTGTACTTTAAGCATATAATTATATCATTTATCAAGATCTGCTGTGGCAGAGTGCCACGCCCAGTAATGAGCAAAAGGTGTGATGATATATTTATTTATTTATTTAATAAAACTACCTCTGTGGCTCCCCCTCCACTAGCATCTTTGGGGAACGTAATTTGACGGCTGGTAACTGTATAAATATATCATTTATCAAGATCTGCTTATGGCAGAATGCCACATCCAGTAATGGGTAAAAGGTGTGATGATATATTTATTTAAATATTTATTTAAATCTATCCCTGTGGCTCTCCCTCCACTACCATCTTTGGGGGATGTGATTTGACGACTGGTAACTGTATAAATATATCATTTATTAAGATCTGCCGTGGCACAGTGCCACATCCAGTAATGAACAAAAGACGTGATGATATATTTATTTATTTATTTAATTCTACCTCTGTGGCTCTCCCTCCACTACCATCTTTGGGGGATGTGATTTGACGACTGGTAACTGTATAAATATATCATTTATTAAGATCTGCCGTGGCACAGTGCCACATCCAGTAATGAACAAAAGACGTGATGATATATTTATTTATTTATTTAATTCTACCTCTGTGGCTCTCCCTCCACTACCATCTTTGGGGGATGTGATTTGACGACTGGTAACTGTATAAATATATCATTTATTAAGATCTGCTGTGGCACAGTGCCACATCCAGTAATGAACAAAAGACGTGATGATATATTTATTTATTTATTTAAATCTATCCCTGTGACTTTCCCTCCGCTAGCATCTTTGGGGGTCGTAATTTGACGACTGGTAAATGTATAAATGTATCATTTATCAAGATCTACTTCAGCAGAATGCTACACCCAGCAACGGGTGAAAGGCGTGGTGATATATTTATTTAATAAATCTATCACTGTGGCTCTCCCTTCATTAGCATATTTAGGTGTCGTGATTTGACGACTGGTAACTGTGTAAACATATCATTTATCTAGATCTACTGTGGCAGAGTGTCACATCCAATAATGAGTAAAAGGCGTGATGATATATTTATTTATAATTAAAAATAAGCAACGAAGTATTGTTAACCCAATACCCGCTGCAATTCAATGATCAATAAAAGAATACCTTTTCAGTAAAAATATCTTTATTTGTGTTCTAAAAAACAAGTTTTTGATAATAAAAGTTATACATACTTAAGTGTTAAAGTATATCTGACCTTGAAATATAATTGTTAAAAACACCGAAATTAAGTAACTTTGACTATTTTTAAAATTATAGGTTTTGCAAATATTTGAAAATTGGCTGTGACTGGCTGTCATAACATAACTAATTAATCATCTCATCATCTGTGGCGCTACAGCCCAAATCGGGCCTGGGCCTACCGGACACACCGAGCCGCAGTTTTTACACTGCCGTACTGCCGGTTTTCGTAGTCGAATGCTACATTATTTAAGGCGTATAAGTGACTAGCTTATAGCGCCCGGGTGTGATAAATACATGTAGCTGTATTTTATATTTTTTACGACAAATCACACATTGTCGACAGGCGGATTCGAACTGACGAACCCTGTTAACTAATTAATATATTCATTAAAAAATATATACATTTTAAATGTAAAAAAAATTACAGCCAAATATTTAAGCGTCCCAAAAATGGGACGTTGGCGGTTAATGGATTAATGTGAAGAATGATTGAGTTGGTATGAATTATAAATGTTAGTTAGATGAAATTGATGAGGGTCTAGCGACAATTGAGGGGTGTTCACTACCTTATTTTATGGGAAATAGCGTGATGTTATGTACGCATATATGTATATTTCAACTATTTGATATTATTGACCATTACTCATTAGTTTTATACTCAAGTCAGAAAAAAAATTCTCGATTCAAGATCGGATCCAAATACAAAAACAACATAATTTGATACCTAACACGCAATTCATTCATGAGTGTATACAGCGTGTCTCCGAATTGATATTCACTATTTTAGATTTTTCTCCCGACGCAGATTTATGCTCGTGAACAGCCGTCAAATCACGGCACCCAAAGATGTTAGTGGAGGAGGAACCACAAGGGTAGATTTAATTGTTTGTCGGCTGTGGGGATCGAACCAGGGTTCTCAAGATCCACCACTGAGCCACCTACTCCATAAATGATATATTTGTATGTATTACTAGCTGTCTAATTATTGTCCCCTAAAGATGTACGTGAAAATTATTTTTGTTTTGGAATACTATTATTTTTACATAAAAATTTGATATATGGGGTAGGTGGCTCAGTGGTGGATTTTGAGAACCCTGGTTCGATCTCCACAGACGACAAACAATCTACCCCTGTGGCTCCTCCTACACTAACATCTATGGGGGCCGTGATTTGACGGCTGGTTCACGCGCATAAATATATCACTTACCAAGATCTGCTACATTTACATATTACTGAGTGTGGCACTTTGCCTAAGCAGATCTCGGTAAGTGATATATTTATGCGCGTGAACAGCGGTCAAATCACGGCCTCCAAAGATATTAATGGTGAGGGAGTCACAGGGGTAGATTTAATTGTTTGTCGGCTGTGGGGATTGAACCAGGGTTCTCAAGATCCACCACTGAGCCACCTACCCCATATGTCATATTTTTATGTAAAAATAATAGCATTCCAAAACAAAAATAATTTTCACATACATCGTTAGGGGGCAATATATCATTTATGGGGTAGGTGGCTCAGTGGTGGATCTTGAGAACCCTGGTTCGATCCCCACAGCCGACAAACAATTAAATCTACCCTTGTGGTTCCTCCTCCACTAACATCTTTGGGTGCTGTGATTTGACGGCTGTTCACGAGCATAAATCTGCTTCGGCAGAGTGCCACACCCAGTAATGGATAAAAGGCGTGATGATATATTTATTTAATAATTTTAATTACCAAGAAAACATTATTTTTGTTCTATAATCAGTGATTTGACGGCTGGTAACCGCACTTCACTCGTAAAAATATATCACTTACCAAGATCTGCTTCAGCAGAGTGCCACACCCAGTAATGGATAAAAGGCGTGATGAAATATTTATTTATTTATTTTATTTACCAAGAAAAAACTATTTTTGTTCTATAATCAGTGATTTGACGGCTGGTAACCGCACTTCACTCGTAAAAATATATCACTTACCAAGATCTGCTTCAGCAGAGTGCCACACCCAGTAATGGATAAAAGGCGTGATGATATATTTATTTACTTATTTCATTTACCAAGAAAACATTATTTTTGTTCTATAATCAGTGATTTGACGGCTGGTAACCACACTTCACTCGTAAAAATATATCACTTACCAAGATCTGCTTAGGCAGAGTACCACATCCAATAATAGAAGAAAAGCGTGATGATATATTTATTAATTTATTTTATTTACCAAGAAAAAATTATTTTCGTTCTATAATCAGTAATTTGACGGCTGGTAACCACACTTCACTCGTAAAAATATATCACTTACCAAGATCTGCTTAGGCAGAGTACCACACCCAGTAATAGGTAAAAAGCGTGATGATATATTTATTTATTTTATTTACCAAGAAATTTTTTTTTGTTCTATAATCAGTGATTTGACGGCTGGTAACCGCACTTCACTCGTAAAAATATATCACTTACCAAGATCTGCTTCAGCAGAGTGCCACACCCAGTAATGAGTAAAAAGCGTGATGATATATTTATTTATTTATTTTATTTACCAAGACAAAATTATTTTTGTTCTATAATCAGTGATTTGACGGCTGGTAACCGCACTTCACTCGTAAAAATATATCACTTACCAAGAGCTGCTTAGGCAGAGTACCACATCCAATAATAGAAGAAAAGCGTGATGATATATTTATTTATTTATTTTATTTACCAAGACAAAATTATTTTTGTTCTATAATCAGTGATTTGACGGCTGGTAACCGCACTTCACTCGTCAAAATATATCACTTACCAAGATCTGCTTCAGCAGAGTGCCACACCCAGTAATGGATAAAAGGCGTGATGATATATTTATTTATTTATTTTATTTACCAAGAAAAAATTATTTTTTTTCTATAATTAGTGATTTGACGGCTGGTAATCGCACTTCACGCGCATAAATATATCACTTACCGAGATCTGCTTTGGCAGAGTGCTACACCCAGTAATAGGTAAAAAGCCTGATGATATATTTATTAATTTATTTTATTTACCAAGAAAAAACTATTTTCGTTCTATAATCAGTGATTTGACGGCTGGTAACCGCACTTCACTCATAAAAATATATCACTTACCAAGATCTGCTTCGGCAGAGTACCACACCCAGTAATGAGCAAAACATTTGATGATATATTTATTTATTTTATTTACCAAAAACTAATACGACAAACTACCACATCCAGTAATGGGTAAAATGCACCATAATACATTACAATAATCAGACTAGTAGAAGACAAAACAAATTTTATATTAATTGCGTAATGCAAAATCAAACAATTAACAAATAAATTATTAATTTAACACTATTAATTAATTGAAAATAAAAAGACAAATAGAAAAACCAAAACACTGATAATATATTAAGTAATTATAATTTTATCTAAAACACAGAAATTATTTGTCCAACACTGTATATATATATATATATATATAAAAGAAGTACTGAATACCCGATTCAGTTCTTATCCAGTTGCTTAGTGAGTCTCACATATCAAAACAGTTGCATCTATTCCGATTGAAAAACTTCGCGATTTTTTTTAAATCGCTGTGCAATCTACTAAGTCTTTAGTGCAAATATTAATTTCACTATGGATGAAATTAGTAAAGAAACATATGAAGATCGTGGAAATTTAGCTAACAATTGTGGACAAATTTTCGCAAAAGGTCCAAAATTAACAAAAGAAATTGTTTCGAAAGTGCGTCGAAGTGAAATTGGAAATAATCGGAATTTTATTTGTGGGTATGAATTTAAATCACGACATATTTGGGGTAAGTTTTTTTTTTATTTGGGGTTGTTTGAGAGTAGGTATTGGGTTGAGAGTGAGGAATATTGAGGGTGTGAATGAGTGAAAGAATTGAATTATAGGTAATGTAGGAATGATGAATTATAAGTATATAAGTCCGTCAGTGCGGTGGTGTGGATAGCAATACGGAATTCGAGTCCGGAGATCTCGAGTTCGAATCTCACTCAAGCTAAAAATGAAGTAGTACATTGCGGCTCGGTGAGTGAGGACCCTGTACTGTAATTGGGATTAAGTTCCTGTTGTACAGCGTAACATAAATAAATAAATAAATAAAATGAATATTTTTTTCTGATTAAAAACATGTTAAAATTATATTTAATATTTAAAAATTAAAGTAGATATTAAAGCTCAATTATAATTATGAAATAAATGCAATAAAGATTAATAAAACATAAATATAGATATAAATAATATAAGATTAAACTAAAATAATAATTTTTCAATAAATTTGTAGTAGTATAAAATTCAATAATAACAAATGTTATTTCAACAGTGCGGCATGCATGTAAACCGCTCCATATAAATCACAAACTAGAGTGAAACCCCTGACGATATATCCATTCACCCATCCATAATTTCATCCCTAATACATCAACTTGCACCTCAATCTTAAAATGTTATTTCAACAGTACGGCATGCATGTAAACTAGAGTGAAACCCCTGACGATATATCCATTCACCCATCCATAATTTCATCCCTAATACATCAACTTGCACCTCAATCCTAAAATGTTATTTCAACAGTGCGGCATGCATGTAAACCACTTCAAACTAGAGTGAAACCCCTGACGATATATCCATTCACCCATCCATAATTTCATTCCTAATACATCAACTTGCACCTCAATCTTAAAATGTTATTTCAACAGTACGGCATGCATGTAAACTAGAGTGAAACCCCTGACGATATATCCATTCACCCATCCATAATTTCATCCCTAATATATCAACTTGCACCTCAATCCTAAAATGTTATTTCAACAGTGCGGCATGCATGTAAACCACTTGAAACTAGAGTGAAACCCCTGACGATATATCCATTCACCCATCCATAATTTCATCCGTAATACATCAACTTGCACCTCAATCCTAAAATGTTATTTTAACAGTGCGGCATGCATGTAAACCACTTGAAACTAGAGTGAAACCCCTGACGATATATCCATTCACCCATCCATAATTTCATCCCTAATACATCAACTTGCACCTCAATCCTAAAATGTTATTTCAACAGTGCGGCATGCATGTAAACCACTTGAAACTAGAGTGAAACCCCTGACGATATATCCATTCACCCATCCATAATTTCATCCCTAATACATCAACTTGCACCTCAATCCTAAAATGTTATTTCAACAGTACGGCATGCATGTAAACTAGAGTGAAACCCCTGACGATATATCCATTCACCCATCCATAATTTCATCCCTAATACATCAACTTGCACCTCAATCCTAAAATGTTATTTCAACAGTGCGGCATGCATGTAAACCACTTCAAACTAGAGTGAAACCCCTGACGATATATCCATTCACCCATCCATAATTTCATCCCTAATATATCAACTTGCACCTCAATTCTAAAATGTTATTTCAACAGTACGGCACGCATGTAAACTAGAGTGAAACCCCTGACGATATATACATTCACCCATCCATAATTTCATCCCTAATACATCAAATTGCAGCTCAATTTATTTTGTATTTCGATATTATGATGTCTAATATTAGGGGCTTTGAAATTTGCGGGCCCAAAACAACAATTTCATACGTTTCACGATTAAATCGACTTTGATATATACCCTTAAATCTAAGCTATGACGTCATAGTATATCGATTAGTATTAGTTATGATTTTAATTCGTAATAATATTTCTAAATGTTGTTATCTAAAATAAAATATATTCAGACAATAATAACAAAATATCGAACGACTTGCATACGTCAAGAATTGTAGGATTTTTCTTTTTTCAAGTATTTAATCAAATTTCTTAAAACTCATGCGCATAATAGATAAAGATTAGAATTAAAGTCATGTTCAAGATTGACGAACGACGGGGAAAGTTTCTTATAACAAAATTAGATAAACTTTGATCTTAGAAAAACTAAATACGATGTTTTATAACAAAAAAAATGTAACATTAGTTTGTGATTTGTATAGAGCGGTTTGCATGTATGCCGCACTGTTGAAATAATATTTTAGGATTGAGGTGCAAGTTGATGTATTAGGGATGAAATTATGGATGGGTGAATGGATATATCGTCAGGGGTTTCACTCTAGTTTCAAGTGGTTTACATGCATGCCGCACTGTTGAAATAACATTTTAGGATTGAGGTGCAAGTTGATGTATTAGGGATGAAATTATGGATGGGTGAATGGATATATCGTCAGGGGTTTCACTCTAGTTTCAAGTGGTTTACATGCATGCCGCACTGTTGAAATAACATTTTAGGATTGAGGTGCAAGTTGATGTATTAGGGATGAAATTATGGATGGGTGAATGGATATATCGTCAGGGGTTTCACTCTAGTTTCAAGTGGTTTACATGCATGCCGCACTGTTGAAATAACATTTTAGGATTGAGGTGCAAGTTGATGTGTTAAGCATTTCAATATCGCTTTTAATTTTCGAGATATGGGCCTTCAAAGTTGAGCATTAAAAAAGTAAAAAATCCTTGTACCTCGGAAACTAAACAAGATATAAAAATGTGCTTACTAGAATTTGATTTGACGTGCTCTGAATTATTTACATAGAACCATATATTTCTACAATTTTTTTAACTTATTCAATCAAAATTTCTATCTCATTTGGTTGTAAAGTAGAAAAGTATTTATTCCGGCCCTGTACTAACTAAAGTTAATGTCTTATAACAATCATATACTTATCAAAAATTAGTGTAACGATAGAATAATATGGCGTGACTGTCTAGACCAAAGGGTTATCAAGTTTTAGTTAACCTCCACATCTATCTGAATTTCATTGATGCTGTAGCAAAGCTGTTATAAAATTGATTAATTATTGCAAACCATATTTACCGATAACAAAATACTGAGAAAAATGATGTAGACTTTTTATAAATGCGGTAAATGTTATTTCAACAGTGCGGCATGCATGTAAACCACTTCAAACTAGAGTGAAACCCCTGACGATATATCCATTCACCCATCCATAATTTTATCCCTAATACATCAACTTGCACCTCAATCCTAAAATGTTATTTCAACAGTGCGGCATGCATGTAAACCGCTCCATACAAATCTCATATCCATTCATCCATCCATAATTTCATCCCTAATACATCAACTTGCACCTCAATCCTAAAATGTTATTTCAACAGTGCGGCATGCATGTAAACCACTTCAAACTAGAGTGAAACCCCTGACGATATATCCATTCACCCATCCATAATTTCATCCCTAATACATCAACTTGCACCTCAATCCTAAAATGTTATTTCAACAGTGCGGCATGCATGTAAACCACTTCAAACTAGAGTGAAACCCCTGACGATATATCCATTCACCCATCCATAATTTCATCCCTAATACATCAACTTGCACCTCAATCCTAAAATGTTATTTCAACAGTGCGGCATGCATGTAAACCACTTCAAACTAGAGTGAAACCCCTGACGATATATCCATTCACCCATCCATAATTTCATCTCTAATACATCAACTTGCACCTCAATCCTAAAATGTTATTTCAACAGTGCGGCATACATGTAAACCGCTCCATACAAATCTCATATCCATTCACCCATCCATAATTTCATCCCTAATACATCAACACTCTATACAGGGTGTTTCACAACTTAAAATTAAAGGGTATAATATGTACGACGTGGTGATCATGAAACAAAAATATGTTTTTACTTCCTTGTACGAAGTAAAGGAAGTATTGTAATCGCGAAAATTTTCGGTTCTCAGATTTCAACGGAAATAGGTGTTTTGGCCCTCCCTGAATCCATTTTGACTAATTTCGTCATGCCGTCTGTACGTACGTACGTACGTACGTACGTACGTATCTCGCATAACTCAAAAACGGTAAGCCGTAGAAAATTGAAACTTTATATTTAGGACTGTTATAACATCTAGTTGTGCACCTCCTTTTTTGGTCATTATACAACTACCGGAAGTGGTACTTTACTTGAAGCCTTTAATAGATTTTCATGAAAAACTATATTCAAATATAATTTAATACTTTCCAAATTTGGTATATAAGACTACTATATCAATGGAAATAACATAATAGATTTTGGTGAAAATAGACTAACCGGAAGTGGCACAATACATGAAGCTGCTAACAGTTTTCCTTGAAAAAAATGGTATTATTTTAATTTTAGAAAGGAATGCTGCAAATAAAAGTTTTAGAGAATTAAATTCTGCGTCTAGCACATTAAGAATTTTTAAATTAGCTTTTTGCATAAACGAGATATCTAAATTTAAATATTATATATTTTTTGATTTTTTTTTAAATTAAGTTTGCTATGGATTAGAACAAAAAATAAAAGATTAAATGTCAAATATGTGCAATTAAAAAAATATCTATAGTTTAATACGTGTACAAGGAAGTCATGTGGTGTCCACATCAGATTTTTTTAAATTCGAAAAATGAAGGGTTGTTAACCTAAAACATTTTTTGTAGTACTGCACTGGATTCGCTTTCCTATTAAACACAAACAATGAAGTAGGTATCAACTACGAAAGAATAATTACACAATTCAATTATTAGCAGTTATTTATAATTTAATTAATAACTTTAATATAATCATCCACCCAGTGGCAGTGGCAACGAAACATTTTGGACTGGGAAACATGGAAAATAGTTTTGCGATTTAAAAAAAAAATCTTTTTGTTTCATGATCAACACGTCGTACAGAATATACCCTTTAATTTTTTGCTCTAAGTTGTGAAACATCCTGTATATACCTAATAGTAATAATAATGTTTTAAATATTAATATTTTAATTTCATTTATTTTTGTTCCAGTTCTCTCAGGATTGTTCATCCTATTTGTGACCAGCCTATTTACAACTAATTTACTGTGGTTTACTAATTACTTTGATAAAACAACATTACAAGTAAGTTACTATTAAAAATGTTCAAATTTTACATCTTTACTATATATAATTATTCACAAATTATAAAAAAATAAATAAATATATCATCACACCTTTTACCAGTTAAACATAGTAAATATATACAGGGTGGTGACTCGCTCAGCCGGTCATAGGGAGTTAACATGGGAAATTAGTTTTTTGCAATTTCCTGCTTCCCTAATTATTTTAAGCAAAAACGCGTCAAATAAAAGTTTTAGGGCATCAAATTCTGCATCTAAATCAGTAAACAGAATTACTTTTATGTGCTTAGTAACGACAGAAATTAAATATGAAAATGTCGAAAATAATGTTGAAAATATTGATAGCCTTGAACAAAAAAATAAATAAATGCTTGACGTTTTATCTGTCAAAACATCAACGTGTGACGTTGTGTCAGATAAAATGTCAACGTTTGACGTTGGACCTGCAGGAGAAAATATTTATATTTTATAAAACATTCATAATTAAGTAGACAAGTAAACAATTTATTTATTTAATTTTAATATCAGAATAAAAATGTATTTATAACAAAATTAAACTATAATGGACATAATAAATACATATGCTAGCCTAGAGCCCAAGTGTTTCATAAAAATTACGGCGCATATTTGATAGCTGCCGGGCTGTAATATTCCTGCATTCCTCTGCAATTCTTTGTTTTAGGGAATCCACATTTGAGTGACTACTTTTGTAAATTGTATTTTGTCATTAGGTGACAGATCCGGTGATCGAGCTGGCCATTTTATCTGACACAACGTCAAACGTTGATGTTTTGACAGATAAAACGTCAAGCATTTATTTATTTTTTTGTTCAACGGCTATCAATATTTTTGACATTTTCATATTTAATTTCTGTCGTTACAAAGCACATAAAAGTAATTCTGTTTACTGATTTAGATGCAGAATTTGATGCTCTAAAACTTTTACTTGAAGCTTTTTTACCTAAAATAATTAGGGAAGCAGGAAATTAAGAAAGTATGACTTCCCATGTTAAAGTCCTATGACCAGCTGAGCGAGTCACCAGCCTGTATATGGTTACCAGCCGTCAAATCATGCCCTCAAACTATTGATAACACAATACCACTGAGCCACCTACACCATTAATTGTTTTTAACGTTTTCAGAATTTAATTCTCCAAAATGGGACCGATGCGTATTCTAGTTTCATGCGACCTACAGCGCAGCCATACATGGGTGTTCATATTTTTAACTACACGAATGTTGACGACTTTGAAAAAGGCATAGCGAAGAAGTTAAATGTTCAAGACATTGGTCCATACGTCTTCCAGTAAGTAAAACAACCCTTAAATGTGGGGAAAATACTCTAATATTACATCTGTGTTGAGTGTGGTTTCACAACTATGTAGAAAATAAGATTGAGTTTATTATATAAATAAATATATTATCACGTCTTTTATTCATTACTGGGTGTGGTAGTCTGTCGTAGTAGATCTTAGTAATTGATATATTTATGCGGGTACCAGCCGTCAAATCATGGCTCTCAAAAGTATTAGTATAGAGAGAGAAAAACAAGAGTAATTTTAAATTAAATAAATAAATATATATTCACTATTTTTACGCATTACTGGGTGTGGCACTCTGCCATAGCAGATCTCAGTGAGTGATATATTTAAGCAGTTACCAGCCGTCAAATCACGGCCCTCAAAGATGTTAGTACAAAGAGAGAAAAACAAGAGTAATTTTAAATTAAATAAATAAATATATCATGACGTCTTTTATGCATTACTGGGTGTGGCATTCTGCTGTAACAGATCTCAGTAAGTGATATATTTATGCGAGTACCAGCCGTCAAATCACGGCCCTCAAAGATGCGAATGAAAATGGAACCGCAAGAGAAATTAAAAAAATTAATAAATAAATATATTATCACGTCTTTTACTCATTACTATGTGTGGCATTCTGTCGTAGCAGATCTTAGTAAGTGATATATTTATGCGGGTACCAGCCGTCAAATATGTTAGTACAGAGAGAGAAAAACAAGAGTAATTTTAAATTAAATAAATAAATATATCTTCACTATTGTTACTCATTACTGTGTGTGGCACTCTGCCATAGCAGATCTCAGTGAGTGATATATTTATGCAGTTACCAGCCGTCAAATCACGGCCCTCAAATATGTTAGTACAGAGGGACAAAAATAAGAATAATTTTAAATTAGATAAATAAATATATATTCACTATTTTTACTCACTACTATGTGTGGCATTCTGTCGTAGCAGATCTTAGTAAGTGATATATTTATGCGGGTACCAGCCGTCAAATATGTTAGTACAGAGAGAGAAAAACAAGAGTAATTTTAAATTAAATAAATAAATATATCTTCACTATTGTTACTCATTACTGTGTGTGGCACTCTGTCGTAGCAGATCTCAGTAAATGATATATTTATGCGTGTACCAGCCGTCAAATCACGGCCCTCAAAGATGTTAGTACACAGTGAAAGAAACTAGAGTAATTTTAAATTAAATAAATAAATATATCTTCACTATTTTTACCCACAACTGGGTGTGGCACTTCGTTGTTGCAGATCTCAGTAAGTGATATATTTATGCAGTTACCAGCCGGTAAATTACAACCCCAAAAAATTTAGTACACAGTGAAAGAATCAAGAGTAATTTTAATTTACATAAATAAATATATCTTCACAACTTTTACCCATTACTGGGTGTGTCCCTCTATATTATTCTCTATTAACTGTTGTACAAAAATGTTGTTTGTATTTTACGAGCGAAATTCTTGTTTCTGGCGCAGTCGTTTCACTAAAAGTAACATTCTCACACGCAACAAACAAAAATCACTCATTTTCCGGACTTAACACAAAAATAACTATTTTTTTTTGTAGGGAAATTATTGAGCGAATTAATCCAGTATTTGAAGAAGATGGCAGTTTGACATTCCAAGAAAAAAGATCGTTTAAGTTTATGCCAGAATTGTCGAACGGATTACGACAGAGCGATCAGCTAATTGTACCAAACTTACCATTGCTGGTAAGTGTTTATATTTAGTATAACTATTAATTCAAGAAAGAAACTTAAAAATAAGTCATAAATTTTCCGTTCAAATATCTGATGTGGACACCACATGACTTCCTTGTACACGTATTAAACTATAGATATTTGTTTAATTGCACATATTTGACATTAAATCTTTTATTTTTTGTTCTAATCCATAGCAAACTTAATTTTTTTTTAAATCTAAAAATATATAATATTTAAATTTAGATATCTCGTTTATGTAAAAAGCTAAATTAAGAATTCTTAATGTGCTAGACGCAGAATTTAATTCTCTAAAACTTTTATTTGCAGCATTTATTTCTAAAATTAAAATAATACCATTTTTTTCAAGTGAATCTGTTAGCAGCTTCATGTAATGTGCCACTTCCGGTTAGTCTATTTTAACCAAAATCTATTATGTTATTTCTATTGATATAGTAGTCTTATATACCAAATTTGGAAAGTTTTAAATTATATTTGAATATAGTTTTTCATTAAAATCTATTATAGGCTTCAAGTAAAGTACCACTTCCAGTAGTTGTATAATGACCAAAAAGGGAGGTGCACAACTAGATGTTATAACAGTCCTAAATATAAAGTTTCAATTTTCTACGGCTTACCGTTTTTGAGTTATGCGAGATACATACGTACGTACAGACGGCACGACGAAATTAGTCAAAATGGATTCAGGGAGGGCCAAAATACCTATTTCCGTTGAAATCTGAGAACCGAAAATTTTCGCGATTACAATACTTCCTTTACTTCGTACAAGGAAGTAAAAAGTAAGAATCTTGGCAAAATATGTTTCAAATCGTCTATCAACGCGTTATTTTTTGTAAATTCAAATTTTAAACAATAGTTATTTACGTAAGAAGTTATGAAAGTATATTTTGTGGTTTGTACGGAGCGGTTTACATGTGTGCCGCACTGTTGAAATAACTAAATATTCTGTAATATTTAGATGTATCGATAAATTAAAAAAAATAATAAATTGTGTGATATAATGAAATAGTTATTTACGTAACCAGTCGATATTGTTTGACGAACATATTTGCCAAAACGAGCGAAGCGAGTTGTGCAAATTATGTGAGTCAAACAATATCACGTTTTCATAACGTATTTTATGTAATTCCGCTAAAATAATGTTTAAAATACATAAAATTCTATGACAGCTCAGTATATTTCAAAATTACTAAAGCGTTGCCGTGAAAATAAATGAATAAAATGTTTAAATGTAAAGCTTATGTCATCATTGAAAATGAGTTCTGAATCCGAGACAGACCTTCCTTCTGATATCAAAGAATCTGTTAATTTGCTCGTCAACTGTTTCATACCAGAACAATTATTCAATGTATATAAATCCTAAACATTTTAATAAACAGTTTTTTTCCGTTATTTGCATTTTGAGAAAAACTGTCAACATTCATTACGTAACTAGTAAATAAATAAATAAATATATCATCATGCCTTTTACTCATTACTGGGTGTGGCACTCTGCCTAAGCAGATCTCGGTAAGTGATATATTTATGCGTCAAATCACAGCCCCCAAAGATGTTAATAGAGGGGGAGCCACAGAGGTAGATTTAATTGTTTGTCGGCTGTGGGGATCGAACCAGGGTTCTCAAAATCCACCACTGAGCCACCTACCCCATAATAATTAAGGAACTCAATAATTGAACATTTCAAATATAAAATTGAAAATGCTATAAATAAATAAATATATCATCACGCCTTTTACTCATTACTTCGCGTGAACAGCCGTCAAATCACGGCTGCAAAGATATTAGTGGAGGGGGAGCCACAGGGGTAGATTTAAATGGGTGAAAATTGTTTGTCGGCTGTGGGAATCGAACCAGGGTAACTAGTTATGTAAACAATTCCTTACATAACTCTTGAATGACAGTTGATATTTCATAACCTCAAAAATTTATGTAAAACAGGACTTTTCATAACGTAACTACTAAATAAATAAATAAATATATCATCACGTCTTTTACCCATTACTGGGTGTGGCACTCTACCTAAGCAGATCTCGATAAATGATATATTTATGCGTCAAATCACGTCCCTCAAAGATGTTAGTGAAGGGGGAGCCACAGAGGTAGATTTAATTGTTTGTCGGCTGTGGGGATCGAACCAGGGTTCTCAAGATCCACCACTGAGCCATCTACCCCATGGTTTAATATATATATTGTTAAATATCCTGTCTTGTATACCGAATATGAAATGTTATTTCAACAGTGCGGCATACATGCAAACCGCTCCATACAAAACTCATATTCATTCACCCATCCATAATTTCATCTCTAATACATCAACTTGCACCTCAATCCTAAAATGTTATTTCAACAGTGCGGCATGCATGTAAACCACTTCAAACTAGAGTGAAACCCCTGACGATATATCCATTCACCCATCCATAATTTCATCTCTAATACATCAACTTGCACCTCAATCCTAAAATGTTATTTCAACAGTGCGGCATGCATGTAAACCACTTCAAACTAGAGTGAAACCCCTGACGATATATCCATTCACCCATCCATAATTTCATCTCTAATACATCAACTTGCACCTCAATCCTAAAATGTTATTTCAACAGTGCGGCATGCATGTAAACCACTTGAAACTAGAGTGAAACCCCTGACGATATATCCATGCACCCATCCATAATTTCATCCCTAATACATCAACTTGCACCTCAATCCTAAAATGTTATTTCAACAGTGCGGCATGCATGTAAACCACTTGAAACTAGAGTGAAACCCCTGACGATATATCCATTCACCCATCCATAATTTCATCTCTAATACATCAACTTGCACCTCAATCCTAAAATGTTATTTCAACAGTGCGGCTTGCATGTAAACCACTTCAAACTAGAGTGAAACCCCTGACGATATATCCATTCACCCATCCATAATTTCATCCCTAATACATCAACTTGCACCTCATTCCTAAAATGTTATTTCAACAGTGCGGCATGCATGTAAACCACTTGAAACTAGAGTGAAACCCCTGACGATATATCCATTCACCCATCCATAATTTCATCTCTAATACATCAACTTGCACCTCAATCCTAAAATGTTATTTCAACAGTGCGGCACGCATGTAAACCGCTTCATACATGTGAATTTGTTTACAGGGCAGCGTTGCTATGGTAGCAGACACATACTTCATGACGCGACTAAGTCTAGCCACCGTCTTGCGCGGGCTTAATGCTAAACCATTCCTGAAGCTACCCGCTCATAGATTCATCTGGGGTTATGATGATAGCTTCTTCAGCTTGGTGAAGAGTGTCCTGGCTTTCCAGAAGGAGATGCCGTTTGAAAAGTTTGGTCTGTTAGCGCCTGTAAGTATTTATATTATTGTTAAGATTTCTTGGTTATTTCGCAGGGAAATTAGGAAGGGGACAGACTTAAAAATATTTTGTCAAAGATTTCTGAATTTTTTTCAGGGAGTATAGGTAAAGAAATAGTCTTGAACCCTATAAAACTATTTTGAAATGATTTAAATTGTTCTAAAAGCTAGCTGAGTGATTTAAGACGATGGCTAGAGGATTCCAGCTGTCAAATAATTCTTAAAATTGACTTAAATAAATTTAGAATAATTTTAAAATGTTTCAAATTGTCCTGAAAGCTAGCTGAGTGCTTTAAGACGATGGCTAGAGGAGCCCAGCTGTCAAATACTTCTTAAAATCGTTTTAAATAAATTTAGAATCATTTTAAAATGTTTTAAATTGTCCTAAAAGATAGATAAGTGCCCTAAGACGATGGCTAGAGGATCCCAGCTGTCAAATACTTCTTAAAATTGTTTAAACCCTTTAAAATCATTTTAATATATTTTAAATTTTTTAAACATTTTAGAATTTTTTTAAAATGTTTTAATTTGTCCTGAAAGCTAGCTGAGTGCTCCAAGATTAGAGAATCCCAGCTGTCAAATATATCTTAAAATTGTCTTAAGCCCTTTTAAATCATTTTTAAAATGTTTTAATTTGTCTTTAAAGCTAGCTGAGTGCTCTAAGACGATGGCTAGAAAATCCCAGCTGTCAAATACTTCTTAAAATTGTTTAAACCCTTTAAAATCATTTTAATATATTTTAAATTTTTTAAACATTTTAGAATTTTTTTAAAATGTTTTAATTTGTCCTGAAAGCTAGCTGAGTGCTCCAAGATTAGAGAATCCCAGCTGTCAAATATATCTTAAAATTGTCTTAAGCCCTTTTAAATCATTTTTAAAATATTTTAATTTGTCTTACAAGCTAGTTAGGTGCTCTAAGACGATGGCTAGAGGATCCCAGCTGTCAAATACTTCTTTAAATTGTTTTAAACCCTTTAAAATCATTTTAATATATTTTAAATTTTTTAAACATTTTAGAATCATTTTAAAATGTTTTAATTTGTCCTAAAAACTAGCTGAGTGCTCTAAGACGATGGCTAGAGGATACCAGCTATCAAATACTTCTTAAAATTGTCTTAAAAAAATTATAACCATTTTAAAATGTTTTAAATTGTCCTGAAAGCTAGCTGAGTGGTCTAAGACGATGGCTAGAGGATCCCAGCTGTCAAATACTTCTTAAAATTGTCTTAAACCCTTTAAATAATTTTTAAAATGTTTTAATTTGTCCTAAAAGCTAGCTGAGTGCTCTAAGACGATGGTTAGAGAATCCCAGCTGTCAAATATATCTTAAAATTGTCTTAAACAATTTTAGAACCATTTTAAAATACATTAATTTGTCAAAATGTTTCTAAGAACTTCAGAATTTATTTAGGACCTAAAAGATTTATTTTTAAAAATGTCATAGTCTTAATAGTATGTCAAAACTTCTTCAAAAACTATAGAATTATTTTGTAGGAAAATCTACTTTATTTATTACATTTTCGGAACAACTTTTGACTAATTTTCTTTCTGTTTTAGAGAAACGGAACATCAAAAGACAGAATATCAGTCAACACCGGCGTATACGACTTAAACCAACTCGGAAAAATTATGAGATACAACGGCGTTGATAAAATGGGTCACTGGTCAACAGATGACTGCAATAGGTATAAACAATTCATACAAGGTTGTGGGATGTCCCCGTGGTTGTTTAATTTATATATGGATGTGTTGTTAGGAAAGTCGCTGAATGGGGCGGATGGTGTACGTATTGGTGGCAGTGTAGTGCCTGCGTTAGCTTATGCGGATGATGTAGTTGTAATGGGTGAATCTGAAGAACAATTGAGAAGAATGATTCTAAGTATAAATGAAGTAGGAAAAGGTTTAAATCTATTACTGAATGTTGATAAATGTAAAGTGTTAGTGTTTGAGAAGAGTGATTTGGTGACTGATTGCAATGTTTCGGTGAATGGTGTGAGATTGGGTCAAGTAAATGAGTTTGTATACTTGGGGAGTGTGTTTTCGAGGGATGGACGTATTGATCGAGAGATTGAAAGAAGAGTATCTGCTGGATGTAAGATATTGGGTGCTCTGGGTACCTTTACTCGGAACGTGAATGTATCCAGAGATGCTCGATTAAGTGTTTATTATAATGGTGTGTTAGTGCCTACGTTGATGTATGGTAGTGAATGTTGGGTATGGATGAAGAAACATGAACGGCGTATAACTGCTGTGGAAATGAGATATTTGCGGGGTGTGTGTGGATATACTAGAAGAGATCGTGTCCGGAATACATTGGTGTATGATGAATGTGAGATTGGGAAGAATGTTGTAAGAAGAGTGGGAATAAGTGAGTTGAGATGGTTTGGTCATGTAGAACGTATGTCGAATGACAGATTGGTGAAACAGGTGTATGTTGGTGAAATTGAGGGTGAAAGTTTGCGTGGACGGCCTAGGAACAAGTGGATGAATATGATTGAAGGGTTGTTGCGTGAGCGAAAGATTCTGAGCGTGAAGAATAAACGAGCTTGTATGAAAAGAATTATGAATGTGGTTGAAGCAAAAGTGGTGTGTCAGGATAGGAATTAATTGCGGGATAAATATGATGAATGAAGACAAGCGTATGATTCTTGATTTTAGATTCATTGGTTAGATGTTTCGAGTGTTTACCTGCAATTGTGTGGAGACCATCTTCAGAAACAAGCGCAGTGTACAGGAGCGAATGGATGAATGTTTGTTGTGTGTTGATGGATTTTGGTTGTGTGAAAAGAAAGAGTTTGTATGGAGGAAGTGTTAATGTGGTCGAATCGAGTATCGTGTGTCAGGATGAGAATGTTGACGGGTTCGTGCTACCCCATTTAATGGGATATAGCGTGATGTTATGTATGTATGTATGTACAAATTATGTTTTTTGAAAACTGTCATATAAAGTTAAAATGTACATGACAACTATCAACACGCGAAATGAGTGTTTTTTGTCTACAGAACGCAAAAGACTTTTGCATGCAGGATGCAATTTTTTGATAGAATTTAATAAAATTTGTCACTTAATTTTTTTGCTTAGAAACAATACTTCTATTCTTTAACTTTATATTTAATGTTCCAATTGAGCGCATATTGATATTTATCCCGCTTGAGGAAGCTAACTGGTGTACTGGAATAGTTTCTTGAGAAATGCAATGCGAATCCCAATAAATTACAACGTTTGTTTGGTTTCTATTGGCAACCAGCTGTCAATTGCTGGTCAGAGAATACCAGATTTGATAGCAATTATATTACATACATTGTTGTCATGGAGACATTAGATGTCACATTAATTCATCCTAAACGTCAACATTTTCTCATTACATTATTACTCATTTTGAGACATAGTTTTCGAAAAAACGTTGTTTGCAAAAGTAACATTTCGCAATCTAGAATCAAAAATAACTATTTCTACAACTGTCAAAAAATGTTCATTTTTTTCACTAATATCAATACGCGAAGTACGTGATTTTTTCATCATTTACATTACCATGACAACACGTATTTTGCGCATTATTTTGCACCCTAGTGCGCAAATAACTATTTATGAAACTAGTAAAGAAATGAAAGTTATTACCTTACGCATTTGCAGAACGAGGCGTAGCCGAGTTATGTAAACACATAAGTAAGGTAATAACCTTATTTCCTTACTAGTTTCATACAATATTTTTTCTACTTCCGTTCTAATAAATACGAAAGAACGTTTTTGAAATAATGATATTTTGACATATTAATGACAGTTATAAATTCAAAAAATAAAAGAATAACACATCAGAATTCGTCTACCAAGATATCTGTTGCTATGTTACCTCATTATTTCACTAGTTAAATAATGCAGTTCATTACCTAACTCAAATAAGTGAAATAAAACGTCTATTTCCTAACGGAAGTAGAAAAATGAGTATTCGTATTCTAGTGCGTAAAATGAGTATCTCGCGCACGCTCCCAAATTATTTGTTGTCAGGTTTCATTAGTTACAACACATCAATAGTATTAAATTCATATTATTGTTGATTGTTTTCCTTCAATTTACTTAAATCTATCAATAATTATTGTATTATTCTTTATTTACAGTTGTAGAAAAAATGTTGTTTGTATTTCGTGCGTAATATTCTTGTATTTTGGCGCGTTCGAATGACTTTTATTGTCTCGCCTAAAAGTAACATTCTCATTTGGCGCACTTCATACAAAAATAAATATTTAAAGTCGGTTACAATAATTTAACAGCATTGTTATTTATATATTTTTGTTATTGCAGAATTGACGGTACTCTGGGTTCATTTTTTGCGCCGGACGCTATAAGAAATAAGCAACCAGTCGGTATATATACCAAGGATCTTTGCCGGAAATTGAATTTCTATTTTCAGAAGGAAGTTCAATTATTGGAAAAGAAATATACGTCTTATAGGTAAGTTATATTCATTAAATTATTATTTAAATCCTTTAGAATAGTTTTAAAATGTTTTAATTTGTCTTAAAAGCTAGCTGAGTGCTCTAAGACGATGGCTAGAGGATCCCAGTTGTCAAATACTTCTTAAAATTGTTTTAAACTCATTTGGAATTATTTTAAAATGTTTTAATTTGTCCTGAAAGCTAGCTGAGTGCTGTAAGGCGATGGCTAGAGGATCCCAGCTGTCAAATACTTTTTAAAATTGTTTTAAACCCTCTAGAATCATTCTAAAATGTTTTAATTTGTTCTAAAAGCTAGCTGAGTGCTCTAAAACGATGGCTAGAGGATCCCAGCTGTCAAATACTTTTTAAAATTGTTTTAAACCCTCTAGAATCATTTTAAAATGTTTTAATTTGTTCTAAAAGATAGCTGAGTGCTCTAAGACGATGGCTAGAGGATCCCAGCTCCCAAATACTTCTTAAAATTGTTTTAAACAAATTTAGAATAATATTAAAATGTTTTAAGTTGCCCTGAAAGCTAGCTGAGTGCTCTAAGACGATGGCTAGAGGATCCCAGCTGTCAAATACTTCTTAAAATTGTTTTAAACTCTTTTGGAATCATTTTAAAAGTTTTAATTTGTCCTGAAAGCTATTTGAGTGCTCTAAGACGATGGCTAGAGGATCCCAGCTGTCAAATACTTCTTAAAATTGTTTTAAACTCTTTTGGAATCATTTTAAAATGTTTTAATTTGTACTGAAAGCTAGCTGAGTGCTCTAAGACGATGGCTAGAGGATCCCAGCTGTCAAATACTTCTTAAAATTGTTTTAAACTCTTTTGGAATCATTTTAAAAGTTTTAATTTGTCCTGAAAGCTATTTGAGTGCTCTAAGACGATGGCTAGAGGATCCCAGCTGTCAAATACTTCTTAAAATTGTTTTAAACTCTTTTGGAATCATTTTAAAATGTTTTAATTTGTACTGAAAGCTAGCTGAGTGCTCTAAGACGATGGCTAGAGGATCCCAGCTGTCAAATACTTCTTAAAATTGTTTTAAACTCTTTTGGAATCATTTTAAAATGTTTTAATTTGTACTGAAAGCTAGCTGAGTGCTCTAAGACAATGGCTAGAGGATCCCAGCTGTCAAATACTTCTTAAAATTGTTTTAAACTCTTTTGGAATCATTTTAAAATGTTTTAATTTGTACTGAAAGCTAGCTAAGTGCTGTAAGACGATGGCTAGAGGATCCCAGCTGTCAAATACTTTTTAAAATTGTTTTAAACTCTTTAGAATCATTTTAAAATGTTTTAATTTGTCCTGAAAGCTAGCTGAGTGCTCTAAGACGATGGCTAAAGGATCTCAGCTGTCAAATACTTTTTAAAATTGTTTTAAACCCTCTAGAATCATTTTAAAATGTTTTAATTTGTTCTAAAAGCTAGCTGAGTGCTTTAAAACGATGGCTAGATGACCCCAGTTGCCAAATACTTATTAAAACTTTTCATTACAAAATATAATATATCTTTTTACAAAACTCAAAACATGTGAAACTGTAAATAAAACTTTCTACACCACTGCAAACTTACAATTAATCTTTACAAGCCTCCCATAATTATTTAGACTTTCAAACACGCCCGTAAAAACGAATTTACTACGCCGGCCACAATAACACATAACAAACATACTTTCGTTACAGATACACTCTAGAAAAATACGCATTCGCTCATCCAGACATCGAGCCATATAACCAATGTTTCTGCCATTTAGAAACTGGAGTTTGTCCTCCCAATGGCGTCTTCAATGCCACTCCTTGTTCTTACGGTAAGTTACAAAAATAATAAATTACATTTTATCAATCCCTGCTGTTTTATAATTTACAAACGTTCCATTGTCCCATTTTTGCGACTTTTACGTGAAAGAAGGTCAACAAAAATATTGTGATTTAATTAAAATAACTCAATTTAAATAAAAACCAACAAAGAAAAAATTAATTGTCTTTGAATGCTCACTTGGTGAAACTAGATTTAATAATAAAATATCAAACTAAACACTTGTCTAAGTCTCACAAAATTCAACCTAAAAGTCACTTTATGAGATCATCGTCAGAAGTTAGTAACCATAGACGCGCTTCGCTCTTATTAGAGCTCATCAGTATGGTATAATTCACTTCTTCACCTAGAACAAAGTTCACGTGAAGAAGCTGGTGACGAAGAACTGTGCCAGCAGAGAATAAGATCTCTAACAAACTAGTAAGATGACATGAGAAGTTCTGTGGAACTGGTCATGCCATCTACCGAAAAAAACAAAAGCTATGAAACAACAATTTAAATAAATACAGCTCCTTCATGTGATCTTTGTTCTAGGTGAAGAAGTGTGTTGTCTATGGTTACTAACTGTGCTGGCCAGCCTCTGACGATGCTCTCATAAGGTGACTTGGAGGCTGAATTTTGTGAGACTTAGACAAGTGTTTATTTTATATTTTATTATTAAAATAACTCAATTTGAAATTGTGGATTTAATTTTTGACATATTCGTTTTTTATAATACAGGGTGTTTCAGGACTAGTGTAACAAACTTTAACAGCTTATTCCTGAGGTTATTTTGAGCAAAAAATGTCATATAAACATAGGTCCTATTCCTTCTAGTTACCAAAATACAAGAGGTTGAAGTTCTATAAATAACACGACATTTTCAAATTTTTGTAATCAAGATACTTTCGGAAAACAAGAATTTTATTGAAAAGTCATACCTTATTTGTCTTCATTAAAAATTGTTGTACTTTTGATTGTATTATTGTTTCATAATGGATGGTTATAGTACTGCTGAATATGCAGATATGATTTGTATTTATGGATTATGTAATGGTAATGCCCGTTATGCGTCCAGAGAATACCAAGACAGATATCCAAATAGAAGACAACTTTCCCATCCCCTATTTGCGAACATTTTTGTTTTCCGAAAGTATCTTGATTAAAAAAATTTGAAAATTTCGTGTTATTTATAGAACTTCAACCTCTTGTATTTTGGTAACTAGAAGGAATAGGACCTATGTTCATATGACATTTTTGGCTCTAAATGACCTCAGGAATAAGCTGTTAAAGTTTGTTACACTAGTCCTGAAACACCCTGTATGTTAACAGCTGATGTTAGATGCTGACTTAAGTAGCGAAACTGTCTTTAAAGTCAAGGTTAATTTGTGTTACAGGCCCAACTTATTTATCTTACCCACATTTCTTACACGGAGACCCGCAGTTAATTGAGGAAGTCACTGGTCTTGTACCAAATGAAGATATCCATACTTCGTATTTAGATATTCATCCAACGTTTGGATATACTATGGCTGGGTATACTAAATTGCAGCTTAATATGCAGGTATGTCTTCTTCAGGATGGCGATTCAAGTAACATTAATAAATTCCCTGACTTTTCCCTGATTAAGTAAAAAAATTCCCTGACTTCTAGAATATTCACTTATTTATGAATTTATGGTTACATTTCATATATTATATCATATATTGTAATATAATTGTTTTTTTTTATTAAATTTATAGTAAAAGCAAAATCAAATTGTGTTTCTAAACAGGCAAAGACACAATCTTAAATATTGCAAACAGAAAAAACATAGCGCGGTAGAAACGTTAGACAAAACAAAACAGTTTTCAATTAGTAAACATCCTTCGGTTATATTTTCATAGATGGCGGTTCTCACTCTTAAGAAGCAATAAAGGGTATTTGTTGCCAATAAAGGTATACTATCTATCTAATAAAGGTATTCTGCCAATAAAATCTAAAAATAACTAAATACATTTTGAAATAAAAGTTTGTAGTTAATTTTCTAAAATTAAATTATAAAATTTAAAGAACAAAATTTTTTTCCCTGACATGGAATAAAATTCCCTGACTTTTCCCGGTTTTCCCGGTTTTCCAGGTTAGTCGCCACCCTGTTCTTATTTTTCATCTCTTATTATTTTATTTGTCCGTCAATACGGTGGTGTGGATAGCGATACGGAATTCGAATCCGGAGATCCAGAATACGAATCGTTATTTATAAATTTTTCCCTCATTTTTACTATATATTTTTACAAAAACAAAATTACTACTAAACTGGCAACATTTGTCCAAATTAACCGAAATCGTTATATCGTACAATTCTCAAGATACCAATCTTAAAACTGCTTCAATCAGTCTGTCATCCCTTAAAACAAAGGTAAAAGATATGGAATTCGAATCCGGAGATCCCGAGTTCGAATCGTACTCAAGCTAAAAATGAACTACTACACTGCGGCTTGGTGTTTTTTCGAATTTTGGCCATTTTTTGTTTTTTTGTAATAAAAACTGTATCCGTGCGAGTTTTATTGTGAAAATTTGCATACCTATATATTTTCACGCCAGAAATTCACTGGTATTTTTAGATTTTCATTATCTTTTCAAGTTTTTGAAATATTGAGGAAGAAAATTTTTGAAAAAAATTGAAAAATTTTCAAAATTTTTAAAATACCTGTACATGTTAAGTAGAGAAATACACTCGTTTAAACCGCATTACAATATCTCTTTTAGTTTCTGAGTTATGGGCTTTCAAAGTTGAGCTTAAAAAAAAGTCAAAAATCGCTGTAACTCAAAAACTAAAAAAGATATGAAGATGCGTTTTGCGTCATTCGATTTCTCGTGGTCTGAATTATATAGAACTACATTTTAATAATTTTCGATTTTTGAACTGGTTCAACCCAAAATTCTCATGATTTGTATGTACGAGCTCTTAAACGAAGAATTTGCGAACAAACCTCTACACAAAAGAACTTTTGGATTGTTTTGAGGTTCTACATTTATACCTAACGTTTAGTTAATGTAATTTAAAGTAATTCAAATTCATTTAATTTGTTTAAACTTAAAATGTTTCTTTTAGACTATAGACTATTACACTTCAATGCATTGCAGAAAATATTATTTTCCCTATGTTTACTTTTAAAATAAGCGCTCTAATGCATTGCTGTCAAACTTTTTAACTGTAACTATGGTAATGATATATCCCTATGTTTACTGATAAGAAAAATTACCGGTATATATATATATATATATATATATATATATATATATATATATATATATATATATATATGCACAATCCCTAATTTTAGAGAGAGAAACACTGCTTTTCTACTACGATTATTAGCTGTTTGCGGCGTTTCCTAGATAACTAGTTACACAACCCATATTTGACATTTATCCCGATAAGACAGTTTGTGCTTCACGGGAGGGCGCGATTATCCCTGGTGTGAAGTTGGCAAACCTTCGGCCCTCGCTTACGTCTCAGTTTGCCAACTTCTCACGCGGGAATAATCGCTTGTTTCCCTACCTTGATGCATAACATACTATTTCATATTTTATATGTGTGCAGAATATTATTTCACCTAGAATATTTCGACTGTAGCCATCGATTTAACCACTCGATTTATTACAGGTCAGAAAAGCTTACGGTATCCCACAAGTTGATATGTTCACCGACAAAACTATGCTACCAATTGCTTGGTTCGATTCCGTAAGTACTTATAATTTTTTTTAAAATTATTAATATAGATGAAGTATTAAAAAAATCTAATTACAGGGTTTAACGGCTGAGCAACTACCT
Source organism: Pterostichus niger (assembly GCA_947425015.1). Lineage (NCBI taxonomy): Eukaryota > Metazoa > Arthropoda > Insecta > Coleoptera > Carabidae > Pterostichus > Pterostichus niger. The sequence continues at coordinate 2,302,116 of OX380351.1, read as the reverse complement.
CAAGATATTCAAGACATCATCGAATTAACAAGCAATACATTACCAATAATTGAAAGTTGTCTTAAGTACGGCTCTGCCCTAATGTCAATACTTATGTTTATAAGTATGTTGTTGATAATACAGGGCCGGCTTCGAAGCAAGAGACCTCTTAGAACAATACCTCCTTTCCAAAGAAATATATCAGGGTTGGACTCACTACTTGAGGCGAGAAATATTTAATTTTGTATTAAAAATTTAGTAGAAAACTCAAGAAAACTTTAATAATAAAATGTATTACAAAAAAATTAAACTCTAAACAGTCAAAATAATTTGTTTTATTTAAATACTTATTTTGATAATTCAACAACTAAATTAAATTAATTACAAAGTTTTTGGTAGCGTTTGCAAACGTTTCAATTATTCAAAAAAATTTACAGCCGTTAAACTCGAATAAATCATTTTAGAAGAAAATTTGTTAAATAAAAGTTGTGGAAAATTTTGTTCTCTCTAATTTTTATTTGAAACAATTTTCTCTAAAACGTTTCAAAAAAGTTTGACAACTGGAAATATATGAAACCAAACGTACCAAATTCTTGTACCTAACAAAAAAGAATATGTATATATTTTAATATAATTAAAATTAAAAGACAGAAATAGTTTTTTAATATTTGTAGTTCTTATATTATATTAATATTTATTTAATTATTAATATTTGTAGAAATAATGTTTGTTAATAAATTTTTACAAAATTATTATTTTTTCTTCTTTTATACGTCATAAAATTGTACAAAAAATCTGATGTGGACAGCACATGACTTCCTTGTACGCGTATTAAACTATAGATATTTTTTTATTGCCCATATTTGACATTACATTTTTTATTTTTTGTTCTAATCCATAGCAAACTTAATTTAAAAAAAAATATATATTTTTACTTCCTTGTACGAAGTAAAGGAAGTATTGTAATCGCGAAAATTTTCGGTTCTCAGATTTCAACGGAAATAGGTATTTTGGCCCTCCCTGAATCCATTTTGACTAATTTCGTCGTGCCGTCTGTACGTACGTACGTACGTATCTCGCATAACTCAAAAACGGTAAGCCGTAGAAAATTGAAACTTTATATTTAGGACTGTTATAACATCTAGTTGTGCACCTCCCTTTTTGGTCATTATACAACTACCGGAAGTGGTACTTTACTTGAAGCCTATAATAGATTTTCATGAAAAACTATATTCAAATATAATTTAAAACTTTCCAAATTTGGTATATAAGAATACTATATCAATGGAAATAACATAAAATATTTTGGTTAAAATAGACTAACCGGAAGTGGCACATTACATGAAGCTGCTAACAGTTTTCCTTGAAAAAAATGGTATTATTTTAATTTTAGGAATAAATGCTGCAAATAATTAAATTCTGCGTCTAGCACATTAAGAATTTTTAAATTAGCTTTTTGCATAAACGAGATATCTAAATTTAAATATTATATATTTTTTTATTTAAAAAAAAAAATTAGTTTGCTATGGATTAGAACAAAAAACAATAGATTTAATGTCAAATATGTGCAATTAAAAAAATATCTATAGTTTAATACGCGTACAAGGAAGTCATCTGCTGTCCACATCAGATAATGATCACTTGTATCACTTCCGGTTAGTCCATTTAAACCAAAACCTATTATGTTATTTCCATTGATATAGTAGTCTTATATACCAAGCTTGAAAAGTTTTGGATTATATTTTGATATAGTTTTTCATTAAAATATATTATTCATGTAAAGTAGCACTTCCGGAAGTTATATAATGAGCAAAAAGGGAGGTGCACAACTAGATGTTATAACAGTCCTAAATACCGCAACTTTCTACGGCTTACCATTTTTGAGTTATGCGAGATACATACATACAGACGTTACGACGAAATTACTCAAAATGGATATATTCGCGATTACAATACTTCCTTTACTTCGTACAAGCAAGTAAAAATAATTGTATCCTAAAAATAAAAAATAAATATAAATATATCATCACGCCTTTTACCCATTACTGAGTGTGGCACTCTGCCTAAGCAGATCTCGGTAAGTGATATAATTATGCGCGTGGACAGCCGTCAAATCACGGCCTCCAAAGATATTACTGGTGGAGGAGCCACAGGGGTAGATTTAAATTAGTGAAAATTGTTTGTCGGCTGTGGGGATCGAACCAGGGTTCTCAAGATCCACAAGCCGCCTCGATACCACTGAGCCACCTACCTAAACGAAAAACAAAATCAGTGACAAACCTTTTACGCCTTGTAGAAGTTCTCCAGGTACTCCCATGTCTGCCTCTAGCACCACTACACACAACACTAACGAACCACTAACAACCGTATAGAACCACTAACATAAACACTAAGACACGAAAACGACGATAAAGATATTTTAAAATGTTCGATTAAATAATAAGCTTCATCGCCATGAAGAATTCAGTCATCGAAGTGCTCCATGGCTACATTTTAACCCATAATTAAATACTATACACAACACTAAGGTATTAACACAACCAAATAGATAATTGAAAATGTTGAATTCGGTTAAATATTGATTAAAAGCACTTGGTTTAGTTCATACTTCGAAGATGACGGTCTGAAATATTGAAAACAACAATTTTTAACAAAACACCAACGTATTTCACTGCAAAATGCTTCCATTAATTAGTTGACCAATCAGATTGCGAGTAACAAACCATGGCCAAATATGGTCAAAGGTAATATTGAGCTTTATTGTCCCTTACTATATGGTTATAGCTTAAACACAACTTATAAAATCTGATGTGGACAGCACATGACTTCCTTGTACGCGTATTAAACTATAGATATTTTTTACATTGCACATATTTGACATTAAATCTTTTATTTTTTGTTCTAATCCATAGCAAACTTTTTTTTTTTTAAATCAAAAAATATATAATATTTAAATGTAGATATCTCGTTTATGCAAAAAGCTAATTTAAAAATTCTTAATGTGCTAGACGCAGAATGTAATTCTCTAAAACTTTTATTTGCAGCATTTATTTCTAAAATTAAAATAATACCATTTTTTTAAGGAAAGCAGCTTCATGTAATGTGTCACTTCCGGTTAGTCTATTTTAACCAAAATCTATTATGTTATTTCCATTAATATAGTAGTCTTATATATCAAATTTGGAAAGTTTTAAATTATATTTGAATAAAGTTTTTCATGAAAATCTATTAAAGGCTTCAAGTAAAGTACCACTTTCGGTAGTTGTATAATGACCAAAAAGGGAGGTGCACAACTAGATGTTATAGCAGTCCTAAATATAAAGTTTCAATTTTCTACGGCTTACCGTTTTTGAGTTATGCGAGATACACACGTACGTACAGACGGCATGACGAAATTAGTCAAAATGGATTCAGGGAGGGCCAAAATACCTATTTCCGTTGAAATCTGAGAACCGAAAATTTTCGCGATTACAATACTTCCTTTACTTCGTACAAGGAAGTAATAAAAGTTAATTTTTAAATAAATAAATATATCATCACGCCTTTTACTCATCACTGGGTGTGGCACTCTGCCTAAGCAGATCTCGGTAAGTGATATATTTTTTCGCGTGAAGTGCGGTTACCAGCCGTCAAATCACGGCCTCCAAAGATATTAGTGGTGGAGGAGCCACAGGGGTAGATTTTTTTAAATTGGTGAAAATTGTTTGTCGGCTGTGGGGATCGAACTAGTGGTCTCAAGATCCACAGGCCGACTCGATACCACTGAGCCACCTACCCCATTGAATATACATCTCTTAACATGCTGTGACGTCACCCGAAGCAATGTTCGTCAGTTCGAATCCGCCTGTCGACAATGTGTGATTTGTCGTAAAATATAAAAATACAGTTACATGTATTTATCACACTCGGGCGCTATAAGCTAGTCACTTATACGCCTTAAATAATGTAGCATTCGACTACGAAAACCAGCAGTACGGCAGTGTAAAAACCGCGGCTTGGTGTGTCCGGTAGACCCAGGCCCGATTTGGGCTGTAGCGCCACAGATGATAATGATATTTAAGGTAAAGAAACAATTATTTAAATGTATTTTATAGCAATGTTTTTATAACCAATTTCATTAAAACTGTTTTATTTGTTTTGTATTAAATTGTTTTCAAATATTTTGTGGTTAAGTTTGTAACTTGACAGGGTGGTCAATTGAAATTAATGTCGCTAGATGGCACTACTTGTCGTTTCAAACATGTCAAAAACTCGCAAGTTGTTTATAAAGAAACGTTAAAATGAAGTGATTATAATAAACGGAACAAAATGCAATTAAATTTGTTGTCAGGAGCAGAAAGTGTCCTTTTTTATATCATTCAGGAAGAATTGTTTACTGCTGCCATGAAGGTTATAGTAGTACATTAGACATTAACGTCAATTCCCAACTAATACAATGTAAGTACATGAAATATACTGGGTGTCTACTTTTTTCCGAACATAGGAAATTCAATGTTAATGATTTAGCGAAGTGTAGTGCCTGGTTCATAGTGTTAGTGTGGTGTAAGTGTTGTTTAAAGTGTGTAGACTGTCTGGGACTCTTATGGAGTTGAACTGCGTCAGCTGGGTACTGACATGGAGGCACCTGGAGGACGTCTTCGAAGAGAAAAAGGTAGGCTGTTTTGTTACAATTTTTTTAGACGTTTTAAAAGCTATTTAACCTCAAAAAAAGTTCCTAAAACAGGGTGGCGACTAACCTGGAAAACCGGGAAAAGTCAGGGAATTTAATATTTCTGGAAAAGTCAGGGAAAAGTCAGGGAATTTTATTCCATGTCAGGGAAAAAAGTTTTTAATTTAATTTTAGAAAAATAACTACAAACTTTTATTTCAAAATGTATTTAGTTATTTTTAGATTTTATTGGCAGAATACCCTTTATTAGATAGATAGTATACCTTTATTGGCAACAAATACCCTTTATTGCAGGGTTCGTAAATATCATAATATTTATAATAAATATCAAAATATCTGATATATAGGATATATATCAGATAAATATGACTTTTTGGATATTTATTTTTTAATTTTAGTTTTTGTACACATTTAGAAAAACTGAAAAATTCGAAAAATTTCACTTTTCCGGAGGCTATATCTCAAAAACTAAACAAGATATGGAAATGCGCTCAACGGCGTTGAATTCCCCGTGTCCGAATTGACTTATAAGCAAATTTTCATACAATTTTATGCAATTTAATATTTTTAATTATTTCCTAAGGGGTACCCCTTTGGTTTTTTCAGATTTTAATTCAATTTTCCCAAAAATCCTTAATCGTAGGATTATTAAAACGAAAATTTACATACATATGTATTTTGACCCACTGAATCCAGTGGTGCAATCTTCAAATGCATATGACTTCTGGTTTTCGAGAAAACGTTAAAAAACCGCTTTTTGCGATTTTTTTTGGCGGAAAATTGAAAAAAAATAAAAATCGCTGAAACTATGTTTATAAGTTAACTGAAGCACGAGAAAATTAATGCCGTTGAGCGTGTTTTCATATCACATTTAGTTTTTGAGATATAGCCTCGAAAAAGTAGAAAAACTGAAATTCGAAAAATTTCACTTTTCCGGAGGCTATATCTCAAAAACTAAACAAGATATGGAAATGCGCTCAACGGCGTTGAATTCCCCGTGTCCGAATTGACTTGTAAGCAAATTTTCATACAATTTTATGCAATTTAATATTTTTAATTGTTTCCTAAGGGGTACCCCTTTGGTTTTTTCAGATTTTAATTCAATTTTCCCAAAAATCCTTAATCGTAGGATTATTAAAACGAAAATTTACATACATATGTATTTTGACCCACTGAATCCAGTGGTGCAATCTTCAAATGCATATGACTTCTGGTTTTCGAGAAAATGTTAAAAAACCGCTTTTTGCGATTTTTTTGGCGGAAAATTGAAAAAAATAAAAATCGCTGAAACTATGTTTATAAGTTAACTGAAGCACGAGAAAATTAATGCCGTTGACCGCGTTTTCATATCACATTTAGTTTTCGAGATATAGCCTCGTAAAAGTAGAAAAACTGAAAAATTCGAAAAATTTCACTTTTCCGGAGGCTATATCTCAAAAACTAAACAAGATATGGAAATGCGCTCAACGGCGTTGAATTCCCCGTGTCCGAATTGACTTATAAGCAAATTTTCATACAATTTTATGCAATTTAATATTTTTAATTATTTCCTAAGGGGTACCCCTTTGGTTTTTTCAGATTTTAATTCAATTTTCCCAAAAATCCTTAATCGTAGGATTATTAAAACGAAAATTTACATACATATGTATTTTGACCCACTGAATCCAGTGGTGCAATCTTCAAATGCATATGACTTCTGGTTTTCGAGAAAACGTTAAAAAACCGCTTTTTGCGATTTTTTTGGCGGAAAATTGAAAAAAAATAAAAATCGCTGAAACTATGTTTATAAGTTAACTGAAGCACGAGAAAATTAATGCCGTTGAGCGCGTTTTCATATCACATTTAGTTTTTGAGATATAGCCTCGGAAAAGTAGAAAAACTGAAATTCGAAAAATTTCACTTTTCCGGAGGCTATATCTCAAAAACTAAACAAGATATGGAAATGCGCTCAACGGCGTTGAATTCCCCGTGTCCGAATTGACTTGTAAGCAAATTTTCATACATTTTATGCAATTTAATATTTTTAATTGTTTCCTATATCTCAAAAACTATTTGATATTTTTATATAATGGATATATATCATTGCAAAAATATGACGATATATATCAAAATAAATATCATGATATATATCGATAGATATATATCTTCGAACCCTGCTTTATTGCTTCTTAAGAGTGAGAACCGCCATCTATGAAAATATAACCGAAGGATGTTTACTAATTGAAACTGTTTTGTTTTGTCTAACGTTTCTACCGCGCTATGTTTTTTCTGTATGCAATATTTAAGGTTGTGTCTTTGCCTGTTTAGAAACACAAATTGATTTTGCTTTTACTATAAATTTAATAAAAAAAAACAATTATATTACAATATATGATATAATATATGAAATGTAACCATAAATTCATAAATAAGTCAATATTCTAGAAGTCAGGGAATTTTTTTACTTAGTCAGGGAAAAGTCAGGGAATTTATTAATGTGACTTGAATCGCCACCCTGTAAAACGTCGGTCAGAAACTTTATATTTAAGCTTCTGAATAAAAAACTAAGATTAAGTTCATTAATGGACTATAGCGGGTGTCTACTTTTTTTCCGAATATGGGAAATTCAATGTTAAAATTTTGATTTAACGATATCTCTTTACCTATTAATTTTAGAACAAAAGTGTACTGAAGAAAAATGTTCAGAATGAAAAACTGCATCCATAGAGTATAAGTTTGTTGTTCAATTGTTTCTTATATCCGAGTTAGAAGCAAAATAAATTATCAGAGTGCCATGAGAAATAAAATAAATTAGATAACTTAATAATAGGTATTTATTTGTCTAGATTATGTAGAAAAAAGAAAATAATAGTTGCTATAATTAACTTTATTATTAAATTAAATGCTCGAATAAATAAATAAAGTAAGCTTCCAATTCTGCTCCAATATGTCAAATAATGTCAGACACAACAAACAAATTATTGTTTTATTTCTCATGGCACACTGATAATTGCTTTTGCTTCTAACTCAGATATAAGAAACAATTGAACAACAAACTTATATTCTATGGATGCAGTTTTTCATTCTGAACATTTTTCTTCAGTACAATTTTGTTCTAAAATTAATAGGTAAAGAGATATCGCTAAATCAAAAATTTTAATATTGAATTTCCTATGTTCGGAAAAAAAGTAGATACCCGGTATATAACCAGTGGTACTACAACTTTACTGATGTGTCATTTTAAGTTTTCACGTTTATTTCGTAAACGGTAAAGTTTAGGACAAAATACGTCATAACTAAAGTTAACCCTAATTTGATTTAAAACAACTTTTATTTGAAACATTTTTCGATATTATTATCGGTTCATTTGTTATAAACAAATAATGAATTTTGATAGTAGGAAGATTTAAAAGCCTGCCTATATTTAATGGGAAATACTTTGATACAATTTAAAATCTATAAAAATATTTATTTCTTAAAAAAAATACACTATTTGTAAATCAAGATCACATTTTTGTTAACAATTTATTACTTTTTCAAAAATTGTTCTTTTTCAAACTGAATATCAGAATTAATATTATAATTCCTTTTTTTACTTTTGTTTTTAACAATTTTTGTAACAGTTTTGACTAGATAGTAGACTCCTAACAGTAACAGAAAACTTATAAAATAATATTGGTATTTTGGAACATAATTCACAGTAAATTTCAGTAAATATGTTACGTAGAAAGGTAGTCCAACTTGATTCTGAAAATAATTAAATTATTATTTGTGGGGTTGGTAATAAGTTTACAAAAAAATGTTTCAACTAAAAGTTGTAGAGAATTTAATTTTCTACAACCTTTATTTGAAACATTTTTTTCTAAAATAATTTATAAACAAACTACAACTAAAAATATAGTTAGTCATTAACTAATGTCGGCTGTAAATTCTAAACTAAATATTTTAGAAGAAAATATTTGAAATAAAAAAGACAGACAATTTAATTCTCTACAACTTTTGTTTGAAACATTTTTCTTTAAAATAATTTATAAACAAGCTACAACCAAAACTATAGTTAGTCACCAACTAATGTCGGCTGTAAATTCTAAACTAATTAATTTAGAAGAAAATGTTTGAAATAAAAAAGACAGACAATTTAATTCTCTACAACTTTTGTTTGAAACATTTTTCTCTAAAATAATTTATAAACAAGCTACAACCAAAACAATAGTAAGTCAGCAACTAGGCAATTAGTGTCGGCTGTAAATTCTAGACTAATTAATTTAGAAGAAAATGTTTCAAATAAAAAAGACAGACAATTTAATTCTCTACAACTTTTGTTTGAAACTTTTTTTTCAAAAATAGTTTATAAACAAACTACAACCAAAACTATAGTAAGTCAGCAACTAGGCAACTAGTGTCGGCTGTAAATTCTAAACTAATTAATTTAGAAGAAAATGTTTCAAATAAAAAAGACATACAATTTAATTCTCTACAACTTTTGTTTGAAACATTTATCTCTAAACTAATTTATAAACAAGCTACAACCAAAACAATAGTAAGTCAGCAACTAGGTAACTAGTGTCGGCTGTAAATTCTAGACTAATTAATTTAGAAGAAAATGCTTCAAATAAAAAAGACAGACAATTTAATTCTCTACAACTTTTGTTTGAAACATTTTTCTCTAAACTAATTTATAAACAAGCTACAACCAAAACTATAGTTAGTCAGCGACTAGGCAACTAGTATCGGCTGTAAATTCTAAACTAATTATTTTAGAAGAAAATGCTTCAAATAAAAAAGACAGACAATTCAATTCTCTACAACTGTTATTTGAAACTTTTTTTTCTCAAAATAATTTATAAACAAGCTAGAACCAAAACTATAGTTAGTCAGCAACTAGTCAACTAGTATCGGCTGTAAATTCTAAACTAATTATTTTAGGAGAAAATGTTTCAAATAAAAAAGATAGACAACTTAATTCTCTACAACTTTTGTTTGAAACTTTTTTCTCTAAAATAATTTATAAAGAAACTACAACCAAAACTATTGTTAGTCAGCAACTAGGCAACTAGTGTCGGCTGTAAATTCTAAACTAATTAATTTAGAAAAAAATGTTTCAATTAAAAAAGACAGACAATTTAATTCTCCACAACTTTTATTTGAAACATTTTTCTCTAAAATTATCAGGAACGTAATTACAGCTAAAAATATACTTACATATTCTAACCAAAACATTGGTACAGTAATTTTACTAAATTTCTGTATATCTGACGTGAATCCAGATGTATCTCTTATTACCATATTGCTTTGGGATCGAGCTATTGATTCTATGGGTATTCCGGTTAACTGTGAACAATACATAAATCAATTTATTTATTTATTTATTTAATGGGGTAGGTGGCTCAGTGGTATCGAGTCGGCCTGTGAATATTGAGAACCCTGGTTCAATCCTCACAGCCGACAAACAATTTTCACCAATTTAAATCTACCCCTGTGGCTCTCCCTCTACTAATATCTTTGGGGCCGTGATTTGACGGCTGTGCACGCGCATAAATATATAACTTACCGAGATCTGCTTAGACAGAGTGCCACACCCAGTAATGTGTAAAAGGCGTGATGATATATTTATATTCAGTGGTATCGAGTCGGCCTGTGGATCTTGAGAACCCTGGTTCAATCCTCACAGCCAACAAACAATTTTCACCAATTTAAATCTATCCCTGTGGCTCCCCCTCTACTAATATCTTTGGGGGCTGTGATTTGACGGCTGTTCACTCGCATAAATATATTACTTACCGAGATCTGTTTAGACAGAGTGCCACACCCAGTAATGGGTAAAAGGCGTGATGATATATTTATATTTATATATTGATATTCATTGGTATCGAGTCGGCCTGTGGATCTTGAGAACCCTGGTTCAATCCCCACAGCCCACAAACAATTTTCACCAATTTAAATCTACCACTGTGGCTCTCCCTCCACTAACATCTTTGAGGGCCGTGATTTAACGGCATAAATATATCACTTACCGAGATCTGCTTAGACAGAGTGCCACACCCAGGAATGAGTAAAAGGCATGATGATATATTTATTTATTTATTTATTTATGTTACGCTGTACAACAGGAATTTAATCCCAATTACAGCACAGAGTCCGCACTCACTGAGCCGCAGTGTAGTAGTTCATTTTTAGCTTGAGTGAGATTCGAACTCGAGATCTCCGGATTAGAATTCCGTATTGCTATCCACACCACCGTACTGACAGATTTATCTTGTATCAATTTGTACAATAGGCAATGTTTCTCAAACATTATCTTTGAAACTAGTTGAGATATAGAGTTGGGGAATTTATTGTTGGTTTAGGGATAGACTTATTACCCCCTTAGAGAATGGGTTTCTTCTGGAGACGGTGTCGTAAAAATTAAATAAGACTTGAAGATGATTTTAATTGAATTTATAAAAATATGTGAGATTTGAACCAAGTACATTTAAAGTTACAAGCCATTGATTTAACGGTAAATTAGGAGCTTACCGGTTCGACATAGATGTAGGAATCGTGTAGAGAAACATTGGGAGTTAAACCCTCGACGTATGTCTGAACTTGATCACTTGCGTATAAGTAATGCGGGTAAGAAGCAGCCATACTGATGCCTAAATAGAAAAATAATTTTAATAGTGCGGCATGCATGTAAACCACTTCAAACTAGAGTGAAACCCCTGACGATATATCCATTCACCCATCCATAATTTCATCCCTAATACATCAACTTGCACCTCAATCCTAAAATGTTATTTCAACAGTGCGGCATGCATGTAAACCACTTGAAACTAGAGTGAAACCCCTGACGATATATCCATTCACCCATCCATAATTTCATCCCTAATACATCAACTTGCACCTCAATCCTAAAATGTTATTTCAACAGTGCGGCATGCATGTAAACCACTTCAAACTAGAGTGAAACCCCTGACGATATATCCATTCACCCATCCATAATTTCATCCCTAATACATCAACTTGCACCTCAATCCTAAAATGTTATTTCAACAGTACGGCACGCATGTAAACTAGAGTGAAACCCCTGACGATATATCCATTCACCCATCCATAATTTCATCCCTAATACATCAACTTGCACCTCAATCCTAAAATGTTATTTCAACAGTACGGCACGCATGTAAACTAGAGTGAAACCCCTGACGATATATCCATTCACCCATCCATAATTTCATCCCTAATACATCAACTTGCACCTCAATCCTAAAATGTTATTTCAACAGTGCGGCATGCATGTAAACTAGAGTGAAACCCCTGACGATATATCCATTCACCCATCCATAATTTCATCCCTAATACATCAACTTGCACCTCAATCCTAAAATGTTATTTCAACAGTGCGGCATGCATGTAAACCGCTCCATACAATTCACACCTACCATTATAGCACTTGGACACATCGAATAATCCATTAGGAAGAACAGGATGGCCCTTATAACAATCAGCAGTAAGGTTCTTTTTCCTGTTATATACTTCTTTTGATTTTGTAAATTTGTAGGCCATGACGTCATATTTATCCATAAATTGCTCTTCTATAATTACAATAAAATTGACTTGAATTAGAATTTTATAAAATAAATAAATATATCATCACGCCTTTTACCCATTACTGGGTGTGGCACTCTGCCTAAACAGATCTCGGTAAGTGATATATTTATGCGCGTGAACAGCCGTCAAATCATGGCCCCCAAAGATGTTAGTGGAGGGGGAGCCACAGAGGTAGATTTAAATTGGTGAAAATTGTTTGTCGGCTGTGGGGATCGAACCAGGGTTCTCAAGATCCACAGGCCGACTCGATACCACTGAGCCACCTACCCCATTCAACCAAAATAAATTACCTCTGCGGCACTAATTTGACGGCTGGTAACCGCACTTCACGTGAAGAAATATATCATTTAGCGAGATCTGCTACATCAGAATGCCACCCGCACCCAGTAATGGGTAAAAGGCGTGATGATGATATATGATTACAATGGGGTAGGTGGCTCAGTGGTGGATTTTGAGAACCCTGGTTCGATCCCCACAGCCGACAAACAATTTTCACTAATTTAAATCTACCCCTGTGGCTCTTCCTCCATTAATATCTTTGGGAGCCTTGATTTGACGGCTGGTAACCGCACGTCACGCGAATAAATATATCACTTACCGAAATCTGCTTAAGCAGAGTGCCACACCCAGTAATGGGTAAAAGGCGTGATGATATATTTATTTATTTTATTTATTTGATTAGAATTTTCACCAATTTAAATTTAACTCTGAGGCACTAATTTGACGGCTGGTAACCTCACTTCACGCGAAGAAATATATCAATTATCAAGGTCTGCTACGCCAGAGTGCCACCCGCACCCAGTAATGGGTAAAAGGCGTGATGATATATTCATTTATTTATTTTTAGTTTCAATGTTTTAAAGATTGTAATGCGCTTACTTTCATAATATAGAGGTATGACATTGCACAATGTTTTTCTCCAGTACCGTAATGTCATATTTTTCATGAGATACTGTGGATACAGAGCCCCTTCAGTCGAATTTACAATTAAATCCTGGCATTCGGAGCCGTGTCCAGGTAGGAATTCAGAGCCGTCAAATTTGTCCAAAAGAAAAAATTTATGATGTCCATTTTTATGACCGATATATACTGTTGTGTTATCTTCGAATTCTCGGTAAATCTAAAAAAAATAAGAAATTTAATGTTTGGGGCGCTGTTACTCGCTACTAAAATTTTTTACAAAAAAATGTTTCAAATAAAAATTGTAGAAAATTTAATTTTCTGTCTATTTTATTTGAAGCATTTTTGTCTAAAACAATTGACTAACGTTTAACAGATAAATATATAAATGTATGTAGGACAAATAAAATAATGAAATTGAAGACATACAAATGTTTGGGGCCTTTTTACTCGGTACTGAAATATTTTACAAAAAAATGTTTCAAATAAAAATTGTAGAAAATTTAATTTACTATCTATTTTATTTGAAGCATTTTTTTCTAAAATAATTGACTAACGTTTAACGGACAAATATATAAATGTATGCAGGACAAATAAAATAATGAAATTGAAGACATACAAATGTTTAGGGCCCTTTTACTCGTTATTGAAATATTTTAGGGAAAAATGTTTCAAATAAAATTTATAGAAAATTTAATTTACTATCTATTTTATTTGAAGCATTTTTGTCTAAAACAATTGACTAACGTTTAACGGACAAATATATAAATGTATACAGGACAAATAAAATAATGAAATTGAAGACATACAAATGTTTAGGGCCCTTTTACTCGGTACTGCAATGTTTTAAGGAAAAATGCTTCAAATAAATCTTATAGAAAATTTAATTTACTATCTATTTTATTTGAAGCATTTTTGTCTAAAACAATTGACTAACGTTTAACAGACAAATATATAAATGTATGCAGGACAAATAAAAAATGAAATTGAAGACATACAAATGTTTAAGGCCCTTTTACTCGATACTGCAATGTTTTAAGGAAAAATGTTTCAAATAAAACTGTTAGAAAATTTAATTTACTATCTATTTTATTTGAAGCATTTTTTTCTAAAACAATTGACTAACGTTTAACAGACAAATATATAAATGTATGCACGACAAATAAAATAATAAAATTTAAGAAATATGGATATTTGGAGCACTGTAATTCGTTATTCAATTGTTTTAGCGAAAAATACTTCAAATAAATATTATAGAAAATTAAATTTACCATATGTCTCATATAATTTTATTTTTTTAATATTAATGACAAATGCTAGAAAGTGAAATATATAATTTTAAGTATGTCAAAAAAATAATAAATATTTATTACTTAGGAAGATATATATATTTTACAGATTTTAGATAAACTTGGGCGGTGTTTCAGAAAATTAATTACAAATTACTTTCATTTCGAAACTAGTTTCGGGCTGGCCAAATATTAGAAAATCTGCATACCTACTTATTAAGTGATTATCTATGATCTATAGCTTAGTATTACGCTAAGAGAGTGTTAAACACGTGTTAATAGAGTGTTAAAGACGGTTGAAGCAAAGAAAAATGTTTAATTAATTCCGTTATAAAAAGTCGTGTTTTACATGAATTTTTGAGGTTATGAAATGTCAACTGTCATTGAAGAGTTATGTAAGGAATTCTGTACATAACTAGTTACGTAATGAATGTTGACAGTTTTTCTCAAAATGCAAATAACGGAAAAAACTATTTATTAAAATGTTTAGGATTTATATACATTGAATAATTGTTCTGGTATGAAACAGTTGCCGGGCAAATTAGCAGATTCTTCGATATCAGAAGGAAGGTCTGTCTCGGATTCAGAACTCATTTTCAATGATGACATAAGCTTTAAATTTAAACATTTTATTCATTTATTTTCACGGCAACGCTTTGGTAAATTTTGAAATATACTGAGCTGTCATACACCTAGAATTTTATGTATTTTAAACATTATTTTAGCGGAATTAGATAAAATACGTTATGAAAACGTGATATTGTTTGACTCACATAATTTGCAAAACTCGCTTCGCTCGTTTTGGCAAATATTCGTCAAACAATATCATCTGGTTACGTAAATAACTATTTAATTCTGTAACACAATTTATTATTTTTTTTAAAATTTACTGTTTTACTATTTTCATTTTAAACTGGAGGGATCGGCATAAAACGATTAAATGCACCGCAATTACGTTTACAAAGGAACTCAAAATATGTCACAAGGTTCGCACAGGGTTGTACAGCCCCATTCGCCGGTACGTGTATGATAAAAACAAAAAAAATACAATCTTTAAATAAGTATATTTCCTTATTCATACGATACAAGTATAATATATTATAAAGACAAACATAATTTAAACATTTACCTACATTACTCAGTCTGATTCAGTACAGAATATTTAATCTTCTTATTGAGTAACATAACTGCTAATTGGATAATTTAATCCGAATAAGTAATTTTTAAATGGTCAATCGTAGGAAAAAAACAAGAATAATTTTAGGCTGAATACAACCCTTAAAAATGTACCTGTTGTGACCATCGTTAAGCGATTTGGGGTAGCCGCACTAATAGATTTCATTGGGACGTTTAAAGCTCGTTTTACATTACACAATATATTGAACAAGATCTTGAACAATCTAAATTGCGTAGTATCATACAACAAATTGTTTCAAATCTTAGATTGCTTCGTAAATTGTCAGAAAAAATTGAACATGTTCAATTCCCAGCCAATTTGCTAGACAAATTGTATGTGGGCATGCGCTGTGGCTAGTTGTGATTTGCGTGCTGCCCGAGGGACTCGGTGGCGTACAGAGATGTGCATCTACGTGTAATCTTTAATTGTCTACATCTACACGTAGACAATACGTCGACAATTCTAGCGACGTAGACAATGCAAACAATGTAGATAATGCATCTGACAGTTGTAAAATTCAACATAACCTAAATTTATTCCTTTGTAACTATTACATGTATTCGTATTCATGAGCTGGGGTCATTATCGGTCTTTATATAATAAAACTAATAAAGCAAGTGCTCGTACATTACTAGCAGGGATGTGCGTGTAGTCTACTGCAAGTAATCTACGCCATTCTCTACGTGTAAACAATCATGTAGTCTACGTCTTCATTTTTTATGTAAACAATGTAGACTATGTAGACAATGAAAACACCTGTGTTCACTTAAGTCAGATTCGAAATTTTATCCCTAGAACTAGGGAATTTAAAATGTTGTTAGAGATTTTAATTTTTATTCTAGGGATTACATGAAAAAAAATTAGTTGTGCAGGGAAAAACGTTCAAAATTTGTCAACTGGTTACTGTTAAAAATAGCGCCAAAGAAAACTCCGTCTGGTGAGATGGCGCGTTGATCGATTTAAAAAATATGACAGTTCGCCCAAGACCCAAGACAGACATTCGTCTAGTAATGTACGAACACTTGCTTTATTAGTTTTATTATATAAAGACCGATAATGACCCGAGCTCACGAATACGAATACATGTAATAGTTGCAAAGGAATAAATTTAGGTTATGTTGAATTTTACAACTTTCAGATGCATTATCTACAATGTTTACATTGTCTACGTCGCTAGAATTGTCGACGTATTGTCTACGTGTAAATGTAGACAATTAAAGATTACACGTAGATGCACATCTCTGATTACTAGACGAATGTCTGTCTTGGGTCTTGGGCGAACTGTCATATTTTTTAAATCGATCAACGCGCCATCTCACCAGACGGAGTTTTCTTTAGCGCTATTTTTAACAGTAACCAGTTGACAAATTTTCAACGTTTTGCCCTGCACATCTAATTTTTTTTCATGTAATCCCTAGAATAAAAATAAAAATCTCTAACATTTAAAATTCCCTAGTTCTAGGGATAAAATTTCTAATCTGACTTAAGTGAACCCAGGTGTTTTCATTGTCTACATAGTCTACATTGTTTATATGAAAAATGAAGACGTAGACTACATGATTGTTTACACGTAGAGAATGGCGTAGATTACTTGCAGTAGACTACACGCACATCCCTGGTGGCGTAGTTTCACGAATGTTTGACTATCAATTATTTTAACTTTGATTTGCTTTTATTAATTTAAATCAAGTTTAATGTTTTGTTGATGCAACTGACTATCAATAACATATATTTGAAAATAACTTTATTTAAATTTTGATTAATTATAATAATTGTATCTTGTTTCTAAAAATCATAAATAATAATTATTATGTAGTAGTATAATTATTATATTTGTAATTATACGTAAATGACAAATTCAAATCCTGCTTTCGCTACTACACGTATCTTTCTTGGTTTTCTTAATATTTTACAATTCATTTTTGCAACACTTTTTAAATTAAAACTAATGATATTGCCACACTTACAAACTCTTTAGTGCGTTCAATTTATTATTAAAATATTCTTTCGGATTTGACAAGCGTAGCTGTCAGTGACATTTCGATGCGAATTGCGCAGAATCACGACTCAAATATTGTACAAGAAATTGTCTAGTGTCAAACAGACTACAATGTAAATCAGCCAATTTATTGCTCAAGATATTGTTCAAAAAATTGTTCAAGATCTTGTTCAATATATTGTGTAATGTAAAACGAGCTTAATCGTTATGGGGTAGGTGGCTCAGTGGTATCGAGTCGTCCTGTGGATCTTAAGAATCCTGGTTCGATCTCCACAGCCGACAAACAATTAAATCTACCCCTGTGGCTCCCCCTCCACTAATATCTTTGGGGACCGTGATTTGACGGCTGTTCACGCGCATAAATATATCACTTACCGAGATCTGCTTCAGCAGAGTGCCACATCCAGTAATAGGTAAAAAGCGTGATGATATATTTATTTATATTAGTTTAATCGTTTTATGCCGATCCCTCAAGTTTAAAATAATAATACTATACATCTGAATATTGTTGAATATTTAGTTATTTCAACAGTGCGGCACACATGTAAACCGCTCCATACAAATCATAAAATATACTTACCATATTTAACATACCAATGTTCAAATCAGGAACCATTTTTGGTTCTACAGTTTTTGCAAAGTTCAATATTGGGTCAGTGAAGTTCCATAAGTAATTATATATAGTGGTTTCTATAAATATTGGTGATTTTAAACCCCTTAGGATCATGTTAAACGCCATCTTTGTGAAGTAACTTGCCTCAGATAAATACGAGGCTGTCCCCTGTAATACAACAAAAAATAATAATAACAACAAAGACAAAATTAATTGTCATCCATACACTTGGTGAAACTAGGTTTAATAAAAAATATTAAATAAACACTTGGCTCACAAAATTCAGCCTCCAAGTCACCTTATGAGGGTATCGTCAGAGGCTGGCCAGCACAGTTAGTAATCATAGACAACACACTTCTTCACCTAGAACAAAGTTCATGTGAAGAAGCTGTGTGACGAAGAACTGTGCCAGCAGAGAATATATCTCTAACATACAGGTAAGATGACATGAGAAGTACTGTGGAACTGGTCATGCCATCTACTGACAAAAAGGAAAAGCTACGCAGCAATTTAAATAACAACAAAAACAAAATTAATTGTCATCCATACACTTGGTGAAACTAGGTTTAATAAAAAATATTAAATAAACACTTGGCTAAGTCTCACAAAATTCAGCCATTAAGTCACCTTATGAGGGTATCGTCAGAGGCTGGTCAGCACAGTTAGTAACCATAGACAACACACTTCTTGACCTAGAACAAAGTTCACGTGAAGAAGCTGTGTGACGAAGAACTGTGCCAGCAGAGAATAAGATCTCTAACATACAGGTAAGATGACATGAGAAGTACTGTAGAACTGGTCATGCCATCTACCGAAAAAAAGGAAAAACTATGCAATAGCAATTTAAATAACAACAAAGACAAAATTAATTGTCATTCATACACTTGGTGAAACTAGGTTTAATAAAAAATATTAAATAAACACTTGGCTAAGTCTCACAAAATTCAGCCTTTAAGTCACCTTATGAGGGTATCGTCAGAGGCTGGCCAGCACAGTTAGTAACCATAGACAACACACTTCTTCACCTAGAACAAAGTTCATGTGAAGAAGCTGGTGACGAAGAACTGTGCCAGCAGAGAATATATCTCTAACAAACATGTAAGATGACATGAGAAGTTCTGTGGAACAGGCAATGCCATCTACTGACAAAAAGGAAAAGCTACGCAGCAATTTAAATAACAACAAAAACAAAATTAATTGTCATCCATACACTTGGTGAAACTAGGTTTAATAAAAAATATTAAATAAACACTTGGCTCACAAAATTCAGCCTCCAAGTCAACTTATGAGGGCATCGTCAGAGGCTGACCAGCACAGTTAGTAATCATAGACAACACACTTCTTCACCTACAATAAAGTTCACGTGAAGAAGCTGGTGACGAAGAACTGTGCCAGCAGAGAATATATCTCTAACATACAGGTAAGATGACATGAGAAGTACTGTGGAACTGGTCATGCCATCTACTGACAAAAAGGAAAAGCTACGCAGCAATTTAAATAACAACAAAAACAAAATTAATTGTCATCCATACACTTGGTGAAACTAGGTTTAATAAAAAATATTAAATAAACACTTGGCTAAATTTTGTGTTTTATTTAAAAAAAATTATTAAACCTAGTTTCACCAAGTGTATGGATGACAATTAATTTTGTTTTTGTTGTTATTTAAATTGCTATTGCGTAGCTTTTCCTTTATTTCGGTAGATGGCATGGCCTGTTCCACAGAACTTCTCATGTCATCTTACCGTTTGTTAGAGATCTTATTCTCTGCTGGCACAGTTCTTCGTCACCAGCTTCTTCACATGAACTTTGTTCTAGGTGAAGAAGTGAGTTATACCATACTGATGAGCTCTAATAAGAGCGAAACGCGTCTATGGTTACTAACTGTGCTGGCCAGCCTCTGACGATGCCCTCATAAGGTGACTTGGAGGCTGAATTTTGTGAGACTTAGCCAAGTGTTTATTTAATATTTTTTATTAATTTCTTGATGTGTATAGTTTTACATTCGGTGAAGTTATTAGATCGCCGCAAGAAACATTGGTTGTTTTATATGAAACACCCTGTATATTATATGATATATTAGTCCCTAAGGACCTTAAGTATTTGGTGGACTAAAAGTATGAGTTTTTTTTTTACAATTGAAGAAAGAAATTAGTATTGAATGAGCGGTGCTCGTTTCGTCGGTAAAATATGTTTGGTATTCTTAGAATATCGTCTGCCTCATCCAACTAAACATCTATATGATGCGTCGAATAAATCTTCAATGTAATATAATAGTTATTTGTGTATTAAGGGCGTAAAGTGATTCTTTGTTACTCGAGCACGATAATAGTGTAAGAGGAACAAAGACACTTTACGCTCGTGATACACACATAGTTTTTTCTACGATTGCATCTTAAAATTATTCAAAAATGTAAGCGTACTGAAAATAAATTCGTTCTGTCAACTGTCAATATGACAAGTTTCTGTTTTGTTTGTATCCCTGGTAACTATTGAAATAAGTGCACATTTCAATATCTTTTTCGCACGTTGCCATTGGAAACGCACGCATTTAACGTCTTTTTCGCACGTTGCCAATGGAGACGCGAAAGAAAGATATTTTTCGATTGTTCCACAGAAAACGTCAACTTTACGATGACAAATGAAAGCATAATTGTCAACTTTTCATAGCAATCGTAGAAAAAAATAATTTATACAGGGTGTTTCAGAACTAGTGTAACAAACTTGAACAGCTTATTCCTGAGGTTGTTTTGAGCCAAAAATGTCATATGAACATAGGTCCTATTCCTTCTAGTTACCAAAATACAAGAGGTTGAAGTTCTATAAATAACACATTTTCAATTTTTTTTAATCAAGATACTTTCGGAAAACAAGAGTTTTATTGAAAAGTCATACCTTATTTGTCTTCATTAATTTTATTTATTAATATTAACATGCATACGAGTTCAAGGCGCTCATTTTGAGCACTTGCTGTAATTTTTTAAAAATTTGTTATCTTATTTCATATTGTGTTAACCTATTCCATGTTTGGTTATGTTGTTCTGTGTCTATTTAATTGTGTCATTTTATGTTTTGTTCTCTAAATCGTATTCGTTAATATTAATAAATAAAATTAATTAAGACAAATAACGTATGACTTTTCAATAAAACTCATGTTTTCCGAAAGTATCTCGATTACAAAAATATGAAAATTTCGTGTTATTTATAGAACTTCAACCTCTTGTATTTTGGTAACTAGAAGGAATAGGACCTATGTTCATATGACATTTTTGGCTCAAAATGACCTCAGCAATAAGCTGTTAAAGTTTGTTACACTAGTTCTGAAACACCCTGTATAAACTAATTAAGTTTGTATATGTTCGATTGTTTCAATGTTTACATTAATTTACTTGTTGTAAACTACATCGTATATATGCAAAATATGTTAATTAATTAAGCAAAAAAAATATGAATGACTTACCAAAATAGCATAATTAGGCACAATAATCATTGCTTGTAGATCTATGGTGTTTTCCCCGGGTAGATATATGGCAGTTCTATTCACTGTGTAACTAAGCGTCCCGTTGATATTAAAAGTAACATTACTGTGTGTTAGTTTCTCTCTGTAATCAAGTGTTAGTTTAACTAGAGTGAAACCCCTGACGATATATCCATTCACCCATCCATAATTTCATCCTTAATACATCAACTTGCACCTCAATCCTAAAATGTTATTTCAACAGTGCGGCATGCATGTAAACCACTTGAAACTAGAGTGAAACCCCTGACGATATATCCATTCACCCATCCATAATTTCATCCCTAATACATCAACTTGCACCTCAATCCTAAAATGTTATTTCAACAGTGCGGCATGCATGTAAACCACTTGAAACTAGAGTGAAACCCCTGACGATATATCCATTCACCCATCCATAATTTCATCCCTAATACATCAACTTGCACCTCAATCCTAAAATGTTATTTCAACAGTGCGGCATGCATGTAAACCACTTCAAACTAGAGTGAAACCCCTGACGATATATCCATTCACCCATCCATAATTTCATCCCTAATACATCAACTTGCACCTCAATCCTAAACTGTTATTCCAACAGCGCGGCATGCATGTAAACCACTTGAAACTAGAGTGAAACCCCTGACGATATATCCATTCACTCATCCATAATTTCATCCCTAATACATCAACTTGCACCTCAATCCTAAAATGTTTTTTTCAACAGTGCGGCATGCATGTAAACCACTTCAAACTAGAGTGAAACCCCTGACGATATATCCATTCACCCATCCATAATTTCATCCCTAATACATCAACTTGCACCTCAATCCTAAAATGTTATTTCAACAGTGCGGCATGCATGTAAACCACTTGAAACTAGAGTGAAACCCCTGACGATATATCCATTCACCCATCCATAATTTCATCCCTAATACATCAACTTGCACCTCAATCCTAAAATGTTATTTCAACAGTGCGGCATGCATGTAAACCACTTCAAACTAGAGTGAAACCCCTGACGATATATCCATTCACCCATCCATAATTTCATCCCTAATACATCAACTTGCACCTCAATCCTAAACTGTTATTCCAACAGCGCGGCATGCATGTAAACCACTTGAAACTAGAGTGAAACCCCTGACGATATATCCATTCACTCATCCATAATTTCATCCCTAATACATCAACTTGCACCTCAATCCTAAAATGTTTTTTCAACAGTGCGGCATGCATGTAAACCACTTCAAACTAGAGTGAAACCCCTGACGATATATCCATTCACCCATCCATAATTTCATCCCTAATACATCAACTTGCACCTCAATCCTAAAATGTTATTTCAACAGTGCGGCATGCATGTAAACCACTTCAAACTAGAGTGAAACCCCTGACGATATATCCATTCACCCATCCATAATTTCATCCCTAATACATCAACTTGCACCTCAATCCTAAAATGTTATTTCAACAGTGCGGCATGCATGTAAACCACTTCAAACTAGAGTGAAACCCCTGACGATATATCCATTCACCCATCCATAATTTCATCCCTAATACATCAACTTGCACCTCAATCCTAAAATGTTATTTCAACAGTGCGGCATGCATGTAAACCACTTCAAACTAGAGTGAAACCCCTGACGATATATCCATTCACCCATCCATAATTTCATCCCTAATACATCAACTTGCACCTCAATCCTAAAATGTTATTTCAACAGTGCGGCATGCATGTAAACCACTTCAAACTAGAGTGAAACCCCTGACGATATATCCATTCACCCATCCATAATTTCATCCCTAATACATCAACTTGCACCTCAATCCTAAAATGTTATTTCAACAGTGCGGCATGCATGTAAACCACTTCAAACTAGAGTGAAACCCCTGACGATATATCCATTCACCCATCCATAATTTCATCCCTAATACATCAACTTGCACCTCAATCCTAAAATGTTATTTCAACAGTGCGGCATGCATGTAAACCACTTCAAACTAGAGTGAAACCCCTGACGATATATCCATTCACCCATCCATAATTTCATCCCTAATACATCAACTTGCACCTCAATCCTAAAATGTTATTTCAACAGTGCGGCATGCATGTAAACCACTTCAAACTAGAGTGAAACCCCTGACGATATATCCATTCACCCATCCATAATTTCATCCCTAATACATCAACTTGCACCTCAATCCTAAAATGTTATTTCAACAGTGCGGCATGCATGTAAACCACTTCAAACTAGAGTGAAACCCCTGACGATATATCCATTCACCCATCCATAATTTCATCCCTAATACATCAACTTGCACCTCAATCCTAAAATGTTATTTCAACAGTGCGGCACACATGTAAACCGCTTCATACAAATCACAAATTACTTACAAATAGACTATTGGTCCAATCTCTTGCATCTTTAGTTTTGTGTCAGTTCCGGATATAAATTCTTTTGAATTTGTTACATTGAAGACATAAGCCCGCAACCTGACTTCTTGGGGTGGGTCCTGCCACCACTCAAACGGCGGCAACCCTAAAAAAAATTCACTTTCCTTTTTTTTTCTTTTAAGCAAGTCGTACATATGGTTCATTTAACAGGACCTACTATTATTATTTTTTAATAAAAATATGATTGTTAATAGACATTAACTTAATAAATACAGGGCCGTAATAACCAAATATTATAGAAATTTTGGACAGTTTAAAAAATTGTATAAATATAGTTCTATATAATTCAAATCAAGTCAAATTGAATTCCAGTGCGCGCTGTTTCATATCTTGTTTAGTTTCTGCTACTAATATCTTTGACGGCTGGTAACCGCATAAATATATCACTTACCGAGATCTGCTTAGGCAGAGTGCCACACCGAGTAATGAGCAAAAGGCGTGATGATATATTTATTTAAATCTATCCCTGTGGCTCTCTTCTCTAAACTAGCATCTTTGGGGGCCGTGATTTGACGACTGGTAACTGTATAAATATATCATTTATCAAGATCTGCTTAGGCAGAGTGACACACCCAGTAATAGGTAAAAGGCATGATGATATATTTATTTATTTATTTAATAAAACTATCCCTGTGGGTTTCTCTTCACTAGCAACTTTGGGGGCCGTGATTTGACGGCTGGTAATTGTTCTTTAAGCATATAAATATATCATTTATCAAGGTCTGCTATGGCAGAGTGCCACATCCAATAATGGGTGAAAGGCGTAATGATATATTTATTTAAATCTATCCCTGTGGCTCTCCCTAAACTAGCATCTTTGGGCGACGTGATTTGGCGACTGGTAACTGTATAAATATATCATTTATCAAGATCTGCTGTGGCAGAGTACCACACCCAGTAATGAGCAAAAGGCATGATGATATATTTATTTATTTATTTAATAAAACTATCCCTGTGGGTTTCCCTTCACTAGCAACTTTGGGGGCCGTGATTTGACGGCTGGTAATTGTTCTTTAAGCATATAAATATATCATTTATCAAGATTTGCTACGGGACAGTGCCACATCTAGTAATGGGTGAAAGGCGTAATGATATATTTATTTAAATCTATCCCTGTGGCTCTCCCTAAACTAGCATCTTTGGGGGCCGTGATTTGACGACTGGTAACCGCATAAATATATCATTTATCAAGATCTGCTTAGGCAGAGTACCACATTCAATAATGAGCAAAAGGCGTGATGATATATTTATTTATTTATTTAATAAAACTATCCTTGTGGGTTTCTCTTCACTAGCAACTTTGGGGGCTGTGATTTGACGGCTGGTAACTGTATAAATATAACATTTATCAAGGTCTGCTACGGGAGAGTGCCACATCCAATAATGGGTGAAAGGCGTGATGATACATTTATTTAAATTAATTCCTGTGGCTCTTCTTCCACTAGCATCTTTGGGGGTCGTAATTTGACGACTGGTAACTGTATAAATATATCATTTATCAAGATCTGCTACGGAAGAGTGCCACATCTAATAATAGGTGAAAGGCGTGACGATATATTTATTTAAAACTATCCCTGTGGCTCTTCCTAATCTAGCATCTTTGGGGGCCGTGATTTGACGACTAGTAACTGTATAAATATATCATTTATCAAGATCTGCTGTGGCAAAGTACCACATCCAATAATGAGCAAAAGGCGTGATGATATATTTATTTATTTATTTAATAAAACTATCCCTGTGGGTTTCTCTTCACTAGCAACTTTGGGGCCCGTGATTTGACGGCTGGTAACTGTACTTTAAGCATATAAATATATCATTTATCAAGATCTGCTACGGCAGAGTGCCACATCTAATAATAGGTGAAAGACGTAATGATATATTTATTTAAATCTAACCCTGTGGCTCTCCCTAAACCAGCACCTTTGGGGGTCGTGATTTGACGACTGGTAACTGTATAAATATATCATTTATCAAGATCTGCTGTGGCAGAGTACCACATCCAGTAATGGGTGAAAGGCGTGATGATATATTTATTTAAATCAATACCTGTGGCTCTCCCTCCACTAGCATCTTTGGGCGCCGTGATTTGACGACTGGTAACTGTATAAATATATCATTTATCAAGATCTGCTTAGGCAGAGTGCCACACCCAGTAATGAGCAAAAGGCGTGATGATATATTTATTTGTTTAGTTTTTGAGTTATAGCGATTTCTCACTATATTAAAAGCTCAACTTTAAAGGTCCATATCTCGGAAACTAATAAAGATATTGAAATGTAATTTAAACTAGAGGACCTTTCATGGTCCAGTTTTGAAAATATTTAAAATTTTACTACTTTTTTAAACAAATTTTGACCATATTTTCATATTTTTTATGACAATGTTACTTTTTAAAAGTGTTTACTAGTTATTACCAGTAATTTAATGGAAAATTATGTATACCTGGTATCATATCAAGTCTTGTTTCCATTAATATAGTAAATGGCGTCCATATTAATAATAAAATTCCTGTTGTGGTTAGTATAATGCCTAATGTAAGTCCACAGCAAAATCCTGAAAATAAAAAATATTTTTATTAGATTTGCAAGTATTTAAGAGACACTTACTATATGTATAGAATAACAATATTAGGTGGTCAATAGGTCCTGGGTCTATTTATATTGATATGTGGCTCAGTGATATCGATTCAGTTTGTGGATGGAGAAAGCGACAAAAATACTTTACGCTCGTGATACATATATAATTTTTTCTATGATTCGTTTTGTCATTTACAAGTTTGTGCTTTGTTTGTATTCTTAGTAACTATTGAATAAGGCGCGCATTTAATATCGTTGTCATTGAAGACACACGACAAAGATATTTTTTCTACGATTGCTACGAAAAGTTGACAATTACGCTCTCATTTATCATCTTAAAGTTGACGTTTTCTGTGGAACAATCGAAAAATATCTTTTTTGTGCGTCTCCAATAGCAACGCGCGAAAAAGATGTTAAATGCACACTTATTTCTATAGTTACCAGGGATACAAACAAAACAGAAACTTTTCATATTGACAGTTAATAGAACGAATTTATTTTCAGTACGCTTACGTTTTTGAATAATTTTAAGATGCAATCGTAGAAAAAATTATGTGTGTAAAGTGTCTTTGTTCCTCTTGCACTATTGTAGGTCTCGCCTTCGACTCGCGCTACAATTATCGTGCTCGAGTAACAAAGAAACACTTAATATACAAATAACTATTTCGATTGTGCCATAGAAAAGTCAACTATCAACAAATAGTCCACTTTTCATAGCAGTTGTAGAAAAAAGTAATTTTAAAATACACGATCAAATAAAATAAATATATCATCACGCCTTTTACCTATTACTAGGTGTGGCACTTTGCCTAAGCAGATCTCGGTAAGTGATATATTTATGCGCGTGAACAGCCGTCAAATCACGGCCCTCAAAGATGTTAGTGGAGGGGAAGCCACAGGGGTAGATTTAATTGTTTGTCGGCTGTGGGGATCGAACCAGGGTTCTCAAGATCCACCACTGAGCTACCTACCCCATAAACGATTATATTTGAAAGAAATTTGTTGAATAAAATAAAAAATAAATATATCATCACGCCTTTTACCCATTACTGTGTGTGGCACTCTGCTTAAGCAGATCTCGGTAAGTAATATATTTTTTCGCGTGAAGTGCGGTTACCATCCGTCAAATCACGGCCCCCAAAGATATTAGTGGAGGGGAAGCCACAGGGGTAGATTTAATTGTTTGTCAGCTGTGGGGATCGAACCAGGGTTCTCAAGATCCACCACTGAGCTACCTACCCCATAAACGATTATATTTGAAAGAAATTTGTTGAATAAAATAAAAATAAATATATCATCACGCCTTTTACCCATTACTGTGTGTGGCACTCTGCTTAAGCAGATCTCGGTAAGTAATATATTTTTTCGTGTGAAGTGCGGTTACCATCCGTCAAATCACGGCCCCCAAAGATATTAGTGGAGGGGAAGCCACAGGGGTAGATTTAATTTGGTGAAAATTGTTTGTCGACTGTGGGAATTGAAACAGGGTTCTCAAGATCCACAGGCCGACTCGATACCACTGAATCTGTAAAATAATGAACAGAAAACGTTGGAGTGACTCAATGGTACATTCACTCAGCGACCGGAGTTCTTTGCGAGATTGTACCGTGTTCCGTTTTTAAATTA
The DNA here is from genome assembly GCA_947425015.1 of Pterostichus niger. Taxonomy (NCBI): domain Eukaryota; kingdom Metazoa; phylum Arthropoda; class Insecta; order Coleoptera; family Carabidae; genus Pterostichus; species Pterostichus niger. Next base: position 2,273,765 of record OX380351.1, on the reverse strand, counting down.
TACCATAGGCGGGCGAAACTTTCAATAAATGGGGTCTATTATTATTTTAAAAATATTATTGCAAAAAATATATATACAGGGTGGTGAATCGAATTGCGCACCATAGCGTTTTCAATGCTATTTTTCAAATGTTCAATTATTGGCTTCCCTAATTATTTTATGCAAAAAAGCTTCAAATAAAAGCTTTAGGGCATAAATTTCTGCATCTAAATCAATAAACATAATTTCTATTACATGCTTTGTAACGACAGAAATTAAATATTAAAATGTCGAAAGTTGTGTTGAAAATACAGACAGCCATGGAATTCAACAAAAAATAAATAAATGCTTGGCGTTTTATCTGTCAAAACGTCAACGTTGGCCGTTTTATCTGTCAATCGTTGACGTTAAAACGCCAAGCCTTTATTTATTTTTTGTTCAATTCCATGGCTGTCTGTATTTTCAACACAACTTTCGACATTTTCATATTTCATTTCTGTCGTTACAAAGCATGTAATAGAAATTATGTTTATTGATTTAGATGCAGAAATGTATGCCCTAAAACTTTTATTTGAAGCTTTTTTGCATAAAATAATTAGGGACGCCAATATTTGAACATTTGAAAAATAGCATTGAAAACGCTATGGTGCGCAATTCGATTCACCATCCTGTATATAATAAATATGTCATCACGTCTTTTACCCATTACTGGGTGTAGTACTCTGCCGTAGCAGGTCTCGGTAAGTGATATATTTATGCGCGTGAACAGCCGTCAAATCACGCCCCCCAAAGATGTATATATAAATAAATGTATCATCACGTCTTTTACTCATTACTGGGTGTGGCACTCTGTCGAAGCAGATCTCAATAAGTGATATATCTATACACCAAGATACCAAGATCTACTACGGCTTCACGTGAAGAAATACATCACTTATCGAGATCTGTTTCGGCAGAGTGTCACACCCAGCAACGAGTAAAAGGCGTGATGATATAATTATTTATTTATTTAATTTATATATTTGAGTAAATAAAAAATCTGATGTGGGCAGCACATGACTTCCTTGTACGCGTATTAAACTATAGATATTTTTTAATTGCACATATTTGACATTAAATCTTTTATTTTTTGTTCTAATCCATAGTAAACTTAATTTTTTTTTAAATCAAAAAATATATAATATTTAAATGTAGATATCTCGTTTATGCAAAAATTCTGAATGTGCCAGACGCAGAATTTAATTCTCTAAAACTTTTATTTGCAGCATTTATTTATAAAATTAAAAAAATACCATTTTTTCAAGGAAAACTGTTAGAAGCTTCATGTAATGTGCCACTTCCGGTTAGTCTATTTTAACCAAAATCTATTATGTTATTTCCATTGATATAGTAGTCTTATATACCAAATTTGGAAAGTTTTAAATTATATTTGAATATAGTTTTTCATGAAAATCTATTATAGGCTTCAAGTAAAGTACCACTTCCGGTAGTTGTATAATGACCAAAAAGGGAGGTGCACAACTAGATGTTATAACAGTCCTAAATATAAAGTTTCAATTTTCTACGGCTTACCGTTTTTGAGTTATGCGAGATACGTACGTACGTACGTACAGACGGCACGACGAAATTAGTCAAAATGGATTCAGGGAGGGCCAAAATACCTATTTCCGTTGAAATCTGAGAACCGAAAATTTTCGCGATTATAATACTTCCTTTACTTCGTACAAGGAAGTAAAAACACTTAATTATTAAAAAATATTAAATAAAACTCTAGACAAAGTCTCACAAAAATTTCAGCCTCCGAGTAACCTTATGAGGGCATCGTCGGAGGCCGGCCAGCACAGTTAGTAACCATGGACGCGTTTCGCTCTTATTAGAGCTCATCAGTATGGTATAACTCACTTCTTCACCTAGAACAAAGTTCACGTGAAGAAGCTAGTGACGAAGAACTGTGCCAGCAGAGAATAAGATCTCTAACAAACTAGTAAGATGACATGAGAAGTTTTGTGGAACTGGTCATGCCATCTACCGAAAAAAGGAAAAGCTACGCAGCAATTTAAATAACAACAAAGACAAAATTAATTGTCATCCATACACTTGGTGAAACTAGGTTTCATAAAAAATATTAAATAAACACTTGGCTAAATTTTGTGTGACTTAGCCAAGTGTTTAGTTTATTTTTTATTAAACCTAGTTTCACCAAGTACATGAATGACAATTAATTTTGTCTTTGTTGTTACTTAATTATTATTTGATGTTTTTTTAACACCATTTTCGATGTTTTACCGAACTGTTTCTACGCCCATGGTGTCCTACCGTTAGTAATTGAACAAACAGTCGACAAATGATTGTAAGCTAGGACAGGGACACATATTTTTATCTTTGTTTTGCATCTTATTAACTCTTAAAAGACAGTCGTTTATGCAAAACTGTAAAATTATTATAAAATGAGAAATTTAATTTTAGTACCTATAATAATCGTATTTGGAAAAGCGAGCTTCGCTCGGGAAATAACGAAATATTTAAAAAGAAAAATAAGATATTGATGAAAATCATTCATTAATTTTCCGTCAAAATAAAATAAATATATCATCACGCCTTTTACCCATTACTGAATGTAGCACTCTGCCTAAACAGATCTCGGTAAGTGATATATTTATCCATCAAATCCCGGCCCTTAAAGATGTTAGTGTATGGAGAGCTATAGGGGTAGATTTAATTGTTTGTCGGCTGTGGGGATCGAACTAGGGTTGTCAAGATCCACCACTGAGCCAGCTACCCCATAATGACATACTAAATTAATTTTCTAGCGTATGTAATCTTGCTAGATTATAAAACATTATAATATTTAAGGTTAGGTAAATTTTTTATGAATTTTCCCTTCAACTAACATATTAAATAATTTTTCGGGGAATAAGACCTAACTACATTATAAAACATTGGAATATCAAGTTTAATTAAAATATATAGGTTATATTAGATTTTCATAAATTTTCTTCTTAATTTTCTGTTAAAGGATGGATTTTGAGAACCCTGGTTCGATCCCCACAACCGACAAACAATTTTCATCAAATTAAATGTTCCTCTCCACTAACATCTTTGGGGGCCGTGATTTAACGGCTGTTCACGCGCATAAATATATCACTTACTGAGATCTGCTTAAGCAGAGTGCCACATTCAGTAATGGGTAAAAGGCTTGATGATATATTTATTTATTTTGATTTAAAATTACCGCTATTATTTTACGTTCACTAACATATTTGGGGGCCGTGATTTGACGGCTGTTCATGCGCATAAATATATCACTTACTGAGATCTGCTTACGCAGAGTGCCACACCCAGTAATGGGTAAAAGGCGTGATAATATTTTTATTTATTTTGATTTAAAATTACCGCTATTATTCTACGTTCACTAACATATTTGGGGGCCGTGATTTGACGGCTGTTCACTCGCATAAATATATCACTTAATGAGATCTGCTTAAGCAGAGTGCCACATCCAGTAATGGGTAAAAGGCGTGATGATATATTTATTTATTTATTTAATAAAACTACCTCTGTGGCTCCCCCTCCACTAGCATCTTTGGGGAACGTAATTTGACGGCTGGTAACTGTATAAATATCATTTATCAAGATCTGCTGTAATCCAGTAATTTTTTTTATTTTCCGTTAAAATTATGTTCTAAATAAATTTTCCGGAAAATACAACTTTAACAGATTGTTTTTAACAGACGGACAAATAAAAATTGTCCCGTATTACGAAAGAAAAACTAATAACATTTAATTTATTTTTCCCTGGAAAACGACGTGAAAAAAGTCACGTAAGTATTAGAAAACTTTCTCTATATTCAACAAAATTTCTTAAATATTTCTAAAACATCATCTCTAAGAACAGAATTTTAAAAACCCACATTTTTGCCTGTAATTCTTACCAGAAGTATTTTAGAAAAAAATTCCTCAAATAAAAGTTGTAGAGGAGGAAATGTTCTAAAACTTTTATTTGAAACATTTTTTTCTAAAATAATTAGAACACCCTGTAGCGTTAATAAAAGACAGACATTTACTAAATTTGAACTGAAATTGTTTCATATGGTTCGAGTTCATTTGTTTCGAGTGCGCGAGCGCTGTAAGTCGGCCTTGGCATTGATTGTCACTTGTTCTCACGTTTACTATGATATAATGTAGTCTTTGGTCAGTAGAACATAGATCAATAAGTTTATATCAATTTATAATGAGTCAATATGAATTTACATATGCTGGCGTTAATATGTAATTTTAGTTTGAAAGTAAAATTTGTTCGAGGTTGATATGAAACACTAAATTGAACCTAGGACCTTTTAGGGTGTGTTTAATATATAAAATGTTGTTTCAATAGTGCGGAATATATGTAAATTACAAATTAGAGTGAAACCCCTGACGATATATCCATTCACCCATCCATAATTTCATTCTTAATACATCAACTTGTACCTCAATCCTAAAATGTTATTTCAACAGTGCGGCATGCATGTAAACCACTTCAAACTAGAGTGAAACCCCTGACGATATATCCATTCACCCATCCATAATTTCATCCCTAATACATCAACTTGCACCTCAATCCTAAAATGTTATTTCAACAGTGCGGCATGCATGTAAACCGCTCCATACAAATCTCATATTCATTCACGCATCCATAATTTCATCCCTAATACATCAACTTGCACCTCAATCCTAAAATATTATTTCAACAGTGCGGCATACATGCAAACCGCTCCATACAAATCTCATATTCATTCACGCATCCATAATTTCATCCCTAATACATCAACTTGCACCTCAATCCTAAAATGTTATTTAAACAGTGCGGCATGCATGTAAACCGCTCTATACAAATCACATATTCATTCACCCATCCATAATTTCATCCCTAATACATCAACTTGCACCTCAATCTTAAAATATTATTTCAACAGTGCGGCATACATGCAAACCGCTCCATACAAATCTCATATTCATTCACCCATCCATAATTTCATCTCTAATACATCAACTTGCACCTCAATCCTAAAATGTTATTTCAACAGTGCGGCATACATGCAAACCGCTCCATACAAATCTCATATTCATTCACCCATCCATAATTTCATCTCTAATACATCAACTTGCACCTCAATCCTAAAATATTATTTCAACAGTGCGGCATACATGCAAACCGCTCCATACAAATCTCATATTCATTCACCCATCCATAATTTCATCCTTAATACATCAACTTGCACCTCAATCCTAAAATATTATTTCAACAGTGCGGCATACATGCAAACCGCTCCATACAAATCACATATTCATTCATCCATCCATAATTTCATCCCTAATACATCAACTTGCACCTCAATCTTAAAATATTATTTCAACAGTGCGGCATACATGCAAACCGCTCCATACAAATCACATATTCATTCAGCCATCCATAATTTCATCCTAAATACATCAACTTGCACCTCAATCCTAAAATGTTATTTAAACAGTGCGGCATGCATGTAAACCGCTCCATACAAATCACATATTCATTCAGCCATCCATAATTTCATCCTTAATACATCAACTTGCACCTCAATCCTAAAATATTATTTCAACAGTGCGGCACACATGTAAACCGCTCCATACAAATCACATTTTTACCACAGTTCCTTTGCGTCTTGCGGCAACACGACTGCAGTTCTTCTGTTTTTGAAATCGAAGTCGTTTCTGAATTACTGCGAGTTGTCAGAAGCGAATCTTCCGTTTTTGCACTCACACTCTCTGCGTCATTGTTTGATGACGTCAGCAGCTCTGATTGAAAATCTGCGGCTGTCAAACTGTTCTTGGATGTCTCACTCATATTTAGAAATTATCACTTTATTTTAGTTCACAATTATTTTATTTATTTATTGTTAACTATATCTTTCTTTGTGCATAATTTCAACGAAGTTTTTACAAAGTTTTTTTGATTTTAAAGCACTTTTTGGAAGAACATTTTTTGTACCACTGCAACTGAGGTGTGTGGGGAGTTGATACCTGGAAATTAAATATATTTTATTATTAAACCTAGTTTCACCAAGTGAGCATTTAAAGACAATTAATTTTGTCTTTGTTGTTTTTTACTTCCTTGTACGAAGTAAAGGAAGTATTGTTTTCGCGAAAATTTTCGGTTCTCAGATTTCAGTGGAAATACGCATTTTGCCCCTCCCTGAGTCCATTTTGACTAATTTCGTCGTGACGTCTGTACGTACGTATGTATCTCGCATAACTCAAAAACGGTAAGCCGTAGAAAATTGAAATTTTATATTTAGGACTGTTATAACATCTAGTTGTGCACCTCCTTTTTTGGTCATTATATAACTTCCGGAAGTGGTACTTTACTTGAAGCCTATAATAGATTTTCATGAAAAACTATATTCAAATATAATTTAAAACTTTCCAAATTTGGTATATAAGACTACTATGTCAATGGAAATAATATAATAGATTTTGGTTAAAATACACTAACCGGAAGTGACACATTACATGAAGCTGCTAACAGTTTTCCTTGAAAAAAATGGTATTATTTTCATTTTAGAAATAAATGCTTCAAATAAAAGTTTTAGAGAATTAAATTCTGCGTCTAGCACATTAAGAATTTTTAAATTAGCCTTTTGCATAAGCGAGATATCTAAATTTAAATAGTATATATTTTGTGTTTTTTTAAAATTAAGTTTGCTATGGATTAGAACAAAAAATAAAAAATAAAAGATTTAATGTCAAATATGTGCAATTAAAAAAATATCTATAGTTTAATACGCGTACAAGGAAGTCATGTGGTGTCCACATCAGATTTTTATTTAAATATATTTTAGTTTGTTTTCGGGGATAAATTCCTTGATTTATAATAGATTGTTTTTCAAACGTCGTATATATACTGGGTGTCCCATTTTACATTATCTTATTGAATATCTCGAAATGAAAGCATTTTACCGAAAACTATGTCGAATCATAATCGTCATGGTTTTAAGGGGGACATCGGATTTTGACAAAATGGTCCTCTTAGTCCCCCAAGGGGGGCTGGGAGGGGGGCAACTTAAAAAATTTAAATGGGAACCCCTATTTTTTATTGCAGATTCTGAAAGAGCGTTAAAAAGTATGTAGGTACGAAATAACCCTATTAAAACACTTAATTTACAATTAAATTAATCACTAATCAGTAAACTTAACATGAAAATTCTTGATAAAATCAAATCATTCATAATTAGTTTATTTAATGTCCTGTTTTCGTCGCCCCCAGTGTTAGGGATTGATATTTTCAGAAATGTAGGTAATGATTTAAACACCAAATGTTATTATTTATAAAGTTATTGACACAATATTAATTCACGAATATTTTGCACGAAAATCGTACTTTCACGATTACAGCGCCACCTGTTGGAAATTAAAAAAAAGTATCCGGATAAAACCTACATATTTTTTAACGCTCTTTCAGAATCTGCAATAAAAAATAGGGGATCCCATTTAAAATTTTTAAGTCGACCCCCCTCCCGGCCCCCCTTGGGGGGCTAAGGGGGCCATTTTGTCAAAATCCGATGTCCCCCTCAAAACCATGACGATTATGATTCGGCATACTTTTCGGTAAAATGCTTTCATTTCGAGATATTTAAGAAGATAATGTAAAATGGGACACCCAGTATATAGGTCAAAATACACAAAAAATAGATAAATTATTTCAAAGTTAAAGAACGTCATTGCCTTTTTTATAGAATTTTTTTTTTAATTTATCAGTGATAGTACTTAATGTTTAGTCTAAAATTGTGATTTCAACAGTGCGGCACGCATGTAAACCGCTCCATACAAATCACAAAACATTACATTGTAAAAATATATGCGTAGAGTAGAAAGTTAAATTATTTTATTATTAATTATTAAATTTTATTTATTTAATGAGTCAGAGTAATTAAACGAATGATTTTCTATGACCTAAAGTAATATTTTTGCTAGTTACTTAGTTTATGTTAGCCTTCAATTACAATGTTACAGAATATGGAATATTAAATTTTATGTATATTACAAATGTGATTTGTATGGAGCGGTTTGCATGTATGCCGCACTGTTGAAATAATATTTTAGGATTGAGGTGCAAGTTTGATGTATTAGGGATGAAATTATGGATGGATGAATGGATATATCGTCAGGGGTTTCACTCTAGTTTGAAGTGGTTTACATGCATGCCGCACTGTTGAAATAACATTTTAGGATTGAGGTGCAAGTTGATGTATTAGGGATGAAATTATGGATGGGTGAATGGATATATCGTCAGGGGTTTCACTCTAGTTTGAAGTGGTTTACATGCATGCCGCACTGTTGAAATAACATTTTAGGATTGAGGTGCAAGTTGATGTATTAGGGATGAAATTATGGATGGGTGAATGGATATATCGTCAGGGGTTTCACTCTAGTTTACATGCGTGCCGTACTGTTGAAATAACATTTTAGGATTGAGGTGCAAGTTGATGTATTAGGAATGAAATTATGGATGGGTGAATGGATATATCGTCAGGAGTTTCACTCTAGTTTGAAGTGGTTTACATGCATGCCGCACTGTTGAAATAACATTTTAGGATTGAGGTGCAAGTTGATGTATTAGGGATGAAATTATGGATGGGTGAATGGATATATCGTCAGGGGTTTCACTCTAGTTTACATGCGTGCCGTACTGTTGAAATAACATTTTAGGATTGAGGTGCAAGTTGATGTATTAGGAATGAAATTATGGATGGGTGAATGGATATATCGTCAGGAGTTTCACTCTAGTTTGAAGTGGTTTACATGCATGCCGCACTGTTGAAATAACATTTTAGGATTGAGGTGCAAGTTGATGTATTAGGGATGAAATTATGGATGGGTGAATGGATATATCGTCAGGAGTTTCACTCTAGTTTGAAGTGGTTTACATGCATGCCGCACTGTTGAAATAACATTTTAGGATTGAGGTGCAAGTTGATGTATTAGGGATGAAATTATGGATGGGTGAATGGATATATCGTCAGGGGTTTCACTCTAGTTTGAAGTTGTTTACATGCATGCCGCACTGTTGAAATAACATTTTAGGATTGCGGTGCAAGTTGATGTATTACGGATGAAATTATGGATGGGTGAATGGATTTGAGATTTGTATGGAGCGGTTTACATGTGTGCCGCACTGTTGAAATAATATTTTAGGATTGAGGTGCAAGTTGATGTATTAGGGATGAAATTATGGATGGGTGAATGGATATATCGTCAGGAGTTTCACTCTAGTTTGAAGTGGTTTACATGCATGCCGTACTGTTGATATAACATTTTAGGATTGAGGTGCAAGTTGATGTATTAGAGATGAAATTATGGATGGGTGAATGGATATATCGTCAGGGGTTTCACTCTAGTTTCAAGTGGTTTACATGCATGCCGCACTGTTGAAATAACATTTTAGGATTGAGGTGCAAGTTGATGTATTAGGGATGAAATTATGGATGGGTGAATGGATATATCGTCAGGAGTTTCACTCTAGTTTGAAGTGGTTTACATGCATGCCGCACTGTTGAAATAACATTTTAGGATTGAGGTGCAAGTTGATGTATTAGGGATGAAATTATGGATGGGTGAATGGATATATCGTCAGGAGTTTCACTCTAGTTTGAAGTGGTTTACATGCATGTCGCACTGTTGAAATAACATTTTAGGATTGCGGTGCAAGTTGATGTATTACGGATGAAATTATGGATGGGTGAATGGATTTGAGATTTGTATGGAGCGGTTTACATGTGTGCCGCACTGTTGAAATAATATTTTAGGATTGAGGTGCAAGTTGATGTATTAGGGATGAAATTATGGATGGGTGAATGGATATATCGTCAGGGGTTTCACTCTAGTTTCAAGTGGTTTACATGCATGCCGCACTGTTGAAATAACATTTTAGGATTGAGGTGCAAGTTGATGTATTAGGAATGAAATTATGGATGGGTGAATGGATATATCGTCAGGAGTTTCACTCTAGTTTGAAGTGGTTTACATGCATGCCGCACTGTTGAAATAACATTTTAGGATTGAGGTGCAAGTTGATGTATTAGGGATGAAATTATGGATGGGTGAATGGATATATCGTCAGGGGTTTCACTCTAGTTTGAAGTGGTTTACATGCATGCCGTACTGTTGATATAACATTTTAGGATTGAGGTGCAAGTTGATGTATTAGAGATGAAATTATGGATGGGTGAATGGATATATCGTCAGGGGTTTCACTCTAGTTTCAAGTGGTTTACATGCATGCCGCACTGTTGAAATAACATTTTAGGATTGAGGTGCAAGTTGATGTATTAGGAATGAAATTATGGATGGGTGAATGGATATATCGTCAGGAGTTTCACTCTAGTTTGAAGTGGTTTACATGCATGCCGCACTGTTGAAATAACATTTTAGGATTGAGGTGCAAGTTGATGTATTAGGGATGAAATTATGGATGGGTGAATGGATATATCGTCAGGGGTTTCACTCTAGTTTGAAGTGGTTTACATGCATGCCGTACTGTTGATATAACATTTTAGGATTGAGGTGCAAGTTGATGTATTAGAGATGAAATTATGGATGGGTGAATGGATTTGTGATTTGTATGGAGCGGTTTATATGTATGCCGCACTGTTGAAATAATATTTTAGGATTGAGGTGCAAGTTGATGAATTAGGGATGAAATTATGGATGGGTGAATGAATATGTGATTTGTATAGAGCGGTTTACATGCATGCCGCAAAGTTGAAATAATATTTTAGGATTGAGGTGCAAGTTGATGTATTAGGGATGAAATTATGGATGGGTGAATGGATTTGTGATTTGTATGGAGCGGTTTATATGTATGCCGCACTGTTGAAATAATATTTTAGGATTGAGGTGCAAGTTGATGTATTAGGGATGAAATTATGGATGGGTGAATGGATTTGTGATTTGTATGGAGCGGTTTATATGTATGCCGCACTGTTGAAATAATATTTTAGGATTGAGGTGCAAGTTGATGTATTAGGGATGAAATTATGGATGGGTGAATGAATATGTGATTTGTATAGAGCGGTATACATGCATGCCGCACTGTTGACATAATATTTTAGGATTGAGGTGCAAGTTGTTGTATTAGAGAAGAAATTATGGATTTGTGAATGGATATATCGTCAGGGGTTTCACTCTAGTTTAATTTGTAATTTGTATGGAGCGGTTTACAAGTTTGCCGCACTGTTGAAACTACAAATTTAGACAAGTATATTTTTTATATTTTTTGCTAATTATTTTGACGTCAGAGGTTATCAAAAAAACGATAACTTTTATAAAATTAGAAATAAATATTTATTTTGTTGTGTCTTTATAGCGACTGTTTAAACTTTAAAGTTACACAGAATGCTATATATCTTTTATTTATCTTTTATTTTCTAATCCGGGCTGCACATAAATTAGTTCAACTGCATTATGTTCATTCTAAATTTATCACTAAATAATTATTATTATAAATTCGAACTTTTTCAGAAAATTAACAATTTGTTCTGTACCATTTTTTTGACAGCCCCTATAAAAATATCATTATTTCTTCACATACATTGCTCTGTCAACCTCTTTTGAACAACTTTTATTTGAAACATTTTTTTGTAAAATACTCCAGAATAATTTGACAGTACCAAAAATGCAAGACAATTTGAAAATACTTCATTTTCATCCGGAAATTCGGAACTGTAATTATTTGAATAATTTAACTAACTCAAATTATAATCAATCATTAATAGAATGTTTTTGAACTGGTTAATCTACTTTCATGTTCATCGTTGGGACAGGTGGAAAGGCGTGTGGCATTTTTTGCCACCTTTCTTTTTTGAAAACTATCTATTTCGCAATTATTTAGAACCAAAACATAAATAAACTGATGCTTTCAAAGTATATATTTAAAATCAAATAAATGTCATTGAACTATAACGTGTATAAATATATTATCACGCGTTTTACCCATAACTGGGTGTGGCACAGATCTATTTATACGCTGTAATTTTCAACAATTAATTTCATTTAAAAATATTTATTTTTGTATTAAGTACACAAAATGAGTGTTTTTTTGTTGGGCGTGAGAAAGTTATTGACAAGAATACAAACAACATTTTTTCTACAACTGTAAATAAAGAATAATACAATAATTATTGATTGATTTAAGGAGTAAGGCCACTCTACACAAGGAAAAAAAGGGTAATTTTCTAGATTTTTTTTAACGAAATCTAAACGTGCTGCTTAAGAACTGTTTTTGGATCTTTATTTAGTGCTCTTTAAACTTTATTTCAAATTTTTTTTTAAAGAAAATTTTCAAAATTGTCGTCAGAAATTAAAAAAAATAGCGACTCCTCTCGGCGCGTAGGGCAAATCGGGCGAAAACATTCCGGGAACAGCAATAGACCTGGATCAAAAAGGGATATGGTTTCTTAATCTCTGATGTATACTCTAAAAAACTACGGGCTGGATTTTGATAATTTTGATTTTTAACAAAATGGCGCATGTTTGAAAAAAAGTTCATTATTTGGGACTAAATTTCTGTATAAAAACTACCATCAAAAACGAATGAAGCACTTTAAAAAAAATCCCCCGTAGTTTTTGAGTATTTTATATCTAGAATAAGAAATAAAAAGATTCAGCACGATCCATCAATTAGTATTTCAGATTTCTTTTCGCCCGATTTTGAAAATATGATTTCGAGAAAAACGCGTTTAAAGTTTCGAGTCATATATCTATATAAATACTAGTACTAATAGATATATGCTTTTTTCCCTCTGAAATACTTCCGCGCGGCATTTAAATTAATTGTCCCCTATTCCTAAGGGTTTAAACTATAATTTAAGCAAATAAAAAAATATGCATTTTTTAAAAATTTTAGAGTGGCCTTACCCCTTAAGTAATTTGAAGGAAAACAATCAACAATAATATGAATTTGATACTATTGATGTGTTGTAACTAATGAAACCTGACAATAAATAATTTGGGAGCGTGCGCGAGATACTCATTTTGCGCACTAGAATACGAATACTCATTTTGCGCACTAGGGTGCAAAATAATGCGCAAAATACGCGTTGTCATGGTAATGTAAATGATGAAACAATCACGTATTCCACGTATTGATATTTGTGAAAAAAATCTGATGTGGACACCTCATGACTTCCTTGTACGCATATTATACTATGGCTACATAATTTTTATTGTACATATTTGACATTAAATTTCTTATTTTTTGTTCTAATCCATAGCAAACTTAATTACAAGAAACAAGAAACATATAATTTTTAAATTTAGATATCTCGCTTATACAAAAGGCTAATTTAATAATTCTTAATGTGCTAGATGCAGAATTTAATTCTCTAAAACTTTTATTTGCAGCATATATTTCTAAAATCAAAATAATAGAATTTTTTTCTAGAAAAACTGTTATTGTATATTCATATATTCGTTGTATTATCTTCGACTTCCGAAATATCGAACCCAGGTGATACGAGCTTCACAGACATTTCAGTTTTACACGAATTTGCGCGTTATTTTGTATTTATTATCTATACTTAAAATATTTATTAGATTAGAAATTGCTTTGCTTATATAAATATTAATATCATGTATTTGACGGCTGGTAACTGTACTTCACAAGCATAAATATATTACTTACTGAGATGTACTACAGCGAGTGCCACTGCCAGTAATGCTTCAAAACCATCATATATTTATTTTTTGTGAATTTTTGGTTGAACCGGTTCAAAAAAACGAAAATTTTTATATTATGTTTCTATATAGCTCAGAGCACGAGAAATGCACTCGTTCAAACCGCGTTTCAATATCTCTTTTAGTTTTTGAGTTATATCGATTTTTGACTTTTTTTAAAACTCAACTTTGAGAGCCCATATCTCGAAAACTAAAAGAGATATTGAAATGCGGTTTGAACGAGTGTATTTCTCGTCATCCAACACTTGGTGAAACAAGGTTTAATAAAAATATAAAGTAAACACTTGGCTATGTTTCACAAAATTCAGCCTCCAAGTCACCTTATGAGGGCATCGTCAGAGGCTAGCCAGCACAGTTAGTAACCATAGACGCGTTTCGCTCTTATTAGAGCTCATCAGTATGGTATAACTCACTTCTTCACCTAGAACAAAGTTCATGTGAAGAAGCTGGTGACGAAGAACTGTGCCAGCAGAGAATAAGATCTCTAACAAACTAGTAAGATGACATGAGAAGTTTTGTGGAACTGGTCATGCCATCTACCGAAAAAAAGGGAAAGCTACGCAATAGCAATTTCAATAACAATAAAGACAAAATTAATTGTCATCCAACACTTGGTGAAACAAGGTTTAATAAAGATATAAAGTAAACACTTGGCTATGTTTCACAAAATTCAGCCTCCAAGTCACCTTATGAGGGCATCGTCAGATAATCAAATAATTCTGTATTTTGGGAAGAAATAATGATTCCAAAACTAGTACATTTTTATCAAAATTCTTTGTTGCATAAATTAGTTGAGCCTCGATTTTACTTTTCTTGTTCAGATCATATTTGCTAGAAACTTTGTCAGTCTGTGACTGAGATTTTTTGAGCGTTTTCGCTGGTACTTCACGTGAAGTACCACTTCCGGAAGTTATATAATGACCAAAAAGGAAGGTGCACAACTAGATGTTATAACAGTTCTAAATACCTCAACTTTCTACGGCTTACCGTTTTTGAGTTATGCGAGATACATACATACGTACAGACGTCACGACGAAATTACTCAAAATGCATATTTCCGCGATTACAATACTTCCTTTACTTCGTACAAGCAAGTAAAAATCTGTAATATTTATAACTCACCCATTTAGTTTAAAAGAAAAAAAAATATATCATCACGCCTTTTACCCATCATTGGGTGTGGTACTCTGCCTAAGCAGATCTTGGTACGTGATATATATTTTTCGCATGAAGTGCGGTTACCAGCCGTCAAATCACGGCCCCAAAGATATTAGTGGAGGACGAGCCACAGGGATAGATTTAATTTGATGAAAATTGTTTGTCGGCTGTGGGGATTGAACCAAGGTTCTCAAGATCCACAGGCCGACTCGATACCACTGTGCCACCTTCCCCATAAATTATAATTTTAAAAAAATATTCTAAACTTATATCAAATAAAATGAACATTTTTTGACAGTTGTAGAAAAAAGTAATTTTGTCTCACATACAGCCGACTAAAATAATTATTTAAATTTTTTAGTGTAAACAGGGCTTTAATATCTACAATTTTTATTTGAAACAATTTTCTCTATCTACCTTTATTTAACAATGAAAATTGAAAATTTTCACACGTTTTCTTATTCCTTACTCCGTCAGTACGGTGGTGTGGATAGCGATACGAAATTCGAATCCGGAGATCCCGAGTTCGAATCGCACTCAAGCTAAAAATTATATATAAAAAAACTACTACACTGCGGCTCGGTGAGTGCGGACCCTGTACTGTAATTGGGATTAAATTCCTGTTGTACAGCGTAACATAAATAAAATAAAATAAAAATAATAGAATCATTAAATACAAATATATTATTTTTACTTCCTTGTACGAAGTAAAGGAAGTATTGTAATCGCGAAAATTTTCGGTTCTCAGATTTCAACGGAAATAGGTATTTTGGCCCTCCCTGAATTCATTTTGACTAATTTCGTCATGCCGTCTGTACGTACGTATGTATCTCGCATAACTCAAAAACGGTAAGCCGTAGAAAATTGAAACTTTATATTTAGGACTGCTATAACATCTAGTTGTGCACCTCCTTTTTTGGTCATTATACAACTACCGGAAGTGGTACTTTACTTGAAGCCTATAATAGATTTTCATGAAAAACTATATTCAAATATAATTTAAAACTTTCCAAATTTGGTATATAAGACTACTATATCAATGGAAATATCATAATAGATTTTGGTTAAAATAGACTAACCGGAAGTGGCACATTACATGAAGCTGCTAACAGTTTTCCTTGAAAAAAATGGTATTATTTTAATTTTAGAAATAAATGCTGCAAATAAAAGTTTTAGAGAATTAAATTCTGCGTCTAGCACATTAAGTATTTTTAAATTAGCCTTTTGCATAAGCGAGATATCTAAATTTAAATATTATATATTTTTTGATTTTTTTGTAAATTAAGTTTGCTATGGATTAGAACAAAAAATAAAAGATTTAATGTCAAATATGTGCAATAAAAATAATGTAGCTATAGTATAATACGCGTACAAGGAAGTCATGTGCTACCCACATCAGATTTTTTTCACAAATATCAATACGCGTCTAGCACATTAAGAATTTTTAAATTAGCCTTTTGCATAAGCGAGATATCTAAATTTAAATATTATATATTTTTTGATTTTTTTGTAAATTAAGTTTGCTATGGATTAGAACAAAAAATAAAAGATTTAATGTCAAATATGTGCAATAAAAATCATGTAGCTATAGTATAATACGCATACAAGGAAGTCATGTGCTACCCACATCAGATTTTTTTCACAAATATCAATATGCGTCTAGCACATTAAGAATTTTTAAATTAGCCTTTTGCATAAGCGAGATATCTAAATTTAAATAGTATATATTTTGTGTTTTTTTTTAATTAAGTTTGCTATGGATTAGAACAAAAAATAAAAAAATAAAAGATTTAATGTCAAATATGTGCAAGTAAAAAAATATCTATAGTTTAATACGCGTAAAAGGAAGTCATGTGCTGTCCACATCAGATTTTTTTTTAACTTCATTCTTTTTACTTCCTTGTACGAAGTAAAGGAAGTATTGTTATCGCGAAAATTTTCGGTTCTCAGATTTCAGTGGAAATACGCATTTTGGCCCTCCCTGAGTCCATTTTGACTAATTTCGTCGTGACGTCTGTACGTACGTATGTACGTATGTACGTATGTACGTACGTACGTACGTACGTATGTATCTCGCATAACTCAATAACGGTAAGCCGTAGAAAATTGAAATTTTATATTTAGGACTGTTATAACATCTAGTTGTGCACCTCCCTTTTTGGTCATTATATAACTTCCGGAAGTGGTACTTTACTTGAAGCCTATAATAGATTTTCATGAAAAACTATATTCATATATAATTTAAAACTTTCCAAATTTGGTATATAAGACTACTATATCAATGGAAATAATATAATAGATTTTGGTTAAAATACACTAACCGGAAGTGACACATTACATGAAGCTGCTAACAGTTTTCCTTGAAAAATGGTATTATTTTAATTTTAAAAATAAATGCTTGAAATAAAAGTTTTAGAGAATTAAATTCTGCGTCTAGCACATTAAGAATTTTTAAATTAGCCTTTTGCATAAGCGAGATATCTAAATTTAAATAGTATATATTTTGTGTTTTTTTTTAATTAAGTTTGCTATGGATTAGAACAAAAATTAAAAAATAAAAGATTTTATGTCAAATATGTGCAATTAAAAAAATATCTATAGTTTAATACGCGTACAAGGAAGTCATGTGGTGTCCACATCAGATTTTTTTAATTGTGATTAAGTATAAATAAAAACTAATTATAAGTAACAAGGCACACTTATACAATAAACGAATCTAATGACTGACTTTTTATTTAGGTTATCGCATTTTAATTATATATTTTACAGTGTTGAATCGCTCGACGATTTTATAATTACATATTTACGTTGCGCATCTTATTAAATTTTAAATTGCGGTTTTATTTAATTAGAATTAGAAAATAGGTACTTCTTAAAATCATACCATAGCTATAGTATCATCCAAAAGATCTTGATGCTACTATATTATATTAAATAAATAATAAGTGATATATTTTTTCGCGTGAAGTGCGGTTACCAGCCGTCAAATCACGACCCCCAAAGATGTTAGTGGAGGGAGAGCCACAGGGGTAGATTTAAATTGGTGAAAATTGTTTGTCGGCTGTGGGGATCGAACCAGGGTTCTCAAGATCCACCACTGAGCCACCTATCCCAATATTTTCTGTATTATCTATTTAAAGTAAAAAATATTATGTTTAATCAGTGGTTCTCAAATTGTTTTCGGTTTTGAGATTTCAGTGGAAATGTGCATTTTGAGCATCCCTGAATCCATTTTGAGTAATTTCGTCGTGACGTCTGTACGTATGTATGTATCTCGCATAACTCAAAAACGGTAAGCCGTAGAAAGTATTTAGGACTGTTATAACATCTAGTTGTGCACCTCCCTTTTTGGTCATTATATAACTTCCGGAAGTGCTACTTTACTTGAATCATAGATGAAAAACTATATTCAAATATAATTCAAAACTTTTCAAGCTTGGTATATAAGACTACTATATCAATGTAAATAACATAATAGGTTTTGGTTAAAATGGACTGACCGGAAGTGATACATTACATGAAGCTGCTAACAGTTGAAACAGTTGGTATTATTTTGATTTTAGAAATAAATGCTGCAAATAAAAGAGAATTAAATTCTGCGTCTAGCACATTAACAATAATTCAATTAGACTTTTGTATAAGCGAGATATCTAAATTTAAAAATTATATATTTCTTGTTTTTTGTAGTTTGCTATGAATTAGAACAAAAAAAAATGTAATATCAAATATGTGCAATTAAAAAAATATCTATAGTTTAATATGCGTACAAGAAAGTCTTGTGGTGTCCACATTAGATTTTTTAAACATATTTTTTATATTTATTCGACAGCGAAATGTTTTTATATAACAATTTTTACCAATTTAAATCTACCCCTGTGGCTCTCCCTCCACTAACATCTTTGGGGGCCGTGATTTGACGGCTATTCTCGCGCATAAATATATCACTTATCGAGATCTGCTTCGACAGAATGCCACATTCAGTAATGGGTAAAAGGCGTGGTGATATATTTATTTATTTATTTTATAATGTATTAAATAATAATAATAATAATAATGGGGTAAGTGGCTCAGTGGTATCGAGTCGGCCTGTGGATCTTGAGAACCCTGGTTCGATCCCCACAGCCGACAAACAATTTTAACCAATTTAAAAAAATCTACCCCTGTGGCTCCCCCTCCACTAATATCTTTGAGGGCCGTGATTTGACGGCAGTTTACGCGCATGAATATATCATTTACCGAGATATGTTTCGGCAGAGTGCCACACCCAGTAATGGGTAAAAGGCGTGATAATATATTTATATACGACTAACTAATAATATTATCATTATATATGCGTTTTTTTGCTATATAATGCTATATATTAATCCCGCCGGGAATAATGAGTCGGGAATAATGGCCATTATTCCCGCTCGTGAACCAATCAAAATGCTTAAAACATGGATCATTGTTTTATTGAGCCATGGGAACAGTGTTGCCATAGCGACTCATATTTAAATTAAACATGCTCGTTGCTAAGTTCCCTGTTGTTAACGAATCGGAAACAAACAAAACGAAATCATCGTTGAGAAGTTGTCAAAAACGGTCTTGCAAATTGTGTTAAATTATTGTGTTTAACTGTAATTGAAAAAATGGACAGTATTACAGAAGACAGTATATCTTCTACACCACCAGAAATAACGAAAATCGCTGATGCTACTACATGTGGTTTATTACCGCAAAAGTCTAAACATTTCTATGACAAAGCATACCAAAGTTTTATGGACTGGCGTATTAAAATGAAGACAAATATCGTATTCAGAAAATGTATTGTTGGCATATTTTACTGAATTAGGTGAAAAATACAAATCATCTTCATTATGGTCTTTTTACTCCATTTACTCATTTCAATTAGATGTAAATTTATTAGGTAAATAGATGTAAAATTAATAGATAATAAATAATATAAAAATTGAGTAATTTTTATTAAATTAGTCGTATATGTTAGTCGTATATAAAGTATAGTATACAACTCGCTATAATGGCTATTATTACCTCGGATGATTACAACCCTTGCAAACTTCATCCTCGGGAATAAGAGCATCCATTATAGCATCGTTGTATAATATACTATTATTTATTTATTTATATTAAATAATATATTAAATCCTAGCCAGAAAAACTCAAATTTATAGGTCAACATTTTTTATTTCGTTTTGTTTGAAAGGTCTGGTATAAACATCAAAATCTTTTGACATGACAGTAGAATCATCCATGCACAGTGTTTAGATTATTCGGGTCAGAAATTAGAATTTTTTTAAAGTTACAGTTATTCTTAAATAACTTTTACTTTGGTCCATATTTTTAGCTACACTTGAGCTGGCATCTGAATCGTTGGGTGCAGTAAGACGATGGCCACAGGTGCGTGAGATGTCTGGTTTTAATTTAATTAGTTTAAAAGTATTTGATTTTGAGTTGGTTTTGGAGAAAGACACAAAATGTTTAAAATATAAATTAAAATTTTTATAATACGGTTCTATATATTTTTATAACTCTTTTAGTTTCTGAGTTACAACGATTTTTCATTTGTTTTAAGGTTAATTTTGAAGGTCCATATCTCGAAAATTAAAAGAGATATTGAAATGCGCGCTTATTTCAATAGTTACCAGGGATACATCAAAACAGAAACTTGTCATATTGACAGTTGACAGAATGAATTTATTTTCAGTACGTATACGTTTTTAAATAATTTTAAGATGCAATCGTAGAAAAAATGATGTGTGTATCACGAGCGTAAAGTATCTTTGTTCCTCTTGCACTATTGCAGCTCTCGCCTTCGGCTCGCGCTGCAATTACCGTGTTCGAGTAACAAAGAATCATTTTACGCTCTTCATACACAAATAACTATGTTTAAATATTAAGCGAACAAAGTATAAAATTTTTATTATAATCTTTGTTCAAAAAACAAACAAAAAATATATAAATATCTTAATTATTGTTGATAATTAACAAAGAACAATAAAATGTTATAATCAAATAAATATTGTAATTATACAAAAACTAATAAACAAACAAATTATTCTTCGTCAAAGACAAATAAATAATAATTATTATTTTAATATCAATAAATTTATTTTTACATTTATAAGTTCATTACTCTTATGTTTCTAATAATCACTCGATTCAGCCTGAATAAAAAAACGGAAAACAAATTAAAATTATTGATTAACAGGACAATATCATTATTGATACACACAAAGAAACATTGAATATTTTTTTTTATGTAATAAGAAAAAAATTATGTCATGTTTTTTTATCAATTACTGAGCGTGGCTCTATGCCGTAGCAGATCTCAGTAAGTGATATATTTATGCATGTGATGTGCTGTAACCAGCCGTCAAATCATGACCCTTAAAGGTGTTAGTGTAAGGAGAGCCACAAGGGTAGTTTAAATGAAAAATGTTTGTCTATTACGGGACTCGAACTCAGGTTCTCAAATTAATAGAATGACGAGATATCAATAAAATTGTTATAAATAAATAAATATATCATCACGCCTTTTACTCATTACTGGGTGTGGCACTCTGTCTAAGCAGACCTCGGTAAGTGATATATTTTTTCGCGTAAAGTGTGGTTACCAGCCGTCAAATCACAGCCCCCAAAGATGTTAGTGGAGGGGGAGCCACAGGAGTACATTTCGCTGTTTAATAAATATAAATAATCTGATGTGGACACCACATGACGTATTAAACTATAAATATTTTTTTAATTGCACATATTTGACATTAAATCTTTTATTTTTTGTTCTAATCCATAGCAAACTTAATTAAAAATAAAAAAATATATATAATTTTTTAATTTACATATCTCGCTTATACAAAAAGCTAAATTAATAAATTTTAATGTGCTAGACGCAGAATTTAATTCTCTTTTATTTGCAGCATTTATTTCTAAAATCAAAATAATACCATGTTTTTCAACTGTTAGCAGCTTCATGTAATGTATCACTTCCGGTTAATCTATTTTACCCAAAAATCTATTATGTTATTTGCATTGATATAGTAGTCTTATATACCAAATTTGTAATATTTTGGATTATATTTGAATATAGTTGTTCATGAAAATCTATTATTTTTTTGTCGGCTGTGGGGATCAAACCAGGGTTCTCAAGATCCACAGGCCGACTCGATACCACTAAGCCACGTACCCCTCAATCAATTATTATAATATAAATATATTAATTTACTATTAAATGTTGTTTCAATTAAGATTTAATTTTAGCCGACAGCTAATTGTTAATAAATATATCACTTACTGAGATCTGCTACGGTAAAGTACCTCACCCAGTAATGAATAAAAAGCGTTTGAATATATTTATTTTATTTTGTAAAATTTTATTTTTTCGAAAAAAAAATAATAAAAAATAATTTACCTTTTTCAAAATTGAACCATGACTGCAAAAAGTATTTTTGCTGCTTCTCTTCGCACTATCACCACACAACTTAAGTTATATTAAGGCCTTTTTAGCACTAACATTTGAAACACATAACAACTGACAATCACACACGACGTTTGTCGGAGAGTAAATGACCATGCAAGCCATTGAATGAATTGTATCAACCACGTAAAATGTACTTTCTCGCGGCTGATATGTAAACTTAGAGGTCCTTGACGGAGTGGGGGAGCCAGAAAATGTGATTTGTATGGAGCGGTTTACGTGTGTGCCGCACTGTTGAAATAACATTTTAGGATTGAGGTGCAAGTTGATGTATTAGAGATGAAATTATGGATGGGTGAATGAATATGAGATTTGTATGGAGCGGTTTGCATGTGTGCCGCACTGTTGAAATAACATTTTAGGATTTAGGTGCAAGTTGATGTATTAAGGATGAAATTATGGATGGGTGAATGAATATGAGATTTGTATGGAGCGGTTTGCATGCGTGCCGCACTGTTGAAACAACATTTTAGGATTCAGGTGCAAGTTGATGTATTAGGGATGAAATTATGGATGGGTGAATGGATATATCGTCAGGGGTTTCACTCTAGTTTACATGCATGCCGCACTGTTGAAATAACATTTTAGGATTGAGGTGCAAGTTGATGTATTAAGGATGAAATTATGGATGGGTGAATGGATATATCGTCAGTGGTTTCACTCTAATTTACTTTTAATAAAAGAAGAATAAATCATAATTAATTTCTGTCACATTCTAAATTGAAATAAGTCACGTTACTTCAATAAATAAAATAAATATAAATATATCATCACGCCTTTTACCCATTACTAGGTGTGGCACTCTGCCTAAGCAGATCTCGGTAAGTGATATATTTTTTCGCGTGAAGTGCGGTTACCAGCCGTCAAATCACGGCCTTCAAAGATATTAGTGGAGAGGGAGCCACAGGGGTAGATTTTTTTAAATTGGTGAAAATTGTTTGTCGGCTGTGGGGATCGAACCAGGGTTCTTAAGATCCACAGGCCGACTCGATACCACTGAGCCATCTACCCCATACTTCAATGTAACAGTTAATTATTGTTATAACAACCAACAACAACCCATTTGTTTATAAACAACACTTAATACAATTTATGTAAAATAATACAAATTGAATCAAATTCAAAATTCAATTACGTACTGAGGCTGCGATCAATATTGCATTTATTCAACTGCAATATTTATTTATTTATTTATTTATGTTACGCTGTACAACAGGAACTTAATCCCAATTACAGTACAGGGTCCGCACTCACTGAGCCGCAATGTAGTAGTTCATTTTTAGCTTGAGTGCGATTCGAACTCGAGATCTCCGGATTCGAATTCCGTATCGCTATCCACACCACCGTACTGACGGACATTATAACGTATAGTATGTTCAAAGATATTCCGTTATAGCTTTAAGTTACTAAGCCTGTGTTGAACCGCACACAGTAAGAGGTTCTACCTGTTGGCGCTCAGGGTAGGATTGCAAAATATTTAAATTCGGCAATCTCTAATCTCTGTGCGGATTACGTATTTCAGATTTACTTGAAATAATAATGAATTCGCAAAATTAAACCGGTATTATTACATATTAGGGAAAATAAGATAACAAAGGCATACTTACTGAGTCGGTATATAAATGAGTTTTCAAAAATTTAAAATCAGTAGTAATCTAACTTTCGTACTGAGGTCAACAATATACGTATTTAATATGTGGCGACCATTTGAAGAAGACAATACTGATGTTTTACCAGTTGAAAATTGTGACAAAATTAAACAGACATTTTTGCCGCAAGAAGCGAAAGAAATAGTTTCAAATGTGTATAACTACGAGGGTCGTTCAATAAGTCCTTAGAAAATCCAAGAGATGGTGCTCGTAGTATCGAAAATGAATTTTTTCCAGTAAGCAGCACTCCTAACTAGTCAACTGTTAGAGTTTTAGCTTTAGCCGTCACGTAGTTTCATTGTTGTTGTCAATTGTAGTAAAAAGCTTTTGATTGTTTATAATAATGGATAAAAGTGAGTTTCGAGCGGTGTATTTAAAAGGCTTAACGCCAAAAGAAATTAAAGCTGAGTTGGATGAAGTTCATGGCACATCTGCTCCTGTGTTTGCAACTGTTTACAATTGGGTGAATGAGTTTAAACGTGGCCGTACATCCACAAAAGATGAACATCGTTCCGGACGCCCTGTAGAAGTGTCTACCCCCGAAATGATTGACCAAATCCACGATATGGTTTTAAGTGACCGACGAATCAAAGTGCGCGAAATAGTTGAGGCTACAGGCATATCACAAGGCACAGTCGCTTTAATTTTGCACGAAAAATTAGGTGTGAAAAAAATCTCGGCAAGATGGGTGCCGCGGTTGCTCACAGTGGAGAATAAACGCAATCGTGTGGTGGACTCTGAGGCTGTTTTGGCGCTTTTCCGTCGTAATTCTGAAGATTTTCTGCGTCGATACATAATTGTGGATGAGACTTGGATACATTACTACACTCCAGAGACAAAAGAACAGTAAAAACAGTGGATTTTTAAAGGCGAACGGGCTCCGAAGAAGGCGAAGACGGAGAAATCAGCTAGCAAGGTTATGGCAACGGTCTTTTGGGATGCACGCGGAATCATCTTCATCGACTATTTGGAAAAGGGAAAAACGATAACAGGAGCGTATTATGCGTCGTTATTGAACCGGCTGAGCGAAGAAATAAAAGAAAAACGTCCTCATTTGAAACGCAAAAAGGTCCTTTTTCATCAAGACAATGCACGTGTGCACACCTGCGCAGTTGCGATGGCCAAAATTATGGAATTAAAGTTCCAATTATTGCAACATCCACCGTATTCACCAGATTTGGCCCCCAGTGACTTTTTCTTATTTCCAAACTTAAAGAAATGGCTTGGCGGACGAAGGTTTACGTCCAATGAGGAGGTCATCGCCCAAACGGAAGCCTATTTTGAGGAGCTTCCGAAATCCTACTTTTTGGACGGCTTAAAAAAATTGGGAAAACGATTAGAGAAGTGTATAGAGCTAAAAGGAGATTATGTAGAAAAATAAAAAAAAATCTACCCAAAAAAAGTGTTTTTTCTACTTTTTTCTAAGGACTTATTGAACGACCCTCGTATATCATTGCAAAAATAATTCATTTTCGATACTACGAGC
Source organism: Pterostichus niger (assembly GCA_947425015.1). Lineage (NCBI taxonomy): Eukaryota > Metazoa > Arthropoda > Insecta > Coleoptera > Carabidae > Pterostichus > Pterostichus niger. The sequence continues at coordinate 2,248,270 of OX380351.1, read as the reverse complement.
ACCATCTCTTGGATTTTCTAAGGACTTATTGAACGACCCTCGTATAATAAGTGGAGTGAGGCGTGACGCGGGTAATTCGAGAACAGTGAATTCTTTTCAAGAAGATACAATTCGATGCAAAATATATGCAATGTATGCCGAAAAAATGTTGTCGTCTATTCGCATATTGTATCAGAGACTCAAAGACGATAAATGTGAAATCAATTGTTCTTTGACTTCTTTGCATTCAGTTCTCCATAAAATCGGTTTTTGTTTTAAACAAACGAATTGTTATACAATGATACTTTCATGTAACATTTTTTTTTGCTTCATTATCAATAATAAGATTTGTACAAAATTCTCTGTTTCATTATTATAATATATATAAAAATAAAATTAAATTGGGAAATACTGAATACATACCTGTTCTTGCACCCCTATAAATCAAGCTTAAATCCCTAACAATAGACCCGCTGAGAGGGCCATAACGGAGTATCTTTGAACATAGTATACATTATGATTTATTGAAACTGGAATGAAACAAAGAAAAATGAAGACTTGATGTTCATTTACATAACAAGTCAAGAAACTTAAAAGCATTTTTGTCACTTTACTCAAAATATTCCCAGCTCACGGCAGTTCTATATGTGAAAAACAATATACTTGTAAATATAGGAAAATTCTTGAATTGTATTTTTATTATTTAATTACCAAAAGTAGATGATAACAATATTTTCTAACATTTAAGGGGTAAGGCCACTCTAAAATTTTTTAAAAATGCTTTTATTTTATTTGCTTAAATTATAGTTTAAACCCTTAGCAATAAGGGACAATTAATTTAAATACCGCGCGGAAGTATTTTAGTGGAAAAAAGCATATATCTATTAGTACTAGTATATATATGTATATATATGACTCGAAACTTTAAACGCGTTTTTCTCGAAATCATATTTTCAAAATCGGGCGAAAAGAAATCTGAAATACTAATTGATGGATCGTGCTGAATCTTTTTATTTCTTATTCTAGATATAACATACTAAAAAACTACAGGGGCTTTTTTTTTAAAGTGCTTAATTTGTTTTTTATGGTAGTTTTTATACAGAAATTTAGTCCCAAATAAAGAACTTTTTTTCAAACGTGCGCCATTTTGTTAAAAATCCAAATTTTCAAAATCCAGCCCATAGTTTTTTAGAGTATACATCAGAGATTAAGAAAACATATCCCTTTTTGATTCAGGTCTATTGCTGTTCCCGGAATGTTTTCGCCCGATTTGCCCTACGCGCCGAGAGGAGTCGCCATTTTTTTTAATTTCTGACGACAATTTTGAATATTTTCTTTAAAAAAAATTTTTAAATAAAGTTTAAAGAGCACTAAATAAAGATCGAAAAACAGTTCTTAAGCAGCACGTTTAGATTTCGTTAAAAAAAATCTTGAAAACTACCCTTTTTTCCTTGTCTAGAGTGGCCTTACCCCTTAAATATCTAAAATCTACAAAGGATGATGATCAGCTACATTGGACAAACAATTTGAACATGTAAATAGTTATTTTTGAATCTAGATTGCGAAATGTTAGTTTTGCTTTCATAAAAGCATTTCGCAATAAAATAAAAAATAAATATATCATCACGCCTTTTACCCTTCACTGGGTGTGGCACTCTGCCTAAGCAGATCTCGGTAAGTGATATATTTTTTCGCGTGAAGTGCGGTTACCAGCCGTCAAATCACGGCCTCCAAAGATATTAGTGGTGGAGGAGCCACAGGGGTAGATTTTTTAAATTAGTGAAAATTGTTTGTCGACTGTGGGGATCGAACCAGGGTTCTCAAGATCCACAGGCCGACTCGATACCACTGAGCCACCTACCCCAATCGAGTATCAAACAACGTTTTTTCGAAAGCTATGTCCCAAAATGAGTAATAATGTAATGAGAAAATGTTGACGTTTAGGATGAATTAATGTGACATCTAATGTCTCCATGACAACAATGTATGTAATATAATTGCTATCAAATCTGGTTGTCTCTGACCAGCAATTGACAGCTGGTTGCCAATAGAAACCAAACAAACGTTGTAATTTATTGGGATTCGCATTGCATTTCTCAAGAAACTATTCCAGTACACCAGTTAGCTTCCTCAAGCGGGATAAATATCAATATGCGCTCAATTGGAACATTAAATATAAAGTTAAACAATAGAAGTATTGTTTCTAAGCTAAAACATAAAGTGACAAATTTTATTAAATCAAAAAATTGCATCCTGCATGCAAAAGTCTTTTGCGTTCTGTAGACAAAAAAACACTCACTTCGCGTGTTGATAGTTGTCATGTTAATTTTAACTTTATATGACAGTTTTCGAAAAAAACAATTTTTATAATTTCTTGCTTCCTTTATTATTTTAAAAAGCTTCAAATATATGTTAAAAAAATTTACATTTCGTAGTTCATGTTCTAAAAATTTGCAAATTAATTAAAAAAGTAATTATACATAAATTTCACAAATTAATTATTAAATAGAAATTTCAAATATTAGGAGCTTCTCATAAAATATGTATTATTTTGTTTACTCAAAACGACTTTCTTTTTTCCAAATTATTCACTAAGATACGATAAGCTTCTGTTTAGCATCTAATTAAATTAAATAAATTAAACTAATTATTAAATCTTCATAAATAAAACACTTTCATCCAAATATTTATATTTTCTAAATATAAATAATTATAATTTGGTTTGTATAAATTCGTTTGCAATTAAACATAGATGTATTAATTTGTCAAAAATTTAAATAATTACTAATCACCTGGTTCTTATTTAATCAAATTAGATCATCGAAGACGCGCTTTCTACAATAACTCAAAATTTAAAAATGTTATTTCAACAGTGCGGCAAACATATACACCGCTGCATACAAATCAGAATTATATATTATTTGAGGTTAATTAGAATAAATACAATTGTTTACTATTACATTGTAATATTTTCCAAGGTTAACTTCGGAAAAAGGAATATTCTGAGAATAAATTATATTTAAGCAGCAATTATATTTGTTTTACAATTAAGCTGTTATTAATATATTAATGATGTGAAAATGAATTACTGCAAAATGTAAACTGTCAACAAGTATTTATGTATTTATTGTGTTGTGAATATTTGTGATTTGTATAGAGCGGTTTACATGTGTGCCGCACTGTTGAAATAACATTTTATATTATTTTACATGTTTGAATTATTAATTTTGTTGTTCAAATAAATTCCAACAAAATCAATGACATAAAAATTATTTTTGTTTGTTTATGAAAGAGAAAATGAAACTTGACTTATCGGTTAATAAGGTCAAATATATTTAATTGTGTGCAAGTGACCTTAGGCTCCTAATAATTGTCACTTGTTACCTTCATTTTCGGGTCAATCACCTTCTCGCCAATTAAATTAGCACAGTAGTAACATGAAGTTAGTAGTTTCTTTTAATTGTTGTATTTGTTGGTAAAATTAAACTAGAGTGAAACCCCTGACGATATATTCAGTTACTTATTCATAATTTCATCCTTAATACATCAACTTGCACCTCAATTCTAAAATGTTATTTCAACAGTGCGGCATACATGTAAATAACTTCAAACTAGAGTGAAACCCCTGACGATATATCCATTCACTCATCCATAATTTCATCTCTAATACATCAACTTGCACCTCAATCCTAAAATGTTATTTCAACAGTACGGCACGCATATAAACTAGAGTGAAACCCCTGACGATATATCCATTCACCCATCCATAATTTCATCCCTAATACATCAACTTGCACCTCAATCCTAAAATGTTATTTCAACAGTACGGCACGCATATAAACTAGAGTGAAACCCCTGACGATATATATATTCACCCATCCATAATTTCATCCATAATACATCAACTTGCACCTCAATCCTAAAATGTTATTTCAACAGTACGGCACGCATATAAACTAGAGTGAAACCCCTGACGATATATCCATTCACCCATCCATAATTTCATCCATAATACATCAACTTGCACCTCAATCCTAAAATGTTATTTCAACAGTACGGCACGCATATAAACTAGAGTGAAACCCCTGACGATATATCCATTCACCCATCCATAATTTCATCTCTAATACATCAACTTGCACCTCAATCCTAAAATGTTATTTCATCAGTACGGCACGCATATAAACTAGAGTGAAACCCCTGACGATATATCCATTCACCCATCCATAATTTCATCCATAATACATCAACTTGCACCTCAATCCTAAAATGTTATTTCAACAGTGCGGCATGCATGTAAACCACTTGAAACTAGAGTGAAACCCCTGACGATATATCCATTCACCCATCCATAATTTCATTTCTAATACATCAACTTGCACCTCAATTCTAAAATGTTATTTCAACAGTGCGGCATGCATGTAAACCACTTGACACTAGAGTGAAACCCCTAACGATATATCCAGTCACCCATCCATAATTTCATCCATAATACATCAACTTGCACCTCAATCCTAAAATGTTATTTCAACAGTGCGGCATGCATGTAAACCACTTGAAACTAGAGTGAAACCCCTGACGATATATCCATTCACCCATCCATAATTTCATCCCTAATACATCAACTTGCACCTCAATCCTAAAATGTTATTTCAACAGTGCGGCATGCATGTAAACCACTTGAAACTAGAGTGAAACCCCTGACGATATATCCATTCACCCATCCATAATTTCATTCCTAATACATCAACTTGCACCTCAATCCTAAAATGTTATTTCAACAGTGCGGCATGCATGTAAACCACTTGAAACTAGAGTGAAACCCCTGACGATATATCCATTCACCCATCCATAATTTCATCCCTAATACATCAACTTGCACCTCAATCCTAAAATGTTATTTCAACAGTGCGGCATGCATGTAAACCACTTGAAACTAGAGTGAAACCCCTGACGATATATCCATTCACCCATCCATAATTTCATTCCTAATACATCAACTTGCACCTCAATCCTAAAATGTTATTTCAACAGTGCGGCATGCATGTAAACCACTTGAAACTAGAGTGAAACCCCTGACGATATATCCATTCACCCATCCATAATTTCATTCCTAATACATCAACTTGCACCTCAATCCTAAAATGTTATTTCAACAGTGCGGCATGCATGTAAACCACTTGAAACTAGAGTGAAACCCCTGACGATATATCCATTCACCCATCCATAATTTCATTCCTAATACATCAACTTGCACCTCAATCCTAAAATGTTATTTCAACAGTGCGGCATGCATGTAAACCACTTGAAACTAGAGTGAAACCCCTGACGATATATCCATTCACCCATCCATAATTTCATTCCTAATACATCAACTTGCACCTCAATCCTAAAATGTTATTTCAACAGTGCGGCATGCATGTAAACCACTTGAAACTAGAGTGAAACCCCTGACGATATATCCATTCACCCATCCATAATTTCATCCATAATACATCAACTTGCACCTCAATCCTAAAATGTTATTTCAACAGTGCGGCATGCATGTAAACCACTTGAAACTAGAGTGAAACCCCTGACGATATATCCATTCACCCATCCATAATTTCATTCCTAATACATCAACTTGCACCTCAATCCTAAAATGTTATTTCAACAGTGCGGCATGCATGTAAACCACTTGAAACTAGAGTGAAACCCCTGACGATATATCCATTCACCCATCCATAATTTCATCCCTAATACATCAACTTGCACCTCAATCCTAAAATGTTATTTCAACAGTGCGGCATGCATGTAAACCACTTGAAACTAGAGTGAAACCCCTGACGATATATCCATTCACCCATCCATAATTTCATTCCTAATACATCAACTTGCACCTCAATCCTAAAATGTTATTTCAACAGTGCGGCATGCATGTAAACCACTTGAAACTAGAGTGAAACCCCTGACGATATATCCATTCACCCATCCATAATTTCATCCCTAATACATCAACTTGCACCTCAATCCTAAAATGTTATTTCAACAGTGCGGCATGCATGTAAACCACTTCAAACTAGAGTGAAACCCCTGACGATATATCCAGTCACCCATCCATAATTTCATCCTTAATACATCAACTAGCACCTCAATCCTAAAATGATATTTCAACAGTGCGGCATGCATGTAAACCACTTCAAACTAGAGTGAAACCCCTGACGATATATCCATTCACCCATTCATAATTTCGTCCCTAATACATCAACTTGCACCTCAATCCTAAAATGTTATTTCAACAGTGCGGCATGCATGTAAACCACTTGAAACTAGAGTGAAACCCCTGACGATATATCCATTCACCCATCCATAATTTCATTCCTAATACATCAACTTGCACCTCAATCCTAAAATGTTATTTCAACAGTGCGGCATGCATGTAAACCACTTCAAACTAGAGTGAAACCCCTGACGATATATCCATTCACCCATCCATAATTTCATCCTTAATACATCAACTTGCACCTCAATCCTAAAATGTTATTTCAACAGTGCGGCATACACGCAAACCGCTCCATACAAATCACAAACAAAATGCTTTGACAATTGATATCCGCACTTATCGAGATCTGCTACAGCAGAGTGCCACACCCAGTAATGGATAACAGACGTGATAATATATTTATTTTATTTTATTAAATAATAAAACTTACCTTTTACAATAAATAAATAAACAAATTAAAAACAAAATAGGGAAACAATAAATAAACAAAAAAAATCCAATTAACATATACAAAATTATAATATTTCTTTACAAAAATACAGAAATAACATATTACCAATATAATAAAAAAAATATACAATACCTAAATACCTACTTAATCTAAGGACGGACAAATATTAATTAAGTTTTATTAATTATTTAATTATTAAGAAAAATCTCAAAAATTGTTTTTAATATTTTTTAAAACAAGCAAAATATTATAAAAATATAATTATGTCTTAAAAATATTGTAACAAAAACGTTTTTGACACTTTTCTTAAATTGTCAATTAGCTTACCTAATAACCAAGGTAACATCTATAATTATTTCTATCTTAAAATTTCACCCAAAATTTCGAGTAAAATTTTGTATTTCACATATAATGTGTATAAGATTTAAAATTATTTAAAAAATAACAAATTTTAAAATACTTTTTTCGCCTGTGAAATATTTGTAATTATTGTTTCAAATTATGGCATTTTGTAAATATACAAAAAGCAAAAAAAATATTTTAAACAAATTTCCCTAAATCTGTCTTATAATCAATATATTTTTCTGAGCAAATTTTCATTTTATTAGGTTTCCAAAACTGTTGTTTAATTCTGAAAAAATATTCAAAATTTAATCATAAATTATCCAATATATTAGAAAAATTAGTATTTTTATTTTTGTTAATTTGTTTAATAAAATATGTTTTGTGACGTTATTCTTTTATGAGTGACTTTAGAAAAAAATACTTTAAATTAAAGATGAAGAGGATTTAATTTACTACAATGTTTATTTGAAGTATTTTTGTCTAACATTATTTGTTAATGCCTGACAACCAAAAATGTGATAAATTACACGTCTGCTAATTATATTTTCAACTCTCAATTGTTTCTGGGATGATTTAGACAAAAATGCTTCAAATAAAAGTTGAAGACAATTTAATTTACTACAATGTTTATTTAAAGTATTTTCCTCTAACATTATTTGTTAATGCCTGACAACAAAAAATGTGATAAATTACACGTCTGCTAATTATATTTTCAACTCTCAATTGTTTCTGGGATGATTTAGACAAAAATGCTTCAAATAAAAGTTGAAGACAATTTAATTTACTACAATGTTTATTTAAAGTATTTTCCTCTAACATTATTTGTTAATGCCTGACAACAAAAAATGTGATAAATTACACGTCTGCTAATTATATTTTCAACTCTCAATTGTTTCTGGGATGATTTAGACAAAAATGCTTCAAATAAAAGTTGAAGACAATTTAATTTACTACAATATTTATTTAAAGTATTTTTGTCTAACATTATTTGTTAATGCCTGACAACCATAAATGTGATAAATTACACGTCTGCTAATTATATTTTCAACTCTCAATTGTTTCTGGGATGATTTAGACAAAAATGCTTCAAATAAAAGTTGAAGGCAATTTAATTTACTACAATGTTTATTTAAAGTATTTTCCTCTAACATTATTTGTTAATGCCTGACAACCAAAAATGTGATAAATTACACGTCTGCTAATTATATTTTCAACTCTCAATTGTTTCTGGGATGATTTAGACAAAAATGCTTCAAATAAAAGTTGAAGGCAATTTAATTTACTACAATGTTTATTTAAAGTATTTTCCTCTAACATTATTTGTTAATGCCTGACAACAAAAAATGTGATAAATTAGTCGTTTGCTAATTATATTTTCAACTCTCAATTGTTTCTGAATTAATTTAGAGTAAAATGCTTCAAATAAAAGTTGGAGAGAATTTAATTTACTACAATATTCGTTTGAAGTATTTTTGTCTAACATTATTTGTTAATGCCTGACAACCAAAAATGTAATAAATTACACGTCTGCTAATTATATTTTCAACTCTCATTTGTTTCTGAATTAATTTAGACAAAAATGCTTCAAATAAAAGTTGAAGAGAATTTAATTTGCTACAATATTTATTTGAAGTATTTTTGTCTAACATTATTTGGTAATGCCTGACAACCAAAAACATGATAAATTTGTCGTTTGTTAATTATATTTTCAACTCTCAATTGTTTCTGAATTAATTTAGAGTAAAATGCTTCAAATAAAAGTTGGAGAGAATTTAATTTGCTACAATGTTTATTTAAAGTATTTTTGTCTAACATTATTTGTTAATGCCTGACAACCAAAAATGTGATAAATTAGTCGTTTGCTAATTATATTTTCAACTCTCAATTGTTTCTGAATGAAGTTAGACAAAAATGCTTCAAATAAAAATGGAAGAGAATTCAATTTTCTACAATGTTTATTTAAAGTATTTTTGTCTAACATTATTTGTTAATGCCTGACAACAAAAAATGTGATAAATTAGTCGTTTGCTAATTATATTTTCAACTCTCAATTGTTTCAGAATGAAGTTAGACAAAAATGCTTCAAATAAAAGTTAAAAAGAATTAAATTTACTACAATATTTATTTGAACCATTTTCCTCTAACATTATTAGTTAATGCCTGACAACGTGACAAAAATAATAATTAAAAATGAAAAACTAAACAAATCTAAAACAACCTTACATACAACACAAGTTAAAAACGATGACAATTTACAAATTTAGACATAACAGAAAACTGAATAAGATAAAGAGAATATATATATATATATCTTCATGCACCATTTTCCACCTTACTTTAAAAGTTAATAACGTCCTAATTTTGTCATACTGTCCCCTTTACTTACGTGTCCTGCGGATAACTGCAGCGAGCTTAAACGGTGGGCCCCTCGCACGATCCTCCAGACTGCTATCAGTAGTAGCAGGGCCCCCAAAATGAACAAAATGGCGGTTAAAGCTATGTGGGCTATTGGGGGTACTGTGGCAGCTAAGGACATGAGTCCGGTTACTTCTGGGGGTAGTTCATCAATACCCTGTCAATAAAGAGATGTATATTAAATATAAATAAATAATAAATATATGGGGTAGGTGGCTCAGTGGTATCGAGTCGGCCTGAGGATCTTGAGAACCCTGGTTCGATCCCCACAGCCGACAAACAATTTTCACTAATTTAAAAAATCTACCTCTGTGGCTCCTCCACCACTAATATCTTTGGAGGCCGTGATTTGACGGCTGGTAACCGCACTTCACGCGAAAAAATATATCACTTACCGAGATCTGCTTAGGCAGAGTGCCACACCCAGTGGTGGGTAAAAGGCGTGATAAAATAAATAAAATATATCATCACGCCTTTTACCCATTACTGGGTGTGGGCAATCTGCCTAAGCAGATCTCGGTAAGTATTATATTTTGTCGCGTGAAATGCGGTTACCAGCCGTCAAATCGCGGCCCACTAAAATATTAGTGGAGAGGGAGCCACAGAGGTACATTTAAATTGGTGAAAATTGTTTGTCGGCTGTGGGGATCGAACCAGGGTTCGCAAGATCCACAGGCCGACTCGATACCACTGAGCCACCTACCCCATAATAAATATAAATAAATAATAAATATATGGGGTAGGTGGCTCAGTGGTGGATCTTGAGAACCCTGGTTCGATCCCCACAGACGACAAACAATTGTCACCAAATTAAATCTACCCCTGTGGCTTCCCCTCCACTAATATCTTTGAGAGCCGTAATTTGACGGCTGGTAACCGTTAATATTTTCATAGAGGTAGCTGGCTCAGTGGTATTGAGTCGGCCTGTGGATCTTGAGAACCCTGGTTCGATCCCCACAGACGACAAACAATTGTCACCAAATTAAAATCTACCCCTGTGGCTTCCCCTCCACTAATATCTTTGAGAGCCGTAATTTGACGGCTGGTAACCGTTAATATTTTCATAGGGGTAGCTGGCTCAGTGGTATCGAGTCGGCCTGTGGATCTTGAGAACCCTGGTTCGATCCCCACAGACGACAAACAATTGTCACCAAATTAAAATCTACCCCTGTGGCTTCCCCTCCACTAATATCTTTGAGAGCCGTAATTTGACGGCTGGTAACCGTTAATATTTTCATGGGGGTAGCTGGCTCAGTGGTATAAAGTCGGCCTGTGGATCTTAAGAACCCTGGTTGGACCCCCACAGCCGACAAACAATTAAATCTACCCCTGTGGATCCCCCTCCACTAATATCTTTGAGGGTTGTGATTTGACGGTTGTTCACGCGCATAAATATATCACTTACCGAGATCTGTTTAAACATAGTGCCACACCCAATGATGGGTAAAAGATGTCATGATATATTTATTTATTTTATTTATAAATAAATATATCATCACACCTTTTACTCATTACTAGGTTTTCGAAGCTGTATTTCAAAAATTAATCAAGTTTTCAGCGATTTTTAAAATAGCAAAAATGTTCTACTTTCAAAACAAATAAAAATATTTATTGTTGGGTTGTACCCACCTAAAGATCTGCAATTGCAGATTAGACACGTGTAGAAATACATACTGAACCCTTTAAAGTTTGTTTCATTCATGTACAACAATTATTATTATAAAGTTGCGAGACAATATTTTTCGAATAGTTAGTAATATTTCAGATTGATATAATAATATGTATTTTAATTCAATGTTAAACCCTGAAACCTATATTATTACAATAGATAGTATGTATTAGTAACCGCGGACCGCGACGTGCTAAGAAACAAACTCAAGACTCAAACGGCGCCGTGACGTCACCCAACGTCGCTCGTCAACGAATTTCATTTCTGCTTTTTCTTGAATCTCTGTGCGTATACAGTCCCGCTACACTCAGCTTCATTGCGGGCATGTATACTTCTCTACATGCCGCAGTATTTTTACTTGCTTGGACGAAGTAAAGGAAGTATTGTAATCGCGAAAATATCCATTTTGTCTAATCTCGTCGTGATGTCTGTACGTACGTATGTATCTCGCATAACTCAAAAACGGTAAGCCGTAGAAAGTTGAGGTATTTAGGACTGTTATAACATCTAGTTGTGCACCTCCCTTTTTGCTCATTATATAACTTCCGGAAGTGCTACTTTACTTGAATAATAGATGAAAAACTATATTCAAATATCATCCAAATCTTTTCAAGCTTGGTATATAAGACTACTATATCAATGGAAATAACATAATAGATTTTGGTTAAAATGGACTAACCGGAAGTGATACATTACATGAAGCTGCTAACAGTTGAAAAAAAAATGGTATTATTTTGATTTTAGAAATAAATGCTGCAAATAAAAGAAAATTAAATTCTGCGTCTAGCACATTAACAATTATTCAATTAGCCTTTTGTATAAGCGAGATATCTAAATTTAAAAATTATATATTTCTTGTTTTTTGTAGTTATCTATAAATTAGAACAAAAAATAAAAGATTTAATGTCAAATATGTGCAATAAAAAAATATAGCTATAGTTTAATACGTGTACAAGAAAGTCATGTACTGTCCACATCAGATTTTTTTATTCATTTTTACCCTTGTTAAATGTATTTTTAAACAAGCGCAGGCGATGCTGCCTTCATTTCTTATAGATTCGTTGTTAGAGAAGTGGGCGTAAGTGAAGATTTACGAAACTGGTGTACAGGAGCGAATGGATGGATGTTTGTTGTGTGTTGATGGATTTTGGTTGTGAGAAAAGAAAGAGTTCGTATGGAGGAAGTATTAAGGAGTATCGTGTGTCAGGATGAGAATGTTGACGGGTTCGTGCTACCCCATTTAATGGGATATAGCGTGATGTTATGTATGTATGTATTTTTACCCTTGGTTTTATTTTATAAAATTAAATTATAGTATGGCATTCTGCCTAAGCTGATCTCAGTAAGTGATATATTTATGTCGTCAAATCACGCCCCCCAAAGACATTAGTGAAGGGGGAGCCACAAGGGAAGATTTAATTGTTTGTCGGCTGTGGGGATCGAACCAGCGTTGTCAAGATCCACCACTGAGCCACCTACCCCAAACTTTTATCAATTTTCTTACCTCCTCAAACCACATAATGGGGAAAACAATTGACGGAAAAGTAGCAACTTGTTTAATATCCACGACTTGTGACACAGCCAAATTGATCTGCAACCTCGCTCTGGCCGCCATTGCTGCTCCCATTAACTAAACAAAACAAAATAATCAATCACTCATTCAAACTTTATTATTATACAAGATGATATCTACTTCCTTTTTGGGCGAATGATTTTAGGGGAAAATGTCCGTTAGTACGGGGGTGTGGATAGCGATATAGGTTTGTTCGCAAATTCTTCGTTTAAGAGCTCGTACATACAAATAATGAGAATTTTGGGTTGAACCAGTTCAAAAATCGAAAATTATGAAAATGTGGTTCTATATAATTCAGACCACGAGAAATCGAATGGCGCAAGGCGCATCTTCATATCTTTTTTAGTTTTTGAGTTACAGCGATTTTTGACTTTTTTTTAAGCTCATCTTTGAAAGCCCATAACTCAAAAACTAAAAGAGATATTAAAATGCGGTTTGAACGAGTGTATTTCTCGTGCGTTACTTAACGTGTACAGGTATTTTTAAAATATTGAAAAATTTTCAATTTTTTTCAAAATATTTTTTCCTCAATATTTCAAAAACTTGAAAAGATAATGAAAATCTGAAAACACCAGTGAATTTCTCTCGTAAAAATATATAGGTATGCAATTTTCACAATAAAATTCGCACGGATACATTTTTTATTACAAAAAAACGAAAAATCGGCAAAATTCGAAAAAACACCAAGGGGTACCCTTTAAGAAATCTTCAAAAAACGGCCATTTTCGATTTTTTGTAATAAAAAATGTATCCGATCGAATTTTCTTCTGAAAATTTGCATACCTATGTATTTTCACGCGAGGAATTCACTGGTGTTTTCATATTTACATTATCTCTTCAACTTTTTGAAATATCGACAAAAGAAAATTTCGAAAAAAATTGAAAAATTGAAAAATTTTCAAAATACATATACAAGTTAAGTAGCGCACGAGAAATACACTCGTTCAAACCGCATTTCAATATCTCTTTTAGTTTTTGAGTTATGGCGTCTCAAAGTTGAGTTTTAAAAAACGTCAAAAATCGATATAACTCAAAAATGAAAAGAGATATTGAAATGCGGTTTGAACGAGTGCATTTCTCGTGCTCTGAACTATATAGAAACATATAATAAAAATTTTGACTTTTTGAACTGGTTCAACCAGGAATTCACATCTGCATGTTTATATGCCAAAATTCTGGTCATTCTTGGCCATGGCAGTTCTGCAATAGCAGATCCTAAATAAACTACACATTTTAAGATGTTAAGTACAGTAACCAGTTGTCAAATCACAACTACCAAAAAAGAAAATTTTATTTAGTTTAAATAGGAATTTTAATTTAAAAACTGTTCAAAATTACCCCCATTTACCTGTAAACAATAGCCTAAACGATTATAAAATGAATTTATAGCATTATTTATTTCCTCTGGAGGAATCTCATGCGATGCAACACTAATTCTACGTTTTAATTGTTCTACACTCATTCTACCACCATTATAAAATTTACTTTTTAAGTGGCCCCAAAGAAAAAGATCTGGTGACCTTGCAGGCCACTCCACTTCTGCACCTCGTCCTAGCCATCGTTGGGGGAATATCCGGTGCAGATAATTTCGTACATTTTGTTGGAACCACACTTCCTCAATATTACTCTCTCTTGTAACAACTCTAAATAATTTTCCCCATTTATATAAAAACGCCCCACTATTTGATCCCCTATTAACCCGGTCTGATTTTGAAAGAGGACAGTTTTATTACTTTGACAACTATAGATGACAGCAATGTTATTTTCCCTATGTTTACTTTTAAAATAAACGCTCTAATGCATTGCTGTCAAACTTTTTAACTGTAACTATGGTAATGGCATATCCCTATGTTTACTGATAAAAAAACTCCCAGTATATATATTGTATTTCAAAAATAAAAAATTATTAGAAATAATTTTACAATATTACAGTGGGCCATGCAATAAACAAATGCAACCAAATTCAAATTTGAGGTTAAATTTCTAACAAACCAAATTTACCCAAAAAAAACAAGTCAAGCAAATATTATAAATACCTTCTGCCTCAAGTAAACACATTTCAAAGTAGCTTTACTTAAATTTCTGTAAAAATATCTTCAAAAATTCACAAACACATTTTCCCATGTGGTGTACTGATAGCTTCGCGAAACAACCACCGACAATATTGATTAAAAGAGAGAGAAAGATAGACAAATAAGGGTTGTAAACTGGTGACGTCATGACACAAAGTGATGACGTTATACGGGATGGTTTTGTATTGATTGGAACTGTTACTGTGTAATATATTGGGAAGGTCTGAGCCGTTTAGAATAATTTTAAATTGATTTAAGTTGGCGTGAATATTGGCTGAGTGCTCTAAGACTATGGCTAGAGGATCTCAGTTGTCTAATGCTTCTTAAAATTGTTTTAAATTTAGTTAGAATCATTTTAAACTGTTTTAAAAGTTAGATATATTCTCTAGCCATCGTCTTAGAGCACTCAGTTAGCTTTTAGGACAAATTAAAACATTTTAAAAATATTTTAAAGGGTTTAAAACAATTTTAAGATTTATTTGGGGACTGGGATCCTCTAGCCATCGTCTTAGAGCACTCAGCTAGCTTTTAGGACAAATTAAAACATTTTAAAAATATTTTAAAGGGTTTAAAACAATTTTTAAAAGTATTTGACAGCTGGGATCCTCTAGCCATCGTCTTAGAGCACTCAGCTAGCTTTCAGGACAAATTTAAACTTTTAAAATGATTTGAAAGGGTTTAAAACAATTTTAAGAAGTATTTGACAGCTGGGATCCTCTAGCCATCGTCTTAGAGCACTCAGCTAGCTTTTAGGACAAATTAAAACATTTTAAAATTATTCTTAAATTGTTTTAAACAATTTTAAGAAGTATTTCATAGCTGGAATCCTCTAGCCATCGTCTTAGAGCACTCAGCTAGCTTTTAGGACAAATTAAAACATTTTAAAATAATTATAAAGGGTTTAAAACAATTTTAAGATTTATTTGGGGACTGGGATCCTCTAGCCATCGTCTTAGAGCACTCAGCTAGCTTTCAGGATAAATTTAAACTTTTAAAATGATTTGAAAGGGTTTAAAACAATTTTAAGAAGTATTTGACAGCTGGGATCCTCTAGCCATCGTCTTAGAGCACACAGCTAGCTTTCAGGATAAATTAAAACATTTTAAAAATATTTTAAAGGGTTTAAAACAATTTTAAGATTTATTTGGGGACTGGGATCCTCTAGCCATCGTCTTAGAGCACTCAGCTAGCTTTCAGGACAAATTAAAACATTTTGAAAATATTTTAAAGGGTTTAAAACAATTTTTAAAAGTATTTGACAGCTGGGATCCTCTAGCCATCGTCTTAGAGCACTCAGCTAGCTTTTAGGACAAATTAAAACATTTAAAAATGATTCTAAAGGGTTTAAAACAATTTTAAGAAGTACTTGGCAGCTGGGATCCTCTAGCCATCGTCTTAGAGCACTCAGCTAGATTTCAGGATAAATTAAAACATTTTAAAAATATTTTAAAGGGTTTAAAACAATTTTAAGATTTATTTGGGGACTGGGATCCTCTAGCCATCGTCTTAGAGCACTCAGCTAGCTTTCAGGATAAATTAAAACATTTTAAAATGATTCTAAAGGGTTTAAGACAATTTTAAAAAGTATTTGACAGCTGGGATCCTCTAGCCATCGTCTTAGAGCACTCAGCTAGCTTTCAGGACAACTTAAAACATTTTAAAATGATTTTAAAATTGTTCAAGACAGTTTTAAGAAGTATTTTACAGCTTAGGACGTCTAGCCATCGTCTTAAAGCACTCAGCTAGCTTTCAGGACAACTTAAAACATTTTAAAATTATATTAAACGGTTTAAAACAATTTTAAAACAGTATCGCTTCAATATTCATGTCGACTATAGCAAACATGCACCTATACTTCATGCTGCCAAACGTGCCTCAATTGTTTTACAGAAAAATGCTTCAAATAAAAGTTATAGACAATTAAACATACTCCATCTTTTATTTGAAACATTTTTCTCTAAAATAATCAGGGGGGTGGGGGCACAGCACCTCAAAATACAAAACAAATATTTTTATATTGTACTTAAACACACAGGACAGGACTTACCGGATTTACATCCAAATAAAGGGCATGCTTTTCTGCCTCAGGAGGAGATATCCCCTCCACAGCCAACCTGTAGCTATCATTGGCTAAGTAGAAGTGGGGGAAGGACAGCAATACAGGAGAATCTAAAGAAAAATAAAATCATATATTATTATTATTATTATTATAAAATAGTTCGCTTAAATTATTTTTTCGTAACACATGCACAAGAAACACGTTCTTATTCCTTAATTTTAGAGAGAGAAACACTACTTCTCCCCTTCTCTCCCTAGGTAGGATGTTTCTCTCCCTAGAGACTACGATTATTAGCTGTTTGCGGTGTTTCCTAGGTAACTAGTTACGCAACCCATATTTGACATTTGTCCCGATAAGACAGTAATTTTTGTGCACTTGTTACGAAAAGTATAATATGCTTCACGGGAGGGCGCGATTATCCCTTGTGTGAAGTTGACAAACCTCGACTTCAGCCCTCGCTTACGTCTCGGTTTGCCAACTTCACACGCGGGAATAATCGCTTGTTTCCCTCCCTTGATGCATAACATACTATTTTCCGTGTCTCCAATGGCAACGCGCGAAAAAGACGTTAAATGCGCGCGTCTCCAATGGCAACGCGCGAAAAAAATATTAATGTGCGCTTATTTCAATACAAAATAGAAACTTGTCATATTGACAGTTGACAAAACGAATTTATTTTCAGTACGTATACGTTTTTCAATAATTTTAAGATGCAATCGTAGAAAAAAATGATGTGTGTATCACGAGCGTAAAGTTACACTATTGCAGCTCTCGTCTTCGACTCGCGCTGCAATTACCGTGCTCGAGTAACAAACAATCATGTAACAATATGAGCTATCTCATTGTTGTTATGTTGCGTTTAGACAAGATTGGTTTCGTGTAATTTGACACTCGTGACCACATGTGCCATTAAGGCTGAATGTGAGATCTTTTGGTTTTCGAATACAGGGCATTAAATTATAAAAAGAGACAGTTATAGTTAATATTTCATGTTCGCGTTATCTGCAGGGCCAGAGTGTCAGACTACATAACCAAAACACTTGAGACATCTGTGTCCACCCCGATGTGTGGGGGATGGATTCCAGATGTGGGTATTGTACCCAGGACAGCAAGTGTTTCAGTCTCGTCCATCGACTCAACGCGTGAAGATGTAGATCTTCACATCACGCGGTGTTCGCGTTTTATTTCATTTTAAACTAGATTAGTGAAATAAGTATTATAATTAATAAAAATTTAATCTAAATAATAATTCTGTTTCCATCCTCATATTAAATTGTAACGTTTCACGTTCAATTCAGTTTAAACTTTAATACCAGTATGTTTAATAAAATTTTAAGACTGCGTTTTTTTCGGCTTGATTTACAATTGACGCAGTCCGGTAAGATCAACTTATTCACCCAATTCCTCTCGTGTTAGAATCACTTTACTCTCTTAATACACAAATAACTATTTTTAATTAATGTTGTGGCTATTAATTTCTTAACTAACGAAAATCGCTGATGCTACTACATATGGTTTATTACCGCAAAAGTCTCAAAATTTCTATGACAAAGCATACCAAAGTTTTACGGACTGGTGTATTAAAATGAAGACAAATTCGTATTCAGAAAATGTATTGTTGGCATATTTTACTGAATTAAGTGAAAAATACAAATCATCTTCATTATGGTCTTTTTAATCCATTTACTCATTTCAATTAGATGTAAATTTATTAGGTAAATAGATGTAAAATTAATAGATAATAAATAATATAAAAATTGAGTAATGTTTATTAAATTAGTCGTATATGTTAGTCGTATATAAAGTATAGTATACAACTCGCTATAATGGCTATTATTACCTCGGATGATTACAACCCTTCATCCTCGGGAATAAGAGCATCCATTATAGCGTCGTTGTATAATATACTATTAACAGGGGCGTTTCAACCCAGGGTTCTTGGGGTGCCCAGAACCCGGGCGCCAGCATAAAAGGGCGGCAGACGGCAAAAAGTTAAAATAAATATGAGTATATTAAAAGAACACAAATACTGCGTCTTAATATTATTTGTAAAATAAATAAAGTAATTAAATGAATACCAAATGTAGGTACCTACTATCGTACTAAGGCCTTTAATTACAAAAGATCGCGAAGTAATGTGATTAATGTTTGAAATATAAAGTTAACTGTCAAGATTTCTTAATATTCACAACAAATCTTGACGGTTATAGTGACAGCTTCTGTTTCTATGACAAAGCTGTCACAAAAAATCATAATTAGTAGGCGATTTTCTCGAACTATTTTCATTAATTTCTCTAATTTGTGGCATTAAAATGAAGTAATCTGTATGAAATAATATGTGTGGATAGGTCTAGTATGGTCATGTGCAATATTATACCATAATTTTTTTACCGGACACTTTTTATTTACAAAAACCTTTTTTCCCATGTTATTTTCCTATGACAACCTTTACGTGGAACGCGCGGTATAGTTATGAGTATTTCAATATTTTTATTGTAAATTTAATTTACATGTATTGATATGTTATTTGTATAATTGTTTGTGCTATTATGTGCAATTGTAAAATGTAAACTATATAGTTTTAATTAGGTTTAGGTATATTAGAATGTACCTATGTAGTGAACTAATTTCTTTTAGTTTTTTTTTTGTATTTTTATTTAATTTTATGAGAAACTATATAATAAAATATTTATTTAAAAAATAGTTATTTTTCTAGATAAACAATGTTCTACTATTCTACGCTAAGGTGAATAACATATTATTTGTCATGAGTTTGCTTATTGCTCTAAATCTACACGCAAGTTTCGCATAGTACGGCGTGTCGGCTTACTGCCTTACTCTTTCTGTATCGTAGAGCATAAAATTCCACGTATTTGGAGTACCATATCGCATTTTTGTGCTCCAAAATTTTCGCCTGCGGCGCACGCCTCGGGGCGCCACATTCTGCTTCAGAACCCAGGCGCCAAGTACCCCAGATACGCCCCTGACTATTAATTAATGTTGTGGCTATTAGTTTCTTACCTAACTGACACAGAGAAACATTGAAGAAACCGGAAGGAGCACAGGGGGGTCCATGTGGACAAAAACAACTGTTTTCCGGTTGTTCTTCCACAGAAGCAAAGACATCTTCAGGAGGCGTGAACCTGTAGGCCGTTAGACCCGCACTAGCTATAACTTCTTTTTGAAATCTATAAAAATAAAATAAATATATCATCACGCCTTTTACTCATTACTGGATGTGGCACTCTGCCGTAGCAGATCTCAGCCCTCAAAGATGTTAGTGGAAATTGTTTGTCGGATGCATATATCTATTAGTAATATACCGGGTGGAACATCATACCTGTGTACATAGGCGATTAACATGAAAAAACAGTTTTTCTGTGCGCATTGCTCCCCAAATTATTTTAGCCAAAAATGCTTCAAATAAATGTTGTAGAGCATAAAATTCTGCATCTAAATCAATAAACAGAATTACATTTACATGCGTTGTAACGACAGAAATTAAATAAAAAATATAAAAAATTACGTTGAAAATAACAAATAGCGATGTAAGTGAAACAAAAATAGATAGATGCTTGACGTTTGACAGATCTCCTGATTTAACACCTAGCGATTTTTTATGGGGTCATCTTAAATGTAAAATTTATAAGCAACGCCACCCAAATATTAATTCTTTGAGAGAATCTATCATGGATAAGTGCGCCTTAATCACAAATAGGCAGCTCGCTAATGTACGACATTCCTTCTACAATAGACTTGGTTATTGCTTGGTTGAAAATGGAGGTTTATTTGAATATTTATTGTAATAATAAATTGTAGTGATTATTTTAATGAGAGAATTATTGTTTGATATTTGAATTATAATAGATAGGTTATAATTTTTACATGACCAACCCTATAAGAAATAAACGTTTCATTTAAATGCACAATTGTTTATTTATTATTAAATTGTAATCATAGGTATGGAGTTTCTTGTATGAATTTTATTGAATGATTAATTTGTCGGGGGTAAAATATCAAATAGACAGAAAAACGTCAAGCATTTATCTATTTTTGTTTCACTTCCATGGCTATTTGATATTTTCATCGTAATTTTTAATATGTTTTTATTTAATTTCTGTTGTTACAACGCATGTAAATGTAATTCTGTTTATTGATTTAGATGCAGAATTTTATGCTCTACAACATTTATTTGAAGCATTTTTGGCTAAAATAATTTGGGGAGCAATGCGCACGGAAAAACTGTTTTTTCATGTTAATCGCCTATGTACACAGGTATGATGTTCCACCCGGTATATGATCGGCTATAGGAATTAAATCCTAACTGAGCCAGCTACCCTAAGTTAAATTAAGGGAAAAATAGTTTTCTGTAATAATATTAATTACCTTAAAGGTAATCGTCGACACAAGTCTTTATCAAAGATATATAAAGTCGTATTTTGAGTGATATGAGGAGGAAAAATAGATCCATCTGAAGCTTGAATATTGTTGCACTCATCTGAGGTCCAGTGAGGTAGAGCAGACCTCCCGTTGACATTGTCGATTAAGCCGAACTTTGTTATGTCCGAGGCACCGGTGAAAATTGTCCAAACGTCTTGAGAAGTACCGTTTTTCTGTGGAAATTAAAATGTGATTTGTATGGAGCGGTTTACATGTGTGCCGCATTGTTGAAATAATATTTTAGGATTGAGATGCAAGTTGATGTATTAGAGATGAAATTATGGATGAGTGAATGAATATGAGATTTGTATAGAGCGGTTTGCATGATGCCGCACTGTTGAAATAACATTTTAGGATTGAGGTGCAAGTTGATGTATTAGGGATGAAATTATGGATGGGTGAATGGATATATCGTCAGGGGTTTCACTCTAGTTTGAAGTGGTTTACATGCATGCCGCACTGTTGAAATAACATTTTAGGATTGAGGTGCAAGTTGATGTATTAGGGATGAAATTATGGATGGGTGAATGGATATATCGTCAGGGGTTTCACTCTAGTTTGAAGTGGTTTACATGCATGCCGCACTGTTGAAATAACATTTTAGGATTGAGGTGCAAGTTGATGTATTAGGGATGAAATTATGGATGGGTGAATGGATATATCGTCAGGGGTTTCACTCTAGTTTGAAGTGGTTTACATGCATGCCGCACTGTTGAAATAACATTTTAGGATTGAGGTGCAAGTTGATGTATTAGGGATGAAATTATGGATGGGTGAATGGATTTATCGTCAGGGGTTTCACTCTAGTTTGAAGTGGTTTACATGCATGCCGCACTGTTGAAATAACATTTTAGGATTGAGGTGCAAGTTGATGTATTAGGGATGAAATTATGGATGGGTGAATGGATTTATCGTCAGGGGTTTCACTCTAGTTTCAAGTGGTTTACATGCATGCCGCACTGTTGAAATAACATTTTAGGATTGAGGTGCAAGTTGATGTATTAGGGATGAAATTATGGATGGGTGAATGGATATATCGTCAGGGGTTTCACTCTAGTTTGAAGTGGTTTACATGCATGCCGCACTGTTGAAATAACATTTTAGGATTGAGGTGCAAGTTGATGTATTAGGGATGAAATTATGGATGGGTGAATGGATATATCGTCAGGGGTTTCACTCTAGTTTGAAGTGGTTTACATGCATGCCGCACTGTTGAAATAACATTTTAGGATTGAGGTGCAAGTTGATGTATTAGAGATGAAATTATGGATGGGTGAATGGATATATCGTCAGGGGTTTCACTCTAGTTTGAAGTGGTTTACATGCATGCCGCACTGTTGAAATAACATTTTAGGATTGAGGTGCAAGTTGATGTATTAGGGATGAAATTATGGATGGGTGAATGGATATATCGTCAGGGGTTTCACTCTAGTTTGAAGTGGTTTACATGCATGCCGCACTGTTGAAATAACATTTTAGGATTGAGGTGCAAGTTGATGTATTAGGGATGAAATTATGGATGGGTGAATGGATATATCGTCAGGGGTTTCACTCTAGTTTGAAGTGGTTTACATGCATGCCGCACTGTTGAAATAACATTTTAGGATTGAGGTGCAAGTTGATGTATTAGAGATGAAATTATGGATGGGTGAATGGATATATCGTCAGGGGTTTCACTCTAGTTATCTGTTATCAACCTACATTATACATAAGTCCGAATGCATCATAAGGCAGCTTCGTGTCTTTGGACACGACATCTTTGGCTAACTGAAGCAAAGGATCTTCATATCCCCACAGGAGCTGGCCGATGGACACTTCCACGAACGGTTTTATCTTCAAGGCTTCCATGATGGAAGCCATAGCAAGCCGAAGAAACCTGGCAGCGTTTTTTGATTGAGATGTTGCACTCTGGACAAAACAAAAATGAGATTAGTAATGCTTTTATACACAGGAAGAAAATGTGATTTGTATGGAGCGGTTTATATATATGCCGCACTGTTGAAATAATATTTTACGATTGAGGTACAAGTTACAGTTACAGTTTTTGAAGGCATTTGGGAAGATATATAAATAATACTCTTATAAATTTTACTAAAGGGTTTAAGACAATTTTAAGAAGTATTTGACAGCAGGGATCCTCTAGCCATCGTCTTAGAGCACTCAGCTAGCTTTCAGGACAATTTTCAAATATTTTAAAATGATTCTAAAAGGGTTTAAGACAATTTTAAAATGTATTTGACAGCTGGGATCCTCTAGCCATTGTCTTAGAGCACTCAGCTAGATTTCAGGACAATTTTCAAACATTTTAAAATGATTCTAAAATTGTTTAAGACAAATTTAAGTAGTATTTGACAGCTGGGATCCTCTAGCCATTGTCTTAGAGCACTCAGCTAGCATTCAGGACAAATTAAAACATTTTAAAATGATTCTAAAAGGTTTAAGACAATTTTAAGAAGTATTTTGCAGCTGGGATCCTCTAGCCATCGTCTTTGTCTTTTAGGTAGATCCTAATTATTTTGTTTTTGATAATTGACTCACCAACATTGGTATATTCGGTACAACCACTACGTCATCTTCTGATCCATAAGATTGAGATCTATCGAAGCGATAGATCTTCTCCTGTTGAAATGAAACTGTGTTGTTATCATGGAATGTTATATTCTTCTTCTCCCAAGTCTCCCTGGAATAAATAAATATAAATAATAAATAAATATAAATAATTAAAAATTGAACGCAAAGAATGTCTGTGTACTTAAACATAAATCAAATAAATATATCAGCAGTCGCGTTGGCCGTTGACAGTTACCAGCCGTCAAATGATGTCCCCCAAAGATGTTAGTAGAGGGGGGGAAGCATAGGAGTAATTTTAAATAAATATATCATCACGTCTTTTCTTCATTACTGGCTGTGGCATTCTACCGTAGCAGATCCCAGTAAGCGATATATTTATGCGACTGAAGTGCAGCTACCAGCCGTCAAATTATGCCCCCCTTCAAGATATTAGTGGAGGGGAAGTATAAAAGTAATTTTAAATAAATATATCATCACGCTTTTTATTCATTACTGACTGTGGCATTCAACCGTAGCAGATCTCAGTAAGCGATATATTTATGCGACTGAAGGACAGTTACCAGCCGTCAAATTACGCTCCCCAAAAATGGCAGTAAAGGGGAAATAACAGGCGCATAACTTTAATGAGTAATAAAGTTTGTCACCGAGAATCAAACCCGGGTTCTCAAATACACAGCCCAATTTGATCCCACTGTGCCACCTAATCTATTAGTTTCTTTATTGGGTTAGTTTTACCAAACAAAAGTTAAATATAAACTTGGTTGAAATGAATTAAACAGCCGCGGTGGCCGAGCGTGTTAAGGCACATCTCTTAGCATACTGTGACGTCACCCGAACCAAGGTTCGTCAGTTCGAAGCCGCCTGCCGACAATGTGTGATTTGTCGTTAAATATAAAAATACAGTTACATGTATTTATCACACTCGGGCGCTATAAGCTAGTCACTTATACGCCTTAAATAATGTAGCATTCGACTACGAAAACCGGCAGTACGGCAGTGGAAAAACTGCGGCTCGGTGAGCCCGGCCCCTATGTTCCGAAACGGAATGATGGGACATCATATCATATCAAATAAATATATCATCACGCCTTTTACCCATTACTGTGTGTGGCACTCTGCTTTAGCAGATCTCGGTAAGTGATATATTTATACGCGTGAACAGCCGTCAAATCTTGGCCCCCAAATATGTTAGTGAACGTAGAATAATAGCTGTAATTTTGAATCAAAATAAATAAATATATCATCACGCTTTTTGCCCCATTATTAGCTGTGGCACTCTGCCTAAGCAGATCTCGGTTAGTGATATATTTATGCGCCAAACCACGGCCCCGAAAGATGTTAGTGGAGGGGGAGGTACAGGGATAAATTTATACATAAAAAATATATATTATCACGTATTATGGGGTAGGTGGCTCAGTGGTGGATCTTGAGAACCCTGGTTCGATCCTCACAGCTGACAAACAATTAAATCTACCCCTGTGTCTCCTCCTCCACTAGTATCTTTGGGGGGCGTGATTTGACGGCTGGTAACCACTCTTCAAGCGAAGTAATATATCACTTACCGAGATCTGCTTACGGAAGAGTGTCACACCCAGTAATGGGTAAAAGGCGTGATGATATATTTAACAAAAAAATAATTTACATATTTTTATAATAAAAATAAAATAAATAAATATATCATCACGCCTTTTACCCATCATTGAGTGTGGCACTCTGCCATAAGCAGATCTCGGAAAGTGATATATTTATGCGTCAAATCACGGCCCTCAAAGATATTAGACACAGGGGTAGATTTAATTGTTTGTCGGCTGTGGGGAACCGAACCAGGGTTCTCAAGATCCACAGTCCACACAAACACAATATTTATATTATTGTTGTATTTTTTTAACATATGACTTCGACTGAACGTACAGTAATGAAGATAATTTTAAAGTTAATTTTTTTTTGTGTCGCTGTAGACGAAACCCGTTGTCAACGCCTATCATAGATATAGGAGTCTTTGGGATCGATGCTACGTTAGACACTATGACAGAAGAATTCGGTTGAAGCCATACGTCGGACACAGGTGACGTGGTGTAGCGGTTAGCATCTCTGCCCGGCAAGCGGAGGGTCCCTGGTTCGAATCCAGGCGTCATCCGAATTTTTCTGTCATAAATTTAACTTTAAAAATTATTGTTGTAGTTTGTGCCCCACAGTTTGAGCGTCCCTGGTTAAGTGCTGTGACGTCATTTTATTCTAAATTACCAACAAATATTCTGTGTACATCTACAACGTTGAATAATCGCTTTTGGACAAGTTTAAACGATGATATTTGAAAGAAGTTAGTTGAATTGCAAAACTGCGAATCTTTGCAACTATGTAGAGTTATACCGTGTTTTAAATGTGTCAGTGTTTCGTAGTTTTCTCCAAGAATAATATAAATTTACTGAAATATTTTAATAATTTTGTAAGTAGTCAGAGTGCCTTGGATAGTGTTAGTGTGTGTATATATGTGCATGTGTGTGTTATAACATTTCTTAAGAAATTATATTGGAAATGAAGGTAAATATATTTTATCCGTGATTATCTCAGAATGTTGTAATTAAATAAATTATTTTAATTTGGGTTTAAGACAATTTTAAGATGTATTTAGAAGCTTGGAGCTTTTAGCCATTGTCTTAAAGCACTCAGCTAGTTTTTAGGACAAATTAAAACATTTTAAAATTATTCTAGAGGGTTTGAAACAATTTTAATATTTATTTGGGGGCTAAGATCGTCTAGCCATCGTGTTGGAGCACTCAGCTAGCTTTTAGGATAATTTAAAACATTTTAAAATGATTTTAAAGGGTTTGAAACAATTTTAAGATTTATTTAGGAGCTGGGATCCTCTAGCCATCGTATTAGAGCACTCAGCTAACTTTCAGGACAAATTAAAACATTTTAAAATGATTCTAGATGGTTTAAGACAATTTTAAGAAGTATTTGACAGCTGGGATCCTCTAGCCATCGTCTTAGAGCACTCAGCTAGCTTTTAAGAAAATTTAAAACATTTAAAAATGATTCTAGAGGGTTTAAGACAATTTTAAGAAGTATTTGACAGCTGGGATCCTCTAGCCATCTTCTTAGAGCACTCAGCTAGCTTTTAGGACAATTTAAAACATTTTAAAATCATTCTAGAGGGTTTAAAACAATTTTAAAACATATTTGACAGCTGGGATCCTCTAGCCATCGTCTTAAATCACTCAGCTAGCTTTCAGGACAAATTAAAACATTTTAAAATGATTCTAAATGGTTTAAAACAATTTTAAAATTTATTTGGGGGCTGGGATTCTCTAGCCATCGTCTTAGAGCACTCAGCTAGCTTTTAGGACAAATTAAAACATTTAAAAATTATTCTAGAGGGTTTGAAACAATTTTAAGATTTATTTAGGAGCTGGGATCCTCTAGCCATCGTCTTAGAGCACTCAGCTAGCTTTTAGGACAAATTAAAACATTTAAAAATTATTCTAGAGGGTTTGAAACAATTTTAAGATTTATTTAGGAGCTGGGATCCTCTAGCCATCGTCTTAGAGCACTCAGCTAGCTTTCAGGACAAATTAAAACATTTTAAAATGATTCTAAATGGTTTAAAACAATTTTAAAATTTATTTGGGGGCTGGGATTCTCTAGCCATCGTCTTAGAGCACTCAGCTAGCTTTTAGGACAAATTAAAACATTTAAAAATTATTCTAGAGAGTTTGAAAAAATTTTAAGATTTATTTAGGAGCTGGGATCCTCTAGCCATCGTGTTAGAGCACTCAGCTAGCTTTTAGGACAATTTAAAACATTTTAAAATCATTCTTGAGAGTTTAAAACAATTTTAAAACATATTTGACAGCTGGGATCCTCTAGCCATCGTCTTAGAGCACTCAGCTAGCTTTCAGGACAAATTAAAACATTTTAAAATGATTCTAAATGGTTTAAAACAATTTTAAAATTTATTTGCGGGCTGGGATCCTCTAGCCATCGTCTTAGAGCACTCAGCTAAGCCTTATTTCAAATCCATCTAGCCATCAACTACCTGTATTTAACACAATACAATTATAAAATGAAATTAATTAATTAATCCATTATATAAACTACAATTGTAAATCGTTACAATAATTGTAAAATTTTAATTATAATTCAAGTTAATAAATAATAAGAAAGCATATATTGTGAAATGAATTTGTTACGCGATTATAAAAGAAAGTGGTTCATCACAGCATGCCATGTATTAGCTACTTATAACAAAACACAGTCTGCACTCAATCTATGACGTCACACATTAATTATTCTTGCGAAATTTCAGGAAAAAATTGATATAGCTCTAGTTTTTCCGTTTGGTTTTGCAACCACGGGATATTAGATATAAAATTTGTGTCTTCCGTATAAATATATACTCATTATTTCTAGATTAATTATAAAAATATTGTAATTTAATTGTTTCACAACTTCTGGCATTTATTTAAACTACATGATGATTATGATCTTGAGAACCCTTGTTCGATCCCCGCAGCCGACAAACAATTAAATTTATCCCTGTGGCTCCCCCTCCACTAACATCTTTGGGGGCCGTGATTTGACGGCTGTTCATGCGCATAAATATATCACTTACCGAGATCTGTTTCGGCAGAGTGCCACATCCAGTAACGGGTAAAAGGCGTGATGATATATTTATTTTTTTATTTATATATATAGTCGGCCTGTGGATCTTGAGAACCCTGGTTCGATCCCCACAGCCGACAAACAATTAAATTTACCCCTGTGGCTCCCCCTCCACTAACATCTTTGGGGGCCGTGATTTGACGGCTGTTCATGCGCATAAATATATCACTTACCGAGATCTGTTTCGGCAGAGTGCCACATCCAGTAACGGGTAAAAGGCGTGATGATATATTTATTTTTTTATTTATATATATAGTCGGCCTGTGGATCTTGAGAACCCTGGTTCGATCCCCACAGCCGACAAACAATTAAATTTACCCCTGTGGCTCCCTCTCTACTAAAATCTTGGGGGGGGGCGTGATTTGACGGCTGTTCACGCGCATAAATATATCACTTACCGAGATCTGTTTCGGCAGAGTGCCACATCCAGTAATGGGTAAAAGGCGTGATGATATATTTATTTTTTTATTTATATATATAGTCGGCCTGTGGATCTTGAGAACCCTGGTTCGATCCCCACAGCCGACAAACAATTAAATTTACCCCTGTGGCTCCCTCTCTACTAAAATCTTGGGGGGGGGGCGTGATTTGACGGCTGTTCACGCGCATAAATATATCACTTACCGAGATCTGTTTCGGCAGAGTGCCACATCCAGTAATGGGTAAAAGGCGTGATGATATATTTATTTTTTTATTTATATATATAGTCGGCCTGTGGATCTTGAGAACCCTGGTTCGATCCCCACAGCCGACAAACAATTAAATTTACCCCTGTAGCTCCCCCTCCACTAACATCTTTGGGGGCCGTGATTTGACGGCTGTTCATGCGCATAAATATATCACTTCTCGAAATCTGCTTAGGCAGAGTGCCACATCTAGTAATGGGTAAAAGGCGTGATGATATATTTATTTTTTTATTTATATATATATAGTCGGCCTGTGGATCTTGAGAACCCTGGTTCGATCCCCACAGCCGACAAACAATTAAATTTACCCCTGTGGCTCCCTCTCTACTAAAATCTTGGGGGGGGGCGTGATTTGACGGCTGTTCACGCGCATAAATATATCACTTACCGAGATCTGTTTCGGCAGAGTGCCACATCTAGTAATGGGTAAAAGGCGTGATGATATATTTATTTTTTTATTTATATATATAGTCGGCCTGTGGATCTTGAGAACCCTGGTTCGATCCCCACAGCCGACAAACAATTAAATTTATCCTTGTGGCTCCCTCTCTACTAACATCTTGGGGGGGGGGGCGTGATTTGACGGCTGTTCATGCGCATAAATATATCACTTACCGAGATCTGTTTCGGCAGAGTGCCAGACACAGTAATGGGTAAAAGGCGTGATGATATATTTTTTTTTATTTATATATATATATAGTCGGCCTGTGAATCATGAGAACCCTGGTTCGATTCCTACAGCCGACAAACAATTTTCACCAAATTCAATTTACCCCTGTGTCTCCCTCTCTACTAACATATTTGGGGGTCGTGATTTGACGGCTGGTAACCGCACTTCATGCGAAAAAATATATCACTTACCGAGATCTGTTTCGGCAGAGTGCCACATAATGGGTAAAAGACGTGATGATATATTTATTTTAGTTATTATGATTATGAAACTGTAATATTTTTTCATAATTTGCAAAATTAATTGCACGTAAACATTTATAGTGCCACTGATTTATGAGTTATTTATATTTTATTAATATTTAAATTACAATTGTAAACACTACTTCATTTATTAATATGTGCAATAGAGAGATGGTTAAAATAAATTATTCGACTTAATTTTTGAAACTATTTTGTACTATCTAAAATGATGTTAAGATTGTGTTATAGCATATTATTTATTAATTTTATTATACTTTCTGTTTTTTTTTTGTAAATAATTCATAGACGTAGAGAAATTTATTTAGAAACATTTTGAAAGTAAATTAATAATAAATTAAAATATATTTGTGAGATATTTTTACTTTTTACATTTTTTTGTTATTATATAATCATTGAATAATTTATATTATATATAATTAAGAAAGTATTAAAACAAAATAAATACAATACGTCACTGGAAAAAGCATGAAATATATTCAAACTATAATTATATATTTTGTTTCTACAACTGTCAAAAAAATGTACATTTTTTTTCACTAATATCAATACGCGAAGTACGTGATTGTTTCATCATTTACATTACCATGACAACGCGTATTTTGCGCATTATTTTGCACCCTAGTGCGTAAAATGAGTATTCGTATTCTAGTGCGCAAAATGAGTATCTCGCGCACGCTCCCAAATTATTTGTTGTCAGGTTTCATTAGTTACAACACATCAATAGTATTAAATTCATATTATTGTTGATTGTTTTTCTTCAATTTACTTAAATCAATCAATAATTATTGTATTATTCTTTATTTACAGTTGTAGAAAAAATGTTGTTTGTATTTCGTGGGTAAAATTATATTTTTCGAAAACTGTCATATAAAGTTAAAATGTACATGACAACTATCAACACGCGAAATGAGTGTTTTTTGTCTACAGAACGCAAAAGACTTTTGCATGCAGGATGCAATTTTTTGATAGAATTTAATAAAATATGTCACTTTATTTGTTTGCTTAGAAACAATACTTCTATTGTTTAACTTTATATTGAATGTTCCAATTGAGCGCATATTGATATTTATCCCGCTTGAGGAAGCTAACTGGTGTACTGGAATAGTTTCTTGAGAAATGCAATGCGAATCCCAATAAATTACAACGTTTGTTTGGTTTCTATTGGCAACCAGCTGTCAATTGCTGGTCAGAGACAACCAGATTTGATAGCAATTATATTACATACATTGTTGTCATGGAGACATTAGATGTCACATTAATTCATCCTAAACGTCAACATTTTCTCATTACATTATTACTCATTTTGTGACATAGTTTTCCAAAAAACGTTGTTTGATACTCGATTGCGAAATGCTTTTGCAAATGTAAAAGTAACATTTCCCAATCTAGAATCAAAAATAAATATTTTTGTCTTAACTAAAAGTAACATTCTCACGCGCAACAAAAACACTTAAGGGGTAAGGCCACTCTAGACAAGGAAAAAAAGGGTAATTTTCTAGATTTTTTTTAACGAAATCTAAACGTGCTGATTAAAAACTGTTTTTGGATCTTTATTTAGTGCTCTTTAAACTTTATTTCAAATTTTTTTTAAAGAAAATATTCAAAATTGTCGTCAGAAATTAAAAAAAATGGCGACTCCTCTCGGCGCGTAGGGCAAATCGGGCGAAAACATTCCGGAAAAAGCAATAGACCTGGATCAAAAAGGGATATGTTTTCTTAATCTCTGATGTATACTCTAAAAAACTACGGGCTGGATTTTGAAAATTTTGATTTTTAACAAAATGGCGTACGTTTGAAAAAAAGTTCTTTATTTGGGACTAAATTTCTGTATAAAAACGACCATAAAAAACGAATGAAGCACTTTAAAGAAAAGCCCTCGTAGTTTTTGAGTATTTTATATCTAGAATAAGAAATAAAAAGATTCAGCACGATCCATCAATTAGTATTTCAGATTTCTTTTCGCCCGATTTTGAAAATATGATTTCGACAAAAACGCGTTTAAAGTTTCGAGTCATATAATATATAAATACTAGTACTAATAGATATATGCTTTTTTCCCTCTGAAATACTTCCGCGCGGCATTTAAATTAATTATCCCTTATTTCTAAGGGTTTAAACTATAATTTAAGCAAATAAAAAAAAGGCATTTTAAAATTTTTTTATAGTGGCCTTTACCCCTTAATACAAAAATAATTATTCTATGAATTGCAAAATCTTTTGGTACGCCACTGACTTTATTACGTATGCAGAGTCAGTGTGTAGCCTGCAGCCTGAAGATTTTGTAATCCAGTAGGTCTTGGAATCGGAGAAAGTTGGTTAAAAAAAAATTATTTAATATTCATTGACTGGCGTTGTTCATACAATAGATTTATTTATCTTTTTGTTGGAACGTTTGTCGTTTCTCTGTTGCTTCCCTGACAGTTTAACAAAACACAAACGTAATGCTGATTTTCAATTAAGTTAGTTAGAACAATTATCTTATTTAATTAGTATTAAAATCAAATTTGAAATGAGTATGTATAACAGACATATGTTATATACATTAATTTTGGATAATTTTAAAATGAATTTTAATAGGAAATAAAAAATCTAATGTGTACAGCATTTGACTTCCTTGTACACGTATTAAACTATAGATATTATTTTAATTGCACATGTTTGACATTAAATTTTTTGTTCTAATTCATAGCAAACTACAAAAAACAAGAAATATATAATTTTTTAATTTAGATATCTCGCTTATACAAAAGGCTAATTAAATAATTGTTAATGTGCTAGACGCAGAATTTAATTCTCTTTTATTTGCAGCATTTATTTCTAAAATCAAAATAATACCATTTTTTTCAACTGTTAGCAGCTTCATGTAATGTGTCACTTCCGGTTAGTCCATTTTAACCAAAATCTATTATGTTATTTCCATTGATATAGTAGTCTTATATACCAAACTTGAAAAGTTTTGGATGATATTTGAATATAGTTTTTCATCTATAATTCAAGTAAAGTAGCACTTCCGGAAGTTATATAATGACCAAAAAGGGAGGTGCACAACTAGATGTTATAACAGTCCTAAATACCTCAACTTTCTACGGCTTACCGTTTTTGAGTTATGCGAGATACATACGTACGTACAGACGTCACGACGAAATTACTCAAAATGGATATTTCCGCTGAAATCTCAAAACCGAACATTTTCCTTTACTTCGTGCAAGGAAGTACAAAAAACATATACATAATAATCACTTATATTTATAATTC
This sequence comes from Pterostichus niger, assembly GCA_947425015.1. NCBI lineage: Eukaryota > Metazoa > Arthropoda > Insecta > Coleoptera > Carabidae > Pterostichus > Pterostichus niger. Next base: position 2,214,892 of record OX380351.1, on the reverse strand, counting down.
TATAATTATTATTTTTTTAAAAGTAATTTATAATAAATTTTATATTAAATCAAAAAATTCAAGGATGACATTAATTTTACTTTATCTAATTATTTTAATAATTACTTGACGTGTTGTCTTAAATTTAACTTTAGTCCATCATGCTTAGATAATGACCTTCTAGAAGTTTGAGCCAAAACCTAATTACTGTTATAACATAGTAGTGTAATTAATAATTACTTTAATTTAATTACAAATACTTTATAGCAAAATTATGCATATAATACTGTAACATTATTTGTAATTTTTCATATTGATGTATGCGTGATTTGACGGCTGGTAACCGCACTTCAAGCGTATAAATATATCACCTGTTGTGATCTGCTACGAATGTAAAGCCACGCCAATAATAGGTAAAAGATGTGATATTTATTTAAAATTACTGCTGTAGATAATACATTACTTTCATCTTTGAGGGTTGTAATTTGACGGCTGGTAACTGCTGTTTACGTGTATAAATATATTACTTATTGAGATCTGCTACGACAAGTGCCACAGCTAATAATGGGACAAAAGACGTGATGATATATTTATTTATTTTGATTCAAAATTACCGGTCTTATTCTACGTTCTACTAATATATTTGGGGGTCGTGATTTGACGGCTGGTAACTACACTTTATGTGCATAAATATATCAGTTATTGAGATCTGCTACGACATAGATCCACAGCTAATAATGGGGCAAAAGGCGTGATGATATATTTATTTATTTTGATATAAAATTACCGCCATTTTTCTACGTTCAATAACATATTTGGTGGTCGTGATTTGACGGCTGGTGACTGCACTTTATGTGCATAAATATATCACATATTAAGATCTGCTACGACATAGTGCCACAGCTAATAATGCGTAAAAGGCGTGAATATTATACCATTTTTACTTCCTTGTACGAAGTAAAGGAAGTATTGTAATCGCGAAAATTTTCGGTTCTCAGATTTCAACGGAAATAGGTGTTTTGGCCCTCCCTGAATCCATTTTGACTAATTTCGTCATGCCGTCTGTACGTACGTACGTATCTCGCATAACTAAAAAACGGTAAGCCGTAGAAAATTGAAACTTTATATTTAGGACTGTTATAACATCTAGTTGTGCACCTCCCTTTTTGGTCATTATACAACTACCGGAAGTGGTACTTTACTTGAAGCCTATAATAGATTTTCATGAAAAACTATATTCAAATATAATTTAAAACTTTCCAAATTTGGTATATAAGGCTACTATATCAATGGAAATAACATAATAGATTTTGGTTAAAATAGACTAACCGGAAGTGGCACATTACATGAAGCTGCTAACAGTTTCCTTGAAAAAAATGGTATTATTTTAATTTTAGAAATGAATGCTGCAAATAAAAGTTTTAGAGAATTAAATTCTGCGTCTAGCACATTAAGAATTTTTAAATTAGCTTTTTGCATAAACGAGATATCTAAATTTAAATATTATATATTTTTTGATTTTTTTGTAAATTAAGTTTGCTATGGATTAGAACAAAAAATAAAAGATTTAATGTCAAATATGTGTAATTAAAAAAATATCTATAGTTTAATACGTGTACAAGGAAGTCATGTGCTGTCCACATCAGATATTTTTTATTATTTATTTATTTATTTATGTTACGCTGTACAACAGGAACTTAATCCCAATTACAGTACAGAGTCCGAACTCACCGAGCCGCAGTGTGGTAGTTCATTTTTAGCTTGAGTAAGATTCGAACTCGGGATCTCCGGATTCGAATTCCGTATTGCTATCCACATCACTGTACCATATTAAAGCTTACATACTAACATATTTTCTTATAACATATACAGGGTGAGTCTGGGAAGACGCCCCCCCCCTTTAACTTTTTTATTATGAGTAATAGAAAAAAATGGTTCATATGAAAGTTTTATTATTTTAAATATACTATTTGATGGCAGATGTGGATATTTTTTATAAAGTCAGGTTTACAAGATACGACTATCAACTTTTATTTTTTAAATAGCAACCTATAATTATTTTACTAAAATAAAAACCTCCATTTTTTTCTCTTTTCAACGGTGTATTAGTTTTTATTAATGTATCTGAAAAAATTCGAGAAAAATAAGAAAATTGAGAAATACTAGAAATAATTTTTATACAAATATTATAGGTGGCTACGTGAAAATAATTTGTTTTAAGTTGTTTTTGTTACTGAATTTGTTGCTTTAGTTTGTTAAGTTGTATAACACTGTTACATTTTGTTTATTTTCACATAGCCACCTATAATATTTGTATAAAAATTATTTCTAGTATTTCTCAATTTTCTTATTTTTCTTGAATTTTTTCAGATACATTAATAAAAACTAATACACCGTTGAAAAGAGAAAAAAATGGAGGTTTTTATTTTAGTAAAATAATTATAGGTTGCTATTTAAAAAATAAAAGTTGATAGTCGTATCTTGTAAACCTGACTTTATAAAAAATATCTACATCTGCCATCAAATAGTATATTTAAAATAATAAAACTTTCATATGAACCATTTTTTTCTATTACTCATAATAAAAAAGTTAAAGGGGGGGGCGTCTTCCCAGACTCACCCTGTATATACAACTTTACGAATAGATTACGAGTCTATATATACATACATACATACATATGAGTATGTATATATATATGTTTTACTAAATAACTTTCTTTCAAAATTATGCAAGCCACGGAAGTCAGAATTACTGCGTGTATAATACAGAACCGATTCAGGTGAATTTTCACTCATTCTATATTAAATATTTAAAATAAATGTTGTAAAATATCAAAAGTATTGGAATAAATTAACACAATTTTTTACTTGTTTGTACGAAGTAAAGGAAGTATTGTAATTCGGTTTTGAGATATCAGTGGAAATATGTATTTTGTGCATCCCTGAATCCATTTTGACTAATTTCATCGTGACGTCTGTACGTATGTATGTATCTCGCATAACTCAAAAACGGTAAGCCATAGAAAGTTGAGGTATTTAGGACTGTTATAACATCTAGTTGTGCACCTCCCTTTTTGGTTATTATATAACTTTACTCAAATATCATCCAAAACTTTTCAAGCTTGGTATATAAGACTACTATATCAATGGAAATAACATAATAGGTTTTGGTTAAAATGGACTAACCGGAAGTGATACATTATTTGAAGCTGCTAACAGTTGCAAAAAATGGTATTATTTTGATTTTAGAAATAAATGCTGCAAAAGAATTAAATTCTGCGTCTAGCACATTAAGAATTATTAAATACGTGTACAAGGAAGTCATCTGCTGTACACATCAATTTTTTTTAATTTAAATTGTTATAATAATTCACCATCTCATATCATTCCAAATAAAACTTAAGAGATTATTATAATAAATTAATACAGTACAACCATCAGAAAGTGAAGCACAGAAAATATATAAATTAATTTATCCAACACCCACTACTTATAAAGTCTTTATTGTTGTCATTTTAGATTAGTAAAGTGGTTTATAAGTCACACGTGAGTTATAAATCACGCATAAATTATGACTTGTAACTCACTGTTGAGTTTAAATATAACAAAGTTGAAAAAAGGTTGCAGCTGTAGTATTCGAAATGGAAGACGAGAATTTTATTCCCGAAATAATCATTAAGGAAGCGGAAATAGTGGTTGTTGATATTTTACCAAAACAGTCTAGAACTTCCTATGAAAAACACTTTCATTCATACCTTTGACGTTTCTAGTTGTCATCCAGTCTTCAAACATATCAAATTATTTTTCATAGGAACTTTTAGACTTTTTTGGTAAAATATCAACAACCACTTTTTACGCTTCCTTAATGATTATTTCGGGAATAAAATTCTCGTCTTCCATTTCGAATACTACAGCTGCAACCTTTTTTCAACTTTGTTTATTTAATAAATTTGAGTAACCTAGACAACAAAACAAGAAAGTATGGCTAACTAGAATATTATTTGAAATGTAGACAATTGTGTCAATATTTCTATTTTAATGTCTTAATTGTAGTTGTTGGATAAAATTTCGTATGCCACTCGTGTGTTATTACAAATAAGTCACTTCAGAAAATTATTCCCCTCGGCCTGACGGCCTCGTGGACTAATACTTTTCTTGCGTGACTTATTTGTAATATAACACACTTGTACGATAAATAACTAGTGTCATTTTCTTACAAAAATATAATTCTAATTTCACTAAAATACTTACAAATAAACGTAGGGCCCAACTTCTTGCAAAATCGGCTTCGATCCATTATTCAGAAACTCATCAGCGTTAGTTACGTTATAAACGTACACCTTTATAACCGGGGTGATTGGTGGTTTCGACCAGAGATTGTATACTCTTGAGCCATCTTTTAATGTCACCTCCTATATAAAGAAAACAAAATCAAATTACTTCAAATAAATAAGTTTTACGATTTTTGTGATTTTATATTATTTGACGGCTGTTCACACGCATAAATATATCACTTACTAAGATCTGCTGCAGCAGAGTGTCACACCCATTAATAGGTAAAAGGCGTGATGATATATTTATATTTTTGTGTGAAAATTTATTATAAAAATGTAACAAATAAATTATTAGTTTCAAACTCAAAATTACGTCTATTGATTATAAATATAGTTATTTGTGTATTAAGAGCGTAAAGTGATTCTTTGTTACTCGAGCATGGTAACAAATACACTTTACGCTCGTGATACACACATAATTTTTTCTACGATTGCATCTTAAAATGATTAAAAAACGTATACGTACTGAAAATAAATTCATTCTGTCAACTGTCAATATGACAAGTTTCTATTTTGTTTGTATCCCTGGTAACTATTGAAATAAGCGCGCATTTAATATCGTTGCCATTGGAGACGCGTAAAAAAGATATTTTCCGATTGTTCCACAGAAAACGTCAACTTTACGATGACAAATGAGAGCTTAATTGTCAACTTTTCATAGCAATCGTAGAAAAATAAATAAGTATTACGACTTTTGTGATTTTATATTATTTGACGGCTGTTCACGCGCATAAATATATCACTTACTAAGATCTGCTGCAGCAGAGTGCCACACCCATTAATAGGTAAAAGGCGTGATGATATATTTATATTTTTATGCGAAAATTTATTATAAAAATGTAAAAAATAAATTATTAGTTTCAAACTCAAAATTACGTTTATAAGTTATAAATAAATAATTATTTAACAACATAAAAACTTGCAAAATAAAACAAAAGTAATAATAATAAAAAAAATATATATAAGTGAATGTAGTGTGTTGTAATAACAACTAAACCAGTGACTATAAAAATGTTTGAATACTTTACTTACATGATTAATAAATAGGTTGAACCAGGACATGAAGAAAATGGCGACGAAAATTCCAAGAACTAGTAGAATGATTGAAAACACCACTACCAACCCTGGAAAAATAATAAAATAATTTTACTATAATAGCTTTTACATTAATATATATAAAGTTTAAACAATTTTCACCAAATTAAAACTACCCTTGTGGCTTCCCCTCCACTATCATCTTTAAGAGTCGTGATTTGATGGCATAAATATATCACTTACCAAGATCTGCTTCGGCATAGTGCCACAGCCAGTAATGGGTAAAAGGCGTGATGATATATTTATTTATTTATTTAAATCTTCTTACAAGTAATTGATTACATAAACACCAAACAAATGTTTAATTTAATTTAGCAATAAAATACGTCAATCCAGTGACTCTAAAAATGTTCATTTCAAGTAAACCATCCTTAATTTAGTAAAGTAATGGGTAAAAGGCGTGATGATATATTTGTTATTTTAAAAAGCTTCAAATAAATGTTAAAATCAATAAACAGAATTAATGCATGCTTTATAACGACAGAAATTACATTGAAAATTAGCTTCAAAATAGGGGTAGCCTTGCTTGGAAATGAAACAAAATTAAATTGTATCTGTCAGTAGAAAAATATTTCTTGTGTCATGAATGTATTGCCAGTAGTTATTTGTTAGTCTTGAATTTAAGTGAATTATAAGAGAAAATGTTGGATAATTAGTGAATTAGAGAAAGAAATGAATGTGTTGTATTATTGTATTTATTTGCGGGTTCGAACCCTCACAGGCCAATTCCTTCAATACACACAATTCAAAATACAAAGAAAATATGGGTCAGTGTTGCATCCATGCCACAGTTGCAGATCATTCAGAGTTTATTCTGTATTCAATTTCAAATACAATCAAGACATTTAATTGATAATAACAAAACACTACGGTCCTTTTCAGGACCATCAACACTTTTACAAACTTTTACCACAATTTATCATAAACATTATTCAATTTTGTTTCATTTCCAAGCAAGGCTACCCCTATTTTGAAGCTAATTTTCAATGTAATTTCTGTCGTTATAAAGCATGCATTAATTCTGTTTATTGATTGTGAATGTAGAATTTTATACAACATTTATTTGAAGCTTTTTAAAATAATATGGGAGGCAAGAAATTATAAAAGGCGTGATGATATATTTATTTTTATTTAAAATTTCTTAAACATTTATCTTGTTATTATTATGATTATTATTAAAGTTCATTTCACACCGCACTCTTGTTAATATCATATCAGTAATGTTATTACTATAAATACAGTATATTTTACTAGTAAGATGAAACGGTAAACCGTCAAGTAACAATAACAATCTGATCTAGTAACCTGGTCAGAAAAAGAAATTGGCCTACTAAGGCTCTGCTACTTCACGGTTCTTAGCAACGTTATTTAGTCGCCAGGTAATTATGCTACCGTACACCAGATGTTTCACAAATACTAACAAATATAGACATATTTATATATACCGGGTGTCTACTTTTTTTCCGAGCATAGGAAATTCAATGTAAAAATGTTGATTTAGCGATATCTCTTTACCTATTAATTTTAGAACAAAATTGTACTGAAGAAAAATGTTCAGAATGAAAAACTGCATCCATAGAGTATAAGTTTGTTGTTTAATTGTTTCTTATGTCCGAGTTAGAAGCAAAAGCAATTATCAGAGTGCCATGAGAAATAAAATAATAATTTGTTTGTTGTGTCTGACATTATTTGACATATTGGCCCAGAATTGGAAGCTTACTTTATTTATTTATTCGAGCATTTAATTTAATAATAAAATTATTTTCTTTTTTCTACATAATCTAGACAAATAAATACCTATTATTAAGTTATCTAATTTGTTTTATTTAATATTTTAATATGGGGTAGGTGGCTCAGTGATGGATCTTGAGAACCCTGGTTCGATTCCCACAGCCGACAAACAATTAAATCTACCCCTGTGGCTCCCCCTACACTAACATCTTTGGGGGCCGTGATTTGATGGCATAAATATATCACTTACTGAGATCTGCTTACGGCTGAACGTCATTTCCAGTAATTTTTAAAAGGCGTGATGATATATTTATTTATTTATTTAAATATTTAACAAGTTATGAATAAAATTATAACAAAATGAAGAGAACTACTAGATTTGGAGTAAAAATGGACAGGCTGTATAAATAATGCGTCATATTTTCTATTTCCCAGCGATGTTATATACAGGGTGAGTCGATTTGCAAGTTCTATAACTTTCATTAAGGGGTAAGGCCACTCTAGACAAGGAAAAAAGGGTCATTTTCTAGATTTTTTTTATCGAAATCTAAACGTGCTGCTTAAGAACTGTTTTTGGATCTTTATTTAGTGCTCTTTAAACTTGATTTAAAAATTTTTTTAAAAGAAAATATTCAAAATTGTCGTCAGAAATTAAAAAAAATGGCGACTCCTCTCGGCGCGTAGGGCAAATCGGGCGAAAACATTCCGGGAACAGCAATAGACCTGGATCAAAAAGGGATATGTTTTCTTAATCTCTGATGTATACTCTAAAAAACTACGGGCTGGATTTTGAAAATTTTGATTTTTAACAAAATGGCGCACGTTTGAAAAAAAAGTTCATTATTCGGGACTAAATTTCTGTATAAAAACGACCATAAAAAACGAATGAAGCACTTAAAAAAAAAGCCCCCGTAGTTTTTGAGTATTTTATATCTAGAATAAGAAATAAAAAGATTCAGCACGATCCATCAATTAGTATTTCAGATTTCTTTTCGCCCGATTTTGAAAATATGATTTCGAGAAAAACGCGTTTAAAGTTTCGAGTCATATATCTATATAAATACTAGTACTAATAGATATATGCTTTTTTTCGTCTGAAATACTCCCGCGCGGCATTTAAATTAATTGTCCCTTATTCCCAAGGGTTTAAACTATAATTTAAGCAAATAAAAAAAAAATGCATTTTTTTAAAATTCTAGAGTGGCCTTACCCCTTAAATTTGGCATAAGTTGTTGTATTAGTGAAACAATTTAACGTTGTTCTAGTTTTTATAAAAATAAATGTGTAGGTCATTAGATGTAAGAGAAAATGTGGACAATTTTCAAATAATTTTAGTTGTTAAATAGTAGTAAATAGCGACAAAAGTTTGTAATAAAAATTGTAGTTAGTCTTGTTTATGTTGAAGAATATTTATTTGAAATTTTGCTCTGTATTTAGTCGGCAACTAGACGAGATATCTTAATTTGCTTTACAGGGTTGAATACCTCATAGTTTAGTTAGTAACTAGTTAAATTTGTGTTTAATTTAGTTGAAGCATAAACAAATGACAAACGAAATACTAACTTGGGAGCAGATTATAATTGTTATCGACTTTAAAGCCTAATATCTCGATATCTAGACGAGATATTTTAATTTGCTTTTCAGGATTAAATACCCCATAGTTTAGTTAGTAACTAGTTAAATTTGTGTTTAATTTAGTTGAAGGATAAACAAATGACAAACGAAATACTAACTTGGGAGCAGGTTATAATTGTTATCAATTTTAATGCTTAATATCTCGATATCTAGACGAGATATCTTAATTTGCTTTTCAGGGTTGAATACCCCATAGTTTAGTTAGTAATCAGTTAAATTTGTGTTTAATTTAGTTGAAGGATAAACAAATGACAAACGAAATACTAAGTTTAGAACTAATAATTAATTATTGAATTTAAAGCCTAATATCTCTATATCTAGACGAGATATCTTAATTTGCTTCCCGTGGTTAAATTCCCCATAGTTTAGTTAGTAACCAGTTAAATTTGTGTTTAATTTAGTTGAAGGATAAACAAATGACGAACGAAATACTAACTTGGGAGCAGGTTATAATTGTTATCGATTTTAATGCTTAATATCTCAATATCTAGACGAGATATTTTAATTTTCTTTTCAGGGTTGCATACCCCATAGATTAGTTAGTAACCAGATAAATTTTTGTTTAATTTACTCAAAGGATAAACAAATGACAAACAAAATACTAATTTTTAACCTAATTATTAATTATTGAATTTAAAGCTTAATATCTCGATATCTAGACGAGATATTGTAATTTATTTTGCGGAGTTAGATTTCCTATAGCTTTTTTAGTAGCCAACTAAATTTGTGTTTAATTTAGTTGAAGGATAAACAAATGACAAACGAAAAACTAAGTTTAAAACTGATTATTAATATTGAATTTAATCTAAACAAGAATTTTACCATCGTTAAATCACCCTACAAAAATGTAGACTTTCACCCCTATTTAATTGACTTCACAGCTCTTACAATTCTTCAAATATCAACCCTCTCCCTTCGTACCTAACTCACCCTCTATCCACAAATACAATCACAGAAACTCTTCATCACACAGAGATTTGCAAATCTTTCTTTGTTGAAAATATGAACGCTACTCAAGTCGTTTCCACAGAATTCTAACCAATAGCATCAATACAGAAAGTCAATGAACTCGATGTTGTCTCGTATAGTCTCGATGTGCCGCCCTGTTAAACGTGTTAATTGTGGCTAGAACTATATTTATAATTTGTTCAATTGAGCCTGCGTTGGCCTTGTGAGAAAATAAATACAGATATGTGAAAAAATCAGATTTAATTTAATGTAAAGTAAAATTACTTATTACTCGGTGTGGTACTCTGCCGAAGCAGATCTTAGTAAGATGTTAGTAGTGGGGGAGCCAAAGGGGTAGATTTAATTTGGTATAAATTGTTTGTCGGCTGTGGGGATCGAACCAGGGTTCTTAAATAAAATTATGTAAAATAAAATAAATAAATATATCATCACGCCTTTTACCTATTACTGGGTGTGGCACTCTGCCGAAGCAGATCTTAGTAAGATGTTAGTAGTGGGGGAGCCAAAGGGGTAGATTTAATTTGGTATAAATTGTTTGTCGGCTGTGGGGATCGAACCAGGGTTCTTAAATAAAATTATGTAAAATAAAATAAATAAATATATCATCACGCCTTTTACCTATTACTGGGTGTGGCACTCTGCCGAAGCAGATCTTAGTAAGATGTTAGTAGTGGGGGAGCCAAAGGGGTAGATTTAATTTGGTATAAATTGTTTGTTGGCAGTGGGGATCGAACCAGGGTTCTCAATTAATATTATGTAAAATAAAATAAATAAATATATCATCACACCTTTTACCTATTACTGGGTGTGGCACTCTGCCGAAGCAGATCTTAGTAAGATGTTAGTAGTGGGGGAGCCAAAGGGGTAGATTTAATTTGGTATAAATTGTTTGTCGGCTGTGGGGATCGAACCAGGGTTCTTAAATAAAATTATGTAAAATAAAATAAATAAATATATCATCACGCCTTTTACCTATTACTGGGTGTGGCACTCTGCCGAAGCAGATCTTAGTAAGATGTTAGTAGTGGGGGAGCCAAAGGGGTAGATTTAATTTGGTATAAATTGTTTGTTGGCAGTGGGGATCGAACCAGGGTTCTCAATTAATATTATGTAAAATAAAATAAATAAATATATCATCACACCTTTTACCTATTACTGGGTGTGGCATTCTGGCCGTAGCAGATCTTAGTCAGTGATATATTTATACGCGTGTCAAATCACGGCCTTTAAAGATGTTAGTGGAGGGGGAGCCTCAGGGGTGAAAATTGTAGGTGGCTCGATCCCCACAGCCGACACACAATTAAATCTACCCTTGTGACTAACCCCTTCCCTCCACTAACATCTTTGAGGGTCGATACGCGCATAAATATATCACTTACCGAAATCTGCTTAGGCAGAGTGCCACACCCAGTAATGAGTAAAAGGTGTGATGATATATTTATTTTATTTTTAAAATTGTTTGTCAAGTGTGAGGATCGAACCAGGGTTCTCAAGATCCACAGGTCGACTAGATATCACTGAGCCACCTACCCCGTATAAATATAGTTAAAATGGGGTAGGTGGCTCAATTTTCATCTATCGTCAGTACGATGGTGTGGATATCAATACGGAATTCGAATCCGGAGATCTCGAGTTCGAATCTCACTCAAGCTAAAAATGAACTACTACACTGCGGCTCGGTGAGTGCGGACCCTGTACTGTAATTGGGATTAAGTTCCTGTTGTACAGCGTAACATAAATAAATATTTAAGGGACGTGATTTGACGGATAAATATGTCACTTACCGAGATCTGCTACAGCAGAGTGCCACACTCAGTAATGCATAAAAGACGTCATGATATATTTATGTATTTATTTATTTTTAAATTGTTTGTAATAATAATTTTATATTTTTTTATCTTTTCAGGTAAGTCTCGAATACCTATATTGCTACCCTAACACTTTGGTAAGTAACTATTATATATTATTAATTTATGGGGTAAGTTGCTCAGTAGTATCGAGTCGGCCTGTGGATCTGACAACCCTGGTTCAATCCCCACTAGGGTTGTGCATTTGACCAGTCAAATATTTTTCGGTCAATTGACCAAGAAACATTTAATAAAAATCACAATTAAAATTGTAATTTATTTATATAGTACTGTTTACTACATCCAATATTACTGAAAATGAAAAACCAACAACAACTAATAAACAAAACCACATCAAGTTCAAAATAAAGGGGAAAATAAAGTAAAATGAAATAATATGTATTTATTTTATTTGTAAAGTAACGTAAGCAAATTCTCCAGAACCCAGAATACCAAACTAGATATATTCATGTAATAATAGTAAGTAGCTATTTCTATTGAACAACAGATGTCGTGGCGGGTCCATTTAGATTTTTGACCGTTTTATTTGGCCGTCAAATATTTGTGGTCAATTGAACACAGCACAACCCTAATCCCCACAGCCGACAAACAATTAAATCTACCCTTGTGGCTCCTCCTCCACTAACATCTTTACGGGCCGTGATTTGTCGGCATAAATATATCACTTATCAAGATCTGCTTAGTCAAAGTGCCACACTCAGTAATAGGTAAAAGGCGTGATGATACATTTATTTTATTTTTATATTAATTCGAAACTAACTTATTAAACGACGGTTTCTTGAAATATTATAAAAGGAAAAAACAACAAAGACAAAATTAATTGTCTTTAAATGCTCACTTGGTGAAACTAGGTTTTATAATAAAATATCAAAATAAACACTTGTCTAAGTCTCACAAAATTCAGCCTCCAAGTCACCTTATGAGGGCATCGTCAGAGGCTGGCCAGCACAGTTAGTAACCATAGACGCGTTTCGCTGTTATTAGAGCTCATCAGTATGGTATAACTCACTTCTTCACCTAGAACAAAGTTCACGTGAAGAAGCTGGTGACGAAGGACTGTGCCAGCAGAGAATAAGATCTCTAACAAACAGGTAAGATGACATGAGAAGTTTTGTGGAACCAGTAATGCCATCTACCGAAAAAAGCAAAAGCTACGAAATAGCAATTTTGTCTTTGTTGTTTTTTATTTAAATTGCTATTTCGTAGCTTTTGCTTTTTTCGGTAGATGGCATTACTGGTTCGACAGAACTTCTCATGTCATCTTACCTGTATGTTAGAGATCTTATTCTCTGCTGGCACAGTTCTTCGTCACACAGCTTCTTCACGTGAACTTTGTTCTAGGTGAAGAAGTGAGTTATACCATACTGATGAGCTCTAATAAGAGCGAAACGCGTCTATGGTTACTAACTGTGCTGGCCAGCCTCTGACGATGCCCTCATAAGGTGACTTGGAGGCTGAATTTTGTGAGACTTAGACAAGTGTTTATTTTGATATTTTATTATATTATAAAAGGTTTGATTTAAATAATTCATGATAGACTTGCGAGATATCATCACGCAAGACACATGTCTCAAATAATATGAATACAGTCATTGAAGCATATATTAAGTCATTTCAAAACGACAATTGAACATTCTCAAGGCTGAAGCCAGATTCACACACAAGAAATCAACGAAGGGATACTCAGCTTTTCATAAGTTACACTCGTTCCCATGCCAACAATAAAACAACTAAATTTCAACCACATTTCTTCACATTTCTTAGAATGTCTTCTTTATCTAGTCGGCTATTGTTACTCGTGTTTCGTTTGTTTTGTTTAAAAACTTTCGCTTGAAGTTCGCACGATTAGAATTACAGAATTACTGAATTACAAACCTAATGAAGACATTTTACAATAAGATTAACTTAATAATGAAGTTGATTTTATCTTTAGTAGTTTATCGAATTTAAGATTTTGTTTTTAATGAAGTATAACTGAGAACTGGGCTCTTCTAGCTATAGTCTTAGAACACTCAGCTAGCTTTCAGGACAAATTAAAACATTTTAAAATAATTCTAGAGGGCTTAAAACAATTTTAAGAAGTATTTGACAGCTGGAATTCTCTAGCCATCGTCTTAGAGCACTCAGCTAGCTTCCAGGACAAATTAAAACATTTAAAAATTATTGTAAAAGGGTTTAAAACAATTTTAAGAAGTATTTGACAGCTGGGATCCTCTAGCCATCGTCTTAGAGCACTCAGCTAGCTTTCAGGACAAATTAAAACATTTAAAAATTATTGTAAAAGGGTTTAAAACAATTTTAAGAAGTATTTGACAGCTGGGATCCTCTAGCCATCATATCAGAGCACTCAGCTAGCTTTCAGGACAAATTAAAACATTTTAAAATAATTTTAAAGGGTTTAAAACAATTTTAAGAAGTATTTGACATCTTGAATCCTCTAGCCATCGTCTTAGAGCACTCAGCTAGCTTTCAGGACAACTTAAAACATTTTAAAATGATTCTAGAGGGTTTAAAACAATTTTAATAAATACTTGACAGCTGGAATCCTCTAGCCATCGTCTTAGAGCACTCAGCTAGCTTTTAGGACAATTTAAAACAATTCAAAATGATTTTAAAGGGTTTAAGACAATTTTAAGAAGTATTTGACAGCTGGGATCCTCTAGCCATCGTCTTAGAGCACTCAGCTAACTTTCAGGACAAATTAAAACTTTTAAAATAATTCTAGAGGGCTTAAAACAATTTTAAGAAGTATTTGACAGCTGGGATCCTCTAACCATTATCTTAGAGCACTCAGCTAGCTTTCAGGACAAATTAAAACATTTTAAAATTATTCTAGAGGGTTTAAAACAATTTTAAGAAGTATTTGACAACTGGAATCCTCTAGCCATCGTCTTAGAGCACTCAGCTAGCTTTCAGGACAAATTAAAACATTTCAAAATGATTCTAAAGGGTTTAAAACAATTTTTAGACATCTAGAGCTATCGTCTAAAAAATAAATTTGCTAAAAATTTAGAACAATTCAACTCAATAAATAAACAAGATATAAAAATGCGCTCAACGACATTACATATCCCAAGTTCAAATTAATATTTTTTGGTTTTATGCAATTTTAGATTTTTGCTTCTAAATCTTTTTCCTGCTCGAATATTTCAACAAAAATTTACATACATATATAGTTTAATCTGCTGAATTCAACTATAAAATCTCCAGGGCCGTACTTCACTAGTTTCTGAGACACAGCCCTAGAAACACTAACTTTTTATTTAAAAAATTTACAGAATTTGATTTAAGTTTTTACTTACAAATTAATTATCGTTTATCAAAGTGCAGACTCGTTTTACGTTTCAACATATTTTGTACAAAGTTCAACTGCTTTTTTTTCTGAGTGTACACATTTAGCATGATTTAGCTAATTGTTAGAACATCCTGGATTTTATGTAAACATAAAATTAATGGCTTCGAAAAGAATTTTTCCATGTACACGTTCAGCTAATTGGGTAATATATTTCTTGTAAGCCATAATTATATTTCGATCTTTCATATGACCTTGTTACTCTAATTCATTTAACCACGTGCATTCGAAATATTTTGTGATTTGTATGGAGCGGTTTACGTGTGTGCCGCACTGTTGAAATAATATTTTAGGATTGAGGTGCAAGTTGATGTATTAGGGATGAAATTATGGATGGGACGAATGAATATGAGATTTGTATGGAGCGGTTTGCATCTATGCCGCACTGTTGAAATAACATTTTAGGATTGAGGTGCAAGTTGATGTATTAGGGATGAAATTATGGATGTGTTAATGGATATATCGTCAGGGGTTTCACTCTAGTTTGAAGTGGTTTACATGCATGCCGCACTGTTGAAATAATATTTTAGAATTGAGGTGCAAGTTGATGTATTAGGGATGAAATTATGGATGGATGAATGGATATATCGTCAGGGGTTTCACTCTAGTTTATATGCATGTCGTACTGTTGAAATAACATTTTAGGATTGAGGTGCAAGTTGATGTATTAAGGATGAAATTATGGATGGGTGAATGGATATATCGTCAGGGGTTTCACTCTAGTTTCAAGTGGTTTACATGCATGCCGCACTGTTGAAATAACATTTTAGGATTGAGGTGCAAGTTGATGTATTAAGGATGAAATTATGGATGGGTAAATGAATATGTGATTTGTATGGAGCGGTTTGCATGGATGCCGCACTGTTGAAATAACATTTTAGGATTGAGGTGCAAGTTGATGTATTAGAGATGAAATTATGGATGGGTGAATGGATATATCGTCAGGAATTTCACTTTAATTATAGTTTTAAACTAAAATCCATGAAAACTTAATTAAAAAAGTTAGTGATGCATAATTAAAAAAACAAACCACAAAAAAATGTGGAACAAGGATTTAAAATTAAATGAAAGGTAACGAAATATCTTTGACCACATATGAATTTAAGTCCAAATATTATTCTTTTTTTTATTATTTCAAGGTTTGTAGTGGCAAGACTGGTATTTCAGGGCCGTAACAATAATATTATAACCAGCTGGTCATTTACAGGCAATGCTAAAATTTGTGATTTGTATGGAGCGGTTTACATGCGTGCCGCACTGTTGAAATAATATTTTGCAGCTTGATTGAACGTTGAAGTCTCCATGTTCAAATTGTGCTTGAATAGCTGTAACTTAAAACGTGTAAATAATTTCGTTCTCAAATTTATGAATCTTTGTTTATGGATGTGTCATAAGTCTCTTACAAACATATATATTATTTCAACAGTGCGGCATGCATGTAAACCGCTCCATACAAATCACAAACCGAGTAAATTTATAAACGTTTTTCCACTAGATGAATTTACTTATCTCTGGTGTATTTTACTCAAATAATTACATACATTTAAATGACATTTAAAAGAGAAAATAATAATTATTTAAACACGAAATTCATTAACTTTTCTACAGTTTAAAGTTGGGTTAAACACTGTTTAAATTATACTTTCTTTTTTATTTAACAAAATAAGACATTTTGCGAATTCTTAGAATATGATTTGTATAGAGCGGTTTACATGCATGCCGCACTGTTGAAATAACATTTTAGGATTGAGGTGCAAGTTGATGTATTAGGGATGAAATTATGGATGGGTGAATGGATATATCGTCAGGGGTTTCACTCTAGTTTGAAGTGGTTTACATGCATGCCGCACTGTTGAAATAACATTTTAGGATTGAGGTGCAAGTTGACGTATTAAGGATGAAATTATGGATGGGTGAATGGATATATCGTCAGGGGTTTCACTCTAGTTTGAAGTGGTTTACATGCATGCCGCACTGTTGAAATAACATTTTAGGATTGAGGTGCAAGTTGATGTATTAGGGATGAAATTATGGATGGGTGAATGGATATATCGTCAGGGGTTTCACTCTAGTTTGAAGTGGTTTACATGCATGCCGCACTGTTGAAATAACATTTTAGGATTGAGGTGCAAGTTGATGTATTAAGGATGAAATTATGGATGGGTGAATGGATATATCGTCAGGGGTTTCACTCTAGTTTGAAGTGGTTTACATGCATGCCGCACTGTTGAAATAACATTTTAGGATTGAGGTGCAAGTTGATGTATTAAGGATGAAATTATGGATGGGTGAATGGATATATCGTCAGGGGTTTCACTCTACTTTGATTTTAATAATAGGAGGAATATTTGTAAACTTTTTAAAGCCTTTTTTACATGTTTACTGCATGAAGAAAGATTTGTTGACATTTCGTAAAAATTTTCCACAAAACATTAATTCTTTTATCGTACAAAAACTGGTTATTACAATTTTTGTTAGCACAAAAAGTAGAATTTGGAATCAAGATTTGATATTGCTGAAAATAACTTTTTCAAGGTTGTTCTTAAACTTGTTATAAGATTACAGCAACAACCTGAGTTCAGCATCTTACACGTTGTTGAATAAGACGTTTTTATTTCTTTAGATATATAATTAAAATTTTGGAAATAATTGAAAGAATTGCTTCAAATTTAATCTATTATTATTTAAGGATATTTACTATTCGTTGTAACAATAAAATATTTTAAAAAACTTGAAATTTATTATTTCATAAAAAATATTAAATAAACACTTGGCTAGGTTTCACAAAATTCAGCCTCCAAGTCACCTTATGAGAGCATCGTCAGAGGCTGGTCAGCACAGTTAGTAACGCTCTTATTAGAGCTCATCAGTATGGTATAACTCACTTCTTCACCTAGAACAAAGTTCACGTGAAGAAGCTGGTGACGAAGAACTGTGCCAGCAGAGAATAAGATCTCTAACATACAGGTAAGATGACATGAGAAGTTCTGTGGAACAGGCAATGCCATCTACCGAAAAAAAGGGAAAGCTACGCAATAGCAATTTAAATAACAACAAAGATGAAATTAATTGTCAACCATACACTTGGTGAAACTAGGTTTAATAAAAAATATAAAATGAACACTTGGCTAAGTTTCACAAAATTTAGCCTCCAAGTCACCTTATGAGGGCGTCGTCAGAGGCTGGCCAGCACAGTTAGTAACCATAGACGCGTTTCGCTTTTATTAGAGCTCACTTCTTCACCTAGAACAAAGTTCACGTGAAGAAGCTGTGTGACGAAGAACTGTGCTAGCAGAGAATAAGATCTCTAACAAACAGGTAAGATGACATGAGAAGTTCTGTGGAACAGGCCATGCCATCTACCGAAAAAAAGGAATTTTGTGAGACTTAGCTAAGTGTTTATTTAATATTTTTTATTAAACCTAGTTTCACCAAATGTATGGATGACAATTAATTTTGTCTTTGTTGTTATTTATTATTTCAATTCAACGAAGAAAGTGATCATTTCGGTTTTTAAAGTTTCTAATCCCTATAGAATAATTCGTTAACAAATAGCTGTACAAAAAAATGTTTCAAATAAAAGTTATACCCAATTAAATTGTCTACACTTTATATTTGAAACATTTTTCTGTAATCCTATTGGTTCAGCTATAAATCGGCCTTAAAGTTAAAAAATAAAATTTAAATATACTTACACCATTTTCTTAAGAATGTGCTTGAAAGTTTTTGGCATAATTTTTCTTTGCCTCCTTTCATTTTTGGTAATTGTTCACACTGTTAATTAAATTAAATAATATCACTAAATTCCGCTAAAGTCAATGTTATATATTCATTAACACATTTTTTAATTTTTCTCAACGATTTATTTTGTTTTCACTTTTTGTTGACACTGAAAAAAAAGTTTATTATGTTGGTATTTTGAACCTAGCTATCGTCACGTCTTTTACCCATTTTTGGGTGTGGATGTTTTATTTAATCAGTATTGATATAGGAAAAATTGACTTTGTTATCGCTCGTATTAAGTAATAATTTAATTATGTCATACATTAATTAATTTTAAAAAACTTGTCCTCCTTGTAAACAAATTAATGTTTATTTATTTTTCATTTGTTTGGGTCCAAAATTCAGTTTTTTTATATATTTCAAAGCTAACTAGATTTTCAAGTATGAATAACATTAAAATATATTTTTTTAGTTGCTTAATTTATTGCATTTGTTATTTTAATTTAGTCCTGTACAAATTGCGTTTTAGAAAATATATCTTGACCTTTATTTCTTGTGTGTAATATACCAGGTGTTTCACAAAAAACAGGTTTAACATGGAAAAACAGTTTTTCTGTCTGTATTGCTTCCCACGTTATTTTAGACAAAAGTACTTGAAATAAAAGTTTTAGTACTTAAAATTTTGTATCGAAATCCATAAACAAATTGATTTTTTTATGTTTTATAACAGCAGAAATTAAATATGAAAATTTACAAAATTGCTATTTAATTCTGTGACAGTAAAATAAATAAATATATCATCACACCTTTTACCCATTACTGGGTGTGGCACTTTGCCTAAGCATAGCTCGGTAAGTGATATATTTTTTCGCGTGAAGAGCGGTTACCAGCTGTCAAATCACGGCCACTAAAGATATTAGTGAAAGGGGAGCCACAGGGATAGATTTAAATTGGTTAAAATTGTTTGTCGGCTGTGGGGATCGAACCAGGGTTCTCAAGATCCACTGGCCGACTCGATACCACTGAGCAACCTACCCCATTTAATTCTGACACGATATAATAAACATTTATGAGCTGCCCCTGTATTTTCATAATTGTCCCTCCTTAATCCACTTCTGGATATTTTTATTACCAAATTAATATACAGGGTGTAAATTAAAGACTAATCATGGAACAAAAATATTTTTTTTAATTTGCTAAATTAAGGGTGGTTTACTTGAAATGAACATGTTTAGGGCCACTGGATTAACGTATTTTATTGCTAAATTAAATTATTAATTACACAACATCAGATATTAATTTGTTGTTGTATAAACAATTGCTTGTAAGAAGATTTAAATAAATAAATAAATAAATATATCAGCAGATCTCGGTAAGTGATATATTTATGCGTCAAACCACGGCCCCAGAAGATGTTAGTGGAGGGGGAGCCACTAGTAAATAAATAAAGAAATATATCATCACGCCTTTTACCCATTACTGGATGTGGCACTCTGCCTAAGCAGATCTTGATAAGTGATATATTTATGCATCAAATCACGTGCCCTAAAGATATTAGTAGAGAGGGAGCCACAGAGGTAGATTTAATTATTTGTCGACTGTGGGGATCGAACC
The DNA here is from genome assembly GCA_947425015.1 of Pterostichus niger. Lineage (NCBI taxonomy): Eukaryota > Metazoa > Arthropoda > Insecta > Coleoptera > Carabidae > Pterostichus > Pterostichus niger. The sequence goes on along the minus strand of OX380351.1, from coordinate 2,194,592 downwards.
AGGGATCTCAAATAAAATTATTAAAAATAGCTATCAACCAGTGGCTAACAAAATGTTACCCTTTTGTTCCATAATCAATACGTCTTATAGTGTTACATTTTTTTTCTCGAAGTACTGAAACACCCTGTATATCTGACATAAAAATAAGTGGGTCATAATTCTGTGTTTTTCTTGTAAAAAAACAAATTTTTGTTACAACTCTGTTTACAATAGTTATTTATGTATCAAATGCATAAAGTTGTACTTTTTTGGACGAATTTGTATATTTACGACCGACTGGCATTTGTTTAGGTGCTTTATATCCCTTGGGAAATAATCCTTTAGAAAGAAAAGTTTCACATAATTTTTTATTTTATTATTTTATTCAAATGTTATTTTCGTTTGAAAATTTAACAACAAAAAATATAAAATTTATATTTTAAAAAGTAAAAACTTATGTATAAGTAAGATATGAGATTGCAACATTAGAAAGTTAGATTCAACTGATAAAAAGAAAGTCATTGAGAAACATTGTTCAGTTATGCTTTAATTTATTTCAAACATATACTACATTCAAAATAAAAATGATTCACATTTTTCTTCATATCTTGTGACTTATATTTTTTTTTACAAAACTAAAAATACTGTTAAATTGTGCAACTAAACTAGCAACTTTTATCCTATTTAAGCGAAGTCGTATCTTTTATAGTTTTCGAGATATCAATAAATAAAAATCGTCCATATTTTTCTTCATATCTAGTGACTTATACAATTTTTTACAAAACTAAAAATACTGTTAAATTGTGCAACTAAACTAGCAACTTTTATCCTATTTAAGCAAAGTCGTATCTCTTATAGTTTTCGAGATATCAATAAATGAAAATAATCCACATTTTCCTTCATATTTAGTGATCTATAATTTTTTTTACAAAACTAAAAGTACTGTTAAATTGTGCAACTAAACTAGCAACTTTTATCCAATTTAAGCGAAGTCGTATCTCTTATAGTTTTCGAGATATCAATAAATGAAAATAATCACATTTTCCTTCATATTTAGTGATCTATAATTTTTTTTACAAAACTAAAAATACTGTTAAATTGTGTTACTAAACTAGCAACTTTTGTCCAATTTAAGCGAAGTCGTATCTCTTATAGTTTTCGAATCAATAAATGAAAATCATCCACATTTTCCTGTATATCTAGTGATCTATACATTTTTTACAAAACTAAAAGTACTGTTAAATTGTGCAACTAAACAAGCAACTTTTATCCAATTTAAGCAAAGTCGTATCTCTTATAGTTTTCGAGATATCAATAAATGAAAATCATCCACATTTTCTTTCATATCTAGTAATCTATAATTTTTTTTACAAAACTAAAAATACTATTAAATTGTGCAACTAAACAGGCAACTTTTATCCTATTTAAGCGAAGTCGTATCTCTAACAGTTCTCGAGATATCAATACTTTTCTTCGGACACCAGACATCCTGCATTTACGTTATTTATCTATCCGTATTCTATAACGCTTACTAACTAGCAAGGTCGTATTAAGAGTCATATTACTATCTCTTATTATGGCTAGCTAGATGCTTGTCCTTATGCAAAACAATTGCAATTTAAAACATTTTAATTAGTATAATTGAATAAGGCACAAAACAATTTTATAATACTTATATGTATGGTTGAGTCCGGAAATACAATAGTAAATTATAAATAAATTTGTTTAATTTTATTGAATTAATTTTGGTAGTAATAACTGCTTGAGGGGAGCGTAATTTGGCGGCTGGGTATTGTAGTGCTTTGTTCTGCTACTGGTTTAATAGTACAGTTAATTTAAAATAAAAAATCTGATGTGGACAGCAGATGACTTCCTTGTACGCGTATTAAACTCTAGATATTTTTTTAATTGCACATATTTGATATTAAATTTTTTGTTCTAATCCATAGCAAACCACAAAAAACAAAAAATATATTATTTTTAAATTTAGATATCTCGCTTATACAAAATGCTAATTTAGTAATTCTTAATGTGTTACACGCAGAATTTAATTCTCTTTTATTTCTAGTATTTATTTCTAAAATAAAAATAATACCATTTTTTCAACTGTTAGCAGCTTCATGTAATGTATCACTTCCGGTTAGTCCATTTTAACCTAAACCTATTATGTTATTTGCATTGATATAGTAGTCTTATATACCAAGCTTGAAAAGTTTTGGATTATATTTGAATATAGTTTTTTCATCTATGATTCAAGTAAAGTAGCACTTCCGAAAGTTATATAATGAGCAAAAAGGGAGGTGCACAACTAGATGTTATAACAGTCCTAAATACCTTAATTTTGTACGGCTTACCGTTTTTGAGTTATGCGAGATACATACGTACGTATAGACGTCACGACAAAATTACTCAAAATGGATTCAGGGATGCTCAAAATGCACAGTTCCACTGAAATCTCAAAACCGATTACAATACTTCCTTTACTTCGTACAAGGAAGTAAAAATAAAGCATTACACTAGGTAGCTGCATAATAACTAATTAATAAATTATTATAATTATTTAATTTTCACCAATTTAAATCTACCCCTGTGGCTCCCTCTCCACTAATATCTTTGAGGGCCGTGATTTGACGATATAAATATATCACTTACCGAGATCTGCTTACAGCAGAGTGCCACACCCAGTAATGGGTAAAAGGCGTGATGATATATTTATTTATTTATTAGCAAGATAACGAAAACTTTAAAACTTAAAGCACAGATTTTGTTGGACACTTTGTATATTAAGCCATAGCTATCTTCAAAAGAATAATATAATAATTTGAATTATTGCAAAATGGTACTGATAAAACTATAATTATAAAATTAATCGCATATATATATATTCTATATATATTTGAGAAGTAGTCAAAATGTTGTGTGCATGGTACAAGTGAAAGCGGACTATTGAAACATTTAGTAATTAGCCCACAAAATATTTAAGATTTGGTTATACCAGGGACGTACTGATGAAATTTGTAATTCACGGAATTTTAAGTTTTTTTTGTCTGTTACAAAATAATAATAGATAATTAAATTGTGTTTCAAAGTCTACTAAAAAATTGTACTTAATTTAGGGGTGACTAATTTGACAGCTGGTACTAGTACCACATATTTACGCTAAGATCTGCATTTGTAGATCTTGGTTATAAGGGTACAAAGCTTGCTGATAAATATATTTAATTTTCTGTTAAAAAAATTTGTCTTAAACTTTTGTAAATTATTTTTAAAATGCCTAGAGTATCTTTTCCTTAATTTAAGGGTGACTAATTTGACAGCTGGTACTAGTACCACATATTTACGCTAAGATCTGCATTTGTAGATCTTGGTTATAAGGGTACAAAGCTTGCTGATAAATATATTTAATTTTCTGTTAAAAAAAATTGTTTTTAACTTTTAAAAATTATTTTTAAAATGTCTAAAGCATCTTTTCCTTAATTTAAGGGTGACTAATTTGACAGCTGGTACTAGTACCACATATTTACGCTAAGATCTGCATTTTCAGATCTTAGTTATAAAAGGGTACAAGACATGTTTTGATATATTTATTTAATTTTATACGTACGATTTTTAAAAAGTTTGATATTTTATTTTTTATAAGTTTCTTAATTATTTAAAAAAAAATGTTTCAAATAAAAGATGAAGAGTATTAAATTCTGCTTCTGAATCTGTCAATTTTTTTATTTTACTTGTTTAGTTACTGTGTAAATTTGTTTTAAACTTAAATGTAAAATTCGGCAAAAATATAATATATTTCAAAAATGTTGTTAAGTATGTCTACCTTCAAATTTAAGGGGTAGATTACTTTAACAGCTGGTAAACGCTTCATAATTACATACTGTATTCTACTTTTAACGTTTAATCATAAGAACAAAGCCCTGACGACATACTTATACTTAAATAAATAATTTTAAAAGTTTTTATTTTTTTATCATTCTCAATTATTTTAGAAAAAAAATGCCGCAAATAAAAGAGAATTAAATTCTGTTCCTGAATTTGTCAATAATTAAAATATAGGAAAGGGTGGAATCATTTGACAGCTGGTAGTCGCTTTAAAAGTTATGATATTTTTAATTTTTATCAGTTTCTCAATTATTTTAGAATAAATTACTTCAAATAAAAGAGAATTAAATTCTGTTCCTGAATTTGTCAATAATTAAAATACAGTCCGGAATGGGAATAGTTTTGACAGCTGGTAATCGCTTCACAACTACATTTTAACCTATATTTAAGTTTAAAACAATAGACGTGACGATATATTTATTCTTAAAACAATATTCAAGCCCTATTAAGCCCTAATACATAGTAATCAATCTTACCAACAAATAAAAAATAACCAAAAGTCACTAAAATCCAAGAAAAATCACTCAACACTCACTATTTCAAAACCAACTAAATTTTTTATCTTCTACGTAGAATTTAGGCTAAACCAGCGATTCTAAAACTTCGCCGCGACAGTTCAACGTTGTTCTTTGAAAGTAGCACGCCTACTGCTACTTTCAAAGTTGAGTCTTCGGTTAACGGTTCGAGTCTTGGTATGGTGGGAGCTCGACAAAGAAGGGGAACATTGTGCTGGAATATTATTGAAGAACTGTTGAAGTTGGTGTTAGCGAAGTGGATTACATGAGTGTCTGGATTCTAAGCAGTCTTGCTTTTGTAAAGTACTAGATATAAATAAATAAATAATAAATATATCATCACGTCTTTTACCCATTACTGGGTGTGACATTTTTACCGTAGCAGATCTTGATAAGCGATATATATACATGCAACTGAAGGACAGTTACCAGCCGTCAAATGATGCTCCCCAAAGATGTTAGTGGAGGGGAAGTATAGGAATAATTTTAAATAAATATATCATCAACCCTTTTATTCATTGCTGGCTGTGACATTTTTACCGTAGCAGATCTTGATGAGAGATATATATATGCAACTGAAGGACAGTTACCAGCCGTCAAATGATGCTCCCCAAAGATGTTAGTGGAGGGGAAGCATAGGAATAATTTTAAATAAATATATCATCAACCCTTTTATTCATTGCTAGCTGTGACATTTTTACCGTAGCAGATCTTGATAAGCGATATATATTTATGCGACTGAAGAACAGTCACCAGCCGTCAAATGATGCCCCCCAAAAATGTTAATGGTGAGGAAGCATAGGAATAATTTTAAATAAATATATCATCAACCCTTTTATTCATTACTGGCTGTGGTACTCTGCTGTAAGCAGATCTTGGTAAGTGATATATTTATGCCGTCAAATCACGGCCCCTAAAGATGTTAGTGGAGGAGGAGCCACAGGGGTAGATTTAAATAAATAAATAAATATATCATCACGTCTTTTACCTATTACTGGGTGTGGTACTCTGCTGTAAGCAGATCTCGGTAAGTGATATATTTATACGCGTGAACAGCCGTCAAATTATGCCTCCCAAAGATGTTAGTGGAGGGGAAGCATAGGACTAATTTTAAATAAATATATCATCACGCCTTTTGTTCATTATTGAGTGTGACATTTTTACCGTAGCAGATCTTGATAAGCGATATATTTATGCGACTGAAGTGCAGTTATCAGCCGTCAAATGATACTCCCCAAAAATGTTAGTGGAGGGGAAGTATAGGAGTAATTTTAAATAAATATATCATCACGCCTTTTATTCATTATTGAGTGTGACATTCTACCGTAGTAGATCTTGATAAGCGATATATTTTCGCGTTCCCATTAACAAAGATATTTTTCGATTGTTTCACAGAAAACATCAACTTTACGATGACAAATGAGGGCGTAATTGTCAACTTTTCATAGCAGTAGTAGAAAATAGTTATTTTTGTATTAATTGTTTTTTTGTTGCTCGTAAGAATCATTCGAACGCGCCAAAAAACAAGACTTTTGTCCACGAAATACAAACAACATTTTTTCTACAACTGTAAATAAAGAATAATACAATAATTATTGATTGATTTAAGTAAATTGAAGGAAAACAATCAACAATAATGTGAATTTGATACTATTGATGTGTTGTAACTAATGAAACCTGACAACAAATAATTTGGGAGCGTGCGCGAGATACTCATTTTGCGCACTAGAATACGAATACTCATTTTGCGCACTAGGGTGCAAAATAATGCGCTAAATACGCGTTGTCATGGTAATGTAAATGATGAAAAAATCATGTACTTCGCGTATTGATATTACTGAAAAAATGAACAAAGATATTTTTCGATTGTTCCACAGAAAACGTCAACTTTACGATGACAAATGAGAGCATAATTGTCAACTTTTCATAGCAATCGTTGAAAAAATATAATTCATTCACATTTTTTGACATTTTAAATATATTTGGGGTAGGTGGCTCAGTGGTATTGTAAAGTACAGTACTCGAGTTCGATTTACACAAGTGCAAAAAATATTTGAGGGCCATGATTTGACGGCTGTTCACGCGTATAAATATATCACTTACTGAGAGCTGCTTACGGCAGAGTGCCACACCCAGTAATAGGTAAAAGGCGTGATGATATATTTATTTTTATTTATAACAACTTGCGATAACTACATATAAATTAATAGTAAAATAATAACATTTATAAATATAATATATTTATTTGTTCTAGTTATTACTAAATCACGATATTTTATTAATATTTCAATAGTAATTTTATAATTTTATAGCAAATATTTAATAAGAATAATAAATATTTATTTTTATACGATATTTATTTCCTTGTGCAACAGAATTCCGTTTATTTGCTAATGAAAACGATAAAAAATTTCAAGAAATTTATTTTTAAATATAGTTTCAAATATGTATATTCGTTTAACGCGTCAGTTTAACAAAAAACTAATTAAAAGATTTTGATGAAATTTGGTTTGGCTCAACTCAATATCTATGTACCTAAATATTTAGCCGCGTAAAATGTATTTACTAGCCGTCAAATCATGGCCCCCAAAGATGTTAGTGGAAGGGAAGTATAGGAGCAATTTTAAATAAATATATCATCACGTCTTTTATTCATTACTGGGTGTGGCATTCTATCGTAGCAGATCTCAGTAAGCGATATATTTATGCGACTGAAGAAGAGTTACCAGCCGTCAAATGATGTCCCCAAAAGATGTTAGTAGAGGGGGGAAGCATAGGAGTAATTTTAAATAAATATATCATCACGCTTTTTATTCATTACTGACTGTGGCATTCAACCGTAGCAGATCTCAGTAAGCGATATATTTATGCGACTGAAGGACAGTTACCAGCCGTCAAATTATGCCCCCCTTCAAGATGTTAGTGGAGGGGAAGCATAGGAGTAATTTTAAATAAATATATCATCTCGTCTTTTACTCATTACTGGGTGTGGCATTCAACCGTAGCAGATCTCAGTAAGCGATATATTTATGCGACTGAAGTGCAGTTACCATCCGTCAAATTATGCCCCCCAAAGATGTTAGTGCAGGGGAAGCATAGGAGCAATTTTAAATAAATATATCATCACGTCTTTTATTTATTACTGAGTGTGGCATTATACCGTAGCAGATCTCAGTAAGCGATATATTTATGCGACTGAAGGACAGTTACCAGCTGTCAAATTACGCCCCCAAAAATGCCAGTAAAGGGGAAATAACAGGCGCATAACTTTAATATGTAATAAAATTTGTCGTCACCGAGAATCAAACCCGGGTTCTCAAGTACACAGTCCAATTTGATCCCACTGTGCCACCTAATCTATTAGTTTCTTTATTGGGTAGTTTCACCAACCAAAAGTTGGTTGAAATGAAGTAAACAGGCGCGGTGACCGAGCGTGTTAAGGCACATCTCTTAACATACTGTGACGTCATCCGAACCAAGGTTCGTCAGTTCGAATCCGCCTGTCGACAATGTGTGATTTGTCGCTAAATATAAAAATACAGCTACATGTATTTATCACACTCGGGCGCTATAAGCTAGTCACTTATACGCCTTAAATAATGTAGCATTTGACTACGAAAACCGGCAGTACGGCAGTGTAAAAACTGCGGCTCGGTGTGTCCGGTAGGCCCAGGCCTGATTTGGGCTGTAGTGCCATCAGAAGAAGAAGAAATGAATTAAACTAAATTGAATATATGTCAATTATTCCATTTCTTTTCTCTGTTGAAATCAAAATTAAAATGTAACAAAATAAATAAATATATCATCACGCCTTTTATCCATTACTAGGTGTGATACTCTGCCTAAGCAGATCTTGGTAAGTGATATATTTATGCCGTCAAATCACGGCTCCCAAAGATATTAGTGGAGGAGGAGCCACAGGAGTAGATTTAATTGTTTGTCGGTTGTGGGGATCGAACCAGGGTTCTCAAGATCCACAGGCTGACTTAATTTTTGTCTTTAATTGACAAAGCATACCCTAAGAAATATTGAAATCAAGATTAAAATGTAACAAAATAAATAAATAAATATATCATCACGCCTTTTACCCATTACTGGGTGTGGCACTCAGCCTAAGCAGATCTCAGTAAGTGATATATTTATGCCGTCAAATCACGGCCCTTAAAGATGTTAGTGGAGGAGGAGCCACAGGAGTAGATTTAATTGTTTGCCGGCTGTGGGGATCGAACCAAGATTCTCAAGATCCACAGGCTGACTTAATTTTTGTCTTTAATTGACAAAGCATACCCTAAGAAATATTGAAATCAAGATTAAAATATAACAAAATAAATAAATAAATATATCATCACGCCTTTTACCCATTACTGGGTGTGGCACTCTGCCTAAGCAGATCTCAGTAAGTGATATATTTATGCCGTCAAATCACGGCTCCCAAAGATATTAGTGGAGGAGGAGCCACAAGAGTAGATTTAATTGTTTGTCGGTTGTGGGGATCGAACCAGGGTTCTCAAGATCCATAGACCGACTTAATTTTTGTCTTTAATTGACAAAGCATACCCTAAGACAGTGGTTTCCAAACTTTTTCTTTCAGCGGCCTCTTTTTTTCGTAAAAAATTGTCGCGCCCCCCTCATTTTTTATAACAAAAAACTTCAAAAATCGTAAATAATTTATTTTATAGAATACAAAAAAATGAGTACTATAAACAAATATTGTTATTATATAAGATATTTTTATCTTTTTCTTAACCTAAAATTATGTTTATTACAACATAATAATAGAACAAAATAATGTAACAACATTTATAAACATAAAATTATAATAAGATTGGAAATTATATTTAATTTAAATTAAGCATATTTAATACAATATAATCATAATTTTTGAGTGTGCTGAATGGGCGCTTGTTTTTCAGTTTCTCGAACCAGGGAGTCATTGAAGAATATCGCCATTCGCAATTCTTTTTCAACGAATAATCGAGTTCGATATTTTGTCTTTAAAACAGCTACAGCGGAAAAGCCTGTTTCACACAAATAAAATGTTACGAAACGTAATAAAATTTCTGAGGCTTTGTTTGTTAAACTAGGGATATTTGACTGCGAGCGCGAGTTAGAAACACGTGTGTGCTATGATGTAAATGGAGAATGTATTCATAAGCCTATTTTTATAACAACAAAGACAAAATTAATTGTCATTCATGCACTTGGTGAAACTAGGTATAATACTTATATTAAAAGAGATCTTATTCTCTGCTGGCACAGTTCTTCGTCACCAGCTTCTTCACATGAACTTTGTTCTAGGTGAAGAAGTGAGTTATACCATACTGATGAGCTCTAACAAGAGCGAAACGCGTCCATGGTTACTAACTGTGCTGGCCAGCCTCTGACGATGCCCTCATAAGGTGACTCGGAGGCTGAATTTTGTGAGACTTTGCCTAGAGTTTTATTTAATATTTTTTAGCCTATTTTTATATAGCGCGTCCCCTCGAAACAATCTCGCGCCCCCCTAAGGGGGCGCGCCCCACAGTTTGGAACCACTGCTCTAAGACTTGTAATTTATTGAAATATATTGCATACGTGTGTCATTTGTTATTCTCCTTAAATTACAACACAGAATATTTACAAAACGACACACTGAGAATTTAAATATTATTATTATTAATTCAATATAATTATTCGCGGAAATCTAAATCTGTATATATACTTGTTAGTCTCTATATAACATATTCTAAATGAATCATTTCTGGTGGTGACTGTACATAACATTTATGTAATTATGTATTATTCACCAGGTACACTCAAAATAGCAAATTATAAATGTGTGCAAATACAATCAGTTGGATTTATAAAACATGCTAATAAATAAATATATCATCACGTCTTTTATTTATTACTGGGTGTGGCACTCTGTCGTAAGCAGATCTCAGTAAGCGATATATTTATGCAATTGAAAGACAGTTACCAGCCGTCAAGTTATGCCACCCAAAGATGTTAGTGGAGGGGAAACATAGGGGGTAATTTTGAACAGTTAATAAAATTGGTTACTGTACTTAACGGCTTAAAATGTATAGTTTATTAAGATCTGCTATCGCAGAGCTGCCATGTTCATGAATGACCAAAATTTTGACATATAAACATGCAGATGTGAATTCCTGGTTGAACCAGTTCAAAAAGTCAAAAATTTTATAATGTGGTTCTATATAGTTCAGAGCACGAGAATCTCTTTTAATTTTGGAGTAACAGCGATTTTTGACTTTTTTAAAAGCTCAACTTTGAGATGCCATAACTCAAAAACTAAAAGAGATATTGAAATGCGGTTTGAACGAGTGTATTTCTCGTGCGCTACTTAACTTGTACCGGTATTTTGAAAATTTTGAAAATTTTTCAATTTTTTTTGTAATTTTCTTTTGTCGATATTTCAAAAAGTTGTAAAGATAATGGAAATCTGAAGATACCAGTGAATTCCTCGCATTGGCGATGCATTGCTGAAAATATTATTTTCCCTATGTTTACTTTTAAAATAAACGTTCTAATGCATTGCTGTCAAACTTTTTAACTGTAACTATGGTAATGATATATCCCTATGTTTACTGATAAGAAAAACCTTCGGTATATACCTACTGAGAATAAATTCGTTTTGTCATCTGTCAATATGACAAGTTTCTATTTTGTTTGTACCCCTGGTAACTATTGAAATAAGCGCACATTATTTATTTATTGTTCGACAGAAATTATCAACTTTACGATGACAAATAAGAGCGTAATTATACCCTTTTCATAGCAATCGTAGAAAAAATAAATTATTTTCTGTATTGATAAGTGCATCTCAAAAACATTACTTTTCAAACTTAGAATGTCACTTACTGGAGATGTAACGCTTGTTATTCAATTGAAAATAGAAAATGAAGAATAATCTAAGCGCATTTGTGTCATTTTGAAAGTAGGAAATAATTGGAAACTTAATCACAGACATAATGACAGACGTTAGCAGGTTTTGCTAATCCGATAGCATAGACGTAACGTAACAATTAACGTTCATCACTAATAATCATAATAATAATAATAACTTAAATACTAATTGCTGTCTGGTGTATTTATATTTATCTATGTTTTGCCTAATTATGTTAAAAATTAAGCAGAAATATGATGTCATAAATTTAAAATAATAATACATGAACTTGCATCTTAATACTAAAATGTTATTTCAACAGTGCGGCATGCATGTAAACCGCTGCATACAAATCACAAACTAGAGTGAAACCCATAATTTCATCCCTAATACATCAACTTGCACCCCAATCCTAAAATGTTATTTCAACAGTGCGGCATGCATGTAAACCACTTCAAACTAGAGTGAAACCACTGACGATATATCCATTCACCCATCCATAATTTCATCCCTAATACATGAACTTGCACCTCAATCCTAAAATGTTATTTTAACAGTGCGGCATGCATGTAAACCACTTCAAACTAGAGTGAAACCCCTGACGATATATCCATTCACCCATCCATAATTTCATCCCTAATACATCAACTTGCACCTCAATCCTAAAATGTTATTTCAACAGTGCGGCATGCATGTAAACCACTTCAAACTAGAGTGAAACCCCTGACGATATATCCATTCACCCATTCATAATTTCATCTCTAATACATCAACTTGCACCTCAATCCTAAAATGTTATTTCAACAGTGCGGCATGCATGCAAACCACTTCAAACTAGAGTGAAACCCCTGACGATATATCCATTCACCCATCCATAATTTCATCCTGAATACATCAACTTGCACCTCAATCCTAAAATGTTATTTCAACAGTGCGGCATGCATGTAAACCACTTCAAACTAGAGTGAAACCCCTGACGATATATCCATTCACCCATCCATAATTTCATCCCTAATACATCAACTTGCACCTCAATTCTAAAATGTTATTTCAACAGTACGGCACGCATGTAAACTAGAGTGAAACCCCTGACGATATATCCATTCACCCATCCATAATTTCATCCCTAATACATCAACTTGCACCCCAATCCTAAAATGTTATTTCAACAGTACGGCACGCATGTAAACTAGAGTGAAAACCCTGACGATATATCCATTCACCCATCCATAATTTCATCCTGAATACATCAACTTGCACCTCAATCCTAAAATGTTATTTCAACAGTACGGCACGCATGTAAACTAGAGTGAAACCCCTGACGATATATCCATTCGCCCATCCATAATTTCATCCTTAATACATCAACTTGCACCTCAATTCTAAAATGTTATTTCAACACTGCGGCACACATACAAACCGCTCCATACAAATCACAAAATTTACTTTAATTTAAATGCATTAAAACCAACAAATATTAAGGTTTTACTGTAATTGCGTTGATTTAATCAAGGTTTATTACTTGTCCTTCAATGACACAGGGATACTTTATTCCTAAGACATGTAATAGTTGTAATAGTGAAAGATATAGTTTTTACAAGTTATTTTCTTTGCCACTGCAATTCTTATAACCTTCACTTAAGTGAATTAACTTGTTTTGTTTTGTTATAAAGTAAGTGTTAATAACTAAAGAAATATCCATATTTATTATTATACTTCAATAATAATGATTTACATGCATGCCGCACTGTTGAAATAACTCAAATATCAAAAAATAATTTCAGTTGACCTTCAAGAATGAAATTACAATACATAATTACCCAAAAAATAATCATTGAGCAAATTAATAACCTTCAAAATTATAAAATAATTTATTTATTCGTGTGTGATCCATCATTGATATCTCCGAAAATATTAAATCACATAAATGGAATAATACCTACACTAGAAGGCTACGATAACTTGGATTTTATTTTAAAATATTTGACTAACAAGATATACCTGTTTTTGTCATTTTTTTGTTTAGCGATACACAACATTTTTTACTATCTTTATAAATAACATCTTTAGATTCAAGAATTCAGCGATTTAATTTCAAATAGTTCTTGCACAGATATTTAGTTTGACAGTTGAGTAAAAATAAATTTTGCTACCATTAAAAAAATAAAAAAATAAATATATCATCACGCCTTTTAGCCATTACTGGGTGTGGCACTCTGCCTAAGCAGATCTCGGTAAGTGATATATTTATGCGCGTGAACAGTCGTCAAATCACGGCCCCCAAAGATATTAGTGGAGGGAGAGCCACAGGGGTAGATTTAAATTGGTTCGATTCCCTCAGTCGACAAATAAAAATATCTTCACACTAATTAAAAAAACTTGACAATTAATAATTGTTGACTAGCGTAAATAATATTATTTAAACAATTTATTGTCGCCGTCTGAAGTGCAATGTTTATAAAGAATTCAAGGTTTAGATAAATAAGTACTTTGCTTAAGTTATTTTACAAGTAAGTGTAATCTATGAATGATAGGGTGTACGTAGAAAATAAATTTTATTGCAAATATGTTTAGCGAATTTATTTAAATATTGTAATTATAAACAAAATGTGTTTAGAAGCGCCTGGTGCAACCTTCAAAATTAGAAATTTATTTATTAGAAACAAACGTGTGTCAAAAATGATTTGCGTATTTTTAAATGTTAAAATTATCATATTAATGTAATGTATCGATTTTAATTAGCATAAATGATGATACAAATATATAAATGGTTAATTAATAATAAAGGACGAATATGTATCGTAATAGAGCGGTTTGTGTGTATGCCGCAGTGTTGAAATAACATTTTAGGATTGAGGTGCAAGTTGATGTATTAGGGATGAAATTATGAATGGGTGAATGAATATGAGATTTGTATGGAGCGGTTTGCATCTATGCCGCACTGTTGAAATAACATTTTAGGATTGAGGTGCAAGTTGATGTATTAGGGATGAAATTATGGATGGGTGAATGAATATGAGATTTGTATGGAGCGGTTTGCATCTATGCCGCACTGTTGAAATAACATTTTAGGATTGAGGTGCAAGTTGATGTATTAGGGATGAAATTATGGATGGATGAATGGATATATCGTCAGGGGTTTCACTCTAGTTTCAAGTGGTTTACATGCATGCCGCACTGTTGAAATAACATTTTAGGATTGAGGTGCAAGTTGATGTATTAGGGATGAAATTATGGATGGGTGAATGAATATGAGATTTGTATGGAGCGGTTTGCATGCATGCCGTACTGTTGAAATAACATTTTAAGATTGAGGTGCAAGTTGATGTATTAGGGATGAAATTATGGATGGGTGAATGGATATATAGTCAGGGGTTTCACTCTAGTTTACATGCGTGCCGTACTGTTGAAATCTCGTAAATAAAGGAAACATTAATGATGACGTAACAAATATCTACATATCTATGTATGTATTAGAGTATTTAATAATATACTAACAAAAGAAAGATTACCTTTTAATCTTTGTAATTATAGTAGGCTATGTATGGTGCAGTGCCGTATTAAGGAAGAAAGTTAAAATAAATTTAAAATTTAATTATTTTAATGACACTAATTTTTTTTAATAATTTCTTTTATTAGAGAAAGTAATATTGTATGCGCATAATATTTGTAGTGATGTAATATAGACGACATATAATAGAAATATTATAAATGTGTTTGCGTTATCTAATATGAAATTTTCAGAAATATTAAATTCGAATTAAGATTTTTGATATATTTTATAAATAGAATTATATCGTCAAGTACATCAACTGAATACACAAATAAAAAAAAATGCTAATTCAATATTGAGGCATGCATGTAAACCGCTTCAAACTAGAGTGAAACCCCTGACGATATATCCATTCACCCATCCATAATTTCATCCCTAATACATCAACTTGCACCTCAATCCTAAAATGTTATTTCAACAGTGCGGCATGCATGTAAACCACTTCAAACTAGAGTGAAACCCCTGACGATATATCCATTCACCCATCCATAATTTCATCCCTAATACATCAACTTGCACCTCAATCCTAAAATGTTATTTCAACAGTACGGCATGCATGTAAACTAGAGTGAAACCCCTGACGATATATCCATTCACCCATCCATAATTTCATCCCTAATACATCAACTTGCACCTCAATCCTAAAATGTTATTTCAACAGTGCGGCATGCATGTAAACCACTTGAAACTAGAGTGAAACCCCTGACGATATATCCATTCACCCATCCATAATTTCATCTCTAATACATCAACTTGCACCTCAATCCTAAAATGTTATTTCAACAGTGCGGCATGCATGTAAACTAGAGTGAAACCTCTGACGATATATCCATTCACCCATCCATAATTTCATCCCTAATACATCAACTTGCACCTCAATCCTAAAATGTTATTTCAACAGTGCGGCATGCATGTAAACCACTTGAAACTAGAGTGAAACCCCTGACGATATATCCATTCACCCATCCATAATTTCATCCCTAATACATCAACTTGCACCTCAATCCTAAAATGTTATTTCAACAGTGCGGCACACATGTAAACCGCTCCATACAAATCACAAAATAATTTCACTAACCCTGAAGCCATTTTTCATATTTTTACCATTTTATTGAATTTATTTGCCTGGGTTTTCGAGTACATTAAGACATATTAATTTAATTTTATATAAATTTGTAATATTTCAAGGCAATCATCATATTTTTATATATTTTGACGAAATTTTTATAAAATATTTTAAATTATACTCGTATGGTTTTCCTTGGATTAAGAAACTTGTTTGAAATTTTTTGTGCAGAAGAATTTTGTTTTCAATTGTTAAGGTCACATTTAATCAAAATATCTATGTTAATCTACATAATAAAACATTTTTTTTACTTTAAATTTAATTACTATTTAATTTATTTTATTTAGTTCAATTTAAATTTATAGTTTCTAATTTGAAAAGCGAAATTAAAAATACAAATTTAATATTTACTGCTTAATATTAAATAAATAAATAAATATATCATCACGCCTTTTACTCATTACTAGGTGTGGCACTGTGCCGTAGCAGATCTCGGTAAGTGATATATTTTTAATGTCTGGAAAACTAAACTACGTTCAAATTTTATTTAAACAAACAAAAAAGTTTCAAAATATTATCAATTCTAAAAATAAATATCTTTAAATGTCAATAATAGTTACCAACCTTAACATTTCATATACAAATATCCCTGAATTTATTTGTTATTATTTGTTATTTATTGATTTGACGGCTGATAACCGCACTTCACGCGAAAAATATATCACTTACCGAGATCTGCTTAGGCAGAATGCCACACCCAGTGATGGGTAAATGGCGTAATGATATATTTATTTATTTACCTAAATTTATTTAAAATATCGCTGTACAATTTTAATTTATAAAACCCAGAACAGAATAGAAAAAATAGTATAAATTTTATAACACTTTTATTGCATTTGTCCTTTAATATATTATTTTACCTGAAACTGACAGGAAATTTTGTCTGAGCTTTAAGACTCAGGAAAGCTTTGCTTTGCAAACATATTGATAATGAAAGACACGTGAGTGTCTAGTTACTTAGCAACATCAAATACTCACTGAATATGTAAGTTTTAATTTAAATTAATTTAAAATATGTATTATTTGTTTATAAGTTTCACACGTACAGGACTCGTAAGCTGTATCTACTCATCCTATAATTCAACGCGCCCCTGACTTTTTACATAAATAACTAAATAAAATAAATAAATAAATATATCATCACGCCTTTTACCCATTACTGAGTGTGGCACTCTGCCTAAGCAGATTTCGGTAAGTAATATATTTATGCCGTCAAATCACGGCCCCCAAAGATATTAGTGGAGGGGGAGCCACAGGGGTAGATTTAATTGTTTGTCGGCTGTGGGGATCGAACCAGGGTTCTCAAGATCCACAGGCCGACTCGATACCACTGACATAAATAACTATTAATCTAACAACAAAGACAAAATTAATTGTCATCCCACACTTGGTAAAACAAGGTTTAATAAAAATATAAAGTAAACACTTGGCTATGTTTCACAAAATTCAGCCTCCAAGTCACCTTATGAGGGCATCGTCAGAGGCTGGCCAGCACAGTTAGTAATCGCTCTTATTAGAGCTCATCGGTATGGTATAACTCACTTCTTCACCTAGAACAAAGTTCATGTGAAGAAGCTGGTGACGAAGAACTGTGCCAGCAGAGAATAAGATCTCTAACAAACTAGTAAGATGACATGAGAAGTTTTGTGGAACAGGCAATGCCATCTACCGAAAAAAAGGGAAAGGTACGCAATAGCAATTTAAATAACAACAAAGACAAAATTAATTGTCATCCAACACTTGGTAAAACAAGGTTTAATAAAAATATAAAATAAACACTTGGCTATGTTTCACAAAATTCAGCCTCCAAGTCACCTTATGAGGGCATCGTCAGAGGCTGGCCAGCACAGTTAGTAACCATAGACGCGTTTCGCTCTTATTAGAGCTCATCAGTATGGTATAACTCACTTCTTCACCTAGAACAAAGTTCACGTGAAGAAGCTGGTGACGAAGAACTGTGCCAGCAGAGAATAAGATCTCTAACAAACTAGTAAGATGACATGAGAAGTTTAATGGAACAGGCAATGCCATCTACCGAAAAAAAGGGAAAGGTACGCAATAGCAATTTAAATAACAACAAAGACAAAATTAATTGTCATCCAACACTTGGTGAAACAAGGTTTAATAAAAATATAAAGTAAACACTTGGCTATGTTTCACAAAATTCAGCCTCCAAGTCACCTTATGAGGGCACCGTCAGAGGCTGGCCAGCACAGTTAGTAACCATAGACGCGTTTCGCTCTTATTAGAGCTCATCAGTATGGTATAACTCACTTTTTCACCTAGAACAAAGTTCATGTGAAGAAGCTGGTGACGAAGAACTGTGCCAGCAGAGAATAAGATCTCTAACAAACTAGTAAGATGACATGAGAAGTTTAATGGAACAGGCAATGCCATCTACCGAAAAAAAGGGAAAGGTACGCAATAGCAATTTAAATAACAACAAAGACAAAATTAATTGTCATCCAACACTTGGTGAAACAAGGTTTAATAAAAATATAAAATAAACACTTGGCTATGTTTCACAAAATTCAGCCTCCAAGTCACCTTATGAGGGCATTGTGAAACATAGCCAAGTGTTTATTTTATATTTTTATTTAACTATTAATCTTGTAATTTGATATTTGTGAGTTACGATAAAATATATATTATTTGAGACTTGCAAGGTCCCCAATTACAGTATCCAGGTTCGTGATAAAAGTGGTTAAGTCGAAGTCATAGTTATTGAAATAATTGTAATTATTTTCTTGATTACACCAATTCAAAGCAATTTTCTTCAATTTCTTTGTAAACTTGATAATCGATATTTATAAAAAATTTTGGTATTTTGGCACTTGAAAAATTCTGTTTAAAAACTAATTGTTATGTTATTATTATACAGGGTGCTTCACATTGTACTGTTCGGTTAATATCAGTAGAAATATTAAAGAATAAATAAATATATCATCACGTCTTTTACCTATTACTGCCTAAACAGATCTCGGTAAGTGATATTTTTATGCGTAAAATCACGGCCCCCAAAGATGTTAGTATAGGGGGAGCCACAGGGGTAGATTTTAAATTGATGAAAATTGTTTGTCGGCTGTGGGAATCGAACCAGGATTCTCAAGATCCACAGGCTGACTCGATACCACTGAGCCACCCTCCCCATAAATATGAAAGAAATAAGAAAAATTTGATTTGTCTAAAAAAAATATTTATTTATTCCCGAGTTCATTTTTCACAACCGATAAACAATTTTCACCATGTTAAAACTACCCCTGTGGCTCCCCCTTCACTAACATCTTTGAGGGAGGTGATTTGACGGCTGGTAACCGCATTTATAAATACATATATCATCTAGTGAGATCTGCTGCGGCAAATGAGTAAAAGGCGTGATGATATATTTATTTATTTTATTTAAAATTACCCCTGTGGCTCCGCCTACACTAACATCTTTGAGGGAGGTGATTTGACGGCTGGTAACCGCACTTATAAATACATATATGATGTACTGAGATCTGCTATGGCAGTAATGAGTAGTAGACGTGATGATATATTTATGTATTACCCTTGTGGCTCCCCCTCCACCAACATTTTTGAGGGAAGTGGTTTGACGGCTGGTAACCGCACTTATAAATAAATATATCATGTATTGAGATCTGCTGCGGCAGTAA
Organism: Pterostichus niger; assembly: GCA_947425015.1. Classification (NCBI taxonomy): domain Eukaryota; kingdom Metazoa; phylum Arthropoda; class Insecta; order Coleoptera; family Carabidae; genus Pterostichus; species Pterostichus niger. The sequence goes on along the minus strand of OX380351.1, from coordinate 2,174,995 downwards.
TGAGTAATAGGCGTGATGATATATTTATTTATTTTATTTAAAATTACCTCTGTGGCTCTCCCTTTATTAGCATCTTTGAGGATGGTGATTTGACGGCTGGTAACCGCACTTCGTGCGAACAAATATATCACTTACCGAGATCTACTATGACAGACTCCCACACCCAGTAATGGGTAAAATGCGTATTTATTTTTTATTTACTTTTATAAAAATGTTAATTAAATTTATTTTAAATTATTTCTGTGGCAATGATCAACCTAATCGGGACATACTGTATATAGTATTGACTTATATTGTCTTCAAGTAATATGTTTATTTAATATTTTGTTAAACAGTTCACGTAGAATGTTGAAATAAGTTTTATGTGTCAACAAATTTCACTATTGCAATATACTATTCGTGTATCAAGTCACCTCTGCAAAAACAATATCTAGTCACCTGCGATTTCAACTTCAGCTGTTAATGAAATAACGACAAAAGAATTACGATGATTACGTTGTATTTCAAATGTTAAACTTTATTTTATTACGTTGTTATTTTGTTTCAACCTTTCAACAAATGATGTTCATTTATTTTTTGTATTTAATTGAGAAATTTTAACATACATATTTTTGTTGTTTGTTAAGAAATATAACACTTATCGAGATCTGCTTCGGCAGAGTGCCACACCCAGTAATGAGCAAAAGGCGTGATGATATATTTATTTGTTATTAAATATAGGTAAACACTAATTTATACTGTTTTTACAAAACATATTTGCTATCATTGCATATATTTAGCTGTCAAGCTCGTATAAATTGTTTTAGAAAAAAATGTTTCAAATAAAAGTTACAGACAATTTAATTATCTACAACTTTTATTTGAAACAATTTTGTCTGAAATTATTTATAAACTTTTTACAACAGAAAATATAAAAAACAAATTTTCTTTATTGCATTTTCGTTGTAGAGCTCGTATAAATTGTTTTAAAAAAAAGTGCTTCAAATAAAAGTTACAGAAAATTTAATTATCTACAACTTTTATTTGAAACAATTTTGTCTAAAATTATTTATAAACTTTTTACAACAGAAAATATAAAAAACAAATTTTCTTTATTGCATTTTCGTTGTAGAGTTCGTATAAATTGTTTTAGAAAAAAATGTTTCAAATAAAAGTTACAGAGAATTTAATTATCTACAACTTTTATTTGAAACAATTTTGTCTAAAATTATTTATAAACTTTTTACAACAGAAAATATAAAAAACAAATTTTCTTTATTGCATTTTCGTTGTAGAGTTCGTTTAAATTGTTTTAGGAAAACATGTTTCAAATAAAAGTTACAGAAAATTTAAATAACTTTTATTTGAAACAATTTTGTCTAAAATTATTTATAAACTTTTTACAACAAAAAATATAAAAACAAAATTTTCTTTATTGCATTTTTCTCGCGGATGATGTCGTACTATTTAATTTAAAGAAAAATACTTTAAATAAAACTTATGAAAAACTACATTTTCTACTATTTTCATTTAAAACATATTTCTCTAAAACTACGTATAAAGGAAGTTTTAAATATTAGATTATTTGGCATCTTTTTACATCGTATATTTTTCGCTGTAGAACTCGTATAAATTGTTTTAGAAAAAAATGCTTCAAATAAAAGTTACAGAGAACTAAATTATCTAAAACTTTTATTTGAAACATTTTTTTCTAGAACCACTTATAAATCGTAGAAAGATAGAAACGTACTCGTAAAATGCCAACACATTAATTGTTTTGATTTTTTGGCGTGTTTTGACGTCATATATTTTTCGCTGTAAAACTTATATAAATTGTTTTAGAAAAAAATGCTTCAAATAAAAGTTACAGAGAACTAAATTATCTAAAACTTTTATTTGAAACATTTTTTTCTAAATCCACTTATAAATAGTAAAAAAATAGAAATGTACTCGTAAAATGCCATCACATTAATTGTTATATATCGTATATTTACTTCAATACAAATTTCTTAAAATACACAACAGTTATTTTACTTCCTGTTATATAAAGTAGTGGACATAAAGTAGTGTTACATTGTTTACAAACCATAATATCTTTGTATCTATACAAGATAGTGTAGATTATACTTTCACTGTTTTTATAATTAATTTAATGTAAAAAATTTTTAATTTCGTTTTCATTATTTTTATTTGTCTTTTTAATAAAATAAACAATTAATAACTACTTAATTTAGATTCAATTTAGTTTTTCTTTTTTACGCAGTGTAACAAAATTATTATTTAAAGTTATTAAAGCCCTATTATATTACTTATAAAGATAGTTACTCTAAATTGATTATATTATGTTGTACGTTGAAAATTGTAATCGCTTTAATTTAAAGGGTATATACAGGGTGACTCGAGTATAAGGGACTATGTTGATATCTCGAGAACTAGAAGAGATACGACTTCGGTGAATTTGGACAAAATATGTCATAGGAGTAGAAGGATTTAATCATGTTTTAGTTTTTGTAAAAAAATGTGTAGGTAATTAAATATACAGGAAAATGTAGAAAATTGTGCAATAATTTTCATGTTTAAATAGTAATAATAATAATAATAATAATAATAATATATCATCACGCCTTTTACCCATCACTGGGTGTGGCACTCTCCCTAAGCAGATCTCGGTAAGTGATATATTTTTTCGCGTGAAGTGCGGTTACTAGCCGTCAAATCACGGCCTCCAAAGATATTAGTGGTGGAGGAGCCACAGAGGTAGATTTTTTAAATTGGTGAAAATTGTTTGTCAGCTGTAGGGATCGAACCAGGGTTCTCAACATCCACAGACCGACTCGATACCACTGAGTAGATAGAAAAAAAAGTTTCAAATAAAAATTATAGATATTAAAGCCCTGTCTACACTGGAGAATTAAAATATATTTGTATCCCTGTATTTGTGGAAATAATTACGGCATTACTGTCGCAACAAATATTTATATTTATTTATTTATTTTATGGGGTAGGTTGCTCAGTGGTATCGAGTCGGCCTGTGGATCTTGAGAACCTTGGTTCGATCCCCACAGCCGACAAACAATTTTCACTAATTTAAAAAATCTACCCCTGTGGCTCTTTCACCACTAATATCTTTGGAGACCGTGATTTGACGGCTGGTAACCGCACTTCACGCGAAAAAATATATCACTTACCGAGATCTGCTTAGGGAGAGTGCTACACCCAGTGATGGGTAAAAGGCGTGATGATATATTTATTTATTTATATTTATTTTATGGGGTAGGTGGCTCAGTGGTATCGAGTCGGCCTGTGGATCTTGAGAACCTTGGTTCGATCCCCACAGCCGACAAACAATTTTCACTAATTTAAAAAATCTACCCCTGTGGCTTCTTCACCACTAATATCTTTGGAGGCCGTGATTTGACGGCTGGTAACCGCACTTCACGCGAAAAAATATATCAATTACCGAGATCTGCGTAGGCAGAGTGCCACACCCAGTGATGGGTAAAAGGCGTGATGATATATTTATTTATTTATTTTATATTTATTTATTTATATTTAATTTACAAATACTGTGTAGAAAGGTACTTGTGTGTGATATATTAGTAAGTGATGTAAGTGTAGTTACCAGCCGTCAAAACTAGCTCCCTATATTAGTGGAGGGGGAGCTATGAAAGTAGGAAAAATAAAAAACTTACATGTACAACATTTCTGTTTACCGTAGCCGAACATCACGTCTTCCTTGGAAACAACAGTCACTTGTCACTCAAATTCACTTGTTTTACGTAACTACAAATAATAACTAATAGAAGACGATCGCGTGAAACAAGTGCAAATCGCGACCGCTGTGGAACAAATGACTCGCGCGGCGACAGTGTTCAGCTCTGTCACTTGTTTAACAGTTGCTTACGTAGCGATAGCCAATTGTTTTACTGATCGGAGATCAGAAAAACTGAGTCGTGATTTTTCTTAGCTACTTTCGCATATCTTGTGAGTTTGTTTTAATTTTGTTTTGTATAAAGTGGAGCACTTTTTTTCTGTTATATAAGAATATTGTTTTTACTTTGACTGTACTGGATAAAACTATCACTAATTTAAGGAGTAATAGACGAAGCTTCGCTGGTGATATAGCAAAAGATAGAAAAATAAATAAAATATGTTATTTATTTATTTATTTATTTATTTATTTATGTTACGCTGTACAACAGGAACTTAATCCCAATTACAGTACAGTGTCCGCACTCACCGAGCCGCAGTGTAGTAGTTCATTTTTAGCTTGAGTAAGATTCGAACTCGGGATCTCCGGATTCGAATTCCGTATTGCTATCCACACCACCGTACTGACGGACACGCTTGTTACCCATTACTGAGTGTGGCACACACAAAAATACTATTTTCTACGATTGCTATGAAAAGTTGACAATTACGCTCTCATTTGTCATCGTAAAGTTGACGTTTTCTGTGGAACAATCGAAAAATATCTTTGTCGCGCGAAATAGTATGTTATACATCAAGGGAGGGAAACAAGCGATTATTCCCGCGTGTGAAGTTGGCAAACCGAGACGTAAGCGAGGGCTGAAGTCGAGGTTTGTCAACTTCACACAAGGGATAATCGCGCCCTCCGCTGAAGCATATTATACTTTTCGTAACAAGTGCACAAAAGTTACTGTCTTATCAGGACAAATGTCAAATATGGGTTGCGTAACTAGTTACCTAGGAAACACCGCAAACAGCTAATAATCGTAGTCTCTAGGGAGAGAAACATAATGTTTCTGTCCCTAGGGGAGAAAAGCAGTATTTCTCTCTCTCAAATTAGGGAATAAGAACGTGTTTCTTGTGCATGTGTTACGAAAAAGATATTAAATGCGCGCTTATTTCAATAGTTACCAGGGATACAAATAAAACAGAAACTTGTCATATTGACAGTTGACAGAACGAATTTATTTTCAGTACGTATACATTTTTAAATAATTTTAAGATGCAATCGTAGAAAAAATGATATCACGAGCGTAAAGTGTCTTTGTTCCTCTTACACTATTGCAACGCGAGCCGAAGGCTCGAGTAACAAAGAATCACTTTACGCTCTTAATACACAAATAACTATTTTACTAGGCTAAGTAGGTTTTTCAGCATTTATTTTATGTTAGAAAATAAACATTTGCCACCTACACATGTAGAAAACCCTACTTTTCGCACTTAAAAATAAAAATTGACAAAACAAAAGTTATATAAAATGTTGTATGTATCTTGAGTAAAACTATTTTTATCGCCCTTGATCGGTTGTCACTCTTGGCAGTGCCTCGTTCAACAATCTCCACTCCAGTGTAGTAATAGATTACTTTCTGCTCTAATTATGGATCCTAGACGCATAAGGGACAAAAAGAACAACTTTTTCTCTCATTTGCGCCAAGAAAAAGCTACTTTTTGACATTTTTATGACAAAATAAAATTTTTTCATCAATTTTGATTTAATTTGTCTGTAAAGTGAAAACTTATTTCCCACCACTAACATATTTGGAGGCCATGATTTGACGGCCGATAACCGCACTTCATGCGAAGAAATATATCACTTACCAAGATCTGCTTCGGCAGAGTGCCACACCCAGTAATGGGTAAAAGGCGTGATGATATATTTATATTTATTTATTTCTCATGTTTTCGCTGACGGCCCGATTTGTTGTGACATCCGGTATATATTCTAGTTAATAAGAAATATATATATATATATATATATACAGGGTGTAGAATTGAAATGTGGCGTATAGGGATTTCAATGTTATTTTTTAAATATTGCTGTATCTCTTTACCTATTCACTTTAGAGCAAAAGCATAAATACAAAAATTGTTCAGAAATTAAAAACGCTTCCTATAAAGTCAATTTCATTACATAAATGTGAATAGTTCACGAGATATTAATTAAATAAAATTCAAAATTTATTCAAATTTGTTGTAGATTGCGTTGTAAAATTAAACAAATGAACTGAATATTTGACATATTGTAAAATAGTTTGACATTTGTTTGTTACAGTGTTGTAATATTTGTTGAACAAATGTCAAACTCTTTTACAATATGTCAAATATTCAGTTCATTTCAGAGTTCGTAAATATCATGATATTTATAATAAATATCAAAATATTTGATATATAGGATATATATCAGATAAATATCACTTTTTGGATATTTATTTTATAATTTTAGTTTTTGTACACATTTAGAAAAACAGAAAAATTCGAAAAATTTCACTTTTCCGGAGGCTATATCTCAAAAACTAAACAAGATATGGAAATGCGCTCAACGGCGTTGAATTCCTTGTGTCCGAATTGACTTATAAGCAAATTTTCATACAATTTTATGCAATTTAATATTTTTAATTATTTCCTAAGGGGTACCCCTTTGGTTTTTTCAGATTTTAATTCAATTTTCCCAAAAATCCTTAATCGTAGGATTATTAAAACGAAAATTTACATACATATGTATTTTGACCCACTGAATCCAATGGTGCAATCTTCAAATGCATATGACTTCTGGTTTTCGAGAAAATGTTAAAAAACCGCTTTTTGCGATTTTTTTGGCGGAAAATTGAAAAAAAATAAAAATTGCTGAAACTATGTTTATAAGTTAACTGAAGCACGAGAAAATTAATGCCGTTGAGCGCGTTTTCATATCACATTTAGTTTTTGAGATATAGCCTCGGAAAAGTAGAAAAACTGAAAAATTCGAAAAATTTCACTTTTCCGGAGGCTATATCTCAAAAACTATTTGATATTTTTATATAATGGATATATATCATTGCAAAAATATGATGATATATATCAAAATAAATATCATGATATATATCGATATATATTTTCGAACCTGGTTCATTTGTTTAATTGTCCAACGCAATCTACAAAAAATTTGAATAAATTTTGAATTTAATTTAATTAATATCTCGTGAACTATTCACATTTATGTAATGAAATTGACTTTATAGGAAGCGTTTTTAATTTCTGAACAATTTTTGTATTTACGCTTTTGCTCTAAAGTGAATAGGTAAACAGATACAGCAATATTTAAAAAATAACATTGAAATCCCTATACGCCATATTTCAATTCTACAGCCTGTATATATATATATATATATATATATATATTTGCTGATTCCAACAGAAAAATAAACTAGTTCAAATAATTTGATTACAGTGCAATTATACGAGTTCTAGTCGTAGAAAATATTATTAATTATTTTAGGTTAAAAAATGACGTCATTTAGCTGTTTTCAAATTGTAATTTATTGTTTATTTGTTATTAGAGTTGTTGTCTAAATTGCATAACAATAAAAAAATACATGGTTACTCCTGATACAACCTAAAACAAAAAATATATTAATTTAAAATTAATTAATTTTATAAAAATAATTATTTTTGTATTAAGTGTTTTATTGTTAAGTGTGAGAATGTGAATTTTTTAGTCGAGGGATTAAAAGTCATTTGGAAGCGCCTAAAAAACAAGAAGAAGAAGTAGACTAAAATCTGATGTGGACAGCACATGACTTCCTTGTACGTGTATTAAACTATAGATATTTTTTTAATTGCACATATTTGACATTAAATCTTTTATTTTTTGCTTTAATCCATAGCAAACTTAATTAAAAAAAAAAACAAAAAATATATAATTTTTAGATTTAGATATCTCGCTTATACAAAAGACTAATTGAATAATTGTGAATGTGCTAGACGCAGAATTTAATTGTCTTTTATTTGCAGCATTTATTTTTAAAATCAAAATAATACCATTTTTTCAACTGTTAGCAGCTTCATGTAATGTATCACTTCCGGTTAGTCCATTTTAACCAAAATCTATTATGTTATTTCCATTGATATAGTAGTCTTATATACCAAATTTGTAAAGTTTTGGATGATATTTGAATATAGTTTTTCATCTATGATTCAAGTAAAGTAGCACTTCCGGAAGTTATATAATGACCAAAAAGGGAGGTGCACAACTAGATGTTATAACAGTCCTAAATACTTTAACATTCTACGGCTTACCGTTTTTGAGTTATGCGAGATACATACGTACGTACAGACGTCACGACGAAATTAATCAAAATTGATTCAGGGATGCTCAAAATACATTTTACAATACTTCATTTACTTCGTACAAGGAAGTAAAAAAAATAACACTTTTGACATTTTTGTTAGTTAATTGTCTCTAATACAATGTTTTTAGGTTTACTGTTGATTATATTGGGGTAGATGGCTCAGTGGTGGATCTTGAGAATCCTGGTTCGATCCCCACAGCCAACAAACAATTAAATCTACCCCTGTGGCTCCTACTCCATTAACATCTTTGGGAGCCGTGATTTGACGGCATAAATATATCACTTACCGAGATCTGCTTAAGCAGAGTGCCACACTCAGTAATGGGTAAAAGGCGTGATGATATATTTATTTATTTATATACGACTAACTAATAATATTATCATTATATATGCGTTTTGTGCTATATAATGCTATATATTAATCCCGCCAGGAATAATGAGTCGGGAATAATGGTCATTATTCCCGCTCGTGAACCAATCAAAATGCTTAAAACATGGATCATTGTTTTATTGAGCCATGGGAACAGTGTTGCCATAGCGACTCATATTTAAATTAAACATGCTCGTTTCTAAGTTCACTGTTGTTAACGAATCGGAAACAAACAAAACGAAATCATCGTTGAGAAGTTGTCAAAAACGGTCTTGCAAATTGTGTTAAATTATTGTGTTTAACTGTAATTGAAAAAATGGACAGTATTACAGAAGACAGTATATCTTCTACACCACCAGAAATAACGAAAATCGCTGATGCTACTACATGTGGTTTATTACCGCAAAAGTCTAAAAATTTCTATGACAAAGCATACTAAAGTTTTATGGACTGGCGTATTAAAATGAAGACAAATTCGTATTCAGAAAATGTATTGTTGGCATATTTTACTGAATTAAGTGAAAAATACAAATCATCTTCATTATGGTCTTTTTACTCCATTTACTCATTTCAATTAGATGTAAATTTATTAGGTAAATAGATGTAAAATTAATAGATAATAAATAATATAAAAATTGAGTAATTTTTATTAAATTAGTCGTATATGTTAGTCGTATATAAAGTATAGTATACAACTCGCTATAATGGCTATTATTACCTCGGATGATTACAACCCTTGCAAACTTCATCCTCGGGAATAAGATCATCCATTATAGCGTCGTTGTATAGTATACTATTATTTTATTTATAAATGTAAGTTTCTAACAATAGTGGAGCGCTTCAATAAAATAATTTATAACTTACAGAATATATTAATGTCAAATCCATTGGTATCATATTACATATAAGAAATTTAAATTTCTGTTTTTCCATTTTGTACGTGTTTCGCAAAATCTGTAAGCAATTATATTTAAAAGATGAAATGTATGACTAGTTTATTAATTCAATTCACAGCACATTTTATCAAGTTTATTTAGTTTGCTTAGTTCAAACGTTGTTACATCCATATAGATGTCTCCACTGTAGCTTTTAAAGTATCAATTGTACATACCGGGTGTCTACTTTTTTCCCGAATATGGGAAATTCAATGTTAAAATGTTGATTTAGCGATATCTCTTTACCTATTAATTTTAGAACAAAATTGTACTGAAGAAAAATGTTCAGAATGAAAAACTGCATCCATAGAGTATAAGTTTGTTGTTTAATTGTTTCTTATATCCGAGTTAGAAGCAAAAGCAATTATCAGTGTGCCATGAGAAATAAAACAATAATTTGTTTGTTGTGTCTGACATTATTTGACATATTGGAGCAGAATTGGAAGCTTACTTTATTTATTTATTCGAGCATTTAATTTAATAATAAAATTAATTATAGCAACTATTATTTTCTTTTTTCTACATAATCTAGACAAATAAATACTTATTATTAAGTTATCTAATTTGTTTTATTTCTCATGGCACTCTGATAATTGCTTTTGCTTCTAACTTGGACATAAAAATCAATTGAACAACAAACTTATACTCTATGGATGCAGTTTTTCATTCTGAACATTTTTTTTCACTACAATTTTGTTCTAAAATTAATAGGTAAAGAGATATCGCTAAATCAAAATTTTAACATTAAATTTCCCATATTCGGAAAAAAAAGTAGACACCCGGTATATAAATTTTTATTTCAATTAAATATTTGGAAATGAAAACAACCTTTAAATATGTATGGGGTAGGTAGCTCAGTGGTGGATCTTCAGAACCCTGGTTCGATCCCCACAACCGACAAACAATTAAATCTACCCCTGTGGCTCCTCCTCTACTAACATCTTTGGGGGCCGTGATTTAACGGCATAAATATATCACTTACCGAGATCTGCTTAGGCAGAGTGCCACACCTAGTAATGGATAAACGGCGTGATGATATATTTATTTATATTTAAATACTTGAAAATTAAAGTTTATGATAATAGTATATTATTCAATGAGTAAGTAATATAAGCTATTACTCAAGAGAATGAAGTTTGCAACACGAGCCGAAGGTGAGTGTTGTAATTCATTCGAGTGAGTAATAGCTATTACTTGCGAATACAATACTATACTTTATCTACGACTATATGTTATTATGTAATAAGATTTTACAATTATTTATTTTATGTTACATTATGAATAAGTCAGATTGCTTAAATTTTTTGTTTTTATTTAATAAATATGAACACTACTTAACATGGAATAAGTAGCCCATAATGACGATGATTTATATTTATCAGAAAGTTCGCCAAAATATACTATAAGAACATTTTCCGAAAAGGAATTTACATTTTTGCGTATTCGCCAATCCATAAAAGCTTTATAAACTTGTTCATACTTTTTTTTTAATTTTTCGGGCAGCAAATTTAAGAAACGTACGTGTGCGGCTTCTACAATATCTGTCACTTTGTTCGCTTTCAGAATCCATAACTCACATGTATAATCACACACATTACACTATTATTGTAAACAAAAACGTTTTAAACTAATTTTTACAGATAATTAACAATAGCGCGCTTCACTGTTTCATAGCATACTTAACGCGCGGCAATTATCGTTATTTTTTGATTGGCTATTAAAGTGTTAAATAATGAAAATTCAGACGTGTGATTGGTCGTGAAGTGTTGAGTAATGAATTATTACTTAACACTGTCAATAATGATTAGTATTACTTATCATCAATTTTATAAGTAATGAATACATTATTTAATAAGAGTAGATATAATGAATTAATTGCATATTTTATTTATTATACACGTGGCTATAATAAACATCAATAACTAGAGTATTCAGTAGAGACATCTAATGGTAGATATCTGCACTTTAAGCAGGTTGCTATAGCAACCAAATAAACATGATAAGCAAGCCGTTGTTTAACTGTATTTCATTACCATAGCTCTAAATTTAGGATATTTATAATACAATTTAGAAGTTACTGTTATTATTTTTTGAGCCTGAAATTAAATTTATAGATTAATATTAAATTAAGGTTGTAAAAGTGTACTTTTTAGGCGGATACACAAAAAAAAAATTATCAATTTTTATTTAAAATTACAGTGAAAATATTTTTTTCTACAACTATCAAAAAATGTTCATTTTTTTCACTAATAGTACATGATTGTTTCATTATTTACATTACCATGACAACGCGTATTTTGCGCATTATTTTGCACCCTAGTGCGCAAAATTAGTATTCGTATTCTAGTGCGCAAAATGAGTATCTCGCGCACGCTCCCAAATTATTTGTTGTCAGGTTTCATTAGTTACAACACATCAATAGTATTCATATTATTGTTGATTGGTTTCCTTCAATTTACTTAAATAAACCAATAATTATTGTATTATTCTTTATTTACAGTTGTAGAAAAAATGTTGTTTGTATTTCGTGGACAAAAGTCTTGTTTTTTGGCGCGTTCAAATGACTTTTTAAAGCAACATTCTCATTTTGCGCACTTAATATAAAATAACTATTATTTCATACTATGTTATGTTTCCATGTTTACAGTAGTAATTTCAGTCCGAAAAGTGAGTCTTTATAGTACTAGTACTGTAATAAATATTACGCTTATTATGAGTTTGCTAGGTAACAAACATTTTTTGACATTTTAATATATCACGTTTAAGATTAGAATATGAATAAAATTATTTATTTAAATCTACCCCTGTGGCACCCCCTACACTAACATCTTTAGGGGCCGTGATTTGACGACATAAATATATCACTTACCGAGATCTGTTTTACGACAGAGTGCCACACCTAGTAATGGGTAAAAGGCGTGATGATATATTTATTTATATAATTAAAAAAATTATAAATAAATATATCATCACACCTTTTACTGTAACCCTCCTCGTTATGACGAGAGTTAGCAAATAATATACGGGTGTGGCACTATGCCACAACAGGTGACGGTAAGTGACATATATATGCGCGTTATCAGCCGTCAAAGCACGTCCCCAAAAAGTTAAATGAAAAAGAGAGGCACAAATAATAGTTTGTCAGAATTAAGAATCAAATTAGATTTGACGGCTGTTCACGCGCATAAATATATCACTTACCGAGATCTGCTTCGGCAAAGTGCCACACCTAGCAATAGGTAAAAGGCGTGATGATATATTTATTAAAAATCTAACCCGGGTTTTCACAGCCATATCCAGCAGAGACTTAAGGGGCCACTCTAGAATTTTAAAAAAATACATTTTTTTTATTTGCTTAAATTATAGTTTAAACCCTTAGGAATAAGGGACAATTAATTTAAATGCCGCGCGGAAGTATTTCAGAGGAAAAAATGCATATATCTATTAGTACTAGTATTTATATATAGGTATATATATGACTCGAAACTTTAAACGCGTTTTTCTCGAAATCATATTTTCAAAATCGGGCGAAAAGAAATCTGAAATACTAACTGATGGATCGTGCTGAATCTTTTTATTTCTTATTCTAGATATAAAATACTCAAAAACTACGGGGGCTGTTTTTTAAAGTGCTTCATTCGTTTTTTATGATCGTTTTTATACAGAAATTTAGTCCCGAATAATGAACTTTTTTTTCAAACGTGCGCTATTTTGTTAAAAATTAAAATTTTCAAAATCCAGCCCGTAGTTATTTAGAGTATACATCAGAGATTAAGAAAACATATCCCTTTTTGATCCAGGTCTATTGCTGTTCCCGGAATGTTTTCGCCCGATTTGCCCTACGCGCCGAGAGGAGTCGCCATTTTTTTAAATTTTTGACGACAATTTTGAATATTTTCTTAAAAAAAATATTTAAATAAAGTTTAAAGAGCACTAAATAAAGATCCAAAAACAGTTCTTAAGCAGCACGTTTAGATTTCGTTAAAAAAAATCTAGAAAATGACCCTTTTTTTTCCTTGTCTAGAGTGGCCTTACCCCTTAAACAAATAAATATTGATATATCGGGCGTAAAGTAGCCTTTAACAAGCATCAAATAAAGAAACACTTTTCAGCTGTCAAATAATACATAATTTTTTTTGTGTCATTGCCTAAAAAACATCGTAAGTACATTTTTTTACCCATATCTGGGTAAATGGGTACACTTACCTCAACAATAATAAGATGACAAACAGGAGCTAAAATAACAATCTCTAATATTGCATTTAGCCACCACAAAAAAAAATCTGTAATTCCTGTATACATATTATTTTGTTCATAATAAACTTGCAACCCTAGTAATGAATATTCTAAGTCCACAAATGCAACTAGAAACTTAAAAAACAAGTAAACTTGAAATATATCAAGTACTTCTTTATATAAATCACAAATTTGATAATAAATAATGAAATATGTTTGAATTTCCCGCGCATTTTGTCCGTTAAATTCACTGATTCTTTTGTTTATCACTGCATACTTTGATTTCAATTCCAGTAAAACAAAAAACATTTGGTTTTCCATGGCCATCTCCAATATACCCATAAATAAATACATTAAAAAATAATTTGTTGCTACCGGAGATATATATATTTCATTTATTGTATTTATAATATTAATAAATGTTCTTATTAATAACAAATATAAAGTATATCTTATATTTTGTTTATAATTATTTTTCACTTGTTTATTAACAGTATTCAATTGTTTTGTTATTATATCAATTGTTTCAAATATATTATCGATATTTTTATAATATTTTTGATTTATAATTATGCATGATAGGCTTGTTGCACTGTTCAAAATAGATTCAGAAACACGAAATAAAAAATATTGTGAATCAGTATTTTTGTATAATTCATTATTATATTCGTTTTCAATTGCTGTAGCGTAAAAATAAATTATTATAATTATTTTAATTATGAATAATAAATTCATTATCTTTTGATTTTTGGTTAGTTTTTGGCCAAAGCTTATCCCAGATATTGTCCATAATATGGACAAAATTTTAGTTTCGTGAAATATTGCCGACATTTATACAGAAAATGAATGATTATTAATTTTATTTTCTCATTACTTAAATGTATTGGCATACAAAAACATATAAATTATAAATCAATTTATGTAATTTGAATTATTGCTTTCTTAAGAAATGTTTGTATGGAGCGGTTTATATGTTTGCCGCTATATATGAATTGAAATTTCGTTGAAACGATTTGAAAAGACTTTTTTTTATAACTGTCAAAAAATGTATATTTTTTACTTGCTTGTACGAAGTAAAGGAAGTATTGTAATCGCGGAAATATGTATTTTGAGCATCCTTGAATCCATTTTGAGTAATTACGTCGTGACGTCTGTACGTACGTATGTATCTCGCATAACTCAAAAACGGTAAGCCGTAGAAAATTGAGGTATTTAGGACTGTTATAACATCTAGTTGTGCACCTCCCTTTTTGCTCATTATATAACTTCCGGAAGTGCTACTTTACTTGAATCATAGATGAAAAACTATATTCAAATATAATCCAAAACTTTTCAAATTTGGTATATAAGACTACTATATCAATGGAAATAACATAATAGGTTTTGGTTGAAATGGACTAACCGGAAGTGATACATTACATGAAGCTGCTAACAGTTGAAAAAATGGTATTATTTTGATTTTAGAAATAATTACGAATTTTTAAATTAGTTTTTTGTATAAGCGAGATATCTAAATTTAAATATTATATATTTTTTGTATAGGGTAGGTGGCTCAGTGGTATCGAGTCGGCCTGTGGATTTTGAGTACCCTGGTTCGATCCCCACAGCCGACAAACAACTTTCACCAATTTAAATTTACCCCTGTGGTTCCCCCTTCACTAATATCTTTGAGGGCTGTGATTTGACGGCTGGTAACCGTACTTCACGCGAAAAAATATATCACTTACCGAGATCTGCTTAGGCATAGTGCCACACTCTGTAATGGGTACAAGGGGTGATGATATATTTATTTATATTTATATATTTTTTGTTTTTCGTAATTAAGTTTGCTATGAATTAGAACAAAAAATACAAAATTTAATGTCAAATATGTGCAATTAAAAAATATCTATAGTTTAATACGCGTACAAGGAAGTCATATGCTGTCCACAACAGATTTTTTTCTTCACTAATATCAATACGCGAAGTACATAATTTGTTCATTATTTACATTACCATGACAACGCGTATTTTGCTCATTATTTTGCACTACTGGGTGTGGCACTCTGCCTAAGCAGATCTTGGTAAGTGATATATTTTTTCGCGTAAAGTGCGGTTACCAGCCGTCAAATCACGCCCCCCAAAGATAAAATAAGTATTCGTATTCTAGTGCGCAAAATGAGTAAAATTTATAAAGCTTTTTTAAATACATATTTATTTTATAAACAATTTCCAATACATTAAAAGCAAAAAAATCCTTAATCGGCGATGTTCATTTGCTTCGATTAGCTATAGTGCAAGTTTTAACTTACAGTAATATATACTCTATTCCATACCTTTTGTCAAATAAATTTACAACATTTTTATTCCAATTAACAGAAGTACAAAACATACATTTATACAAATATATGAACAGGCATTGTACATTGAATAATATTGACAATATCTTTCGGCAATTCAAGACCAGATATAACATTTATAAAATCACCAGAATTATTACAAAATTCACTTAAATATTTTCGATAAACATCCCTAGAAATTTCTTTTAACGACGCCACTTTTTGTAAGTTTAAACAATTGGTAACACTGTTATACAAAATTAATAATTCGTCATCACTTTCATCTACATTTAAAATTGCAAAACAGAAGTTAGATAAATGGTCTGTCAGAATTTTTTTTAGGTTATAATCTGGAGTACAAAAATATAACATAAATATTACAAGTTGAATTATATCTTTATTAATTTGTAATATTTTAGTAAAATAGTTTATGATATTAATTGGTCCATTTTTTACACAAAATGGTAGTAATTTTGGAACCAATTTAGGATACAACTCAATCACAAACTTAATTATACTTTCGTCATCGATGTTTGTATCGCCATTCTGAATAAGTACATTTAATATTTCAAAACTATTGTTGAATCTGTCAAAATTTAAAATAAATATACGCAAGTCATTTTGACTAGCTTTTACACCAATTTCCAATAACTTTTTCACAACACTAACTATATTTATTTCTTGTAAGTATTTAACAAAACGAATTCTGTAAAAAAACACAGTTAATATATTAGTATCATAACCTATAATTTGTAAGATTTTTGGATGATCCAGAACTTGAAAAAATGTTTTAATCCGATCTGGAAAGAACCAACCATATTTAATTAATAATTTAACTAAATTATTTACGTTACTTAATTGACGAACAACATTAAAAGAAGTTTTTTCCCAAAGTAATTGAAATATATCATTTTGTTGAATAATGACAGCTAAATGTAATGCTGTTGTATCACGGCCGATAATATTGCAATCTGCTTCGAGATGTATTAGTTCTTTTGCGATTTCGAAGTTGGCAACATCTACTGCTAACATCAGTGCAGTAGAACTGTCAAAGTCTTGCACATTTAAATCATTTTCTAACCTATATTTTTTATAATTTATTAATAAATTCAAAGTGGGTATGCAATTACTTAAAGCAATGTAATGCAAAGTTGTATAGCCATTAATTTTATTCGTGCTAGGCTGTACATTGTTGCTAAGCAACAGTTTTGTTAAATCAGTGTTACCATTGCGACAGGAAGAATGTAATGGCGTGATGCCTTCTTTGTTTGGGATGTTTATATCAGCACCATAACGAATGAGTGTTTTTACGATTTGAAGATCTTGAGATTCTGTTTCACAAGCGTAGAAAAATGCAGTGCGACCTTCACAGCAACGTTCGTTGATAGGTAAGGTGTGATTTGATAATAAATGTGTCAGTATATCAAGTCTGAAATGGAAGGAAAATTAAACAGCTGTTTGTTATGCGATCTATGCGGTTGTTTTTTATTTGTTTGTACGAAGTAAAGGAAGTATTGTAATCGCGAAAATATGCATTTTGAGTGATTTCGTCGTGACGTCTGTACGTATGTATGTATCTCGCATAACTAAAAAATGGTAAGCCGTAGAAAGTATTTAGGACTGTTATAACATCTAGTTGTGCACCTCCCTTTTTGGTCATTATATAACTTCCGGAAGTGGTACTTTACTTGAATCATAGATGAAAAACTATATTCAAATATAATCCAAAACTTTTCAAATTATGTATATAAGACTACTATATTAATGGAAATAACATAATAGATTAAAATGGACTAATCGGAAGTGATACATTACATGAAGCTGCTAACAGTTGAAAAAATTGGTATTATTTTGATTTTAGAAATAAATGTTGCTAATAAAAGAGAATTAAATTCTGCGTCTAGCACATTAACAATTATTCAATTAGTCTTTTATATAAGCGAGATATCTAAATTTAAAAATATGATGTGGGCAGCACATGACTTCCTTGTACGCGTATTAAACTATAGATATTTTTTTAATTGCACATATTTAACATTAAATTTGTATTTTTTGTTCTACTCCATAGCAAACATAATTAAAAAAAAATCTGATGTGGACACCACATGACTTCCTTGTACACGTATTAGACTATAGATATTTGTTTAATTACACATATTTGACATTAAATCTTTTATTTTTGTTCTAATCCATAGCAAACTTAATTTACAAAAAAATCAAAAAATATATAATATTTAAATTTAGATATCTCGTTTATGCAAAAAGCTAATTTAAAAATTCTTAATGTGCTAGAAGCAGAATTTAATTCTCTAAAACTTTTATTTGCAGCATTCCTTTCTAAAATTAAAATAATACCATTTTTTTCAAGGAAAACTGTTAGCAGCTTCATGTAATGTGCCACTTCCGGTTAGTCTATTTTAACCAAAATCTATTATGTTATTTCCATTGATATAGTAGTCTTATATACCAAATTTGGAAAGTTTTAAATTATATTTGAATATAGTTTTTCATGAAAATCTATTATAGGCTTCAAGTAAAGTACCACTTCCGGTAGTTGTATAATGACCAAAAAGGGAGGTGCACAACTAGATGTTATAACAGTCCTAAATATAAAGTTTCAATTTTCTACGGTTTACCGTTTTTGAGTTATGCGAGATACGTACGTACGTACGTACGTACATACGTACGTACATACGTACGTACAGACGGCATGACGAAATTAGTCAAAATGGATTCAGGGAGGGCCAAAACACCTATTTCCGTTGAAATCTGAGAACCGAAAATTTTCGCGATTACAATACTTCCTTTACTTCGTACAAGGAAGTAAAAAACAAAAAATATATAATTTTTAAATTTACATATCTCGCTTATACAAAAGGCTAATTTAATAATTCTTAATGTGCTAGACGCAGAATTTAATTCTTTAAAACTTTTATTTGCAGCATTTATTTCTAAAATTAAAATAATACCATTTTTTTCAAGGAAAACTGTTAGCAGCTTCATGTAATGTGCCACTTCCGGTTAGTCTATTTTAACCAAAATCTATTATGTTATTTCCATTGATATAGTAGTCTTATATACCAAATTTGGAAAGTTTTAAATTATATTTGAATATAGTTTTTCATGAAAATCTATTATAGGCTTCAAGTAAAGTACCACTTCCGGTAGTTGTATAATGACCAAAAAGGGAGGTGCACAACTAGATGTTATAACAGTCATAAATATAAAGTTTCAATTTTCTACGGCTTACCGTTTTTTAGTTATACGAGATACGTACGTACGTACAGACGGCACGGCGAAATTAGTCAAAATGGATTCAGGGAGGGCCAAAATACCTATTTCCGTTGAAATCTGAGAACCGAAAATTTTCGCGATTACAATACTTTCTTTACTTCGTACAAGGAAGTAATAAAAATTATTTAAATTTCAAGTGAATTTTTCTCAAAATTTTTGTTATGTAAGGATGTAGAATGGTCACATGGTTGAATTCAGAAAAAAATACTCTATCGAATAGGCCTAAAAAATATGTATAATCCTATTTGAAAAAATATAACTTTGTGTTGTAACTTGAGAACCACTGGTTTATAAAATTATTTTATTATTTAAGCAGATGTCCCCCTTGGTCTTCTATAACTTTGTTTTATAATATTTTTTTGTAACTATAATAATAAAGAATGGGCGGTGGTTGGTTTCGCTGTTACACCCTGTATATGTACATTTAGTAATTTTATATTTTAAAATAGACTTACCTGTTTATATGTATAGCTGCATGTAATAAATTAAATCCATGTTTATTTCTAGCTTTGCAAGCAATTTTTTCATTTAATTCTTGTTTTAAAACATCAAATTTATCGTTATATATTGCATCAAATAAATATTGATACGCCATTTTGTTTTATTTACATAAATATATAAAATAATATTTTTACTTGTTGCTTAAATATATGTTGAACATTATTTTATTTAGACGTACTACTAAATGAAAATAGATCAAAATAAATCTATTTTAAGTTACTCAATGTCATTTAAAATAAAATCAGTGTTGCCATAAGAGCAAAAATAAAAATCAACTTTAATGGGTGCTCCTATATTTATTTTGCAAATAAATATATTTTTACGCCTTTTACCTATTACTGAAGGTGGCACTCTGTCGAAACAGATTTCAGTACGTGATATACAGGGTGATTCTGGGAAGACAAACCCCCCCCCCCCTTAACTTTTTTATTATAAGATATAGAAAAAATTTTTCATATGGAAGTTTTAGTAGATTAAATATACTATTTTATGACACATATAAAAGTCAGGTTTACATGATACGACTATCAACTTTTATTTTTCAAATGGGAACCTAGAATTATTTTATTAAAATAAAAACCGACATTTTTTTATCTTTTCAACGATGTATTACTTGTCATAAATGTATATGAAAAAAATTGAGATAAATAAGATAAAAGAAATGTCAGAAATTATTTTTATTCATCTATTCTAGGTGGCTATGCGAAATTAAACAAAATGTAACAAGGTAAAATTAATGACAACAATGCAGATATTTATTTGTTACTTGTTTCACGTGTTTTCTCATTCATTTTACATTGTTATTTTGTTTAATTTCGCATAGCCACCTAGAATAGTTGAATAAAAATAAATTCTGACATTTTTCAATTATCTTATTTATCTCGATTTTTGTCATATACATTTATGACAAGTAATAAATCGTTGAAAACAGAAAAAAATGGCGGTTTTTATTTTAATAAAATAATTCTAGATTCCCATTTGAAAAATAAAAGTTGATAGTCGTATCATGTAAACCTGACTTTATAAAAAATTTCTATATGTTTCATAAAATAGTATATTTAATATACTAAAACTTCCATATGAAGAAAATTTTTCTATTTCTTATAATAAAAAAATTAAGAGGGGGTTCGTCTTCCCAGAATAACCCTGTATTTATGCGCATGAACAGCCGTCAAATCACGGCCCCCAAAAGTGTTAGTGGATGGGGAGGCACAGGGGTAGATTTAATTGTTTGTCGGCTGTGGGAATCGAACCAGGGTTCTCAAGATCCACCACTGAGCCACCTACTTCATTAACAAATGAACCGGTAATAATATTGAAAAAAGTTTCAAACAAAAGTTGTTTTAAATCAAATTAAGATTAATTTTAGTTATGACATATTTTGTCCTAAACCTTATAGTTTACGAAATAAACATAAAAACTTGAAAATATCCATTAGTAAAGTTGTAGTACCACTGGTTGTATACAGCCCATCAAATAACTTAACCTCAATCTTTTATCCAAAATCTTAAATATAAAGTTTCAATCTAAAATCTCATAGCGTTTGAAAGTTATTGTGTCCGTCAGTACGGTGGTGTGGATAGCGATACGGAATTCGAATCTGGAGATTCCGAGTTCGAATCGTACTCGAGCTAAAAATAAACTACTACACTGCGGCTTGGTGAGTGCGGACCCTGTACTGTAATTGGGATTAAGTTCCTGTTGTACAGCGTAACATAAATAAATAAATAAACGGACCGACTTTTTGGTCGTTTCCTCAAACCGGAAAAGTAAAAAAAATATATATAAGTATTAAAATTAATGGTGTATTTAGACAAATATATTACATTTTGTTATTTTTGACATCTGTACATTGATATTCAATTGTTTAGACAAAAAAACATTTAATTTTACGAAATTTCTATTTAATAGACATATATATAAAGATTGTTACTATATCTTTTGTTTTACTATACAAACATTCAAATGTTTTCTATAAAATATTTTTTTTATTTCTTTTAGTCTTTAGAATCTCATATATAAATTATAATTAAATTATAACACATATTTTTTAATTGTCAAAACATCAATTAATTTTTAAAACATTTATATATATATAAATATGATTACAAATTTTTTATTTAAGGCTTATTTATCTTTTAAATAGCTTTTTACTAGTCTACAGGGTATATCAAAACTGCAAACAACTTTTTACAAATATTTTAATTACACCTAATAATAAAATATATTGGTCAGAAAAAACTAAATTGAAAATTCTCATTATTAAGATATATATGATTGTTTTTCTTTAGAGGCCGTGATTTGACGGCTGGTAACCGCACTTCACGCGAAAAAATATATCACTTACCGAGATCTGCTTAGGCAGAGTACCACACCCAGTGATGGGTAAAAGGCGTGATTTATTTTATTTTTAAGTTCAAAATTAATTTGTGTCGTCTTCGATACTAATCAGTGGTAATCAAACAGTTGATTTTGATGGTCCTTCAATTTAATTCTTTTTAATTAAAAATTTAAGTTTAAATTTGGTTAAAATTTATATTTTTGACAGTTACGTGGCGCTAGTGTCGCTTAACTACTAAATGT
Organism: Pterostichus niger; assembly: GCA_947425015.1. Lineage (NCBI taxonomy): Eukaryota > Metazoa > Arthropoda > Insecta > Coleoptera > Carabidae > Pterostichus > Pterostichus niger. The sequence continues at coordinate 2,152,701 of OX380351.1, read as the reverse complement.
TTTGTTACCGACTTAGGTGACAACGCTCAGTCGATAACAACATAACCTTAAAACTTTGAATAATTTATTTATTTTGACGTAAAAAGTTTATCACACTTTTCATACACCCTGTATACAAATAATTAAAGTGAAATTTAATATTTGAGTAACACATTATCATGTTTAATAAATAATTTGGCTTTTTTATTTATTCCTTGCAAATTTTTATAAATTGACAAGAATACAATTAATTTCTTACTTCTAAAGGAACATATTCTAAATTTTGTACAAATACATATACCATCTATTAATAATATTCGTTATGTTTTTGTTTAACATTTGGACAAACACAAAATCATGTAAGTATGACATCATCGTTCGTATTTTGTTTTTTAAACATTTGTTGTTATAGTTACAGTTCAACCAAAATTTTTTGACACATTTAATGGACTGTAAAACGTTAGTCAATTGTTTTAGAGAAAAATGTTTCAAATAAAAGTTGGAAAGGATTTAATTGGCTTCAACTTTTGTTTGAAACTTTTTTCTGTAAATTTATTTGATAAGATTTTACAAGGCATAATGTAATTTAAGGTTCGTGGTTATAAATTAATTTTGATTGGACTGTACCTATTATATATGACATTAATATAAACATTGAATATACATAGTATTACATACAGTATTGGCCGGTAATATAAACAATTGATTAGCGTGACTAACTATATTTTATTTAGACTGTAAACTCAGGTTTAAAATTCCCTGTATTTCAAGAAAATTTTTGATTACATTTTTGTTCATAAATTATTTAAATAAATATTTCGTAACACATGCACAAGAAACACGTTCTTATTCCTTAATTTTAGAGAGAGAAACACTGCTTTTCTCCCCTAGGGAGAGAAACATTTGTTTCTCTCCCTAGAGACTACGATTATTAGCTGTTTGCGGCGTTTCCTAGATAACTAGTTACACAACCCATATTTGACATTTGTCCTGATAAGACAGTAACTTTTGTGCACTTGTTACGAAAAGTATAATATGCTTCAAGGGAGGGCGGGATTATCCCGCGTGTGAACTTCACACGCGGGAATAATCGCTTGTTTCCCTCCCTTGATGCATAACCTACTATATAACACTTTGAAATGACGAGAACGTCAGTCAAATTGTCAAAAATGTACATAATTTTGTATATTTGTTTTTTGTTTATATTTAGGGATTTATTTGTTGCTATTATTTATTTTCTAGTAAGTTAAAAATAAACAAATCAATGAAGTTAGTTATATTCTCCGCCGTGTATGTCGCTTATTTTACGCGCGAAATGCTGACCAATAAAAACGCTTCAATCTTAATGACGTCATTATATATTTAATCGTTTTTTTTTTCGCGTCATACTTCAATATAAAGTTACTGTAATCATTTATTATTTCTAAAATAATTTAATAACATTTAAAAGATAAAATAAAATAAGTAAACATTAATCGATTGTCTATACTTGCGGCCAATTTTAATAATTAGGTAAATAATGTTTTTCCAAATAAAATATTTTTAATTATTAAAGCATTATTTTCAGTCTGCTAAGCTTTTTAATTATGTTTATATTATTATTTTAAATTAAATTATTAATAAAGAAAATTTTAAGACAAATTGAGCACATCAAAATCAACTAATTACGAAACAAATTTATTAAAAAATAATTTAGATAGTTCGGATCGAATTAATTCAGTCATATTTTGTTCTAGATTTACAAAATAGACAGTCTACTGCCATTCTAGATTTTCTAGACGCTTTCTAGACATTGTAGCCTTTTCTAGAAACCTTCTATTCTGCATAGAATCTGCAGTTGCAGCTCTTTGTTATAAATTAGACATAGTTTTTTGGTTTTTAATCTAGTTATTTTAAAAATAAAATTGTATATTGGGTGTAACGCAAAAAGCGTACATTTAGGCGCTGAGGATTTTAAATTTGCCGCTATTTTGTAAATATAAGTTGTAGAGAATTAAATTCTGCATCTTGTTAAACAAATGTTGTTTTCATTTATTTATTTCGATTATAGGTACAAACAGTTATTTTCTCTCTCTCGCGTCTATTCAGTGACAGTTAATTTTGAGGTTATTGTTATGTTTACGTCGTTGTATTCAGAATTGACAAGTTTATTTTAAATATTAATTTAATATATTATTAACTAACTAATCTGTGACTTAGATAATACCGCCTGGTTGGAAACTTTGACTCAGTTTACACAAATCAGTGAAGGGAAAGTCAAACTGAATGCTGGAAATCACTGACTAACATCATCTTACACTTTATTTATTTGTCTTTCTCAAACTTATTTCAACTTCATTTATATATTTTTCTAAATGATAAAGTGACTACAATTATATGTGAGCCCCACTGTTTGAGATTCACTGTTTCTTAAGTCTGACGTCACAAAATTTGTCAAAAATCATTTAAGACTTTCTAGAACTGTACATTGATTAAAAATTTAAAAAAATAATCCTAAAATGTTATTTCAACAGTACGGCACGCATGTAAACTAGAGTGAAACCCCTGACGATATATCCATTCACCCATCCATAATTTCATCCCTAATACATCAACTTGCACCTCAATCCTAAAATATTATTTCAACAGTGCGGCATGCATGTAAACCACTTCAAACTAGAGTGAAACCCCTGACGATAAATCCATTCACCCATCCATAATTTCATCCCTAATACATCAACTTGCACCTCAATCCTAAAATGTTATTTCAACAGTGCGGCATGCATGTAAATCACTTCAAACTAGAGTGAAACCCCTGACGATATATCCATTCACCCATCCATAATTTCATCTCTAATACATCAACTTGCACCTCAATCCTAAAATGTTATTTCAACAGTGCGGCATGCATGTAAACCACTTGAAACTAGAGTGAAACCCCTGACGATATATCCATTCACCCATCCATAATTTCATCTCTAATACATCAACTTGCACCTCAATCCTAAAATGTTATTTCAACAGTGCGGCATGCATGTAAATCACTTCAAACTAGAGTGAAACCCCTGACGATATATCCATTCACCCATCCATAATTTCATCTCTAATACATCAACTTGCACCTCAATCCTAAAATGTTATTTCAACAGTGCGGCATGCATGTAAACCACTTGAAACTAGAGTGAAACCCCTGACGATATATCCATTCACCCATCCATAATTTCATCCCTAATACATCAACTTGCACCTCAATCCTAAAATGTTATTTCAACAGTACGGCACGCATGTAAACTAGAGTGAAACCCCTGACGATATATCCATTCACCCATCCATAATTTCATCCCTAATACATCAACTTGCACCTCAATCCTAAAATATTATTTCAACAGTGCGGCATGCATGTAAACCACTTCAAACTAGAGTGAAACCCCTGACGATATATCCATTCACCCATCCATAATTTCATCCCTAATACATCAACTTGCACCTCAATCCTAAAATGTTATTTCAACAGTGCGGCATGCATGTAAACCACTTCAAACTAGAGTGAAACCCCTGACGATATATCCATTCACCCATCCATAATTTCATCCCTAATACATCAACTTGCACCTCAATCCTAAAATGTTATTTCAACAGTGCGGCATGCATGTAAACCACTTCAAACTAGAGTGAAACCCCTGACGATATATCCATTCACCCATCCATAATTTCATCCCTAATACATCAACTTGCACCTCAATCCTAAAATGTTATTTCAACAGTACGGCACGCATGTAAACTAGAGTGAAACCCCTGACGATATATCCATTCACCCATCCATAATTTCATCCCTAATACATCAACTTGCACCTCAATCCTAAAATATTATTTCAACAGTGCGGCATGCATGTAAACCACTTGAAACTAGAGTGAAACCCCTGACGATATATCCATTCACCCATCCATAATTTCATCCCTAATACATCAACTTGCACCTCAATCCTAAAATATTATTTCAACAGTGCGGCATGCATGCAAACCGCTCCATACAAATCACAAACTAGAGTAAAACTTATTTCATCTTCATTTATATATATTTTTCTAAATGATAAAGTGACTACAATTATATGTGAGCCCCACTGTTTGAGATTCACTTTATTTTAAATAAGTAATTATGGCTTAATGAATGTCAATTAAGATTTTCTAGAACTGTATATTGTTTTCAATTTCGTAGAATTTTCATAAATAAAAATTGTAAAGATAGTTTAGTACTTCATTTATTATATAAAATAATTCTTAAAATGGTCTTAAAGTGCTCTGAGACGATGGCTAGAGGATCCTAGCTCCCAAATACTTATTAAAAGTGTACTAAAGCTAGCTGAGTGCTTTAAGACGATGGATTCGATACAGAATTTATTTCGTACAACTTTTATTCGAAACATTTTAAAGTGCATCTATAAAAATTGATCTCAAATCTCTAAATGGTCGATTTTTGTGGTACACCCTGTATATCACCCACTGGCATCTTCAAAATCTTACAGATCTGCAAGAGCAGATCATTCCCCTCATCCACAATACTGTAATCGGCGGTTTTTTATCAAAAAAACAAAAAAAAAATACATAAAAATATTATAAACAAATATTTATTACATAAATAATAAATTATAACATTTTAACTATTTAAAGCTGCTTTTAAATAATATATAACATAAATTTAGAACAACTAAACAAATTAAAAAATGGTAACATACATAATTTAAATATAAGCCTATTTTTTTTTTAAATAAAACAAAAAAAAATAACTAAAACATAACTTCACATCTATTACGCCACCTAGACGTTTCAAATTTCGCACTATTCTCTTCATTTGTTTACTAAGCTCGCTCACATTTTTTATTATACGTACTATATCAGCTGTTGTGGTTATGATTACTATGGTTATTATGGTTGGTAGCCCTTCTTTGACGTTTGGAAACCACTGCGGTTGGTGGTAATTGTTTCGGGCTGCAAAATACTTTTGTGGCTCCTTTTATCATCAACCAAAACCAGTAAAATTGGGGTAAAAGTAGGACTAAAATCCCTAGTTTACACCCTCGAGGTAGCGTCATTATAGCCTGGAAAATATATTGAATTTAAGTTGGTAATACTTGCATGTTTTTCAGTGTTACTAACTTTGGCATTTCATTATAAATAATATGTTGAAATATGCTTAAATACTAGTCGTTTTATATGTTATTAAAGTTTCTAGCTTCAAATGTATAAAACGGCCTTATTAAGTAGCGTCTCTAACAGGATACGTTGTAACTAACAAACAAACTAAATAATATTAAATGTACAAATAAAATACGCATTTTAAAATATATAACATAATAAGTGAGGAAAGTGATGCTTTACTTGACGAAGCGGTTGTTTGAAGTACGAGGCCGTCAGGCCGAGTATTTTAATTCGCTGAGTCAAGTAAAACACTTTCGTGACGTATTATGTATACTATTTTTTCTGAAATCGTTCATATTTATATTTTATCAATATAATTAATAATAAATATTTAAAAATGTTTAATTTTTTGGTAAGAATCATACTGGCAGCAAACTACATATCCAAGGTGATAACAAAAGTTGTTGAAAACAATATCTTATGTGAAAAATCTATTGAATATATTTGTGTCAAAAGTAATATTGTTGACAGAGAAGATTTCTTTATAATGTTGGAAAATATAGATGAAAATGAGTATGAGGCGGTATTTTCAAGTACTCCTCCTGAAATCTTAAATCAAGCAACTGCGGCTGTTGAAAATTTATTACCGAGCAAGTCCAAAGACCGATATGATAAAGAGTATGAAATTTTCATGGATTGGAAAAAGCAAAATAATTTGTCAGCAAATGTGCTACTTGCTTATTTTATTTACTGAATCTCCAATAAATTTAGCTTCAAATTCGCCAGTGTCATACATAAATTTTAGTAATTTAAGCAATTGTATATTTAGTATTAATATTATTGATAAAAATAAATAAAAATCTTATTAAATTTTTTAGTTATTTAGTTTATTTATTTGAGTCAGGTAAACACTTACTTTCCATACTAAAATGCGTCAGGAAAGTAGGAATTTTCTTGACGATTTCAGAAAAAAATATTTTCAAGATTATTTTACTTTAATTTTCAAATATTTTAATATTGTTTTTCTACGATTGCTATGAAAAGTTAACAATTACGCTCTCATTTGTCATCGTAAAGTTGACGTTTTCTGTGGAACAATTGAAAAATATTTTTGTCGCGCGTCTCCAATGATGAGAAAGATGTTAAGTGCGCGTGTTTCCAATGGCAACGCGCAAATTAGTTATTTGTGTATTAAGAGAGTAAAGTGATTCTTTGTTACTCGAGTACAGTAAGGAACAAAGACACGCTCGTGATACGCACATAATTTTTTCTACGATTGTATCTTAAAATTATTCAAAAACGTATAGGTACTGAAAATAAATTCGTTCTGTCAACTGTCAATATAACAAATTTGTATCCCTGGTAACTATTGAAATAAGCGCGCATTTAATATCATTTTCGCGCTGCAAACGCGCGCATTTAACGTTTTTTTCGCGCGATGCCATTGGAGACGCGCAAAAAAGATATTTTTCGATTGTTCCACAGAAAACGTTAACTTGACGATGACAAATGTGAGCGTAATTGTCAACTTTTCATAGCAATCGTAGAAAAAAGTTATTAAATGCGCGCTTATTTCAATAGTTACCAGGGATACAAACAAAACAGAAACTTGTCATTGACAGTTCACAGAACGAATTTATTTTCAGTACGTATACGTTTTTAAATAATTTTAAGATACAATCGCCTTCGGCTCGCGCTGCAATTACCGTGCTCGAGTAACAATCATTTAATTGAAATAAAAACTACTAGATAGCATATTACTTGACATTCTAAATTTGTAAAAAAAAAAACTTAGGACAAATACTGGGTGTTTCAGGACTAGTGTAACAAACTTTAACAGCTTATTCCTGAGGAGATTTTGAGCAAAAAATGCCATATAAACATAGGTCCTATTCCTTCTAGTTACCAAAATACAAGAGGTTGAAGTTCTATAAATAACACGACATTTTCAAATTTTTGTAATCAAGATACTTTCGGAAAACAAGAATTTTATTGAAAAGTCATACCTTATTTGTCTTCATTAAAAATTGTTGTACTTTTGATTGTATTATTGTTTCATAATGGATGGTTATAGTACTGCTGAATATGCAGATATGATTTGTATTTATGGATTATGTAATGGTAATGCCCGTTATGCGTCCAGAGAATACCAAGAAGATATCCAAATAGAAGCCAACTTTCCCATCCCCTATTTGCGCGCATTATTGTTTTCCGAAAGTATCTTGATTAAAAAAATTTGAAAATGTCGTGTTATTTATAGAACTTCAACCTCTTGTATTTTGGTAACTAGAAGGAATAGGACCTATGTTCGTATGACATTTTTGGCTCGAAATTACCTCAGGAATAAGCTGTTAAAGTTTGTTACACTAGTCCTGAAACACCCTGTATATACATAACAAAACTAACCTCAAAATACGGAAGACCCACAACTTGAGAATAGAGGTAACATACATAGGGAAACATGATCACCCTACAAAAGAAAAATGTCCCTAACATCAGTAGACCATTGAGGACGTACATCTTTGAGGACTTCAACCCCAGACGCGATAAAACTCCTCGTAATGAGACAAAAGGTGTTGAAAGTTCCATCATATATACATATCCGAAGACACAATCACCCAAGCCACCCCGTAGATACTAAAAACAAAGAAAACAATTGTTATTTGTTGAAGAAATCTTAAATAAATAAATAAATATATCATCACGCCTTTTACTCATTACTGGGTGTGGCACTCTGCCGTAAGTAGTTCTTGGTAAGTGATATATTTATACAGTCAAATCACGGCCCACTGGGGGAGCCACAGGGGTAGATTTAATTTGTTGAAAATTGTTTGTCGGCTGTGGGGATCGAACCAGGATTCTCAAGATCCACAGACCGACTCGATATCACTAAGCCATCTAACTCATAATAGTATATTATACAACGACGCTATAATGGATGCTCTTATTCCCGAGGATGAAGTTTGCAAGGGTTGTAATCATCCGAGGTAATAATAGCCATTATAGCGAGTTGTATACTATACTTTATATACGACTAACATATACGACTAATTTAATAAAAATTACTCAATTTTTATATTATTTATTATCTATTAATTTTACATCTATTTACCTAATAAATTTACATCTAATTGAAAAAAGTAAATGGAGTAAAAAGACCATAATGAAGATGATTTGTATTTTTCACTTAATTCAGTAAAATATGCCAACAATACATTTTCTGAATACGAATTTGTCGTCATTTTAATACGCCAGTCCATAAAACTTTGGTATGCTTTGCCATAGAAATGTTTAGACTTTTGCGGTAATAAACCATATGTAGTAGCATCAGCGATTTTCGTTATTTCTGGTGGTGTAGAAGATATACTGTCTTCTGTAATACTGTCCATTTTTTCAATTACAGTTAAACACAATAATTTAACACAATTTGCAAGACCGTTTTTGACAACTTCTCAACGATGATTTCGTTTTGTTTGTTTCCGATTCGTTAACAACAGTGAACTTAGCAACGAGCATGTTTAATTTAAATATGAGTCGCTATGGCAACACTGTTATGCATTTTGATTGGTTCACGAGCGGGAATAATGACCATTATTCCTGACTCATTATTCCCAGCGGGATTAATATATAGCATTATATAGCAAAAAACGCATATATAATGATAATATTATTAGTTAGTCGTATATAAAATTTTTTAAGTACTATAATATTTGGTATTGTTACATAATTTGCTATGGAATGTATTTAAACTTCGTTTATATATTAAATGATAAAATAAGGAATTTATGTGACTACAAAACTACAATTATATGCGAGTCATATTGTATGAAATCCATATTTGTTTTATAAATTTAAAAAATAGTTTAGGATTTAATTCTACTTAATGTTTTTACTTGAAATTATTCTTAAAACGGTTTTAAACCCTTTAGAATCATTTTAAAATATTTTAATATGTTTTAAAAGCTAGATGAGTGATTTAAGACGATGGCTAGAGGATCCCAGATACCAGTTATTTTTTAAAATTGTTTTAAACTATTTACAAATATTTTAAATTGTCCTCCTCCACTAATATCTTTGGGGACCGTGATTTGACGCCTGGTAACCGCACTTCACGCGAAAAAAATATATCACTTACCGAGATCTGCTTAGGTAGAGTGCCACACCTAATAATGGGTAAAAGGCGTGATGATATATTTATATTTATTTTATTTAAATTGTCCTGAAAGCTAGCTGAGTGCTGTAAGATGATGGCTAGAGGATCCCAGTTGTCAAATACTACTTAAAATTGTCTTAAACCCTCTAAAATAGTTTTAAAATATTTTAATTTGCCCTGAAAGCTAGCTGAGTGCTCAAATATTTAAAATTGTCTTAAACCCTTTACAATAATTTTAAAATGTTTTAATTTGTTCTAAAAGCTAGCTGAGTGCTCTAAGACTATGACTAGAGAATCCCAGATCGTAAATACGTCTTTAAAATGTTTTAAACCCTTTACAATAATTTTAAAATGTTTTAATTTGTCCTGAAAGCTAGCTGAGTGCTCTAAGACGATGGCTAGAGGATACCAGTTGTCAAATACTTCTTAAAATTGTCTTAAACCCTTTAAAAACATTTAAAAATGTTTTAATTTGTCCTGAAAGCTAGCTGAGTGCTCTAAGACGATGGCTAGACGATCCCAGCTCCTAAATACGTCTTTAAAATGTTTTAAACCCCCTAGAATAATTTTAAAATGTTTTAATTTGTCCTGAAAGCTAGCTGAGTACTCTAAGACGATGGCTAGAGGATCCCAGATCCTAAATACGTCTTTAAAATGTTTTAAACCCTTTAAACTCATTTTATAATGTTTTAAGTTATCTGAAAGCTAGCTGAGTGCTCTAAGACGATGGCAAGACGATCCCAGTTCCTAAATACTTCTTTAAAATGTTTTAATTTGTCCTAAAAGCTAGCTGAGTACTCTAAGACGATGGCTAGAGGATCCCAGATCCTAAATACGTCTTTAAAATGTTTTAAACCCTTTCAAATCATTTTATAATGTTTTAATTTGTCCTAAAAGCTAGCTGAGTGCTCTAAAACGATGGCTAGAGGATCCCAGCTCCCAAATACTTCTAAAAAGTGTTTTAAACCCTATTAAAATATTTAAAAATGTCCCAGCTGCCAAATACTTTTTAAAATTATCTCAAACTCATTACTAACATTTTAAACCGTTTATAATTTAACCTAAAATTGTCTTAGATACTTGAGAATAATTTTGGAATGTTTTAATTTGTTCTGAAAGCTAGCTGAGTGCTCTAAAACGATGGCTAGAGGATCCCAGCTGTCAAATACTACTTTAAAATGTTTAAAACCCTGTTTTTAAGCTAGCTGAGTACCCTAAACACCTCAATTTCAATGCCACTCACATGCACCCTCAATAACCAACCTAAAACCCCCTTTTCACCCCAACACTCACCACAATAACCAAAAATCCAAAGCTCCCAATAAACATATGATGAGCCACAATGACCGGCTGCGTCTTCAAGTACTCCCCGAACTTCCTCAGACTAGCTCCCGCGTTCTTAGCCTTCTGGACGCCGTTCTGTGTGGCGGCATGCACGCGGTACATGGACCAGACATCGTAGAAGAAGTAGGCGGCGCCGAACCAAGCGTACGCCTCGGACACGAAGTGCGACGTGTGGAGGAGAGATCGAGTACAGGAGTACGTGCAGACTATGACTCCGGTTAAGCAGCTGAGGAAGGCTTGCACTGATGAGACTATTCTGGAAAGAGAAAATTATGTTAGGTTGATTTTAGATGGTTGTTGTTGAAGAGGTTGCAGGGAAAATGAGGTTTTGAATTGTTTGGGAGAGTTTTGCAAAGATGACAGAGCACTCAGCTAGCTTTTAGTACATCTTAAAATATTTTAAAATTATTGTAAAGAGTTTAGAACAATTTTTAAAAGTATTTGACAGTTGAGGGCGTCTAGCCATCGTCTTAGAGCACTCAGTTAGCTTTCAGGACAAATTAAAACATTTTAAAATGATTTTCAGAGGTTTAAGACAATTTTAAGAAGTATTTGATAGCTGGAATCCTCTAGCCATCGTCTTAGAAGAGCACTCAGCTAGCTTTTAGGACAATTTAAAACATTTAAAAATTATTTTAAAAAGTTTCAAACATTTTAAAGAAGTATTTAGGAACTAGGATCCTGTAGCCATCGTCTCAAAGCACTCAGCTAGCTCTTTAAGAAATTTTTTTATGATATTTTAAAATAATTCTAAAGGGCTTAAGACAATTTTGCAAAGTATTTAGGAGCTGGGATCCTCTAGCCATCGTCTTAGAGCACTCAACTAGCTTTCAGGACAAATTAAAACATTTTAAATTGATGCTAAATTTGTTTAAAACAATTTTAAGAAGTATTTGGCAGCTGGGATTCTCTTGCTATCGTCTTAAAGCACTCAACTGGCGTTTAAGATCAATTAAAACATTTTAAAATGATTTGAAACGGTTTAAGACAATTTAAAGAAGTATTTAGGAGCTGGGATCCTCTAGCCATTCTCTTCAAGCACTCAGCTAGTTTTCAGGACAAATTAAAACCTATTAAAATGATTTGACAGGGTTTAAAACATTTTAAAGAAGCATTTAGGAGCTGGGATCCTCTAGCATCGTCTTAGAGCACTCCTCCAATTTACAAGACAAATTAAAACAATTTTAAAGGGTTTAAAACAGGCTTCAGAATTATTTTATACAATAAAGTATAATAAAGTCATGAACTATCTTTTAATTATTTTTGTTATGAAACATCATCCAATTTTAAAACAATATACAGTTTTGTTAACTCTTAATTATTTTGCATTAAACTGAAATAATTATTTTAAAAAAAATGATGATATACACGACTTTTAGGACAATAACAAGTTTGAAAATAATTTAGGACACATTTCAGAGCCTTGAAATATAATCTAATATTTTTTTAATTTGTTTCAGAATTCATTCCCACTCACAACATTTCCCAAACACAACCAAAACTCACAATTATGGTAAGATTATCAATTATTAAAAATGTTATTTCAACAGTGCGGCATGCATGTAAACCACTTGAAACTAGAGTGAAACCCCTGACGATATATCCATCCATAATTTCATCCTTAATACATCAACTTGCACCTCAAGCCTAAAATATTATTTCAACAGTGCGGCACACACACAAACCGCTCCATACAAATCACTTACTTGTTTGAAATATCCAATATATCGGACACTGTGAGATGATATTTCTTTTTAAACTTGATTCCTGAATGGGTCTTTAACGCCACGTGATTTACAAAATTGAATAACGATGTAAAAAACACCAACCCTAGGCCAAATAGATACAACCCTCTCCTTATAGATATTCTCTCTTCTGATGCGAGGGGTGTTAAACAACACACCCCTAAAATAGAGGAAGCCAAAACCAACAAGACCAGAAATGGAAACATGTGATTTCTTCGACACTGTAACAAAAATCAAATAATTGTTTGAGAATCACTGGTTGAATACAGGCTGATAAATTTGCCTGTTATTCCTGATTATTATTAATGGGGTAGGTGGCTCAGTGGTGGATCTTGAGAACCCTGGTTCGATTCCCACAGCCGACAAACAATTAAATCTACCCCTGTGGCTCTCAGTCCACTAACATCTTTGGGGGCTGTGATTTGACGCATAAATATATCACTTACCGAGATCTGCTTACAGCAGAGTACCACACCCAGTAATGGGTAAAAAGGCGTGATGATATATTTATTTATTTATTATTTTATACAAATTACTTTTTTTCTAAAGTACTTCGTTGACCCAAAAAAAAAGTCAAAGTTGTAGAGAATTAAATTCTGTATTTAAAACAATAAATAAATGTTGTTTTTAATAACTTATAATCGAAAAAATATTGTTAAAAGATACTAAAAACTAATGGTAATTAGTATGCCATGAGTTTTGGAATAAACTATGAACAAATGACTAGCGTTTTTACTGACAAAATGAATATTTAATTTTTTTTACACATGAATAATTCAAAGTTATGTTACAAATATGAAAGTTATTTAAAATCGATAAATCATCAGTTTTTCATCCGTATCTGTATCTAGTAACCTATGTATCGTAAAAACTAAAATTAAATTGTCTTATTTAATGAGATCTCAACGGTGAAATTTTAAATTTGAACATACTATACATTAAGTTTTGATATTTAATTGAATTATCACGGCTATCAATTATTTTAGAAAAAAAATGTTCAAATAAAAGTTAGAGATAAATACATTTTCTATAAGTCTTATTTGAAGCATTTTCCTGTAAAACAATATAGCACCGATTTCAAATGAAAATAAATTTAGTCAAATCAGTTTTTCTATTGTAAAATACTCAAAAATTATTTTACAGCAAAATACTTTAAATAAAAGTTGGAGATAAATAAATTTTCTACAGTTTTTATTTGAAGCATTTTTTCGTAAAATAATTGAGCAACGATTTAAAGCGAAAAATCAATTTAGTCACATGGTAGTTAATCAGTTTTTCTCTTGTGCAACGCTCATAAATAATTTTACAGCAAAATGCTTTAAATAAAAGTTGGAGATAAACAAATTTTCTACAGTTTTTATTTAAAGCATTTTCTTGTAAAATAATTGAGCAACGATTTGAAACGAAAAATAAATTTAGTCACATGGTAGTCAATTAGTTTTTCTCTTGTAAAACGCTCATAAATTATTTTACAGCAAAATACTTTAATTAAAAGTTGAAGATAAATAAATTTTCTACAGTTTTTATTTGAAGTATTTTCTTGTAAAATAATTGAGCAACGATTTAAAGCGAAAAATAAATTTAGTCACATGGTAGTTAATCAGTTTTTCTCTTGTTAAACGCTCATAAATTATTTTACAACAAAATACTTTAATTAAAAGTTGAAGATAAATAAATTTACTACAACTTTTATTTGAAGCATTTTGTCGTAAAATAATTGAGCAACGATTTAAAGCGAAAAATAAATTTAGTCACATGGTAGTTAATCAGTTTTTCTCTTGTTAAACGCTTATAAATTATTTTGCAACAAAATACTTTAAATAAAAGTTGAAGATAAATAAATTTTCTACAGTTTTTATTTAAAGCATTTTCTTCTAAAACAATATGGAAACAAAATATCTTATATCTTAGTAACAATCACGTTTTTTCCAACGAAAAAATATTTATGACTTTTTTGACCTTGCATTTATCTTTATTTACTTTTAAGTACAAATAAGAATATTTACACTGATAAATACTTAAAATATAGTTCTATATATCAAATTACATAATTACTGTAAATATAGTTCTCAATTGTTTAGCGATAAATCATAATAATTATGATACAGCTGTACTTCTATGATTCAATTGTTTAAATATAAACAAATGCTTCATTTAGTAACTAATATAACCCTAAAATCACTGGTAAATTTCTAGAAACCTACATGAAAAGTTACCAAATAATTTCTAGTGTCTATTTAAATTTGATTAAATTGAATATTAACAAAGTGAATTATTTAAGTTATTCTATTAAATAATTGAAGTAGTTACCTCTTTTTTACCGGTAATATTGTAGAATGCCATGATTTTATTCCTGGCCGTCTTTTGAAAATATGATTAATTTTCAATTTTATTTTTGTTTTCAACTATCATAATGATTATTTCACATTTTGATATCAATTCCGATTTATTTAACAATATTTCGAGTATTCTTCATCTAGGTTGCCTTGAACAGCAGTGACAGTTGAAACGTGATGACTTAAAATAACGATTATTTTCAGTGTAGAATTTACGTCGCTTTCAAACTCCAAGGTCACAACTTTGTAGATCTAAAGTTAAAAGATCTAATTTTACAAAAAATTAAAAATGTTATATTTTGTTGTCTATTCATGATAAAATATCAGTCAGATTTTTATTATATTTATTAATTTGTTTATTTTGATAATAGATCAATTTTAATTTTTGAAGTACGTAATAAAATTGTTTATAATAATAATTTGATAATATATAATTTTAGAAAAAATAAATAAATATATCATCACGCCTTTTACCTATTACTGGGTGTGGCACTATTTGTTTGCGTGAAGTGCGGTTACCAGGCGTCAAATCACGACCCCTAAAGATATTAGTAGAGGGGGAGTCACATGAGTAGAAAAAATGGCATATTATGATTGTTTATCACTTTTATTTAAATATTTTAATTGCTATACATATACTTACCTCCATTTTGTACTTAATACAGCTGAACTAAGCTAGGAATTCTGTCCCTTAAAATATTTGATGTACGCCATTGGATCAGGAGTAAACATTGTTTATAATTTTTCTTTTAACCCATATTTTTTATGGAAAAACTACGCTACTGGATACATACTACAATTATCTACTACTTTTATTATAAGTATTTATTTAAATATTCTTTTGTTTAAAAGTTATTTATAAACTAAAATTTGAAGTGAGTATTAATATTTGCTCGGCCATTTTGAAACAAATGAATGTTTATAGGGTCATTGTTGCGCTTTTATTTTTGTTTTATTTTGTCTTTACTGCTGTTTATCATTGTTGTAATTCGTTTCATTTTCTTTCGTTATTTTAAGGACATTCGACTCGAAACTTGAAACGCGTTTTTCTCGAAATCATATTTTCAAAATCGGGCGAAAAGAAATCTGAAATACTAATTGATGGATCGTGCTGAATCTTTTTATTTCTTATTCTAGATATAAAATACTCAAGAACTACGGGGGCTTTTTTTTAAAGTGCTTCAATCGTTTTTTATGGTCGTTTTTATACAGAAATTTAGTCCCGAATAAAAAAAAAAAATTCAATAAAGTTTAAAGAGCACTAAATAAAGATCCAAAAACAGTTCTTATGTAGCGCGTTTAGATTTCGTTCAAAACAATCTTGAAAAGACCCTTTTTTTCCTTGTCTAGAGTGGCCTTACCCCTTAAGTCAGGGCTTAGCACCAACTACTGTCTTGAGTCAGGAACTGTATCTATAGCTCTCATTTTAGTTGACCTGTAAATCCGCATTCTTTACAAAAATCCTTAATCATTTTCAGTCAATTATTTTCCCTTAAACAATTCCTATCACATTTATAATTTATTCTTCAATCTTTAAATAAATCCCGAATCATGTCCAATTAATTATCTTCCCTTAAAAAATTCCTAACACATTTATAACTTATTCTACAACCTTTAAAAAATTCCTGAATCATGTCCAATTAATTATCTTGTTTTAAAAAATACCTAACACATTTATAACTTATTCTTCAACCCTTAAAAAATTCATGAATCATGTCCAATTAATTATCTTCCCTTAAAAATTTTTAACACATTTATAACTTATTCTACAACCTTTAAAAAATTCCTGAATCATGTCCAATTAATTATCTTGGTTTAAAAAAATCCTAACACATTTATAACTTACTTTTCAACCCTTAAATAAATCCTGACTTATTTACAGTTTATTATCTTCCCTTAAAAAAATCCAAACACATTTATAACTTATTCTACAACCTTTAAAAATTCCTGAATCATGTCCAATTAATTATCTTCCCTTAAACAATTCCTAACACATTTATAACTTATTCTTCAACCCTTAAAAAATTCATGAATCATGTCCAATTAATTATCTTCCCTTAAAAAATGCCTAACACATTCATAACCTATTCTTCAACCCTTAAATAAATTCATGAATCATGTCCAATTAATTATCTTGTTTTACAAAATTCCTAACACATTTATAACTTATTCTACAACCCTTAAAAAAATCCTGAATCATGCCTAATTAATTATCTTCTCTTAAAAAACCCCTAACACATTTATAACTTATTTATCATCCCTTAAAAAGTGCAAATTTGTTTAAACATATTTATTTAAAAATTATTTACACAAAATAATAATAAAAAAAATACAATTACAAAAAAAATTAATAACTTGATTCTTCTATAATTCGATCAATCCAATCCCTATATTCAGCGACTTTAACATAAACTCCAGGTTTGTTGACGTGGCCACATCGCTGGCCCCAGGAAGTGATGCCATACAGGGTGAACAACCCTAAAAAAATAACAAAAAATATGTAATAAAATTATTCGTCCTAAATCAATATTAAATGAATAAATAAATATATCATCACGCATTTTACCCATTACTTGAAAATTTATGGGGTAGGTGGCTCAGTGGTAGATCTTGAGAACCCTGGTTCGATTCCCACAGCCGACAAACAATTTTCACCAAATTAAATCTACCCCTGTGGCTCCCCCTCCACTAATATCTTTGGGGGCCGTGATTTGACGGCATAAATATATCACTTACCGAGATCTGCTTAGGCAGAGTACCACACCCAGTATTGGGTAAAAGGCGTGATGATATATTTATTTATATTTATAAAATTGTAAATTTTAATTAATAAAATTCGCTTCATCAACATTCATAATTCCTTTCATAGTAGGCGCAGTGGCCGAGCGTGTTAAGGCACATCTCTTAACATACTGTGACGTCACCCGAACCAAGGTTCGTCAGTTCGAATCCGCCTGTCGACAATGTGTGATTTGTCGTAAAATATAAAATACAGCTACATGTATTTATCACACTCGGGCGCTATAAGCTAGTCACTTATACGCCTTAAATAATGTAGCATTTGACTACGAAAACCGGCAGTACGGCAGTGTAAAAACTGCGGCTCGGTGTGCCCGGCCCCTATGTTCCGAAACGGAATGATGGGGCATCATTATTATTATTCATATATTATTTATGAATCCTGGAATGTCCTGGATAACTTACCTTTGTCCAGACAAGCTAAAGGTCCTCCAGAATCACCATCACAGCTATCGACGCCTTCATCAAGGCTTCCTGCACAAAACATGCCAGGTGTAATAGCTTCTCCGTAGACCTGGGGCATTTTACAAGTTTCTTCTGATTGTAGTTTCACCCAACCAGCTCGGAGCTGACGTGATGATGCTGTAAACAATACAAACCCCTGAAGATATATCCATTCACCCATCCATAATTTCGTCCCGAATACATCAACTTGCACCTCAATCCTAAAATGTTATTTCAACAGTACGGCATGCATGTAAACTAGAGTGAAACCCCTGACGATATATCCATTCACCCATCCATAATTTCATCCCTAATACATCAACTTGCACCTCAATCCTAAAATGTTATTTCAACAGTACGGCATGCATGTAAACTAGAGTGAAACCCCTGACGATATATCCATTCACCCATCCATAATTTCATTCCTAATACATCAACTTGCACCTCAATCCTAAAATGTTATTTCAACAGTGCGGCATGCATGTAAACCACTTGAAACTAGAGTGAAACCCCTGACGATATATCCATTCACCCATCCATAATTTCATTCCTAATACATCAACTTGCACCTCAATCCTAAAATGTTATTTAAACAGTACGGCACACATGTAAACTAAAGTGAAACCCCTGACGATATATCCATTCACCCATCCATAATTTCATTCCTAATACATCAACTTGCACCTCAATCCTAAAATGTTATTTCAACAGTGCGGCATGCATGTAAACCACTTGAAACTAGAGTGAAACCCCTGACGATATATCCATTCACCCATCCATAATTTCATCTCTAATACATCAACTTGCACCTCAATCCTAAAATGTTATTTCAACAGTGCGGCATGCATGTAAAACACTTCAAACTAGAGTGAAACCCCTGACGATATATCCATTCATCCATCCATAATTTCATCCCTAATACATCAACTTGCACCTCCATCTTAAAATGTTATTTCAACAGTGCGGCATGCATGCAAACCGCTCCATACAAATCTCATATTCATTCACCCATCCATAATTTCATCCCTAATACATCAACTTGCAGCTCAATCCTAAAATATTATTTCAACAGTGCGGCATGCATGCAAACCGCTCCATACAAATCTCATATTCATTCACCCATCCATAATTTCATTCCTAATACATCAACTTGCACCTCAATCCTAAAATATTATTTCAACACTGCGGCACGCATGTAAACCGCTCTATACTTACTACTTTTTCCTGTTTCTGTTGATCCGAACCCACTAATAGTACAATTCAGCCCTGTTCTATACTTGGCGTCTTTATTTGGCAGACAGATGGGTTGAACTTGCTTACTTAATTTCAAGCCTTGCCCTTTTAACTTGATAAGGGCTATATCGTTGTTCATATGTCCACCTTGGCGAAATCTCTCATGAACGAAGAAATCTTCAATAAATGACTCGACTTCAGTCCCTTCTTCGTCGTTGACATCATAGTCACCTGCCCTTACGATATAAGAACCTAAAATAGTATGTTATGCATCAAGGAAAGGAAACAAGCGATTATTCCCGCGTGTGAAGTTGACAAACCGAGACGTAAGCGAGGGCCGAAGTCGAGGTTTGCCAACTTCACACAAGGGATAATCGCGCCCTCCCGTGAAGCATATTATACTTTTCGCGCCACCGTCCGGCATTAGCAGTATTATATAACTGAAAATCGTCCGGAAACCATGTGTTTACCGGCCGAGGCCGGCAAAAATTAGTGACTTTTTATGGTTATATGTTGGCATCACTAGTATAGCGAACTCCTGAACGTACGAAATGTCAAAATATTGCATTGGCGTTAAAATGTTATGATAAAATATCAGGGTTCGAAGATATATATCGATCGATATATATCATGATATTTATTTTGATATATATCGTCATATTTTTGCAATGATATATATCCATTATATAAAAATATCAAATAGTTTTTGTGATATAGCCTCCGGAAAAGTGAAATTTATCGAATTTTTCAGTTTTTCTACTTTTCCGAGGCTATATCTCGAAAACTAAATGTGATATGAAAACGCGCTCAACGGCATTAATTTTCTCGTGCTTCAGTTAACTTATAAACATAGTTTCAGCGATTTTTATTTTTTTTTCATTTTTCCGCCAAAAAAATCGCAAAAAGCGTTTTTTTAACATTTTCTGGAAAACCAGAAGTCATATGCATTTGAAGATTGCACCACTGGATTCAGTGGGTCAAAATACATATGTATGTAATTTTTCGTTTTAATAATCCTACGATTAAGGATTTTTGGGAAAATTGAATTAAAATCTGAAAAAACCAAAGGGGTACCCCTTAGGAAATAATTAAAAATATTAAATTGCATAAAATTCTATGAAAATTTGCTTATAAGTCAATTCGGACACGGGGAATTCAACGCCGTTGAGCGCATTTCCATATCTTGTTTAGTTTTTGAGATATAGCCTCCTGAAAAGTGAAATTTTTCAGTTTTTCTACTTTTCCGAGGCTATATCTCGAAAACTAAATGTGATATGAAAACGCGCTCAACGGCATTAATTTTCTCGTGCTTCAGTTAACTTATAAACATAGTTTCAGCGATTTTTATTTTTTTTCATTTTTCCGCCAAAATAATCGCAAAAAGCGTTTTTTTAACATTTTCTGGAAAACCAGAAGTCATATGCATTTGAAGATTGCACCACTGGATTCAGTGGGTCAAAATACATATGTATGTAAATTTTCGTTTTAATAATCCTACGATTAAGGATTTTTGGGAAAATTGAATTAAAATCTGAAAAAACCAAAGGGGTACCCCTTAGGAAATAATTAAAAATATTAAATTGCATAAAATTCTATGAAAATTTGCTTATAAGTCAATTCGGACACGGGGAATTCAACGCCGTTGAGCGCATTTCCATATCTTGTTTAGTTTTTGAGATATAGCCTCCTGAAAAGTGAAATTTTTCGAATTTTTCAGTTTTTCTACTTTTCCGAGGCTATATCTCGAAAACTAAATGTGATATGAAAACGCGCTCAACGGCATTAATTTTCTCGTGCTTCAGTTAACTTATAAACATAGTTTCAGCGATTTTTATTTTTTTAAATTTTTCCGCCAAAAAAATCGCAAAAAGCGTTTTTTTAACATTTTCTGGAAAACCTGAAGTCATATGCATTTGAAGATTGCACCACTGGATTCAGTGGGTCAAAATACATATGTATGTAAATTTTCGTTTTAATAATCCTACGATTAAGGATTTTTGGGAAAATTGAATTAAAATCTGAAAAAACCAAAGGGGTACCCCTTAGGAAATAATTAAAAATATTAAATTGCATAAAATTCTATGAAAATTTGCTTATAAGTCAATTCGGACACGGGGAATTCAACGCCGTTGAGCGCATTTCCATATCTTGTTTAGTTTTTGAGATATAGCCTCCTGAAAAGTGAAAGTTTTCGAATTTTTCAGTTTTTCTACTTTTCCGAGGCTATATCTCGAAAACTAAATGTGATATGAAAACGCGCTCAACGGCATTAATTTTCTCGTGCTTCAGTTAACTTATAAACATAGTTTCAGCGATTTTTATTTTTTTAAATTTTTCCGCCAAAAAAATCGCAAAAAGCGTTTTTTTAACATTTTCTGGAAAACCTGAAGTCATATGCATTTGAAGATTGCACCACTGGATTCAGTGGGTGAAAATACATATGTATGTAAATTTTCGTTTTAATAATCCTACGATTAAGGATTTTTGGGAAAATTGAATTAAAATCTGAAAAAACCAAAGGGGTACCCCTTAGGAAATAATTAAAAATATTAAATTGCATAAAATTCTATGAAAATTTGCTTATAAGTCAATTCGGACACGGGGAATTCAACGCCGTTGAGCGCATTTCCATATCTTGTTTAGTTTTTGAGATATAGCCTCCGGAAAAGTGAAATTTTTAAGTTTTTCTAAATGTGTGCAAAAACTAAAATTAAAAAATAAATATCCAAAAAGTGATATTTATCTAATATATATCCTATATATCAGATATTTTGATATTTATTATAAATATCATGATATTTACGAACCCTGTAAAATATTCATAGTTGAGTATTTTCAATACAAGAAAACAGAATATTTATACATATATTTTAAACAAAATTGTAAGTAATTATAATTGAATTAGCAATGTAAAATGCAAATAAAATATGTTGATTTTTTAGGTTATAATACTGGAATGACAAGTCGTGAAATAGACAAAGAAATGAATTATGTTTTATGTTTATTAAATAAAGTGTACAGTGTAATTAAACTTATTGAAGATGTAAATTGATGAACAATAAATAATTAATTAAAATTAAAAGTGCAGTTCAAATATTGTGATGTTACCAACATAAAAAAAAATCCCTGACATTTAGAATGTGAATAATAAATTAAACGTTTTTATTAAATTTACGAAAACGTTGGCGCGAAAAATCTTGTGTATTAACGTCCAGAAACTGCTATTTTGCAAGTGCTTGTATTTAAAGGCCTCGCCTGCGGCTCGTCCTTTCAAAATATACTCGCACTCGTAAAATAGCAGTTTTTGGACTAGTGATACAAATAACTATTTCGTAACAAGTGCACAAAAATTACCGTCTTATCGGGACAAATGTCAAATATGGGTTGCGTAACTACTTACCTAGAAAACACCGCAAACAGCTAATAATCGTAGTCTCTAGGGAGAGAAACATAATGTTTCTCTCCCTAAGAGAGAAAAGCAGTGTTTCTATCTCTAAAATTAGGGAATAAGAACGTGTTTCTTGTGCATGTGTTACGAAAAAATAATTATTTATGTTTGGCTGCGGCAAAGAAGACGACTGTATTCTGAGCGCAAAAAATCATTTCAAATTATCAGGGTGTATATATTTTTGTTCAGCATATATTCTAGACTGTATATTTTTTCTCGTCGCCATTTTGGATCAAAATGGCGACTATCTATCTCTAAAATTGTTTAACCGATTAGAATACAATTTACAGTATGTGTACAAATTAAGTGGATAGGCTGTATAGTTTTACTCAACTATATTTAAATTCAAAATGGCGGACAATAAGCTGTTGATAAACTTAATAATAAAATATAAAACTAAACACTTGGTTAAGTCTCACAAAATTCAGCCTCCAAGTCACCTTATGAGGGCATTGTCAGAGGCTGGCCAGCACAGTTAGTAACCATAGACGCGTTTCGCTCTTATTAGAACTCATCAGTATGGTATAACTCACTTCTTCACCTAGAACAAAGTTCACATGAAGAAGCTGTGTGACGAAGAACTGTGCCAGCAGAGAATAAGATCTCTAACATACAGGTAAGATGACATGAGAAGTTCTGTGGAACAGGTAATGCCATCTACCGAAAAAAAGGAAAAGCTACGCAATAGCAATTTAAATAACAACAAAGGCTTAGACAAGTGTTTATTTTATAGTTTATTATTAAAGCTAGTTTCACCAAGTGAGCATTCAAAGACAATTAATTTTGTCTTTATTATTTTATTTAAATTGATAATCTAATTATTTACCTTTTGCAAAGCCAACTAAACAGTGAGCAGCAGTCAAAACGTACTTATTTGATATTACGACTGCTCCACACCAATGTGTAGATTTCAGTTTTCCTTTAACTCGTATTGTTGCCTATAAGAAAAATGTTATTTCAACAGTGCGGCATACATGTAAACCGCTCCATACAAGTCACAAATATTTTACCTCTTATTAAAATCAAATTAGAGTGAAACCCCTGACGATATATCCATTCACCCATCCATAATTTCATCCTTAATACATCAACTTGCACCTCAATCCTAAAATGTTATTTCAACAGTGCGGCATGCATGTAAACCACTTCAAACTAGAGTGAAACCCCTGACGATATATCCATTCACCCATCCATAATTTCATCCCTAATACATCAACTTGCACCTCAATCCTAAAATGTTATTTCAACAGTGCGGCATGCATGTAAACCACTTCAAACTAGAGTGAAACCCCTGACGATATATAGTATGTTCAAAGATATTCCGTTATGGCTTTAACTTACTAAGCCTGTGTTGAACGGCACACAGTAAGAGATTCTACCTGTTGGCGCTCAGGGCAGGATTGCAAAATATTTAAATTCGGAAATCTCTAATCTCTGTGCGGATTACGTATTTCAGATTTACTTGAAATAATAATTAATTCGCAAAATTAAACCGGTATTATTACATATTAGGGAAAATAAGATAACAAAGGCATACTTACTGAGTAGGTATATAAATGAGTTTTCAAAAATTTAAAATCAGTAGTAATACTAACTTTCGTACTGAGGTCAACAATATACGTATTTAATATGTGGCGACCATTTGAAGAAGACAATACTGATGTTTTACCAGTTGAAAATTGAGATAAAATTAAACGGACATTTTTGCCGCAAGAAGCGAAAGAACCTGTCCTTGCACCCCTATAAATCAAGCTTAAATCCCTAACAATAGACCCGCTGAGAGGGCCATAACGGAGTATCTTTGAACATACTATATCCATTCACCCATCCATAATTTCATCCCTAATACATCAACTTGCACCTCAATCCTAAAATGTTATTTCAACAGTGCGGCACGCATGTAAACTAGAGTGAAACCCCTGACGATATATCCATTCACCCATCCATAATTTCATCTTTAATACATCAACTTGCACCTCAATCCTAAAATGTTATTTCAACAGTGCGGCATGCATGTAAACCACTTGAAACTAGAGTGAAACCCCTGACGATATATCCATTCACCCATCCATAATTTCATCCTTAATACATCAACTTGCACCTCAATCCTAAAATGTTATTTCAACAGTGCGGCATGCATGTAAACCGCTCCATACAAATCACAAATAAATTCATACCTGCCACGGGTAATCTCCCTTTCTTGCTAATGAACCTTTAACAACTCGGAAATGAATTTCAGAATTTTCATTTTCTTCATCGGTAAATAAATCGTCGCCTCTAAAGCCGCATTTTCCTTTGAAAATTGCCTCGTCTATATTCGACTTTATAGGTGTTATAGTTGCTATATTACCATCTTTACTTTTCTTCTCAAATTCTGAAGAAAAAAATTGTCTTAATATACAGGGTGAGTCTGGGAAGACGCCCCCCCCCCCCCTTTAACTTTTTTATTATGAGTAATAGAAAAAAATGGTTCATATGAAAGTTTTATTATTTTAAATATACTATTTGATGGCAGATGTAGATATTTTTTATAAAGTCAGGTTTACAAGATACGACTATCAACTTTTATTTTTTAAATAGCAACCTATAATTATTTTACTAAAATAAAAACCGCCATTTTTTTCTCTTTTCAACGGTGTATTAGTTTTTATTAATGTATCTGAAAAAATTCGAGAAAAATAAGAAAATTGAGAAATACTAGAAATAATTTTTATACAAATATTATAGGTGGCTGTGAAAATAAACAAAATGTAACAGTGTTATACAACTTAACAAACTAAAGCAACAAATTCAGTAACAAAAACAACTTAAAACAAATTATTTTCACATAGCCACCTATAATATTTGTATAAAAATTATTTCTAGTATTTCTCAATTTTCTTATTTTTCTCGAATTTTTTCAGATACATTAATAAAAACTAATACACCGTTGAAAAAAGAAAAAATCTGATGTGGACACCACATGACTTCCTTGTACGCGTATTAAACTATAGATATTTTTTTAATTGCACATATTTGACATAAAATCTTTTATTTTTTATTTTTTGTTCTAATCCATAGCAAACTTAATTAAAAAAAAAACACAAAATATATACTATTTAAATTTAGATATCTCGCTTATGCAAAAGGCTAATTTAAAAATTCTTAATGTGCTAGACGCAGAATTTAATTCTCTAAAACTTTTATTTGAAGCATTTATTTCTAAAATTAAAATAATACCATTTTTTTCAAGGAAAACTGTTAGCAGCTTCATGTAATGTGCCACTTCCGGTTAGTGTATTTTAACCAAAATCTATTATATTATTTCCATTGATATAGTAGTCTTATATACCAAATTTGGAAAGTTTTAAATTATATTTGAATATAGTTTTTCATGAAAATCTATTATAGGCTTCAAGTAAAGTACCACTTCCGGAAGTTATATAATGACCAAAAAGGGAGGTGCACAACTAGATGTTATAACAGTCCTAAATATAAAATTTCAATTTTCTACGGCTTACCGTTTTTGAGTTATGCGAGATACATACGTACGTACGTACAGACGTCACGACGAAATTAGTCAAAATGGACTCAGGGAGGGCCAAAATGCGTATTTCCACTGAAATCTGAGAACCGAAAATTTTCGCGATAACAATACTTCCTTTACTTCGTACAAGGAAGTAAAAAATGGCGGTTTTTATTTTAGTAAAATAATTATAGGTTGTTAAAGGGGGGGGGGCGTCTTCCCAGACTCACCCTGTATATAGGGTGGTGACTCGCTCAGCCGGTCATAGGACTTTAACATGGGAAATCAGTTTTTTGCAATTTCCTGCTTCCCTAATTATTTTAAGCAAAAACGCGTCAAATAAAAGTTTTAGGGCATTAAATTCTGCATCTAAATCAATAAACAGAATTACTTTTATATGCTTTGTAACGACAGAAATTAAATATGAAAATGTCGAAAATTACGTTGAAAATATTGATAGCCATGGAATTGAACAAAAAAATAAATAAACTTACGAGAAGTGTCTAAATGACTACAAACAACTCCGGCGTCTTCAGAGTGTTCGCAGTTGTGCTCGCCCCAGTTCCAGTGGGCGCAGTCTTCAATAACACTTTCACTACCGAGGCAGTTCACTTGGTCAAGCCAAATTGGTCCAATTCCTGTTAAAAAATATTGTTTCAACAGTGCGGCATGCATGTAAACCGCTCCATATAAATCACAAACTAGAGTGAAGCCCCTGACGATATATCCATTCACCCATCCATAATTTCATCCTTAAAACATCAACTTGCACCTCAATCCTAAAATGTTATTTCAACAGTGCGGCACACATGTAAACCGCTCCATATAAATCACATTTGTATTTACAGGGAATGTATATTAGCTATGCAATGGATGCAAAGATTCCATCAAGATGACAGGGGATGGAACGATAATGGCTACAGTTTTGGGGTAGGAGGGGATGGCCACTCTAGACAAGGAAACAAAGTGTCATTTTCAAGATTTTTTTGAACGAAATCTAAACGTGCTGCTTAAGAACTGTTTTTGGTTCTGTATTTAGTGCTCTTTAAACTTTATTTAAAATATTTTTTAAAAAGAAAATATTCAAAATTGTCGTCAGAAATTTAAAAAAAATGGCGACTCCTCTCGGCGCGTAGGGCAAATCGGGCGAAAACATTCCGGGAACAGCAATAGACCTGGATCAAAAAGAGATATGTTTTCTTAATCTCTGATGTATACTCTATAAAACTACGGGCTGGATTTTGAAAGTTTTGATTTTTAACAAAATGGCGCACGTTTGAAAAAAAAGTTCATTATTCGGGACTAAATTTCTGTATAAAAACGACCATAAAAACGAATGAAGCACTAAAAAAAAAGCCCCCGTAGTTTTTGAGTATTTTATATCTAGAATAAGAAATAAAAAGATTCAGCACGATCCATCAATTAGTATTTCAGATTTCTTTTCGCCCGATTTTGAAAATATATTTCGAGAAAAACGCGTTTAAAGTTTATATATATATATAAATACTAGTACTAATAGATATATGCTTTTTTTCCTCTGAAATACTTCCGCGCGGCATTTAAATTAATTGTCCCTTATTCCTAAGGGTTTAAACTATAATATAAGCAAATAAAAAAAAATTTAGAGTGGCCTTACCCCTTAATACATCAACTTGCACCTCAATCCTAAAATATTATTTCAACAGTGCGGCACGCATGTAAACCGCTCCATACAAATCTCATATCCATTCACCCATCCATAATTTCATCCCTAATACATCAACTTGCACCTCAATCCTAAAATATTATTTCAACAGTGCGGCATGCATGTAAACCGCTCCATACAAATCACAAAATCTTACCAGGTCCGAATGCTCCTTCTTTTTTTGCTACAGCACTACCATGATACCCCAATGATTTACAAACTATTTTTGCTGTCAAATCATTAAAATCATCATCACAGATTGTTCCCCAAATTCCGTGGTAACGTATTTCAACCCTTCCTTCATTTTTAGAAGTTCCATTCACCAGTCGTAATTCCACCGGTGCCTAAAAATAGTTATTTTTGAATGAAGTGCGTAAAATGAGTGTTTTTGTTGCGCGTGAGAATGTTACTTAAAAAAGTCATTGCGTACGAAATACAAACAACATTTTTTCTACAACTGTAAATAAAGAATAATACAATAATTATTAATTGATTTAAGTAAATTGAAGGAAAACAATCAACAATAATATGAATTTGATACTATTGATGTGTTGTAACTAATGAAACCTGACAACAAATAATTTGGGAGCGTGCGCGAGATACTCATTTTGCGCACTAGAATACGAATACTCATTTTGCGCACTAGGGTGCAAAATAATACACAAAATACGCGTTGTCATGGTAATGTAAATGATGAAACAATCACGTACTTCGCGTATTGATATTAGTGAAAAAATGAACATTTTTTGACAGTTGTAGAAAATAGTTATTTTTGATTCTAGGTTGCGAAATGTTACTTGCATTTCGCAATCGAGTATCAAACAACGTTTTTTCGAAAACTATGTCCCAAAATGAGTAATAATGTAATGAGAAAATGTTGACGGATGAATTAATGTGACATCTAATGTCTCCATGACAACAATGTATGTAATATAATTGCTATGAAATCTGGTTGTCTCTGACCAGCAATTGACAGCTGGTTGGCAATAGAAACCAAACAAACGTTGTAATTTATTGGGATTCGCATTGCATTTCTCAAGAAACTATTCCAGTACACCAGTTAGCTTCCTCAAGCGGGATAAATATCAATATGCGCTCAATTGGAACATTAAATATAAAGTTAAACAATAGAAGTATTGTTTCTAAGCAAACAAATAAGGTGACATATTTTATTAAATCAAAAAATTGCATCCTGCATGCAAAAGTCTTTTGCGTTCTGTAGACAAAAAACACTCATTTCGCGTGTTGATAGTTGTCATGTACATTTTAACTATATAAGACTCTTTCTCGAGAGTTGTTATATTAACTTGGAATCTAATTCTGTTAACATTAAAACTGACTATCAAATTTCGAATTCTCAGTACAGATCGATTTTACATCATTTTAACTAACTTCTTTGACAGATTTGTCTTTGTTTGACCTTATAAATATTTGGTTGTTGTTTTTCTTATTTACGGATAGATGGCTCACTATAATTTTTAAAGAAATTTATTTTGTTTGTTTGATTGTTTTGTATTATTTTGTATAGCTGGGTGGAAGATCAGCTGTTTGCTGAACCTCGCTAATTTGATCTTGAATCAATAAAGTATTATTATTATTATTATTGTAATTTAGTTATTTTTTGACTCGTGAGGTGTTCACCTCAAAAGATTTTATTGTTTCAATTATGTAAATCTTAATTTTATTTCACTACTGGTAAGAAAATTTTTTTCTGGTGTTATTATTCTTTAAAAATATTGTTAATATTTTTTATATTTTTATTGTAGCTTGATAATGGCCTAAATTTTTGGCTGAAACGTCGTCTTATTAATTATTTAATAAAAAATGTATAATTAATTCTAACTTTTTTATTAATTTTGAAAAAGCTTGAAATCCAAATAATATAAAAAAATTTAAAAAATCTACCATTCGGCTTATTAAAATATCTGATGTGGACACCACATGACTTCCTTGTACACGTATTAAACTATAGATATTTTTTTAATTGCACATATTTGACATTAAATCTTTTATTTTTTGTTCTAATCCATAGCAAACTTAATTTAAAAAAAAATCAAAAAATATATAATATTTAAATTTAGATATCTCGTTTATGCAAAAAGCTAATTTAAAAATTCTTAATGTGCTAGACGCAGAATTTAATTCTCTAAAACTTTTATTTGCAGCATTCCTTTCTAAAATTAAAATAATACCATTTTTTTCAAGGAAAACTGTTAGCAGCTTCATGTAATGTGCCATTTCCGGTTAGTCTATTTTAACCAAAATCTATTATGTTATTTCCATTGATATAGTAGTCTTATATACCAAATTTGGAAAGTTTTAAATTATATTTGAATATAGTTTTTCATGAAAATCTATTATAGGCTTCAAGTAAAGTACCACTTCCGGTAGTTGTATAATGACCAAAAAGGGAGGTGCACAACTAGATGTTATAGCAGTCCTAAATATAAAGTTTCAATTTTCTACGGCATACCGTTTTTGAGTTATGCGAGATACGTACGTACGTACGTACAGACGGCATGACGAAATTAGTCAAAATGGATTCAGGGAGGGCCAAAACACCTATTTCCGTTGAAATCTGAGAACCGAAAATTTTCGCGATTACAATACTTTCTTTACTTCGTACAAGGAAGTAAAAAGAAGTAAAATCTTTTGATTTTACAAAATTCAGTATTAATTTTAATTTTAAACTGGCTTAAAATAAAAATCCATTTTGGCCTTCTACAACATCATTGTTTAGATTTTTTTGTGTCTTAAACAATGAAAATAATAATGATAACAAATATATCTTTAATTCTTGATGATTAGCTTCTGTACCTCGCAATGTTGAATACCTTCATCGCTTCTATCTTCACAGTCGGACACACCGTCACAGACAAATTGAATCGGTAGACACTCTTTCGTAGTGTCGCATTTCCAGTGGTCAATTGGACAATCTTCATTCGGGGTTTTACAAATTATTCCGGCAACCTGAGAAACGAATATTATATATTTATTTATTTATTTATGGGGTAGGTGGCTCAGTGGTGGATCTTGAGAACCCTGGTTCGATCCCCACAGCCGACAAACAATTAAATCTACAGAGCTAATATTATTAAGTTGTGTGATTATTAAAGGTAATCATACCTGTAGTTTTTGACTAAAGTTAATTTATATTATGACAGAAAAATTCTGATGACGCCTGGATTCGAACCAGGGACCTTTCGCATACCGGGCAGAGATGCTAACCGCTACACCACGTCACCTGTGTTCGAAATATGGCATCAACGTGGTGTAGCGGTTAGCATCTCTGCCCGGTATGCGGAAGGTCCCTGGTTCGAATCCAGGCGTCATCAGAATTTTTCTGTCATAATATAAATTAACTTTAGTCAATTAAATCTACCTCTGTGGCTTCCCCTCCACTAATATCTTTGGGGGGCCGTGATTTGACGGCATAAATATATCACTTACCGAGATCTTCTTAGGCAGAGTTCCACACCCAGTAATGGGTAAAAGACGTGATATATTTATTTATTTATTTATTTACATATTTATTTATATGGGGTAGGTGGCTCAGTGGTATCGAGTCGGCCTGTGGATCTTGAGAACCCTGGTTCGACCCCCACTGCTGACAAACAATTTTCACCAATTTAAATCTACCCCTGTGACTCCCTCTCTACTAATATCTTTGGGGGCCGTGATTTGACGGCATAAATATATCACTTACCGAGATCTGCTTAGGCAGAGTACCACACCCAGTAATGGGGAAAAGGTGTGATGATATATTTATTTATTTATTTATGTTACGCTGTACAACAGGAATTTAATCCCAATTACAGTACAGGATCCGCACTCACCAAGCCGCATTTTTAGCTTGAGTGCGATTCGAACTCGGGATCTCCAGATTCGAATTCCGTATCGCTATCCACACCACCGTACTGACGGACATTATATATATATATTTTATTCATTATATACTAAAATATTGAAGTATATATAATACCCTATACGGGGTGTGGTACTTTGCCGTAACAGATCTCAATAAGTGATGTATTTATGTGCATTTACAGCTGTTAAGGGGTAAGGCCACTCTAAAAAATTTTTAAAATGCATTTTTTTTTATTTGCTTAAATTATAGTTTAAACCCTTAGGAATAAGGGACATTTAAATGAAGCGCGGAAGTATTTCAGAGGGGAAAAAAGCATATATCTATTAGTACTAGTATTTATATATGTATATATGACTCGAAACTTTAAACGCGTTTTTCTCGAAATCATATTTTCAAAATCGGGCGAAAAGAAATCTGAAATACTAATTGATGAATCATGCTGAATCTTTTTATTTCTTATTCTAGATATAAAATACTCAAAAACTACGGAGGCTTTTTTTAAAGTGCTTCATTCGTTTTTTATGGTAGTTTTTATACAGAAATTTAGTCCCAAATAATGAACTTTTTTTTCAAACGTGCGCCATTTTGTTAAAAATCAAAATTTTCAAAATCCTGCCCGTAGTTTTTTAGAGTATACATTAGAGATTAAGAAAACATATCCCTTTTTGATCCAGGTCTATTGCTGTTCCCGGAATGTTTTCGCCTGATTTGCCCTACGCGCCGAGAGGAGTCGCCATTTTTTTTTAATTTCTGACGACAATTTTGAATATTTTTTTTAAAAAAAAATTTGAAATAAAGTTTAAAGAGCACTAAATAAAGATCCAAAAACAGTTCTTAAGCAGCACGTTTAGATTTCGTTAAAAAAAATCTTGAAAATGACCCTTTTTTTTCTTGTTTAGAGTGGTTTTACTCCTTAAATCACAGCCGTAAAGATGTTAAAACGTATATTTTTATTGTTGAAAACGGTTAAACTGATTCGAATATTTCTTTTTAAGTGTTTATATCTTTGTTTGATGTACAGGATGTCTCAATTTTTGTGTCGTATACAGGATGGTATAGATGAAAATATGTGGACCTACATAATTCCGTTAGGAGAAGTCCTGTTTTAAATGTAAATTTTTTCATAACTGTCATTGAAGAGTGATGTAAGGAATTCTGTACATAACTAGTTACGTAATGAATGTTGACAGTTTTTCTCAAAATGCAAATAACGTAAAAAACTATTTATTAAAATGTTTAGGATTTATATACATTGAATAATTGTTCTGGTATGAAACAGTTGACGGGCAAATTAGCAGATTCTTCGATATCAGAAGGAAGGTCTGTCTCGGATTCAGAACTCATTTTCAATGATGACATAATCTTTAAATTTAAACATTTTATTCATTTATTTTCACAGCAACGCTTTGGTAAATTTTGAAATATACTGAGCTGTCATAAACCTAGAATTTTATGTATTTTAAATATTATTTTAGCGGAATTAGATAAAATACGTTATGAAAACGTGATATCAACTGGTTACGTAAATAACTATTAGTATAAATTATCATTTCATTGTATTTTGAGAAAGTTCAAACTGTCAACATTCATTACGTAACTAGTTATGTAAAGAATTCCTTACATAACTCTTGAATGACAGTTATGAAACAATTGACATCAGAATTCGTCTACCAAGATATCTGTTGCTATGTTACCTCATTATTTCACTAGTTAAATAATGCAGTTCATTACCTAACTCAAATAAGTGAAATACAACGTCTTTTTCCTAACGGAATTAGGTAAATAACTATTTTCTACAACCATTAAAAAAGTAGGCGTTTTTGAAATAATTTTAATTATGAAAGTAGCAGATTTTTGCCCTAGTGCAAAAAATGTGAATTATTTCTGCACTAGTGCAGAAAAGTAATTTAATATAAATAAACTCTATACAGTATACTTTCTTGAGTTTTTTTGTCATTGTCAGTTGTCATGGATACATTAAACCAAGTATCTTTTTAAAGTTTCTAAATTAATACAAAATTTCAGAGATATTACAATTACTGCAATTTGTTTTATTATTTTTATCAAAATTTGGTTTATGGCAGGGTTGGTAAATATCATGATATTTATAATAAATATCAAAATATCTGATATATAGGATATATATCAGATAAATATCACTTTTTGGATATTTATTTTTTAATTTTAGTTTTGTACACATTTAGAAAAACTGAAAAATTTTTAAAATTTCACTTTTCCGGAGGCTATATCTCAAAAACTAAACAAGATATGGAAATGCGCTCAACGGCGTTGAATTCCCCGTGTCCGAATTGACTTGAAGGCAAATTTTCATACAATTTTATGCAATTTAATATTTTTAATTATTTCCTAAGGGGTACCCCTTTGGTTTTTTCAGATTTTAATTCAATTTTACCAAAAATCCTTAATCGTAGGATTATTAAAACGAAAATTTACATACATATGTATTTTTACCCACTGAATCCAGTGGTGCAATCTACAAATGCATATGACTTCTGGTTTTCGAGAAAATGTTAAAAAACCGCTTTTTGCGATTTTTTTGGCGGAAAATTGAAAAAAAATAAAAATTGCTGAAACTATGTTTATAAGTTAACTGAAGCACGAGAAAATTAATGCCGTTGAGCGCGTTTTCATATCACATTTAGTTTTTGAGATATAGCCTCGGAAAAGTAGAAAAACTGAAAAATACGAAAAATTTCACTTTTCCGGAGGCTATATCTCAAAAACTAAACAAGATATGGAAATGCGCTCAACGGCGTTGAATTCCCCGTGTCCGAATTGACTTATAAGCAAATTTTCATACAATTTTATGCAATTTAATATTTTTAATTATTTCCTAAGGGGTACCCCTTTGGTTTTTTCAGATTTTAATTCAATTTTACCAAAAATCCTTAATCGTAGGATTATTAAAACGAAAATTTACATACATATGTATTTTGACCCACTGAATCCAGTGGTGCAATCTACAAATGCATATGACTTCTGGTTTTCTAGAAAATGTTAAAAAACCGCTTTTTGCGATTTTTTGGCGGAAAATTGAAAAAAAATAAAAATTGCTGAAACTATGTTTATAAGTTAACTGAAGCACGAGAAAATTAATGCCGTTGACCGCGTTTTCATATCACATTTAGTTTTTGAGATATAGCCTCGGAAAAGTAGAAGAACTGAAAAATACGAAAAATTTCACTTCTCCGGAGGCTATATCATAAAAACTATTTGATATTTTTATATAATGGATATATATCATTGCAAAAATATGACGATATATATCAAAATAAATATCATGATATATATCGATCGATATATATCTTTGAACCCTGGTTTATGGTTGTAGAAAAAATAGTTTACGCAACTCGTGCAGAAAGAGGGGTTTTTTTGAATGAGTGGGCCGCGAGTTTCTGCACTTGATACGTAAATAACTATTACACAACTGTCAAATAACATGGATATTTACATGTACAATGAAATATTATTTCAACAGTGCGGCATGCATGTAAACCGCTCCATACAAATCACATTTTCTCTTACCTCTTGCGGCATACAGTTATGGATCCCCCATCCGTTGAAATCACAATTTCTAATTGACGTTTCGTTTCCTATGCATTGAACATCGTCCATAAGGTAATATGTCTCATTTTCATTGATTTCTCGACTAAAGAACGACCCAGCTTTGACCTCGAGGGCCCCTTCATGGAACCCTAGCTCTTTGCAGACGACGTCTGCGTTTCTTAGTCCGAATTTGTCGTCGCAAATATAGCCCCATTCATTGAAAACTGAAATTAGTTAATTTGTAAAAGTATGCTTAAGTTTTGAATTGATTTTGGAGGTATATATATTTTTTTAGGAAAGACAACAATCTTGAATTGAATTAAATTCTGCCTCTAGCACATTAAGAATTTTTAAATTAGCTTTTTGCATAAACGAGATATCTAAATTTAAATATTATATATTTTTTGATTTTTTTAAAATTAAGTTTGCTATGGATTAGAACAAAAAATAAAATATTTGAAAATTGAAGTTAATGTGATAAAATTAAATATATTATTGTTGTTATTGGCTATTTTATTTATACATTCTATATTATTAGGTTTAGTTAAGTAATGTTACTAAGTTAGTTACGAAGTGAAACATTTGTTTTTACTTCCTTGTACGAAGTAAAGGAAGTATTGTAATCACGAAAATTTTCGGTTCTCAGATTTCAACGGAAATAGGTATTTTGGCCCTCCCTGAATCCATTTTGACTAATTTCGTCGTGCCGTCTGTACGTATGTATGTATCTCGCATAACTCAAAAACGGTAAGCCGTAGAAAGTTGAGGTATTTAGGACTGTTATAACATCTAGTTGTGCACCTCCCTTTTTGCTCATTATACAACTACTGGAAGTGGTACTTTACTTGAAGCCTATAATAGATTTTCATGAAAAACTATATTCAAATATAATTTAAAACTTTCCAAATTTGGTATATAAGACTACTATATCAATGGAAATAACATAATAGATTTTGGTTAAAATAAACTAACTGGAAGTGGCACATTACATGAAGCTGCTAACGGTTTTCCTTGAAAAAAATGGTTTTATTTTAATTTTAGAAATAAATGCTGCAAATAAAAGTTTTAGAGAATTAAATTCTGCGTCTAGCACATTACGAATTTTTAAATTAGCTTTTTGCATAAACGAGATATCTAAATTTAAATATTATATATTGTTTGATTTACAAAAAAATAAGTTTGCTATGGATTAGAACAAAAAATAAAAGATTTAATGTCAAATATGTGCAATTAAAAAAATATCTATAGTTTAATACGTGTACAAGGAAGTCATGTGGTGTGCACATCAGATATTTTAGGATTGTAATAGTTGAAAACATCCTGAATTTATTTATTTATTTTGTTATTTATAAAGAAAATGACAGTTTATTTATATATATATATATATATATATATATATATATATATATATATATATATATATATATATATATACTAGAATTAGTGCCTTTTGTATTTTATTTTTAAGATTTGTAGAAAGGCATACTGTATTGTAATTGGGATTAAGTTCCTGTTGTACAGCGTAACATAAATAAATAAATAAAATTAAAGTTTATTTCATATAAGCTTAGAATATTTTTTTTAATTGTAATTTATGGGGTAGGTGGCACAGTGGTATCGAGTCGGTCTGTGGATCCTGAGAACCATGGTTCGATCCTCACAGCCGACAAACAATTTTCACCAATTTAAATCTACCCCTGTGGCTCCCTCTCCATATCTTTGAGGGCCGTGATTTGACGGCTGGTAACCGCACTTCACGCGAATAAATATATCACTTACCGAGATCTGCTTAGGCAGAGTGCCACACCCAGTAATGGGTAAAAGGCGTGACGATATATTTATTTATTTTTATACATAACATCACGCTATATCCCATTAAATGGGGTAGCACGAACCCGTCAACATTCTCATCCTGACACACGATACTCGTTTCACAACCAAAATCCATCATCACGCAACAAACATCCATCCATTCGCTCCTGTACACCTGTTTCGTAAATCTTCACTTACACCCACTTCTCTAACAACGAATCTATAAGAAATGAAGGCAGCATCTCCTGCGCTTGTTTAAAAATACATTTAACACAATTGCAGTTCAACACTGTATAGTAAAAACTGAAAATGAAGTAAAAAAGATGAGGAAGGAAGGGAGTATCTCCCTGCGCTTGTTTTTGAAGGTAAACACTCGAAACATCTAACCAATGAATCTAAAATCAAGAATCATACGCTTGTCTTCATTCATCATATTTATCCCGCAATTAATTCCTATCCTGACACACCACTTTTGCTTCAACCACATTCATAATTCCCTTCATACAAGCTCGTTTATTCTTCACGCTCAGAATCTTTCGCTCACGCAACAACCCTTCAATCATATTCATCCATTTGTTCCTAGGCCGTCCACGCAAACTTTCACCCTCAATTTCACCAGCATTCACCTGTTTCACCAATCTGTCATTCGACAATTTTCATCAATTTAAATCTACCTCTGTGGCTCTCTTTGTACTAACATCTTTGGGGGCCGTGATTTGACGGCATAAATATATCACTTACAGAGATCTGCTTACAACAGAATGCCACACCCAGTAATGAGTAAAAAGTGTGATGATATATTTATTTATTTATTTTAAAACAATTTTGAATATATTCTAGGATTTGTTTTAAAAGATTACTATTTGTACACAGGATGTTTCTAAAGTTTAAGCATGGTATATACAGCGTGTCTTCATTTCGAGAGGTTATTGTAGCTAGCTTCTAAATTATTAAAAGTTACGAATCCGGTTAAACTGGACTTTTTTCTACGATTGCTATGAAAAATTGCCAATTACGCTCTCATTTGTCATCGTAAAGTTGACGTTTTCTGTGGAATAATCGAAAAATATCTTTTTTGCGCGTCTCCAATGGCAACGCGTGAAAAAGACGTTAAATGCGCGCGTTTACAAATGGCAACGCGCGAAAAAGATATTAAACACGCGCTTTTTTCAATAGTTACCAAAGATACAAACAAAACAGAAACTTGTCATATTGAGAGTTGACAGAACGAATTTAGTTTCAGTACGTCTACGTTTTTTTAATAATTTTAAGATCGTAGAAAAAATTATGTGTGTATCACGAGCGTAAAATGTCTTTGTTCCTCTTGCACTATTGCAGCTCTCGCCTTCGGCTCGCGCTGCAATTACCGTGCTCGAGTAACAAAGAATCACTTTACGCTCTTAATACACAAATAACTATTGGACCTACCTTTAACTTCAATACGGCCCTCATTTTTTAATTGAGACCCACTTAATTTAATTTCATATCCAATTGATTCAGCTGAACAATTTTTTTCGTCTTGTCGATTGCTGCAATCGTCATTTCCATCGCAAATCTAAAATAAAATATTTAATAACGAGTTTATATAATTAATTTTATTAATTATATTTTGTTTCTGTAATACATCAACTTGCACCTCAATCCTAAAATGTTATTTCAACAGTGCGGCATGCATGTAAACCACTACAAACTAGAGTGAAACCCCTGACGATATATCCATTCACCCATCCATAATTTCATCCCTAATACATCAACTTGCACCTCAATCCTAAAATGTTATTTCAACAGTGCGGCATGCATGTAAACTAGAGTGAAACCCCTGACGATATATCCATTCACCCATCCATAATTTCATCCTGAATACATCAACTTGCACCTCAATCCTAAAATGTTATTTCAACAGTGCGGCATGCATGTAAACCACTTCAAACTAGAGTGAAACCCCTGACGATATATCCATTCACACATCCATAATTTCATCTTTAATACATCAACTTGCACCTCAATCCTAAAATGTTATTTCAACAGTTCGGCATGCATGTAAACCACTTAAAACTAGAGTGAAACCCCTGACGATATATCCATTCACCCATCCATAATTTCATTCTTAATACATCAACTTGCACCTCAATCCTAAAATGTTATTTCAACAGTGCGGCATGCATGTAAACCACTTCAAACTAGAGTGAAACCCCTGACGATATATCCATTCACCCATCCATAATTTCATCCTTAATACATCAACTTGCACCTCAATCCTAAAATGTTATTTCAACAGTGCGGCATGCATGTAAACCACTTCAAACTAGAGTGAAACCCCTGACGATATATCCATTCACCCATCCATAATTTCATCCCTAATACATCAACTTGCACCTCAATCCTAAAATGTTATTTCAACAGTGCGGCATGCATGTAAACCACTTCAAACTAGAGTGAAACCCCTGACGATATATCCATTCACCCATCCATAATTTCATACCTAATACATCAACTTGCACCTCAATCCTAAAATGTTATTTCAACAGTGCGGCATGCATGTAAACCACTTGAAACTAGAGTGAAACCCCTGACGATATATCCATTCACCCATCCATAATTTCATCCTGAATACATCAACTTGCACCTCAATCCTAAAATATTATTTCAACAGTGCGGCACACATGTAAACCGCTCCATACAAATCATATTTTATTTCGCTTACTTGTGTATAGTTGATACATTTTCCGTTGGAACATTTGTACATATTACTGCAATTTACTGAGTACTCAGAAATTTCATAATAATTGTATAACTGCGAATTAGCGAGAGCTCCAGATAAACCGACATTGGTATCACATAAAAGGCAGACATTTTCATCTTTTCTACAAAGTAAAAAAAAATTTACAAAATAAACTGTCTTAAAATTATTCTTATTACATAATTATTCCAAAAAAAATTAATTTCAAATAAGTTTTTCGTACCTAAAATTAAAACTTCGGCATTCAAACGTTTTAGAATTCAGACAATAGTTTGCGCAGGTCTCCAGGTCCGTATTCAGCCACTTCTCAACTTCATGTTTGTACAATCTTGAATTAGGTATAGTTTTAAATTTTCTTAAATGCATTACACAATTTTTTTCGTCGATACCGTCTCTGCAATCCTAAAATTAAAAAGTGTGTTTATACAAACACGATTATTGCAAAAGTGAGGGCTTTAAGGAAAAAATGTTTCAAATAAAAGTTGGAGACTATATTATAACCAACAACTTTTATTTAAAAGATTTTTCCCTAAAATAATTTGTTTACGAGGTAGAGCAAAAATAATGAAAGTTTATTTGTGCATTTTTCAATTCTAAAATTAAAATTATGTAAAAGTGTATTTTAAACAAACACGATTATTTCAAAAGTGAGGGCTTCAAGAAAAAAATATTTCAAATAAAAGTTGTAGACTATATTATATCTAACAACTTTTATTTCAAGCATTTTTTCCTAAAATAATTTGTTTACGAGTTAGAGCAAAAATAATGAAAGTTTATTTGTGCATTTTTCAATCCTAAAATTAAAATTATGTAAAAGTGTATTTTAAACAAACACGATTATTTCAAAAGTGAGGGCTTTAAGAAAAAAATGTTTCAAATAAAAGTTGTAGACTATATTATAACAAACAACTTTTATTTAAAAGATTTTTCTCTAAAATAATTTGTTAACGAGTTACAGCATTTTATTACCTCTTCCCCATCACAGCGCCAAGAATCAGGAATACATTCATTTGAAGAGCACTCAAATTCACCTTCTCTGCATGTTGCTGAATTCTTCCACACTTTTTTACCTTTTATATTATTTGAGGCTTCTGTTACTTCTTCGAAATAGTAATCGGCGCTTGTGTCAGTTGAAGGGAAGGGCGGGGGCCAATGTTTACCAGTTTTTTTGGTACTCTCTTGTACATTTAGGGTATAATTTAAAGTCGTTGGGGCTGTAGGTTCTATTATTTGATGTGTATTTTTATTTTCTTGATTAGAAGTATAGTTTCGAAAGTATATTGGACGAATGTTATCATTGGTATTAGGTTGAAACCCTTGTTGAGAAGTGGTTGTAATATTGTAACGAGGGGTTGGTCTTTGATTGTTATCATTGTGGTTAGTGGTTGAAGTGTGGTTATAATTATAGTTAGGTTCTCTTCGAAAACCTATGACTCGAGTGTAAGCAGTATTTTGAACCGGTTTTTGGCCATAATTTGATCCTTCAGAATGAATGTTTGATTGGGTGACTGTTGTACTAGATGACCCAATATTTTGGCCATGGTATTGGCCAATATTTTGGTCATATCCTTGGCTGGTTCCATGAAAGGTTTGTCCTTGATTTTGACTTGTAGGTTGAGGATATCTACTAGTATTTTGTTGAGTACTTTGTCCATAGTAATGACCAGTATTTTGGCCATAATTTTGTCCATGTCCTTGGCTGGTTCCATGAAAGGTTTGTCCTTGATTTAGGCTTGTACTTGGGCCATATCTGCTAGTATTTTGTTGAGTACTATGTACATAGTATTGTCCAGTATTTTGACCATAATTTTGCCCATGTCCTGAGCTGGTTCCATGAGAGGTTGGTCCTTGATTTTGGCCTGTAATTGGGCCATATCTGCTAGTATTTTGTTGAGTACTTTGTCCATAATATTGTCCAGTATTTTGTCCATGTCCTGAGCTGGTTCCATGATAGGTTTGTCCGTGATTTTGGCCTGTACTTGGTCCATATCTGCTAGTATTTTGTTGCGTACTTTGTCCATAGTATTGTCCAGTATTTTGGCCATAATTTTGCTCATGTCCTTGCCTGGTTCCATGAGAGGTTGGTCCTTGATTTTGGCCTGTAATTGGGCCATATCTGGTAGTATTTCGTTGAGTACTTTGTCCATAGTATTGTCCAGTATTTTGGTCATAATTCTGTCCATGTTCTTGCCTGGATCCATGAGAGGTTGGTCCTTGATTTTGGCCTGTACTTGGGCCATATTTGGTAGTATTTCGTTGAGTACTTTGTCCATAGTATTGTCCAGTATTTTGGTCATAATTCTGTCCATGTTCTTGCCTGGATCCATGAGAGGTTGGTCCTTGATTTTGGCCTGTACTTGGGCCATATTTGGTAGTATTTCGTTGAGTACTTTGTCCATAGTATTGTCCAGTATTTTGGTCATAATTTTGGTGGCCAGTATGCTGTCCATATTCTATAGTACTTCCCTGTGTTGTATGTCCAATATTTGAGCCTATATCTTGGCCAAATTGTTGTTTAGTACTACTACTAGTATCTCGTTTATCGTCAATAGTACTTGTTGTACATTTAACGTTATAAGGCCAATCACAAACTTTAGAATCCGGGTTAAAAACAGTTCCTGGTCCACAGTTTTGAACAAAGGTTGCTCCATTCGCGCAATTAAGAAACTTTTCACATATGTATGGATGAGGCAGTAGGCCACTATGTCCTTTAGGACATTTTACTTCAGGTTTTAACCCTGTTGTTCCATACTGAACATTTTGTCCCGTAGTATGTCCATAATTTTGTCCTGAAGTACTTGTTGACGTCGTTTGACTATATCTTCCAGAATTGTCGCCATTTTGGTCAACCCTTGGTGGATACTGAACACTATGTGCTCGACTAACATATTCTTGAGTGGTTTGGACAGTTTGGCTAGTTTGTCCACTATGTTTCTGAGGAAACTGTTGGTTATAATTTGTTCCAATAAGTTGAGTTGAAGGACAATTATTTGGCCCACAGTTTTGTCCAATTTGTCCTTGTGTAGTTTGGCCAGTTTGGCTAGTTTGTCCAGTAGGTTTTTGAGGAAACTCTTGATTATAATTTGTCCCTATTTGTTGAGATGAAGGACAATTATTTGGCCCACAGTTTCGACCAAATTGTCCTTGAGTAGTTTGGCCAGTTTGGCTAGTTTGTCCAGTAGGTTTTTGAGGAAACTCTTGATTATAATTTGCTCCAATTGGTTGAGATGAAAGGCAATTATTTGGCCCGCAGTTTTGTCCAACTTGTCCTTGAGTACTTTGGCCAGTTTGGCTAGTTTGTCCACTAGGTTTTTGAGCAAACTGTTGATTATAATTTGCCTCAATTGTTTGAGACGAATGACAATTATTTGTCCCACAGTTT
Organism: Pterostichus niger; assembly: GCA_947425015.1. Classification (NCBI taxonomy): domain Eukaryota; kingdom Metazoa; phylum Arthropoda; class Insecta; order Coleoptera; family Carabidae; genus Pterostichus; species Pterostichus niger. The sequence continues at coordinate 2,109,547 of OX380351.1, read as the reverse complement.
TGTTCTAAAGTATCCTGGCCATTTTGTCCTTGTTGCCAGTTAAAATGTTGTCCACTCTGTCCAAATTGTTTTTCCGGTCTAACCAAATTATGATCAAAAACTCTAATCACCGTAGATCCATCTGTATTTCGATCCAAATACTGATTATAATCCCCAGTACTTCCAGGTTCAAATCCATAACCAAGCTGATTATTAACCGGTGCTCTAATATCTATTTCAAAGTTACTATTATCTGAAATAGGTTTAGTTTCACAACCTACTTTATGTGGAAAGTCACAGGCTTGAATAACAGAGTTGAACGCTGTTCCAGGACCGCAATCTTGAACATAAGTTTTTCCAAAAGCACAATTTACGAATTTGGCGCAGTCGGTAGGATGCGGCAGTAACCCAGCAAAATCCGAAGGGCAAAGCTGCTTTTCTGAATACTTCTCAGACTTTACTTTTTGGTCATGAGCACCGGAAATACAATTAACTTTATGGGGAAAGTCACATTCTAATGTTTCCGGGTTGAAGTTTGTACCTGGAGCACAGTTTTGTACTATTCCGCGACCTTTCCAGCAATTTAGAAATTGTGAACAGGACCAGAGGTATGCTACAGGTCCTGTTGAATTTTTAGGGCAGTTTTCAAACGCCATGTTACTATAGGATTTTGTGTTTATGGTGTAAGTTGATTGTGCAGGTCTGTATTCAAGTTTATATGTAGGTTCATTGCTTTTGAAATTGTTTCTTTGGTGATTTTGATCTTCTGTTTGGCTTATTGGTTGATAATTTGGCCCAAATTGTTCTTGATTGGTACTTGTGCTATGAAAACTTGTTCCAAAATTGTTCTTTGGTGGTTCGTTAGGTCTAGAATGAATTGAATAACTTGGGGCTTGATACCCGGGCTTAGTTTGTTCTTGATTTGTTCTGGACTGACTCGAACTTGTTCTATAATTGTTCCCTTGGTGATATTGACCTCCTGTTTGACTTGTGCTTTGAAAACTTGGTCCCAAATTGTTCTTTGGTGGTTCGTTAGGTCTAGAATGAATTGAATAAGTTGGGGCTTGGTACCCAGGCCTAATTTGTTCTTGGTTTGTGCTTGACTGACTGAAACTTGTTCCAAAATTGTTCTTTGGTGGTTCGTTAGGTCTTGGTGTTTGGTATCCAGGCCTAGTTTGTTCTTGGTTTGTTCTGGACTGACTGGAACTTGTTCTAAAATTGTTCCTTTGACGATCATGATCTACTGTTTGACTTGACTGATGATACTGTCTGTCAGAATTTGGCCCAAATTGTTCTTGATAGGTACTTGTTCTATGAAAACTTGTTCCAAAATTATTCTTTGGTGGTTCATTAGGTCTAGAATGAATTGAATAACTTGTTGCTTGGTACCCAGGCTTAGTTTGTTCTTCATTTGTACTCGACTGACTGAAACTTGTTCCAAAATTTTGCCTGGATTCTTCGTTATGTCGAGAATTAGGATTATATTGTTGACGTGTTTCTTCTAGTCTCATTAGTTTGTCATGAACTTTCACCTCACTGGATTCAGTTGCACTTGGAAGAGAAGAAGACACTTGATCCTTTATTATGTAGTGTCCTTTCCCGGTACGATGTTGAGTTTGATCTTCGTGATTTGTTCGGATTTGATCTATGTTTTGTCCCTCGTAACGTTGAGGTTTGGTCCAGATTGGTTCAACTTCTGATGTCAATTGTTCTTGGTCAGTTTGGCCAACCTCTGGAGGGAATGTGTGTGTTTTGGTTTGTTTGGTTTCTGTTACAACCACTGTTTCGACTGGGTTATGGTTATGGGGGAAGTTTGGTGTTTGGTCAGGGGTTGAGCTATGAATTTGTACTCGACTGTAATTGTGATGTACTGTAACTTGGGAGTTTTCATAGTTTTCATAGTTTTGTGAGTTGTCTTGTATTTGAGTGTTTAGATCTGAGGGTTGAATGGCAATTTTTCGCCATATTTTTTTTGTGAAAGTAGGTTTGGTACTTAATTCTTCTCGAGTATATATCTGGAAATTAATTAAATAAATAAATAAATACAGGGTGTTTCAGGACTAGTGTAACAAACTGTAACAGCTTATTCCTGAGGTCATTTTGAGCCAAAAATGTCATATGAATATAGGTCCTATTCCTTCTAGTATTTTGTGAGACTTAGCAAAGCGTTTAGTTTATATTTTATATACAGGGTGTTTCAGGACTAGTGTAACAAACTTTAACAGCTTATTGCTGAGGTCATTTTGAGCCAAAAATGTCATATGAATATAGGTCCTATTCCTTCTAGTATTTTGTGAGACTTAGCAAAGTGTTTAGTTTATATTTTATGTACAGGGTGTTTCAGGACTAGTGTAACAAACTTTAACAGCTTATTGCTGAGGTCATTTTGAGCCAAAAATGTCATATGAATATAGGTCCTATTCCTTCTAGTATTTTGTGAGACTTAGCAAAGTGTTTAGTTTATATTTTATATACAGGGTGTTTCAGGACTAGTGTAACAAACTTTAACAGCTTATTGCTGAGCTCATTTTGAGCCAAAAATGTCATATGAACATAGGTCTTATTCCTTCTAAAATACAAGAAGTTGAAGTTCTGTAAATAACACGAAATTTTCAAATTTTTGTATCAAGATACTTTCGGAAAACTAGAGTTTTATTGAAAAGTTATACCTTATTTGTCTTAATTAATTTTATTTATTAATATTAACATGCATACAAGTTCAAGGCTCTTATTTTGACAGGGTGGCGACTAACCTTGAAAACCGGGAAAAGTCAGGGGAAAAAGTTTTTTGTTCTTTAAATTTTTTAATTTAATTTTAGAAAAATAACTACAAACTTTTATTTCAAAATGTATTTAGTTATTTTTAGATTTTATTGGCAGAATACCCTTTATTGCTTCTTAAGAGTGAGAACCGCCATCTATGAAAATATAACCGAAGGATGTTTACTAATTGAAAACTGTTTTGTTTTGTCTAACGTTTCTACCGCGCTATGTTTTTTCTGTATGCAATATTTAAGGTTGTGTCTTTGCCTGTTTAGAAACACAAATTGATTTTGCTTTTACTATAAATTTAATTAAAAAAAAGCAATTATATTACAATATATGATATAATATATGAAATGTAACCATAAATTCATAAATAAGTCAATATTCTAGAAGTCAGGGAATTTTTTTACTTAGTCAGGGAAAAGTCAGGGAATTTATTAATGTTACTTGAATCGCCACCCTGTTTGAGCACTTGCTGTAATTTTTTTTAAAATTAGTTATCTTATTTCATACTGTGTTAACCTATTCCATGTTTGGTTATGTTGTTCTGTGTCTATTTAATTGTGTCATTTTATGTTTTGTTCTCTAAATCGTATTCGTTTATATTAATAAATAAAATTAATTAAGATAAATAAGGTATGATTTTTCAATAAAACTCATGTTTTCCGAAAGTATCTTGATTACAAAAATTTGAAAATTTCGTGTTATTTATAGAACTTCAACCTCTTGTATTTTGGTAACTAGAAGGAATAGGACCTATGTTCATATGATATTTTTGGCTCAAAATAACCTCAGCAATAAGCTGTTAAAGTTTGTTACACTAGTCCTGAAACACCCTGTATATAAAATATAAACTAAACACTTTGCTAAGTCTCACAAAATTCAGCCTCCAAGTCACCTTATGAGGGCATCGTCAGAGGCTGGCCAGCACAGTTAGTAACCAAGTTTCACCAAGTGTATGGATGACAATTAATTTTGCCTTTGTTGTTAAATAAATATATCATTATGTATTTTATGCATTGTTGGGTGTGGCACTCTGCCGTAGCAGATCTTGATAAGTGATATATTTATGCATATGAACCAGCCGTAAATTTACGGCTTCCAAAGATATTAATGAAAGGGGTAGGGGGGCAACAAGAATAATTTTAAAATAAAAAATTAATATATCATAACGCCTTTTATCTATTAATGAATGTGGCAAACTCTGCCGTATCAGATTTTGGTAAGTGATATATTTATGCATATGTAGTGCGATTACCAGCTGTCAAATCACAACCCCTCAAAGACCTACTATAGTAGTAGAGAAAGAGAGACATTGGAGTAGATTTAAAATAAAAAATAAATATATCATTGTGTCTTTTACTTATTATTGGGTGTGGTACTCTGCCGTAGCAGATCTTGACAAGTGATATATTTATGCATATGAACCAGCCGTCAAATTACGGTCAATGAAGGGGGGAGCCACGGGACTAATTTTAAATTAAAAAATAAATATATCATAACGCCTTTTATTTATTAATGAGTGTGGCAAAATTTGCCGTAGCAGATTTAGGTTAGTGATATATTTATGCATATTTACTGTGGTTACCAGCTGTCAAATCACGACCCCCAAAGATGTTAGTAGGGAGAGGGTCACAAGGCTAGTTTTAAAATAAAAAATAAATATATCATCACGTTTTTTATTTATTAATGAGTGTGGCAAACTGTGCCGTAGCAGATCTTGATAAGTGATATATTTAAGCACGTGAAGTGTGTTTACTGACCGTCAAATCATAACCTCCAAAGATTTGAGTGTGGGCAGAGTTTAATGTGGTGAAAATTGTTTGTCGGTTGATATCGAACAGTTTTTTTTTGCGCATTGCTTTTCGAATTAATTTAAACGAAAATGCTTCAAATTAAAGTTATTAGCTAGTAGCACAAGCTCTGTTTTTGGGTGTTCTAAGAGCACGGTTTTAACATGTTAGAGATAGCTAAAACGCCCAAAAACACTGCTCTTAAAACAGGCAAAAACAGAGCTTGTGCTACCAGCTGTTGAGTTTAAAATTCTGCATCTAGATCAATAAATTAATTACATTTCTTATTTTTTGTAACGTCAGAAATTAAATTTGAAAATTAATAAAGGCAATAATAACAAATTAACAAACTGATTTTGAGCATCCCTGAATCCATTTTGACTAATTTCGTCGTGACGTCTGTACGTACGTATGTATCTCGCATAACTCAAAAACGGTAAACCGTAGAAAATTGAGGTATTTAGGACTGTTATAACATCTAGTTGTACACCTCCCTTTTTGGTCATTATATAACTTCCGGAAGTGCTACTTTACTTGAATCATAGATGAAAAACTATATTCAAATATCATCCAAAACTTTTCTAATTTGGTATATAAGACTACTATATCAATGCAAATAACATAATAGATTTTGGTTAAAATGGACTAACCGGAAGTGATACATTACATGATGCTGCTAACAGTTGAAAAAAATGGTATTATTTTGATTTTAGAAATAAATTAAATTCTGCGTCTAGCACATTAACAATTATTCAATTAGCCTTTTGTATAAACTTAAATTATAGATTTTAACAGAGATCTGCTACGATAGAATGCCACACCCAGTAAAGGATAAAAGGCGTAATCATTATTTTATTTATTTTATTATATAGTACTTACGCCAAATGCACAATTTACAAAAAATACACACATATAAAAACACAATATATGTTTCTTCATTTTTGCACTATTTTTTCACTAAAATCTTATTATTTTTAAGTTTTAAAGTAGCAAAATTATAATTGTATCATTTTAAAGCACAAATTTAAGAAACACAGTTAACCGTTTCGTATATTTTCATAAATATAACCCAAATAATATAGACTGTTGTTTAATATTAAATTGATAACTTTAATCTATCCATTATCGGAAAGGTCAGTTGTGTCTCCGTGTGCACTAGATATATTTGTCATTATTTCTTCTTGGGAAAATGATGACATGATGACGTCACTGTGCAACAGAGAATATACTTAAAGTTAGTTGACAGTTTAAATTAGATTAAATAAATTAGATTATGCGAGACAGGGCTGTGCAAAATAAGTTTTAAAGTGGTGAAAATATTTGTGAGTTGTATGGAGCGGTTTATGTGTGTGCCGCACTGTTGAAATCATATTTTAGGATTGAGGTACAAGTTGATGTATTAGGGATGAAATTATGGATGGGTGAATGAATATGAGATTTGTCTGGAGTGGTTTGCGTGTATGCCGCACTGTTGAAATAAAATTTTAGGATTGAGGTGCAAGTTTATGTATTAGGGATGACATTATGGATGGGTGAATGAATATGAGATTTGTCTGGAGTGGTTTGCATGTATGCCGCACTGTTGAAATAACATTTTAGGATTGAGATGCAAGTTGATGTATTAGGGATGAAATTATGGATGGGTGAATGAATATGAGATTTGTCTGGAGTGGTTTGCATGTATACCGCACTGTTGAAATAACATTTTTGGATTGAGGTGCAAGTTGATGTATTAGGGATGAAATTATGGATGGGTGAATGAATATGAGATTTGTCTGGAGTGGTTTGCATGTATGCCGCACTGTTGAAATAACATTTTAGGATTGAGATGCAAGTTGATGTATTAGGGATGAAATTATGGATGGGTGAATGAATATGAGATTTGTCTGGAGTGGTTTGCATGTATACCGCACTGTTGAAATAACATTTTTGGATTGAGGTGCAAGTTGATGTATTAGGGATGAAATTATGGATGGGTGAATGAATATGAGATTTGTCTGGAGTGGTTTGCATGTATGCCGCACTGTTGAAATAACATTTTAGGATTGAGGTGCAAGTTGATGTATTAGGAATGAAATTATGGATGGGTGAATGAATATGAGATTTGTATGGAGCGGTTTGCGTGTATGCCGCACTGTTGAAATAACATTTTAGGATTGAGATGCAAGTTGATGTATTAACGATGAAATTATGGATGGGTGAATGAATATGAGATTTGTCTGGAGTGGTTTGCATGTATGCCGCACTGTTGAAATAACATTTTAGGATTGAGGTGCAAGTTGATGTATTAGGAATGAAATTATGGATGGGTGAATGGATATATCGTCAGGGGTTTCACTCTAGTTTACATGCATGCCGCACTGTTGAAATAACATTTTATCTACTCTTATTAAATAATGTATTCATTACTTATGAAATTTATGATAAGTAATACTAATCATTATTGACAGTGTTAAGTAATAATTCATTACTCAACACTTCACGACCAATCACACGTGTGAATTTTCATTACTTAACACTTTAATAGCCAATAAAAAAATAACGATAATTGCCGCGCGTTAAGTATGCTATGAAACAGTGAAGCGCGCTATTATTAATTATCTGTCAAAATTAGTTTAAAAAGTTTTTGTTTACAATAATACTGGAATTTGTGTGATTATACATGTGAGTTATGGATTCTGAAAGCGAACCAAGTGACAGATATTGTAGAAGCCGCACACGTACGTTTCTTAAATTTACTGCCCGAAAAATCAAAATTACATAATAACATATAGTCGTAGATAAAGTATAGTATTCTATTCGCAAGTAATAGCTATTACTTACTCATTGAATAATATACTATTAAGATTGATGTACAACTTAATGTATTAGGGATGAAATTATAGATGGATGAATGGATATATCGTCAGAGGTTTTATAATTTTTAAGGTTGTTTCTTTAGTTTCTCTAATATTACATTTAAAAACAGCCTTATTTAATTCTACAATAATGAATATTACAATAATATATTATTTTAATAAATAATATTATTAATAGTTGGTTATGTTTTAAATATCTCAATTTTTATCTCAAACCCAATATAAAATCTCAAGGAAACCAAATAAACCACATGAAACTTCCCTAAAGATATAATCTTTTCTCTTTGATTTTTAACCACTAGAAATTTTGTGTCTATAATTAGTTTATCTCGGTAAATTATGTGGTAATATTATTGTATAAAACATTAAAACTTCTCAGTAAAAATTTAGTTTCGGTTCTCATTTGTCGACAACCAAGGGTAAGAAATCTCATTTTAATTGTTGTTACTTAAAAATTGTTATTAAATAAAATAAAATAAATATATCATCACGCCATTTACCCATTACTGGGTGTGGCACTCTGCCTAAGCAGATCTCGGTAAGTGATATATTTTTTCGCGTGAAGTGCGGTTACCAGCCGTCAAATCACGGCCCTCAAAGATATTAGTGGAGAGGGAGCCACAGGGGTAGATTTAAATTGGTGAAAATTGTTTGTCGGCTGTGGGGATCGAACCAAGGTTCTCAAGATCCACAGGCCGACTCGATACCACTGAGCCACCTACCCCATAAAAAAAAATTGTTATTATGAACTCAATAAGTAATTTGTATAGTATTTTAATTTTAAACTGGAGGGATCGGCATAAAACGATTAAACGCCCCTGTCCCATATAACTACAATGAAATCTATTAGTGCGGCTACCCCAAATCGCTTAACGATGGTCACAACAGGTACATTTTTAAGGGTCGTATTCAGCCTAAAATTATTCTTGTTTTTTACTTCCTTGTACAAAGTAAAGGAAGTATTGTAATCGCGAAAATTTTCGGTTCTCAGATTTCAACTGAATCCATTTTGACTAATTTCGTCGTGCCGTCTGTACGTACGTATGTATCTCGCATAACTCAAAAACGGTAAACCGTAGAAAGTTGAGGTATTTAGGACTGCTATAACATCTAGTTGTGCACCTCCCTTTTTGCTCATTATATAACTTCCGGAAGTGCTACTTTACTTGAAGCCTATAATAGATTTTCATGAAAAACTTTATTTAAATATAATTTAAAACTTTCCAAATTTGGTATATAAGACTACTATATATATATCGAGTCGGCCTGTGGATCTTGAGAACCCTGGTTCGATCCCCACAGCCGACAAACAATTTTCACCAATTTAAAAAATCTACCCCTGTGGCTCCTCCACCACTAATATCTTTGGAGGCCGTGATTTGACGGCTGGTAGCCGCACTTCACGCGAAAAAAAAAATCACATACCGAGATCTGCGTAGGCAGAGTGCCACACCCAGTGATGGGTAAAAGGCGTGATGATATATTTATTTATTTATTTTATTTATATCAATGGAAATAAACAAAATGTAACAGTGTTATACAACTTAACAAACTAAAGCAACAAATTCAGTAACAAAAACAACTTAAAACAAATTATTTTCACATAGCCACCTATAATATTTGTATAAAAATTATTTCTAGTATTTCTCAATTTTCTTATTTTTCTCGAATTTTTTCAGATACATTAATAAAAACTAATACACCGTTGAAAAGAGAAAAAAATGGCGGTTTTTATTTTAGTAAAATAATTATAGGTTGCTATTTAAAAAATAAAAGTTGATAGTCGTATCTTGTAAACCTGACTTTATAAAAAATATCTACATCTGCCATCAAATAGTATATTTAAAATAATAAAACTTTCATATGAACCATTTTTTTCTATTACTCATAATAAAAAAAGTTAAAGGGGGGGGCGTCTTCCCAGACTCACCCTGTATTTATGTTTGTTTTTCCAGCTTCACCATGAATTCTTTTCACTTGGTTGTCGTCTTCGTGTACCTCTTCGCCTACGTACAACTATCTCCAGCCTTCCAACAACCTCTCCTGAAGGAAGCAAGGTCTTCTTCAGCTCTTGAAGAAACCAAGCGCGATGTGAATCTTCACGAATCTGTACCTAAATTAGTACGAAACAAGCGTTTGTTTTTCGCTGCTGTTATTGCTATTGTGACAGGGTTTATTGGTAGTTTAGCTGCTACTGTGGTTGGAGATCAAATTAATAGAGCGATTAATAAAGAAACGGGATCAACTCCGCCGCCGGAACAGAAGATAACTATTATTAATACGTAAGTAAATGATGTTTTCGTAACACATGCACAAGAAACACGTTCTTATTCCCTAATTTTAGAGAGAGAGACACTGCTTTTCTCCTCTAGGTAAGATGTTTCTCTCCCTAGGTAGGATGTTTCTCTCCCTAGATATGAATTAATTGCGGGATAAATATGATGAATAAGGACAAGCGTATGATTCTTGATTTTAGATTCATTGGTTAGATTTTTCGAGTGTTTACCTGCAATTGTGTGGAATTCACCTTCAAAACTAAGCGCAGGAAATACTCCCTTCCTTCCTCATCTTTTTTACTTCATTTTCAGTTTTTATTATACAGTGTCTAACTGCAATTGTGTTAAATATATTTTTGAACAAGCGCTGGCGATGCTGCCTTCATTTCTTATAGATTCGTTGTTAGAGAAGTGGGCGTAAGTGAAGATTTACGAAACAGGTGTACAGGAGCGAATGGATGGATGTTTGTTGCGTGATGATGGATTTTGGTTGTGAAACGAGTATCGTGTGTCAGGATGAGAATGTTGACGGGTTCGTGCTACCCCATTTAATGGGATATAGCGTGATGTTATGTATACTGGCTGTCCCATTTTACATTATCTTCTTGAATATCTGGAAATGAAAGCATTTTACCGAAAAGTATGCCGAATTATAATCGTCATGGTTTTGAGGGGGACATCGGATTTTGACAAAATGCCCCCCTTAGTCCCCAAAGGGGGCCGGGAGGGGGGTCGACTTAAAAAATTTAAATGGGAACCCCTATTTTTTATTGCAGATTCTGAAAGAGCGTTAAAAAATATGTAGGTTTTATCCGGAAACTTTTTTTAAATTTTTTTAGTCAAAATTTTACGTGACAATTCAATTGTGTCTTTGCCATTAATCAGGTAACTTTAGACGATATGGATGTCGAACGAAGTTTTCAGCTTACAAGCAAGTTCTGACAGACCGAAGACAGTCCCTTTCCGAAAATTTCATAGAGCAATTGCTCGTAATATTTTGTGAATTAAAGTATACTACATAATTTGAATTTGCATAATAGTTAATAAAATGAGAATTCTACATTATTATTTTTCAGATTGTGTTAATTTTTGTTTAAAATGATAGAGTAGATACGAGTACCAATATTAGAAAAAGGTTTCGTTTATTTTTTTTAAAACAAATTATTTACATTTAGGCTGCCTAAAATCCCGCCTATTTTAGAGTAATTACCGGCCTATATGCCTGCTTATTTGGGAGTTTTTAAGAGCCTAAATATCCGGGCTTTACAAATAACTATATTTCATTTGTTTGTTTCAGCGTCATCAACAACAATTATAACGTAGCCGCTCAGCTGAAAGAAGACGTCACACGTCGCAACAGCAACGCTGGCAACGCCATCCGAGTCACGCCTCGAAGATGGCAATGCGACGCGTCTTTCTGCAGACACGTCGGCGATGGCCCGAGTACAATCGGTGTTTGTTCACCGAATATCTGTCATTGTAGTAATGGACAACCCGTGCTCCAGGAATGTGGAACTGGAACAGTATTTGATCCGTTGTATAAAGTGTGTAACTGGCCGTATAATCTTAAGATTTGTGGGAATTAAAAGATTTTATATTTCTTGTATGTATATTCATTAAATGTTATTTTGATATATGAATTATGTGTATATGTTTTTACTTCCTTAAATAAATAAAATAAATAAATATATCATCACGCCTTTTACCCAGTACTGGGTGTGGCACTCTGCCTAAGCAAATCTCGGTAAGTGATATATTTTGTCGCGTGAAATGCGGTTACCAGCCGTCACATCACGACCCTCAAAGATATTAGTGGAGAGGGAGCCACAGGGGTAGATTTAAATTGGTGAAAATTGTTTGTCGGCTGTGGGGATCGAACCAGGGTTCTCAAGATCCATAGGTCGACTCGATACCACTGAGCCACCTACCCCATTTTTTTGTACTTTACTTCCTTGTACGAAGTAAAGGAAGTATTGTAATCGCGAAAATTTTCGGTTCTCAGATTTCAACGGAAATATGTATTTTGGCCCTCCCTGAATCCATTTTGACTAATTTCGTCATGCTGTCTGTACGTACGTACGTACGTATCTCGCATAACTCAAAAACGGTAAACCGTAGAAAATTGAAACTTTATATTTAGGACTGTTATAACATCTAGTTGTGCACCTCCCTTTTTGCTCATTATATAACTTCCGGAAGTGCTACTTTACTTGAATCATAGATTTTCATGAAAAACTATATTCAAATATAATCCAAAACTTTTCAAATTTGGTATATAAGACTACTATATAAATGGAAATAACTAGAGATGGGCGAATATCATCCGCGAATAGTCGAATGCTGCGAATATTGACATTATTCGATATTCGAGATTTTCGAATATTAACGTCAGTATAGCGAACATTCGAATACCTCGAATATTGCGTCATATGTTGACCTCAATTTTTGACTATGTTTTTCTTTATCATTTGTACATAAACTTAAAGCTATTACAATACTTTGAAGTTATTAATAACAAAGATATTTTGTTTCAAAACCATGAAGACGTACCATATTTCAAATTTGTTTTTCGCCAACATCAGCCCTTACGTTTCACCTTAAATTTGAAGTTTTCGACTTTTTCTTTTCTTTTTTGTTTGTACTTTTTGTTTTAATTTTATTTTATCTTCACAATTTCATACAAATAATGAAAAGGACATAATTAAATAATTATTAATAATAAATAAATTAACTTTTCGGAGTATTCGAATATTCGAGTAGGTACCTAGTTCGAATATTCGAGATCTGATTAATATTCGTATTCGATATTCGAATTCAAGAAATTTGATATTCACCCATCTCTAGAAATAACATAATAGGTTTTGGTTAAAATGGACTAACCGGAAGTGATACATTACATGAAGCTGCTAACAGTTGAAAAAAATGGTATTATTCTGATTTTAGAAATAAATGCTGCAAATAAAAGTTTTAGAGAATTAAATTCGGCGTCTAGCACATTAATAATTATTAAATTAGCCTTTTGTATAAACTTGAAATTAAAATTAAACTAAATTAAAATTAACCAGGTTTTTAGTGATTTTTAAAATTACAAAAATGTTCTATATTTTTACTTCCTTGTACGAAGTAAAGGAAGTATTGTAATCGCGGAAATATTTATTTTGAGCATCCCTGAATCCATTTTGAGTAATTTCGTCGTGACGTCTGTACGTACGAATGTATCTCGCATAACTCAAAAACGGTAAGCCGTAGAAAGTTGAGGTATTTAGGACTGTTATAACATCTAGTTGTGCACCTCCCTTTTTGGTCAATATACAGGGTGTAACAGCGAAACCAACCACCGCCTATATTTTCTTTATTATTATAGTTACAAAAAAATATTATAAAGCAAAGTTATAGAAGACCAAGGGGGACATCTGGTTAAAGAATAAAATAACTTTTTTAACCAGTGGTTCTCAAGTTACAACACAAAGTTATATTTTTTCAAATGGGATTATACATATTTTTTACGCCTATTCGATAGAGTATTTTTTTCTGAATTCAACCATGTGACCATTCTACATCTTTACATAATAAAAATATTGAGAAAAATTCAATTGAAATTTAAATAATTTTGTATTTTTAATATTAATGTGCAGTAAGCTATGGATGAAAAACAAAAAACAAAATATTAAACACACAAAAAATAACAATTTACAACAATTATTATTACTTGACAGCAGCTAAATTTTGTTCTTTTGTTTTATAACTCACCCAACATCCCTTAAAACACTAATAATACATTTATAACTTATTATTCAACCCTTAAATAAATCCAGAATCATGTCCAATTAATTATCTTGCCTTAAAAAAATTCTTAACACATTTATAACTTATTTTTCATCCCTTAAAAAATTCCCGAATCATTTCCAGTCAGATATCTTCTCTTAAAAAAAATTTAACACTCATTCAGCATCTTTTAAAATTAATTTTATTTATATATAACGCTATTTTGTTCGTAATTATTGTTAATTGTGATGTAATACTTTGTCTTTATGTTTATAGAGCGTCCGCGGCCTTGGAATCGTGTCTGCAACCCAGCAGAGTCCCTCAGAGCCAGCACGTCCCCCGGAGCCGACACCAGCTGTCAGTCACATCAACTAGAAGATCCCCCCCAAAAATAAAATAATATTTACTATGTATTGTATTAAATTGTACTTGTAATATAAATATTTGTCTTGTACACTATTAAAATGCCAATAAATGAATTGAAAATAAATTATATTCTTTTATTTCGTGTATACAAGTTAAATAAAAATAAATCTAAGATGGCCTGATGAGCTGTTCAAAATATAACTGCTCTTCTACGTCGTGTAAATTGGTTGTGACTCCTTCGTTTTTCGGACATTAAACTGTGAGCATGGATGTCAAACTAATATGAACCTTAAGTAAATATAATTTAAGACTTAATATCGCATACAAAACCGTAACACAACTGCAAAAAAACATAATAGTTTTTTAAGTTTTTTTCAAAATCTAGAAAGTATTTGATAAAATCTTTCAAATAAAAGTAGCTTATTATTTTATTCTCTACAGCTTTTGGTTGAAACTTTTTTCTCTACAACCCTTAACTTTGGAGATACAGAAAACCACCCTTAAAGTGAAATATCTACCCTATTAATGCAAATTTGGGGTCGTCCGCGGACTTCGCATCGAATATGACGCCGTAGAACATGCATGCAAAAGTTCAGCGAAATAGCATATATCGGTACAAATTAGGCGTTTCAAATCGATGGACTAACCCCTTGCCATCTGTTTTATCGTTAAATTAAAGTATCTCCGATCGGGCTGAAATTTTGCATGCATGTTCTAGGGCTTTATATTCGATGCGGAACCGGGAACGAGGCCAAAATATTCATTAGTAGGGTAGATATTTCACTTTAAGGGTGGTTTCTCGTATCTCCGAAGTTAAGGGTTGTAGAGAAAAAAGTTTCAAGAAAAATATGTAGAGAATTAAATAATATTTATCTTTTATTTGAAAGATTTTATCAAATACTTTCTAGATTTGGCAATAAACTTAAAAAACTATCATGTTTTTTTTTGCAGTTGTGTTACGGTTTTGTATGCGATATTAAATCTTAAATTATATTTACTTAAGGTTCATATTAGTTTGACATGCATCCTATAAGAATTTTTAAAACATTAATTAGTAATTTACCCAAAAAGTAAGGCCCAAATAATTTTTTAGCTAGAATTTTCTAAATCATCGATATCGAATTAGGGAGATAACATTGTTATCTCAATTTTTATTATTTTTTACAAATAATAAAGCTTCGATTTCGCTGAAATTTTTAATTAAGCTTCTAGGACCTCAAGCTAAACGTATATTTAATGAAAATCCCTTAAATTTTCATTAGTATACAAGATAATTAACTCTAAGGGTGGTTTTTTATATCTCCGAAATTAAGGGTCGTAGAGAAAAAAGTTTCAACCAAAAGCTGTAGAGAATAAAAGAAGAAACAACTTTTATTTGAAAGAATTTTTCAAATAATGTCTAGTTTCGATGGAAATTGCTAATATTTTAACGTTATTGTTAGTTCAAATTTTTGACACATAAAGTGGTGACGCCACTGAAATCACACAACAAAATTCGAAACTTTATTAATAATAAAAAATAATCAAAATTGAAATAACAATGTTATCTCCCTAATTCGATATCGTCGATTTCGAAAATTCTACTGAAAAAATTAATTAAGCCATAGTTTTTGCGTAAATTTTTAATTAATATTTTATTAATCCCAATAGGAAGAATGTCAAACTAAAGTGAACCCTAAATACATGTAACATTAGATAAAATATCTAATGTGGACACCACATGACTTCCTTGTACACGTATTAAACTATAGAAATTTTTTTAATTGCACATATTTGACATTAAATCTTTTATTTTTTGTTCTAATCCATAGCAAACTTAATTTAAAAAAAAATCAAAAAATATATAATATTTAAATTTAGATATCTCGTTTATGCAAAAAGCTAATTTAAAAATTCTTAATGTGCTAGACGCAGAATTTAATTCTCTAAAACTTTTATTTGCAGCATTCCTTTCTAAAATTAAAATAATACCATTTTTTTCAAGGAAAACTGTTAGCAGCTTCATGTAATGTGCCACTTCCGGTTAGTCTATTTTAACCAAAATCTATTATGTTATTTCCATTGATATAGTAGTCTTATATACCAAATTTGGAAAGTTTTAAATTATATTTGAATATAGTTTTTCATGAAAATCTATTATAGGCTTCAAGTAAAGTACCACTTCCGGTAGTTGTATAATGACCAAAAAGGGAGGTGCACAACTAGATGTTATAACAGTCCTAAATATAAAGTTTCAATTTTCTACGGCTTACCGTTTTTGAGTTATGCGAGATACGTACGTACGTACGTACAGACGGCATGACGAAATTAGTCAAAATGGATTCAGGGAGGGCCAAAACACCTATTTCCGTTGAAATCTGAGAACCGAAAATTTTCGCGATTACAATACTTCCTTTACTTCGTACAAGGAAGTAAAAATCGAATACAATACAGGAACAGAGGTTCATAAAAAATCAATAGTTTTTTAACTTTTTTTCAAAACTATGAGGTTTTTTAATGAAATGTTTCAAATAAAAGTAGCTTATTATTTTATTCTCTACAAAAATTAAATAACAACCCCAAACAATATTATCACCAATCATGTATTGTATTAAATTGTATTTGTAATAATAATTGTAATATAAATGTTAAATTCCTTTGTAAACAGTTTTAAAATGCCAGTAAATAATTAAGTATAAAGTCAATAAAAATATACAGCTTGTAATTCCGTTGAATCCTAATTAATTAAAATAATTAAATATTCAATTTTTTTTGTGAATTTCGGTCGTTTTTGGGGGTGAAATGAGCCTGCTCTTAATTCGGTGTAAAACAAAATGTCAGCCAATTAAGCCAATTAAGTAAAATCCGCCGAGTGCAGAAAAGCTGAAAAATGACGTCATCGTTCTCACAGTTTAATGTCCGAAAAACGAAGGAGTCACAACCAATTTACACGACGTAGAAGAGCAGTCATATTTTGAACAGCTCATCAGGCCATCTTAGATTTATTTTTATTCAACTTGTATACACGAAATAAAAGAATATAATTTATTTTCAATTCATTTATTGGCATTTTAATAGTGTACAAGACAAATATTTATATTACAAATACAATTTAATACAATACAAAGTAAATATTATTTTATTTTTGGGGGGGATCTTCTAGTTGATGTGACTGACAGCTGGTGTCGGCTCCGGGGGACGTGCTGGCTCTGAGGGACTCTGCTGGGTTGCAGACACGATTCCAAGGCCGCGGACGCTCTATAAACATAAAGACAAAGTATTACATCACAATTAACAATAATTACGAACAAAATAGCGATATATATAAATAAAATTAATTTTAAAAGATGCTGAATGAGTGTTAAAATTTTTAAAGAGAAGATAACTGACTGGAAATGATTCGGAAATTTTTTAAGGGATGAAAAATAAGTTATAAATGTGTTAGAATTTTTTTGAGGCAAGATAATTAATTGGACATGATTCAGGATTTATTTAAGGGATGAATAATAAGTTATAAATGTTTTAGGACAACTTAAAACATTTTAAAATGATTTAAAAAAGTATTTGACAGCTGGGATCCTCTAGCCATCGTCTCAGAGCAATCAACTAACATTCAGAACAATTTAAAAGACTTTAAAATGATTCTAAAGAGTTTAAAACAGTTTCAAGATCTAAATTTAAATGAAATATATTTAAACTTATTACAAATCAAATTCATAATTTCACCTTCAATAAAATAACTATGTCAAACTATTAAAATATTGTTTGTGTTTGAACGAATGAAGCAAAATAATTTTAAAACATTTGCAAGAATGCGTTGAGTCAACAATTCTTTCCTACGCAATATGCACGTTTGAAAAAAATACAAACAATTTTATTTAGTATATAATAGCACGTTAGTAGACCACTAATCATTCTGCAGTTTTCTCTGAATTAGGCAGTTTAGTAATCGGTTGTAGCTGATACATAGAGAAACACTTCAAAATGAATCCGAAAATTTTAATTGGATTTGTGTTCGCCATCTTTGTTGTTATTTCTGAGGTAAGAACTATCGTTTGTTTATTGAAAATATGAGCAAAAAAATTGTATATAACGTAATAAGTCAGGAAAGTGATGCTTTACTTGACGAAGCGGTTGTTTGAAGTACGAGGCCGTAAGGCCGAGTATTTTAATTCGCTGAGTCAAGTAAAACACTTTCGTGACGTATTATGTATACTATTTTTTCTGAAATTGTTGATATTTATATTTTATCAATATAATTAATAATAAATATTTCAAAATATTTAATTTTTTGGTAAGAATCATATTGGCAGCAAACTACATATCCAAGGTGATAACAAAAGTTGTTGAAAACAATATCTTACGTGAAAAATCTATTGAATATATTTGTGTCAAAAGTAATATTGTTGACAGAGAAGATTTCTTTATAATGTTGGAAAATATAGATGAAAATGAGTATGAGGCGGTATTTTCAAGTACTCCTCCTGAAATCTTAAATCAAGCAACTGCGGCTGTTGAAAATTTATTACCGAGCAAGTCCAAAGACCGATATGATAAAGAGTATGAAATTTTCATGGATTGGAAAAAGCAAAATAATTTGTCAGCAAATGTGCTACTTGCTTATTTTATTTACTGAATCTCCAAGTAATTTAGTTTCAAATTCGCCAGTGTCATACATAAATTTTAGTAATTTAAGCAATTGTATATTTAGTATTAATATTATTGATAAAAATCAATAAAAATCTTATTAAATTTTTTAGTTATTTAGTTTATTTATTTGAGTCAGGTAAACACTTACTTTCCATACTAAAATGCGTCAGGAAAGTAGGCATTTTCTTGACGATTTCAGAAAAAAATATTTATTATGTATCCTCTGAAGAAGTCCTCCAGGTCTAACATCTCTCTGTATTCCTCCCCCAGGTATCTGGACGCCGATGCACAAGCTGCGGTCTTGGAGCTGGAGTCGACTACTGCGCTAGCTGCAACCCTAGTCCGTATGTAGTTCGCCCTGTTCCAGTTAAACCAACCAAAACCAAGTGTATTCAACCCGTTGGAGATGTCTGCAGCTGCAGTGTAGTCGAGGTGAAGCCAGTATCGGTGCCGAGACCCAAGTGCATTTACAAAGAAAAGAAACGAGTTAGTTTGATAAAATTATTTTAACAATCAAAATTTAATTTTTTATTATTTCAGCCAATCCCCTGTGACAGTCGTCCACTTATTCCAGCCCCAGACCACCTCCACGACTTCTCCCAAGACATCGATACCTTCGACACATCCTACTTAACCGAAACATCTCCTTGCGGCAACCGTCCTCTTTACCCTGTAGACGCTGTCTCCATATCTCTTGTCAATCGACTCCAAGACTCGCTTGCTGCCTCACTTCCTGAAGAGAAACTTCAATATGGTTTCTACAAGATTCCCAAGGATGTTCCTGCATTCAAACATATCCCCAATGTACCGGAGGAGAAGCTTTTCACTGTGGAAAGACAAATTATTGAATTGAAAAATCCCAAACAAATTGTCAAGTGTAATGAAGGTTGTGATGAAGAGATTGTCTTGGAGGATAAAGAAATTCAACCAATTGCTTATTTGAGCTACAGTGATCTTGGATATGTTCCTGAAGAAGGTAAGAATTTAAAACAAACTCTAAAAGTGCTTCTGAATTACTTAACCTCAAAACAAAAAATGTAAGATTTGCTGTTGTCATTCTACCAAAATTCTACTCACCTTTATATATCTTCTCCAATTTAAACATTCCAGCACATTTATAAGATAGTCCTTCTTCAAAATTAAATCCTAAAACCATCCATCAAACAGTAACAATTAAAACTAACCTAACTTTTGACTGTGTTCGTTCAGTAACCAACCCGAAATTCATCACGTCGTGTAAACGTCCATGCAGTCGCCCCGCGAAATACGAACAACAATATGAAGTTATATCCAGTGAAGAGGATGATTACAAATACAAAGTTAACAAAGGAAACTGTGGTTGCTTCGTGAAGAAACTCAAAGGCTCTTGTGGATGCAGCAACTAAAATTAAAATATAACATTGTTAATTATTGTTGTAGAATGATTGAATTGAAAAATAAATGAAATTATGAAAATAATATCTGTTGTCGTTTTTAATCTGTTATGGTTATTATATGTACATTCTAGGATTAGCAGGTTTTTACTTCCTTGTACGAAGTAAAGGAAGTATTGTAATCGCGAAAATTTTCGGTTCTCAGATTTCAGTGGAAATATGCATTTTGAGCATCGTGACGTCTGTACGTACGTATGTATCTCGTATAACTCAAAAACGGTAAGCCGTAGAAAGTTGAGGTATTTAGGACTGTTATAACATCTAGTTGTGCACCTCCCTTTTTGCTCATTATATAACTTCCGGAAGTGCTACTTTACTTGAATCATAGATGAAAAACTATATTCAAATATAATCCAAAACTTTTCAAATTTGGTATATAAGACTACTATATCAATGGAAATAACATAATAGGTTTTGGTTTAAATGGACTAACCGGAAGTGATACATATGTCATCACGCCTTTTACCCATCACTGGGTGTGGCACTCTGCATACGCAGATCTCGGTAAGTGATATATTTTTTCGCGTGAAGTGCGGTTACCAGCCGTCAAATCACGGCCTCCAAAGATATTAGTGGTGGAGGAGCCACAGGGGTAATTTTTTTAAATTGGTGAAAATTGTTTGTCGGCTGTGGGGATCGATCCAAGGTTCTCAAGATCCACAGGCCGACTCGATACCACTGAGCCACCTACCCCTACGAAGTAAAGGAAGTATTGTAATCGCGAAAATTTTCGATTCTCAGATTTCAACGGAAATAGGTATTTTGGCCCTCCATAAATCCATTTTGACAAATTTCGTCGTGCCTCTGTACGTACGTATGTATCTCGCATAACTCAAAAACGGTAAGCCGTAGATAGTTGAGGTATTTAGGACTGTTATAACATCTAGTTGTGCACCTCCCTTTTTGGTCATTATATAACTTCCGGAAGTGGTACTTTACTTGAATCATAGATGAAAAACTATATGCAAATATAATCCAAAACTTTTCAAATTTGGTATATAAGACTACTATATCAATGCAAATAACATAATAGATTTTGGTTAAAATAGACTAACCGGAAGTGGCACATTATATGAAGCTGCTAACAGTTTTCCTTGAAAAAAAGGTATTATTTTAATTTTAGAAATGAATGCTGCAAATAAAAGTTTTAGAGAATTAAATTCTGCGTCTAGCACATTAAGAATTTTTAAATTAGCCTTTTGCATAAGCGAGATATCTAAATTTAAATATTATATATTTTTAGTAGTGATGCAACGAATAGTAAATCTGCCGAATACCGAATACCGAATATTAGGCGGAACCGTGTGCCGAATAGCCGAATATTCGGCGAATATTCTGCACATTTTTGGCGTCAAATGATAAACCGGTGGGGATTGGCGGAGCGAAATTGCGCTCCTCCCCCTTCAGCAAATCCCTTGCAAATGACATGTTGTGTCTAGTTCGTTTACACATCAGTGCAGTTCAAGCTTATTGTAAAATTAAATGTATATCACCTTCTGATAATCCATATACATGGTGGGCAACCAATAAAAATCTATTCCCGCATTATCTAGAATGTATCTTTCTTCCCCAGGGAGCAGTGTTTATTCAGAGAGACTTGTCTCACTTTGCCACTTTTAAATTTTAATTATAATTAACCTTTCATTAGTTATTGATAATATTATTTATTATTATTATTAGTAATTGACATTATTTATTATATTCTTATTTTTTAGTTATTGACAGTATTTGTGATTTTATTTGTATTTCTATTATACTGATTGAATAAATATTTACATAATAAATAAAATATACACGTGTTTTTTTTTTATATATAAATTAATAAATTGAATGCAACCGCCGTTCATGTTTTAGATGTGTTATGTCAAACTATTCGGTATTCGGCCGAATAGGAAACTAGTATTCGGTATTCGGCCGAATAGTGAAACAGCTGCCGAATAGGCAGAATACCGAATAGTTGCCTAATATTCGTTGCAACTCTATTTTTTAGTTTAAAAAAAAATTAAGTTTGCTATGGATTAGAACAAAAAATAAAAAATAAAAGATTTAATGTCAAATATGTGCAATTAAAAAAGTTTCTATAGTTTAATACTCGTACAAGGAAGTCATGTGCTGTTCACATCAGATTTTTTGTAATTAAGTTTGCTATGAATTATAACAACAAATAAGAAAAAAATAAAAAAATTAATGTCAATGTCAAATTACGTCAAATATGTGCATGTAGAATAATACGTGTACAAGAAAGTCATGTGGTGTCCACATCAGATTTTTTTTGTAATAATTACAGGACAATCGCTATTTTTATTTTCGCTTAATAAAAATTATTTTCTCAATTTTAAACTTTATTATATAAAATAATTAGAGAAGCAGTAATTCAAGTATAATTTCACATCTTTAAGTTGTATGATTGGAGGTCGCTGTCATCACCTTATATTATTAAGCAGGGTTCGTAAATATCATGATATTTATAATAAATATCAAAATATCTGATATATAGGATATATATCAGATAAATATCACTTTTTGGATATTTATTTTTTAATTTTAGTTTTTGTACATATTTATTATCACAATAGGAAATACAAAATAAATTATTACTCCTAAATACAAAATTAACATAGGTAATGAAAAAAAGTAAATATACATTGAATGGATACACAAATATTATATAGTACTAAGAATAGTAAGAATATTTAAAAAATCCTATATTCTAGATAGGGGCAAATCATCATCTTCTGATGAACTTCCTGAACATAGCGTTGCAGATAGAGACTCACTTGGCCAAATCCAATCTAAATTAGTTTTTTTTTTGTAGTTTCTTTTTGGTTTAAATATTTAAACATAAAAACTAATTTACCGGCATTGTCGTTACCGAGACGATTTCGTAATTGAGATTGGACAATGCTAAAAGTGGAGAAATATTGTTCCAGCCCTGCTGTGGTTGTTACAGCAGTGTGTAACTGTTCACATAGTTCAATAAATGTACTTTTATTTGGCCACTCTGACTCATTGATAGTTAAATTTTTCCACCATATTAAAGGATTTGTATTTCTAAAATGAGTACCAAATAAAAATTTTGGAAATGGTTTAGACTTTGCCATTAATGACATCACAAATGACACACAATTTGGATTTATGTCGTTGATGTGAAGTTAGTCAAAAGCTAGTAAAGTAAGAATTATCTTTAGAATATAATTTTAACAGAATTTATGAAAGTAATAATGAGAGGTATACTGTATTTATTATAGACTATTTGATATTTTTATATAATGGATATATATCTTCGAACCCTGTCTATAAGAAAATTTACATACATATGTATTTTGACCCACTGAATCCAGTGGTGCAATCTGCAAATGCATATGACTTCTGGTTGTCGAGAAAATGTTAAAAAACCGCTTTTTGCGATTTTTTTGGCGGAAAATTGAAAAAAAATAAAAATCGCTGAAACTATGTTTATAAGTTAACTGAAGCACGAGAAAATTAATGCCGTTGAGCGCGTTTTCATATCACATTTAGTTTTCGAGATATAGCCTCGTAAAAGTAGAAAAACTGAAAAATTCGAAAAATTTCACTTTTCCGGAGGCTATATCTCAAAAACTAAACAAGATATGGAAATGCGCTCAACGGCGTTGAATTCCCCGTGTCCGAATTGACTTATAAGCAAATTTTCATACAATTTGAAGCAATTTAATATTTTTAATTATTTCCTAAGGGGTACCCCTTTGGTTTTTTCAGATTTTAATTCAATTTTCCCAAAAATCCTTAATCGTAGGATTATTAAAACGAAAATTTACATACATATGTATTTTGACCCACTGAATCCAGTGGTACTATCTTCAAATGCATATGACTTCTGGTTTTCGAGAAAATGTTAAAAAACCGCTTTTTGCGATTTTTTTTGGCGGAAAATTGAAAAAAAATAAAAATCGCTGAAACTATGTTTATAAGTTAACTGAAGCACGAGAAAATTAATGCCGTTGAGCGCGTTTTCATATCACATTTAGTTTTCGAGATATAGCCTCGGAAAAGTAGAAAAACTGAAAAATACGAAAAATTTCACTTCTCCGGAGGCTATATCACAAAAACTATTTGATATTTTTATATAATGGATATATATCAATGCAAAAATATGACGATATATATCAAAATAAATATCATGATATATATCGATCGATATATATCTTCGAACCCTGCTATTAAGGAACTTTTATTTTAATTTAGTTTCTATTTCAAGTTTAATTTTAAGAAACGTAACTTTAATGAAGAAATATTTAGTATTTAAGTAACTATAGAAGAGAAATGAAATACTAGGTGACCCAAAAATCAAGCTTAGCTCAAAAAATTTACTAATTTTAAAACAATTTTCAAAATATACAGGGATGACCCATTAACTTCCGGTCACAGCGGAAATGAAATATTTTTACTTTTTATGTAGTTCATATTAAAGTATATACAGGGTGTTTCACAACTTAGAGCAAAAAATTAAAGGGTATATTCTGTACGACAAAAATAATTTTTTTTAATTCGAAAAATTAAGGGTTGTTAACCTAAAACATGTTTTGTAGTACTGCACTGGATTCGCTTTCCTATTAAACACAAACAATGAAGTAGGTATCAACTACGAAAGAATAATTACACAATTCAATTATTAGCAGTTATTTATAATAGAATTTTATTTAATTAATAACTTTAACATAATCATCCACCCAGTGGCAGTGGCAACGAAACATTTTGGACTGGGAAACATGGTAAATAGTTTTGCGATTTAAAACAAAAATTCTTTTTGTTTCATGATCAGCACGTCGTACAGAATATACCCTTTAATTTTTTGCTCTACGTTGTGAAACACCCTGTATTTTTTAGTATGAGTTTAATTTTTTGGTCATTTAGTATATAATAATTCAGATCTGCAATAGCAGAACTTATACCAATATTAAATAATTACTTACGAAGTGAATATTATTTGAAATAATTTACAAATAATTATTAGAATTAAAATGTTTAGAATACCAATGCATTTGAAATATAAACAAAATTGTTTAATTATTAATAAACAAAATACAATCGAACCTGGTGAAATATAAACAAATGACAATCGTACATGACATAATTAAGGTTATTAATTGTTATTATTATTTACAATTAGTATATAAAGAAATTTCTTGAATCATTTGTTACCATTTACCTCGACGGTTGAGGAGGTACAGTCTAAGAAGAAAAATAATAGTTTTGAGGCCAAAATGAAGTTATTTTTGTCTTTGATTGTACTGGGCTTTTGTGTGTATGTCCAGGGCAAAGATTGCTGTTGTGAAGTAAGTTATTACTTTAAAATTATAGTAACAGTAAAATAATTTGTAATATTTTTCAAAAACTTTACATATTTTTAGTAGTAAAACTTTAAATAACTATTTTAGAAAAAAATGCTTCAAATAAATGTTGCAGAGAATTAAATGATCTTTAACTTTTATTTGAAGCATTTTTTTCTAAAACAATTGAGCATTGTTTGGCAGCCCGATTTTCAACTAGCAATTAACTTTTTAATATAATTTGAGCTGTCAAACGTTTATAAGTTATTTTAGAAAGAAATGCTTCAAATAAATGTTGTAGAGAATTAAATGATCTTCAACGTTTATTTGAAGCATTTTTCTGTAAAATAATTTGTACACCTGTGACAGCGAAAAATATGTAATAAAAAATGTTGAAAGCAACTTAAAACTGCAATTAAAGTTATATGTTCTAATAAAGAAAATTAAATTTCCAGGAAAGACGACCAATCCAAGTATGCGACGAACCTACCCCTAAAATCAAGGTGATCCACTCCGGCGTACCCTGCGAATGCCAAAAGGTAAGATACATTTTTATATCTTTTAAAATAATAGTAAATTTTTAAGACAGTCAGACAATCCAGATCTCTCTGGGATCCTCTAGCCCTCGTCTTAGAGCACTCAGCTAGCTTCCAGGACAATTGAAAACATTTTAAAATGATCCTAGAGGGTTTGAAACAATTTTAAGAAGTATTTGACAGCTGGGATCCTCTAGCCATCGTCTTAGAACACTCAGCTAGCTTTCAGGACAAATTAAAACATTTTAAAAGATTCTAAATTTATTTAAAACAATTTTAAGAAGTATTTGGCAGCTGGGCTCCTCTAGCCATCGTCTTAGAGCACTCAACTAGCTTTCAGGACAAATTAAAACATTTTGAAATGAGTCTAAATTTGTTTAAATCAAATTTAAGAAGTATTTGGCAGCTGGGCTCCTCTAGCCATCGCCTTAGAGCACTCAACTAGCTTTCAGGATAAATTAAAACATTTTAAAATCATTTTAAAAGGTTTAAGACAATTTTAAGAAGTATTTGACAGCTGGGATCCTCTAGCCATCGTCTTAGAGCACTCAGCTAGCTTTCAGGATAAATTAAAACATTTTAAAATTATTCTAAATGGTTTAAAACAATTTTAAGATGTATTTGACAGCTGGGATCCTCTAGCCATCGTCTTAGAGCACTCAGCTAGCTTTCAGGACAATTTAAAACATTTAAAAATTATTCTAAATGGTTTAAAACAATTTTAAGATGTATTTGACAGCTGGGATCCTCTAGCCATCGTCTTAGAGCACTGAGCTAGCTTTCAGGACAAATTAAAACATTTTAAAATGATTCTAAATTTGTATAAAACAATTTTAAAAAGTATTTGACAGCTGGGATCCTCTAGCCATCGTCTTAGAGCACTCAGCTAGCTTTTAGGACAACTTAAAACATTTTAAAATGATTCTAAATTTGTTTAAAACAATTTTAAGAAGTATTTGATAGCTGGGATCCTCTAGCCATCGTCTTAGAGCACTCAGCTAGCTTTCAGGACAAATTAAAACATTTTAAAATGATCCTAAAGGGTTCAAGACAGTTTTAAGAAGTATTTGACAGCTGGGATTATCTAGCCATCGTCTTAGAGCACTCAGCTAGCTTTCAGGACAAATTAAAACATTTTAAAATGATTCTAAATTTGTTTAAAACAATTTTAAGAAGTATTTGGCAGCTGGGATTTTCTAGCCATCGTCTTAGAGCACTCAGCTAGCTTTCAGGACAATTGAAAACATTTTAAAATGATTCTAAATTTATTTAAAACAATTTTAAGAAGTATTTGGCAGCTGGCATCCTCTAGCCATCGTCTTAGAGCACTCAGCTAACTTTCAGGACAAATTTAAACATTTTAAAATGATTCTAAATTTGTTTAAAACATTTTTAAGAAGTATTTCAGAGCTAGGATCCTCTAGCCATCGTCTTAGATCACTCAGCTAGCTTTCAGGACAATTTAAAACATTTTAAAATGATTTCAAATAATTTAAGCCAACGTTAAGCAAGTTGCTATTGCTTTAACAAACTTTCGGGTTTAGTGATAACATTTTCAGTGTTTCTTAAACTGTTTCAGGCTCTTCCCTTCCGCGTCGAAGTACCAGTGGTCCACAAAGAACACCTGAGCAAACACAGATACAACATCTACAGTCCGACGAAGACCTGCGATCCCGCAAGATTCATTTATGACGCGAAAGTAGAAAAACCAACTTGTAAAGTGAATAAGTTATATTCTTACCCTATCACTGTTGAAAAACTCCCCGAGAAATGTCACCCAGTCCAATATATATACGATGCTAAAGTGGAGAAGCCTAAAGTGGAACGTTTAACAAGACTGGAAGGACTGACAGCCAAGTTGGACACGATTGTGATACCGTCGAAAGGTGAGAGAGACTTGTGTTTGTGGTTTAATTCTAAAATGTTGTTTGAATAGTGCGGCATGCATGTAAACAGCTCTATGCAAATCACATATCTATTCACTTATACATAATTTCATTACTGATACATCAACTTGCACCTCAATCCTGAAATGTTATTTCAACAGTGCGGCATGCATGTAAACCACTTCAAACTAGAGTGAAACCCTTGACGATATATCCATTCACCCATCCATAATTTCATCCCTAATACATCAACTTGCACCTCAATCCTGAAATGTTATTTCAACAGTGCGGCATGCATGTAAACCACTTCAAATTAGACGATATATTCATTCACCCATCCATAATTTCATCCCTAATACATCAACTTGCACCTCAATCCTAAAATGTTATTTCAACAGTACGGCATGCATGTAAACCACTTCAAATTAGACGATATATTCATTCACCCATCCATAATTTCATTCCTTAATACATCAACTTGCACCTCAATCCTAAAATGTTATTTCAACAGTACGGCATGCACGTAAACCACTTCAAATTAGACGATATATTCATTCACCCATCCATAATTTCAGCCCTAATACATCAACTTGCACCTCAATCCTAAAATGTTATTTCAACAGTGCGGCATGCATGTAAACCACTTGAAACTAGAGTGAAACCCCTGACGATATATTCATTCACCCATCCATAATTTCATTCCTTAATACATCAACTTGCACCTCAATCCTAAAATGTTATTTCAACAGTACGGCATGCATGTAAACCACTTCAAATTAGACGATATATTCATTCTCCCATCCATAATTTCATTCCTTAATACATCAACTTGCACCTCAATCCTAAAATATTATTTCAACAGTGCGGCACACACGTAAACCGCTCCATAAAAATAACATTTGTATTTCTTTCAGACTGTGCAATGCCTTGCTGTAATCCCGAACCAAAACCCTGCCAAATTTGCAATAAATGCCAAAAAGTTTCTAATGAATGTGGCTGTCAAAAGAAGAAATGTGATTCTTCATCATCAGAAGAAGATATCAGCTGTGGTTGTCAACAAAGTAAAGTAAGTTCTGAAGAAATCTGTGGCTGCCAAAAGAAGAAAACATGCAATATATGTGAAGAAAGCAGCGAAGAATGCCACAAATGCAAGAAGTGCAAAGATAGCTGCTCTCCTTGCTTTTCTTCTGAAGAAAGCTGCTCAGCTTCTTCAGACTCTAGCGAAGAATCATGCGGATGCAAGAAGACGAAAAAGATTTGTCACAAAGTCAAGGGTTGCAAGAAATGTGAAGAAAGCTCAGAAGAACACGGCTGTGGATGCTCAGAATCTAGTGAAGAATTCATTCTTTCTTCAGAAGAAAGCTGGGAATGCAAGAAACCCAAAAAATGCGGTTGCAAAACTTGTCAAATCAGCAGCGAAGAATGCAGTTGTTCTTCAGACAGTTCCTCCAGTGAAGAAATAACCTACATTTCTTCAGAAGAAAATTGTGGTTGTAAGAAACCTAAGAAATGCAGATGCAAAACTTGCCAAATCAGCAGCGAAGAAAGCAGTTGTTCTTCAGACAGTTCCTCCAGTGAAGAAATAGTTTATGTTTCTTCAGAAGAAAATTGTGGTTGTAAGAAACCTAAGAAATGCAGATGCAAAACTTGCCAAATCAGCAGCGAAGAAAGCAGTTGTTCTTCAGACAGTTCCTCTAGTGAAGAAATAGCTTGCGTTTCTTCAGAAGAAAGCTGCGGTTGTAAGAAACCCAAAAAATGCGGTTGCAAAACTTGTCAAGTTAGTAGCGAAGAAAGCAGTTGTTCTTCAGACAGTTCCTCTAGTGAAGAAATAGCTTGCGTTTCTTCAGAAGAAAGCTGCGGTTGTAAGAAACCCAAAAAATGCGGTTGCAAAACTTGTCAAGTTAGTAGCGAAGAAAGCAGTTGTTCTTCAGACAGTTCCTCTAGTGAAGAAATAGCTTGCGTTTCTTCAGAAGAAAGCTGCGGTTGTAAGAAACCCAAAAAATGCGGTTGCAAAACTTGTCAAGTTAGTAGCGAAGAAAGCAGTTGTTCTTCAGACAGTTCCTCTAGTGAAGAAATAGCTTGCGTTTCTTCAGAAGAAAGCTGCGGTTGTAAGAAACCCAAAAAATGCGGTTGCAAAACTTGTCAAGTTAGTAGCGAAGAAAGCAGTTGTTCTTCAGACAGTTCCTCTAGTGAAGAAATAGCTTGCGTTTCTTCAGAAGAAAGCTGCGGTTGTAAGAAACCCAAAAAATGCGGTTGCAAAACTTGTCAAGCCAGCTGCGAAGAAAGCGTATCTTCAGAAGAGACCTGCGGGTGTAAAAAACAACCAAAACCTTGCAAACCCTTCCCAAAAATCCGAGGTTGCAGCTCATGTGACTCTTCAAGCAGCGAAGAAACCGGCTGTGGCTGTGCCGTATATTCCGACAAAAACAATGAATCAATTTGCCCTAAACGTTGTCCAAAAGTGCGAGGTTGCAAGAAATGTGAAGCAAGCAGCGAAGAAACCGGGTGCGGATGTGCTGTCTTTTCTTCAGAAGAGAGTTATGAATGCAAAAGTAAGAAACAATGCAAGAAATGTCAACTTTCTAGTGAAGAATGTGGCTGCAGCAAGTCGACATCATCTTCGGAAGAATATTGCAGTGAGAGCTGCAATTGCGGACAACCTAAAGTTGTTTATGTGAAAACTAGAAAGTCTTACAGGTATGATAAACAACCTTTTAATTCTAAACGTGTGAAAAGAGAATACTTTTTTGATGATTTACTAGATTATAATGTTTACACACCTCCTAATAGTAAAAATGAACGTTTATTTATTTTAAATTTAATCAAAGAATTAGAACAGAATAAAACTATAATAAATTATAATAATATTCGCCGACATATTAAACGACGAAAAGGTGGCAAAAGAAAATTAAAAGCCAAATTAGATTCTTCAGCAATCAGTACTCAAAATGTTGAAAACAATTTAAATAATAATAATACAAGCTATATAAACTCAACAATAAATAACGATAATTTTCCTGAAATTAGAGAAAAACGTTCTATTAAGACTAATCAATGTCCCTGTTTGAAAAAGTTACTAAAAAACCCTAAATACACTAAAAATAAATTAGTTTGTTCTGAATGTATGCAATTTGTACCCGAATTAGGTACAATTAATAGTCCTTCCTTTAAAACAAGGCTACCAACATTATATAACAAAGCTTCAGAATTGTGTCCCTGTTTGAAAAAGTTACTAAAAGACCCTAAATACACTAAAAATAAATTAGTTTGTTCTGTTTGTAGTCAATATTTACCCGAATTAGTTTCAAGTAATAGTCCTTTCCTTAAAACAAGGCTACCAACATTCTATAACAAAGCTTCAGAATTGTGTCCCTGTTTGAAAAAGTTACTAAAAGACCCTAAATACACTAAAAATAAATTAGTTTGTTCTGTTTGTAGTCAATATTTACCCGAATTAGTTTCAAGTAATAGTCCTTCCTTTAAAACAAGGCTACCAACATTCTATAACAAAGCATCAGAATTGTGTCCCTGTTTGAAAAAGTTACTAAAAGACCCTAAATACACTAAAAATAAATTAATTTGTTCTGTTTGTAGTCAATATTTACCTGAGTTAGTTCCCAATAAAAATATTTTTTCAATAAAACGCCCTAACAAATATAGCAATAAAATTACGTCAAAAATTAATAATTGTCCAGCAATTTTAAACTTATTATCGAGTAAAAAGTATGCCCAAAACTACAGGGTGTCTCAATATATTCCAGAAGTATCCTCAAACATTTATAAAAACCATAAAAATAATTATTTTACTAACAAACGAAATAAACGTGAAACTTTAAATTACAAAAACACTTATAAAACACATAATTTATGTAGAAAAAGAAAAAAACATGGTCACCAGAGCCGCAATAGCCCAATTTACAAACAAAAGAATTTAAATGCCCAAGTACAACACGAATATTTAAATGTAAATAAAAATAGGAATGATTACACAAATTTTTATAACCATTACTTAACTACAAATTCACAAAAGAAATCTGTTCAATCCGGCCCTGGAACTCGTCCTAAAACTGTTTGTACTTGTGGGTGTGGACAAGCTAATTGTCCTTGTTTTGATTTTTATAAAAATTTGGAAAATTCTGATAAAAATAATTTTCAAAATTCTCTCAAACATGATTGTAGCTCTAAATTAAAACAAATTATTTCTGCAAGTACTGAATCTAATGAAAATACAGATTGTCCTTCAGGACAAAATATGGACAATTCTAGCCTAAATTCTGATAAAACTAATTTTAATTTTGACCTTAAAGATTCCCCAAAAAATAATTGTAGCTCTGAATTAGAACAAAGTATTTCTGCAAACATTGAATCAAATAAAAATACAGATTGTCCTTCAGGACAAAATATGGACAATTCTAGCCTAAATTCTGATAAAACTAATATTAATTTTGACCTTAAAGATTCCCCAAAAAATAATTGTAGCTCTAAATTAGAACAAAATATTTCTGCAAACATTGAATCAAATAAAAATACAGATTGTCCGTCAGGACAAAATATGGACAATTCTGGCTTAAATTCTGATAAAACTAATTTAAATTTTGACCTTAAAACTGCCCCAAAAAATAATTGTAGCTCTAAATTGGAACAAAATATTTCTGCAAACATTGAATCAAATAAAAATACAGATTGTCCTTCAGGACAAAATATGGACAATTCTGCCTTAAATTCTGATGAAACTAATTTAAATTTTGACCTTAAAACTGCCCCAAAAAATAATTGTAGCTCTAAATTGGAACAAAATATTTCTTCAAACATTGAATCAAATAAAAACACAGATTGTTCTTCAGGACAAAATATGGACAATTCTAGCCTAAATTCTAATAAAACTAATTTAAATTTTAACCTTAAAACGTCCCCAAAAAATAATTGTAGCTCTAAATTAGAACAAAATATTTCTGCAAACATTGAATCAAATAAAAACACAGATTGTTCTTCAGGACAAAATATGGACAATTCTAGCCTAAATTCTAATAAAACTAATTTAAATTTTAACCTTAAAACGTCCCCAAAAAATAATTGTAGTTCTAAATTAGAACAAAATATTTCTGCAAACATTGAATCAAATAAAAATACAGATTGTCCTTCAGGACAAAATATGGACAATTCTAACTTAAATTCTGATAAAACTAATTTAAATTTTGCCCTTAAAACTACCCCAAAAAATAATAGTAGCTCTGAATTGAAACAAAATATTTCTGCAAACACTGAATCTAATAAAAATACAGAACAAATTATTCAAAATTTGACCAATCTTTCTTCAAATTCCACCGAAGAAAATATAAAAACAAATACTTTTAATAATCTAGAGGGAAGTACAGAAAAAGTTGGAGATAAATTAGACGAAGACGATAACAAAAATTTCAAAATAGTATTTGATTACTTAGGACATAAATATATCGAAAAAAATGGATTTCGAAAATTAATTAAACCAAATTTAAATTTATTAGATGATTCAAAATTTGAGAAAAAAGTTTTTGCATGTATTCCTGACACAATACACATAAATAATAATAATAACGAAATGTCAAAAATAAATAATGCAGAATTGCCAACACAAAAACAAGAATGTCAAACACTGTTTAATAATTTTATAAATAATATTTCAAATGATGACGTACTTAATAAAACTGATTCATCAGAAAATATTTCGCTGACAAATCGTAAACATTTTATTACATTCTTAGTAACGTCATACAATGCTACCAACTGCAGTGACTACAAAAATGTTTCACCCGAATTAAAAGATCGTTTAAAAACATTTTTAAAAACACCTCTTATTAAAAGTCATTTAAAAAAGTTATTTATTTTTAAAAATAAAGTTGAAAATATATTTCATGATTTGAACAGGGAATTTATTTTGACTAACGATAAGTTGGTAACACATTTTGGTGACTTTTTAATAATGGAAAAACAGTTTAAAATTTTACAATTTGAAATAAAATTAGTTAATTATAATATATTTGATTTTTATTTAAATTTAAGGTATATTTTAAGACACACCCATTAATTAATTAACCCTAGAATAATGTAAAATTTCCCTAGAAATAGAAATAACTAGAATATTTTTATTTTTTATACTGTAGTAACAATATTAACATAACATATTAAATTATTAACATTTTTAATTCACTAATTAAATAATAATTAACAAAAGAATAAATTAATTTTTTTTTTATAGACCCAGAACTTGTGGATGCAACTAAGAAAAATTGACAATCGGCTTTTGAATATATATATAAATAATATTTAATATGTTATGGAATAAATAATTTTGTGTTTAAATGTTAAAATCAATAATACTGTAATTGTAAAATAAATGTTATTGTAAAATAATAAAAAAATATTATTTGAAACAATTTGTGTTTATTTCAATGTCATTTGTTTTTTTTTACAGATGTGACATATTTTTTACTTGCTTGTACGAAGTAAAGGAAGTATTGTAATTAGGTTTTGAGATTTCAGTGGAAATATGCATTTAGAGCATCCCTGAATCCATTTTGAGTAATTTCGTCGTGACGTCTGTACGTACGTATGTATCTCGCATAACTCAAAAACGGTAAGCCGTAGAAAGTTGAGGTATTTAGGACTGTTATAACATCTAGTTGTGCACCTCCCTTTTTGCTCATTATATAACTTCCGGAAGTGCTACTTTACTTGAATCATAGATGAAAAACTATATTCAAATATAATCCAAAACTTTTCTAATTTGGTATATAAGACTACTATATCAATGCAAATAACATAATAGATTTTGGTTAAAATGGACTAACCGGAAGTGACACATTACATGAAGCTGCTAACAGTTTTCTTTGAAAAAAATGGTATTATTTTAATTTTAGAAATAAATGCTTCAAATAAAAGTTTTAGAGAATTAAATTCTGCGTCTAGCACATTAAGAATTTTTAAATTAGCCTTTTGCATAAGCGAGATATCTAAATTTAAATAGTATATATTTTGTGTGTTTTTTTAATTAAGTTTGCTATGGATTAGAACAAAAACTAAAAAATAAAAGATTTTATGTCAAATATGTGCAATTAAAAAAATATCTATAGTTTAATACGCGTACAAGGAAGTCATGTGGTGTCCACATCAGATTTTATTATTTTTGTAGTTGTAACAAATAATAAAATACAATATTTTAATTTATTATATTAATTTTATACGTAAGCACTTTAAAAAAATAGTTTAAGGGCTCTTAAACAATATTGAAATAACATAAATTAATAGGGTAGGTGACTCAGTGGTGGATCTTGAGAACTAGCATCTTTGGGAGCCGTGATTTGACGACTGGTAACTGTATAAATATATCATTTATCAAGATCTGCTTAGGCAGAGTTCCACACCCAGTGATGGGTAAAAGGCGTGATGATATATTTATTTATATATTTAAAAGAAAAGTTGAAAGAAAATGATATGTTAACCTTAGAGGACAGAAGGAGTATATGTGAGGTACTCTTCATTTACAACCTTATTCATAACAATTTAGATGTTATAGATTTACTCCAGGAAATTCCATTTCGGGTACCCAACCGACAACTAAGGAAACGAGATGATATGTTTTATGTCGACAATAATACGTATTCTCAGTTAAATAAATGCTACCGAACAATAAATAGATATATTTCTTTGGATAAGGAATTAGATTTATATAATGTAAAAAGAAATGCACTTATAAATAGGCTAAAGAATATATGTAAATTGTAAATAATTTAATATGTAATAACTTTGTGACTGGAATTATGTAAAAGGGTCTTAACCTGTATTTTTTTTCAGTTTAAATAAACTTAATAATAATAAATGTAACATTTTGTTATTCATAGGTTGATAGCTATTTTATTTAAATCTTCTACAAGTAATTGTTTACACAATACCAAATAAATGTCTGATGTTGTGTAATGAATAATTTAATTTAATTAAATACAGCAGGTCAAGCAATAAACTATGCTAATCCAGTAGCTCTAAACATGTTCATTTCAAGTAAACCATCCTTAATTTAGCGAATTTAATAAAAAAATTATTGAATTTTTTCTCGATGTATAGATACATCCTGTATATTATGATGTTTTCATCACAACAATAAAATAAATTAATAAATATATCATCACGCCTTTTACCCATTACTGGGTGTGGCACTCTGCCGACGCAGATCTCGGTAAGTGATATATTTCTTCGCGTGAAGTGCGGTTACCAGCCCTCAAAGATGTTAGTGGAGGAGGAGCCACAGGGGTAGATTTAATTGTTTGTCGACTGTGGGGCAGGGATGTGCGTGTAGTCTACTGCAAGTAATCTACGCCATTCTCTACGTGTAAACAATCATGTAGTCTACGTCTTCATTTTTCATGTAAACAATGTAGACTATGTAGACAATGAAAACACCTGTGTTCATTTAAGTCAGATTAGAAATTTTATCCCTAGAACTAAGGAATTTTAAATGTTGTTAGAGATTTTTATTTTTATTCTAGGGATTACATGAAAAAAAATTAGTTGTGCAGGGCAAAACGTTGAAAATTTGTCAACTGGTTACTTTTAAAAATAGCGCCAAAGAAAACTCCGTCTGGTGAGATGGCGCGTTGATCGATTATGACAGTTCACCCAAGACAGACATTCGTCTAGTAATGTACAAGCACTTGCTTCATTAGTTTTATTATATAAAGACCGATAATGACCCGAGCTCACGAATACGAATACATGTAATAGTTACAAAGGAATAAATTTAGGTTATGTTGAATTTTACAACTGTCAGATGCATTATCTACATTGTTTACATTGTCTACGTCGTTAGAATTGTCGACGTATTGTCTACGTGTAGATGTAGACAATTAAAGATTACACGTAGATGCACATCTCTGCTGTGGGGATCGAACCAGGGTTCTAAAGATCCACCACTGAGCCACCTACCCCATAATAATAACAATGAAACATTTAAACAATAAAAGACCATAACAATGACAAATTACAACAAAAATGAAAGAGCACAAAACAATGGAAGGCTGTAATAATAAAAAAATGTAAAATCACAACAATAAAAAACTATAATAATGAAAGTTTACTACAAGGAAACATTACAAAATAATATAACAACGAAACATTGCAAAAACAAAAATATAAACAATGACAAATTATAACAATAAAACACTACTATAATGAAAAATTAAACAATAAAATATCTGATGTGGACACCACATGACTTCCTTGTACACGTATTAAACTATAGATATTTTTTTAATTACACATATTTGACATTAAATCTTTTATTTTTTGTTCTAATCCATAGCAAACTTAATTTACAAAAAAAATCAAAAAATATATAATATTTAAATTTAGATATCTCGTTTATGCAAAAAGCTAATTTAAAAATTCTTAATGTGCTAGACGCAGAATTTAATTCTCAAAAACTTTTATTTGCAGCATTCATTTCTAAAATTAAAATAATACCATTTTTTTCAAGGAAAACTGTTAGCAGCTTCATGTAATGTGCCACTTCCGGTTAGTCAATTTTAACCAAAATCTATTATGTTATTTCCATTGATATAGTAGTCTTATATACCAAATTTGGAAAGTTTTAAATTATATTTGAATATAGTTTTTCATGAAAATCTATTATAGGCTTCAAGTAAAGTACCACTTCCGGTAGTTGTATAATGAGCAAAAAGGGAGGTGCACAACTAGATGTTATAACAGTCCTAAATACCTCAACTTTCTACGGCTTACCGTTTTTGAGTTATGCGAGATACATACGTACGTACAGACGTCACGATGAAATTACTCAAAATGGATTCAAGGATGCTCAAAATGCATATTTCCACTGAAATCTCAAAACCGAATACAATACTTCCTTTACTTTGTACAAGCAAGTAAAAAGGGGACATGAGGCACTAGGTAAAGTGAAGTAAAATAAATGTGGTGTGTAATTGATTATAATTGCACTATTATTAATTTTAGTTGTACGTGTACAAATGAAATTTTCTACGGTTTACCGTTTTTGAGTTATGCGAGATACGTACGTACGTACGTACGTACGTACGTACAGACGGCATGACGAAATTAGTCAAAATGGATTCAGGGAGGGCCAAAATACCTATTTCCGTTGAAATCTGAGAACCGAAAATTTTCGCGATTACAATACTTCCTTTACTTCGTACAAGGAAGTAAAAACTGTAACAATGAAATACTACAACAATAAAAAGCTACAACAATTAATAATTTCAACAATGACAATTTAAAACAAAATAAAATTACAATAAAAGTCTATACTAATAAAAAATCACAAGAATGAAATATTACAACAATGAAAAGTACAACAACGAAGATGACAACAATAAAAGATAACCACAAAAATTGATAAATGTTTCAATAATCAATAATAATGTTCGTTACGTGACTGCAACACCTCTGTCTTTCATGTATAGTTAGAAAACTAATAAAATGACAAATAAAAAGTATAAAATAAACACTTGGCTAAACGCGTCTATGGTTACTAACTGTGCTGGCCAGCCTCTGACGATGCCCTCATAAGGTGACTTGGAGGCTGAATTTTGTGAAACTTAGCCAAGTGTTTATTTTATACTTTTTATTAAACCTAGTTTCACCAAGTGTTGGATGACAATTAATTTTGTCTTTGTTGTTATTTAAATTGCTATTGCGTAGCTTTTCCTTTTTTTTCGGTAGATGGCATTGCCTGTTCCACAGAACTTCTCATGTCATCTTACCTGTTTGTTAGAGATCTTATTCTCTGCTGGCACAGTTCTTCGTCACACAGCTTCTTCACGTGAACTTTGTTCTAGGAAGAAGTGAGTTATACCATACTGATGCGTCTATGGTTACTAACTGTGCTGGCCAGCCTCTGACGAAGCCCTCATAAGGTGACTTGGAGGCTGAATTTTGTGAAACTTAGCCAAGTGTTTATTTTATACTTTTTATTAAACCTAGTTTCACCAAGTGTTGGATGACAATTAATTTTGTCTTTGTTGTTATTTAAAATGACAAATTACAAATTTAATTTTTCATTTGTACACGTACAACTAAAATTAATAATAGTGCAATTATAATTGATTACACACCACATTTATTTTACTTCACTTCTCCTAGTGCCTCCTGACCCCTTTTTACTTCCTTGTACGAAGTAAAGGAAGTATTGTATTCGGTTTTGAGATTTCAGTGGAAATACGTATTTTGAGCATCCCTGAATAAATTTTGAGTAATTTCGTCGTGACGTCTGTACGTACGTATGTATCTCGCATAACTCAAAAACAGTAAGCCGTAGAAAGTTGAGGTATTTAGGACTGTTATAACATCTAGTTGTGCACCTCCCTTTTTGCTCATTATATAACTTCCGGAAGTGCTACTTTACTTGAATCATAGATGAAAAACTATATTCAAATATAATCCAAAACTTTTCAAGCTTGGTATATAAAACTACTATATCAATGGAAATAACATAATAGGTTTTGGTTTAAATGGACTAACCGGAAGTAATACATTACATTAAGCTGTTAACAGTTGAAAAAATGGTATTATTTTGATTTTAGAAATAAATGCTGCGAATAAAAGAGAATTAAATTCTGCGTCTAGCACATTAACAATTAATTAATTAGCTTTTTGTATAAGCGAGATATCTAAATTTAAAAATAATACATTACTTGTTTTTTGTAATTAAGTTTGCTATGGATTAGAACAAAAAAATAAAAGATTTCATGTCAAATATGTGCAATTTAAAAAATATCTATAGTTTAATACGCGTACAAGGAAGTCATGTACTGTCCACATCAGATTTTTACTTCCTTGTACGAAGTAAAGGAAGTATTGTAATCGCGAAAATTTTCGGTTCTCAGATTTCAACGGAAATAGGTGTTTTGGCCCTCCCTG
Source organism: Pterostichus niger (assembly GCA_947425015.1). NCBI lineage: Eukaryota > Metazoa > Arthropoda > Insecta > Coleoptera > Carabidae > Pterostichus > Pterostichus niger. Next base: position 2,070,029 of record OX380351.1, on the reverse strand, counting down.
AGTCCATTTTGACTAATTTCGTCATGCCGTCTGTACGTACGTACGTACGTATCTCGCATAACTCAAAATGGTAAGCCGTAGAAAATTGAAACTTTATATTTAGGACTGTTATAACATCTAGTTGTGCACCTCCCTTTTTGGTCATTATACAACTACCGGAAGTGGTACTTTACTTGAAGCCTATAATAGATTTTCATGAAAAACTATATTCAAATATAATTTAAAACTTTCCAAATTTGGTATATAAGACTACTAATCAATGGAAATAACATAATAGATTTTGGTTAAAATAGACTAACCGGAAGTGGCACATTACATGAGGCTGCTAACAGTTTTCCTTGAAAAAAATGTTATTATTTTAATTTTAGAAAGGAATGCTGCAAATAAAAGTTTTAGAGAATTAAATTCTGCGTCTAGCACATTAAGAATTTTTAAATTAGCTTTTTGCATAAACGAGATATCTAAATTTAAATATTATATATTTTTTGATTTTTAAAAAAATTAAGTTTGCTATGGATTAGAACAAAAAATAAAAGATTTAATGTCAAATATGTACAATAAAAAAATATCTATAGTTTAATACGCGTACAAGGAAGTCATGTACTGCCCACATCAGATTTTTTAAGTACATTTTCTCAAATAAATTTCTTAGCAAATTTTTAAACCACAAATATTTGAATAATTTTTGTGTATTAATTATTGTTTACATATTTCAAAAAATATAAATAAATATTCAATGACACATAAAAAATTATTTATTTATTATTATTATTATGAATAAATGCACGTCGTTGCCAACAAGGATACACCTTGACAAAAATAAATGCTCTATATATTTATTTATAAACAAAATTAATTAAATATTTTATAATTTGCACGTAAAATTAAAAATTTACAAATATAACAGGGTCAGTAGAATAAAAATTTACTATAAAAGTTTGAAACAAATTAATTTTAGTATCAATTGACTGCAGACCTTTAATCATGGGTATCAAGAACCTTAGTGGTTTTTGTTTTCTTGTGTTGGTAGTGCTCTCTCAACAAGTAAGTCTCTAAATCATATATTTTTTTTTTAATTTTGCGTTGAATGAAGTTTCTACGAAACCCAGTTGCGTCTAGACATCAGAATTTCAATATAACCTCAAAATTTGATACATAAACGTCAAAAACTGTTACCAACCTCAACATTTTCATAGAAAAAATGTCCCTAAATTTGCTTGGATTTAAATATGGCAGATTTTTTTCAAATATTAATTTGTAAAAGACTTAAAATAGAAAAAATAATATAAATAACTTATTTTATAAGAATGTTATCGCACTTGTATTTTAGTAAAGTAGTACTTTAAGTATGTAATGAGGATATATACCGGGTGTCTACTTTTTTGCCGAACATAGGAAATTCAATGTTAAAATGTTGATTTAGCGATATCTCTTTACCTATTAATTTTAGAACAAAATTGTATTGAAGAAAAATGTTCAGAATGAAAAACTGAATCCATAGAGTATAAGTTTGTTGTTCAATTGTTTCTTATATCTGAGTTAGAAGCAAAAGAAAATACATGTGTTAAAGTCATTATCAGAGTGCCATGAGAAATAAAACAATAATTTGTTTGTTGTGTCTGACATTATTTGACATATTGGAGCAGAATTGGAAGCTTACTCTAATTTATTTATTTATTCGAGCATTTAATTTAATAATAAAATTAATTATAGCAACTATTATTTTCTTTTTTCTACATAATCTAGACAAATAAATACCTATTATTAAGTTATCTAATTTGTTTTATTTCTCATAGTACACTGATAATTGCTTTTGCTTCTAACTCGGATATAAGAAACAATTGAACAACAAACTTATACTCTATGGATGCAGTTTTTCATTCTGAACATTTTTTTTCACTACAATTTTGTTCTAAAATTAATAGGTAAAGAGATATCGCTAAACCAAAATTTTAACATAGAATTGAAAAATAGACGCCCGGTATATATTGAAATTTAACGTGTGGCAACATTATACTACCAATCTGACAAAATAAAAAGTTACCAAATACATCTAACTTCAATATTTTTTCAATGTTTTATTTGTATTTCAATATTTTATTTGTATTTATTTGATTTTGATTATAACAAATGTAGTAAAGTATAAAAACTAAATTTTAAAATGTATTTCAGGTATTAGCTCAAAAAAAATGCGCGCCATCTTACAACCAGAATATAAACCAAGATATTAAAGGTAGTATTAAAGGAGTCATTAACCAAGTTATTACTCAAGACATAGACAATGCCTGTCCAAAAAATGACGGTAGCATAAATCAAAATATTCGTCAAGATATCAAATCAAATTGTGGAGGAAATCCCGAATCAATTAATCAGAATATAGAACAAAAAATCAAACATGGTTGTAATTGTATCGAAGAGAAAAGTTGTCGAGCTATAAAAAACCACGAAAAACGAAGCAATAAACCATGTGGTTGTGAAGATATCATCTTCAGAAGACACCATAATAAATGTGGTTCCAAAACTTGTGACAGTTCTGAAGAAATTAAGATTTGTGATTGTCGCCAATCAAGTGAATTTTTCTTCAAAAACCATGAAGATAGATGTGGTGATTTAAGTGAAGAAAGCAGTGAAGAAATTAGAATTAAATACGGGAAGAAGAAACCATGTGAATGTCAAACAAGTGAAGAAATTTTACTTCCGAAATTATGTTTGCTTCCTAAAGACACATCTTGTTCTTGTGAAGATAGTTCTTCAGAAGAAATTATTATTAAACATAAGTCGAAACCTTGTAAATCTTCACAATCTTCAGAAGAATTGAGTTTTAAACCGCTTTTTAGACCTTGTGAAATTTGTAAAGCTTTTGATGTAAGCTCTGAAGAAAGCTCTAACTGTGGATGTAAGAAATGTGAAGAAATTATTGTGAAGAAAGGTTGTGAAAATAAAAAAATAGTTTGTGGAAGAAAATGTGAGGATAGTTCATCGTCTGAAGAAGAAATTATAGTTAAACCTTGCTTCAAACCTGTGAAGAAACCGTGCAGTAGTGAAGAAAGCTGTGAAGCACCTTGTAATCGTCCAAAACCTTGTGGGTGTAAGAAATGTGAAGAAGATATTATAGTCAAACCTTGCTTCAAACCAGTGAAGAAACCATGTAGCAGTGAAGAAAGTTATGAGTTTCCCTGTAATCGTCCAAAACCTTGTGGGTGTAAACAATGTGAAGATAGCTCTTCATCTGAAGAAGATATTATTGTCAAGCCTTGCTTCAAACCTGTGAAGAAACCATGCAGTAGTGAAGAAAGTTATGAATTTCCTTGTAATCGCCCAAAACCTTGTGGATGTAAGAAATGTGAAGAAGAAATTATAGTCAAACCTTGCTTCAAACCAGTGAAGAAACCTTGCAGTAGTGAAGAAAGTTATGAATTTCCTTGTAATCGCCCAAAACCTTGTGGATGTAAACAATGTGAAGCTAGCTCTTCATCTGAAGAAGATATTATTGTCAAGCCTTGCTTCAAACCTGTGAAGAAACCATGCAGTAGTGAAGAAAGTTATGAATTTCCTTGTAACCGTCCAAAACCTTGCGGATTTAAGAAATGCGATGATAGCTCATCTTCATCCGAAGAAATTATAGTCAAACCTTGCTTCAAACCAGTGAAGAAACCTTGTAGTTCTGAAGAAAGCAGTGAAGAAAGTTGTGAAGTACCTTGCAATCGTCCTAAACCGTGTGGATGTAAAAAATGTGAAGATAGCTCATCTTCTGAAGAAATTATAGTCAAACCTTGCTTCAAACCAATTAAACTACCTTGCAGTTCTGAAGAAAGCAGTGAAGAGAGATATAAATTGCCTTGTAATCGTCCAAAACCTTGTGGGTGTAAGAAATGTGATGATTCTTCTTCTTCAGAAGAATTGTATGGACCTATTTTCATTCCTGGACCAAAACCATGCAGTTCCCAAAAGGTTAATAAATATCAGTGGTAATTAAACCGTGTCTCACTTTCTAAATTAGTCCAGGAAATTGGCAAAACATGTTTTATTAATTAAAAATATTTTTCTACAACCGTAAAAGAATGTTCATTTTTTTCACTAATATCAATACGCGAAGTACGTGATTTTTTTCATCATTTACATTACCATGACAACGCGTATTTTGCGCATTATTTTGCACCCTAGTGCGCAAAATGAGTATTCGTATTCTAGTGCGCAAAATGAGTATCTCGCGCACGCTCCCAAATTATTTGTTGTCAGGTTTCATTAGTTACAACACATCAATAGTATCAAATTCATATTATTGTTGATTGTTTTCCCTCAATTTACTTAAATCAATCAATAATTATTGTATTATTCTTTATTTACAGTTGTAGAAAAAATGTTGTTTGTATTTCGTTTTATTGTCTCGACTAAAAGTAACATTCTCACGCACAACAAAAAAACACTCATTTTGCGCACTTCATACATAAATAACTATTTTATAGTAATTAATAATTAATATAATTAATAAAATGTTGGTCTATAGTTTATTAATAGTGATAAATATTTAATATAACCAAGAAAATGTAAAAATATTTGATATAATATAATACCGAATTTTTGAAAAATAAATATTTTATAACATAATTATTTTAAATTTATTTATTTATGTCTGCTATATTAAAATATTTAAGGACCATGAGTTGACAGCTGTCCACGTGCATAAATATATCACTTACCAAGATCTGCTACGGAAGAGTGCCACACCCAGTAATAGGTAAAAGGCGTGATGATATATTTATTTATTTACATATTAAAATAAATATATCAACACGCCTTTTACCTATTACTGAGTGTGGCACTCTGTACGTACGTATGTACGTACGTATGTATCTCGCATAACTCAAAAACGGTAAGCCGTAGAAAATTGAAACATTATATTTAGAACTGTTATAACATCTAGTTGTGCACCTCCCTTTTTGGTCATTATATAACTACCGGAAGTGGTTTCATGCAAAACTATATTCAAATATAATTTAAAACTTTCCAAATTCCTATATATTCCTATATCAATGGAAATAACATAATAGATTTTGGTTAAAATACACTAACCGGAAGTGACACATTACATGAAGCTGCTAACAGTTTTCCTTGAAAAAAATGGTATTATTTTAATTTTAGAAATAAATGCTGCAAATAAAAGTTTTAGAGAATTAAATTCTGCGTCTAGCACATTAAGAATTTTTAAATTAGCCTTTTTATAAGCGAGATAGCTAAATTTAAATATTATATATTTTTAGATTTAAAAAAAAATTAAGTTTGCTATGGATTAGAACAAAAAATAAAAGATTTAATGTCAAATATGTGCAATTAAAAAAATATCTATAGTTTAATACGCGTACAAGGAAGTCATGTACTGTCCACATCAGATTTTTTTATTATAAATATAGTTTTTTAATAAGTACTTTAGAAATTGGAGTGTTTTATCCAAAATTTCCCGAACGAGTGCGGGAAATGACGTTTCGGTCGTTGCTTAGGCAACGACCGAAACAACACATTTTAATGTATGAGTATAAAAAAAAATTTGTCATATTATGTCAAACAATATTCAGCTTTGAAAATTCGCAAAAACCAATCAAAATGAGAAAGAAAGTACGAGAGAATTGTTGCATTTCTCTGAATTTTATTTGCTTGTAGAAAATTATGCGTAATTTATTTAATATTTCGCAATTGTTTTATAAATAATTATAAAGAAATAATAATTATATTAAAGTTTATTATTCTACATCCGTAATTACAAAAGTTTATTTAAATATTGATAAAATTTCAAGTGAATTCTGTCGAATATGAATAATAAAATTGATAAACCAGATTTTATCTTATAAAAATGTCAAAGGTCAAATAGCAGACTTCAAGACGTATATTTTGTCCTTGCAGCAAGAATGGTATTCAGGTAAAATTTTACAGAAGACCTCATAACAAAAATATTTAATATTTTTGTAGTTACTATATTTTTTTAAAAATAAAATAAAATAATATATCATCACGCCTTTTACCCATTACTGGGTGTGGCACTCTGCCTAAGCAGATCTTGGTAAGTGATATATTTTTTCGCGTGAAGTGCGGTTACCAGCCGTCAAATCACGGCCCTCAAAGATATTAGTGGACAGGGAGCCACAAGGGTAGATTTAAATTGGTGAAAATTGTTTGTCGGCTGTGGAGATCGAACCAGGGTTCTCAAGATCCACAGGCCGAATCGATACCACTGAGCCACCTACCCCATATATATATATATATATATATATATATATATATTTTGATATTTAATAATAATTATTAATTGATGTTGTAACTTTTTTTAATCGTAGAACTATGTTTATATTTTAGTTTGGAGTGAGAAAGTTAAAATGATTGAGTACGGTCCTGTCTACATGTTATTGTATATATTTAAAAGATCGTCGTATATCTTGAACATATTTTCAAAATTTGTTGAAAGTCGTAGTTGAAAAGATTCTGAAGCAAAATGGCGTCCAAAATTTCTGTATTGTTTCTTTGTTTCTTAGCACTAGTAAGTTCGCTTTTGAAATATTTTTATGTTCCATGACGATATATCCATTCACCCATCCATAATTTCATCCCTAATACATCAACTTGCACCTCAATCCTAAAATGTTATTTCAACAGTGCGGCATGAATGTAAACCGCTTCAAACTAGAGTGAAACCCCTGACGATATATCCATTCACCCATCCATAATTTCATCCCTAATACATCAACTTGCACCTCAATCCTAAAATGTTATTTCAACAGTGCGGCATGCATGTAAACCACTTCAAACTAGAGTGAAACCCCTGACGATATATCCATTCACTCATCCATAATTTCATCCCTAATACATCAACTTGCACCTCAATCCTAAAATGTTATTTCAACAGTGCGGCATACATGTAAACCACTTCAAACTAGAGTGAAACCCCTGACGATATATCCATTCACTCATCCATAATTTCATCCCTAATACATCAACTTGCACCTCAATCCTAAAATGTTATTTCAACAGTGCGGCATGAATGTAAACCGCTTCAAACTAGAGTGAAACCCCTGACGATATATCCATTCACCCATCCATAATTTCATCCATAATACATCAACTTGCACCTCAATCCTAAAATGTTATTTCAACAGTGCGGCATACATGTAAACCACTTCAAACTAGAGTGAAACCCCTGACGATATATCCATTCACTCATCCATAATTTCATCCCTAATACATCAACTTGCACCTCAATCCTAAAATGTTATTTCAACAGTGCGGCATGCATGTAAACCACTTCAAACTAGAGTGAAACCCCTGACGATATATCCATTCACCCATCCATAATTTCATCTCTAATACATCAACTTGCACCTCAATCCTAAAATATTATTTCAACAGTGCGGCACACATGTAACCCGCTCCATACAAATAACATTTTTTCTTTATTGTTCAGGTATTAATGTGCAGTGCTGGTATCCCCCAGAAACGGGAAGTTAAAGATGGCGACACAGTCGCTTCTGATGCTAGTCAAGCATTGGATAAACTCTTTGAAGATTTAAACGCAGGAATTAAGAAAATTGCTAACGACGGAATTAACGTACGTATTTTTATAATTCATGCCCATAATTTACTAAGATCTGCTACGGCCGAGTGCCACACTCAGTAATGGGTAAAAGGCGTGATGATATATTTATTTATTTCATTTTATTTTTAAAGATTAAGATAATTATTTCTGTTTTTAGATTGAAGGAATTGTCCAGAATATTTCTTCCAAGGCCAACGAATTTGGAAATCAAGTTCAACAATTGGGGAAAGAATTAGGAGAAAAAGTACAAGAAGCAGCCAAGAAACAAGGATTAACTAACTAAAGAAATATGCAGTATTAGGGAATAATATAAATTAATTTAATAAAAAAATGTATAATAATTTGTACCTATAAAAATGTGTATATACTAAAATGTTATGTATATGAATAAAACAAGCAAATAAATAAATAAATAAATAAATGAGCTATAGTATGTATGACATTTTCTCAAAAACTATAAGACTTATGCATTTAAACATTTCACCACTGGATTCAGTGGGTCAAAATACATATGTATGTAAATTTTCGTTACAATATTCCTATGATTAAGGATTTTTAGGAAAATTGAATTAAAATCTGAAAAAACCTTAGGAAATAATTACAAAAAATGAAATTGCTTAAAATTGCATGAAAATTTGCTTACAAGTCAATTCGGACACGGGGAATTCAATGCCGTTGAGCGCAATATCATATCTTGTTTAATTTTTCAGATATATCATATTTATTCAAATTTTCTACTTTTCCGAGCCTATATCTCAAAAACTACAAGCGATATGAAAATTCGGTCAACGGCATTGACTTTCTCGTGCTTCAGTTAACTTATAAACATAGTTTCAGCGATTTTTATTTTTTTTCCAAATTTCGCCAAAAAAATCGCAAAAAGCGGTTTTTTGACATTTTCTCAAAAACTATAAGACTTATGCATTTAAACATTTCACCACTGGATTCAGTGGTTCAAAATACATATGTATGTAAATTTTCGTTACAATATTCCTATGATTAAGGATTTTTAGGAAAATTGAATTAAAATCTGAAAAAACCAAAGGTATATACCTCAGGAAATAATTACAAAAAATGAAATTGCTTCAAATTGCATGAAAATTTGCTTACAAGTCAATTCGGACACGGGGAATTCAATGCCGTTGAGCGCAATATCATATCTTGTTTAATTTTTCAGATATATCATATTTATTCAAATTTTCTACTTTTCCGAGCCTATATCTCAAAAACTACAAGCGATATGAAAATTCGGTCAACGGCATTGACTTTCTCGTGCTTCAGTTAACTTATAAACATAGTTTCAGCGATTTTTATTTTTTTCCAAATTTCGCGAAAAAAATCGCAAAAGGCGGTTTTTTTACATTTTCTCAAAAACTATAAGACTTATGCATTTAAACATTTCACCACTGGATTCAGTGGGTCAAAATACATATGTATGTAAATTTTCGTTACAATATTCCTATGATTAAGGATTTTTAGGAAAATTGAATTAAAATCTGAAAAAACCAAAGTTATATACCTAAGGAAATAATTACAAAAAATGAAATTGCTTAAAATTGCATGAAAATTTGCTTACAAGTCAATTCGGACACGGGGAATTCTATGCCGTTGAGCGCAATATCATATCTTGTTTAATTTTTCAGATATATCATATTTATTCAAATTTTCTACTTTTCCGAGCCTATATCTCAAAAACTACAAGCGATATGAAAATTCGGTCAACGGCATTGACTTTCTCGTGCTTCAGTTAACTTATAAACATAGTTTCAGCGATTTTTAATATGAATCCTGTGGGTCATTTAGCATTAGGAAATGTTAATTTTGTTTTAATTATATTTATATATATATATTAGTTTTATAACATATTTAAAATGGACGTCATTCTGGCGAAATGGAATATTTTATTTTGTTCAAATCTCAAAAACTGTTAAAGCAATCACTTCAAATGTTACAAATATGAATCCTGTTGTTCATTTAGCATTAGAAAATGTTAGTTTTGTTTTAATTATATTTATATATATTAGTTTTATAACATATTTAAAATGGACGCCATTCTGGCGAAATGGAATATTTTATTTTGTTCAAATCTCAAAAACTGTTAAAGCAATCGCTTCAAATGTTACAAATATGAATCCTGTTGTTCATTTAGCATTAGAAAATGTTAGTTTTGTTTTAATTATATTTATATTTATTAGTTTTATAACATATTTAAAATGGACGCCATTCTGGCGAAATGGAATATTTTATTTTGTTCAAATCTCAAAAACTGTTAAAGCAATCGCTTCAAATGTTACAAATATGAATCCTGTGGGTCATTTAGCATTAGAAAATGTTAGTTTTGTTTTAATTATATTTATATTTATTAGTTTTATAACATATTTAAAATGGACGCTATTCTGGCGAAATGGAATATTTTATTTTGTTCAAATCTCAAAAACTGTTAAAGCAATCGCTTCAAATGTTACAAATATGAATCCTGTGGGTCATTTAGCATTAGAAAATGTTAGTTTTGTTTTAATTATATTTATATTTATTAGTTTTATAACATATTTAAAATGGACGCCATTCTGGCGAAATGGAATATTTTATTTTGTTCAAATCTCAAAAACTGTTAAAGCAATCGCTTCAAATGTTACAAAAATGGATCCTGCGGGTCATTTAGCATAAGTATATATTATATTTGTTAATTATTTATTGCTAATTAAAATGTTTTTAACAATTTACATTTGAACAATTGTAAATATGTCTGTTAATATCGTTTTTATTAATAAATATGTATTTTTATGTGTTTTTATTTATTATTCTATTAAAATAAAATTTGTTTAAATGAATTTATAAATCGTTGTTTGTGTTTTAAACATATTTATCCATTTCCAGTCTTATTTTGCATTTTACATACGAGACATGGCTAAGGTAATCTCCACCCTACACACCAAAATCTGTATCGGGAGTAGCAGGAGTACACGTTGATGAGAACGTAACTTATAATTTTTTAACTTTTCACAGGTTGACAGCTCTAAGAAAAATTGTTCCGCCCGCCACTAATTCGTAGCCACGCCAGGTTATTAATTTTTAATTGGGTACAATGGCCGAATTAATTGGATACAATGGCTGGCTAAATTATAAGAATTAAGTGTAAAATTCAATAATTAAAAATCTAAAGGTTCAAATTGATAATTTTGAAATTAAAATAAAATATTAATGTACTAAAAATACGTGTTAGAAGCAAAATAATATATGTATCTTATTCGATTTGTATTGTAGAGTCATCTGGTGATATTACTATTGAACTGTTATAAACTAATTAATGAAATGTCATTTGGTTTTGACAGATGTGTGATGTTATAAGTATTTTTGGACTGTTTTTATAAGTTTAAAGGTATAATTGTGTTTTCAGGATATTTCAGGGGGTCACTAAGGATGCCTAAAAAGTAAAGACAATTTTGTAAAATTATAATTTCAAGTTTTTTTGTAAGTATTTATATATTTTATACTTATTATTGAAATGTACATTTCTTATACTGATTTCTGTCTTATTTTTTAGATTTAGAGATAAATAATACGTCCTCCATACATGGAAATATCACTTGAAAGAATACAAAACTCCATAGATGACATATTTAAAGAGGAATAATGTTTCCATAGTGATCATTGAAGTCTCGTGCAGATATTAGGACAACATGAGATTCAGGCTTGTTCAGTGACGAACTATGGACCATATAACACAGTAAATAATAGAAATTGTTTGATATACTAATATTTCATTCATATTTATTGTTTTAATGACAAATACAAAAATGCACACCGAGCTGTCAAACTGGAATATTTTATTTTGCTAAAATACCAAAAGATGTGTTTCCAATTCTTACAAGTTACAAATATGGATCCTACAAGTTAATTAGCGTTAAACAATATTGGTTTTATATAAGTTTAGTAAATGTTTATTGGTTTTATGACATATATAAATTTGTACGCCATGCTGTCATACTGGAATATTTTAATCTTTCAATATCTCAAAAACTATTTGTACTATAGACACAAATGATGAATATTGGTCCCCAGGTAACATCTAATATTAGAAAATGTCATATTTATTTTTATATTTTAGATTTAGTTAAATAAATACAAAAATGCAGAAATATTAAATGCGAGACAGAAATAGTCGCCATTGCACGTCCAAAAGTATTGATCAAGTTAAGTATCGGGAGTGCAGAACCCCGCAAATTCATGCTGATAAATGCCGGACACCGGTAGCTTCGATAGCCGATCAGGTGAGTACGATTTTTGCGGTGAATTTTTTTTTAACTCAAATCAAAAAAATGTTTTAATAAAAGATTTTTATTTCATTATTTCCTGCAGACTTTAATTAAAGTATTTTTTTATTGGGGCTTTCATATTCGAATTAATTGTACATTTGCATGATGCATTAATTAGTAAATATTTCTTTATTTAAGGGTTGAATTAAAAAAAGTGTCAAATAAAATATCCTTATATTAATATTCTCTACAAGTTTTGTTTGAACCTTTTTTCTGTACAACCCCTAACTTCAGAGATACAAACAACCCCCTTTAAAGTGATATAACTTTTGTACTAATTGAAAATAGGGGGTCGTCCGTGAGCGCCGCACTCAGTATTTAGTCCTAGAAGCTGCATGTAAAATTTCAGCTCAATCGAATATATCGTCATTAATTAGGCTTTTCAAAACCAAAGGTTTCCACTTTTTTCAACTAATTTTTAAACTATTTCCGATCGCGCTGGAATTTTGCATGCAGCTTCTAGGGCTAAATACTAAGTGCGGAGCCCACGGACGACCCTCGATTTTTAATTAGTACAGACGCTATTTCACTTTAAGGGTGGTTGTTTGTTCCTTCAAAGTTAGGGGTTGTACAGGAAAATACAGGAAAAAGTTGTAGAGAATGAAAAAATAAGCAACTCTTATTTGAAACATATTTTTAAATAACGTCTGGATTTTGAAATAATAACTAAAAACTGTTTACCCTATCTGACGCCCGCTTACAATGTTGTACGCGATATTGCATCTTACGTGACATGTACTTAAGGTTCACTTTCGTATCAAATTAGGTTCTAATACAAGATATCTCTGTGTGTTATTTAGGAAGCTTCAAAATCAACTCGGACAGCTTTCTTGCCGCATCTCTGCGCTTGGAATCTTCTTCTGCGTCTTCTTCACACCTGGACACGTCCCCTGATGTTTTATCTTCAAGTTCAACAATTTAGTTTCAGTTCGTTTGTTTGTATATTACCATAGCCACATTAATTATGTTAAAATCTCAAAAACTATTTGACATATTGCTTCAATTGTTAAAAATACGAACTCTACAGGATATTTAGCATTAGACTAAGGTATTTTTAATCAAATTTTATTGATATTTATTAGTTTTACAACATTTTTAAAAATGGCTGCTTAGCTGTCAGATTGGAATATGGTATTTTGTTAATATTTTTAAACTATTGACTTTATTGCATCAATTGTTGCAAATATGAACTCTTGAGGATATTTAGCATAAGATTAAGTTATAAATATTTATATTTTATTGATATGTATTGATTTTATAACATATTTAAAAATGGCCGATTAGCTGTCATATTGGGAAATTTTATTTTGTTAATATTTGAAAAACTATTAATTATATTGTCTTAATTATTACAAATATGAAATTTCCTATAAGAAAAAGTCATATTTGTTGATTAATTGTTGCTCATTAAAGAATAATTAACGATTTTCAATTGAACTATTGTATATGTACATATTACATCTGCTATCAATATATTTTGTATTATTTTATTAAAATGATATTTGTGTTATTAAATTATAATAAAATATTTATGTTTTATAAATATTTATACTTATTTTATCCTCATAAAACTACCTATAGTCGCTGATATGAATTTTTTATTTTATTATATTTAAAAATGATATTCGTGGTGCCATCTAGGGTAAATATAAAAGAAAATTAAACTATATATCATAAATTCATTAAAACAAATGTTATATTAATAAAATAATACATAAGAACACAAAAAATATATATTTAAAACCAAATATACAGCCAATGCATATATACATTTGAATAATTCAATTGTAAATCATTAATTATTATTTAATCAGCAACAATTTATTAACAAATATGACTTTTTCTTATAGTAAATTTCCCGTAGAATCCATATTTGCAACAATTAAGACATTACAGTGGCTGGTTTTTGAAATATTAACAATATGAAATATTTCAATCTGACAGCTTGTCGGCCATTTTTAAATATGTTATAAAATCAATAAATATCAATAAAATATAAATAATCATAAAAATCAAAAAAAGTTTCAAATAAAAAAGTTTCATTTTGTTATTTCTTGGCTCTTTTAATTACACTTTTTTTTAATTAAGGTCTTTATATTTAAAATAATCGTACATTTACATGATAAATAAAGATACAAATATTTCTTTAACTAAGGGATGAATTAAAAAATGTTTCAAATAAATCGTCTTAATTTTTTAATTCTCCGTCACATTTACTTGAAGTATTTTTCCATTTAATCCCGCAATTTCGAGATATTTATCTTCATATATAGTACCCAAGTTGCCAATAGATGGTGCCAATAGTCTCGTTTGATGACCCAACAAAATATATTTTTCAAGTTTTTGGCTATACCGTAAACTTTATAGAAAAATTGTTATTAAAGAATATATTCCTTAATTTATTCTCTTCCTAAGTTATTTGAAGTATTTTTTGATTAGACGCAAAATTAGATGTTTTCTAGACCCCGCAAATACACATTACAAATGCCGGACACCGACTACTTCAACTACCGATGACACAAACACAGTTTTTGCGGTGAAACTTATTCTACGCTAAATCAAAAAATGTTTCAAATAAAAAAGTTTCATTTTGTTATTTCTTGGCTCTTTTAATTATACTTTTTTTAAATTAAGGTCTTTATATTTAAAATAATCGTGCATTTACAAAATAAATAAAAATACAAATATTTTCTTAACTAAGAGATGAATTGAAAAATGTTTGAAATAAATCTTTTTAATTTTTTATATCTCTGTCACAAGGAGAAACAGCGTAAAATATATTTAATTTGTTTCATAATAAAGTGTATAATTCGATACAATCAAATATATTCTTTAGAGCCTAGTTGTTAAAGCCTAGAATGGCATGAAATCGGTCTTTAGCTATTAATTGAAATTATGTTCTAACTTGTTACGTACATGCCTAGCGACTTTAATCGTCAGTCTACGAACGAATTTTGTTTAAAATGTCGTGTTTTATTTGTGTCTCAAGTAAAAATATTGTAAAATCAGTGATTTTTTAGTGAAATATAAGTGTAATATAGTGTAAGTGTTAGTGTATACTGGATGTGAAGTGAATATATAGTGGTACGAGCCTGGAACTTTTCAGAGAGGAATGGATGGGACTTAGTACACGCCAGCCAAAAGGTAGATGCATTATTTGTTTGTATTAGAATATAGTTATTATTAAAATAAATTAGTATGAATGTTTGGCGAAGATTTACAACCAAATTTTTTATTTATTTATTTTTAAGATGTTTACGCAATCAATCATTTCGAAGAATGCCAGTTTCGTAAAGAGGCCTTTAAAATTATTTTCTTCCCGAAAAGTTCCACAAATCATTTATAAGACTTATCTTTCCAAAAATCTTCCCAATCATTTATAAAACTATAATCTTCCCAAAAAAATCTTTTTCTACGATTGCTATGAAAAGATGACAATTACGCTCTCATTTGTCATCGTAAAGTTGAAGTTTTTTGTGGAACAATCGAAAAATATCTTTTTTGTGCGTCTCTAATGGCAACGCGCGAAAAAGACATTAAATTCGCGTGTTTCCAATGGCAACGCGCGAAAAAGATTATTTCAATAGTTACCAGGGATACAAACAAAACAGAAACTTGTCATATTGACAATTAACAAAACGAATTTAGTTTTAGACGTATACCTACGTTTTTTAATAACTTTAAGATGCAATCGTAGAAAAAATTATGTGTGTATCACGAGCGTAAAGTGTCTTTGTTCCTCTTGCACTACTTATTGCAGCTCTCGCCTTCGGCTCGCGCTGCAATTACCGGGCTCGAGTAACAAAGAATCACTTTACGCTCTTAATACACAAATAACTATTAAATCATTCATAACAAAGTCTTTTTCACAAAAAATCTTTATTTATTAAAACAATAATTATGTAAATTTGCATTAATAGTATACATATATACTAATTTGACGGTTTAGTACCACCCAAATATCTGCAATTGCATATTCTGCACGTATAGAAATATATGTTGAACCCTTTAAAATTTATTTCATTTATTCGCAACAAATATTTCAGTCGCAATTAATTTTTAAGATTTGCAGATAATATTTTTGAAATTGTTAGTAATATTTCGGATCGATAAAATGATATTTATTCTAATTTGAGTTTGATCATGAAACCTATATAATTACAACAGATAGTATGTACTTGTAATTGGCGACCGCGACGTCCTAAGAAACAAGGTCAGACGATGGCATGACGTCACGACGTCACTCGCCAGTCGCCATCGATGTTCGGCGATCAGCAACAAATGTTTCTTTCCTGCTGAGCCCCTTGAATCTCTGTGCGTATACAATCCCGCTACATTTAGCTTCAAGGCGGGCCTGTATACTTCTCTACTCGCTGTAGATTCGGTTGCCTAAGCTTGTTGCTCTCGTACTGCATCAATCTATAATACGTCCGCCAGGATTTCAACCTGGAAGCTATGAACCAATTAAATTGAAGTAGTTTAATAATTTTATTAATTACGCTTTTTAACTATTGTACAATAAAATTATACAACATTTGTATGTTAAGGGAAGAAAGTGAGACATTTCTTCCCGAAATTGCTGTTTAATTTCCCGAGGGATATGTATAACATCTGAGGGATGAATGACACTTTCTTCACGAGGTGCTTTTATTTCTCTTTGTAAATTGAGGACAAAAGCCATGAAGGTTTAGTTCTTCAAAATATAGGCATGTTGAGTACTTCAGGGCAATGCCGTTGTACGCATTTTCATATACCTATCGTTCATTTTTTAAGAGATAGCCTCGGAAAAGTGTAAAAATCGTAAAGAATAAGTAGCATTTCACTTTTCCGGAAGCTATATCTTAAAAATCTGATGTGGACACCACATGACTTCCTTGTACGCGTATTAAACTATAGATATTTTTTTAATTGAACATATTTCACATTAAATCTTTTATTTTTTGTTCTAATCCATAGTAAACTTAATTAAAATATATATATATATATATATATATATATATATATATATTTTAATTAAGTTTACTATGGATTAGAACAAAAAATAAAAGATTTAATGTGAAATATGTTCAATTAAAAAAATATCTATAGTTTATATATCTCAGGAATAGAGGTCCTGAGGGAGTAATCATAGGGCCCAAGGAGTCCAGGTAGTCCCTCAGGACCTCTATTCCTGAGAGGGAGACCCACCAAGAATGGATAACAGGTTAGTCTTCGATATTTTACTGGTTGTTCTGTTCTGCACTTGCAGATCATTGCTAAAAAATAAATAAATTAAAGTTTAATATCATCATGTCTTATTCATTTTTGTAGAGCTCTGCAATCGCAGATTTTTGTATAAATTACATAAAAATATCTAAATAAATTGTTATTGGATTGCAGTTGGCCTTGGTTTAGCATGGCCGCCATAATTGTTTTGTTTCTGTCAACAATTGTGACAATACGTATTGTGCGCGTTTTTATGAACATTTGAACCGGTAATTTTTCAGTTCAACATATAAAACTTATGTCTATCGATTCCTTATTTTCTGGCGATCATTTTGATGTATAAATTGTCGCATAAATCTAAAAATTTCATACGAAAAACTTGATAAACAGTTGTGCAACTCAAATATAATTATTTAACTTATGAATAGGATTTAATGTATCTATAGATATAAAATGTATCCGGTTTTACACGAAAATAATATTAATATATTTGATAAGAAACTTAGTAGTAAATTTATTTTATTTTTATTAATTCTATAATTGAAAATAGTGTGATTATAAATCGAAATTAATTGAACTTGTATATTTATGGCATATTTTAAGAAGAATCTTGGTAATTTTAGGATGCAGTCGTCAAAGAGCTATCTCTTTAGGTCCTGAAGGAAGTCCAGTCGATGAGCATTCATGATGATGAGCTGCAAAGCCAGTCCACTGCGGAACGAGCCTTCATTACCCTGCAACTACCTGATTTAAACAGCTAAGTAGACACTTGTTATTTCTTTATTTTCCAAGTTAGTTACTAGTAGCGGTCAAATTGCAACCCCTACAATTGTGGGTGTTTATTTATTCTTTGTGCCGTGATAAAACACCAAACATTTATTCTCCATCATCGGAAACTCTTGCGCTCGTAATAAACCGTAAATAACATTCATTCCTCAACTTATAAGACGTACACATAATCTTACACCCTCAATACATCTTATTTATACAAAAGTAATACATATTATTACATAAAATACATTTATTATTATATTATTACATAGAATAAATTTGATATTTAAATTAAAACTATTAATATGTTTGTATTGATTACTATTTTACTATATTTATTGAAGTATTTATAAAGTAAATATTTACTCTTTTAATATATTTTGGTGGTTAATTTGTGAACTACATGCAAGTCGCTACTAGTATGTTTTTCTCTACTGTTAACTTTTTAAACTAGTTTCAAGTAGCCCTCTTTTTATGGATAATAGAAACTATTATATATTATTACATAGAATAAATTTGATATTTAAATTAAAACTATTAATATGTTTGTATTGATTACTATTTTACTATATTTATTGAAGTATTTATAAAGCAAATATTTACTCTATTAATTTATTTTGGTGGTTAATTTGTGAACTACATGCAAGCCGCTACTAGTATGTTTTTCTCTAGTTTTAACTTTTTAAACTAGTTTCACGTAGCCCTCTTTTTATGGATAATAGAAACTATTATATATTATTACATAGAATAAATTTGATATTTAAATTAAAACTAGTAATATGTTTGTATTGATTACTATTTTATTATATTCATTGAAGTATTTATAAAGTAAATATTTACTCTTTTAATATATTTTGGTGGTTAATTTATGAACTACATGCAAGTCGCTACTAGTATGTTTTTCTCTACTGTTAACTTTTTAAACTAGTTTCAAGTAGCCCTCTTTTTATGGATAATAGAAACTATTATATATTATTACATAGAATAAATTTGATATTTAAATTAAAACTAGTAATATGTTTGTATTGATTACTATTTTACTATATTTATTGAAGTATTTATAAAGTAAATATTTACTCTTTTAATTTATTTTGGTGGTTAATTTGTGAACTACATGCAAGCCGCTACCCGCTTGTTTTTCTCTAGTCTTAACTTTTTAAACTAGTTTCACGTAGCCCTCTTTTCATGGATAATAGAAACTATAATATATTATTACATAGAATAAATTTGATATTTAAATTAAAACTATGAATATGTTTGTATTGATTACTATTTTACTATATTTATTGAAGTATTTATAAAGTAAATATTTACTCTTTTAATATATTTTGGTGGTTAATTTGTGAACTACATGCAAGTCGCTACTAGTATGTTTTTCTCTAGTTTTAACTTTTTAAACTAGTTTCACGTAGCCCTCTTTTCATGGATAATAGAAACTATTATATATTATTACATGGAATAAATTTGATATTTAAATTAAAACTATTAATATGTTTGAATTGATTACTATTTTACTTTATTTATTGAAGTATTTATAAAGTAAATATTTACTCTTTTAATATATTTTGGCGGTTAATTTGTCAACTACATGCAAGCCGCTACTCGCTTGTTTTTCTCTAGTGTTAACTTTTTAAACTAGTTTCACGTAGCCCTCTTTTCATGGATAATAGAAACTATAATATATTATTACCTAGAATAAATTTGATATTTAAATTAAAACTATGAATATGTTTGTATTGATTACTATTTTACTATATTTATTGAAGTATTTATAAAGTAAATATTTACTCTTTTAATTTATTTTGGTGGTTAATTTGTGAACTACATGCAAGCCGCTACTCGCTTGTTTTTCTCTAGTGTTAACTTTTTAAACTAGTTTCAAGTAGCCCTCTTTTCATGGATAATAGAAACTATAATAAATTATTACATAGAATAAATTTGATATTTAAATTAAAACTATTAATATGTTTGTATTGATTACTATTTTACTATATTTATTGAAGTATTTATAAAGCAAATATTTACTCTTTTAATATATTTTGGTGGTTAATTTGTGAACTACATGCAAGTCGCTACTAGTATGTTTTTCTCTAGTGTTAACTTTTTAAACTAGTTTCAAGTAGCCCTCTTTTTATGAATAATAGAAACTATTATATATTATTACGTAGAATAAATTTGATATTTAAATTAAAACTATTAATATGTTTGTATTGATTACTATTTTACTATACAGGGTGAGTCTGGGAAGACGCCCCCCCCTTTAACTTTTTTATTATGAGTAATAGAAAAAAATAGTTAATATGAAAGTTTTATTATTTTAAATATACTATTTGATGGCAGATGTAGATATTTTTTATAAAGTCAGGTTTACAAGATACGACTATCAACTTTTATTTTTTAAATAGCAACCTATAATTATTTTACTAAAATAAAAACCGCCATTTTTTTCTCTTTTCAACGGTGTATTAGTTTTTATTAATGTATCTGAAAAAATTCGAGAAAAATAAGAAAATTGAGAAATACTAGAAATAATTTTTATACAAATATTATAGGTGGCTATGTGAAAATAAACAAAATGTAACAGTGTTATACAACTTAACAAACTAAAGCAACAAATTCAGTAACAAAAACAACTTAAAACAAATGTTCAAAATTACGACCATGTTCTGTAATACAAAAATTTAAGCGTTGAACGTGATGTGAACATCTGCCAGCATGTTTCGCGAAATATTTTGGAAAGCATTTCGAATACGCTCTTTCATGTCTTCTGCATCTGTAGGTATCTTCTGGTAGACAAGATCCTTGACGTATCCCCAAAGAAAAAAGTTCGTAGGCGTAAGGTCAGGAGATCTTGCTGGCCATGAAATATGTCCACCTCGTCCTATGAAAGAGCGTATTCGAAATGCTTTCCAAAATATTTCGCGAAACATACTGGCAGATGTTCGAACACATCACGTTCAACGCTTAAATTTTTGTATTACAGAACATGGTCGTAATTTTGAACATTTGTTTTAAGTTGTTTTTGTTACTGAATTTGTTGCTTTAGTTTGTTAAGTTGTATAACACTGTTACATTTTGTTTATTTTCACATAGCCACCTATAATATTTGTATAAAAATTATTTCTAGTATTTCTCAATTTTCTTATTTTTCTCGAATTTTTTCAGATACATTAATAAAAACTAATACACCGTTGAAAAGAGAAAAAAATGGCGGTTTTTATTTTAGTAAAATAATTATAGGTTGCTATTTAAAAAATAAAAGTTGATAGTCGTATCTTGTAAACCTGACTTTATAAAAAATATCTACATCTGCCATCAAATAGTATATTTAAAATAATAAAACTTTCATATGAACCATTTTTTTCTATTACTCATAATAAAAAAGTTAAAGGGGGGGGCGTCTTCCCAGACTCACCCTGTATTTATTGAAGTATTTATAAAGTAAATATTTACTCTTTTAATATATTTTGGTGGTTAATTTGTGAACTACATGCAAGTCGCTACTAGTATGTTTTTCTCTAGTGTTAACTTTTTAAACTAGTTTCAAGTAGCCCTCTTTTTATGAATAATAGAAACTATTATATATTATTACATAGAATAAATTTGATATTTAAATTAAAACTATTAATATGTTTGTATTGATTACTATTTACTATATTTATTGAAGTATTTATAAAGCAAATATTTACTCTTTTAATATATTTTGGTGGTTAATTTGTGAACTACATGCAAGTCGCTACTAGTATGTTTTTCTCTAGTTTTAACTTTTTAAACTAGTTTCAAGTAGCCCTCTTTTTATGGATAATAGAAACTATTATATATTATTACATAGAATAAATTTGATATTTAAATTAAAACTATTAATATGTTTGTATTGATTACTATTTACTATATTTATTGAAGTATTTATAAAGTAAATATTTACTCTTTTAATATATTTTGGTGGTTAATTTGTGAACTACATGCAAGTCGCTACTAGTATGTTTTTCTCTAGTTTTAACTTTTTAAACTAGTTTCAAGTAGCCCTCTTTTTATGGATAATAGAAACTATTATATATTATTACATAGAATAAATTTGATATTTAAATTAAAACTATTAATATGTTTGTATTGATTACTATTTACTATATTTATTGAAGTATTTATAAAGCAAATATTTACTCTTTTAATATATTTTGGTGGTTAATTTGTGAACTACATGCAAGTCGCTACTAGTATGTTTTTCTCTAGTGTTAACTTTTTAAACTAGTTTCAAGTAGCCCTCTTTTTATGAATAATAGAAACTATTATATATTATTACGTAGAATAAATTTGATATTTAAATTAAAACTATGAATATGTTTGTATTGATTACTATTTTACTATATTTATTGAAGTATTTATAAAGTAAATATTTACTCTTTTAATATATTTTGGTGGTTAATTTGTGAACTACATGCAAGTCGCTACTAGTATGTTTTTCTCTAGTTTTAACTTTTTAAACTAGTTTCAAGTAGCCCTCTTTTTATGGATAATAGAAACTATTATATATTATTACATAGAATAAATTTGATATTTAAATTAAAACTATTAATATGTTTGTATTGATTACTATTTACTATATTTATTGAAGTATTTATAAAGCAAATATTTACTCTTTTAATATATTTTGGTGGTTAATTTGTGAACTACATGCAAGTCGCTACTAGTATGTTTTTCTCTAGTGTTAACTTTTTAAACTAGTTTCAAGTAGCCCTCTTTTTATGAATAATAGAAACTATTATATATTATTACGTAGAATAAATTTGATATTTAAATTAAAACTATGAATATGTTTGTATTGATTACTATTTTACTATATTTATTGAAGTATTTATAAAGTAAATATTTACTCTTTTAATATATTTTGGTGGTTAATTTGTGAACTACATGCAAGTCGCTACTAGTATGTTTTTCTCTAGTTTTAACTTTTTAAACCAGTTTCAAGTAGCCCTCTTTTTATGGATAATAGAAACTATTATATATTATTACATAGAATAAATTTGATATTTAAATTAAAACTATTAATATGTTTGTATTGATTACTATTTACTATATTTATTGAAGTATTTATAAAGCAAATATTTACTCTTTTAATATATTTTGGTGGTTAATTTGTGAACTACATGCAAGTCGCTACTAGTATGTTTTTCTCTAGTGTTAACTTTTTAAACTAGTTTCAAGTAGCCCTCTTTTTATGAATAATAGAAACTATTATATATTATTACGTAGAATAAATTTGATATTTAAATTAAAACTATTAATATGTTTGTATTGATTACTATTTTACTATATTTATTGAAGTATTTATAAAGCAAATATTTACTCTTTTAATATATTTTGGTGGTTAATTTGTGAACTACATGCAAGTCGCTACTAGTATGTTTTTCTCTAGTGTTAACTTTTTAAACTAGTTTCAAGTAGCCCTCTTTTTATGGATAATAGAAACTATTATATATTATTAAGTGGAATAAATTTGATATTTAAATTAAAACTATGAATATGTTTGTATTGATTACTATTTTACTATATTTATTGAAGTATTTATAAAGTAAATTTTTACTCTTTTAATATATTTTGGTGGTTAATTTGTGAACTACATGCAAGTCGCTACTAGTATGTTTTTCTCTAGTTTTAACTTTTTAAATTAGTTTCAAGTAGCCCTCTTTTTATGGATAATAGAAACTATTATATATTATTACATAGAATAAATTTGATATTTAAATTAAAACTATTAATAAGTTTGTATTGATTACTATTTTACTATATTTATTGAAGTATTTATAAAGTAAATATTTACTCTTTTAATATATTTTGGTGGTTAATTTGTGAACTACATGCAAGTCGCTACTAGTATGTTTTTCTCTAGTGTTAACTTTTTAAACTAGTTTCAAGTAGCCCTCTTTTTATGAATAATAGAAACTATTATATATTATTACGTAGAATAAATTTGATATTTAAATTAAAACTATTAATATGTTTGTATTGATTACTATTTTACTTTATTTATTGAAGTATTTATAAAGTAAATATTTACTCTTTTAATATATTTTGGTGGTTAATTTGTGAACTACATGCAAGCCGCTACTCGCTTGTGTTTCTCTAGTGTTAACTTTTTAAACTAGTTTCACGTAGCCCTCTTTTCATGGATAATAGAAACTATAATATATTATTACATAGAATAAATTTGATATTTAAATTAAAACTATGAATATGTTTGTATTGATTACTATTTTACTATATTTATTGAAGTATTTATAAAGTAAATATTTACTCTTTTAATTTATTTTGGTGGTTAATTTGTGAACTACATGCAAGCCGCTACTCGCTTGTTTTTCTCTAGTGTTAACTTTTTAAACTAGTTTCACGTAGCCCTCTTTTCATGGATAATAGAAACTATAATAAATTATTACATAGAATAAATTTGATATTTAAATTAAAACTATGAATATGTTTGTATTGATTACTATTTTACTTTATTTATTGAAGTATTTATAAAGTAAATATTTACTCTTTTAATATATTTTGGTGGTTAATTTGTGAACTACATGCAAGTCGCTACTAGTATGTTTTTCTCTAGTGTTAACTTTTTAAACTAGTTTCAAGTAGCCCTCTTTTTATGAATAATAGAAACTATTATATATTATTACATAGAATAAATTTGATATTTAAATTAAAACTATTAATATGTTTGTATTGATTACTATTTTACTATATTTATTGAAGTATTTATAAAGCAAATATTTACTCTTTTAATATATTTTGGTGGTTAATTTGTGAACTACATGCAAGTCGCTACTAGTATGTTTTTCTCTAGTGTTAACTTTTTAAACTAGTTTCAAGTAGCCCTCTTTTTATGGATAATAGAAACTATTATATATTATTACGTAGAATAAATTTGATATTTAAATTAAAACTATGAATATGTTTGTATTGATTACTATTTTACTATATTTATTGAAGTATTTATAAAGTAAATATTTACTCTTTTAATATATTTTGGTGGTTAATTTGTGAACTACATGCAAGTCGCTACTAGTATGTTTTTCTCTAGTGTTAACTTTTTAAACTAGTTTCAAGTAGCCCTCTTTTTATGAATAATAGAAACTATTATATATTATTACGTAGAATAAATTTGATATTTAAATTAAAACTATTAATATGTTTGTATTGATTACTATTTACTATATTTATTGAAGTATTTATAAAGCAAATATTTACTCTTTTAATATATTTTGGTGGTTAATTTGTGAACTACATGCAAGTCGCTACTAGTATGTTTTTCTCTAGTGTTAACTTTTTAAACTAGTTTCAAGTAGCCCTCTTTTTATGAATAATAGAAACTATTATATATTATTACGTAGAATAAATTTGATATTTAAATTAAAACTATTAATATGTTTGTATTGATTACTATTTTACTATATTTATTGAAGTATTTATAAAGCAAATATTTACTCTTTTAATATATTTTGGTGGTTAATTTGTGAACTACATGCAAGTCGCTACTAGTATGTTTTTCTCTAGTGTTAACTTTTTAAACTAGTTTCAAGTAGCCCTCTTTTTATGGATAATAGAAACTATTATATATTATTAAGTGGAATAAATTTGATATTTAAATTAAAACTATGAATATGTTTGTATTGATTACTATTTTACTATATTTATTGAAGTATTTATAAAGTAAATTTTTACTCTTTTAATATATTTTGGTGGTTAATTTGTGAACTACATGCAAGTCGCTACTAGTATGTTTTTCTCTAGTTTTAACTTTTTAAATTAGTTTCAAGTAGCCCTCTTTTTATGAATAATAGAAACTATTATATATTATTACGTAGAATAAATTTGATATTTAAATTAAAACTATTAATATGTTTGTATTGATTACTATTTTACTTTATTTATTGAAGTATTTATAAAGTAAATATTTACTCTTTTAATATATTTTGGTGGTTAATTTGTGAACTACATGCAAGCCGCTACTCGCTTGTGTTTCTCTAGTGTTAACTTTTTAAACTAGTTTCACGTAGCCCTCTTTTCATGGATAATAGAAACTATAATATATTATTACATAGAATAAATTTGATATTTAAATTAAAACTATGAATATGTTTGTATTGATTACTATTTTACTATATTTATTGAAGTATTTATAAAGTAAATATTTACTCTTTTAATTTATTTTGGTGGTTAATTTGTGAACTACATGCAAGCCGCTACTCGCTTGTTTTTCTCTAGTGTTAACTTTTTAAACTAGTTTCACGTAGCCCTCTTTTCATGGATAATAGAAACTATAATAAATTATTACATAGAATAAATTTGATATTTAAATTAAAACTATGAATATGTTTGTATTGA
Source organism: Pterostichus niger (assembly GCA_947425015.1). NCBI lineage: Eukaryota > Metazoa > Arthropoda > Insecta > Coleoptera > Carabidae > Pterostichus > Pterostichus niger. The sequence goes on along the minus strand of OX380351.1, from coordinate 2,043,779 downwards.
TTACTATTTTACTTTATTTATTGAAGTATTTATAAAGTAAATATTTACTCTTTTAATATATTTTGGTGGTTAATTTGTGAACTACATGCAAGTCGCTACTAGTATGTTTTTCTCTAGTGTTAACTTTTTAAACTAGTTTCAAGTAGCCCTCTTTTTATGAATAATAGAAACTATTATATATTATTACATAGAATAAATTTGATATTTAAATTAAAACTATTAATATGTTTGTATTGATTACTATTTTACTATATTTATTGAAGTATTTATAAAGCAAATATTTACTCTTTTAATATATTTTGGTGGTTAATTTGTGAACTACATGCAAGTCGCTACTAGTATGTTTTTCTCTAGTGTTAACTTTTTAAACTAGTTTCAAGTAGCCCTCTTTTTATGGATAATAGAAACTATTATATATTATTACGTAGAATAAATTTGATATTTAAATTAAAACTATGAATATGTTTGTATTGATTACTATTTTACTATATTTATTGAAGTATTTATAAAGTAAATATTTACTCTTTTAATATATTTTGGTGGTTAATTTGTGAACTACATGCAAGTCGCTACTAGTATGTTTTTCTCTAGTGTTAACTTTTTAAACTAGTTTCAAGTAGCCCTCTTTTTATGAATAATAGAAACTATTATATATTATTACGTAGAATAAATTTGATATTTAAATTAAAACTATTAATATGTTTGTATTGATTACTATTTACTATATTTATTGAAGTATTTATAAAGCAAATATTTACTCTTTTAATATATTTTGGTGGTTAATTTGTGAACTACATGCAAGTCGCTACTAGTATGTTTTTCTCTAGTGTTAACTTTTTAAACTAGTTTCAAGTAGCCCTCTTTTTATGAATAATAGAAAGTATTATATATTATTACGTAGAATAAATTTGATATTTAAATTAAAACTATTAATATGTTTGTATTGATTACTATTTTACTATATTTATTGAAGTATTTATAAAGCAAATATTTACTCTTTTAATATATTTTGGTGGTTAATTTGTGAACTACATGCAAGTCGCTACTAGTATGTTTTTCTCTAGTGTTAACTTTTTAAACTAGTTTCAAGTAGCCCTCTTTTTATGGATAATAGAAACTATTATATATTATTACGTGGAATAAATTTGATATTTAAATTAAAACTATGAATATGTTTGTATTGATTACTATTTCACTATATTTATTGAAGTATTTATAAAGTAAATATTTACTCTTTTAATATATTTTGGTGGTTAATTTGTGAACTACATGCAAGTCACTACTAGTATGTTTTTCTCTAGTTTTAACTTTTTAAATTAGTTTCAAGTAGCCCTCTTTGTATGGATAATAGAAACTATTATATATTATTACATAGAATAAATTTGATATTTAAATTAAAACTATTAATATGTTTGTATTGATTACTATTTTACTATATTTATTGAAGTATTTATAAAGTAAATATTTACTCTTTTAATATATTTTGGTGGTTAATTTGTGAACTACATGCAAGTCGCTACTAGTATGTTTTTCTCTAGTGTTAACTTTTTAAACTAGTTTCAAGTAGCCCTCTTTTTATGAATAATAGAAACTATTATATATTATTACGTAGAATAAATTTGATATTTAAATTAAAACTATTAATATGTTTGTATTGATTACTATTTACTATATTTATTGAAGTATTTATAAAGCAAATATTTACTCTTTTAATATATTTTGGTGGTTAATTTGTGAACTACATGCAAGTCGCTACTAGTATGTTTTTCTCTAGTGTTAACTTTTTAAACTAGTTTCAAGTAGCCCTCTTTTTATGAATAATAGAAACTATTATATATTATTACGTAGAATAAATTTGATATTTAAATTAAAACTATTAATATGTTTGTATTGATTACTATTTTACTATATTTATTGAAGTATTTATAAAGCAAATATTTACTCTTTTAATATATTTTGGTGGTTAATTTGTGAACTACATGCAAGTCGCTACTAGTATGTTTTTCTCTAGTGTTAACTTTTTAAACTAGTTTCAAGTAGCCCTCTTTTTATGGATAATAGAAACTATTATATATTATTAAGTGAAATAAATTTGATATTTAAATTAAAACTATGAATATGTTTGTATTGATTACTATTTTACTATATTTATTGAAGTATTTATAAAGTAAATTTTTACTCTTTTAATATATTTTGGTGGTTAATTTGTGAACTACATGCAAGTCGCTACTAGTATGTTTTTCTCTAGTTTTAACTTTTTAAATTAGTTTCAAGTAGCCCTCTTTTTATGGATAATAGAAACTATTATATATTATTACATAGAATAAATTTGATATTTAAATTAAAACTATGAATATGTTTGTATTGATTACTATTTTACTATATTTATTGAAGTATTTATAAAGTAAATATTTACTCTTTTAATATATTTTGGTGGTTAATTTGTGAACTACATGCAAGTCGCTACTAGTATGTTTTTCTCTAGTGTTAACTTTTTAAACTAGTTTCAAGTAGCCCTCTTTTTATGAATAATAGAAACTATTATATATTATTACATAGAATAAATTTAATATTTAAATTAAAACTATGAATATGTTTGTATTGATTACTATTTTACTATATTTATTGAAGTATTTATAAAGTAAATATTTACTCTTTTAATATATTTGGTGGTTAATTTGTGAACTACATGCAAGTCGCTACTAGTTTGTTTTTCTGTAGTGTTAACTTTTTAAACTAGTTTCACGTAGCCCTCTTTTTATAGATAATAGAAACTATTACATATTATTACATAGAATAAATTTGATATTTAAATTAAAACTATTAATATGTTTGTATTGATTACTATTTTACTATATTTATTGAAGTATTTATAAAGTAAATATTTACTCTTTTAATATATTTTGGTGGTTAATTTATGAACTACATGCAAGCCGCTACTAGTATGTTTTTCTCTAGTGTTAACTTTTTAAACTAGTTTCACGTAGCCCTCTTTTCATGGATAATAGAAACTATTATATATTATTACATAGAATAAATTTGATATTTAAATTAAAACTAGTAATATGTTTGTATTGATTACTATTTTACTTTATTTATTGAAGTATTTATAAAGCAAATATTTACTCTTTTAATATATTTTGGTGGTTAATTTGTGAACTACATGCAAGTCGCTACTCGCTTGTTTTTCTCTAGTGTTAACTTTTTAAACTAGTTTCACGTAGCCCTCTTTTAATGGATAATAGAAACTATTATATATTATTACATAGAATAAATTTGATATTTAAATTAAAACTATGAATATGTTTGTATTGATTACTATTTTACTATATTTATTGAAGTATTTATAAAGTAAATATTTACTCTTTTAATATATTTTGGTGGTTAATTTGTGAACTACATGCAAGTCGCTACTCGCTTGTTTTTCTCTAGTGTTAACTTTTTAAACTAGTTTCACGTAGCCCTCTTTTCATGGATAATAGAAACTATGATATATTATTACATAGAATAAATTTGATATTTAAATTAAAACTATGAATATGTTTGTATTGATTACTATTTTACTATATTTATTGAAGTATTTATAAAGTAAATATTTACTCTTTTAATATATTTAGGTGGTTAATTTATGAACTACATGCAAGCCGCTACTATTATGTTTTTCTCTAGTGTTAACTTTTTAAACTAGTTTCACGTAGCCCTTTTTTCATGGATAATAGAAACTATTATATATTATTACATAGAATAAATTTGATATTTAAATTAAAACTAGTAATATGTTTGTATTGATTACTATTTTACTTTATTTATTGAAGTATTTATAAAGCAAATATTTACTCTTTTAATATATTTTGGTGGTTAATTTGTGAACTACATGCAAGTCGCTACTCGCTTGTTTTTCTCTAGTGTTAACTTTTTAAACTAGTTTCACGTAGCCCTCTTTTCATGGATAATAGAAACTATGATATATTATTACATAGAATAAATTTGATATTTAAATTAAAACTATGAATATGTTTGTATTGATTACTATTTTACTATATTTATTGAAGTATTTATAAAGTAAATATTTACTCTTTTAATATATTTAGGTGGTTAATTTATGAACTACATGCAAGCCGCTACTATTATGTTTTTCTCTAGTGTTAACTTTTTAAACTAGTTTCACGTAGCCCTTTTTTCATGGATAATAGAAACTATTATATATTATTACATAGAATAAATTTGATATTTAAATTAAAACTAGTAATATGTTTGTATTGATTACTATTTTACTTTATTTATTGAAGTATTTATAAAGCAAATATTTACTCTTTTAATATATTTTGGTGGTTAATTTGTGAACTACATGCAAGTCGCTACTCGCTTGTTTTTCTCTAGTGTTAACTTTTTAAACTAGTTTCACGTAGCCCTCTTTTCATGGATAATAGAAACTATTATATATTATTACATAGAATAAATTTGATATTTAAATTAGAACTATGAATATGTTTGTATTGATTACTATTTTACTATATTTATTAAAGTATTTATAAAGTAAATATTTACTCTTTTAATATATTTTGGTGGTTAATTTGTAAACTACATGCAAGCCGCTACTCGCTTGTTTTTCTCTAGTGTTAACTTTTTAAACTAGATTCACGTAGCCCTCTATTTATGGATAATAGAAACTATTATATATTATTACATAGAATAAATTTGATATTTAAATTAAAACTAGTAATATGTTTGTATTGATTACTATTTTACTTTATTTATTGAAGTATTTATAAAGCAAATATTTACTCTTTTAATATATTTTGGTGGTTAATTTGTGAACTACATGCAAGTCGCTACTCGCTTGTTTTTCTCTAGTGTTAACTTTTTAAACTAGTTTCACGTAGCCCTCTTTTCATGGATAATAGAAACTATTATATATTATTACATAGAATAAATTTGATATTTAAATTAGAACTATGAATATGTTTGTATTGATTACTATTTTACTATATTTATTAAAGTATTTATAAAGTAAATATTTACTCTTTTAATATATTTTGGTGGTTAATTTGTAAACTACATGCAAGCCGCTACTCGCTTGTTTTTCTCTAGTGTTAACTTTTTAAACTAGATTCACGTAGCCCTCTATTTATGGATAATAGAAACTATTATATATTATTACATAGAATAAATTTGATATTTAAATTAAAACTAGTAATATGTTTGTATTGATTACTATTTTACTTTATTTATTGAAGTATTTATAAAGCAAATATTTACTCTTTTAATATATTTTGGTGGTTAATTTGTGAACTACATGCAAGTCGCTACTCGCTTGTTTTTCTCTAGTGTTAACTTTTTAAACTAGTTTCACGTAGCCCTCTTTTCATGGATAATAGAAACTATTATATATTATTACATAGAATAAATTTGATATTTAAATTAAAACTATGAATATGTTTGTATTGATTACTATTTTACTATATTTATTGAAGTATTTATAAAGTAAATATTTACTCTTTTAATATATTTTGGTGGTTAATTTGTGAACTACATGCAAGTCGCTACTCGCTTGTTTTTCTCTAGTGTTAACTTTTTGAACTAGTTTCACGTAGCCCTCTTTTCATGGATAATAGAAACTATTATATATTATTACATAGAATAAATTTGATATTTAAATTAAAACTATGAATATGTTTGTATTGATTACTATTTTACTATATTTATTGAAGTATTTATAAAGTAAATATTTACTCTTTTAATATATTTTGGTGGTTAATTTATGAACTACATGCAAGCCGCTACTAGTATGTTTTTCTCTAGTGTTAACTTTTTAAACTAGTTTCACGTAGCCCTCTTTTCATGGATAATAGAAACTATTACATATTATTACATAGAATAAATTTGATATTTAAATTAAAACTAGTAATATGTTTGTATTGATTACTATTTTACTTTATTTATTGAAGTATTTATAAAGCAAATATTTACTCTTTTAATATATTTTGGTGGTTAATTTGTGAACTACATGTAAGTCGCTACTCACTTGTTTTTCTCTAGTGTTAACTTTTTAAACTAGTTTCACGTAGCCCTCTTTTCATGGATAATAGAAACTATTATATATTATTACATAGAATAAATTTGATATTTAAATTAAAACTATGAATATGTTTGTATTGATTACTATTTTACTATATTTATTGAAGTATTTATAAAGTAAATATTTACTCTTTTAATATATTTTGGTGGTTAATTTGTGAACTACATGTAAGTCGCTACTCACTTGTTTTTCTCTAGTGTTAACTTTTTAAACTAGTTTCACGTAGCCCTCTTTTCATGGATAATAGAAACTATTATATATTATTACATAGAATAAATTTGATATTTAAATTAAAACTATGAATATGTTTGTATTGATTACTATTTTACTATATTTATTGAAGTATTTATAAAGTAAATATTTACTCTTTTAATATATTTTGGTGGTTAATTTGTGAACTACATGTAAGTCGCTACTCACTTGTTTTTCTCTAGTGTTAACTTTTTAAACTAGTTTCACGTAGCCCTCTTTTCATGGATAATAGAAACTATTATATATTATTACATAGAATAAATTTGATATTTAAATTAAAACTATGAATATGTTTGTATTGATTACTATTTTACTATATTTATTGAAGTATTTATAAAGTAAATATTTACTCTTTTAATATATTTTGGTGGTTAATTTGTGAACTACATGCAAGTCGCTACTCGCTTGTTTTTCTCTAGTGTTAACTTTTTAAACTAGTTTCACGTAGCCCTCTTTTCATGGATAATAGAAACTATTATATATTATTACATAGAATAAATTTGATATTTAAATTAAAACTATGAATATGTTTGTATTGATTACTATTTTACTATATTTATTGAAGTATTTATAAAGTAAATATTTACTCTTTTAATATATTTTGGTGGTTAATTTGTGAACTACATGCAAGTCGCTACTAGTATGTTTTTCTCTAGTTTTAACTTTTTAAACTAGTTTCAAGTAGCCCTCTTTTTATGGATAATAGAAACTATTATATATTATTACATAGAATAAATTTGATATTTAAATTAAAACTATTAATATGTTTGTATTGATTACTATTTTACTTTATTTATTGAAGTATTTATAAAGTAAATATTTACTCTTTTAATTTATTTTGGTGGTTAATTTGTGAACTACATGCAAGCCACTACTCGCTTGTTTTTCTCTAGTGTTAACTTTTTAAACTAGTTTCAAGTAGCCCTCTTTTTATGGATAATAGAAACTAATATATATTATTACATAGAATAAATTTGATATTTAAATTAAAACTATTAATATGTTTGTATTGATTATTATTTTACTATATTTATTGAAGTATTTATAAAGTAAATATTTACTCTTTTAATATATTTTGGTGGTTAATTTATGAACTACATGCAAGCCGCTACTAGTATGTTTTTCTCTAGTTTTAACCTTTTAAACTAGTTTCAAGTAGCCCTCTTTTTATGGATAATAGAAACTATTATATATTATTACATAGAATAAATTTGATATTTAAATTATAACTATGAATATGTTTGTATTGATTATTATTTTACTATATTTATTGAAGTATTTATGAAGCAAATATTTACTCTTTTAATATATTTTGGTGGTTAATTTATGAACTACATGCAAGCCGCTACTCGCTTGTTTTTCTCTAGTGTTAACTTTTTAAACTAGTTTCATGTAGCCCTCTTTTCATGGATAATAGAAACTATTATATATTATTACATAGAATAAATTTGATATTTAAATTAAAACTATGAATATGTTTGTATTGATTACTATTTTACTATATTTATTGAAGTATTTATAAAGTAAATATTTACTCTTTTAATATATTTTGGTGGTTAATTTATGAACTACATGCAAGTCGCTACTAGTATGTTTTTCTCTAGTTTTAACTTTTTATACTAGTTTTAAGTAGCCCTCTTTTTATGGATAATAGAAACTATTATATATTATTACATAGAATAAATTTGATATTTAAATTAAAACTATTAATATGTTTGTATTGATTATTATTTTACTATATTTATTGAAGTATTTATAAAGCAAATATTTACTCTTTTAATATGTAATTACTTTACTTTTAGAAATTTAAACACGATATTGCCGTGGCCGAGCGGTTAAAGGCGTCGCCGGGCGATCAGGGCAGTTAAGCAACATTGACAGAGGGTACATGTTGGATGGGTGACCGTCCCATATAACTTTTTATTTTATTTTGTCCCCAAAGATATTAGTTGTGAGAGAGCCACAGGGGTAGATTTAAATTGGTGAAAATTGTTTGTCGGCTGTGGGGATCGAACCAGAGTTCTCAAGATCCACCACTGAGCCACCTACTCCATTTGAATTGAATATGTTAATTATTATTAATTAATTTGTAAAAAACTGTTAACATATTTTCTGCAAATTACATTCCATATTCTTATTTTAAAATACTTGCAAATTTTGCAATTGTAGAATGCAAAATTATATAATTTGACTGATAATAATTAACGGTTAGTTTGTAATTAAAGATCGAATTATTATTGTTTTTATTTAGGCTCGAATTTGAAATTAAAATTAAAATATAAAAACCAGGGCATAAATCGGTTTACAAAAACATTAACCCTAATTTTAATCGTTATTTTTAAAGCTACAAATAACGATATAATTTAACAAAAAAATATTAAACCAGTTTTATTATAATATTCTAAGTTTATTCATATTTAAGGAATTAAAGTAGGCAACCAACTCCACAGCAAGTAGAGAGGTATACATGCCCGCAATGAGCCCGAATGTAACGGGATTGCATACACACAGAGATTCCAGGGGCTCAGCAGGAAAGAAATTTTGTTGTTGATTGCCGAATTGTGAGTTTGAGTGACGTCACGGCGCCGTTCGAACTTGTTCCTTAGGAGGAAATCGCGTTTCGCGATTACAAGTACATACTATCTATTGTAATAATTTAGGTTTCGTGAGGTGACTAGAATTGTAATAAATATTATTTTAATTATATAAAATATTACTATCTGTTTCAAAAATATTAACTGCAATTTTTAAAATTTAATTACGCCTGTAATAATTGTTATAAATGAATGAAACAAACTTGAAATGGTTTAGTATGCATTTCTACATATTCCTAATATGCAATTGCAGATATTTGGGCGGTTACAAGACGTCAAATTAGTAAGTTTAAATGATTTATGTTTTAATAAATAAATGTATTAGGTTGCACGCCACGGCCTCGTCAATGCATTAAAATTACCCCTTTGGGGGCCGTGATCCGACGGCTGGGAACTGCATTTCACCCGCAAAATATATAACTTACCAAGTATCAGAGTGCTACACCCAGATATAGGTAAATGGAGTAATAATATATAATTATTTATTTATTTTACCCATCAAATGTCAACAGCGAACAAAAATTACTTCCAATAGGATGACGTATCATTAAAAGCTAGTTATTGTAAAACAGTATTTTTATTTAAAATTAATAAATAAATAAATATAAATATATCATCACGCCTTGTACTCATCAACCACAAGGGTAGATTTAATTTGGTGAAAATTGTTTGTTTTTCACCAAATTAAAATCTACCTATGTGGCTCTCCCTTCACTAACATATTTGGGGGCCGTTATTTGACGGCTGGTAATCGCACTTCACACGAACAAATATATCACTTACTGAGATCTGCTCCGGCAGAGTGCCACACCCAGTAATGGTTCAAAGGCGTGATGATATATTTATTTTATTTATTTATTTCTCATCACACTTTTTACCCATTACTGGGTGTGGCACTCTGCCGGAGCAGATCTCAGTATATTTCTCCGCGTGAAGTGCGGCTACCAGCCGTCAAATCACGGCCTCCAAAGATGTTAGTGGAGGAGGAGCCACAGGGGTAGATTTTAATGTGGTGAAAAACAAACAATTTTCACGAAATTAAATCTACCCTACTAACATCTTTGGGGTCCGTAATTTGACGGCCGGTACCAGTGCTTCACGCGAAAAAATATATCACTTACCGAGATCTGCTAAGACAGAGTGCCACACCCAGTAATGGATAAAAGACGTGATGATATATTTGTTTTATTTATTTAGTTTAGTTTTTGAGATATAGTCTCGGGAATATACAAAAGCTAAATAATAAGAAGAATTTGTTTACAACAAACATTAAATAATAATTTAAAAATAATTGCAAATAACCATATATCATATATTTTTTTATTAAAAGAAAAATTACTTAAACTTTCATTAAACTTATATATTAATATGATGCTTACAACAAATGCTACAGTTTTTAGTAATAAATTTTTTTGATTTACAGATAATATTTTTCAAACAGGTAGTAATATTTTGCCTCAATAAATAATATTTATTTAAATTCTAGACATCTCTTAAAAACTATTTTATTACAACAGATAGTATGTACATATATACGCTGAACACGACGTCCTAAGTAACAAACTTGGACGGCGTCGTGACGTCACTCGGCATCGCAGTTCGGCGCCAAACAGTTCCTGTCCCCCCAACCCCTTGAATCTCACGGCATCCAGGCTAAATGCTCGCTGTGAAGTCAGTTGCCAGATATATGAAGTTGTGCTTCATTTAAATTAATGTCTCGTGCTTTAGTTCACTTTTATTTATTTATTTAATTTTTTTTTTAATTTCAAAAAAAAATCGGAAAAACAATCAAGAATTATTTGCCTAATTTTATGTTGTGAATTTAATAATATTTAAAGTACTAGTTTTCATATAAATTTAATGTTTACATACTTATATTTTTGTTTAAATATCTTAAATACTCATAAAATTCAAATGCATTTAATTACAAATACAATTTCCTAAAGTTTAGTTTTTAAGATATAGCCGAGGAAAAGTAGAAAATCTGAAGAAAATTACAGATTTATCTTTCCGGGGCGTATATCTCAAAAATTAAACAAGATATGAAAATGCGCTCAACGGCATTGAATTCCCCGTGTCCGAATTGACTTGTAAGCAAATTTTCATGCAATTTTAAGCAATTTTAATTTTTTAATTATTTCCTTTGTTTTTTCAGATTTTAATTCAATTTTCCCAAAAATCCTTAAAACTTCTGTCTCATTGACCCACTGAATCCAGTGGTGAAATGTTTAAATGCATTAGTCTTATACTTTTTGAGAAAATGTCAAAAAACCGCTTTTTGCGATTTTTTTGGCGAAATTTTGAAAAAAATAAAAATCGCTGAAACTATGTTTATAAATTAACTGAAGCACGAGAAAGTCAATGCCGTTGACCGCATTTTCATATCGCTAGTAGTTTTTGAGATATAGGCTCAGAAAAGTACCAAATCTGAATAAAATTAACAATTTCACTTTTCCGGAGCAAATTTTCATGCAATTTTAAGCAATTTTCAAATAAATCGTCTTAATTAAGTATTTTTCCATTTAATCCCCCAATTTCGAGATATTTACCTTCATACAACAAAATATATTTTTCTGATTTCTGGCTATACCGTAAACTTTATAGAAAAATTGCTATACAAGAATATACTCCTTAATTTATTCTCTTCCTAAGTTATTTGAAGTATTTTTACTTCCTTGTACGAAGTAAAGGAAGTATTGTAATAGCGAAAATTTTTGGTTCTCAGATTTCAACGGAAATAGGTGTTTTGGCCCTCCCTGAATCCATTTTGACTAATTTCGTCATGCCGTCTGTACGTACGTATCTCGCATAACTCAAAAACGGTAAGCCGTAGAAAATTGAAACTTTATATTTAGGACTGTTATAACATCTAGTTGTGCACCTCCCTTTTTGGTCATTATACAACTACCGGAAGTGGTACTTTACTTGAAGCCTATAATAGATTTTCATGAAAAACTATATTCAAATATAATTTAAAACTTTCCAAATTTGGTATATAAGACTATTATATCAATGGAAATAATACAATAGATTTTAGTTAAAATAGACTAACACGAAGTGGCACATTACATGAAGCTGCTAACAGTTTTCCTTGAAAAAATGGTATTATTTTAATTTTAGAAATAAATGCTGCAAATAAAAGTTTTAGAGAATTAAATTCTGCGTCTAGCACATTAAGAATTTTTAAATTAGCTTTTTGCATAAACGAGATATCTAAATTTAAATATTATATATTTTTTATTTTTTTTTCAAAATTAAGTTTGCTATGGATTAGAACAAAAAATAAAAGATTTAATGTCAAATATGTGCTATTAAAAAAATATCTATAATTTAAAACGCGTACAAGGAAGTCAAGTAAAGTAGCACTCCCGGTAGTTGTAACTTATAAACATAGTTTCAGCGATTTTTATTTTTTTTTCCAAATTTCGCCAAAAAAATCGCAAAAAGCGGTTTTTTGACATTTTCTCAAAAACTATACGATTTATGCATTTAAACATTTCACCACTGGATTCAGTGGGTCAAAATACATATGTATGTAAATTTTCGTTACAATATTCCTATGATTAAGGATTTTTGGGAAAATTGAATTAAAATCTGAAAAAACCAAAGGGGTACCCCTTAGGAAATAATTACAAAAAATTAAATTGCTTCAAATTGCATGAAAATTTGCTTACAAGTCAATTCGGACACGGGGAATTCAATGCCGTTGAGCGCATTTTCATATCTTGTTTCATTTTTTAGATATACGCTCCGGAAAAGTTAAATTGTTAATTTTATTCAGATTTTGTACTTTTCCGAGCCTATATCTCAAAAACTACAAGCGATATGAAAATACGGTCAACGGCATTGACTTTCTCGTGCTTCAGTTAACTTATAAACATAGTTTCAGCGATTTTTATTTTTTTTCCAAATTTCGCCAAAAAAATCGCAAAAAGCGGTTTTTTGACATTTTCTCAAAAACTATACGATTTATGCATTTAAACATTTCACCACTGGATTCAGTGGGTCAATGAGACAGAAGTTTTGTTGTGTCAACGAAAGTTAGCAAGTCGGCGGAATAACCTAGCTTGTATGAAAGCAATTATGAATTTAAATTAATAAAAAACAAGGGAAATGAATCAAATTTGTTACTATTTATATTTCAATCATTTAAAAAATAAATAAATGTTTAATTTTTCAGATAAATTCATCAGACTGTCTTCCAACAACAATATGCATTCTGTGTCAAGAAAAACTTCGCCAATTCTACGAATTCAAATTAATGTGTCTGCATTCCAATGTCCTGCTCAGCCGATACAAGAAAGATCTAACAGCATCAACGAACCTCTTGGGCGACTTCCGGAAAAAATACAGCACAGTCTTCGCCAACTTAGACATCAAACAAGAAGTGGACAAACCTAATGAAGCGGAAATCCTAGAAAGGTCTTCACAGTCTAAACCAAACAACTTTACCGAAACAGTGGACGAAGAATCACAGAATGTGATCCCACAGAGAAAAATAAGACTGAAGGAAAAAGCCGAAACAATTCCAGAAAAAGAAGACAGTCACTCGTATGATGGTTTCCCGGAAACGAGTCTGGAATTGGATGTAGAGGAAGTCGAAGATGTGTTGATTAATTGGGAAATAAATAAATGTGAAGCCAGGTAATATGTGTTTTCTGAAATCGTCAAGAAAATGCCTACTTTCCTGACGCATTTTAGTCAGGAAAGTAAGTGTTTACCTGACTCAAATAAATAAACTAAATAACTAAAAAATTTAATAAGATTTTTATTTATTTTTATCAATAATATTAATACTAAATATACAATTGCTTAAATTACTCAAATTTATGTATGACACTGGCGAATTTGAAGCTAAATTTATTGGAGATTCAGTAAATAAAATAAGCAAGTAGCACATTTGCTAACAAATTATTTTGCTTTTTCCAATCCATGAAAATGTCATACTCTTTATTATATCGGTCTTTGGACTTGCTCGGTAATAAATTTTCAACAGCCGCAGTTGCTTGATTTAAGATTTCAGGAGGAGTACTTGAAAATACCGCCTCATACTCATTTTCATCTATATTTTCCAACATTATAAAGAAATCTTCTCTGTCAACAATATTACTTTTGACACAAATATATTCAATAGATTTTTCACATAAGATATTGTTTTCAACAACTTTTGTTATCACCTTGGATATGTAGTTTGCTGCCAATATGATTCTTACCAAAAAATTAAACATTTTGAAATATTTATTATTAATTATATTGATCAAATATAAATATGAACGATTTCTGAAAAAATAGTATACATAATACGTCACGAAAGTGTTTTACTTGACTCAGCGAATTAAAATACTCGGCCTAACGGCCTCGTACTTCAAACAACCGCTTCGTCAAGTAAAGCATCACTTTCCTGACTTATTATGTAATATACTATTCATTTTTTTGTTAAAGTACATTCAAGAATTGTTTCCCTATTTCTATATTGTAAAAATCATATTTTAAGTACTAGTTTTCTTTAATTTCAATACTTATTTCTGTATTTAAATATTTTAATTACTTATAAAATTCATAAACACTAATTTAAAAAACAAATTTTGAATTAATGTTATTAAATATATGTCATTTTCAATAAATTATAAATTTTAGACATAAAATACCCTCCAAGACATTTTGATGTGCACTGGTTTGCGCGGAAGTTCGTGCAGTGTGCAGGCGTTGCGTCGACTTCACAGTTCATAAGTTGCAAGCATGGTGGTTATTAGATGTGCTGCTAGAAAATTAGTGTTTGTGAGTAAAAATATCAATAAATATTAATAAAGTATAGTGCCTTTCGTAAGTATAGATGTTATTCTGACGAATTTGATACAAATTTCACCTGTAAATTTAGTTTTTGATACTTAAAAATGCATCAACATTTTGTTACATAACCTTTGTACGTAACATACAGAAAATGCAGTAACAGAAATATTACATTTCAATAATTAAATTTGGGATAAACTGCTTTAACATTATGTTTGAACATGATTTTAAATAAATTTTCTTTTAAATCACAATAATATTTTTGCATATCTTTAGATTTTAACAGTTATAAATAGTATTTTTATTTTGGAAAGCGTGATATATATTATTTATTATTATTTACATACATAAATATTAGTTTTTATACATGAAAATGTGTCAAAATACTGATTTTAAAAGTATTTTCTTTATTTTATATAAATTTATAAAAGTATTTGATTTGTTCAAACGATAAATTTGCCGAAGTGATCCTGTTTATTCCATAAATTGAGTCTTGTATGACGCTGTGTTGTTGAATGTTGCTGGATAAATAATTGTACGTTATAACAAAATACTGGTAAACAGTTAACGAGAACATTATTCTAATATTTTCGATAGATATTTGTACTTCAAAATAGTGTAAAATGTACTTTGTAATACATAACAGCTACAAGTGTTACGACATCTTAATAATGCATTTAACTAGTTAATTGTTATTATTATTTCAAAACAATATTCTATTCATTTTGAATATCTTTCTCAATTTTCATTTATAAAAATTTAATTCAAATATTATTAATGGCCAAATACGTATTCATGTTATTTATTATCATTTGCTTTCTATATATTTAAATTGGTAAAAGTATAGATTTGATGACTGATCGAAACAATAATTAAACAAGTCTGTGCGTATTCAAGTTCACCTGCACTCAACAAGCAGCGTTTACAAATACACTCTTAATAATATTTACTCAATTCAGCCATTTTGTAGTTGGTGATGGCATTCGAAAGCCTTCTAAATGGTAGGTTCTTTTTTTAAAGCATTTTAGAGCTATTCTATTAATTGTTTTCTCTGTTATCATTATTAACTTTAATAAATGTTATGAAGTGTGTTACTAATATATTGTTTTTATGTTTATAGGGACATCACGGGACCTGCAAGCATCCTCAGCGTGTATCAACACCCCGGAGGCATGAGCAAAGACGAGTTTGAATATTAAATCTGCTGCTCTCAACATCAATAATGTAAGAACATTGTTATTTTTTAATTATTTGTTTAATATTTATTTGAGAATTAATGAAATAAATTCATATTCAGTTTAAAATAATAATGATGAATAGTAACTAGATATTTGTTAATGAAAACTCTTGTAAATTGTTAGCTAGTGTCAGTTATTATGAAGGGTAATTAACTATATTTTTAATTGTTAAACCTTCCGGAATTATTTTGGTCAAAAATATTTCAAGTTAAAGTTGGATATAAATAAATGTTCTGTTCTAAAATAATGAAAATGAATCTCCCTGAATAGACTAGCGGTCATTGTATTGAATTGAGTGCTGGTGAATGAGGGGAATGAGGGGGAGGCACCTGGGAGGAAGGAAGCCATGTTTATTATCGATTAGCTAAACAAAAGTTAGCGGTTAATTAGCAATTACAATTAATAGTAACTGTTTATTGTTTGGTCCAGGCGTAATCGGAGAGAAATGCGAGCACTGGATCCTCATCCACACCGACATGAAACCCTCCGTGGAGAGAAGAGATTGGAACCTGCAGAACCGGAGTCGAGGGATTTAAACAGAATGAGCTTCGCCAGAGAGCAGCTGTCCTGCTCTTGTTGCATTCCTGCGTTGATTGGGAATTGGTTCCGATCGATATTTGAAACAAATCATTAGAAATATTCGGAGTGCTGGTGTTGACTCAGACAGCAAACACCATGGTGATGGTGTCGACGACGATCGCTCTTCAGAAACCTACTCTTCATGTCGGCAGCAAGAGAAGAGAATGGAATCAGACGGAAATGTTCTGGCATTGGTGAGAAACTTATTTATAAATCAAATCACGCCTTTTACCCATTACTGGGAAATTATTCACGTATAAACGTTTCACGTTTTAAATTTGATTACTTTTATAAAAAAAATATAACAATAATAATTTATAATAATTAATGAAAAAAGTAAAATGAGAAATATTTTATTTGAAATGTAGACATGTTGTGTAAGTTCCAATGTAGTGAGTTGTGTCATCAATTAGAGGCTAATTAACTAGTCGGCCGTGTCATCATGCAACGAGCTCGAGCTCCGCACTTGCAAACAAATCGTTGACCAGAGCTGGTCGCTTGAAAATAATCACGTGCTAGTTAGTTGTTAGTTAGTGACACGTTGTGCTAGTAAGTTGTTAGTGCTAGTGATTAGTATCAGAGGTGAGCAAATATATTTCTATTACTAGCAGTCCGTGTATTTTGTAAACAAAGTTCCCAAATACTTTTACCTTTTTGGGTAATTATTTCCAATATTTAAAATTATAAGAGTTTTAAAAGTTTTCTTTACAATATTTAAATTGGGTTGTACGTATTTATCATCATTTAAAACAATGACCTACATCTGTGGTGGCTGTGATTTGACCCAATAATGGGTAAAAGGTGTGGTGATGTAATTATACCTTCAATTAATTAATTAATGACAACATCGTAACAGAAGAGACTTGATATGTTTGACACCCGCTCTGTGCTCATTCAGGTGACTTTGGACAGCTGCAAGAAGTCGACGGAGAATCTGGAGCACCAGGAAGCCGAGCTGGAGGAGATGATGGTCCCGGGGACTTGACTTCACTTCCAGTACTTGTGAGTGTATCTTTTTAAATTTAAATTGGCTGTAAATATGTCTGCTGAAACTTGTACAATTGAACATTTTTTAAACGGTTGTAACTTTTAAATTAGTCAAGATAATTGAAATTGGTTTTAAATTTTGAATTCTCCATGTTTTCAACTATATTTAATTATATTTTTATTATGAAAATGATTCTTTAAAAAATCTGATTTGAATATAAACCTACGTTCCGCGTACATCTGTGTAAAAGCCATTTAATTGAGTCCTTGCCCTAAATAATTTAGTTAGACGATTAAATATTCTTCTAGAAGTATTTTTGATTTGGTAAATTACGTAAAACATTAATTGTCTCGTGCTTCAATTAACTTTTAAACATATTTTCAATCATTAACCAAACACTTATTTATTTGTTAATTAAAACACTAATATGATGGATTGTAATTGCCCAAAATCTGCAATTGCTGATTAGGCATGTGCGTACTGAACCTTTTAGAGTTTATTTCATTCATGAACTTGGAATAATTCTAATATTCTTTACAAAATCGCATGAATTTTATATGAAAAACTGTTCATTCCGCCGCTAAAATCCACGTTTAATTAAATTAATTGAAGCACCAAACTATTTTATTTTAATTATTTTACGTTTAAATTATATACATATTTGTTTTAAAATAAGTTTAAATAGTTTTTCAATCAGTCATTTTAAATTCAAATATAAATGTCAAAAGTAGTATTAATTTTGGCACACCTGCAATCAATTATAGGCGGGTAAAAAAATCCGTAGACTACTTTGGGGGCAAGTACATTAAAATATTAGTTTTCGGGTTTAAATGCTGTTTATAATAAAAAAATATGTTATGAACGTTAATAATAATTATTAATAAATAATATAGAGTAGTTTTTATTGATTAGAAATCAAATTATTTTTATAATATAAACACCCAATAATTTGGATGCATACTGCGCCACTGATACAGTTCAACGTTTTAGAAATAGGTGGCAGTAGTATGTTAGTTGTCAGAAACTGATATTTGACAAGTAAACTAGATTTGTAAAATGATATGTTTTTGAACTAAAATATTGTTAATTAGGAACAAAATGTAGTAGAATAAGTAAGTTTGAATTTAAATTAATTTCTAATGCGCCAATGTCGTTTTTAGGTATATATTTCATGCACAAACCATAGACAGATGTCAGGGAATGAAAACAACATTTGTCGACTTTAAAACCAATTATTATGAAAGACAATGTTTACAATCACCACAAATCAACGACAAAACCAACTTGTGGACCTGGTGCACCAGGTCGTTGATGCACAGTGAAACCGCCAAACAGGTGAGATGATTTTTTATTTATATTTTTGAGGCTATATTTTTTGTTTCTTTGTACTTTTAAAATTTCTTGATTAGTACAAGACTTACGCGCTGCTAAATAAATTAAATTATTTTTTAATTTAATTACTTTTTAAACAATGAGTGTATCTTTTAATTGACTAAATGTGGGTTTCCTTTTACAATTTCCAGTATACTCACTCTCAAAAGTTATGATGATTATGAAACTTGAAATAAACATGATGAAAGGTGTTCTGCTATGTTACTAATACATTGTTTTTATGTTTATAAGGACATCATCAAGATGTTGAAGCAGCTGGCGTGATTGGAGCTGCCGCCATCCAGAGCTTGCAGCAGCTGGAGCTGGTGTCACCGTGGACATCATCATCAATGTAAGTACATTGTTATTTTTTTAATTATTTGGGTAAAAACAATAATAATAATGATGGTGAATGATTAGTAACTGACAATCTACTAAATATTCATTAATGATAACGATAGTACATTATTAGCTAGTCAAGGGTGATTAATTATAAAGCTTGTCCCAGAAAAAAATGTCGCCTATAATTTTTAACTAAAAACTTTATAATTAAATGAATTTTTTAAAAACTATTGAAGACTTTATTGTTCAACAACTAAATAGTACATAATAGCATATATTTACATTTTAATTATGATTCATCCAAAAGTTGCGCAATTTCCTTTTCACCCCATTCATTAAAATTTGTACAGCATAATCAGATATCATTTTTGTAATTTGTTTCCACTTATATTTGAAATTATCGACAGAATTGGGTGGTTTCTTATATTTTAATAACTTCTGCTTCATATGGAGCCAATATTTTTTGATTGGGCGCAATTCAGGACAATTTGTAGGATTTTCAGATTTATGTACAAATTCTATATGTGGGGTTTCTTTTATACCAATCAATGACATTGTTTGTGTAATGACATGTTGCCAAATCTGGCCAAAATAGTGTTGGTGTGTTATGAAGCCTTATAAACGGCAATAATCGTCTTTCAAGACACTCGCTTAAATATCTTTCGCCATTGGAACAAATGGCCTGCCATACAAGCATCTATTTTGAGAATTTTTCTATTTTAATTACCTTCAATTAGCTACTAACAGATTTTCTGAACTTTCCAGAATAATAATAACAGGGTTCGAAGATATATATCGATCGATATATATCATGATATTTATTTTGATATATATCGTCATATTTTTGCAATGATATATATCCATTATATAAAAATATCAAATAGTTTTTGAGATATAGCCTCCGGAGAAGTGAAATTTTTCGAATTTTTCAGTTTTTCTAAATGTGTACAAAAACTAAAATTAAAAAATAAATATCCAAAAAGTGATATTTATCTGATATATATCCTATATATCAGATATTTTGATATTTATTATAAATATCATGATATTTACTATAAATATCATGATATTTACGAACCCTGCTTTAAAGTAAAGTTTTCTTGATCTTGATTTTGTGTTAGTTTCTTGCTTAGTATTCCTGTTAGGTACTTTTGTTTCTTTTAAATACTTTATAGAATTCTTTAGCTTAATTTTCTGGACTGTTGATTGAGTAGTTTCTTAGCCAAATCTCTCACAGAAAGATTTGTATTTTAACACAAAGCCTTCAAGACATTTTCTCAATATTTTAATCTACAAATCCAGGTTTGCATCCACTTCTACATTATTTTGTGTATCACCCGTTTCATTATATCTTCTTAACACCCTTTGAACAGTCCTTGTTGTAGATTTTAACTCTAAAGCTACTTTTCTTGTGGATATATGCCTATTTTGAACACATTTGTACAAAATATTTTCGCGCAATTCTTCGTGTTTTGATGGCATCTTTATAGAATTTAGTATGAAAGTTGTCAACTAATTGTTTTTGTATAATGCATAGCCAAATAATAAAAACGCATCACATAAAATTTTGTATATCTATAAAAGCAGTATACGAAAAGGCCTAAATCTAAGCGACAATTTTTTCTGGGGCAAGCTTTATTTTACTTTTACAATTATTTTTCTCCTAAAATAATTGATGTCCGGTTCAAAGCAGAAAATTAAAATTAATCTCGTTTAATAATTTGATTTTACTAGCGGTGACTTTTACCCAATATTTAAAATATATGAGTTTTAAAAATGTTGTTTACAACATTTAACTTTGAAGAGGTTTGAAAATGTGGACTGTCGGTAGTTTTGTTTGTAAATCTGGCGAATTTTATTAATTTTCTGAGAGAAAATATGAACGACAGTTTTTCCGTAACTTTAGATCAACATGTTTTAAAAACGGCTGTAATTTAGTAACCAGTCAACCGGGTTTCAACATTCAATTCCTCATCTATTGATCATAGTTTCATCCCTTAATATCAACCCTCCAGTAAATAATTAATTTTAAAATAAACGTTATTGAAGCGACGATGGTTGGGTTGGGTTGAGAATGTTCTGTGAATGTCGCAGTGGACAATTATTCACAATTGGTTTAAACATGTAATTTTATTTTGATAATTTACTATTCTTTAATATTAAAAATTACTTTAAAAGATTGTTTAGTATTTTTAATGATAGATGCTCATATTAAATTGAGTTTTGCAGTTTACGCAAATTATCTGAATGCGGCATTCAGTCCCAGGAGTCGAACGCCATGCCCACGCTGTCCACCGGTTGCTTCAACACACTTCAGGAATAAAAGATAAGTACAAATTTATATTTTAATTAGTCTAAAAAATGAGAAAAGAAATTATTAATAATTTATTTAGAATTTTATTGAGACGCAGCCTTGACATACATCTGCTGTCTTTTAATTTAATTTATTATTTGATGTGATAAATATTTGTTTAAAGTATTTTAAAAGTAAATTGCTTTAATTTCTAGAAACGTTATTATTTTACTTTTGTTTATACTAAATAATAATATATTAATAACATTAATAATTTCTAATAATAATAACAGTAAACTGAGTAATATTGTATTTGAATTGTAAGTTAGATGTGTGCATGTTTCAAATTCACTTTAATCTCATTCATTGGTTGTGAGTGTGTCATCAAATAGGTCGCCGCTGCGAGTCTGCAACAAGAAGTTCACTTGCCAAACAAACGTCGTCGTCGTGTAATTTAACTTTTGTCTGCCTTATTTAAAGGCCTTCATAACTTCATAACCGATATCGTATCGTGGGCTTGATTTATAGTTATACTATAAGATCAACTTCCCGAGTCGATATCGTGTTTGTTTTTATTGTTCACTCACTACGTACATTTTAATTTAGTTAGTTAGTTGCTGCCTTAATAGGAGGCCATCCTAACTGTGTGTAGTTCTTTTCGTGGGGTTGATTTATTACTATAAATCAATTTTACGAATTGAAATTGTGTAGATCGATATCTATCGTGGGTTTGATTTGAAATCAACCTCACGAGTCGATATCGTGTATTTTGTATTATCCACCAAAAAACGCAGGCCCCACGTGGGGCCCCAACATACATCCCATCACCAGGAGGCAAGTTTGTAAGCGTTTCGTGATCCGGGTTGGGGCGAGTCCCTCGCGAGCGTGCTGCTGTGTGTAGCTAGAAGGTGTAAGCCGATGCCTTGGGTGGTCGAGTTATCGAATCACAGGAACCATATTGTCCAATGAGTCATTGGGAGATCTAGACATAATTCGACTGTTTGAGCACTGCGAAATCTTCCCAGCAGTCGGGTAGGTTGGTAGGCGGTGAACCGAGAGGTCGTGGGCACGGAATATGCTCAACGTTTTTGCTAACTTGACAAGCACGCTTCGGTTGCTTTGTCGTAGATTCGTAGCTAGTCGTTGGCAAAAACTTAGGTAAGATAGGGATGGGTAGGGAGAAAAAGATGGCACCTTTACTGAAGACTACGTAAAATGTGAGTCTCTTTCAGGTTCTTCCTAACACTTGACCGATATCTTATCGTGGATATGATTTATAGTTATACTATAAGATCATATTCACGAGTCAATATCGTGTTTTTATCTCTACGTACATTTAAATTTAGTTAGCTTGGTTTCTGCCTTGTTAGAAGGCCTTCCTAACAACTCTGTAGTTCTTTTCGTGGGGTTGATTTATTACTATAAATCAATTTTACGAATCGAAATTGGTTAGAACAATATCTATCGTGGGGTTGATTTATTTCCATAAATCAATTTTACGAATGGATATTGTGATATCTATCGTGGGTTTGATGTGTAATCAACCTCACGAGTCGATATCGGATGTTTTGTATTGTCCACCACAAAACGCTGGCCCCACGTGGGGCCCCATCATAGCGTTTCGCGGTTGCTTTGTTGTAGATTCGTAGCTAGTCTTTGACAAACACTTAGGTAAGATAGGGTAGGTAGGGAGAAGAAGGACACCATCATTAAAAACTTATTGTTTTTTAAGGAGTATTTGTACTTGTTTCTAATAATATTTTATTGTTAGGTGCGGTGGTGAATGAAGAAAACCAACGTTTCCTGTTGGTGATTACATCAAAATGCTGGGAAGATTCATCAGCAGCAGAATCAACAGCTTCTCTTCAAACACATCAGAAGATGACTGCAAAGTCAACGCAGAACGTCGTCAAGACCGCTGCCTCCAACATCAATATAAGATAATTATTAGTTTTAAGTGGGTTGTATTTAATCGAGCACCAAAATATCAGCTCTAAATAATTCATTTTCGATATCCAAAATACTAGACTTTGCTAATCTGTTTATCAATTTAAATATCAAATATTTGTATTTGCTTATTGCCATATTAGCATTTAATTTTCCATGAAGCTTATTTACTATTATATTTAAAGATCAGTTGCTATTTTTTATGCCTAATTATTATTTTTAGTATTCATTTAATTATTTCTGGCATGAGCAACACAGTTCTTATTGATTATTGATGATACAATGATTTCAGTGCTCATTTAAATTATTCCCTTTTTAAATTATTTGGGTAAAAGTCGGTTAAAAACAGTAATAATTATGTTGTTTTAAATTAATATAAAATAGCGCAATTGTGTACAAGGGAGAATGTGAGTGAAAATGGACAGAGAGTGATTGATTTTATTCTGTGTGATGAATGATTGATGCGCGGTTTTTCAGTACATTCTGACATTTATATGTCATAATTATTTGTCACAATTTTGTTGAGCGACTTGGTCGTGTTAGAAGACCTAAAATAATTAGAAATATAGTAAAACCGTGAGAAGGGTATCATTAGAAATATATTACAATATACACTTTTCTATTTACTATTTCATATACAATTTAATTCTTTTATTATTGAGTTAATTTGTAATTTTACGTATTCCTCTTTTTCTGCCAATTTGCACCAATTTTTAATTGTCTGCCCCCATTATTTTTCTCTTTTTAAAATTATTTAAACTTGTGCTAGAATTTTAATGAACGCGTACCTGACGTAGAACTTAAATTTAATCTTGTACATTATTAATATTTTTATCTTTGGACTAGAGAACTTTTAAAATTTTAGTTCTACAGTATTAAATGAGGCAGAAATTTCCTCCCAACACTTTTCTTCTCCTTAACACAATACTTTATCAGTTTTTTTTTTTCATTCTATACATGTTTTTAATCCTCACTAAATCTATTAATAATTTAACTTCATTGGTGGAAAAATTTGCAGCTCTTTTAATATTTTCCATCATGTGTATATAAATATATTTCTTATTTTGCCTGTGACAGAATGTAAACTGAATTTTCGGTAAACAAGGCAATGATTATAATTTTCTCAGAATCCCAAATTACACAAAACCATAAAATTATTTAGACATTCAGTTTAGGTTCAGCTGAACTAGATTAATTTGACAAGTTATAAACAAAAAAATGTTAAGGCTCAAGTTCAAGGTTCAATTGAAAAACCGAGCATGAGAAGTTGATTTGATGGTGTCGCGTATACTTCGGGATAAAAGTTGATGAATGAGGGTGTATAATGAGGATGTTAGAGAAATGTCTGTTGAGTAAATAAATGAATGAATGAATGGTACGAATGGTGAATTATATTGTGGAATGAATCAGATGAGAATGATGTTGCGTGTAAAGAATGGCAAGGCTCCCGGCTTGAATGAGATGTTGATGTATGGAGGTGAGAGGTTATTTGACTCCTGATGATTGGAAATGTGCGCATGCAGAGAGTGTTTGAAGGTAGATTGAGTGAATGTTGTTTAATATGGATATGTTTTAATGAAAGGCACTGAATGGGGGTGTTTGCATTACCTGGTGCGGATGATGTTGTTGTAAATGATTTCAATAAATGAAGCAGAAAACTATTTAAATAATGTTAATTAATAAATAAAACCACTTAGTATTTAGTTTTATAAATTTGGCAATAATATTTATTGTACAATTTAGAAGTGTTTAGCTAGATTAGACTGGGTACTATTGGTCATATAATTATAACAATACTCTTTAAATCTAGTCTGGAAACTTCGTCCTGTTTGCTCTATATAAACAAATTCACAATCTTTACATTTAATTTAACAAAGGGTCTTTATTCATTAGTTTATTATTATTAGTATATAATGTCAAATTTCTTCCAATTCTTGGCCATACTACGATTCATGCCACCATTAACATAATTTAATTTTTTTATAAATTGATATAGATCTAGTTTCAAAGTGTACAGGATAAAATTAATTTCTTGTAATTGATTTTCTTATTTATTAGCTTCACAGTGATTGGCTATTGTTTGCTGCAATATTTAAAATGATTATAATTCAGATCATCAGATAAATTATAAAACGTTGCTAGCTTTATATTACATGGGTGATACAAATTAGTGGGTTTCCTGTAAATATTAAAATTAAATGTATTGTTAATGTGTTGGATAGTAATGGCCAAGATATTTATGCTTTTATGAACTTTCACTTCAGTGGTGAATTATGTATTTTAATCAAATGAATTAAGGACATTTAGTAGTTGTTGCTCCTGGTGTAAACATCGTCGATATATCTATACCAAAAATGTAAATATTTTAGGAAGTATTTATTGGAATTGAGGCATATATATTCTCAAAATTGTTTATGAATATTTCAGATAATAAAGACCCTCATTTTGTTAATTACAAATGTCACCAAAGAGCAAAAATAATTTGTTTGTAAACAAACTTCCAGCAAGTTTAAAGTTACATGGTTAACTTCAAGCTGTTTTTAATGATGTCTAGAAGTTTGAAAATTGAAATGAAAGTAAATTCCCAAAACCTCCCTCTCTCTATTAACAGAGTTAGTTTGTATTTGAACTACATATAAGTGTTTGCAAAACCAAGTGTTTTTATTTATTAATTTTAAATCACGTTTCGCCGAATGCAAACAGCTTCATTAATTGAAATGATGAATGTGTTAGTGTTTGAGAAGAGCGATTGCAATGTTTCGGTGATGGATGATGTGAGATTGGAGATGAAATGAATGTGTTTGTATATTAGGGTAGTATGTTCTCGAGATATGGACGTATTAATTCAGAATACATTGGTGTATGTTGTATGATGACTCTGAGATTGACATGAATGTTGTTGAAAGAGTGAGTATAAGTCAGATGAGATAGTTTAGGAATGTGGAACGTGTGTGGAATGGAAGATATGAATGAACTTGTATGAATGTATATGTATGTATTTATGTATGAAGAGTTGATGGTAGATTGAGCATGTGGTTGAAGCAAGGATGACTGAATGTTTCAGGGGTTCGTGTTACCCCATTTAATAAGATATAGCGTGATGCTGTATGTAATAATTATCTTTACAACATATGTATTATTTGTTTAAACTATATAATAATGAATGATTCACTTTAAAATTATAATGATGAATCGTTCTCATCTGTAACACAATACTTTGCTAGCTGACAATTTATTATACATACATATATATATTTTATTGTAACATTAGCAGATTGTCAGCTACTGAAACATTGTGATACAGTGACAGTTAGTATAAAAAACAAACAAATTACGGATGATTAACTAGATTTTTCATTGTTAAACGTTTCAGTATTATGTTATACAAATATATTTCAAGTAAATGATTGATATAAATAAATTTGAATCAGTTTAATTTTAAATAAACAACTTATGACCGATTTAAATAAAGTTAATCAAATCATCCTCCATCGATTATTTATACTAACAGTCAACATATTTTGTAAATAAAGATAATGAAATACTTTTACCCAAAATAATTGTATCAAAGTATTAATTCTAAAAGTTTCCTTTATAATAATTACATTGATTTCTTTTTAAAAACTTGGAAAACTGACAGAATTGATATTTACTAATGATAATAATAAATATATTTTAAGTAGATAGTTGACAATAACTTTGTTTAACACATATTTATTCTTTAAGAATAAGAAATAGATACCTTATTGTAATAAGTTATACATACATCTTATTACAATATTCTTTATTCTTAAAAAAATAATCTGTTTTGAAGAGATTTATTGTGAATTATTTAATTTAAAATATAGTTTTTATTGTTTAAGATAAATAAGTAAATAATATTATTGTAATTAAATATGTAAAAATAATAACAAATATGTTTTAAATAGATAGTTTACAATAACTTTGTTTAACACATATTTATTGTTTAAGAATAAGAAATAGGGTACCCATTGTAATAAGTTAACATATATCTTATTACAATATTCCTTATTCTTAAAGAATAAATGTGTGTTGAAGAGATTTATTGTGAATTATTTAATTTAAAATATAGTTTTTATTGTTTAATATAAATAAGTTAATAAAATTGTTGTAATTCAGTATGTAATAATAATACATATGTTTTAAATAGATAGTTTAGAATAACTCTGTTTAAAACATATCTATTCTTTAAGAATAAGAAATATTGTAATAAGAAAACATACATCTTATTGCAATACGTCTTATACTTCAAGAATATATATGTTTTAAAGAGACATATTCTAAATTAATTTATTTAAAAAATAGTTTGTATTATAAATAAAATGTGCTTGTAAATAATAATTCTAAAATAAAATGTTAGTAAAACTTGTACACAACTTTGCAATGATAATAAATATTGTTTATATTTATACATACCTTTTTGTTTTTAATTTTTTTTTCTCACGGGTTTTTTAGGACTGGTGCTGTCATCTGTTGGTGAATTTTCGAACTAAGTTAATTTAATTAATTATTTTCATGTTGGTTTCTTTTACTTTAAATGTCAATGGTTGAATTTAAAATGGCGTCTATTTAATTATTTACATTTAAATACTTCCATTTAAATTTCTATTAATCAGCCATTTTGTTCCTCCCATATATAAAATTAAATTCAATTAAGTTTCAATTATGAGGAGGAGCAATAGAAGATATGAGGGCGGTAGCACAACCAATTAAGAAAGCAGTGATGCCAATTCACTATAACCAAAATACAGTAAAGATACCTCCTCGCCGTTCTGCGCCCCGGATACAAACCGACCAAATTGGAGCAGATCCTGACAAAATTTCAAAGTTTTTTTTCTTAGTTCTAAAATTGGTCACCAGGGGGCAGCATCAATCATGTATGCATGGTGGTGCTATCTATTGTTCAGTTTTTGAACTAGAAAAAAACTTCGAGTTTTTGGTCAGAAATTGCTCCAAATTCGTCGATTTGTATCCGGGGCGCAGAACGATGAGGAGGTAACTTTACTGGATTTTGGTTATAGTGAATTGGCAACCCTGTTTCTTAATTGGTTGTGTTGACTCCCATTAAATCTTTCGTGGCTCCTCCTCTTAATTGATATTTAATTGAATTTCATTTAATATATGGGAGGTACAAAATGGAAGACAAGTTAATTGAATTTGAATAAAATATTTATATTTACAGAAGGAAATAAATGAAAGAATGGCAGCCATTTTAAACACTTTTATTGACGTTTTAAATCAGTATACAATAGAAACTAACATCTGTATTACAATATTTATTATAAATACAATATTTAAAGCATTCATTACAATTTATTTATTACAAATTTATATTATAAATACAATGTAAAACATAATTATTACAATTTTTATTAAATATATAATATATTATTGAAAAAAATATTATTTAATTTCTGGGGTGTCTTTTAGAATGTAGGATTGCTTTATAAGTTATTTGAGGAACTTTTTAAGAGGGTGATTATTTTATAAATGGATTTGAGGGACTTTAGTAAGATGGCTATTTTATAAATGATTTGAGGGAGTTTTTGGGAGGATGATATCTTATAAATGAATTGGAGGAAGAACAATTTTATAATTGATTTGAGGGACTTCATGGGAGGAAATAGAAATGTATTGGAGGACTTTTCGAGAGGATTATATCTTGCAAATGAATTGGAGGAATTTTTGGGAGGAAGACAATTTTATAAATGATTTGAGGGACTTCATGGAAGGAATTAAAAATGAATTGGAGGACTTTTTAGGAGGATTATTATCTTACAAATGAATTTAAGGACTTTTGGGAAAATTATAACATTACAAAAGATTTGAGGGAGTATATTCAGAAAGATGACAATTTTATAAATGATTTGAGGGATTTAATGAGGATACCTATCTAAATTAATTTAGAATAAGTCTCTTTAAAACATATATTTTCTTGAAGTATAAGACGTATTGCAATAAGATGTATGTTTTCTTATTACAATATTTCTTATTATTACATACTGAATTACAACAATTTGATTAACTTATTTATATTAAACAATAACAACTATATTTTAAATTAAATAATTCACAATAAATCTCTTCAACACATATTTATTTTTTAAGAATAAAGAATATTGTAATAAGATGTATGTATAACTTATTACAATAGGTATCTATTTCTTATTCTTAAAGAATAAATATGTGTTAAACAAAGTTATTGTCAACTATCTACTTAAAACATATTTGTTATTATCATTAGTAAATATCAATTCTGTCAGTTTTCCCAATTTTTAAAAAGAAATCAATTTAATTATTATAATGGAAACTTTTAGAATTAATACTTTGATACAATTATTTTGGGTAAAAGTATTTCATTATCTTTATTTACAAAATATGTTGACTGTTAGTATAAATAATCGATGGAGGATGATTTGATTAACTTTATTTAAATCGGTCATAAGTTGTTTAGAGAATAATATTTAAAATAAAACTGATTCAAATTTATTTATATCAATCATTTACTTGAAATATATTTGTATAACATAATACTGGAACGTTTAACAATGAAAAATCTAGTTAATCATCCGTAATTTGTTTGTTTTTTATACTAACTGTCACTGTATCACAATATTTCAGTAGCTGACAATTTGCTAATGTTACAATAAAAAATATATATGTATGTATAATAACCTGTCAGCTAGCAAAGTATTGTGTTACAGATGAGAACGATTCATCATTATAATTTTAAAGTGAATCATTCATTATTATATAGTTTAAACAAATAATACATATGTTGTAAAGATAATATCTTATTAAATGGGGTAACACGAACCCCAGAAACATTCAGTCATCCTTGCTTCAACCACATGCTCAATCTACCATCAACTCTTCATACATAAATACATACATATACATTCATACAAGTTCATTCATATCTTCCATTCCACACACGTTCCATATTCCTAAACTATCTCATCTGACTTATACTCACTCTTTCAACAACATTCATGTCAATCTCAGAGTCATCATACAACATACACCAATGTATTCTGAATTAATACGTCCATATCTCGAGAACATACTACCCTAATATACAAACACATTCATTTCATCTCCAATCTCACATCATCCATCACCGAAACATTGCAATCGCTCTTCTCAAACACTAACACATTCATCATTTCAATTAATGAAGCTGTTTGCATTCGGCGAAACGTGATTTAAAATTAATAAATACAAACACTTGGCATTTTGTTTCATGAATTTAGAAATGGTTTTGCAAACACTTATATGTAGTTCAAATACAAACTAACTCTGTTAATAGAGAGAGGGAGGTTTTGGGAATTTACTTCCTTTCCAATTTTCATTAAAAACAGCTTGAAGTTAACCATGTAACTTTAAACTTACTGGAAGTTTGTCTACAAACAAATTATTTTTGCTCTTTGGTGACATTTGTAATTAACAAAATGAGGGTCTTTATTATCTGAAATATTCATAAACAATTTTGAGAATATATATGCCTCAATTCCAATAAATACCTCCTAAAATATTTACATTTTTGGTATAGATATATCGACGATGTTTTAATCCCTTTACACCAGGAGCAACAACTACTAAATGTCCTTAATTCATTTGATTAAAATACATAATTCACCACTGAAGTGAAAGTTAATAAAAGCATAAATATCTTGGCCATTACTATCAAACACATTAACAATACATTTAATTTTAATATTTACAGGAAACCCACTAATTTGTATCACCCATGTAATATAAAGCTAGCAACGTTTTATAATTTATCTGATGATCTGAATTATAATCATTTTAAATATTACAGCAAACAATGGTTACAATGCAGAAATCACTGTGAAGCTAATAAATAAGAAAACTAGATCAATTACAAGAAATTAATTTTATCCTGTACACTTTGAAACTAGATTTAAAACAATTTATAAAAAATTAAATTATGTTAATGACATGAATCGTAGTATGGCCAAGAATTGGAGGAAATTTGACATTATATACTAATAATAATAAACTAATTAATAAAGACCCTTTGTTAAATTAAATTTAAAGATTGTGAATTTGTTTATATAGAGCAAACAGGACGAAGTTTCCAGACTAGATTTAAAGAGTATTGTTATAATTATATGATCAAAAGTACCCAGTCTAATCTAGCTAAACACTTGATAGATTTTTATCATAAAAGTTGTATATGTAATTTGTCAGTTCTACATATAAAAGGAAAGGATTTCGATTCACTTTCCTTGAAGCTTTTAAAATTAAGAAAGCCGTTAGGGCCGACCAGAAACTAATGAATGAATATTTAGATGTTATAAACTCAACTTTCATAGACCTTGTCATTAAAGGACATTCCCTAAACAGTCCCGCTCTCTATTAACAATGTGTTTGTATTTGTACAATATATAAGTGTTTGTAAACCATATCTACCTTCTGACTAAATTTATAAAACTAAATACTAAGTGGTTTTATTTATTAATTAACATAATTGAAATCGTTTTCTGCTTCATTTATTGAAACCATTTACAACAACATCATCCGCACCAGGTAACGCAGACACTACCGCAGCCTCGCTACCTTCAAACACTCTAACTGCGTGCGCGCATTTCCAATCATCAGGAGTCAAATAACGTCTCACCTCCATACATCAACATCTCATTCAAGCCAACATCATTCTCACCTCTAACATTTTCTCTTGCAATTTCACTACAACCATTCAGTCCATTTACGCTACCATACAAACCCCTAAAATACTCACACCATCTATTCCTCACATCTGATTCATTCCACAATATAATTCACCATTCGTACCATTCATTCATTCATTCATTCATTTATTTACTCAACAGACATTTCTCTAACATCCTCATTATACACCCTCATTCACCAACTTTTATCCCGACGTATACGCGACACCATCAAATCAACTTCTCCTGCTCGGTTTTTCAGTTGAACCTTGAACTTGAGTCTGAACATTTTTTTTGTTTATAACTTGTCAAATTAATCTAGTTCAGCTGAACCTAAACTGAATGTCAAATTATAATCATTGTCTTGATTATCGAAATTCAGTTTATATTCTGTCACAGGCAAAATAAGAAATATATTTATATACACATGATGGGAAATATTAAAAGAGCTGCAAATTTTTCCACCAATGAAGTTGAATTATTAATAGATTTAGTGAGAGTTAAAAACATGTATAGAATGAAAAAAACTGATAAAGTATTGTGTTAAGAAGAAG
Source organism: Pterostichus niger (assembly GCA_947425015.1). NCBI lineage: Eukaryota > Metazoa > Arthropoda > Insecta > Coleoptera > Carabidae > Pterostichus > Pterostichus niger. Next base: position 2,011,038 of record OX380351.1, on the reverse strand, counting down.
AAAAGTGTTGGGAGGAAATTTCTGCCTCATTTAATACTGTAGGGCCAAAATTTTAAAAGTTCTCTAGTCCAAAGATAAAAAATTAATAATGTACAAGATTAAATTTAAGTTCTATGTGCAAATTAGCAGAAAAAGAGGAATACGTAAAATTACAAATTAAATTGTATATGAAATAGTAAATAGAAAAGTGTATATTGTAATATATTTCTAATTCTCACCCTTCTGACGGTTTTTTTACTGAACAAAATTGTGACAAATAATTATGTCATATAAAAGTCAGAATGTACTGAAAAACCGCGCATCAATCATTCATCACACAGAATAAAATCAATCACTCTCTGTCCATTTTCACTCACATTCTCCCTTGTACACAATTGCGCTATTTTATATTAATTTAAAACAACATAATTATTACTGTTTTTAACCGACTTTTACCCAAATAATTTAAAAAGGGAATAATTTAAATGAGCACTGAAATCATTGTATCATCAATAATCAATAAGAACTGTGTTGCTCATGCCAGAAATAATTAAATGAATACTAAAAATAATAATTAGGCATAAAAATAGCAACTGATCTTTAAATATAATAGTAAATAAGCTTCATGGAAAATTAAATGCTAATATGGCAATAAGCAAATACAAATATTTGATATTTAAATTGATAAACAGATTAGCAAAGTCTAGTATTTTGGATATCGAAAATGAATTATTTAGAGCTGATATTTTGGTGCTCGATTAAATACAACCCACTTAAAACTAATAATTATCTTATATTGATGTTGGAGGCAGCGGTCTTGACGACGTTCTGCGTTGACTTTGCAGTCATCTTCTGATGTGTTTGAAGAGAAGCTGTTGATTCTGCTGCTGATGAATCTTCCCAGCATTTTGATGTAATCACCAACAGGAAACGTTGGTTTTCTTCATTCACCACCGCACCTAACAATAAAATATTATTAGAAACAAGTACAAATACTCCTTAAAAAACAATAAGTTTTTAATGATGGTGTCCTTCTTCTCCCTACCTACCCTATCTAACCTAAGTGTTTGTCAAAGACTAGCTACGAATCTACAACAAAGCAACCGCGAAACGCTATGATGGGGCCCCACGTGGGGCCAGCGTTTTGTGGTGGACAATACAAAACATCCGATATCGACTCGTGAGGTTGATTACACATCAAACCCACGATAGATATCACAATATCCATTCGTAAAATTGATTTATGGAAATAAATCAACCCCACGATAGATATTGTTCTAACCAATTTCGATTCGTAAAATTGATTTATAGTAATAAATCAACCCCACGAAAAGAACTACAGAGTTGTTAGGAAGGCCTTCTAACAAGGCAGAAACCAAGCTAACTAAATTTAAATGTACGTAGAGATAAAAACACGATATTGACTCGTGAATATGATCTTATAGTATAACTATAAATCATATCCACGATAAGATATCGGTCAAGTGTTAGGAAGAACCTGAAAGAGACTCACATTTTACGTAGTCTTCAGTAAAGGTGCCATCTTTTTCTCCCTACCCATCCCTATCTTACCTAAGTTTTTGCCAACGACTAGCTACGAATCTACGACAAAGCAACCGAAGCGTGCTTGTCAAGTTAGCAAAAACGTTGAGCATATTCCGTGCCCACGACCTCTCGGTTCACCGCCTACCAACCTACCCGACTGCTGGGAAGATTTCGCAGTGCTCAAACAGTCGAATTATGTCTAGATCTCCCAATGACTCATTGGACAATATGGTTCCTGTGATTCGATAACTCGACCACCCAAGGCATCGGCTTACACCTTCTAGCTACACACAGCAGCACGCTCGCGAGGGACTCGCCCCAACCCGGATCACGAAACGCTTACAAACTTGCCTCCTGGTGATGGGATGTATGTTGGGGCCCCACGTGGGGCCTGCGTTTTTTGGTGGATAATACAAAATACACGATATCGACTCGTGAGGTTGATTTCAAATCAAACCCACGATAGATATCGATCTACACAATTTCAATTCGTAAAATTGATTTATAGTAATAAATCAACCCCACGAAAAGAACTACACACAGTTAGGATGGCCTCCTATTAAGGCAGCAACTAACTAACTAAATTAAAATGTACGTAGTGAGTGAACAATAAAAACAAACACGATATCGACTCGGGAAGTTGATCTTATAGTATAACTATAAATCAAGCCCACGATACGATATCGGTTATGAAGTTATGAAGGCCTTTAAATAAGGCAGACAAAAGTTAAATTACACGACGACGACGTTTGTTTGGCAAGTGAACTTCTTGTTGCAGACTCGCAGCGGCGACCTATTTGATGACACACTCACAACCAATGAATGAGATTAAAGTGAATTTGAAACATGCACACATCTAACTTACAATTCAAATACAATATTACTCAGTTTACTGTTATTATTATTAGAAATTATTAATGTTATTAATATATTATTATTTAGTATAAACAAAAGTAAAATAATAACGTTTCTAGAAATTAAAGCAATTTACTTTTAAAATACTTTAAACAAATATTTATCACATCAAATAATAAATTAAATTAAAAGACAGCAGATGTATGTCAAGGCTGCGTCTCAATAAAATTCTAAATAAATTATTAATAATTTCTTTTCTCATTTTTTAGACTAATTAAAATATAAATTTGTACTTATCTTTTATTCCTGAAGTGTGTTGAAGCAACCGGTGGACAGCGTGGGCATGGCGTTCGACTCCTGGGACTGAATGCCGCATTCAGATAATTTGCGTAAACTGCAAAACTCAATTTAATATGAGCATCTATCATTAAAAATACTAAACAATCTTTTAAAGTAATTTTTAATATTAAAGAATAGTAAATTATCAAAATAAAATTACATGTTTAAACCAATTGTGAATAATTGTCCACTGCGACATTCACAGAACATTCTCAACCCAACCCAACCATCGTCGCTTCAATAACGTTTATTTTAAAATTAATTATTTACTGGAGGGTTGATATTAAGGGATGAAACTATGATCAATAGATGAGGAATTGAATGTTGAAACCCGGTTGACTGGTTACTAAATTACAGCCGTTTTTAAAACATGTTGATCTAAAGTTACGGAAAAACTGTCGTTCATATTTTCTCTCAGAAAATTAATAAAATTCGCCAGATTTACAAACAAAACTACCGACAGTCCACATTTTCAAACCTCTTCAAAGTTAAATGTTGTAAACAACATTTTTAAAACTCATATATTTTAAATATTGGGTAAAAGTCACCGCTAGTAAAATCAAATTATTAAACGAGATTAATTTTAATTTTCTGCTTTGAACCGGACATCAATTATTTTAGGAGAAAAATAATTGTAAAAGTAAAATAAAGCTTGCCCCAGAAAAAATTGTCGCTTAGATTTAGGCCTTTTCGTATACTGCTTTTATAGATATACAAAATTTTATGTGATGCGTTTTTATTATTTGGCTATGCATTATACAAAAACAATTAGTTGACAACTTTCATACTAAATTCTATAAAGATGCCATCAAAACACGAAGAATTGCGCGAAAATATTTTGTACAAATGTGTTCAAAATAGGCATATATCCACAAGAAAAGTAGCTTTAGAGTTAAAATCTACAACAAGGACTGTTCAAAGGGTGTTAAGAAGATATAATGAAACGGGTGATACACAAAATAATGTAGAAGTGGATGCAAACCTGGATTTGTAGATTAAAATATTGAGAAAATGTCTTGAAGGCTTTGTGTTAAAATACAAATCTTTCTGTGAGAGATTTGGCTAAGAAACTACTCAATCAACAGTCCAGAAAATTAAGCTAAAGAATTCTATAAAGTATTTAAAAGAAACAAAAGTACCTAACAGGAATACTAAGCAAGAAACTAACACAAAATCAAGATCAAGAAAACTTTACTTTAAAGCAGGGTTCGTAAATATCATGATATTTATAGTAAATATCATGATATTTATAATAAATATCAAAATATCTGATATATAGGATATATATCAGATAAATATCACTTTTTGGATATTTATTTTTTAATTTTAGTTTTTGTACACATTTAGAAAAACTGAAAAATTCGAAAAATTTCACTTCTCCGGAGGCTATATCTCAAAAACTATTTGATATTTTTATATAATGGATATATATCATTGCAAAAATATGACGATATATATCCAAATAAATATCATGATATATATCGATCGATATATATCTTCGAACCCTGTTATTATTATTCTGGAAAGTTCAGAAAATCTGTTAGTAGCTAATTGAAGGTAATTAAAATAGAAAAATTCTCAAAAAAGATGCTTGTATGGCAGGCCATTTGTTCCAATGGCGAAAGATATTTAAGCGAGTGTCTTGAAAGACGATTATTGCCGTTTATAAGGCTTCATAACACACCAACACTATTTTGGCCAGATTTGGCAACATGTCATTACACAAACAATGTCATTGATTGGTATAAAAGAAACCCCACATATAGAATTTGTACATAAATCTGAAAATCCTACAAATTGTCCTGAATTGCGCCCAATCAAAAAATATTGGCTCCATATGAAGCAGAAGTTATTAAAATATAAGAAACCACCCAATTCTGTCGATAATTTCAAATATAAGTGGAAACAAATTACAAAAATGATATCTGATTATGCTGTACAAATTTTAATGAATGGGGTGAAAAGGAAATTGCGCAACTTTTGGATGAATCATAATTAAAATGTAAATATATGCTATTATGTACTATTTAGTTGTTGAACAATAAAGTCTTCAATAGTTTTTAAAAAATTCATTTAATTATAAAGTTTTTAGTTAAAAATTATAGGCGACATTTTTTTCTGGGACAAGCTTTATAATTAATCACCCTTGACTAGCTAATAATGTACTATCGTTATCATTAATGAATATTTAGTAGATTGTCAGTTACTAATCATTCACCATCATTATTATTATTGTTTTTACCCAAATAATTAAAAAAATAACAATGTACTTACATTGATGATGATGTCCACGGCGACACCAGCTCCAGCTGCTGCAAGCTCTGGATGGCGGCAGCTCCAATCACGCCAGCTGCTTCAACATCTTGATGATGTCCTTATAAACATAAAAACAATGTATTAGTAACATAGCAGAACACCTTTCATCATGTTTATTTCAAGTTTCATAATCATCATAACTTTTGAGAGTGAGTATACTGGAAATAGTAAAAGGAAACCCACATTTAGTCAATTAAAAGATACACTCATTGTTTAAAAAGTAATTAAATTAAAAAATAATTTAATTTATTTAGCAGCGCGTAAGTCTTGTACTAATCAAGAAATTTTAAAAGTACAAAGAAACAAAAAATATAGCCTCAAAAATATAAATAAAAAATCATCTCACCTGTTTGGCGGTTTCACTGTGCATCAACGACCTGGTGCACCAGGTCCACAAGTTGGTTTTGTCGTTGATTTGTGGTGATTGTAAACATTGTCTTTCATAATAATTGGTTTTAAAGTCGACAAATGTTGTTTTCATTCCCTGACATCTGTCTATGGTTTGTGCATGAAATATATACCTAAAAACGACATTGGCGCATTAGAAATTAATTTAAATTCAAACTTACTTATTCTACTACATTTTGTTCCTAATTAACAATATTTTAGTTCAAAAACATATCATTTTACAAATCTAGTTTACTTGTCAAATATCAGTTTCTGACAACTAACATACTACTGCCACCTATTTCTAAAACGTTGAACTGTATCAGTGGCGCAGTATGCATCCAAATTATTGGGTGTTTATATTATAAAAATAATTTGATTTCTAATCAATAAAAACTACTCTATATTATTTATTAATAATTATTATTAACGTTCATAACATATTTTTTTATTATAAACAGCATTTAAACCCGAAAACTAATATTTTAATGTACTTGCCCCCAAAGTAGTCTACGGATTTTTTTACCCGCCTATAATTGATTGCAGGTGTGCCAAAATTAATACTACTTTTGACATTTATATTTGAATTTAAAATGACTGATTGAAAAACTATTTAAACTTATTTTAAAACAAATATGTATATAATTTAAACGTAAAATAATTAAAATAAAATAGTTTGGTGCTTCAATTAATTTAATTAAACGTGGATTTTAGCGGCGGAATGAACAGTTTTTCATATAAAATTCATGCGATTTTGTAAAGAATATTAGAATTATTCCAAGTTCATGAATGAAATAAACTCTAAAAGGTTCAGTACGCACATGCCTAATCAGCAATTGCAGATTTTGGGCAATTACAATCCATCATATTAGTATTTTAATTAACAAATATATAAGTGTTTGGTTAATGACTGAAAATATGTTTACAAGTTAATTGAAGCAAGAGACAATTAATGTTTTACGTAATTTATCAAATCAAAATACTTCTAGAAGAATATTTAATTGTCCAACAAAATTATTTAGGCCAAGGGCTCAAATAAATGGCTTTTACACAGATGTACGCGGAACGTAGGTTTATATTAAAACCAATTCACTCATCAGATTCATCGAAGAATCATTTTCATAATAAAAATATGATTAAATATAGTTGAAAACATGGAGAATTCAAAATTTAAAACCAATTTCAATTATCTTGACTAGTTTAAAAGTTACAGTCGACATATTTACAGCCAATTTAAATTTTAAAAGATACACTCACCTGCAAAAGTACTGGAAGTGAAGCGTCCGGACACGCCATCAAACATCAAGTCCCCGGGGCCATCATCTCCTCCAGCTCGGCTTCCTGGTGCTCCAGATTCTCCGTCGACTTCCTGCAGCTGTCCAAAGTCACCTGAATGAACACAGAGCGAGTGTCAAACACATCAAGTCTCTTGTGTTACGATGTTGTCATTAATTAATTGAAGGTATAATTACATCACCACACCTTTTACCCATTATTGGGTCAAATCACAGCCACCACAGATGTAGGTCATTGTTTTAAATGATGATAAATACGTACAACCCAATTTAAATATTGTAAAGAAAACTTTTAAAACTCATATATTTTAAATATTGGAAATAATTACCCAAAAAGGTAAAAGTATTTGTGAACTTTATTTACAAAATACACGGACTGCTCGTGATAGAAATATATTTGCTCACCTTTGATACTAATCACTAGCACTAACAACTTACTAGCACAACGTGTCACTAACAACTAACTAGCACGTGATTATGTTCAAGCGACCAGCTCTGGGCAGCGGTTTGTTTGCAAGTGCAGAGCTCGAGCTCGTTGCATGATGACTCGGCCGACTAGTTAATTAGCCTCTAATTGATGACACAACTCACTACATTGGAACTTACACAACATGTCTACATTTCAAATAAAATATTTCTCATTTTACTTTTTTCATTAATTATTATAAATTATTATTGTTATATTTTTTTTATAAAAGTAATCAAATTTAAAACGTGAAACGTTTATACGTGAATAATTTCCCAGTAATGGGTAAAAGGCGTGATTTGATTTATAAATAAGTTTCTCACCAATGCCAGAACATTTCCGTCTGATTCCATTCTCTTCTCTTGCTGCCGACATGAAGAGTAGGTTTCTGAAGAGCGATCGTCGTCGACACCATCACCATGGTGTTTGCTGTCTGAGTCAACACCAGCACTCCGAATATTTCTAATGATTTGTTTCAAATATCGATCGGAACCAATTCCCAATCAACGCAGGAATGCAACAAGAGCAGGACAGCTGCTCTCTGGCGAAGCTCATTCTGTTTAAATCCCTCGACTCCGGTTCTGCAGGTTCCAATCTCTTCTCTCCACGGAGGGTTTCATGTCGGTGTGGATGAGGATCCAGTGCTCGCATTTCTCTCCGATTACGCCTGGACCAAACAATAAACAGTTACTATTAATTGTAATTGCTAATTAACCGCTAACTTTTGTTTAGCTAATCGATAATAAACATGGCTTCCTTCCCCCAGGTGCCATCCCCTCATTCCCCTCATTCACCAGCACTCAATTCAATACAATGACCGCTAGTCTATTCAGGGAGATTCATTTTCATTATTTTAGAACAGAACATTTATTTATATCCAACTTTAACTTGAAATATTTTTGACCAAAATAATTCCGGAAGGTTTAACAATTAAAAATATAGTTAATTACCTTTTATAATAACTGACACTAGCTAACAATTTACAAGCGTTTTCATTAACAAATATCTAGTTAGGTACTATTCATCATTATTATTTTAAACTGAATATGAATTTATTTCATTAATTCTCAAATAAATATTAAACAAATAATTAAAAAATAACAATGTTCTTACATTATTGATGTTGAGAGCAGCAGATTTAATATTCAAACTCGTCTTTGCTCATGCCTCCGGGGTGTTGATACACGCTGAGGATGCTTGCAGGTCCCGTGATGTCCCTATAAACATAAAAACAATATATTAGTAACACACTTCATAACATTTATTAAAGTTAATAATGATAACAGAGAAAACAATTAATAGAATAGCTCTAAAATGCTTTAAAAAAAGAACCTACCATTTAGAAGGCTTTCGAATGCCATCACCAACTACAAAATGGCTGAATTGAGTAAATATTATTAAGAGTGTATTTGTAAACGCTGCTTGTTGAGTGCAGGTGAACTTGAATACGCACAGACTTGTTTAATTATTGTTTCGATCAGTGATCAAATCTATACTTTTACCAATTTAAATATATAGAAAGCAAATGATAATAAATAACATGAATACGTATTTGGCCATTAATAATATTTGAATTAAATTTGTATAAATGAAAATTGAGAAAGATATTCAAAATGAATAGAATATTGTTTTGAAATAATAATAACAATTGGCAAAACCAACTAGTTAAATGCATTATTAAGATGTCGTAACACTTGTAGCTGTTATGTATTACAAAGTACATTTTACACTATTTTGAAGTACAAATATCTATCGAAAATATTAGAATAATGTTCTCGTTAACTGTTTACCAGTATTTTGTTATAACGTACAATTATTTATCCAGCAACATTCAACAACACAGCGTCATACAAGACTCAATTTATGGAATAAACAGGATCACTTCGGCAAATTTATCGTTTGAACAAATCAAATACTTTTATAAATTTATATAAAATAAAGAAAATACTTTTAAAATCAGTATTTTGACACATTTTCATGTATAAAAACTAATATTTATGTATGTAAATAATAATAAATAATATATATCACGCTTTCCAAAATAAAAATACTATTTATAACTGTTAAAATCTAAAGATATGCAAAAATATTATTGTGATTTAAAAGAAAATTTATTTAAAATCATGTTCAAACATAATGTTAAAGCAGTTTATCCCAAATTTAATTATTGAAATGTAATATTTCTGTTACTGCATTTTCTGTATGTTACGTACAAAGGTTATGTAACAAAATGTTGATGCATTTTTAAGTATCAAAAACTAAATTTACAGGTGAAATTTGTATCAAATTCGTCAGAATAACATCTATACTTACGAAAGGCACTATACTTTATTAATATTTATTGATATTTTTACTCACAAACACTAATTTTCTAGCAGCACATCTAATAACCACCATGCTTGCAACTTATGAACTGTGAAGTCGACGCAACGCCTGCACACTGCACGAACTTCCGCGCAAACCAGTGCACATCAAAATGTCTTGGAGGGTATTTTATGTCTAAAATTTATAATTTATTGAAAATGACATATATTTAATAACATTAATTCAAAATTTGTTTTTTAAATTAGTGTTTATGAATTTTATAAGTAATTAAAATATTTAAATACAGAAATAAGTATTGAAATTAAAGAAAACTAGTACTTAAAATATGATTTTTACAATATAGAAATAGGGAAACAATTCTTGAATGTACTTTAACAAAAAAATGAATAGTATATTACATAATAAGTCAGGAAAGTGATGCTTTACTTGACGAAGCGGTTGTTTGAAGTACGAGGCCGTTAGGCCGAGTATTTTAATTCGCTGAGTCAAGTAAAACACTTTCATGACGTATTATGTATACTATTTTTTCTGAAATCGTTCATATTTATATTTTATCAAAATAATTAATAATAAATATTTCAAAATGTTTAATTTTTTGGTAAGAATCATATTGGCAGCAAACTACATATCCAAGGTGATAACAAAAGTTGTTGAAAACAATATCTTATGTGAAAAATCTATTGAATATATTTGTGTCAAAAGTAATATTGTTGACAGAGAAGATTTCTTTATAATGTTGGAAAATATAGATGAAAATGAGTATGAGGCGGTATTTTCAAGTACTCCTCCTGAAATCTTAAATCAAGCAACTGCGGCTGTTGAAAATTTATTACCGAGCAAGTCCAAAGACCGATATAATAAAGAGTATGACATTTTCATGGATTGGAAAAAGCAAAATAATTTGTTAGCAAATGTGCTACTTGCTTATTTTATTTACTGAATCTCCAATAAATTTAGCTTCAAATTCGCCAGTGTCATACATAAATTTGAGTAATTTAAGCAATTGTATATTTAGTATTAATATTATTGATAAAAATAAATAAAAATCTTATTAATTTTTTTAGTTATTTAGTTTATTTATTTGAGTTAGGTAAACACTTACTTTCCTGACTAAAATGCGTCAGGAAAGTAGGAATTTTCTTGACGATTTCAGAAAACACATATTACCTGGCTTCACATTTATTTATTTCCCAATTAATCAACACATCTTCGACTTCCTCTACATCCAATTCCAGACTCGTTTCCGGGAAACCATCATACGAGTGACTGTCTTCTTTTTCTGGAATTGTTTCGGCTTTTTCCTTCAGACTTATTTTTCTCTGTGGGATCACATTCTGTGATTCTTCGTCCACTGTTTCGGTAAAGTTGTTTGGTTTAGACTGTGAAGACCTTTCTAGGATTTCCGCTTCATTAGGTTTGTCCACTTCTTGTTTGATGTCTAAGTTGGCGAAGTTTTTCTTGGCACAGAATGCATATTGATGTTGGAAGACAGTCTGATGAATTTATCTGAAAAATTAAACATTTATTTATTTTTTAAATGATTGAAATATAAATAGTAACAAATTTGATTCATTTCCCTTGTTTTTTATTAATTTAAATTAATAATTGCTTTCATACAAGCTAGGTTATTCCGCCGACTTGCTAACTTTCGTTGACACAACAAAACTTCTGTCTCATTGACCCACTGAATCGCTGAAACTATGTTTATAAGTTAACTGAAGCACGAGAAAGTCAATGCCGTTGACCGAATTTTCATATCGCTTGTAGTTTTTGAGATATAGGCTCGGAAAAGTAGAAAATTTGAATAAATATGATATATCTGAAAAATTAAACAAGATATGAAATTGCGCTCAACGGCATTGAATTCCCCGTGTCCGAATTGACTTGTAAGCACATTTTCATGCAATTTGAAGCAATTTCATTTTTTGTAATTATTTCCTAAGGTATATACCTTTGGTTTTTTCAGATTTTAATTCAATTTTCCCAAAAATCCTTAATCATAGGAATATTGTAACGAAAATTTACATACATATGTATTTTGACCCACTGAATCCAGTGGTGAAATGTTTAAATGCATAAGTCTTATAGTTTTTGAGAAAATGTCAAAAAACCTCTTTTTGCGATTTTTTTCGCGAAATTTGGAAAAAAATAAAAATCGCTGAAACTATGTTTATAAGTTAACTGAAGCACGAGAAAGTCAATGCCGTTGACCGAATTTTCATATCGCTTGTAGTTTTTGAGATATAGGCTCGGAAAAGTAGAAAATTTGAATAAATATGATATATCTGAAAAATTAAACAAGATATGATATTGCGCTCAACGGCATTGAATTCCCCGTGTCCGAATTGACTTGTAAGCACATTTTCATGCAATTTGAAGCAATTTTATTTTTTGTAATTATTTCCTTAGGTATATACCTTTGGTTTTTTCAGATTTTAATTCAATTTTCCCAAAAATCCTTAATCATAGGAATATTGTAACGAAAATTTTCATACATATGTATTTTGACCCACTGAATCCAGTGGTGAAATGTTTAAATGCATAAGTCTTATAGTTTTTGAGAAAATGTCAAAAAACCTCTTTTTGCGATTTTTTTCGCAAAATTTGGAAAAAAAATAAAAATCGCTGAAACTATGTTTATAAGTTAACTGAAGCACGAGAAAGTCAATGCCGTTGCCCGAATTTTCATATCGCTTGTAGTTTTTGAGATATAGGCTCGGAAAAGTAGAAAATTTGAATAAATATGATATATCTGAAAAATTAAACAAGATATGATATTGCGCTCAACGGCATTGAATTCCCCGTGTCCGAATTGACTTCTAAGCACATTTTCATGCAATTTGAAGCAATTTCATTTTTTGTAATTATTTCCTTTGGTTTTTTCAGATTTTAATTCAATTTTCCTAAAAATCCTTAATCATAGGAATATTGTAACGAAAATTTACATACATATGTATTTTGACCCACTGAATCCAGTGGTGAAATGTTTAAATGCATAAGTCTTATAGTTTTTGAGAAAATGTCAAAAAACCTCTTTTTGCGATTTTTTTCGCGAAATTTGGAAAAAAATAAAAATCGCTGAAACTATGTTTATAAGTTAACTGAAGCACGAGAAAGTCAATGTCGTTGACCGAATTTTCATATCGCTTGTAGTTTTTGAGATATAGGCTCGGAAAAGTAGAAAATTTGAATAAATATGATATATCTGAAAAATTAAACAAGATATGATATTGCGCTCAACGGCATTGAATTCCCCGTGTCCGAATTGACTTGTAAGCACATTTTCATGCAATTTGAAGCAATTTCATTTTTTGTAATTATTTCAGATTTTAATTCAATTTTCCCAAAAATCCTTAATCATAGGAATATTGTAACGAAAATTTACATACATATGTATTTTGACCCACTGAATCCAGTGGTGAAATGTTTAAATGCAATTTGAAGCAATTTCATTTTTTGTAATTATTTCAGATTTTAATTCAATTTTCCCAAAAATCCTTAATCATAGGAATATTGTAACGAAAATTTACATACATATGTATTTTGACCCACTGAATCCAGTGGTGAAATGTTTAAATGCATAAGTCTTATAGTTTTTGAGAAAATGTCAAAAAACCGCTTTTTGCAATTTTTTTCGCGAAATTTGGAAAAAAAATAAAAATCGCTGAAACTATGTTTATAAGTTAACTGAAGCACGAGAAAGTCAATGCCGTTGACCGAATTTTCATATCGCTTGTAGTTTTTGAGATATAGGCTCGGAAAAGTAGAAAATTTGAATAAATATGATATATGATATAAATGCAATTTGAAGCAATTTTATTTTTTGTAATTTTTTCCTAAGGTATATACCTTTGGTTTTTTCAGATTTTAATTCAATTTTCCCAAAAATCCTTAATCATAGGAATATTGTAACGAAAATTTACATACATATGTATTTTGACCCACTGAATCCAGTGGTGAAATGTTTAAATACATAAGTCTTATAGTTTTTGAGAAAATGTCAAAAAACCGCTTTTTGCGATTTTTTTTCGCGAAATTTGGAAAAAAAATAAAAATCGCTGAAACTATGTTTATAAGTTAACTGAAGCACGAGAAAGTCAATGCCGTTGAACGAATTTTCATATCGCTTGTAGTTTTTGAGATATAGGCTCGGAAAAGTAGAAAATTTGAATAAATATGATATATCTGAAAAATTAAACAAGATATGAAATTGCGCTCAACGGCATTGAATTCCCCGTGTCCGAATTGACTTGTAAGCACATTTTCATGCAATTTGAAGCAATTTAATTTTTTGTAATTATTTCCTAAGGTACCTTTGGTTTTTTCAGATTTTAATTCAATTTTCCCAAAAATCCTTAATCATAGGAATATTGTAACGAAAATTTACATACATATGTATTTTGACCCACTGAATCCAGTGGTGAAATGTTTAAATGCATAAGTCTTATAGTTTTTGAGAAAATGTCAAAAAACCTCTTTTTGCGATTTTTTTCGCGAAATTTGGAAAAAAAATAAAAATCGCTGAAACTATGTTTATAAGTTAACTGAAGCACGAGAAAGTCAATGCCGTTGACCGAATTTTCATATCGCTTGTAGTTTTTGAGATATAGGCTCGGAAAAGTAGAAAATTTGAATAAATATGATATATCTGAAAAATTAAACAAGATATGATATTGCGCTCAACGGCATTGAATTCCCCGTGTCCGAATTGACTTGTAAGCACATTTTCATGCAATTTGAAGCAATTTCATTTTTTGTAATTATTTCCTTTGGTTTTTTCAGATTTTAATTCAATTTTCCTAAAAATCCTTAATCATAGGAATATTGTAACGAAAATTTACATACATATGTATTTTGACCCACTGAATCCAGTGGTGAAATGTTTAAATGCATAAGTCTTATAGTTTTTGAGAAAATGTCAAAAATCCTCTTTTTGCGATTTTTTTCGCGAAATTTGGAAAAAAAATAAAAATCGCTGAAACTATGTTTATAAGTTAACTGAAGCACGAGAAAGTCAATGCCGTTGACCGAATTTTCATATCGCTTGTAGTTTTTGAGATATAGGCTCGGAAAAGTAGAAAATTTGAATAAATATGATATATCTGAAAAATTAAACAAGATATGATATTGCGCTCAACGGCATTGAATTCCCCGTGTCCGAATTGACTTGTAAGCACATTTTCATGCAATTTGAAGCAATTTCATTTTTTGTAATTATTTCCTTAGGTATATACCTTTGGTTTTTTCAGATTTTAATTCAATTTTCCTAAAAATCCTTAATCATAGGAATATTGTAACGAAAATTTACATACATATGTATTTTGACCCACTGAATCCAGTGGTGAAATGTTTAAATGCATAAGTCTTATAGTTTTTGAGAAAATGTCAAAAAACCGCTTTTTGCAATTTTTTTCGCGAAATTTGGAAAAAAAATAAAAATCGCTGAAACTATGTTTATAAGTTAACTGAAGCACGAGAAAGTCAATGCCGTTGACCGAATTTTCATATCGCTTGTAGTTTTTGAGATATAGGCTCGGAAATGTAGAAAATTTGAATAAATATGATATATCTGAAAAATTAAACAAGATATGAAATTGCGCTCAACGGCATTGAATTCCCCGTGTCCGAATTGACTTGTAAGCACATTTTCATGCAATTTGAAGCAATTTTATTTTTTGTAATTTTTTCCTTTGGTTTTTTCAGATTTTAATTCAATTTTCCCAAAAATCCTTAATCATAGGAATATTGTAACGAAAATTTACATACATATGTATTTTGACCCACTGAATCCAGTGGTGAAATGTTTAAATGCATAAGTCTTATAGTTTTTGAGAAAATGTCAAAAAACCGCTTTTTGCAATTTTTTTCGCGAAATTTGGAAAAAAAATAAAAATCGCTGAAACTATGTTTATAAGTTAACTGAAGCACGAGAAAGTCAATGCCGTTTAACGAATTTTCATATCGCTTGTAGTTTTTGAGATATAGGCTCGGAAAAGTAGAAAATTTGAATAAATATGATATATCTGAAAAATTAAACAAGATATGATATTGCGCTCAACGGCATTGAATTCCCCGTGTCCGAATTGACTTGTAAGCACATTTTCATGCAATTTGAAGCAATTTCATTTTTTGTAATTATTTCCTTAGGTATATACCTTTGGTTTTTTCAGATTTTAATTCAATTTTCCTAAAAATCCTTAATCATAGGAATATTGTAACGAAAATTTACATACATATGTATTTTGACCCACTGAATCCAGTGGTGAAATGTTTAAATGCATAAGTCTTATAGTTTTTGAGAAAATGTCAAAAAACCGCTTTTTGCAATTTTTTTCGCGAAATTTGGAAAAAAAATAAAAATCGCTGAAACTATGTTTATAAGTTAACTGAAGCACGAGAAAGTCAATGCCGTTGACCGAATTTTCATATCGCTTGTAGTTTTTGAGATATAGGCTCGGAAAAGTAGAAAATTTGAATAAATATGATATATCTGAAAAATTAAACAAGATATGATATTGCGCTCAACGGCATTGAATTCCCCGTGTCCGAATTGACTTGTAAGCACATTTTCATGCAATTTGAAGCAATTTCATTTTTTGTAATTATTTCCTTAGGTATATACCTTTGGTTTTTTCAGATTTTAATTCAATTTTCCTAAAAATCCTTAATCATAGGAATATTGTAACGAAAATTTACATACATATGTATTTTGACCCACTGAATCCAGTGGTGAAATGTTTAAATGCATAAGTCTTATAGTTTTTGAGAAAATGTCAAAAATCCTCTTTTTGCGATTTTTTTCGCGAAATTTGGAAAAAAATAAAAATCGCTGAAACTATGTTTATAAGTTAACTGAAGCACGAGAAAGTCAATGCCGTTGACCGAATTTTCATATCGCTTGTAGTTTTTGAGATATAGGCTCGGAAAAGTAGAAAATTTGAATAAATATGATATATCTGAAAAATTAAACAAGATATGATATTGCGCTCAACGGCATTGAATTCCCCGTGTCCGAATTGACTTGTAAGCACATTTTCATGCAATTTGAAGCAATTTCATTTTTTGTAATTATTTCCTAAGGTATATACCTTTGGTTTTTTCAGATTTTAATTCAATTTTCCCAAAAATCCTTAATCATAGGAATATTGTAACGAAAATTTACATACATATGTATTTTGACCCACTGAATCCAGTGGTGAAATGTTTAAATGCATAAGTCTTATAGTTTTTGAGAAAATGTCAAAAAACCGCTTTTTGCAATTTTTTTCGCGAAATTTGGAAAAAAAATAAAAATCGCTGAAACTATGTTTATAAGTTAACTGAAGCACGAGAAAGTCAATGCCGTTGACCGAATTTTCATATCGCTTGTAGTTTTTGAGATATAGGCTCGGAAATGTAGAAAATTTGAATAAATATGATATATCTGAAAAATTAAACAAGATATGAAATTGCGCTCAACGGCATTGAATTCCCCGTGTCCGAATTGACTTGTAAGCACATTTTCATGCAATTTGAAGCAATTTTATTTTTTGTAATTTTTTCCTTTGGTTTTTTCAGATTTTAATTCAATTTTCCCAAAAATCCTTAATCATAGGAATATTGTAACGAAAATTTACATACATATGTATTTTGACCCACTGAATCCAGTGGTGAAATGTTTAAATGCATAAGTCTTATAGTTTTTGAGAAAATGTCAAAAAACCGCTTTTTGCAATTTTTTTTGCGAAATTTGGAAAAAAAATAAAAATCGCTGAAACTATGTTTATAAGTTAACTGAAGCACGAGAAAGTCAATGCCGTTGAACGAATTTTCATATCGCTTGTAGTTTTTGAGATATAGGCTCGGAAAAGTAGAAAATTTGAATAAATATGATATATCTGAAAAATTAAACAAGATATGAAATTGCGCTCAACGGCATTGAATTCCCCGTGTCCGAATTGACTTGTAAGCACATTTTCATGCAATTTGAAGCAATTTCATTTTTTGTAATTATTTCCTAAGGTATATACCTTTGGTTTTTTCAGATTTTAATTCAATTTTCCCAAAAATCCTTAATCATAGGAATATTGTAACGAAAATTTACATACATATGTATTTTGACCCACTGAATCCAGTGGTGAAATGTTTAAATGCATAAGTCTTATAGTTTTTGAGAAAATGTCAAAAAACCGCTTTTTGCAATTTTTTTCGCGAAATTTGGAAAAAAAATAAAAATCGCTGAAACTATGTTTATAAGTTAACTGAAGCACGAGAAAGTCAATGCCGTTGACCGAATTTTCATATCGCTTGTAGTTTTTGAGATATAGGCTCGGAAAAGTAGAAAATTTGAATAAATATGATATATCTGAAAAATTAAACAAGATATGATATTGCGCTCAACGGCATTGAATTCCCCGTGTCCGAATTGACTTGTAAGCACATTTTCATGCAATTTGAAGCAATTTCATTTTTTGTAATTATTTCCTTTGGTTTTTTCAGATTTTAATTCAATTTTCCTAAAAATCCTTAATCATAGGAATATTGTAACGAAAATTTACATACATATGTATTTTGACCCACTGAATCCAGTGGTGAAATGTTTAAATGCATAAGTCTCATAGTTTTTGAGAAAATGTCAAAAAACCTCTTTTTGCGATTTTTTTCGCGAAATTTGGAAAAAAATAAAAATCGCTGAAACTATGTTTATAAGTTAACTGAAGCACGAGAAAGTCAATGCCGTTGACCGAATTTTCATATCGCTTGTAGTTTTTGAGATATAGGCTCGGAAAAGTAGAAAATTTGAATAAATATGATATATCTGAAAAATTAAACAAGATATGATATTGCGCTCAACGGCATTGAATTCCCCGTGTCCGAATTGACTTGTAAGCACATTTTCATGCAATTTGAAGCAATTTCATTTTTTGTAATTATTTCCTTTGGTTTTTTCAGATTTTAATTCAATTTTCCCAAAAATCCTTAATCATAGGAATATTGTAACGAAAATTTACATACATATGTATTTTGACCCACTGAATCCAGTGGTGAAATGTTTAAATGCATAAGTCTTATAATTTTTGAGAAAATGTCAAAAAACCTCTTTTTGCGATTTTTTTCGCGAAATTTGGAAAAAAATAAAAATCGCTGAAACTATGTTTATAAGTTAACTGAAGCACGAGAAAGTCAATGCCGTTGACCGAATTTTCATATCGCTTGTAGTTTTTGAGATATAGGCTCGGAAAAGTAGAAAATTTGAATAAATATGATATATCTGAAAAATTAAACAAGATATGAAATTGCGCTCAACGGCATTGAATTCCCCGTGTCCGAATTGACTTGTAAGCACATTTTCATGCAATTTGAAGCAATTTCATTTTTTGTAATTATTTCCTAAGGTATATACCTTTGGTTTTTTCAGATTTTAATTCAATTTTCCCAAAAATCCTTAATCATAGGAATATTGTAACGAAAATTTACATACATATGTATTTTGACCCACTGAATCCAGTGGTGAAATGTTTAAATGCATAAGTCTTATAGTTTTTGAGAAAATGTCAAAAAACCGCTTTTTGCAATTTTTTTCGCGAAATTTGGAAAAAAAATAAAAATCGCTGAAACTATGTTTATAAGTTAACTGAAGCACGAGAAAGTCAATGCCGTTGACCAAATTTTCATATCGCTTGTAGTTTTTGAGATATAGGCTCGGAAAAGTAGAAAATTTGAATAAATATGATATATCTGAAAAATTAAACAAGATATGATATTGCGCTCAACGGCATTGAATTCCCCGTGTCCGAATTGACTTGTAAGCACATTTTCATGCAATTTGAAGCAATTTCATTTTTTGTAATTATTTCCTTAGGTATATACCTTTGGTTTTTTCAGATTTTAATTCAATTTTCCCAAAAATCCTTAATCATAGGAATATTGTAACGAAAATTTACATACATATGTATTTTGACCCACTGAATCCAGTGGTGAAATGTTTAAATACATAAGTCTTATAGTTTTTGAGAAAATGTCAAAAAACCGCTTTTTGCGATTTTTTTCGCGAAATTTGGAAAAAAAATAAAAATCGCTGAAACTATGTTTATAAGTTAACTGAAGCACGAGAAAGTCAATGCCGTTGAACGAATTTTCATATCGCTTGTAGTTTTTGAGATATAGGCTCGGAAAAGTAGAAAATTTGAATAAATATGATATATCTGAAAAATTAAACAAGATATGAAATTGCGCTCAACGGCATTGAATTCCCCGTGTCCGAATTGACTTGTAAGCACATTTTCATGCAATTCGAAGCAATTTCATTTTTTGTAATTATTTCCTTAGGTATATACCTTTGGTTTTTTCAGATTTTAATTCAATTTTCCCAAAAATCCTTAATCATAGGAATATTGTAACGAAAATTTACATACATATGTATTTTGACCCACTGAATCCAGTGGTGAAATGTTTAAATGCATAAGTCTTATAGTTTTTGAGAAAATGTCAAAAAACCGCTTTTTGCGATTTTTTTCGCGAAATTTGGAAAAAAAATAAAAATCGCTGAAACTATGTTTATAAGTTAACTGAAGCACGAGAAAGTCAATGCCGTTGACCAAATTTTCATATCGCTTGTAGTTTTTGAGATATAGGCTCGGAAAAGTAGAAAATTTGAATAAATATGATATATCTGAAAAATTAAACAAGATATGATATTGCGCTCAACGGCATTGAATTCCCCGTGTCCGAATTGACTTGTAAGCACATTTTCATGCAATTTGAAGCAATTTTATTTTTTGTAATTTTTTCCTAAGGTATATACCTTTGGTTTTTTCAGATTTTAATTCAATTTTCCTAAAAATCCTTAATCATAGGAATATTGTAACGAAAATTTACATACATATGTATTTTGACCCACTGAATCCAGTGGTGAAATGTTTAAATACATAAGTCTTATAGTTTTTGAGAAAATGTCAAAAAACCGCTTTTTGCGATTTTTTTCGCGAAATTTGGAAAAAAAATAAAAATCGCTGAAACTATGTTTATAAGTTAACTGAAGCACGAGAAAGTCAATGCCGCTGAACGAATTTTCATATCGCTTGTAGTTTTTGAGATATAGGCTCGGAAAAGTAGAAAATTTGAATAAATATGATATATCTGAAAAATTAAACAAGATATGAAATTGCGCTCAACGGCATTGAATTCCCCGTGTCCGAATTGACTTGTAAGCACATTTTCATGCAATTTGAAGCAATTTAATTTTTTGTAATTATTTCCTAAGGTACCTTTGGTTTTTTCAGATTTTAATTCAATTTTCCCAAAAATCCTTAATCATAGGAATATTGTAACGAAAATTTACATACATATGTATTTTGACCCACTGAATCCAGTGGTGAAATGTTTAAATGCATAAGTCTTATAGTTTTTGAGAAAATGTCAAAAAACCTCTTTTTGCGATTTTTTTCGCGAAATTTGGAAAAAAATAAAAATCGCTGAAACTATGTTTATAAGTTAACTGAAGCACGAGAAAGTCAATGCCGTTGACCGAATTTTCATATCGCTTGTAGTTTTTGAGATATAGGCTCGGAAAAGTAGAAAATTTGAATAAATATGATATATCTGAAAAATTAAACAAGATATGAAATTGCGCTCAACGGCATTGAATTCCCCGTGTCCGAATTGACTTGTAAGCACATTTTCATGCAATTTGAAGCAATTTCATTTTTTGTAATTATTTCCTAAGGTACCTTTGGTTTTTTCAGATTTTAATTCAATTTTCCCAAAAATCCTTAATCATAGGAATATTGTAACGAAAATTTACATACATATGTATTTTGACCCACTGAATCCAGTGGTGAAATGTTTAAATGCATAAGTCTTATAGTTTTTGAGAAAATGTCAAAAAACCGCTTTTTGCGATTTTTTTCGCGAAATTTGGAAAAAAAATAAAAATCGCTGAAACTATGTTTATAAGTTAACTGAAGCACGAGAAAGTCAATGCCGTTGACCAAATTTTCATATCGCTTGTAGTTTTTGAGATATAGGCTCGGAAAAGTAGAAAATTTGAATAAATATGATATATCTGAAAAATTAAACAAGATATGATATTGCGCTCAACGGCATTGAATTCCCCGTGTCCGAATTGACTTGTAAGCACATTTTCATGCAATTTGAAGCAATTTCATTTTTTGTAATTATTTCCTAAGGTATATACCTTTGGTTTTTTCAGATTTTAATTCAATTTTCCCAAAAATCCTTAATCATAGGAATATTGTAACGAAAATTTACATACATATGTATTTTGACCCACTGAATCCAGTGGTGAAATGTTTAAATGCATAAGTCTTATAGTTTTTGAGAAAATGTCAAAAAACCGCTTTTTGCAATTTTTTTCGCGAAATTTGGAAAAAAAATAAAAATCGCTGAAACTATGTTTATAAGTTAACTGAAGCACGAGAAAGTCAATGCCGTTGACCGAATTTTCATATCGCTTGTAGTTTTTGAGATATAGGCTCGGAAATGTAGAAAATTTGAATAAATATGATATATCTGAAAAATTAAACAAGATATGAAATTGCGCTCAACGGCATTGAATTCCCCGTGTCCGAATTGACTTGTAAGCACATTTTCATGCAATTTGAAGCAATTTCATTTTTTGTAATTATTTCCTAAGGTATGATTTTAATTCAATTTTCCTAAAAATCCTTAATCATAGGAATAATGTAACGAAAATTTACATACATATGTATTTTGACCCACTGAATCCAGTGGTGAAATGTTTAAATGCATAAGTCTTATAGTTTTTGAGAAAATGTCAAAAAACCTCTTTTTGCGATTTTTTTCGCGAAATTTGGAAAAAAATAAAAATCGCTGAAACTATGTTTATAAGTTAACTGAAGCACGAGAAAGTCAATGCCGTTGACCGAATTTTCATATCGCTTGTAGTTTTTGAGATATAGGCTCGGAAAAGTAGAAAATTTGAATAAATATGATATATCTGAAAAATTAAACAAGATATGAAATTGCGCTCAACGGCATTGAATTCCCCGTGTCCGAATTGACTTGTAAGCACATTTTCATGCAATTTGAAGCAATTTCATTTTTTGTAATTATTTCCTAAGGTACCTTTGGTTTTTTCAGATTTTAATTCAATTTTCCCAAAAATCCTTAATCATAGGAATATTGTAACGAAAATTTACATACATATGTATTTTGACCCACTGAATCCAGTGGTGAAATGTTTAAATGCATAAGTCTTATAGTTTTTGAGAAAATGTCAAAAAACCGCTTTTTGCAATTTTTTTCGCGAAATTTGGAAAAAAAAATAAAAATCGCTGAAACTATGTTTATAAGTTAACTGAAGCACGAGAAAGTCAATGCCGTTGACCAAATTTTCATATCGCTTGTAGTTTTTGAGATATAGGCTCGGAAAAGTAGAAAATTTGAATAAATATGATATATCTGAAAAATTAAACAAGATATGAAATTGCGCTCAACGGCATTGAATTCCCCGTGTCCGAATTGACTTGTAAGCACATTTTCATGCAATTTGAAGCAATTTCATTTTTTGTAATTATTTCCTTAGGTATATACCTTTGGTTTTTTCAGATTTTAATTCAATTTTCCTAAAAATCCTTAATCATAGGAATATTGTAACGAAAATTTACATACATATGTATTTTGACCCACTGAATCCAGTGGTGAAATGTTTAAATACATAAGTCTTATAGTTTTTGAGAAAATGTCAAAAAACCGCTTTTTGCGATTTTTTTCGCGAAATTTGGAAAAAAAATAAAAATCGCTGAAACTATGTTTATAAGTTAACTGAAGCACGAGAAAGTCAATGCCGCTGAACGAATTTTCATATCGCTTGTAGTTTTTGAGATATAGGCTCGGAAAAGTAGAAAATTTGAATAAATATGATATATCTGAAAAATTAAACAAGATATGATATTGCGCTCAACGGCATTGAATTCCCCGTGTCCGAATTGACTTGTAAGCACATTTTCATGCAATTTGAAGCAATTTTATTTTTTGTAATTTTTTCCTGAGGTATATACCTTTGGTTTTTTCAGATTTTAATTCAATTTTCCTAAAAATCCTTAATCATAGGAATATTGTAACGAAAATTTACATACATATGTATTTTGACCCACTGAATCCAGTGGTGAAATGTTTAAATGCATAAGTCTTATAGTTTTTGAGAAAATGTCAAAAAACCGCTTTTTGCAATTTTTTTTCGCGAAATTTAGAAAAAAAATAAAAATCGCTGAAACTATGTTTATAAGTTAACTGAAGCACGAGAAAGTCAATGCCGCTGAACGAATTTTCATATCGCTTGTAGTTTTTGAGATATAGGCTCGGAAAAGTAGAAAATTTGAATAAATATGATATATCTGAAAAATTAAACAAGATATGATATTGCGCTCAACGGCATTGAATTCCCCGTGTCCGAATTGACTTGTAAGCACATTTTCATGCAATTTGAAGCAATTTTATTTTTTGTAATTTTTTCCTGAGGTATATACCTTTGGTTTTTTCAGATTTTAATTCAATTTTCCTAAAAATCCTTAATCATAGGAATATTGTAACGAAAATTTACATACATATGTATTTTGACCCACTGAATCCAGTGGTGAAATGTTTAAATGCATAAGTCTTATAGTTTTTGAGAAAATGTCAAAAAACCGCTTTTTGCAATTTTTTTTCGCGAAATTTAGAAAAAAAATAAAAATCGCTGAAACTATGTTTATAAGTTAACTGAAGCACGAGAAAGTCAATGCCGTTGACCGAATTTTCATATCGCTTGTAGTTTTTGAGATATAGGCTCGGAAAAGTAGAAAATTTGAATAAATATGATATATCTGAAAAATTAAACAAGATATGATATTGCGCTCAACGGCATTGAATTCCCCGTGTCCGAATTGACTTGTAAGCACATTTTCATGCAATTTGAAGCAATTTCATTTTTTGTAATTATTTCCTTAGGTATATACCTTTGGTTTTTTCAGATTTTAATTCAATTTTCCCAAAAATCCTTAATCATAGGAATATTGTAACGAAAATTTACATACATATGTATTTTGACCCACTGAATCCAGTGGTGAAATGTTTAAATGCATAAGTCTTATAGTTTTTGAGAAAATGTCAAAAAACCGCTTTTTGCAATTTTTTTCGCGAAATTTGGAAAAAAAATAAAAATCGCTGAAACTATTTTTATAAGTTAACTGAAGCACGAGAAAGTCAATGCCGTTGACCGAATTTTCATATCGCTTGTAGTTTTTGAGATATAGGC
Organism: Pterostichus niger; assembly: GCA_947425015.1. Lineage (NCBI taxonomy): Eukaryota > Metazoa > Arthropoda > Insecta > Coleoptera > Carabidae > Pterostichus > Pterostichus niger. Next base: position 1,986,275 of record OX380351.1, on the reverse strand, counting down.
TCGGAAAAGTAGAAAATTTGAATAAATATGATATATCTGAAAAATTAAACAAGATATGATATTGCGCTCAACGGCATTGAATTCCCCGTGTCCGAATTGACTTGTAAGCACATTTTCATGCAATTTGAAGCAATTTCATTTTTTGTAATTATTTCCTTAGGTATATACCTTTGGTTTTTTCAGATTTTAATTCAATTTTCCTAAAAATCCTTAATCATAGGAATATTGTAACGAAAATGTACATACATATGTATTTTGACCCACTGAATCCAGTGGTGAAATGTTTAAATGCATAAGTCTTATAGTTTTTGAGAAAATGTCAAAAAACCTCTTTTTGCGATTTTTTTCGCGAAATTTGGAAAAAAAATAAAAATCGCTGAAACTATGTTTATAAGTTAACTGAAGCACGAGAAAGTCAATGCCGTTGACCGAATTTTCATATCGCTTGTAGTTTTTGAGATATAGGCTCGGAAAAGTAGAAAATTTGAATAAATATGATATATCTGAAAAATTAAACAAGATATGATATTGCGCTCAACGGCATTGAATTCCCCGTGTCCGAATTGACTTGTAAGCACATTTTCATGCAATTTGAAGCAATTTCATTTTTTGTAATTATTTCCTAAGGTATATACCTTTGGTTTTTTCAGATTTTAATTCAATTTTCCCAAAAATCCTTAATCATAGGAATATTGTAACGAAAATTTACATACATATGTATTTTGACCCACTGAATCCAGTGGTGAAATGTGTAAATACATAAGTCTTATAGTTTTTGAGAAAATGTCAAAAAACCGCTTTTTGCGATTTTTTTCGCGAAATTTGGAAAAAAAATAAAAATCGCTGTAACTATGTTTATAAGTTAACTGAAGCACGAGAAAGTCAATGCCGTTGAACGAATTTTCATATCGCTTGTAGTTTTTGAGATATAGGCTCGGAAAAGTAGAAAATTTGAATAAATATGATATATCTGAAAAATTAAACAAGATATGATATTGCGCTCAACGGCATTGAATTCCCCGTGTCCGAATTGACTTGTAAGCACATTTTCATGCAATTTGAAGCAATTTCATTTTTTGTAATTATTTCCTAAGGTATATACCTTTGGTTTTTTCAGATTTTAATTCAATTTTCCCAAAAATCCTTAATCATAGGAATATTGTAACGAAAATTTACATACATATGTATTTTGACCCACTGAATCCAGTGGTGAAATGTGTAAATACATAAGTCTTATAGTTTTTGAGAAAATGTCAAAAAACCGCTTTTTGCGATTTTTTTCGCGAAATTTGGAAAAAAAATAAAAATCGCTGTAACTATGTTTATAAGTTAACTGAAGCACGAGAAAGTCAATGCCGTTGAACGAATTTTCATATCGCTTGTAGTTTTTGAGATATAGGCTCGGAAAAGTAGAAAATTTGAATAAATATGATATATCTGAAAAATTAAACAAGATATGATATTGCGCTCAACGGCATTGAATTCCCCGTGTCCGAATTGACTTGTAAGCACATTTTCATGCAATTTGAAGCAATTTCATTTTTTGTAATTATTTCCTAAGGTATATACCTTTGGTTTTTTCAGATTTTAATTCAATTTTCCCAAAAATCCTTAATCATAGGAATATTGTAACGAAAATTTACATACATATGTATTTTGACCCACTGAATCCAGTGGTGAAATGTTTAAATACATAAGTCTTATAGTTTTTGAGAAAATGTCAAAAAACCGCTTTTTGCGATTTTTTTCGCGAAATTTGGAAAAAAATAAAAATCGCTGAAACTATGTTTATAAGTTAACTGAAGCACGAGAAAGTCAATGCCGTTGACCGAATTTTCATATCGCTTGTAGTTTTTGAGATATAGGCTCGGAAAAGTAGAAAATTTGAATAAATATGATATATCTGAAAAATTAAACAAGATATGATATTGCGCTCAACGGCATTGAATTCCCCGTGTCCGAATTGACTTGTAAGCACATTTTCATGCAATTTGAAGCAATTTCATTTTTTGTAATTATTTCCTTAGGTATATACCTTTGGTTTTTTCAGATTTTAATTCAATTTTCCTAAAAATCCTTAATCATAGGAATATTGTAACGAAAATTTACATACATATGTATTTTGACCCACTGAATCCAGTGGTGAAATGTTTAAATGCATAAGTCTTATAGTTTTTGAGAAAATGTCAAAAAACCTCTTTTTGCGATTTTTTTTTGCGAAATTTGGAAAAAAATAAAAATCGCTGAAACTATGTTTATAAGTTAACTGAAGCACGAGAAAGTCAATGCCGTTGACCGAATTTTCATATCGCTTGTAGTTTTTGAGATATAGGCTCGGAAAAGTAGAAAATTTGAATAAATATGATATATCTGAAAAATTAAACAAGATATGATATTGCGCTCAACGGCATTGAATTCCCCGTGTCCGAATTGACTTGTAAGCACATTTTCATGCAATTTGAAGCAATTTCATTTTTTGTAATTATTTCCTAAGGTATATACCTTTGGTTTTTTCAGATTTTAATTCAATTTTCCTAAAAATCCTTAATCATAGGAATATTGTAACGAAAATTTACATACATATGTATTTTGACCCACTGAATCCAGTGGTGAAATGTTTAAATACATAAGTCTTATAGTTTTTGAGAAAATGTCAAAAAACCGCTTTTTGCGATTTTTTTCGCGAAATTTGGAAAAAAAATAAAAATCGCTGAAACTATGTTTATAAGTTAACTGAAGCACGAGAAAGTCAATGCCGTTGAACGAATTTTCATATCGCTTGTAGTTTTTGAGATATAGGCTCGGAAAAGTAGAAAATTTGAATAAATATGATATATCTGAAAAATTAAACAAGATATGAAATTGCGCTCAACGGCATTGAATTCCCCGTGTCCGAATTGACTTGTAAGCACATTTTCATGCAATTTGAAGCAATTTCATTTTTTGTAATTATTTCCTTAGGTATATACCTTTGGTTTTTTCAGATTTTAATTCAATTTTCCTAAAAATCCTTAATCATAGGAATATTGTAACTAAAATTTACATACATATGTATTTTGACCCACTGAATCCAGTGGTGAAATGTTTAAATGCATAAGTCTTATAGTTTTTGAGAAAATGTCAAAAAACCTCTTTTTGCGATTTTTTTCGCGAAATTTGGAAAAAAAATAAAAATCGCTGAAACTATGTTTATAAGTTAACTGAAGCACGAGAAAGTCAATTCCGTTGACCGAATTTTCATATCGCTTGTAGTTTTTGAGATATAGGCTCGGAAAAGTAGAAAATTTGAATAAATATGATATATCTGAAAAATTAAACAAGATATGATATTGCGCTCAACGGCATTGAATTCCCCGTGTCCGAATTGCCTTGTAAGCACATTTTCATGCAATTTGAAGCAATTTTATTTTTTGTAATTTTTTTTTAGGTATATACCTTTGGTTTTTTCAGATTTTAATTCAATTTTCCTAAAAATCCTTAATCATAGGAATAATGTAACGAAAATTTACATACATATGTATTTTGACCCACTGAATCCAGTGGTGAAATGTTTAAATGCATAAGTCTTATAGTTTTTGAGAAAATGTCAAAAAACCGCTTTTTGCAATTTTTTTTCGCGAAATTTGGAAAAAAAATAAAAATCGCTGAAACTATGTTTATAAGTTAACTGAAGCACGAGAAAGTCAATGCCGTTGAACGAATTTTCATATCGCTTGTAGTTTTTGAGATATAGGCTCGGAAAAGTAGAAAATTTGAATAAATATGATATATCTGAAAAATTAAACAAGATATGAAATTGCGCTCAACGGCATTGAATTCCCCGTGTCCGAATTGACTTGTAAGCACATTTTCATGCAATTTGAAGCAATTTCATTTTTTGTAATTATTTCCTAAGGTATATACCTTTGGTTTTTTCAGATTTTAATTCAATTTTCCCAAAAATCCTTAATCATAGGAATATTGTAACGAAAATTTTCATACATATGTATTTTGACCCACTGAATCCAGTGGTGAAATGTTTAAATACATAAGTCTTATAGTTTTTGAGAAAATGTCAAAAAACCGCTTTTTGCGACTTTTTCGCGAAATTTGGAAAAAAAATAAAAATCGCTGAAACTATGTTTATAAGTTAACTGAAGCACGAGAAAGTCAATGCCGTTGACCGAATTTTCATATCGCTTGTAGTTTTTGAGATATAGGCTCGGAAAAGTAGAAAATTTGAATAAATATGATATATCTGAAAAATTAAACAAGATATGATATTGCGCTCAACGGCATTGAATTCCCCGTGTCCGAATTGACTTGTAAGCACATTTTCATGCAATTTGAAGCAATTTCATTTTTTGTAATTATTTCCTTAGGTATATACCTTTGGTTTTTTCAGATTTTAATTCAATTTTCCCAAAAATCCTTAATCATAGTAATATTGTAACGAAAATTTACATACATATGTATTTTGACCCACTGAATCCAGTGGTGAAATGTTTAAATGCATAAGTCTTATAGTTTTTGAGAAAATGTCAAAAAACCGCTTTTTGCAATTTTTTTCGCGAAATTTGGAAAAAAAATAAAAATCGCTGAAACTATGTTTATAAGTTAACTGAAGCACGAGAAAGTCAATGCCGTTGACCGAATTTTCATATCGCTTGTAGTTTTTGAGATATAGGCTCGGAAAAGTAGAAAATTTGAATAAATATGATATATCTGAAAAATTAAACAAGATATGATATTGCGCTCAACGGCATTGAATTCCCCGTGTCCGAATTGACTTGTAAGCACATTTTCATGCAATTTGAAGCAATTTCATTTTTTGTAATTATTTCCTTAGGTATATACCTTTGGTTTTTTCAGATTTTAATTCAATTTTCCTAAAAATCCTTAATCATAGGAATATTGTAACGAAAATTTACATACATATGTATTTTGACCCACTGAATCCAGTGGTGAAATGTTTAAATACATAAGTCTTATAGTTTTTGAGAAAATGTCAAAAAACCGCTTTTTGCGATTTTTTTCGCGAAATTTGGAAAAAAAATAAAAATCGCTGAAACTATGTTTATAAGTTAACTGAAGCACGAGAAAGTCAATGCCGTTGAACGAATTTTCATATCGCTTGTAGTTTTTGAGATATAGGCTCGGAAAAGTAGAAAATTTGAATAAATATGATATATCTGAAAAATTAAACAAGATATGAAATTGCGCTCAACGGCATTGAATTCCCCGTGTCCGAATTGACTTGTAAGCACATTTTCATGCAATTTGAAGCAATTTCATTTTTTGTAATTATTTCCTTAAGTATATACCTTTGGTTTTTTCAGATTTTAATTCAATTTTCCTAAAAATCCTTAATCATAGGAATATTGTAACGAAAATTTACATACATATGTATTTTGACCCACTGAATCCAGTGGTGAAATGTTTAAATGCATAAGTCTTATAGTTTTTGAGAAAATGTCAAAAAACCTCTTTTTGCGATTTTTTTCGCGAAATTTGGAAAAAAAATAAAAATCGCTGAAACTATGTTTATAAGTTAACTGAAGCACGAGAAAGTCAATTCCGTTGACCGAATTTTCATATCGCTTGTAGTTTTTGAGATATAGGCTCGGAAAAGTAGAAAATTTGAATAAATATGATATATCTGAAAAATTAAACAAGATATGATATTGCGCTCAACGGCATTGAATTCCCCGTGTCCGAATTGACTTGTAAGCACATTTTCATGCAATTTGAAGCAATTTCATTTTTTGTAATTATTTCCTTAGGTATATACCTTTGGTTTTTTCAGATTTTAATTCAATTTTCCCAAAAATCCTTAATCATAGGAATATTGTAACGAAAATTTACATACATATGTATTTTGACCCACTGAATCCAGTGGTGAAATGTTTAAATGCATAAGTCTTATAGTTTTTGAGAAAATGTCAAAAAACCGCTTTTTGCAATTTTTTTCGCGAAATTTGGAAAAAAAATAAAAATCGCTGAAACTATGTTTATAAGTTAACTGAAGCACGAGAAAGTCAATGCCGTTGACCGAATTTTCATATCGCTTGTAGTTTTTGAGATATAGGCTCGGAAAAGTAGAAAATTTGAATAAATATGATATATCTGAAAAATTAAACAAGATATGATATTGCGCTCAACGGCATTGAATTCCCCGTGTCCGAATTGACTTGTAAGCACATTTTCATGCAATTTGAAGCAATTTCATTTTTTGTAATTATTTCCTTAGGTATATACCTTTGGTTTTTTCAGATTTTAATTCAATTTTCCTAAAAATCCTTAATCATAGGAATATTGTAACGAAAATTTACATACATATGTATTTTGACCCACTGAATCCAGTGGTGAAATGTTTAAATACATAAGTCTTATAGTTTTTGAGAAAATGTCAAAAAACCGCTTTTTGCGATTTTTTTCGCGAAATTTGGAAAAAAATAAAAATCGCTGAAACTATGTTTATAAGTTAACTGAAGCACGAGAAAGTCAATGCCGTTGAACGAATTTTCATATCGCTTGTAGTTTTTGAGATATAGGCTCGGAAAAGTAGAAAATTTGAATAAATATGATATATCTGAAAAATTAAACAAGATATGAAATTGCGCTCAACGGCATTGAATTCCCCGTGTCCGAATTGACTTGTAAGCACATTTTCATGCAATTTGAAGCAATTTCATTTTTTGTAATTATTTCCTTAGGTATATACCTTTGGTTTTTTCAGATTTTAATTCAATTTTCCTAAAAATCCTTAATCATAGGAATATTGTAACGAAAATTTACATACATATGTATTTTGACCCACTGAATCCAGTGGTGAAATGTTTAAATGCATAAGTCTTATAGTTTTTGAGAAAATGTCAAAAAACCTCTTTTTGCGATTTTTTTCGCGAAATTTGGAAAAAAAATAAAAATCGCTGAAACTATGTTTATAAGTTAACTGAAGCACGAGAAAGTCAATGCCGTTGACCGAATTTTCATATCGCTTGTAGTTTTTGAGATATAGGCTCGGAAAAGTAGAAAATTTGAATAAATATGATATATCTGAAAAATTAAACAAGATATGATATTGCGCTCAACGGCATTGAATTCCCCGTGTCCGAATTGACTTGTAAGCACATTTTCATGCAATTTGAAGCAATTTCATTTTTTGTAATTATTTCCTAAGGTAATATACCTTTGGTTTTTTCAGATTTTAATTCAATTTTCCTAAAAATCCTTAATCATAGGAATATTGTAACGAAAATTTACATACATATGTATTTTGACCCACTGAATCCAGTGGTGAAATGTTTAAATGCATAAGTCTTATAGTTTTTGAGAAAATGTCAAAAAACCTCTTTTTGCGATTTTTTTCGCGAAATTTGGAAAAAAAATAAAAATCGCTGAAACTATGTTTATAAGTTAACTGAAGCACGAGAAAGTCAATGCCGTTGACCGAATTTTCATATCGCTTGTAGTTTTTGAGATATAGGCTCGGAAAAGTAGAAAATTTGAATAAATATGATATATCTGAAAAATTAAACAAGATATGATATTGCGCTCAACGGCATTGAATTCCCCGTGTCCGAATTGACTTGTAAGCACATTTTCATGCAATTTGAAGCAATTTCATTTTTTGTAATTATTTCCTTAGGTATATACCTTTGGTTTTTTCAGATTTTAATTCAATTTTCCCAAAAATCCTTAATCATAGGAATATTGTAACGAAAATTTACATACATATGTATTTTGACCCACTGAATCCAGTGGTGAAATGTTTAAATGCATAAGTCTTATAGTTTTTGAGAAAATGTCAAAAAACCTCTTTTTGCGATTTTTTTCGCGAAATTTGGAAAAAAAATAAAAATCGCTGAAACTATGTTTATAAGTTAACTGAAGCACGAGAAAGTCAATGCCGTTGACCGAATTTTCATATCGCTTGTAGTTTTTGAGATATAGGCTCGGAAAAGTAGAAAATTTGAATAAATATGATATATCTGAAAAATTAAACAAGATATGAAATTGCGCTCAACGGCATTGAATTCCCCGTGTCCGAATTGACTTGTAAGCACATTTTCATGCAATTTGAAGCAATTTCATTTTTTGTAATTACTTCCTTAGGTATATACCTTTGGTTTTTTCAGATTTTAATTCAATTTTCCTAAAAATCCTTAATCATAGGAATATTGTAACGAAAATTTACATACATATGTATTTTGACCCACTGAATCCAGTGGTGAAATGTTTAAATGCATAAGTCTTATAGTTTTTGAGAAAATGTCAAAAAACCTCTTTTTGCGATTTTTTTCGCGAAATTTGGAAAAAAAATAAAAATCGCTGAAACTATGTTTATAAGTTAACTGAAGCACGAGAAAGTCAATTCCGTTGACCGAATTTTCATATCGCTTGTAGTTTTTGAGATATAGGCTCGGAAAAGTAGAAAATTTGAATAAATATGATATATCTGAAAAATTAAACAAGATATGATATTGCGCTCAACGGCATTGAATTCCCCGTGTCCGAATTGACTTGTAAGCACATTTTCATGCAATTTGAAGCAATTTTATTTTTTGTAATTTTTTCCTGAGGTATATACCTTTGGTTTTTTCAGATTTTAATTCAATTTTCCCAAAAATCCTTAATCATAGGAATATTGTAACGAAAATTTACATACATATGTATTTTGACCCACTGAATCCAGTGGTGAAATGTTTAAATGCATAAGTCTTATAGTTTTTGAGAAAATGTCAAAAAACCTCTTTTTGCGATTTTTTTCGCGAAATTTGGAAAAAAAATAAAAATCGCTGAAACTATGTTTATAAGTTAACTGAAGCACGAGAAAGTCAATTCCGTTGACCGAATTTTCATATCGCTTGTAGTTTTTGAGATATAGGCTCGGAAAAGTAGAAAATTTGAATAAATATGATATATCTGAAAAATTAAACAAGATATGATATTGCGCTCAACGGCATTGAATTCCCCGTGTCCGAATTGACTTGTAAGCACATTTTCATGCAATTTGAAGCAATTTTATTTTTTGTAATTTTTTCCTGAGGTATACCTTTGGTTTTTTCAGATTTTAATTCAATTTTCCTAAAAATCCTTAATCATAGGAATATTGTAACGAAAATTTACATACATATGTATTTTGACCCACTGAATCCAGTGGTGAAATGTTTAAATGCATAAGTCTTATAGTTTTTGAGAAAATGTCAAAAAACCTCTTTTTGCGATTTTTTTCGCGAAATTTGGAAAAAAAATAAAAATCGCTGAAACTATGTTTTTAAGTTAACTGAAGCACGAGAAAGTCAATTCCGTTGACCGAATTTTCATATCGCTTGTAGTTTTTGAGATATAGGCTCGGAAAAGTAGAAAATTTGAATAAATATGATATATCTGAAAAATTAAACAAGATATGATATTGCGCTCAACGGCATTGAATTCCCCGTGTCCGAATTGACTTGTAAGCACATTTTCATGCAATTTGAAGCAATTTCATTTTTTGTAATTATTTCCTAAGGTATATACCTTTGGTTTTTTCAGATATTAATTCAATTTTCCTAAAAATCCTTAATCATAGGAATATTGTAACGAAAATTTACATACATATGTATTTTGACCCACTGAATCCAGTGGTGAAATGTTTAAATGCATAAGTCTTATAGTTTTTGAGAAAATGTCAAAAAACCTCTTTTTGCGATTTTTTTCGCGAAATTTGGAAAAAAAATAAAAATCGCTGAAACTATGTTTATAAGTTAACTGAAGCACGAGAAAGTCAATGCAGTTGACCGAATTTTCATATCGCTTGTAGTTTTTGAGATATAGGCTCGGAAAAGTAGAAAATTTGAATAAATATGATATATCTGAAAAATTAAACAAGATATGAAATTGCGCTCAACGGCATTGAATTCCCCGTGTCCGAATTGACTTGTAAGCACATTTTCATGCAATTTGAAGCAATTTCATTTTTTGTAATTACTTCCTTAGGTATATACCTTTGGTTTTTTCAGATTTTAATTCAATTTTCCTAAAAATCCTTAATCATAGGAATATTGTAACGAAAATTTACATACATATGTATTTTGACCCACTGAATCCAGTGGTGAAATGTTTAAATGCATAAGTCTTATAGTTTTTGAGAAAATGTCAAAAAACCTCTTTTTGCGATTTTTTTCGCGAAATTTGGAAAAAAAATAAAAATCGCTGAAACTATGTTTATAAGTTAACTGAAGCACGAGAAAGTCAATTCCGTTGACCGAATTTTCATATCGCTTGTAGTTTTTGAGATATAGGCTCGGAAAAGTAGAAAATTTGAATAAATATGATATATCTGAAAAATTAAACAAGATATGATATTGCGCTCAACGGCATTGAATTCCCCGTGTCCGAATTGACTTGTAAGCACATTTTCATGCAATTTGAAGCAATTTTATTTTTTGTAATTTTTTCCTGAGGTATATACCTTTGGTTTTTTCAGATTTTAATTCAATTTTCCCAAAAATCCTTAATCATAGGAATATTGTAACGAAAATTTACATACATATGTATTTTGACCCACTGAATTGACTTGTAAGCAAATATAATTTTATCGATTCGAAATATTACTAACTATTTGAAAAATATTATCTGTAAATCTTAAAAATTAATTGCGACTGAAATATTTGTTGTAAATAAATGAAATAAATTTTAAAGTGTTCAACATATATTTCTATACGTGCAGAATATGCAATTGCAGATATTTGGGTGGTACTAAACCGTCAAATTACTATATATGTATACGATTAATGCAAGTTTCAATAATTATTGTTTTAATAAATAAAGATTTTTTGAGAAAAAGACTTTGTTATGAATGATTTAGAGATTTTTTTGGGAAGATTATAGTTTTATAAATGATTGGGAAGATTTTTGGAAAGATAAGACTTATAAATGATTTGTGGAACTTTTTGGAAAGAAAATATTTTTAAAGGCCTCTTTACGAAACTGACATTCTTCGAAATGATTGATTGCGTAAACATCTTAAAAATAAATAAATTAAATATTTGGTTGTAAATCTTCGCCAAACATTCATACTAATTTATTTTAATAATAACTATATTCTAATAGAAACAAATAATGCATCTACCTTTTGGCTGGCGTGTACTAAGTCCTATCCATTCCTCTCTGAAAAGTTCCAGGCTCGTACCACTATAAATTCACTTCACATCCAGTATACACTAACACTTACACTATATTACACTTATATTTCACTAAAAAATCACTGATTTTACAATATTTTTACTTGAGACACAAATAAAACACGACATTTTAAACAAAATTCGTTCGTAGACTGACGATTAAAGTCGCTAGGCATGTACGTAACAAGTTAGAACATAATTTCAATTAATAGCTAAAGACCGATTTCATGCCATTCTAGGTTTTAACAACTAGGCTCTAAAGAATATATTTGATTGTATCGAATTATACACTTTATTATGAAACAAATTAAATATATTTTACGCTGTTTCTCCTTGTGACAGAGATATAAAAAATTAAAAAGATTTATTTCAAACATTTTTCAATTCATCTCTTAGTTATATTTGTATTTTTATTTATCTTATAAATGCACGATTATTTTAAATATAAAGACCTTAATTGAAAAAAAGTATAATTAAAATATCCAAAAAATAACAAAATGAACCTTTTTTTATTTGAAACATTTTTTGATTTAGCGTAGAATAAGTTTCACCGCAAAAACTGAGTTTGTGTCATCGGTAGTTGAAGTAGTTGGTGCCGGGCATTTGTAATGTGTATTTGCGGGGTCTAGAAAAAATCTAATTTTGCGTCTAATCAAAAAATACTTCAAATAACTTAGGAAGAGAATAAATTAAGGAGTATATTCTTTAATAACAATTTTTCTATAAAGTTTAGGGTATAGCCAAAAACTAGAAAAATATATTTTGTTGGGTCATCAAACGAGACTATTGGCACCATCTATTGGCAACTTGGGTACTATATATGAAGATAAATATCTCGAAATTGGGGGATTAAATGGAAAAATACTTCAAGTAAATGTGACGGAGAATTAAAAAATTAAAACGATTTATTTGAAGCATTTTTCAATTCATCCCTTAGTTAAAGAAATATTTGTATCTTTATTTATCATGTAAATGTACGATTATTTTAAATATGAAGACCTTAATTAAAAAAAAGTATAATTAAAAGAGTCAAGAAATAACAAAATGAAACTTTTTTATTTGAAACATTTTTTGATTTTTATAATTATTTATATTTATTGATTTTATAACATATTTAAAAATGGCCGACAAGCTGTCAGATTGAAATATTTCATATTGTTAATATTTCAAAAACCAGCCGCTGTAATGTCTTAATTGTTGCAAATATGGATTCTACGGGAAATTTACTATAAGAAAAAGTCATATTTGTTAATAATTTGTTGCTGATTAAATAATAATTAATGATTTACAATTGAATTATTGAAATGTATATATGCATTGGCTGTATATTTGGTTTTAAATATAGATTTTTTGTGTTCTTATGTTTTATTTTATTAATATAACATTTGTTTTAATGAATTTATGATATATAGTTTAATTTTCTTTTATATTTACCCTAGATGGCACCACGAATATCATTTTTAAATAAAATAAAATAAAAAAATTTATCAGCGACAATAGGTAGTTTTATGAGGATAAAATAAGTATAAATATTTATAAAACATAAACATTTTATTATAATTTAATAACACAAATATCATTTTAATAAAATAATACAAAATATATTGATAGCAGATGTCCCTGAAAACATTCTGACATATTTCTAAGACTGTGGCTTTTCCCCAAAATAATCATCCAGACATTGAAAAAATTCTAAAGTCCCTGAAAACATTCTGACATATTTCTAAGACTATGGACTTTCCCCAAAAAATTCATGCAGTCCCTAAAAAAATTCTGAAGTCCCTGAAAACATTCTGACATATTTCTAAGACTATGGACTTTCCCCAAAAAATTCATACAGTCCCTAAAAAAATTCTGAAGTCCCTGAAAACATTCTGACATATTTCTAAGTCTATGGAGTTTCCCTAAAAAATTCATACAGTCCTTAAACAAATTCTAAAGTCCCTGAAAACATTCTGACATATTTCTAAGACTATGGACTTCCCCCATAAAATTCTAAAAAAATTCTGAAGTCCCTGAAAACATTCTGACATATTTCTAAGTCTATGGACTTTCCCTAAAAAATTCATACAGTCCCTAAAAAAATTCTGAAGTCCCTGAAAACATTCTGACATAATTCTAAGACTATGAACTTTCCCCAAAAAAATCATGCAGTCCCTAAAAAAATTCTGATGTCCCTGAAAACATTTTGAGATATTTCTTAGACTATGGACTGTGCCCGAAAAAATCCTTCAGTCCCTAAAAAAATTCTGAAGTCCCTGAAAACATTCTGACATAATTCTAAGACTATGAACTTTCCCCAAAAAAATCATACAGTCCCTAAAAAAATTCTGATGTCCCTGAAAACATTCTGACATATTTCTTAGACTATGGACTGTGCCCAAAAAAATCCTTCAGTCCCTAAAAAAATTCTGAAGTCCCTGAAAACATTCTGACATATTTCTAAGACTATGGACTTTCATTAAAAAATTCATAGAGACCCTAAAAAAATTCTGATGCCCCTGAAAACATTCTGACGTACTTTAAAAGGCTATATCTATTCATATTTTTAAATAATTATTTTAATTTGTCGCCAAACGAAAATAAAGTCATTTTATTACAACACTTAAAGAAGCATTCAGAATGAAATTGATGGTATAGCGAGCAGCAAGCTTATGCAACCGTTTCGCCAGCGGGTAAAGAGGTATACAGCCAGCAATGAGGCTGAGTGCAGCGGGCCTGTATACGCACAGTGGCCGGGCAGAAACGAAAAATTGTTGCTGATCGCCAAACAGCCAGGTCGGTGACGTCACGGAGCCGTTTGAGCTTGTTTCTTATGATATCGCGATGCGCGAATACAAGTATGTACTATCTTTTGCAATTATATAGGTTTCAAAGTGTGACTTGAATTAAAATTAATATTATTTTATCGATGCAAAATATTACTAACTATTTGAAAAATATTGTCTGTAAATTTTAAAAATTAATTGCGCCTGAAATAATTAAAGTAAATGAATGAAATAAATTTTAAATGGTTCAGAATGTATTTCTACGCGTGCTTAATCTGCAATTTCAGATTTTTGGGCGGTTACAAGACGTCAATTTAATATATAAACAATTAATGCAAATATATATAATAAATTAATCTTTGTACAAAGATGACAATCTTATAAATGAATTGGAGGAAATATTAGGAAAATGACAGTCGTTTTAAATAATTGTGACAGGGAATTGCAAAATTTAGAAGTTTTATTTGAAACTTATTTTTTATTCATCCCTTAGTTAAAGAAATATTTGCTACTTTATATTTCACGTAAATGCACGATTATTTTTAACACAAGGGCCTTAATCAAAAAATACTCTAATTAAAATGTCCAGGAAATAATAAAATAAGACACTTTTATTTGAAACATTTTTTGATTTGTCCTAAAATAAGTTTCACCGCAAAAATTGTGTTAGTTTTATCGGTGATTGAAGTCACCGGTGTGCGATATTTATACACATGAATTTGCGGGGTTCAGACATATAATAATTTTGCATCTAATCAAAAAATGCTTCAAATAACTCTAGTAGAGAATAAATTAAGGAGTATTTTGTTTCATTTTAACTTTTCTATAACGTTAACGGTATAGCCGGAAATCGAGAAAATATGTTTAGGGAATTTCAAACGAGACTGCTGGCGCCATCTCTTATCAAACTTAAGAACTATATACGTGGGTGAATATCTCAGAACTGGAAGAGTAAATCGAAAAACGCGTCAAATAAATGTGATCGAGAATTGAAAAACTATGAAGTTTTCTTTGAAACTTTTTTTGATTCATCCCTTAGTTAAAGAAATATTTGCTACTTTATATTTCAAGTAAATGCACGATTATTTTGAACACAAGGGCTTTAATCAAAAAATACTCTAATTAACGTGTCCAGAAAATAATAAATTAAGACACTTTTATTTGAAACATTTTTTGATTTGGTATAAAATAAGTTTCACCGCAAAAATTGTGTTAGTTTTATCTGTCATTGAAGTCACCGGTGTCCGACATTCATACACATGAATTTGCGAGGTTCAGACACATAATAATTTTGCATCTAATCAAAAAATGTTTCAAATAACTTTGTTAGAGAATAAATTAAGGAGTATTTTCTTTCATTACAATTTTTTGTAACATTAACGGTATAGCCAAAAATCGGTAAAATATATTTTGGTTATTTTCAAACGAGACTGCTGGCGCCATCTCTTCGCAAACTTAAGAACTATATACGTGGGTGAATATCTCAGAACTGGGGGAGTAAATAGAATCTACCCCTGTGGCTCCTCCTCCACTAGCATTTTTGAGGGCCGTGATTTGACGGCTGTTTACGCGTAGAAATATATCACTTACCGAAATCTGCTTAGGCAGAGTGCCACACCCAGTAATGGGTAAAAGGCGTATTGATGTATTTATTTATTTTATTTATTTATATTATATATGTAGCATTTTTACTAAATATAATAAACTATATTTTTTGAATATTTGAAATGTTTAAATATTTTCATTTTATTTTTCAGCTATTTTAAAATAAAAATATTATGAGTACGGCACTGGATTCAAATGTGGATCAAGGCAATTAGAGAAAAAACCATAATTTCTAATAATTACTTGTATTTATTTCATGTTCTCAATAGAACAATAGTTTTAAACTTATTTAATACATAATTATTTTTATTTTTAATAATGTATTCTACACGTTCTATTATTCTATATTTTCTATTTAGATACAAAAGAAACCTATTGCCCTATTTTAGACTACAAATTCATCACGCCTTTCTCTTAAAGTATGATTAGCAAAATAATTATTTTTTTTAGTGAAATAACAATTTATATCGTAAAAACAGTTAAATGTCTTTGACATTGACATTAAATGACAGTACTAAATAGCAGCTAGTAAAACTAGATTTAGAAAGGTTACTATTCTAGTTTAGTAAGCTACTAGTTCCTAGAAAAGTTAATTTAAATATTGCTAACTAGATACAAATAGCAAATAAATAAATAAATAAATAAAGCTCATTTTGGCGCACTTTTCAAGCTCAAGGATCTGCAATAACAGATCCTAGTTTATCAAACGTTACTTATAAGTAAAATACCGGTTACTATCTGTCAAATTGCAACCCCCCAAATAAATAAATTAATTAGATTATTAAAAGAAATTATCGAATATAATTAGGTATATTTTTTAGGCTCAAAATTCTGCAATAGCAGATCTCAGATATTGGAAAATTATTTATAAGTAAACTACGATTACTACCCGTCAAATGATAACCCCTTAACAAAATTATTAATTAAACTTTAAATGCAAACAATTGAAAATTTATACATATGTTGTTTGCTACTTTGGAGTTAATTTTAAGGCTCAAAGCTCTGCAATAGCAGATCACAGTTAATTAAAAATTACTTATAAGTGAACTACAATTACTACCTGTCAAATTATAACCCCCCCAACAAAATTATTAATTAAACTTTAAATGCAAACAATTGAAAATATATAAATATGTTGTTCGCTATTTTGGAGTTAATTTTCAGGCTCTAAGCTCTGCAAAAGCAGATCCTACTTTATGATACGTTACTTACAAATGCAGTAGGATTATTATGCATCTAATTTTCACCCTCAAAACATATTAATAACCCTCAATAACACAACTATAAATACTTATTAAATACAAAGTTTAATATTAAAATTTTCACTTACGTATACTGCCTAAAATCGACACAACTAAAATCAAATCTTGAAACATTTTAACTAAATTCACTAAAAACAAATAAAACTCACTAAATTCCACTATTAAAATCACTTATCGACCACATTCTCGTAGATTCTATAGCATACTAAAATTTGCCATCTGTTTTCCATCAACTGTGTGACTTTTAAAGAGTAGTTTTGATAAATTAAGAAGTAGAAAGCGAAAACAAACCCGGAGGAATATTATCAAAACTTATTTCTCTTTTGTGCTAACGGCAGGTGAGTCAGGTAAAAGTGATTTCAATGCTAGGTAGGCAGGGAATAACAATGAGAACAAAATCTTAAGGAATTTTAGGGTGAAAGAATTTTTTTTTTAACTTTAACGAACATTTTTTCTGTACAGGGTGTTTCAGGACTAGTGTAACAAACTTTAACAGCTTATTCCTGAGGTCATTTAGAGCCAAAAATGTCATATGAACATAGGTCCTATTCCTTCTAGTTACCAAAATACAAGAAGAAATTTTTTTTATCAAGATACTTTCGGAAAACAAGAGTTTTATTGAAAAGTCATACCTTATTTGTCTTAATTAATTTTATTTATTAATATTAACGAATACGATTTAGAGAACAAAACATAAAATGACACAATTAAATAGACACAGAACAACATAACCAAACATGGAATAGGTTAACACGATATGAAATAAAGTAACAAATTTAAAAAAAATTATAAGTGTTCAAAATGAGCGCCTTGAACTCGTATGCATGTTAATAATAATAAATAAAATTAATGAAGACAAATAAGGCATGACTTTTCAATAAAACTCTTGTTTTCCGAAAGTATCTTGATTACAAAAATTTGAAAATGTCGTGTTATTTATAGAACTTCAACCTCTTGTATTTTGGTAACTAGAAGGAATAGGACCAATGTTCATATGACATTTTTGGCTCTAAATGACCTCAGGAATAAGCTGTTAAAGTTTGTTACACTAGTCCTGAAACACCCTGTATACTCCAGTGTTTGTTTAACGATGAACGAACAAATTTCAACATTTTATGTGATATTTTACAAACTTAATGAAAAACTGTACGATAATAAATATTATTTTGAGTTTAATAAAAAAATGTGTCAAATAAAAAAAGTAGGAAACAAATTAAGGATTATTTTCTTTCCTACATTTTTTTTTGTAATGTTAACAGTTTACCCAGAAATCAGAAAATATGTTTAGATTAAAATTTAAATAGAACTGGCAGCACCATCTCTTAGCAATTTCAGAACTATATCGGGTGTTTACTTTTTTCCGAACAGGAAATTCAATGTTAAAATTTTGATTTAGCGATATCTCTTTACCTATTAATTTTAGAACAAAAGTGTACTGAAGACAAATGTTCAGAATGAAAAACTGCATCCATAGAGTATAAGTTTGCTGTTCAATTGTTTTTTATGTCCGAGTTAGAAGCAAAAGAAAATACACGCTTTAAAGCAATTATCAGAGTGCCATGAGAAATAAAACAATAATTTGTTTGTTGTGTCTGACATTATTTGACAAATTGGAGCAGATTTGGAGCTTACTCTAATTTATTTATTCGATCATTTAATGTAATAATAAAATTAATTAAAGCAACTATTTTTTTCTACATAATCTAGACAAATAAATACCTATTATTAAGTTATCTAATTTGTTTTATTTCTCATGGCACTCTGATAATTGCTTTAAAGCGTGTATTTTCTTTTGCTTCTAACTCAGATATAAGAAACAATTAAACAACAAACTTATACTCTATGAATGCAGTTTTTCATTCTGAACATTTTTCTTCAGTACACTTTTGTTCTAAAATTAATAGGTAAAAAGATATCACTAAATCAAAATTTTAACATTGAATTTCCTATGTTCGGAAAAAAAGTAGACACCCTGTATACGTAGGTGAATATTTAGGATCTGAGAGATTAAATTGATAAATACTTCAAATAAATGTAATAGAGAATCGAAATACTAAAAAGTTTTGTTTGAAACTTTTTTTGATTCACCCCTTAGTTACAAAAATATTTGCAACTTTATTTATCATATAAATATAAGGGCATTAACAAAAAATATTGTAATTAAAATAGCCAGGAAATAACAAAATGAAACATTTTTTTATTTGACTCAAAATCAGTTTCACTGCAAATATTGTGCTCGTTTTATCGGTTGTCGCCTACGTCGGTGTCCGACATTTTTGTCATGATTTTGCGGGGTCCCAAAAAAACTAATTTTTGCGGGTAATCAAAAAATGCTTCAAGTAACTTAGGAAAAGAAAAAATTAAGGAGTAATTTCTTTTATTACAACTTTTCTATAAAGTTCACCGTTTACCCAGAAATCACAAAAAAAAATTTTGGTATTTTTCAAACGAGACTGCTGGCACCATCTCTTGGCAAATTTGGAACTATATATGAAGATGAATATCTCGGAATTGAAAGATTTAATCAAAAAATTCTTCAAATTAATCTGATAAAGAATAACTAACTTAAGAAGTTTTATTTGAAACTTTTTTGGATTTATCCCTTAGTTACAGAAATATTTACAACTTAATTTTTAATATAAATGAACGATTATTTTAAATATAAGGGCCTTAATTAAAAAATATTGTAATTAAAAAAGCCAGGAAATAACAAAATGAAACTTTTTTATTTGAAACATTTTTTGATTTGACGCAAAATAAGTTTCACCGCAAATTTTTTTCTCGGTTTATCAGTCGTTGAGTATGTCGGTGTCCGACATATTTTTCATAAATTTGCGGGGTTTAGAAAAAAATACTTATTTTGCGGCTAATCAAAAAATGCTTCAAGTATCTTAAGTAGAGAAAATATTAAGGAGTATTTTCTTTCATTGCAACTTTTCTATAAAGTCCACCGTTTACCCAGAAATCACAAATATAGTTTTGGGTATTTTTCAAACGAGACTACTGGCACCATCTCTTGACAACTTGTGAACTATATACGTGGGTGAATATCTCGGAACTCGGGGATTAAATCGAAAAATACTGCAAATAAATGTGACAGAGAATTAAAAAATTAAGATGTTTTATTTGAAACATTTTTTGATTCATCCCTTAGTTACAGAAATATTTGCATTTTTAAGTCTTAAGTACATAAACGATTATTTTAAATATAAAGGCCTTAATACAAAAATATTGTAAATAAAATAGCCAGGAAATACCCAAATGAAACTTTTTTATTTGAAACATTTTTTAATTTGATGTAAAATAAGTAAAAGAAGTAAAATAAGTCAGACATTTTTTTTCTGTATTTGCGGGGTCCAGGAAAAATACTTATTTTGCGTTTAATCAAAAAATGCTTCAAGTAACTAAGGAAGAGATAAAATTAAGGAGTATTTTCTTTTATTACAACTTTTCTATAAAGTTTACCGTTTATCCAGAAATAAAGAAAATACATTTGGATAGTGTTCAAACGAGACCTCTGTCACCATCTCTTAGCAAGTCTTGGAACTATAAACGTGGTAAATTTATTCATTTCAAGCTTAATTTTGTATCCGGAGAATTAGGAGAATACGTAGATGAGAAGGTAACTCGAAACTTTTTCAATTATAACAGGTTGGCAGCTCTGCGAAAAATCACTCTGCCCCCATTATTTCGTGGCCACGCCAGATTATTAATTTTTAATTGGGGACAATGGCCGATTTAATTGGATACAATGGCTGACTTATTTATAGTAATTAATTGTAAAACGCTATAATTAAAAGTCTTATGGCCCGAATTGATCATTTATCATTTAAAATAAAATATTTATGAACTAAATATATATTTTTGTAGATTATTTTACAAAATAATTTTTGATTTTTTACTTCAGAGTCATCTGTTGATATAACTATTGAACTATTATAAACTAATTAATGAAATGTCATTTAGTTTTGACAGATGTGTGATGTTATAAGTATTTTTGAAACGTTTTATAAGTTTCAGGGTAAAATTTTGTTTTCAGGATATTTCAGAGGGTCACTAAGGATGCCTAAAAAGTGAAGACAATTTTGGATAATTATAATTTCAAGTTTTTTGTAAGTATTTAAGAATTTTATACATATTATTGAAATGTACATTTCTTTTACTGATTTCTGTCTTATTTTTTAGATTATAAAGATTAATAATACGTCCTCCATACTTGGAAATATCTCTTGAAAGAATACAAAACTCCATAGATGACATATTTAAAGAGGAATAATGTTTCCATAGTGATCATTGAAGTCTCGTGCAGATATTAGGACAACATGAGATTCAGGCTTGTTCAGCGACGAACTATGGACCAAATAACACAGTAAATAATAGAAAATGTTGCATTTACTTATATTTCAATAATTTTTATCGGTTTAATGACATATACAAAAATGCACACCGAGCTGTCAAACTGGAATATTTTATTTTGTTAAAATACCAAAAGACGTGTTTCCAATTCTTACAATTTACAAATAAGGATTCTACAGGTTAATTGGCTGTAAACAATATTGGTTTTATACAAGTTAAATAAATGTGTATTGGTTTTATGACATATATAAAATTGCATGACATGCTGTCATACTGGAATATATTAATCTTTTAATATTTCAAAAACTATTTGTACTATAGACACAAATGTTGAATATTTGGATCCAGGTAACATCTAATATTAGAAAATATCACACATTCATTTATATTATTTTTTGTTTTAGATTTATTAAAAAAAAAAACAAGAATGAAGAAATAGTAATCAACAGCCACCATTGCGCATGAGCCAATGTATAATATTACTGTGGGAGCAGAATATTTTAATTTATTGATATCTTAAAACTTGTTCAAGCGATCGCTTCAAATGTTACAAAAATTGATCCTGTGGGTCATTTAGCATTAGGAAATATTAGATTTGTTTAAAGTTTATTTATAGTTATTAGTTTTATAACATATTTAATATGGACGTCATTCTGGCGAAATGGAATATTTTATTTTGTTCAAATCTCATAAACTGATCGCTTCAAAAGTTACAAAAATGGATCCTGTGGGTCACTTAGCATTAGGAAATATTAGATTTGTTTAAATTTTATTTATATTTATTAGTTTTATAACATATTTGAAATGGACGCTATTCTGGCGAAATGAAATATTTTATTTTAATCAAATCTCATAAACTGTTAACGCGATCGCTTCAAATGTTACAAAAATGGATCCTGTGGGTCATTTAGCATTAGGAAATGTTAGTTTTGTTTTAATTATATTTATATTTATTAGTTTTATAACATATTTAATATGAATGCCATTCTGGCGAAATGGAATATTTTATTTTGTTCAAATCTCAAAAACTGTTAAAGCAATCACTTCAAATGTTACAAATATGAATCCTGTTGTTCATTTAGCATTAGAAAATGTTAGTTTTGTTTTAATTATATTTATATTAATTAGTTTTATAACATATTTAAAATGGACGCTATTCTGGCGAAATGGAATATTTTATTTTGTTCAAATCTCAAAAACTGTTAAAGCAATCGCTTCAAATGTTACAAATATGAATCCTGTGGGTCATTTAGCATTAGAAAATGTTAGTTTTGTTTTAATTATATTTATATTTATTAGTTTTATAACATATTTAAAATGGACGCCATTCTGGCGAAATGGAATATTTTATTTTGTTCAAATCTCAAAAACTGTTAAAGCAATCGCTTCAAATGTTACAAGAATGGATCCTGCGGGTCATTTAGCATAAGTATATATTATATTTGTTAATTATTTATTGCTAATTAAAATGTTTTTAACGATTTACATTTGAACAATTGTAAATATGTCTGTTAATATCGTTTTTTATTCATAAATATGTATTTGTATGTGTTTTTATTTATTATTCTATTAAAATAAAATTTGTTTAAATGAATTTATAAAGCGTTGTTTGTGTTTTAAACATATTTATCCATTTCCAGCCTTATTTTGCATTTTACATACGAGACATGGCTAAGGTAATCTCCACCCTACACACCAAAATCTGTATCGGGAGTAGCAGGAGTACACGTTGATGAGAACGTAACTTATAATTTTTTAACTTTTCACAGGTTGACAGCTCTAAGAAAAATTGTTCCGCCCGCCACTAATTCGTAGCCACGCCAGGTTATTAATTTTTAATTGGGTACAATGGCCGAATTAATTGGATACAATGGCTGGCTAAATTAGAAGAATTAAGTGTAAAATTCAATAATTAAAAATCTAAAGGTTCAAATTGATAATTTTGAAATTAAAATAAAATATTAATGTACTAAAAATACGTGTTAGAAGCAAAATAATATATGTATCTTATTCGATTTGTATTGTAGAGTCATCTGGTGATATTACTATTGAACTACGAGGGTCGTTCAATAAGTCCTTAGAAAAAAGTAGAAAAAACACTTTTTTTGGGTAGATTTTTTTTTATTTTTCTACATAATCTCCTTTTAGCTCTATACACTTCTCTAATCGTTTTCCCAAATTTTTTAAGCCGTCCAAAAAGTAGGATTTCGGAAGCTCCTCAAAATAGGCTTCCGTTTGGGCGATGACTTCCTCATTGGACGTAAACCTTCGTCCGCCAAGCCATTTCTTTAAGTTTGGAAATAAGAAAAAGTCACTGGGGGCCAAATCTGGTGAATACGGTGGATGTTGCAATAATTGGAACTTTAATTCCATAATTTTGGCCATCGCAACTGCGCAGGTGTGCACACGTGCATTGTCTTGATGAAAAAGGACCTTTTTGCGTTTCAAATGAGGACGTTTTTCTTTTATTTCTTCGCTCAGCCGGTCCAATAACGACGCATAATACGCTCCTGTTATCGTTTTTCCCTTTTCCAAATAGTCGATGAAGATGATTCCGCGTGCATCCCAAAAGGCCGTTGCCATAACCTTGCTAGCCGATTTCTCCGTCTTCGCCTTCTTCGGAGCCCGTTCGCCTTTAAAAATCCACTGTTTTGACTGTTCTTTTGTCTCTGGAGTGTAGTAATGTATCCAAGTCTCATCCACAGTTATGTATCGACGCAGAAAATCTTCAGGATTACGACGGAAAAGCGCCAAAATAGCCTCAGAGTCCATCACACGATTGCGTTTATTCTCCACTGTGAGCAACCGCGGCACCCATCTTGCCGAGATTTTTTTTCGTGCAAAATTAAAGCGACTGTGCCTTGTGATATGCCTGTAGCCTCAACTATTTCGCGCACTTTGATTCGTCGGTCACTTAAAACCATATCGTGGATTTCGGGGGTAGACACTTCTACAGGGCGTCCGGAACGATGTTCATCTTTTGTGGATGTACGGCCACGTTTAAACTCATTCACCCAATTGTAAACAGTTGCAAACACAGAAGCAGATGTGCCATGAACTTCATCCAACTCAGCTTTAATTTCTTTCGGCGTTAAGCCTTTGAAATACAGATGTTTAATCACCGCTCGAAACTCACTTTTATCCATTATTATAAACAATCAAAATTTTTTTAACTACAATTGACAACAACAATGAAACTACGCGACGGCTAAAGCTAAAACTCTAACAGTTGACTAGTTAGGAGTGCTGCTTACTGGAAAAAATTCATTTTCGACACTACGAGCACCATCTCTTGGATTTTCTAAGGACTTATTGAACGACCCTCGTATTATAAACTAATTAATGAAATGTCATTTAGTTTTGACAGATGTGTGATGTTATAAGTATTTTTGAAGCGTTTTATAAGTTTCAGGGTAAAATTTTGTTTTCAGGATATTTCAGAGGATCACTAAGGATGCCTAAAAAGTGAAGATAATTATGGATAATTATAATTTCAAGTTTTTTGTAAGTATTTACGAGTTTTATACATATTATTGATATGTACATTTCTTTTACTGATTTCTGTCTTATTTTTTAGATTGGTGGCAACAATTACTGCTAATCCATTCCATGCTCCACCCAGGAACCCTAAGGGTAAAATACCCCCATTTGGAACACCGCCTTTCAACCCTTATGGAAAATAAATCGATTAAATATAAATATATAAATTTCATTAAAAATTATAATATTATATAATTATTTAAATTTATGTTATTTTCTATTATATATATTATTTATAATATATTATTTAAAATGAACTACAATTCTGTATAATAAATAAAAATTATGCTACTTGTATAATTTGTTTATGTTATTTAGTTTTTTGATTATTTTTACTTCCTTAATTAAATAAATAAATATATCATCACGTCTTTTACCTATTACTGGGTGTGGCCCTCTGCCGTACACAGATCTTGGTAAGTGATATATTTATGCGTCAAATCACGGCCCCCAAAGATGTTAGTCATGGGGGAGCCACAGGGGTAGAAATATATTATTTTCCTACAACTGTCAAAAAATGTTCACATTTTTTCACTAATATCAATACGCGAAGTACGTGATTTTTTCATTATTTACATTACCATGACAACGCGTATTTTGTGTATTATTTTGCACTCTAGTGCGCAAAATGAGTATTCATATTCTAGTGCGCAAAATGAGTATCTCGCGCAAGCTCCCAAATTATTTGTTGTCAGGTTTCATTAGTTACAACACATCAATAGTATCAAATTCATATTATTGTTGATTGTTTTCCTTCAATTTACTTAAATCAATCAATAATTATTGTATTATACTTTATTTACAGTTGTAGAAAAAATGTTGTTTGTATTTCGTGGACAAAAGTCTTGTTTTTTGGCGCGTTCAATATTATGTTATGCATCAAGGGAGGGAAACAAGCGATTATTCCCGCGTGTGAAGTTGGCAAACCGAGACGTAAGCGAGGGCTGAAGTCGAGGGTTGCCAACTTCACACAAGGGATAATCGCGCCCTCCCGTGAAGCATATTATACTTTTCGTAACAAGTGCACAAAAATTACTGTCTTATCGGGACAAATGTCAAATATGGGTTGTGTAACTAGTTATCTAGGAAACGCCGCAAACAGCTAATAATCGTAGTTTCTAGGAAGAGAAACATAATGTTTCTCTCCCTAGGGAAGAAAAGCAGTGTTTCTCTCTCTAAAATTAGGGAATAAGTACGTGTTTCTTATGCATGTGTTACGAAATATTTAATTAAATAATTTATGAACAAAAATGTAATCAAAATTTTTTTTGAAATACAGGGAATTTTAAATCCGAGTTTACAGTCTAAATAAAATATAGTTAGTCACGCTTATCAATTGTTTATATTTACGGCCAATACTGTAAATATTATGTTTCTCTCCCTAGGGTAGAAAAACAGTGTTTCTCTCCCTAGGGAATAAAAGCAGTGTTTCTCTCTCTAAAATTAGGGAATAAGAACATGTTTCTTATACATGTGTTACAAAAATGACTTTTTTGTAACATTCTCACGCGCAACAAAAAAACACTCATATTGCGCACTTCATACATAAATAACTATTAATTACTTTAGGTAATATGTATTAATTATTTTATAGAAAATTATTATTATTGTTACTAAATACTATCAAGTCAGTTAATTTAAAAATAAAATGCAAAACAGCAGTAATTGTTATTACTTTTGAGTTGAGTTTTAAAACGCGTCATTAAATATGAAAAAAAAATTATTTATATTTAGTTTTATCAATAATAAACAAATAAACAAAAAAATTTGATAAAAAATAATAATATTTGCATTTAAACATGTAAATCCCAATATACAGAACTATGAAAAAACCATAATTTTTAAGATAATTTAAATATATATAAAGAAAACATATTAAAAGAGTTTAAATTTACCAAACAGTAAAATGGTGAATCTTCTGTCTTTGGTGTTTCTTGTATTGGCAATGGTAAGTTTATATAAATAAATAAATAATAAATATATCATCACGCCTTTTACTCATTACTGGGTGTGGTTCTCTGCCAAAACAGATCTCGGTAAGTGATATATTTATGCCGTCAAATCACGGCCCTCAAAGATGTAGTGAAAATTGTTTGTTGACTGTGGGGATCGAACCCGGGTTCTCAAATCAATCACTGGATCAGCAACCTCGTTCTAAACTAGTTTATAAGTTAATTGAAACATGAAAAATTCATTGAGCTTGCTTAGTTTTTGAGATATAGATTTGGGAAAGGCGAAAATCTGAATTTTAACTTTTCCGGAGACTATTGCTCAAAAACTAAGCTAGATATGAAAATGTGCTCAATGGAATTGAATTTCCGAATGTCCGAATTGATTTACAAGCATTCATGCTTTTTTACTTCCTTGTACGAAGTAAAGGAAGTATTGTAATCGCGAAAATTTTCGGTTCTCAGATTTCAACGGAAATAGGTATTTTGGTCCTCCCTGAATCCATTTTGACTAATTTCGTCATACTGTCTGTACGTACGTACGTATCTCGCATAACTCAAAAACGGTAAGCCGTAGAAAATTGAAACTTTATATTTAGGACTGTTATAACATCTAGTTGAGCACCACCCTTTTTGGTTATTATATAACTTCCGGAAGTGCTACTTTACTTGAATCATAGATGAAAAACTATATTCAAATATAATCCAAAACTTTTCAAATTTGGTATATAAGACTACTATATCAATGGAAATAACATAATAGATACATCACATGAAACTGCTAACAGTTTTTCTTGAAAAAAATGGAATAATTCTGATTTTAGAAATAAATGCTGCAAATAAAAGTTTTAGAGAATTAAATTCTGAGTCTAGCACAATTTTTAAATTAGCTTTTTGTATAAACGAGATATCTAAATTTAAATATTAAATATTTTTTGATTTAAAAAAAAATTAAGTTTGCTATGGATTAGAACAAAAAATAAAAGATTTAATGTCAAATATGTGAAATTAAAAAAATATCTATAGTTTAATACGTGTACAAGGAAGTCATGTGGTGTCCACATCAGATATTTTACTTCCTTGTACGAAGTAAAGGAAGTATTGTAATCGCGAAAATTTTCGGTTCTCAGATTTCAACGGAAATAGGTATTTTGGCCCTCCCTGAATCCATTTTGACTAATTTCGTCATGCCGTCTGTACGTACGTACGTACGTACGTATCTCGCATAACTCAAAAACGGTAAGCCGTAGAAAATTGAAACTTTATATTTAGGACTGTTATAACATCTAGTTGTGTACCTCCCGTTTTGGTCATTATACAACTACCGGAAGTGGTACTTTACTTGAAGCCTATAATAGATTTTCATGAAAAACTATATTCAAATATAATTTAAAACTTTCCAAATTTGGTATATAAGACTACTATATCAATGGAAATAACATAATAGATTTTGGTTAAAATAGACTAACCGGAAGTGGCACATGAAGCTGCTAACAGTTTTCCTTGAAAAAAATGGTATTATTTTAATTTTAGAAAGGAATGCTGCAAATAAAAGTTTTAGAGAATTAAATTCTGCGTCTAGCACATTAAGAATTTTTAAATTAGCTTTTTGCATAAACGAGATATCTAAATTTAAATATTATATATTTTTTGATTTTTTTTAAAATTAAGTTTGCTATGGATTAGAATAAAAAATAAAAGAATTAATGTCAAATATGTGCAATTAAAAAAATATCTATAGTTTAATACGTGTACAAGGAAGTCATGTGGTGTCCACATCAGATATTTTAAATAGAATATATAGTTTAAAAAGGTTTTATTTTTCAGATAATGGCAACAATTACTGCTAGTCCGTTTCATGACCCATCCAGGAATGCAAATATTTCCAGAACAGCTCATTTTATGACGCCACCTACCGCCCAATCTGTCTGGCAAGTCAATGGACAAAAATGGAAACGCAGTAGAATTAAAAAATAATTTTATACAATAAATATATAAAATAAAATAAATAAATAAATATATCATCACGTCTTTTACCCATTACTGAGTGTGGCACTCTGTCGTAGCAGATCTCATTTCGCGTGAAGTGCGGTTACCAGCCGTCAAATCGCAGCCCCCAAAGATATTAGTGGAGGGGGAGCCACAGGAGTAGATTTAATTGTTTGTCGACTGTGGGGATCATCACGCTTTTTGCCTATTACTGGGCGTGGTGTTCAGCACTAGCAGATCTTAGTAAGTGATATATTTATGCAGTTACCAGCCGTCAAATCGCAGCCCCCAAAGATATTAGTGGAGGGGGAGCCACAGGAGTAGATTTAATTGTTTGTCGACTGTGGGGATCATCACGCCTTTTGCCTATTATTGGGCGTGGTGTTCAGCTCTAGCAGATCTTAGTAAGTGATATATTTATGCAGTTACTAGCCGTCAAATCACGGCCCCCAAAGATATTAGTGGCGGGGGAGCCACAGGGGTAGATTTAATTGTTTGTCGACTGTGGGGATCATCACGCCTTTTGCATATTACTGGGCGTGGTGTTCAGTTAGTAAGTGATATATTTATGCAGTTACTAGCCGTCAAATCACGGCCCCCAAAGATATTAGTGGCGGGGGAGCCACAGGGGTAGATTTAATTGTTTGTCGACTGTGGGGATCATCACGCCTTTTGCATATTACTGGGCGTGGTGTTCAGTTAGTAAGTGATATATTTATGCAGTTACTAGCCGTCAAATCACGGCCCCCAAAGATATTAGTGGCGGGGGAGCCACAGGGGTAGATTTAATTGTTTGTCGACTGTGGGGATCATCACGCCTTTTGCATATTACTGGGCGTGGTGTTCAGTTAGTAAGTGATATATTTATGCAGTTACTAGCCGTCAAATCACGGCCCCCAAAGATATTAGTGGCGGGGGAGCCACAGGGGTAGATTTAATTGTTTGTCGACTGTGGGGATCATCACGCCTTTTGCATATTACTGGGCGTGGTGTTCAGTTAGTAAGTGATATATTTATGCAGTTACTAGCCGTCAAATCACGGCCCCCAAAGATATTAGTGGCGGGGGAGCCACAGGGGTAGATTTAATTGTTTGTCGACTGTGGGGATCATCACGCCTTTTGCATATTACTGGGCGTGGTGTTCAGTTAGTAAGTGATATATTTATGCAGTTACTAGCCGTCAAATCACGGCCCCCAAAGATATTAGTGGCGGGGGAGCCACAGGGGTAGATTTAATTGTTTGTCGACTGTGGGGATCATCACGCCTTTTGCATATTACTGGGCGTGGTGTTCAGTTAGTAAGTGATATATTTATGCAGTTACTAGCCGTCAAATCACGGCCCCCAAAGATATTAGTGGCGGGGGAGCCACAGGGGTAGATTTAATTGTTTGTCGACTGTGGGGATCATCACGCCTTTTGCATATTACTGGGCGTGGTGTTCAGTTAGTAAGTGATATATTTATGCAGTTACTAGCCGTCAAATCACGGCCCCCAAAGATATTAGTGGCGGGGGAGCCACAGGGGTAGATTTAATTGTTTGTCGACTGTGGGGATCATCACGCCTTTTGCATATTACTGGGCGTGGTGTTCAGTTAGTAAGTGATATATTTATGCAGTTACTAGCCGTCAAATCACGGCCCCCAAAGATATTAGTGGCGGGGGAGCCACAGGGGTAGATTTAATTGTTTGTCGACTGTGGGGATCATCACGCCTTTTGCATATTACTGGGCGTGGTGTTCAGTTAGTAAGTGATATATTTATGCAGTTACTAGCCGTCAAATCACGGCCCCCAAAGATATTAGTGGCGGGGGAGCCACAGGGGTAGATTTAATTGTTTGTCGACTGTGGGGATCATCACGCCTTTTGCATATTACTGGGCGTGGTGTTCAGTTAGTAAGTGATATATTTATGCAGTTACTAGCCGTCAAATCACGGCCCCCAAAGATATTAGTGGCGGGGGAGCCACAGGGGTAGATTTAATTGTTTGTCGACTGTGGGGATCATCACGCCTTTTGCATATTACTGGGCGTGGTGTTCAGTTAGTAAGTGATATATTTATGCAGTTACTAGCCGTCAAATCACGGCCCCCAAAGATATTAGTGGCGGGGGAGCCACAGGGGTAGATTTAATTGTTTGTCGACTGTGGGGATCATCACGCCTTTTGCATATTACTGGGCGTGGTGTTCAGTTAGTAAGTGATATATTTATGCAGTTACTAGCCGTCAAATCACGGCCCCCAAAGATATTAGTGGCGGGGGAGCCACAGGGGTAGATTTAATTGTTTGTCGACTGTGGGGATCATCACGCCTTTTGCATATTACTGGGCGTGGTGTTCAGTTAGTAAGTGATATATTTATGCAGTTACTAGCCGTCAAATCACGGCCCCCAAAGATATTAGTGGCGGGGGAGCCACAGGGGTAGATTTAATTGTTTGTCGGCTGTGGGGATCATCACGCCTTTTGCATATTACTGGGCGTGGTGTTCAGTTAGTAAGTGATATATTTATGCAGTTACTAGCCGTCAAATCACGGCCCCCAAAGATATTAGTGGCGGGGGAGCCACAGGGGTAGATTTAATTGTTTGTCGGCTGTGGGGATCATCACGCCTTTTGCATATTACTGGGCGTGGTGTTCAGTTAGTAAGTGATATATTTATGCAGTTACTAGCCGTCAAATCACGGCCCCCAAAGATATTAGTGGCGGGGGAGCCACAGGGGTAGATTTAATTGTTTGTCGGCTGTGGGGATCTTCACGCCTTTTGCCTAGTACTGGGCGTGGTGCTCAGCAGTAGCAGATCTTAGTAAGTGATATATTTATGCAGTTACCACCTGTCAAATCACGACCCTCAAAGATACAAGTTGCAGCAAATATATTTATTTAAAACGTAATTTAAAAATGTATTGCTCAATTACAATATATATAATTTATTTTTAAATGAAACTAATATGATAACCTATTTAATCTTACAAATTATATCATAAATTCTAGGAACAATTAATAAATCGAAGATATCTTTGTAAAACAACAGAAAATATTCTAAAAAATATTATTTTTTCTTTTGACAGTTGTGACTAAATTTAAATTTCTCCAAATTTTAAGTGGGTTTTTCAATATTTACAAAACTACATTTCGAAAAATAATAATTTTCAACGAACGGAATGTTAAAAGGTCAAAAAATATATCTGTGATTTGTATATAAATAAGTGTAATAGTGAATAAAATATTATCAGTAATAATTCAACACTCAAAATGGCAAGATTTTCTATATTGTTTCTATCATTCTTCATAGCAGCTCTGGTACGTAAATTAATAATTAATTATTGTTATTATTATGGGGTAGGTGGCTCAGTGGTGGATCTTGAGAACCCTGGTTCGATCCCCACAGCCGACAAACAATTAAATCTACCTCTGTGGCTTCCCCTCTACTAACATCTTTGGGGGACGTGATTTGACGGCAGAAATATATCACTTACTGAGATCTGATTAGGCAGAGTGCCACACCCAGTAATGGGTAAAATGCGTGATGATATATTTATTTATTTATTTATATATTTAGTATTTAAATTTAATGACATTTTTCGAAAAAAATATAGGCATGTAGGTACTTTAAAATCAATGAACTTTGACCCAATTAATCGATTAAGACAAATAACAAGTCAATAACATCAATTGGTTCGTTAGTACGGTGGTGTGGATAGCGATACGGAATTCAAATCTGGAGATCTCGAGTTCGAATCTCACTCAAGCTAAAAATGAACTACTACATTGCGGCTCGGTGAGTGCGGATCCTGTACTGTAATTGGAATTAAATTCCTGTTGTACAGCGTATACTATTTAAACAAGCGCAGGCGATGATGCCTTCATTTCTTATAGATTCGTTGTTAGAGAAGTGGGCGTAAGTGAAGATTTACGAAACTGGTGTACAGGAGCGAATGGATGAATGTTTTTTGCGTGTTGATGGATTTTGGTTGTGAAGAAAGAAAGAGTTCGTATGGAGGAAGTATTAACGAGTATCGTGTGTCAGGATGAGAATGTTGACGGGTTCGTGCTACCCCATTTAAGGGGTAAGGCCACTCTAGACAAGGAAAAAAAGGGTCATTTTCAAGATTTTTTTTAACGAAATCTAAACGTGTTGCTTAAGAACTGTTTTTGGATCTTTATTTAGTGCCCTTTAAACTTTATTTCAAATTTTTTTTAAAGAAAATATTCAAAATTGTCGTCAGAAATTAAAAAAATGGCGACTCCTCTCGGCGCGTAGGGCAAATCGGGCGAAAACATTCCGGGAACAGCAATAGACCTGGATCAAAAAGGGATATGTTTTCTTAATCTCTGATGTATACTCTAAAAAACTACGGGCTGGATTTTGAAAATTTTGATTTTTAACAAAATGGCGCACGTTTCAAAAAAAGGTTCATTATTCGGGACTAAATTTCTGTATAAAAACAACCATAAAAAAAACGAATGAAGCACTTTAAAAAAAGCCCCCGTAGTTTTTGAGTATTTTATATCTAGAATAAGAAATAAAAAGATTCAGCACGATTCATCAATTAGTATTTCAGATTTCTTTTCGCGCGATTTTGAAAATATGATTTCGAGAAAAACGCGTTTCAAGTTTCGAGTCACATATATATATATATATATATATATATATATATATATATATATATATATATATATATATGTTGTGTGTTGATGGATTTTGGTTGTGAGAAAAGAAAGAGTTCGTATGGAGGAAGTGTTAATGTGGTCGAATCGAGTATCGTTTGTCAGGATGAGAATGTTGAAGGGTTCGTGCTACCCCATTTAAAGGGATATAGCGTGATGTTATGTATGTATGTATGTATTTTAAACTGGAGGGATTGGCATAAAACGATTAAACGCCCCTGTCCTATATAACTACAATGAAATCTATTAGTGCGGCTACCACAAATCGCTTAACGATGGTCACAACAGCTACATTTTTAAGGGTCGTTTTCAGCCTAAAATTATTCTTATTAATAAATAAATAAATAAATAAATAAATAAATTGTTCCGCGTGATGTTCGCGCGGGTTGAGGGCCTGACTCGCAACCATAAGGTCGTGGGTTCGGGTCCCGCCCGTGGCGACCATACAAAGGACATATCGGCATATGACCTTAGTAGTTGGTCCGATATATAAATGAAAAAAAAATAAATAAATAAATAAATTGGTTTAAATTAAAAATGTGAAAGAATATTTGAAAGAAACTTAAAGAGAAAAGATATATTTTTAAATATACATATATATATATATATATATATTTAGTTTAAATTTCGATTATTAATGTATTAATAATTGTTGAAAATGTTGTTTATTTTAGATTGGAAATGTGCAGCCCAAGACATTGGTAGAAGATAATGTGGTAGATGTAGATATTGTAGAAAAAACTGAGAATGAATTGGATAAAAAAATACAAGATTTAAAACAGAAAGTTAAGGAATTAGTCGAGCAAGGTAAAGAGGTAAGTTATCAACTTGCACCTCAATCCTAAAATGTAATTTCAACAGTGCGGCACACATGTAAACCGCTCCATACAAATCACAATTTTATTTTTATATTTTCTTTGTTCACAGAATGAAAGAGCGTTTAATGATATGACAGATCGAGTCAGAAATATGGATTCGAAAGTGAAGGAAATGACAGAAAAACTAAGGAAAATTAATAACGCTGATTATTTGAACGCTGGTGAAGAAGTAATTAAGAAATTGTAATTAATAATTTACCATTTTATCAATGTTATCTTAATAAAATAACATGTACATATTTTAATATATATACATATATAAAAATAAATATAATTAGTTACTTAAAATAATAATTATTTTGTGTTTTTTTTTATTCTTTCATCTTTATGTGTTTTTAAAAATTAATTTAAATGTTACTAATTATAATAATTTAAAAATATATGATGTGGACACCACATGACTTCCTTGTACACGTATTAAACTATAGATATTTTTTCAATTGCACATATTTGACATTAAATCTTTTATTTTTTGTTCTAATCCATAGCAAACTTAATTTAAAACAAAAAATATATAATATTTAAATTTAGATATCTCGTTTATGCAAAAAGCTAATTTAAAAATTCTTAATGTGCTAGACGCAGAATTTAATTCTCTAAAACTTTTATTTGCAGCATTCCTTTCTAAAATTAAAATAATACCATTTTTTTCAAGGAAAACTGTTAGCAGCTTCATGTAATGTGCCACTTCCGGTTAGTCTATTTTAACCAAAATCTATTATGTTATTTCCATTGATATAGTAGTCTTATATACCAAATTTGGAAAGTTTTAAATTATATTTGAATATAGTTTTTCATGAAAATCTATTATAGGCTTCAAGTAAAGTACCACTTCCGGTAGTTGTATAATGACCAAAAAGGGAGGTGCACAACTAGATGTTATAACAGTCCTAAATATAAAGTTTCAATTTTCTACGGTTTACCGTTTTTGAGTTATGCGAGATACGTACATACGTACGTACGTACAGACGGCATGACGAAATTAGTCAAAATGGATTCAGGGAGGGCCAAAACACCTATTTCCGTTGAAATCTGAGAACCGAAAATTTTCGCGATTACAATACTTCCTTTACTTCGTACAAGGAAGTAAAAATGTTTCATTTCTAAGCAAGGCTATCCATTTTCAATGCAACTGTGGCATGGATGCAACACTATTTATTATTATTGTCAATTTACTTCAAATCTACAATGCCTTGAAATAAGCTGTATATAGAATGTTTATTATTTTAAAAAGTTTCAAATAAATGTTGTATAAAATTCTACATTCACAATCAATAAACAGAATTAATGCATGCTTTATAACGACAGAAATTACATTGAAAATTAGCTTCAAAATAAGGGTAGCCTTGCTTGGAAATGAAACAAAATTGAATAATGTTTATGATAAATTGTAGTAAAAGTTTGTAAAAGTGTTGATGGTCCTGAAAAGGAGCGTAGTGTTTTGTTATTATCAATGAAATGTCTTGATTGTATTTGAAATTGAATACAGAATAAACTCTGAATGATCTGCAACTGTGGCATGGATGCAACACTGACCCATATTTTCTTTGTATTTTGAATTGTGTGTATTGAAGGAATTGGTCTGTGAGGGTTCGAACCCGCAAATAAATACAATAATACAACTTAACACATTCATTTCTTTCACTAATTCACTAATTATCCAACATTTGTTCTTATAATTCACTTAAATTCAAGACTAATAAATAACTACTGGCAATACATTCATGACACAAGGAATATTTTTCTACTGACAGATACAATTTAATTTTGTTTCATTTCCCAGCAAGGCTGCCTCTATTTTCAAGCTAATTTTCAATGTAATTTCTGTCGTTATAAAACATGCAACATTATTAATTCTGTTTATTGATTGTACTTGTAGCATTTTATACAACATTTATTTAAAGCTTTTTAAAATAATAAGCAGGTAATTATAAAAATTAATAACTGAATATATTTGTTTGTTATTATCGATAATTTTGCCAATAATATCTTTGGAGGCCGTGATTTGACGACTGGTAACCGCACTTCACGCGAAAAAATATATCATTTACCGAGATCTGCTTAGGCAGAGTGCCACACCCAGTGATAGGTAAAAGGTGTGACGATATATTTATTTATTTATTTATTTATTAATGGTTATTTTATGTTTTCTTTCAAATTCAATATTCGGTATATGTACTGTAAGTATATATTTAATTAAATTATTATGTTTATAATAATTAAAATTAATATATTTTTTCTACAACTGTCAAAAAATATTCATTTTTTTCACTAATATCAATACGCGAAGTACGTGATTGTTTCATCATTTACATTACCATGACAACGCGTATTTTGCGCATTATTTTGCACCCTAGTGCGCAAAATAAGTATTCGTATTCTAGTGCGCAAAATGAGTATCTCGCGCACGCTCCCAAATTATTTGTTGTCAGGTTTCATTAGTTACAACACATCAATAGTATCAAATTCATATTATTGTTGATTGTTTTCCTTATTACATCATCAGTGGCGCTACAGCCCAAATCGGGCCTGGGCCTACCGGGCACACCGAGCCGCAGTTTTTACACTGCCGTACTGCCGGTTTTCGTAGTCGAATGCTACATTATTTAAGGCGTATAAGTGACTAGCTTATAGCGCCCGAGTGTGATAAATACATGTAGCTGTATTTTTATATTTTACGACAAATCACACATTGTCGACAGGCGGATTCGAACTGACGAACCTTGGCTCGGGTGACGTCACAGTATGTTAAGAGATGTGCCTTAACACGCTCGGTCACCGCGCCTGTGTTTTTCTTATTACAGTTGTAGAAAAAATGTTGTTTGTATTTCGTGGAAAAATTATTGTTTTTTATCGCATTCGAATGACTTTTTTTAGTAACATTCTCACGCGCAACAAAAAAACACTCATTTTGCGACCTTAATACAAAAATAACTAGTTTTTTAGATATTTTATTCATTAGTTTATAATAATATATAAATAATTAATATTATAATGAACAGAAGATCTCATTAGTAAATTAGTATGCAAAAATACAAAGGTCATTTTTTCTGATGAATATTTATATATAAAGAATTACGTTAAGATATATTATACGAGCCCTAACCACTAATATTTGGTACGGCAGTGTTTTTTTAAATATATTGATCTTTGAAGCATTTTAAACATTATTTGGAATAAATTTATTTAATTATATTTGTACTATTTTAATATGTTATTATAATATCTACATCAACACAAAAACAAAATAACCAAAAATGAAAATTAAAGGATTTATTCGATTATTCGTTAGAGAACATTTTTAAGTTGTGAAAATAATTGACCATAAATAATTGGTACGGCTAATTAAAACTTATATTAATATTGCGTAACGTCGCCTTTTGCTTTTATAATTGCTTCAACTCGTTTTGACATTGTGTTTATAAGGTCCTGGCACTCATCTGGTGTAATTGAATTCCAAATTTCTGTAATTTTTTGTTTCAAACCTAAAACAGTTCTTTGAGGCTCATTTCTTAAACGACGTTTCATTACTGCCCACAAGGATTCTATAGGATTGAGGTCTGGACAGGAGGATGGCCAGCTCAAGACATTTATCCCCTTACTTTCCAACCAATTCTTACTACCTTTGGCGGTATGACATGAAGCATCATCGTGTTGAAATATACATTCTTCATAGGAAATTAATTGGGTTACAGACGGAATTAAATTTCACTCCAAAATGTTAATATATTTCTGAGCATTTACAATGCCATCAATAAAGTGCAAATTGCCCACACCTTTGGAGGACATGCAACCCCATACCATGATACTAGCTGGAAATTTGACGGTACGCTTCAAACAGTCTCTATGGTATACTTCTTTTTTTGTCCGTATTACTCTTTTTCTAGAGTCACCAACGCAAACATCAAATTTAGATTCATCACTGAATAGAATGGAATCCCACTGCCTCTGTACCCAAAGTCTTCTTTCTTTTGCCCATAATAAACGTTTTTTCTTTTGTATACTGGTCAATAATGGTTTTTCTTTGGCCTGGAAGATTTAAGTCTAAGTTTACGTTTTTCTTACTTTAAAAATCTTACCTTATAGAATCCATATTTTAGTTTATGAATATTTTTTCGGGTCCATTCGCGTCCCACGGACTTTCCAATTTTTGCTGACCATTTTTCGGATAAATTACGAACGGTACTTCGTCTATTTGACTTGACAATGGAAGACAACGCTCGCAAATCTCGCTCGGTAATTTTTGAAATTCTACCACTTTTGTTCTTAAATGTTGAAATAGATCCAGAAATTTTATATTTTTTAACTATGTTTACAGTTGTCGATTTAGGTAAATTCAATTCCTTCGAAATTTCACCATAACTTTTACCAGATTCATTTTTTTCAATAATTAATCTTCGAATATCTTCAGATATAGGCTTTCCGCGTACCATGTTGAAAATTAATGACAGTTTATTGAAAACTAAAGGCAATATTAATGACAATTGATACAAAACAAAGGCAAAACCTACTCGAATATTCGTTCAGTATAAAATAAATAGTATAGAGGGCAATAGGAGGATGATTAATATAAGTTTAAATAGCCGTACCAATTATTTGTGGCCAATTTATTTCATAACTTAAAAATGCTATCTTACGAATAATAGAATAAATCCTTTAATTTTCATTTTTGGTTATTATGTTTTTGTGTTGATGTAGATATTATAATTACTTATTAAAATAGTACAAATATAATTACATAAATTTATTCCAAATAATTTTTAAAATGCTTCAAAGATCAATATATTTAAAAAACACAGCCGTACCAAATATTAGTGGTTAGGGCTCGTATATAGTTATTGAAAACTTCTATAGCAGCATGGATGTAAAAATATTCAGTTTATTATTTGTAATATTTGTAGCTGTTTCTGTAAGTACAATTTATTATTATTTCTGTGGCTTACCCACTACTAACATCTTTTGGGGTTGTAATTTGACAGCTGTTAACCGCATAAATATATCTATAACTGAGATCTGCAATATCAGAATATCACATCAAGGCGGAAAAGATATATTTATATTTTTTATTTAAAATTATTTATGTTGCTTCTTTCGTTACTAATACTTTTAAAGGGTGTGATATGACGGCTGGTAACTGCACTTAATATATCAGCTATTGAGATCTGCTACGGCAAAGTGCTACATTAAATAATGGGTAAAAGACGTGATGATATATTTATATATTTTATTTAAAATTGTTCCTGTGGCTTCACGCTCTACTAATATCTTTGGGGGCTGTGATTTGACAGCTGGTAACTGTACTTTACGTGCATAAATATATCACCTACTCAGATCTGCTACGACAGAGTACTACATTAAATAATACGTAAAAACGTGATGATATATTTATATACATATTTCATTTTAAATTATGTCTGTGGCTTCCCTTTCTACTAATACCTTTGGGGGCTGTGATTTGACAGCTGGTAACTGTACTTTACGTGCATAAATATATCACCTATTGAGATCTGCTACGGCAGAGTACCACATCCAATAATGAGTAAAAGACGAGATGATATATTTATAAATTTTATTTAAAATTGTTCCTGTGACCTCCCTTTCTACTAATACTTATGGGGGCCGTGATTTGACAGTTGGTAACTGTACTTTAAGTGCATAAATATATCACCTACTGAGATCTGCTACCTACAAAGTACCACATCCAGTAATGAAGGAAAGGCGTAATAATATATGTATTTTATAAAAATAAATATATCATTATGCCTTTTACCCATTACTGGGTGTGGCATTCCGCCGTAGCAGATCTAGGTAAATTAATGCGCTTGAAGTACGATTACCAACCGTCATTTTTTACAGTCCATATTGAAATATTTAACTAAATTTATCTATTTCTAAAGATAGCAACAAATGAAGCACGATTTATTTCCCAAACAAATGAAGTTGCATATCACGCAATAAATAAAAGACAAGCTAACGTCACAGTACAAGTTGATCAAAATCTTGAAGATTCTCAAAAGGAATTAAAAGAATTGTTGGCCGCTCTACAAGAAACCATTGATAAATTGGAAACATTCCATAAGCAATTAAAGGTATGTATTTTTTAATTTGACCCATATGTTGCCCACTCGGGCGAAAAAGTGACACTTTTCATACTAGTTACGTAAAATTGATAGTAAAGAAAATATATTTTCACCCTAGTATTTTTATCATCCAGTATAGTAAAAATATAAAGTAAACACTTGGCTATGTTTCACAAAATTCAGCCTCCAAGTCACCTTATGAGCGCATCGTCAGAGGCTGGCCAGCACAGTTAGTAACCATAGACGCGTTTCGCTCTTATTGGAGCTCATCAGTATGGTATAACTCACTTCTTCACCTAGAACAAAGTTCACATGAAGAAGCTGGTGACGAAGAACTGTGCCAGCAGAGAATAAGATCTCTAACAAACTAGTAAGATGACATGAGAAGTTTTGTGGAACTGGTCATGCCATCTACCGAAAAAAAGGGAAAGCTATGCAATAGCAATTTAAATAACAACAAAGACAAAATTAATTGTCATCCAACACTTTAATAAAAATATAAAGTAAACACTTGGCTATGTTTCACAAAATTCAGCCTCCAAGTCACCTTATGAGGGCATCGTCAGAAGCTGGCCAGCACAGTTAGTAACCATAGACGCGTTTCGCTCTTATTAGAGCTCATCAGTATGGTATAACTCACTTCTTCACCTAGAACAAAGTTCATGTGAAGAAGCTGGTGACGAAGAACTATGCCAGCAGAGAATAAGATCTCTAACAAACTAGTAAGATGACATGAGAAGTTTTGTGGAACTGGTCATGCCATCTACCGAAAAAAAGGGAAAGCTATGCAATAGCAATTTCAATAACAACAAAGACAAAATTAATTGTCATCCAACACTTTAATAAAAATATAAAGTAAACACTTGGCTATGTTTCACAAAATTCAGCCTCCAAGTCACCTTATGAGGGCATCGTCAGAGGCTGGCCAGCACAGTTCAGTTAGTAACCATAGACGCGTTTCGCTCTTATTAGAGCTCATCAGTATGGTATAACTCACTTCTTCACCTAGAACAAAGTTCATGTGAAGAAGCTGGTGACGAAGAACTGTGCCAGCAGAGAATAAGATCTCTAACAAACTAGTAAGATGACATGAGAAGTTTTGTGGAACTGGTCATGCCATCTACCGAAAAAAAGGGAAAGCTATGCAATAGCAATTTCAATAACAACAAAGACAAAATTAATTGTCATCCAACACTTTAATAAAAATATAAAGTAAACACTTGGCTATGTTTCACAAAATTCAGCCTCCAAGTCACCTTATGAGGGCATCGTCAAAGGCTGGCCAGCACAGTTAGTAACCATAGACGCGTTTCGCTCTTATTAGAGCTCATCAGTAAAGCCCGGATTTTTAGGCAATTGCCTAGATTCAAATTTTAATATACTTCAGGCAATTTCGTTTTTCTATACATAGGTAATATGTTTACGTGTAATGGAAGGTTTGTTTTCGTGCCTTAGAGCCTATTTGTTCTATATTTTGGTTATTGTGCCTATTTTACATTATACAGCCTATTTTGCCTATTCTAACTTTTATTGAGCAGACAAGGTTTATCATCTACTTCGTTGACTAATTCAGCACTCGACAAAGTGTGTCAACCTAACCTATAATATTTAAAGTACTTACTTTAATCAAGTTTTTGTGTGTGAATTTAAAATGCCGAAAGAAAAAACGTTTTTTAGTCAAAATTTTACGTGGCAATTCAATTGTGTCTTTGCCATTAATCAATGGAGCTGAGGTAACTTTACACGATATGGCTAAATATAAGAATGCCCCTGTCACATTTTGTGATGTCGAACGAAGTTTTCAGCTTACAAGCTAGTTCTGACAGACCGAAGACAGTCCCTTTCCGAAAATTTCATAGAGCAATTGCTCGTAATATTTTGTGAATTAAAGTATACTACATAATTTGAATTTGCATAATAGTTAATAAAATGAGAACCCTACATTATTATTTTTTAGATTGGGGTAATTTTTGTTTAAAATGATTATTTATTTCTAACGAAGAGTAGATACGAGTACCAATATTAGAAAAAGGATTCGTTTATTTTTTTTAAAACAAATTATTTACATTTAGGCTGCCTAAAATCCCGCCTATTTTAGAGTAATTACCGGCCTATATGCCTGCTTATTTGGGTGTTTTTAAGAGCCTAAATATCCGGGCTTTACTCATCAGTATGGTATAACTCACTTCTTCACCTACCATACTGATGAGCTCTAATAAGAGCGAAACGCGTCTATGGTTACTAACTGAACTGTGCTGGCCAGCCTCTGACGATGCCCTCATAAGGTGACTTGGAGGCTGAATTTTGTGAAACTAGCCAAGTGTTTACTTTATATTTTTATTAAACCTTGTTTCACCAAGTGTTGGATGACAATTAATTTTGTCTTTGTTGTTATTGAAATTGCTATTGCATAGCTTTCCCTTTTTTTCGGTAGATGGCATGACCAGTTCCACAAAACTTCTCATGTCATCTTACTAGTTTGTTAGAGATCTTATTCTCTGCTGGCATAGTTCTTCGTCACCAGCTTCTTCACATGAACTTTGTTCTAGGTGAAGAAGTGAGTTATACCATACTGATGAGCTCTAATAAGAGCGAAACGCGTCCATGGTTACTAACTGTGC
Organism: Pterostichus niger; assembly: GCA_947425015.1. Classification (NCBI taxonomy): domain Eukaryota; kingdom Metazoa; phylum Arthropoda; class Insecta; order Coleoptera; family Carabidae; genus Pterostichus; species Pterostichus niger. The sequence goes on along the minus strand of OX380351.1, from coordinate 1,943,412 downwards.
TGGCCAGCCTTTGACGATGCCCTCATAAGGTGACTTGGAGGCTGAATTTTGTGAAACTAGCCAAGTGTTTATTTAATATTTTTATTATACCTTGTTTCACCAAGTGTTGGATGACAATTAATTTTGTCTTTGTTGTTATATCTAGTATAGTATTCGCAATAGTGTATAAATAAATTTTAGCTAATTCCGTTCTGTTTTACATGAATTTTTTCAAAACTATCATTGAAGAGTTATGTAAGGAATTCTGTACATAACTAGTTACGTAATGAATGTTGACAGTTTTTCTCAAAATGCAAATAACAGAAAAAACTAATTATTAAAATATTTAGGATTTATATACATTGAATAATTGTTCTGGTATGAAACAGTTGACGGGCAAATTAGCAGATTCTTCGATATCAGAAGGAAGGTCTGTCTCGGATTCAGAACTCATTTTCAATGATGACATAAGCTTTAAATTTAAACATTTTATTCATTTATTTTCACGGCAACGCTTTGGTAAATTTTGAAATATACTGAGCTGTCATAAACCTAGAATTTTATGTATTTTAAACATTATTTTAGCGGAATTAGATAAAATACGTTATGAAAACGTGATATTGTTTGACTCACATAAATTGCAAAACTCGCTTCGCTAGTTTATGTTCGTCAAACGATATCATAACTGGTTACGTAAATAATTATTACCTGTAACTGACAGGAAAATGTGTCTGAGCTTTAATAAGACTCAGAAAAGCTTTGCTTTGCAAACATATTGATAATGAAAGACACGTGAGTGTCTAGTTACTTAGCAACATCAAATACTCACTGAATATGTCAGTTTTAATTTAAATTAATTTAAAATATGTATTATTTGTTTATAAGTTTCGCACGTACAGGATTTGTAAGCTGTATCTACTCATCCTGTAATTCAACGCGCCCCTGACTTTTTACGTAATTGTATTGTTTAGTTTCAGATCCCTGAAGAAGCAGAAATCGCCACTAAAAAGGATTAATATGATTAATACATTAATATATATGTATATTAATTAATACAGATAAATATGTGAAATGTATGTGGGTAGAACAATTGCTTCAGAAGCTATAGTTTTAATTAGCTGATATCAACACAACATTGTCTGAAAATAATATATTGTAAATATAAATTAAAATAAAATATATTAATATAATTTAAACAATTTTCACCAATTTAAATCTACCCCTGTGGCTCCCCCTTCACTAATATCTTTGAGAGCCGTGATTTGGCGGCTGGTAACCGCACTTCAAACGAAAAATATATCATTTATCAAGATCTGTTTAGGCAGAATGCCAGACTCACTAATGGGTAAAAGGCGTGATGATATATTTATTTATTTTATTTAATATAATTTTATGAATTACTATTTTCAATTGTCAAATAATGAGTTTAATTTTAGAAGTGTTCCGGAAATAAACAATTTACATTTATAACAATCAAAATAAAAACAATTTTTTTGTAGAGCCTTGATGTAACGTAATGTAAAATGATTTATTATTATTTATATAATATGTAGACATTGAAAATATGAATCATATATTTTTTTTAATGTTCAACTATATTGTAATTATTTGATATAAGATAGTGTGTAGTGGCTATAAAATAGCACTTTATTGGACTATAAAGTAAAATTGGAATTACTGTTGAAATAACATTTTAGGATTGAGGTGCAAGTTGATGTATTAAGGATGAAATTATGGATGGGTGAATGGATATATCGTCAGGGGTTTCACTCTAGTTTACATGCGTGCCGTACTGTTGAAATAATATTTTAGGATTGAGGTGCAAGTTGATGTATTAGGGATAAAATTATTGATGGGTGAATAGATATATCGTCAGGGGTTTCACTCTAGTTTACATGCATGCCGCACTGTTGAAATAACATTTTAGGATTGAGGTGCAAGTTGATGTATTAAGGATGAAATTATGGATGGGTGAATGGATATATCGTCAGGGGTTTCACTCTAGTTTACATGCATGCCGCACTGTTGAAATAACATTTTAGGATTGAGGTGCAAGTTGATGTATTAGGGATGAAATTATGGATGGGTGCATGGATATATCGTCAGGGGTTTCACTCTAGTTTCAAGTGGTTTACATGCATGCCGCACTGTTGAAATAACATTTTAGGATTGAGGTGCAAGTTGATGTATTAGGGATGAAATTATGGATGGGTGAATGGATATATCGTCAGGGGTTTCACTCTAGTTTACATGCATGCCGCACTGTTGAAATAACATTTTAGGATTGAGGTGCAAGTTGATGTATTAAGGATGAAATTATGGATGGGTGAATGGATATATCGTCAGGGGTTTCACTCTAGTTTCAAGTGGTTTACATGCATGCCGCACTGTTGAAATAACATTTTAGGATTGGGGTGCAAGTTGATGTATTAGGGATGAAATTATGGATTTCACTCTAGTTTGTGATTTGTATGAAGCGGTTTACATGAATTTATATAAAATTAATATTTCCAAGTAAAAAAAGAATCACGGGCTAGTAAATATTAAAAGTATTATTTCATGACACTTTAATAAATAATTTTGCATTCATAGAACCATATTAACGTTAGGTATGACATTAATCTAAATTATATTAATTATATTTTAATATATAAAGGTCACATTTAAATTATAGTATAGAAATATTATATAAATATGTTAAATACGGATATATTTATCTCAGATTTAATTTGTATTTCAAACAAAATAACACTAAAATGTTAAACAAAATTTATTACAATATTCTAGTGCTACTAGCTGTATTGTTGGTAAGTAATGTAGTTTTTAAAAATAGTTTAAGTATTGTCTATTAACAGTAGTTGGCGCTAGACGCAGAGTTAAAGAAAGCCATTGTTTTAACTTCGATTTTAAGGTAACATCATCATTTGTGCGTCCCGTAAAAATTAAGCGACAAGCTACTAGTGAAGGTATTAAATTTGGGGATTCCGGATCTGCTCCCGCAGCCGCTCCCATGAGTGCTGCAGCCCCAATACCTGTTGGACCACCAGGAGGTGCTCAGCTAGTAGGAGCGGATATATTCCCACAAACACTGGAGGTAAATTAGGATTGAGGTGCAAGTTGATGTATTACTGATGAAATTATGGATGGGTGAATGGATATATCGTCAGGGGTTTCACTCTAGTTTCAAGTGGTTTACATGCATGACGCACTGTTGAAATAACATTTTAGGATTGAGGTGCAAGTTGATGTATTAGTGATGAAATTATGGATGGGTGAATGGATATATCGTCAGGGGTTTCACTCTAGTTTGAAGTGGTTTACATGCATGCCGCACTGTTGAAATAACATTTTAAGATTGAGGTGCAAGTTGATGTATTAGTGATGAAATTATGGATGGGTGAATGGATATATCGTCAGGGGTTTTACTCTAGTTTCAAGTGGTTTACATGCATGCTACATTATTAAACTTTTTTACTGTTTTAGGGGCAGGACATTCGATAATGACTCAACAAATCAATAATTATATTTCAATATTAATTTGTAATATTAAATAAAATTTTGTAAATTATATTTCTTCATATATATTTATTTATGTTACGCTGTACAACAGGAACTTAATCCCAGTACAGGGTTCGCACTCATCGAGCCGCAGTGTAGTAGTTCATATAATTTTTAACTTGAGTGAGATTCGAACTTGGGATCTTCAGATTTAAATTCTATATTGCTATCTATACCACCGTACTGATCGATATACTAAATTTTAAATTTGTTTTGTACTTCCTTCCCCCCCTCCACAAGCCTTAACATCTTTGAGGGCTATAATTTGACGACTGGTAACTGCATAAATATATCACTTACCTAGATTTGCTACGACAGAATCCCACACTCCATAATAACTAAAAGACTTAATGAAATATTACTTATCATTTCTCACATTTAGAATATTTATTAGCCAGATCTGCAAGCGCAGATCTCTACTCAAATATTTACTATTAAAACAAGTGATCTACTAATTTCCGACAGTATTTTGTTATAAATTATGAATCATATTTTACGTAACAATCTGAAATCAAAATATCTTTTATAAAAAATTTACAATGAAAATAACGACTAATATCTTTGGAGGCTAAACCTTTTAATTTTTTTGCTCTAAGTTGTGAAACACCCTGTATATAAATCGTCGGCTGTGGGGATCGAACTAGAGTTCTCAAGATCCACCACTGAGCCACCTACCCCAAACCGACAATTAATTTTCACCAATTTAAATCTACCCCTGTTGCTCCCCCTCCATTAATATCTTTGGGGGCCGTGTTTTGACGGCTGTTCACTCGCATAAATATATCTCTTACCGAGTTTTGCTTACGGCAGAGTGCCACACCTAGTAATGGGTAAAAGGCGTGATGATATATTTATTTTATTTTTATTTAACGTTTGAAGAATTATCTCTGGGTTTTCTGGGGTTACAGGCCATCGCGTTAATTGCTGCCGAGTTAAATAAAGTAACATATAATCAAATACAACTATTTGAAGAATGATTTTGACACGGGGTCATGGCTGGGTCAAATATTGATAATCATTCTATTTAAACAATAATTTCAAGACAACTCTGATAAAATATACACTTTGAAACAAGATGTCTCCAGCAATATTACAAGTTTTCGTAATTGCGGTAAGAAATATATAATATTATTTAGCTAATTCCGTTATAAAAATTTCTGTTTTACATGAATTTTTGAGGTTATGAAATGTCAACTGTCATTGAAGAGTTATGTAAGGAATTCTATACATAACTAGTTACGTAATGAATGTAGACAGTTTTTCTCAAAATGCAAATAACGTAAAATAGTATATTACATAATAAGTCAAGAAAGTGATGCTTTACTTGACGAAGCGGTTGTTTGAAGTACGAGGCCGTTAGGCCGAGTATTTTAATTCGCTGAGTCAAGTAAAACCCTTTCGTGACGTATTATGTATACTATCTTTTCTGATATCGTTCATATTTATATTTTATCAATATAATTAATAATAAATATTTCAAAATGTTTAATTTTTTGGTAAGAATCATATTGGCAGCAAACTACATATCCAAGGTGATAACAAAAGTTGTTGAAAACAATATCTTATGTGAAAAATCTATTGAATATATTTGTGTCAAAAGTAATATTGTTGACAGAGAAGATTTCTTTATAATGTTGGCAAATATAGATGAAAATGGGTATGAGGCGGTATTTTCAAGTACTCCTCCTGAAATCTTAAATCAAGCAACTGCGGCTGTTGAAAATTTATTACCGAGCAAGTCCAAAGACCGATATGATAAAGAGTATGAAATTTTCATGGATTGGAAAAAGCAAAATAATTTGTCAGCAAATGTGCTACTTGCTTATTTTATTTACTGAATCTCCAATAAATTTAGCTTCAAATTCGCCAGTGTCATACATAAATTTTTAGTAATTTAAGCAATTGTATATTTAGTATTAATATTATTGATAAAAATCAATAAAAATCTTATTAAATTTTTTAGTTATTTAGTTTATTTATTTGAGTCAGGTAAACACTTACTTTCCATACTAAAATGCGTCAGGAAAGCAGGCATTTTCTTGACGATTTCAGAAAAAACTATTTATTAAAATGTTTAGGATTTATATACATTAAATAATTGTTCTGGTATGAAACAGTTGACGAGCAAATTAGCAGATTCTTCGATGGTTTGTTTCGGATTCAGAACTCATTTTCAATGATGACATAAACTTTAAATTTAAATATTTTATTCATTTATTTTCACAGCAACGCTTTGGTAATTTTGAAATATACTGAGCTGTCATAAACCTAGAATTTTATGTATTTTAAACATTATTTTAGCGGAATTAGATAAAATACGTTATGAAAACGTGATATTATTTGACTCACATAATTTGCAAAACTTGCTTCACTCGTTTTGGCAAATATTATGTTTGTCAAACAATATCAACCTTTTCATAACTGGTTACGTAAATAACTCTTATTATTAACTTAATAGTTTAAACAATTTTTAATTTATTTTAGTTTTGTTTGGCGATAGCAAGCTGCGATAGAAGTGATCTAACAGAATTGCAAAATGAAGTAAAATTATTGAAAGAAGAAATAACAAAAATTAAAACTAATTTGGTAAGAATATATAGACTGGTGAATCGAATTGCGCACGATAGCGTTTTCAATGCTATTTTTCAAATGTTCAATTATTGGCTTCCCTAATTATTTTATGCAAAAAAGCTTCAAATAAAAGTTTTAGGGCATACATTTCTGCATCTAAATCAATAAACATAATTTTTATTACATGCTTTGTAACGACAGAAATTAAATATTAAAATGTCGAAAGTTGTGTTGAATATACAGACAGCCATGGAATTGAACAAAAAATAAATAAAACCATTATTGTAATAAATATAAGTTTTTCATCTATTAAATAAAATAAAAACTTTTAATTCATATCGCATTTGTTTTGTTATGTCATGGCACTGAAACGTCAACAATTGACAGTTAAAACGTCCAACGTTGTCGTTTTGACAGATAAAACGGCAAGCATTTATTTATTTTTTGTTGAATTCCATGGCTGTCTGTAGTTTCAACACAACTTTCGACATTTTAATATTTAATTTCTGTCGTTACAAAGCATGTAATAGAAATTATGTTTATTGATTTAGATGCAGAAATTTATGCCCTAAAACTTTTATTTGAAGCTTTTTTGCATAAAATAATTAGGGAAGTCAATAATTGAACATTTGAAAAATAGCATTGAAATTTTACTTTTTAAATAATTCATAAGAATTTATATTTGTTGTTGTCTAATTTGCGATAGTATATGACTCGTTTTATAAACTCTTTAGATACACGTTTTTACTTCCTTGTACGAAGTAAAGGAAGTATTGTAATCGCAAAAATTTTCGGTTTTGAAATTTCAACGGAAATACGCATTTTGGCCATCCCTGAATAAATTTTGAGTAATTTCGTCGTGACGTCTGTACGTACGTATGTATCTCGCATAACTCAAAAACGGTAAGCCGTAGAAAGTTGAGGTATTTAGGACTGTTATAACATCTAGTTGTGCACCTCTTTTTTTGGTCATTATATAACTTCCGGAAGTGCTACTTTACTTGAATCATAGATGAAAAACTATATTCAAATATCATCCAAAACTTTTCAAATTTGGTATATAAGACTACTAAATCAATGGAAATAACATAATAGATTTTGGTTAAAATGGACTAACCGGAAGTGATACATTACATGAAGCTGCTAACAGTTGAAAAAAATGGTATTATTTTGATTTTAGAAATAAATACTGCAAATAAAAAAGAATTAAATTCTGCGTCTAGCACATTAACAATTATTCAATTAGCCTTTTGTATAAGCGACATATCAAAATTAAAAAATTATATATTTCTTGGTTTTTGTAGTTTACTATGGATTAGAACAAAAAATTAAAATTTAATGTCAAATATGTGCAATTAAAAAAATATGTAGGTATAGTTTAATACGTGTTCAAGGAAGTCATCTGCTATCCACATCAGATTTTTTTTAAAACGTTTTCTTGGTATTTTTTAATGAACATAATACGGCTACGCTAATAATTTTGTATGTATCTCGACTACAAAATGTTTTAATGCTCTCAAAATATAGTCTACCTCGATTTTCACCCTCGTTACTATATATATACACAGGGTGTTTCACAACTTAGAGCAAAAAATTAAAGGGTATATTCTGTACGACGTGTTGATCATGAAACAAAAAGATTTTTTTTTTAATTCGAAAAATTAATAGTTGTTAACCTAAAACATTTTTTGTAGTCCTGCACTGGATTCGCTTTCCTATTAAACACAAACAATGAAGTAGGTATCAACTACGAAAGAATAATTACACAATTCAATTATTAGCAGTTATTTATAATAGAATTTTAATTAATTAATAACTTTAACATAATCATCCACCCAGTGGCAGTGGCAACGAAACATTTTGGACTGGGAAACATGGAAAATAGTTTTGAGATTTAAAAAAAATTCTTTTTGTTTCATGATCAGCACGTCGTACAGAATATACCCTTTAATTTTTTGCTCTAATTTGTGAAACACCTGTATATATGTATATATAAACTATCATTTCGGGGTGGTAAATACTCAAATACAAATATGCTATGTTTTTATACTGAACAGGCTGAAAGAAAGGACTGTTGTCCTGGAATTCCAGGACCAGTTGGACCTGTAGGCCTTACAGGATATCCAGGATATCCAGGACAAAAAGGAGAAGTCGTAAGATTAATTTTATTTAATTTTTTAATAGTTTAAAAATCTAAAATATTTATTTTGATAATACATAAACTAATTTATAATTAATATTTACATTTTTAGGGAATTCCGGGCATTCCGGGAAAGACAGGACATCCAGGATTACCGGGCATACCTGGAATGAAAGGAGAGTGTGGTGGAATCGGATTATAAAAGCTATATTAATACATTTAAAAAGAATCAGACATTGAATAAAATTTTTTACAATATTTTCTGTAAAGCTTACAATTATATTTCAAATGTAAAAAATTGTGGTTTTACTTACCCATATATTAGAATCCAGAAAAAAAATTTGTTATCAAACGATATTAATTTTAATATGGCGTTACATTTGGTACAATTTTTTTTTAATAATTGATTTAAAAAATCTGATGTGGACAGCACATGATTTCCTTGTACGCGTATTAAACTATACATATTTTTTTAATTGCACATATTTGACATTAAATCTTTTATTTTTTGTTCTAATTCATAGCAAACTATAAAAAACAAAAGATATATAATATTTTAATTTAGATATCTCGCTTATACAAAAGGCTAATTGAATAATTGTTAATGTGTTAGACGCTGAATTTATTTTATTTGCAGCATTTATTTCTAAAATCAAAATAATACCATTTTTTTCAACTGTTAGCAGCTTCATGTAATGTATCACTTCCGGTTAGTCCATTTTAACCAAAATCTATTATGTTATTTGCATTGATATAGTAGTCTTATATACCAAATTTGAAAAGTTTTGGATGATATTTGAATATAGTTTTTCATCTATGATTCAAGTAAAGTAGCACTTCCGGAAGTTATATAATGAGCAAAAAGGGAGGTGCACAACTAGATGTTATAACAGTCCTAAATACCTCAACTTTCTACGGCTTACCGTTTTTGAGTTATACGAGATACATACGTACGTACAGACGTCACGACGAAATTACTCAAAATGGATTCAGGGAGGGCCAAAATGCATATTTCCACTGAAATCTCAAAACCGATAATACTTCCTTTACTTCGTACAAGGAAGTAAAAATCACTTTTTATGGGTACATAACATCACACTATATATCCCATTAAATAGGGTAGGTAGCTCAGTAAACAATTAAATCTACCCCTGAGACTCCCCTCCTCTAACATCTTTGAGAGCCGATACGCGCATAAATATATCACTTACCGATATCTGCTACGGCAGAGTGCCACACCCAGTACTGGGTAAAAGGCGTGATGATATATTTATTTATTTATTTAATAAAACTATCCGTGTAGCTCTCCCTTCGCTAGCATATTTGGGGGCCGTGATTTGACAACTGGTAACTGTATAAATACACCATTTATCAAGATCTGCTATGGCAGAGTGCCACACCCAGTACTGGGTAAAAGGCGTGATGATATATTTATTTATTTATTTAATAAAACTATCCGTGTAGCTCTCCCTTCGCTAGCATATTTGGGGGCCGTGATTTGACAACTGGTAACTGTATAAATACACCATTTATCAAGATCTGCTGTGGCAGAGTGCTACACCCAGTAATGGGTAAAAGGCGTGATGATATATTTCTTTCAAAATAAATTCGCTTCAACCACATTCATTTATCATTTATTCCTCTCACCTGAAATAATTCATTCTCCCTCCCTTAAAATGTCATCTTCAGAGAAACTTCCCACCCTGTGGATATGGGGTGCGCATCAAATTAAACCTTCCTTACCCCATGAAATTTGAGCACATCCATATTTTTTATCTTTGTTTAGAAGGAGAGTTAGACAAGGAGAGCAAATGCTTATACTTCCAATCGATATAGAAAAGGGTTGAACCAGTGGTTGCTAAACAGTGGCTTCTTGTATTTAGGCCAAATTCTTTTAGAATATTGTTTACAGCAATTGATAATTCAATTATAATTATTTATATTTGTTAAATAACATAGAATTAATTTTGAGTTTTTATGAAATTATTTTTAAAGATTGTTGCTTTATTATACTTTAAATCTAAAGTCAACTACTATTATTTAACAGGGCTTTAATTAAATATTATTATAAACAGATAAGTCTGATGTGTATAGCATTTGACTTCCTTGTACGCGTATTAAGCTAGTGATATCTTTTTAATTGCACATATTTGAAATTAATTTTTTATTTTTTTTTCTTATTTTTTTGTTCTAATCCATAGCAAACCTAATTTAAATATATATATATATATATATATATATATATATATATATATATATATATATATATATGCGGTAGATGGCTCAGTGGTATCGAGGCGGCCTGTGGATCTTGAGAACCCTGGTTCGATCCCCACAGCCGACAAACAATTTTCACCAATTTAAATCTACCCCTGTGGCTCCCTCTCCACTAATATCTTTGAGGGCCGTGATTTTACGGCTGGTAACCGCATTTCACGCGATAAAATATATCACTTACCGAGATCTGCTTAGGCAGAGTGCTACACCCAGTAATGGGTAAAAGGCGTGATGATATATTTATTTGATGATGATATATATAATATTTAAATTGAGATATCTCGCTTATGCAAAAGGCTATTTAAATAATTCTTAATGTGCTAGACGCAGAATTTAATTCTCTAAAACTTTTATTTGCAGCATTTATTTCTAAAATTAAAATAATACCATTTTTTTCAAGGAAAACTGTTAGCAGCTTCATGTAATGTATCACTTCCGGTTAGTTCATTTTAACCAAAATCTATTATGTTATTTCCATTGATATAGTAGTCTTATATACCAAATTTGAAAAGTTTTGGATGATATTTGAATATAGTTTTTCATCTATAATTCAAGTAAAGTAGCACTTCCGGAAGTTATATAATGAGCAAAAAGGGAGGTGCACAACTAGATGTTATAACAGTCCTAAATACCTCAACTTTCTACGGCTTACCGTTTTTAAGTTATGCGAGATACATACGTACGTACAGACGTCACGACGAAATTAGTCAAAATGGATTCAGGGATGCTCAAAATGCATATTTCCACTGAAATCTCAAAACCGAATTACAATACTTCCTTTACTTCGTACAAGGGAATAAAAATTGGGGGATCAAAGACCCTAAGTTCAAATTTTGGCTGTATGCTAGTTTATATCTTTAAAATAAAATTGAATTTTAGTATATCAATATTGATAATATTTTTTTAATCGTGTAAAAATTGCTACATTTTCTATCGTTTTAAAATTCATGGAAGAAGCTAAATTAGTGTAAATTTTAATTTACTAAAAATATCAGCTCGTCTTTTACCCATTACTAGGAGTAGTGCTCGTAAAAATCAAGTACCAGCCGTCAAATTATGGCCCCGAAAGATGTTAGTGGAGGAAGAGACACAGAAATATTTAAAAAAAATGAAATATCACGTTTTTTACCTATATTTACTTGTTAACAAAAATAAAATAAATATATCATCACGCCTTTAACCCATCACTGGGTGTGGCATTCTGCCTACGCAGATCTCGGTAAGTGATATATTTTATCGCGTAAAGTGCGGTTACCAGCCGTCAAATCACGGCCTCCAAAGATATTAGTGGAGGAGGAGCCACAGGAGTAGATTTTTTAAATTGGTGACAATTGTTTGTCGGCTGTGGGGATCGAACCAGGGTTCTCAAGATCCACCACTGAGCCACCTACTCCATATATTTACCTGTTTGGGGGCCATAATTTAGCACATAAATGTATCATTTACTAAGATCTGCTTCGACAAAGTACCACACTCAGATATGGACAAAAAACGTATTTTAATGTATTAAAAATATCGTCATGTCTTTTACCCATTACTGGGTATAGTGCTCGTTAAATGCAGGTACCAGTCGTCAAATTATTGCCCCAAAAGATGTTAATGGAGAGAGACACAGAAATATGTTTAAAAAAATAAAATATCACGTTTTTTATTCATATTTACCTGTTTGGAAGCCATAATTTGACACATAAATATATCATTTACTAAGATCTGCTAGAACAAAGTACCATACTCAGTAATAGACAAAAAGCGTGTTGATATATTCCATTATTTAATTTAATTTTAAAATATTAAGTATTGAATTCAAACGAAGACGACACAAAAAAGTTTATTTAAATATACAACCAGAAATTCATGGACAAATATTAACGTGAGAATTCACCACACGTCACTGTCAACCAATAGGATCAGGAATTTGTTTGAAAATGAACCAATGAAATGTACATTTCGTCGGAAATTCATCACTAGTGAAATTTCATCGGGAATACTACTGTTAATAATATCCTTGGTTACGAATAAAATAAATGATATTTTCAATATTTTCAAAAACGTTAATTCTACATTTGTTCAGTGTACATTTAATATTCAAAATTTTCATCACTGTAATACCTAATTAATAATGTGCAAATAAATACCTAACTATTCTTGTTAATTAACTCTTGTTTGCTAAATTCTCAAGCCGAATACAACTCGTAGTATGAAAATTAACAGATCATATTTTGACATAAATATACATTCGTTGTTATGGAAATAGGAAACACAACTCGTGCTTCGCACTCGTTATGTTTCCATTTCCATAACAACTCATAATTTATGTCAAAATATTTTCAACAATTTTCATTCTGTGACTAGATTTAAAACTGTGTAAATGATTTTTTGTAATGTTCCTTTCAAAGTGTTTTATTTGTTAATGTTAAGAGTTGTGTAATTTTTAAACCTTTTTAATTATTTATTTATTTATTTTTACTTCCTTGTACGAAGTAAAGGAAGTATTGTAATCGCGAAAATTTTCGGTTCTCAGATTTCAACGGAAATAGGTGTTTTGGCCCTCCCTGAATCCATTTTGACTAATTTCGTCATGCCGTCTGTACGTACGTATTTCGCATAACTCAAAAACGGTAAACCGTAGAAAATTGAAACTTTATATTTAGGACTGTTATAACATCTAGTTGTGCACCTCCCTTTTTGGTCATTATACAACTACCGGAAGTGGTACTTTACTTGAAGCCTATAATAGATTTTCATGAAAAACTATATTCAAATATAATTTAAAACTTTCCAAATTTGGTATATAAGACTACTATATCAATGGAAATAACATAATAGATTTTGGTTAAAATAGACTAACCGGAAGTGGCACATTACATGAAGCTGCTAACAGTTTTCCTTGAAAAAAATGATATTATTTAAATTTTATAAATAAATGATGCAAATAAAAGTTTTAGAGAATTAAATTCTGCGTCTAGCACATTAAGAATTATTAAATTAGCCTTTTGTATACGCGAGATATCTAAATTTAAAAATTATATATTTATTTTTAAAAAGAATTAAGTTTGCTATGGATTAGAACAAAAAATAAGAAAAAAATAAAAAATTAAATGTCAATGTCATTGCATTAGCAACATTTAGTTGTGCACCTTTCGTTGTATTCATTGAATAATTAAAGGATGGGAAAGAAACAATCAAACAGGCAAAAGAAGGGTAGAATGAAGAAATACATTTCTGAAAAACGACAAGCAGATGAATAAAAAGCTAGAAAATTTTAACAACAAAAAGAGAATAAAAATTCTTAGAGAGAAAGATGAATATAAAGAGGGAGAAAATGTTAAGACGAAGGAAAGAATAAAAAAAATTAAGAGAAGTTGCACGAAGTAAAGGAAGTATTGTAATCGCGAAAATTTTCGGTTCTCAGATTTCAGCGGAAATACGCATTTTGGCCATCCCTGAATCCATTTTGACTAATTTTGTCGTGCCGTCTGTACGTACGTAATGTATCTCGCATAACTCAAAAACGGTAAGCCGTAGAAAGTTAAAATTTTATAATTATGACTGTTATAACATCTAGTTGTGCACCTCCTTTTTTGGTCATTATATAACTTCCGGAAAATAAAGTACCATACTTGGAGCCTATAATATATTGAAAAACTATATCAAAATATAATCCAAAACTTTCCAAATTTGGTATATAAGACTACCATATCAATGGAAATAACATAATAGATTTTGGTTAAAATAGACTAACCGGAAGTGGCACATTACATGAAGCTGCTAACAGATTTCCTTGAAAAAAATGGTATTATTTTAATTTTAGAAATGTATGCTGCAAATAAAAGTTTTAGAGAATTAAATTCTGCGTCTAGCACATTAAGAATTTTTAAATTAGCTTTTTGCATAAACGAGATATCTAAAGTTAAATATTATATATTTTTTGATTTTTTTAAAAATTAAGTTTGCTATGGATTAGAACAAAAAATAAAAGATTTAATGTCAAATATGTGCAATTAAAAAAATATCTATAGTTTAATACGTGTACAAGGAAGTCATGTGGTGTCCACATCAGATATTTTTAAATTTGTGACATTATGTTCTGTTTTTTTAAACATTTTGTTACTTCCTTGTACGAAGTAAAGAAAGTATTGTAATCGCGAAAATTTTCGGTTCTCAGATTTCAACGGAAATAGGTGTTTTGGCCCTCCCTGAATCCATTTTGACTAATTTCGTCATGCCGTCTGTACGTACGTATGTACGTATCTCGTATAACTCAAAAACGGTAAGCCGTAGAAAATTGAAACTTTATATTTAGGACTGTTATAACATCTAGTTGTGCACCTCCCTTTTTGGTCATTATACAACTACCGGAAGTGGTACTTTACTTGAAGCCTATAATAGATTTTCATGAAAAACTATATTCAAATATAATTTAAAACTTTCCAAATTTGGTATATAAGACTACTATATCAATGGAAATAACATAATAGATTTTGGTTAAAATAGACTAACCGGAAGTGGCACATTACATGAAGCTGCTAACAGTTTTCCTTGAAAAAAATGGTATTATTTTAATTTTAGAAAGGAATGCTGCAAATAAAAGTTTTAGAGAATTAAATTCTGCGTCTAGCACATTAAGAATTTTTAAATTAGCTTTTTGCATAAACGAGATATCTAAATTTAAATATTATATATTTTTTGATTTTTTTTTAAATTAAGTTTGCTATGGATTAGAACAAAAAATAAAAGATTTAATGTCAAATATGTGCAATTAAAAAAATATCTATAGTTTAATACGTGTACAAGGAAGTCATGTGGTGTCCACATCAGATATTTTATACTTATGACTAGACGTTACATACCCCTGAGGAAGGCGATAGTCATCGCCGAAACGTAGGAAGTGTAACCGTTTCAAAATATATTAGACTGATATCTCGATCATCAAAGTGTTGTCAATTTTCATACTACTTGTTATATTATATATGAAAATATAGGGGTGGAAAGTTTGAGAAGCACTGTTTAAAGTATGGATTCTGTACTGCAGACGAGTCAATTTCTGTCTAGCAAACGGTTCAAAACAATACAAGAAAGACTGCGTGAAAATTTTGTAAAATCAAATAGAAATAATGCTATTACTAATGCAGAAGTATTAAACATATTTTAATTTTAAAGTGATCTAAAAAATATATAAATAATGACACAATGATAAAGTGTTGTTTTGAAAGTATGTGAAAAACATTTGAAAATCTTATAATTAATACAACGAAATTGTTTTTTAAGTTCATTTGTTTTAAATGAATTATTATTGAAGTGATATGTAAGCAAATTTATTATTATTATTATTATTATTATTATTAAGTATTTCATGTTCTCAAACGTTTATTAATGAGTTTAGAAAAAAATAGTTTAAATAAATGTTGTAGAGAATTAAATTTTCTATAACTTTTATTTAAAGCATTTTTTTCTAAAATAATTTTTAAACATTTGACAGCTCAAAATAAGTGAAACTAACCCAGAAATAAATAAATAAATATATCATCATGCCTTTTACCTATTACTGAGTGTGGTACTCTGTCGTAGCAGGTCTCGGTAAGTGATATATTTATCCGTCAAATCGCGTCACCTACTCCCATACAAAAGTCGGTTTATTATAGCGAAACCTCGGATAATACGATCAAATTTTTAGTTATGGTTATAATGATATTCAATTTGAATTTAACGAGCTATATTAATTTAGTAAGTGCACAGCTCTGCTGTTGCAGATTTCAGTAGATGATAAATACTTGCACATAAAGTGTGGTTACCAGCCGTTAAATTCTGTCCCCCGAAGATGTTAGTGGAGAGAGAGCCACAGGGGTAGTTTTCTTTATTGTGACAATAATTTGTTTTGTGTTACCAAGAAGCTATTACTATTACTATTACTAATAATTTGTATTTTTTGTTACAGATTAGAATGCAATAATACCTATATAGAAAATCTAGATATACTTAATAAATATATTTTATTATGGAGAAAAAAAGAACTATTTTATATTTAATACTTTTAATAATATTTTTGGTAAGTTATTACAATTTTATTTTAATTTATAAATGTTAGTAGAGCATAATATTTCGTTACATTTGCAAAAATCTTAATAAGACAGTATTAATTCAACTTTTAAAAATCCTAGTACATTTTATAAGACAGCAGTGTTGTCTAAAATAAATTCTGAAGGTCTGTAAGTCAGCCATGTTGTCTAAATAAAATTACAAAGACTAATAAGAAAGCTATCTTTCCAAATATTCCAAATATCTCTTTAAGACAGTCTAATTTCAATTTAAAAATATTCTAGTGCCTCTTATAAGACAGCAGTGTTGTCTAAAATAAATTCTGAAGGTCTGTAAGTCAGCCATGTTGTCTAAATAAAATTACAAAGACTAATAGGATAGCTATCTTTCAAAAAATTCCAAATATCTCATTAAGACAGTCTAATTTCAATTTAAAAATATTCTAGTGCCTCTTATAAGACAGCAGTGTTGTCTAAAATAAATTCTGAAGGTCTGTAAGTCAGCCATGTTGTCTAAATAAAATTACAAAGACTAATAAGAAAGCTATCTTTCCAAATATTCCAAATATCTCATTAAGACAGTCTAATTTCAATTTAAAAATATTCTAGTGCCTCTTATAAGACAGCAGTGTTGTCTAAAATAAATTCTGAAGGTCTGTAAGTCAGCCATGTTGTCTAAATAAAATTACAAAGACTAATAAGAAAGCTATCTTTCCAAATATTCCAAATATCTCATTAGGACAGTCTAATTTCAATTTAAAAATATTCTAGTGCCTCTTATAAGACAGCAGTGTTGTCTAAAATAAATTCTGAAGGTCTGTAAGTCAGCCATGTTGTCTAAATAAAATTACAAAGACTAATAAGAAAGCTATCTTTCCAAATATTCCAAATATCTCATTAGGACAGTCTAATTTCAATTTAAAAATATTCTAGTGCCTCTTATAAGACAGCAGTGTTGTCTAAAATAAATTCTGAAGGTCTGTAAGTCAGCCATGTTGTCTAAATAAAATTACAAAGACTAATAAGAAAGCTATCTTTCCAAATATTCCAAATATCTCATTAGGACAGTCTAATTTCAATTTAAAAATATTCTAGTGCCTCTTATAAGACAGCAGTGTTGTCTAAAATAAATTCTGAAGGTCTGTAAGTCAGCCATGTTGTCTAAATAAAATTACAAAGACTAATAAGAAAGCTATCTTTCCAAATATTCCAAATATCTCATTAAGACAGTCTAATTTAAATTTAAAAATATTCTAGTGCCTCTTATAAGACAGCAGTGTTGTCTAAAATAAATTCTGAAGGTCTGTAAGTCAGCCATGTTGTCTAAATAAAATTACAAAGACTAATAAGAAAGCTATCTTTCCAAATATTCCAAATATCTCATTAGGACAGTCTAATTTCAATTTAAAAATATTCTAGTGCCTCTTATAAGACAGCAGTGTTGTCTAAAATAAATTCTGAAGGTCTGTAAGTCAGCCATGTTGTCTAAATAAAATTACAAAGACTAATAAGAAAGCTATCTTTCCAAATATTCCAAATATCTCATTAGGACAGTCTAATTTCAATTTAAAAATATTCTAGTGCCTCTTATAAGACAGCAGTGTTGTCTAAAATAAATTCTGAAGGTCTGTAAGTCAGCCATGTTGTCTAAATAAAATTACAAAGACTAATAAGAAAGCTATCTTTCCAAATATTCCAAATATCTCATTAGGACAGTCTAATTTCAATTTAAAAATATTCTAGTGCCTCTTATAAGACAGCAGTGTTGTCTAAAATAAATTCTGAAGGTCTGTAAGTCAGCCATGTTGTCTAAATAAAATTACAAAGACTAATAAGAAAGCTATCTTTCCAAATATTCCAAATATCTCATTAGGACAGTCTAATTTCAATTTAAAAATATTCTAGTGCCTCTTATAAGACAGCAGTGTTGTCTAAAATAAATTCTGAAGGTCTGTAAGTCAGCCATGTTGTCTAAATAAAATTACAAAGACTAATAAGAAAGCTATCTTTCCAAATATTCCAAATATCTCATTAGGACAGTCTAATTTCAATTTAAAAATATTCTAGTGCCTCTTATAAGACAGCAGTGTTGTCTAAAATAAATTCTGAAGGTCTGTAAGTCAGCCATGTTGTCTAAATAAAATTACAAAGACTAATAAGAAAGCTATCTTTCCAAATATTCCAAATATCTCATTAGGACAGTCTAATTTCAATTTAAAAATATTCTAGTGCCTCTTATAAGACAGCAGTGTTGTCTAAAATAAATTCTGAAGGTCTGTAAGTCAGCCATGTTGTCTAAATAAAATTACAAAGACTAATAAGAAAGCTATCTTTACAAATATTCCAAATATCTCATTAGGACAGTCTAATTTCAATTTAAAAATATTCTAGTGCCTCTTATAAGACAGCAGTGTTGTCTAAAATAAATTCTGAAGGTCTGTAAGTCAGCCATGTTGTCTAAATAAAATTACAAAGACTAATAAGAAAGCTATCTTTCCAAATATTCCAAATATCTCATTAAGACAGTCTAATTTCAATTTAAAAATATTCTAGTGCCTCTTATAAGACAGCAGTGTTGTCTAAAATAAATTCTGAAGGTCTGTAAGTCAGCCATGTTGTCTAAATAAAATTACAAAGACTAATAAGAAAGCTATCTTTCCAAATATTCCAAATATCTCATTAGGACAGTCTAATTTCAATTTAAAAATATTCTAGTGCCTCTTATAAGACAGCAGTGTTGTCTAAAATAAATTCTGAAGGTCTGTAAGTCAGCCATGTTGTCTAAATAAAATTACAAAGACTAATAAGAAAGCTATCTTTCCAAATATTCCAAATATCTCATTAGGACAGTCTAATTTCAATTTAAAAATATTCTAGTGCCTCTTATAAGACAGCAGTGTTGTCTAAAATAAATTCTGAAGGTCTGTAAGTCAGCCATGTTGTCTAAATAAAATTACAAAGACTAATAAGAAAGCTATCTTTACAAATATTCCAAATATCTCATTAGGACAGTCTAATTTCAATTTAAAAATATTCTAGTGCCTCTTATAAGACAGCAGTGTTGTCTAAAATAAATTCTGAAGGTCTGTAAGTCAGCCATGTTGTCTAAATAAAATTACAAAGACTAATAAGAAAGCTATCTTTCCAAATATTCCAAATATCTCATTAAGACAGTCTAATTTAAATTTAAAAATATTCTAGTGCCTCTTATAAGACAGCAGTGTTGTCTAAAATAAATTCTGAAGGTCTGTAAGTCAGCCATGTTGTCTAAATAAAATTACAAAGACTAATAAGAAAGCTATCTTTCCAAATATTCCAAATATCTCATTAAGACAGTCTAATTTCAATTTAAAAATATTCTAGTGCCTCTTATAAGACAGCAGTGTTGTCTAAAATAAATTCTGAAGGTCTGTAAGTCAGCCATGTTGTCTAAATAAAATTACAAAGACTAATAAGAAAGCTATCTTTCCAAATATTCCAAATATCTCATTAATACAGTCTAATTTCAATTTAAAAATATTCTAGTGCCTCTTATAAGACAGCAGTGTTGTCTAAAATAAATTCTGAAGGTCTGTAAGTCAGCCATGTTGTCTAAATAAAATTAAAAAGACTAATAAGAAAGCTATCTTTCCAAATATTCCAAATATCTCATTAAGACAGTCTAATTTCAATTTAAAAATATTCTAGTGCCTCTTATAAGACAGCAGTGTTGTCTAAAATAAATTCTGAAGGTCTGTAAGTCAGCCATGTTGTCTAAATAAAATTACAAAGACTAATAAGAAAGCTATCTTTCCAAATATTC
Source organism: Pterostichus niger (assembly GCA_947425015.1). NCBI lineage: Eukaryota > Metazoa > Arthropoda > Insecta > Coleoptera > Carabidae > Pterostichus > Pterostichus niger. The sequence goes on along the minus strand of OX380351.1, from coordinate 1,923,050 downwards.
CAAATATCTCATTAAGACAGTCTAATTTCAATTTAAAAATATTCTAGTGCCTCTTATAAGACAGCAGTGTTGTCTAAAATAAATTCTGAAGGTCTGTAAGTCAGCCATGTTGTCTAAATAAAATTACAAAGACTAATAAGAAAGCTATCTTTCCAAATATTCCAAATATCTCATTAAGACAGTCTAATTTCAATTTTCAAATATTCTAGTACCCTTTATAAGACAGAAATGTTGTTTAAAATAAATTCTGAAGGTCTGTAAGTCAGCCATGTTGTCTAAATAAAATTACAAAGACTAATAAGAAAGCTATCTTTCCAAATATTCCAAATATCTCATTAAGACAGTCTAATTTCAATTTAAAAATATTCTAGTACCCTTTATAAGACAGAAATGTTGTTTAAAATAAATTCTGAAGGTCTGTAAGTCAGCCATGTTGTCTAAATAAAATTACAAAGACTAATAAGAAAGCTATCTTTCCAAATATTCCAAATATCTCATTAAGACAGTCTAATTTCAATTTTCAAATATTCTAGTACCCTTTATAAGACAGAAATGTTGTTTAAAATAAATTCTGAAGGTCTGTAAGTCAGCCATGTTGTCTAAATAAAATTACAAAGACTAACAGGACAGCTATCTTTCCAAAAATTCCAAATATTATTATACAACCACTTATACACGCGTGATACATATTTAGTATAACAATTTAGGAACTTAAAATAATACAAAATATATAAATTTTGATCTCCCCTTATTGTTAATAGTTATTTAGATGTTTGTACACCGGTTTGCCCATTTCTGGGACAAGATATCATCAAATAAAATCATATTTAAGATTTGTTTATAAAATAAAATTTCTTATAAATATATCGGATGTCTACTTTTTTTTCCGAACATAGGAAATTCAATGTAAAATTTTTGATTTAGCGATATCTCTTTACCTATTACTTTTAGAACAAAAGTGTACTGAAGAAAAATGTTCAGAATGAAAAACTGCATCCATAGAGTATAAGTTTGTTGTTCAATTGTTTTCTATGTCCGAGTTAGAAGCAAAAGAAAATACACGCTTTAAATGCATTAGAGCGTTTATTTTAAAAGTAAATAACATTGCTGTCATGTATAGTTGTCAAAGTAATAAAACTGTCCTCTTTCAAAATCAGACCGGGTTAATAGGGGATCAAATAGTGGGGCGTTTTTATATAAATGGGGAAAATTATTTAGAGTTGTTACAAGAGAGAGTAATATTGAGGAAGTGTGGTTTCAACAAAATGTAGGAAATTATCTGCACCGGATATTCCCCCAACGATGGCTAGGACGAGGTGCAGAAGTGGAGTGGCCTCCAAGGTCACCAGATCTTTGTCTTTGGGGCCACTTAAAAAGTAAATTTTATAATGGTGGTAGAATGAGTGTAGAACAATTAAAACGTAAATCGTTTAGGCTATTGTTTACAGGTAAATGGGGGTAATTTTGAACAGTTATTGAATTAAAATTCCTATTTAAACTAAATAAAATTTTATTTTTTTGTGTTTGTGATTTGACAACTGGTTACTGTACTTAACGGCTTAAAATGTGTAGTTTATTTAGGATCTGCTATTGCAGAACTGCCATGGCCAAGAATGACCGGAATCTTGACATATAAACATGCAGATGTGAATTTCTGGTTGAACCAGTTCAAAAATTCAAAATTTTTATTATATGGTTCCATATAGTTCGGAGCACGAGAAATGCACTCGTTCAAACAGCGTTTCAATATCTCTTTTAGTTTTAGAGTTACAGCGATTTTTGACTTTTTTAAAAGCTCAACTTTAAGACGCCATAACTCAAAAACTAAAAGAGATATTGAAATGCGGTTTGAACGAGTGTATTTCTCGTGCGCTTCTTAACTTGTACCGGTATTTTGAAAATTTTGAAATTTTTTTAATATATATATATATTTTTTAGGCTGTAACTACATCAACTTCTTCTCCTATATACAATGGCATTAAGACAAGTACAGAACGTTATTTTGATGAAATAATGAATGAACTTAACGAAGCTTTAAAAGAAAAAGCTGAGGAGGAACGAAAGGTAAGTTATTATATTTTAAATAAACATTTATATTCTTAAAAAAATATTAAATAAACACTTGGCTAAGTCTCACAAAATTCAGCCTCCGAGTCACCTTATGAGGGCATCGTCAGAGGCTGGCCAGCACAGTTAGTAACCATAGACGCGTTTCACTCTTATTAGAGCTCATCAGTATGGTATAACTCACTTCTTCACCTAGAACAAAGTTCACGTGAAGAAGCTGGTGACGAAGAACTGTGCCAGCAGAGAATAAGATCTCTAACAAACATGTAAGATGACATGAGAAGTTCTGTCGAACCAGTAATGTCATCTACCGAAATAAAGGAAAAGCTACGCAATAGCAATTTAAATAACAACAAAGACAAAATTAATTGTCATTCATACACTTGGTGAAACTAGGTTTAATAAAAAATATAAAATAAACACTTGGCAAAGTCTCACAAAATTTGTTAGAGATCTTATTCTCTGCTGGCACAGTTCTTCGTCATCAGCTTCTTCACGTGAACTTTGTTCTAGGTGAAGAAGAGAGTTATACCATACTGATGAGCTCTAATAAGAGCGAAACGCGTCTATGGTTACTAACTGTGCTGGGCAGCCTCTGACGATGCCCTCATAAGGTGACTTGGAGGCTGAATTTTGTGAAACTTAGCCAAGTGTTTATTTAATATTTTTTTATTAAATCTAGTTTCACCAAGTGTATAGATGACAATTAATTTTGTCTTTGTTGTTATTTATATTCTTTTTCCGGCTCCAGGTAGAGTTAAATTATAGTTATTAGTATTAAAAAATGCAGAAATATTTGTCCTGTAATAAGCTATTTAAGCCAATAATTGAATAATTTAAAAATAGTATTGAAAACGAATTAAAAATAGTGTGAAAATTTTTAGATTAATAATTGTTTATATTATGGGACAGTAAAAGACTTCAAAATATTTAGCAACCGAGGTCCTCTAGCCATCGTCTTAGAGCACTCAGTTAGCTTTTAGGACAACTTAAAACATTTTAAAATAATTCTAAATTTGTTTAAAACAATTTTAAGAAGTATTTTACTACTGGAATCCTCTAGCCATTGTCTTAGAGCACTCAGTTAACTTTTAAGACAACTTAAAACATTTTAAAATATTTATAAAAGGGTTTAAAACAATTTTAAGACGTATTTGACAGCTGGGATCCTCTAGCCATCGCCTTAGAGGGATAATCGCGCCCTCCCGTGAAACATATTATACTTTTCGTAACAAGTGCACAAAAATTACTGTCTATTCAGGACAAATGTCAAATATGGGTTGCGTAACTAGTTACCTAGGCAACGACGCAAACAGCTAATAATCGTAGTCTCTAGGGAGAGAAACATAACGTTTCTCTCCCTAGGAGAAAAAAGCAATGTCTCTCTCTCTAAAATTAGGAAATAAGAACGTGTTTCTTGTACATGTGTTACGAAAAAAAAAATATTTCGCGTAATAATCTACGTGCAAAAATATAAACATTGTCTAACTAATTTATTGTTCCAGCATATTTCTCTATTATTAAACATGACCATTGAAATGAAGGAATTAAGCGCTCAAGTAAGAGGCATGCAGCAGAAGCTAGAAAAGATTGCAGGATGACCTCAAGAAGAAGAAATCGAAGAAGAAAGAAAAACTTAAAAATATAATAATTATATGCTAACATAAACTTTTGTAGAATTTATTATCCTCCATTTCAAATGAAACCTATTATTCTTGTTTTCATATTTTCTTGGAATTTTGGAAATCTAAAAATATTTCAAGTTGGAGATGTGCCCTCGAGGTACTTATCCACCCCCTCCCCCAACCCCAAGGAAATGAATGTAAGATTAAGATGTTTATTTTCTTGAGAAAAATTAGATTTCATTTGAAATCGGAGCGATGCTATTATTGAAGTAATAATAAAAATAGGATATTAAAATATTGTAATGAGGTTTCGAATTTTTATTGTTACGAGTTTTGAAAATTTTTAAATGCTTGATGCATGATGTTCACATATCCTGTTTATTATTTTTAATAAAATTTTAAACTAAAAATTAAAAGGTTGTTTTATTTTTGTTTAGGTATTAGGTTTAAAATGTATCCTCTAGACATCGTCTTACAGCACTCAGCTAGCTTTTAGGACAAATTAAAATATTTTAAAATGATTTTAAAAGGTTTAAAACAATTTTAAGAAGTATTTAGGAGCTGGGATCCTCTAGACATCGTCTTAGAGCACTCAGCTAGCTTTTAGGACAACTTAAAACATTTTTAAAATTATTCTAAAAGAGTTTAAAACAATTTTAAGAAGAATTTGAGGGCTGGGATCCTCTAGCCATCGTCTTAGAGCACTCAGCTAGCTTTTAGGACAACTTAAAACATTTTAAAATGATTTTAAAAGGTTTAAAACAATTTTAAGAAGTATGTAGGAGCTGGGATCCTCTAGACATCGTCTTAGAGCACTCAGCTAACTTTTAGGACAACTTAAAACATTTTAAAATTATTTTAAAAGGTTTAAAACAATTTTAAGAAGTATTTAGCAGCTGGGATCCTCTAGCCATCGTCTTAGAGCACTCAGCTATCTTTTAGGGCAACTTAAAACATTTTTAAAATTATTCTAAAAGGGTTTAAAACAATTTTAAGAAGAATTTGGGGACTGGGATTTTCTAGCCATTGTCTTAAAGCACTCAGCTAGCTTTCAGGACAACTTAAAACATTTTAAAATAATTCTAAAAGGTTTAAACAATTTTAAAATGTATTTGACAGCTGGGATCCTCTAGCCATTGTCTTAGAGCACTCAGCTAGCTTTTAGGACATATTAAAACATTTTTAAAATTATTCTAAAAGGGTTTAAAACAATTTTAAGAAGAATTTGGGGGCTGGGATTTTCTTGTCATCGTCTTAGAGCACTCAGCTAGCTTTTAGGACAAATTAAAACATTTAAAAATTAATCTAAAAGGGTTTAAAACAATTTTAAGAAAAATTTGGGGGCTGGGATTTTCTAGCCATCGTTTTAGAGCACTAAGCTAGCTTTCAGGACAAATTAAAACATTTTAAAATGACTCTAAAAGGTTTAAAACAATTTTAAATATTTTAAAATGATTTTAAAGGGTTTAAAACAATTTTAATAAGTATTTAACAGCTGGGATCCTCTAGTCATCGTCTTAGAGCACTCAGCTAGCTTTCAGGACAACTTAAAACATTTTTAAAATTATTCTAAAAGGATTTAAAACAATTTTAAGAAGAATTTGGGGGCTGGGATCCTCTAGCCATCGTCTTAGAGCACTCAGCTAGCTTTCATGACAAATTAAAACATTTTAAAATAATTCTACAGGATTTAAAACAGTTTTAAACAGTATTTGACAGTGCAGATCTGCAATTTCAGATATTAGTAAATAATATAAAAGTAGTAAGTAGTCAGTGGTGAATCTTGAGAACCCTGGTTAGATTCCCACATCCGACAAACAATTTCCACCACGTTAAAACTACCCCTGTGGCTTCCCTTCCACTAACATCTTTGGGAGCCTTAATTCATCGACTGGTACCTGCCGAGAGATCTGCTACGGCGGGTGCCACATTCAGTAATGGGTAAAAGGCGTGATGATATTTTTATTTTTTTTCTATTTATTAGCAGTTTGATAATTGCTTTAAAGCGTGCATTTTATTTTGCTTCTAACTCGGACATAAGAAACAATTAAACAACAAACTTATGCTCTATGGATGCAGTTTTTCATTCTGAACATTTTTCTTCAGTACAATTTTGTTCTAAAATTAATAGGTAAAGAGATATCGCTAAATCAACATTTTAACATTGAATTTCCTATGTTCGGAAAAAAAGTAGACACCCGGTATATGTATATACTAAAACAACAAATAATTAAATCGATTTATATTAAAAGTATTTCTAGTAGAAAAACTAATTTACACTTTTGGATGTAGGTACAAAATACAATGTCTAAGACGAAGTTATATTTTTTCTATTTTCTGTCTCTTTGTAATATGTTTACATCAACAAATACGACATATTCACACTATCTTATTTGTGTAAATACTATGTTTACTAATGTGCACAATATTTCATAATACTGCAATTAATTAAGTGAAACAAATACGATGAATTAATTGTAAATAATATTAAATGAAATAATATTATTAAGTTGTGTGATTATTAAAGGTAATCATACCTGTAGTTTTTGACTAAAGTTAATTTATATTACGACAGAAAAATTCTGTTGATGCCATATTTCGAACACAGGTGACGTGGTGTAGCGGTTAGCATCTCTGCCCGGTATGCGGAAGGTCCCTGGTTCGAATCCAGGCGTCATCAGAATTTTTCTGTCGTAATATAAATTAACTTTAGTCATTAATTGAAATATTGTCCCGCGTGATGGTCGCGCGGATTGAGGGCCTGACTCGCAACCATAAGGTCGTGGGTTCGAGTCCCGCCCGTGGCGACCATACAAAGCACATATCGGCATATGACCTTAGTAGTTGGTCCGATATATAAATTACAAAAAAAATAAAAATGAAATAAAATAAATAAATAAATATATCATCACGCCTTTTACCCATTACTGGGTGTGGCACTCTGCCTAAGCAGATCTCGGTAAGTGATATATTTTGTCGCGTGAAGTGCGGTTACCAGCCGTCAAATCACGGCCCTCAAAGATATTAGTGGAGAGGGAGCCACAGGGATAGATTTTTAAATTGGTGAAAATTGTTTGTCGGCTGTGGGGATCGAACCAGGGTTCTCAAGATCCACAGGCCGACTCGATACCACTGAACCATCTACCCCAAATAGATTGTTATAATCATTAAATATAGTAAAATATTATATAATACATTTAAGAAGAAAAAAGCATGATTTTTACTTCCTTGTACGAAGTAAAGGAAGTATTGTAATTCGGTTTTGAGATTTCAGTGGAAATATGCATTTTGTGCATCCTTGAGTCCATTTTGAGTAATTTCGTGGTGACGTCTGAACGTACGTATGTATCTCGCATAACTGAAAAACGGTAAGCCGTAGAAAGTTGAGGTATTTAGGACTGTTATAACATCTAGTTGTGCACCTCCCTTTTTGGTCATTATATAACTTCCGGAAGTCCTATTTTACTTGAATTATAGATGAAAAACTATATTCAAATATCATCCAAAGCTTGGTATATAAGACTACTATATCAATGGAAATAACATAATAGATTTTGGTTAAAATGGACTAACCGGAAGTGATACATTACATGAAGCTGCTAACAGTTGAAAAACTGGTATTATTTTGATTTTAGAAATAAATGTTGCAAATAAAAGAGAATTAAATTTTGCGTCTAGCACATTAAGAATTTTTAAATTAGCCTTTTGTATAAGCGAGATATCTACATTGAAAAATTATATATTTCTTGTTTCTTGTAATTAAGTTTGCTATGGATTAGAACAATTTAATGTCAATGTCAAATTACGTCAAATATATGCAATAAAAAAATGTAGGTATAGTATAATACGCGTACAAGGAAGTCATCTGCTGTCCACATCAGATTTTTTGTTACATATAACATCGAAGGAAAATAGCCAACTCTCCTGAGGTATATATATATATATATATTTTATGAACTAGGTAAGATTAAAAACGAAAAATAGTATTTTTTTTTGTAATCAAGTGGGCGAAATGAATGTTTTCTTGTTGCGTGTGAGATTAAAAAAGTCATTTGAAATACAAACAACATTTCTTCTACAAGTAGTGTCAAAATAAATAATACAATCATTATTGATTTATATAATTAAATTTTAAGAAAACAATAAAAACTAATATGGGGTAGGTGGCTCAGTGGTATCGAGTCGGCCTGTGGATCTTGAGAACCTTGGTTCGATCCCCACAGCCGACAAACAATTTTCACCAATTTTAAAAAATCTACCCCTGTGGCTCCTCCTCCACTAATATCTTTGGAGGCCGTGATTTGACGGCTGGTAACCGCACTTCACGCGAAAAAAATATATCACTTACCGAGATCTGCTTAGGCAGAGTGCCACACCCAGTGATGGGTAAAAGGCGTGATGATATATTTATTTATTTATTTATATTTAATTCGGTATTATTGATGTGTTGTAACTAATGGAAATGAAGAAAATAAATAAATTTGAGAGCGTGGTTGTTGGGATCCTCTAGCCATCGTCTTAAAGCACTCAGCTAGCTTTTAGGACAAATTAAAACATTTTAAAATGATTCTAGAAGGATTCAGACAGATTTTAAAATTATTTTAAAAGGGTTTAAGACAATTTTAAGAAGTATTTAGAAGCTGGGATCCTCTAGCCATCGTCTTACAGCACTCAGCTAGCTTTTAGAACAACTTAAAACATTTTAAAATTATTTTAAAAGGGTTTAAGACAATTTTAAGACGTATTTGACAGCTGGGATCCTCTAGCCATCGTCTTAAAGCACTCAGCTAGCTTTCAGGACAAATTAAAACATTTTTAAAAAGTATTTGAAGGCTAGGATCCTCTAGCCATCGTCTTAAAGCACTCAGCTAGCTTTTAGGACAAATTAAAACATTTTAAAATGATTCTAAAGAGTTCAAAACAATTTTAAGAAACATTTAACAATTGGGATTCTCTAACCTTCGTCTTAAAGCACTCAGCTAGCTTTTAAGAGAATTTAACTATTTTAATATTATTTTAAAGGGTTTCAGACAATTATAAGAAGTATTTAACAGCTAGGATCTTCTAGCCATTGCCTTAGAGCACTCAGCTACCGAAAAAAGGAAAAGCTACGCAATAGCAATTTAAATAACAACAAAGACAAAATTAATTGTCATCCAACACTTGGTGAAACAAGGTATAATAAAAAATATTAAATAAACACTTGGCTATGTTTTACAAAATTCAGCCTCCAAGTCACCTTATAAGGGCATCATCAGAGGCTGTTAGTAACCATAGACAACACACTTCTTCACCTAGAACAACGTTCACGTGAAGAAGCTGTGTGTCGAAGAACTGTGCCAGCAAAGAATAAGATCTCTAACAAACGGTAAGATAACATGACCGTTTGTTAGAGATCTTATTCTCTGCTGGCACAGTTCTTCGTCACACAGCTTCTTCACGTGAACGTTGTTCTAGGTGAAGAAGTGTGTTGTCTATGGTTACTAACAGCATCTGACGATGCCCTCATAAGGTGACTTGGAGGCAGAATTTTGTGAGACTTAGCCTAGTGTTTATATTATATTTTTGATTATTTAAATTTAAGTGTTGGATGATAATTAATTTTGTCTTTGTTGTTGTTTAAAACATATCAGATTTGATATTTATTGACTTTTTATTTGAGGCATAATTTTTGTTTTCTAGATAAAAAATATCGTGCTTCATATTTATTGATTTATTTTAGCCCGAATTTCTTTGTTTTTATGTAAAACACAGCATATTTGATATTTATTGATTTATTTGAAGGTAGAATTTTTATTTTTAGATAAAACATATATTCAATATTTATTGATTTATTTGAGGTAGAATCTTTTGTTTTCTAGATAAAAAATATCATGCCTGATTGATTTATTTATGGCAAATTAGTATATTTTTTAAATTGTGTATTTTATATGTAATATACTTTATTTAAATATACAGGGTGTTTCACAACTTAGAGCAAAAAATTAAAGGGTATATTCTGTACGACGTGCTGATCATGAAACAAAAGATTCTAAAAGGGTTTAAAACAAATTTAAGAAGTATTTGATAGCTGGGATCCTCTAGCCATCGTCTTAGAGCACTCAGCTAGCTTTTAGGACAACTTAAAACATTTTAAAATTATTTTAAAAGGATTTAAGACAATTTTAAGACGTATTTGACAGCTGGGATCCTTTAGCCATCGTCTTAAAGTACTCAGCTAGCTTTCAGGACAAATTAAAACATTTTTAAAAAGTATTTGAAAGCTAGGATCCTCTAGCCATTGTCTTAAAGCACTCAGCTAGCTTTTAGAACAACTTAAAACATTTTAATATTATTTTAAATGGTTTAAGACAATTTTAAGAAGTATTTGACAGCTGGGATCCTCTAGCCATCGTCTTAGAGCACTCAGCTAGCTTTCAGGACAATTTAAAACATTTTAAAATAATTCTAGAAGGTTTCAGATAATTTTAAGACGTATTTGACAGCTGGAATCCTTTAGCCATCGTCTTACAGCACTCAGCTAGCTTTTAAGAGAATTTAAAACATTTTAAAATCATTTTAAAGGGTTTAAAACCATTTTAAGAAACATTTGGGAGCTGGCATCCTCTAGCCATCGTCTTAAAGCACTCAGCTAGCTTTCAGGACAAATTAAAACATTTTTAAAAAGTATTTGAAAGCTAGGATCCTCTAGCCATCGTCTTAAAGCACTCAGCTAGCTTTTAGAACAACTTAAAACATTTTAATATTATTTTAAATGGTTTAAGACAATTTTAAGAAGTATTTGACAGCTGGGATCCTCTAGCCATCGTCTTAGAGCACTCAGCTAGCTTTCAGGACAATTTAAAACATTTTAAAATAATTCTAGAAGGTTTCAGATAATTTTAAGACGTATTTGACAGCTGGAATCCTTTAGCCATCGTCTTACAGCACTCAGCTAGCTTTTAAGAGAATTTAAAACATTTTAAAATCATTTTAAAGGGTTTAAAACCATTTTAAGAAACATTTGGGAGCTGGCATCCTCTAGCCATCGTCTTAAAGCACTCAGCTAGCTTTCAGGACAAATTAAAACATTTTTAAAAAGTATTTGAAAGCTAGGATCCTCTAGCCATCGTCTTAAAGCACTCAGCTAGCTTTTAGAACAACTTAAAATATTTTAATATTATTTTAAATGGTTTAAGACAATTTTAAGAAGTATTTAACAGCTGGGATCCTCTAGCCATCGTCTTAGAGCACTCAGCTAGCTTTTAAGAGAATTTAAAACATTTTAAAATCATTTTAAAGGGTTTAAAACAATTTTAAGAAACATTTGGGAGCTGGCATCCTCTAGCCATCGTCTTAGAGCACTCAGCTAGCTTTCAGGACAATTTAAAACATTTTAAAATGATTCTAAATGGTTTAAAACAATTTTAAGTAGTACTTAACAGATGGGATCCTCTAGCCATCGTCTTAGAGCACTTAAATAGCTTTCAGGACAAATTAAAACATTTAAAAATGTTTCTAGAGGGTTTGAAACCATTTGAAGAAGTATTTGACAGCTGGGATCCTCTAGCCATCGTCCTAGAGCTCTCAGCTAGCTTTCATGACAAATTAAAACATTTTAAAATGATTCTAAAGACTTCAAAACAATTTTAACAAGCATTTAACAGTTGGGATCCTCTAGCCATCGTCTTAGAGCACTTAAATAGCTTTCAGGACAAATTAAAACATTTTAAAATGTTTCTAGAGGGTTTGAAACCATTTGAAGAAGTATTTGACAGCTGGGATCCTCTAGCCATCATGTTAGAGCATTAAGCTAGCTTTCATGACAAATTAAAACATTTTAAAATGATTCTAAAGACTTCAAAACAATTTTAACAAGCATTTAACAGTTGGGATCCTCTAGCCATCGTCTTAGAGCACTCAGCTAGCTTTCAGGACAATTTAAAACATTTTAAAATGATTCTAAATGGTTTAAAACAATTTTAAGTAGTACTTAACAGATGGGATCCTGTAGCCATCGTCTTAGAGCACTCAGCTAGCTTTCAGGACAAATTAAAACATTTTAAAATGATTCTAGAAGGCTTCAGACAATTTTAAGATGTATTTGACAGCTGGGATCCTCTAGCCATCATGTCAGAGCATTAAGCTAGCTTTCATGACAAATTAAAACATTTTAAAATGATTCTAAAGACTTCAAAACAATTTTAACAAGCATTTAACAGTTGGGATCCTCTAGCCATCGTCTTAGAGCACTCAGCTAGCTTTCAGGACAATTTAAAACATTTTAAAATGATTCTAAATGGTTTAAAACAATTTTAAGTAGTACTTAACAGATGGGATCCTGTAGCCATCGTCTTAGAGCACTCAGCTAGCTTTCAGGACAAATTAAAACATTTTAAAATGATTCTAGAAGGCTTCAGACAATTTTAAGATGTATTTGACAGCTGGGATCCTCTAGCCATCGTCTTAGATCACTCAGCTAGCTTTTAACAAAACTTAAAACATTTTAAAATAATTCTAAAAGGGTTCAAAACAATCTTAACAAGCATTTAACAGTTGGGATCCTCTAGCCATCGTCTTAGAGCACTCAGCTAGCTTTTAAGAGAATTTAAAACATTTTAAAATCATTTTAAAGGGTTTAAAACAATTTTAAGAAACATTTGGGAGCTGGCATCCTCTAGCCATCGTCTTAGAGCACTCAGCTAGCTTTCAGGACAATTTAAAACATTTTAAAATGATTCTAAATGGTTTAAAACAATTTTAAGTAGTACTTAACAGATGGGATCCTCTAGCCATCGTCTTAGAGCACTTAAATAGCTTTCAGGACAAATTAAAACATTTAAAAATGTTTCTAGAGGGTTTGAAACGATTTGAAGAAGTATTTGACAGCTGGGATCCTCTAGCCATCGTCCTAGAGCTCTCAGCTAGCTTTCATGACAAATTAAAACATTTTAAAATGATTCTAAAGAATTCAAAACAATTTTAACAAGCATTTAACAGTTGGGATCCTCTAGCCATCGTCTTAGAGCACTTAAATAGCTTTCAGGACAAATTAAAACATTTTAAAATGTTTCTAGAGGGTTTGAAACCATTTGAAGAAGTATTTGACAGCTGGGATCCTCTAGCCATCGTCTTAGAGCACTCAGCTAGCTTTCAGGACAATTTAAAACATTTTAAAATGATTCTAAATGGTTTAAAACAATTTTAAGTAGTACTTAACAGATGGGATCCTCTAGCCATCGTCTTAGAGCACTTAAATAGCTTTCAGGACAAATTAAAACATTTAAAAATGTTTCTAGAGGGTTTGAAACCATTTGAAGAAGTATTTGACAGCTGGGATCCTCTAGCCATCATGTTAGAGCATTAAGCTAGCTTTCATGACAAATTAAAACATTTTAAAATGATTCTAAAGACTTCAAAACAATTTTAACAAGCATTTAACAGTTGGGATCCTCTAGCCATCGTCTTAGAGCACTCAGCTAGCTTTCAGGACAATTTAAAACATTTTAAAATGATTCTAAATGGTTTAAAACAATTTTAAGTAGTACTTAACAGATGGGATCCTGTAGCCATCGTCTTAGAGCACTCAGCTAGCTTTCAGGACAAATTAAAACATTTTAAAATGATTCTAGAAGGCTTCAGACAATTTTAAGATGTATTTGACAGCTGGGATCCTCTAGCCATCGTCTTAGATCACTCAGCTAGCTTTTAACAAAACTTAAAACATTTTAAAATAATTCTAAAAGGGTTCAAAACAATCTTAACAAGCATTTAACAGTTGGGATCCTCTAGCCATCGTCTTAGAGCACTCAGCTAGCTTTTAAGAGAATTTAAAACATTTTAAAATCATTTTAAAGGGTTTAAAACAATTTTAAGAAACATTTGGGAGCTGGCATCCTCTAGCCATCGTCTTAGAGCACTCAGCTAGCTTTCAGGACAATTTAAAACATTTTAAAATGATTCTAAATGGTTTAAAACAATTTTAAGTAGTACTTAACAGATGGGATCCTCTAGCCATCGTCTTAGAGCACTTAAATAGCTTTCAGGACAAATTAAAACATTTAAAAATGTTTCTAGAGGGTTTGAAACGATTTGAAGAAGTATTTGACAGCTGGGATCCTCTAGCCATCGTCCTAGAGCTCTCAGCTAGCTTTCATGACAAATTAAAACATTTTAAAATGATTCTAAAGAATTCAAAACAATTTTAACAAGCATTTAACAGTTGGGATCCTCTAGCCATCGTCTTAGAGCACTTAAATAGCTTTCAGGACAAATTAAAACATTTTAAAATGTTTCTAGAGGGTTTGAAACCATTTGAAGAAGTATTTGACAGCTGGGATCCTCTAGCCATCGTCTTAGAGCACTCAGCTAGCTTTCAGGACAATTTAAAACATTTTAAAATGATTCTAAATGGTTTAAAACAATTTTAAGTAGTACTTAACAGATGGGATCCTCTAGCCATCGTCTTAGAGCACTTAAATAGCTTTCAGGACAAATTAAAACATTTAAAAATGTTTCTAGAGGGTTTGAAACCATTTGAAGAAGTATTTGACAGCTGGGATCCTCTAGCCATCATGTTAGAGCACTAAGCTAGCTTTCATGACAAATTAAAACATTTTAAAATGATTCTAAAGACTTCAAAACAATTTTAACAAGCATTTAACAGTTGGGATCCTCTAGCCATCGTCTTAGTGCACTCAGCTAGCTTTCAGGACAATTTAAAACATTTTAAAATTATTCTAAATGGTTTAAAACAATTTTAAGTAGTACTTAACAGATGGGATCCTCTAGCCATCGTCTTAGAGCACTTAAATAGCTTTCAGGACAAATTAAAACATTTAAAAATGTTTCTAGAGGGTTTGAAACCATTTGAAGAAGTATTTGACAGCTGGGATCCTCTAGCCATCGTCCTAGAGCTCTCAGCTAGCTTTCATGACAAATTAAAACATTTTAAAATGATTCTAAAGACTTCAAAACAATTTTAACAAGCATTTAACAGTTGGGATCCTCTAGCCATCATCTTAGAGCACTCAGCTAGCTTCTAAGACAACATGAAAAATTGTAATACAGGTTCAGACAACATAACTGTGTTTAAAAACAAACAAATTCATCTTAACACAAACTATTGATCTCAAAACAGCTCTGAAACATCTTCAAACACAATTTGAAGATTCATAACTCATACATTTATTTTTACAGTTTTCTAAAACTCAAATCTGCAAAACTAAAAATACTTATCTAATCTTAAGTTTGTTATCAAAATGCAGCAACGACAAACGAAGGAAAATTTTGTCACATCTGACTAAGATTCTCAAAATTATAAAAATAATTATTTGTGTGACCTTTGATATATTTAAACTTTGACTTGTATCAAATAACAGAACTGTGAAGTTTAGTTGATAACGACCTGTGATTGTAAAAGTGGAATATATGTACAAGAAAATATGTTGTTATCGTATTTGATTAAATATTAGAGAAAATATTATTAGAGTATAGTCATAACGTGATTTTAGTTGAGTTATGAATTATTTTTAAGTATATTTACCCTAAAATTATGATTAAAGACAGTGGCGTAGGTACTATACAGGGGGTGAATTTTCAATGATATTTTAAGAATGTTTAATTATTGCTATTAACATTTATAATTTTACTATAACTTTTATTTTTTAAGAAGTATTTGACAGCTGGGATCCTCTAGCCATCGTCTTAGAGCACTCAGCTAGCTTTTAGAACAATTTAAAGCATTTCAAAATGATTTTAAAGGGTTTAAAACAATTTTAAGAAGTATTTGGCAGCTGGGATCATGTAGCCATCGTCTTAGAGCACTCAGCTAGCTTTTAGGACAATTTAAAGCATTTCAAAATGATTTTAAAGGGTTTAAAAGAATTTTAAGAAGTATTTGGCAGCTGGGATCCTCTAGCCATAGTCTTAGAGCACTCAGCTAGCTTTCAGGACAAATTAAAACATTTTAAAATTATTCTAAAAGGGTTTAACACAATTTGAAGAAGTATTTAACAGCTGGGATCATCTAGCTATCGTCTTAAAGCACTCAGCTAGCTTTCAGGACAATTTAAAACATTTCAAAATTATAATTTGTTTTATTTCAATGCTCTAAGACAATGGAAAAACGACAGAAGATGTAAAATAATTTTTAAAATGTTTTAAATTGTCCTAAACGTTAGCTGAGTGCTCTAAGACGATGGCTAAAGAATCCCAGCTGTCAAATACTTCTTAAAATTGTTTTAAACCCTTTTATAAATATTTTAAAATGTTTTAAGTAGTCCTGAAAGCTAGCTGTGTGCTCTAAGACGATGGCTAGAGGATCCCAGCTGTCAAATACTTTTTAAAATTGTTTAAAACCCTCTAGAATCATTTTAAAATGTTTTAAATTGTCCTGAAAGCTAGCTGAGTGCTCTAAGACAATGGCTAGAGAATCCCAGCTGTCAAATACTTCTTAAAATTGTTTCAAACCCTTTAGAATCATTTTGAAATGCTTTAATTTGTCCTAAAAGCTAGCTGAGTGCTCTAAGACGATGGCTAGAGAATCCCAGCTGTCAAATATTTTTTTAAATAGTTTCAAACCCTCTAGAATCATTTTAAAATGTTTTAATTTATCCTGAAAGCTAGCTGAGTACTCTAAGACGATGGCTAGATGATTCCAGCTGTCAAATACTTCTTAAAATTGTTTTAAACCCTTTTATAAATATTTTTAAATGTTTTAAATTGTCCTAAAAGCTAGCTGAGTGCTCTAAGACGATGGCTAGAGGATCCCAGCTGTCAAATACTTCTTAAAATTGTTTTAAACCCTTTTAGAATAATTTTATTTTTTTTTAAATTGTCCTGAAAGTTAGCTGAGTGCTCTTAGACGATGGCTAGAGGATCCTAGCTGTCAAATACTTCTTTAAATTGTTTTAAACCCTTTTAGAATAATTTTAAAATGTTTTAAGTTGTCCTAAAATCTAGCTGAGTGTTCTAAGACGATGGCTAGTGGATCCCAGCTGTCAAATACTTCTTAAAATTGTTTTAAACCCTTTTAGAATCATTTTAAAATGAATTAAATTATCCTATTATGATTCACTCATATACTTCTAGCACAAGTATCATAAATATGTTATTTTAACTGCGGTATGAACGATGCATAGTTAATTAAAAATTAAACTAATAAGTCGCTCATAACAATAATCAAGGTTAGCACAGAGGCGTGCAACATTTTTTATTTCAAGAATTTTTAAAAGAATTACTTTTCATAAAAAAGTTTTGGTTAAATAAAAAAAGTATTTGAATTAAATTAAAACTCTTGCAAATAAAATTCCTATAGTTATCTTAAAGCTCGTATTTTGTCAAAAAAAAAAAATTGGTAAATTTTAAAAAATAATTATGTTTCTGTAAAAGAAATATATTAAAAATAAAGTTTGAGGTTTTTTTCAAAATGCAACCTGTCAAATTCGGAAGTGAGTAACAGTGAGAAAAAATCTGAAATATTTATAAGTCAGCCATATATTTTAAAAGATGTACTAGATTATTATTAAGACAGTAATTAATTTATGGGGTAGGTGGCTCAGTGGTGGATCTTGAGAACCCTGGTTCGATCCCCACAGCCGATAAACAATTTTCACCAATTTAAATCTACCTCTGTGGCTCCCTCTCCACTAATATCTTTGAGGGCCGTGATTTGACGGCTGGTAACCGCACTTCACGTGAAGAAATATATCACTTACCGAGATCTGCTTAGGCAGTGTGCCACACCCAGTAATGGGTAAAAGGCGTGATGATATATTTATTTATTTATTTATTAATCTAAATAAAATTATAAACAAATTAAAATCCAAATATTTGTTTCTAACATATTATTTCATTTAAAAAAATTGATGTGGACATCACATGACTTCCTTGTACGCATATTAAACTATAGATATTTTTTTAATTGCACATATTAGAAGAAACAAGAAATATATAATTTTTAAATTTAGATATCTCGCTTATACAAAAGGCTAATTGAATAATTGTTAATGTGCTAGACGCAGAATTCAATTCCCTAAAACTTTTATTTGCAGCATTTATTTCTAAAATCAGAATAATACCATTTTATTCAACTGTTAGCAGCTTCATGTAATGTATCACTTCCGGTTAGTCCATTTTAAACAAAACCTATTATGTTATTTCCATTGATATAGTAGTCTTATATACCAAATTTGAAAAGTTTTGGATTATATTTGAATATAGTTTTTCATGAAAATCTATGATTCAAGTAAAGTAGCACTTCCGGAAGTTAAATAATAACCAAAAAGGGAGGTGCACAACTAGATGTTATAACAGTCCTAAATACCTCCACTTTCTACGGCTTACCGTTTTTGAGTTATGCGAGATACATACATATGTACAAACGTCACGACGAAATTATTCAAAATGAATATTTCCGCTGAAATCTCAAAACCGAATACAAATCTGTAATATTTATAACTCAACCATTTAATTTAATAGATGTTTTAGAATATGATTAAGACAGTAATTAATCTAAATAAAATTATAAACAAATTAAAAAGACAGACAAATTCATAAAAATAAAATCCAGAAGGCACTAAATCTGGAATATATAAATAAATAAACTGTCATGTACTTTATAATTAAAAAAATAATAAATTCAGGATCCTTTTATAAATAAATAAAATAAATATATCATCACGCCTTTTACCCATTACTGAGTGTGGCACTCTGCCTAAGCAGATCTCGGTACGTGATATATTTATGCGCGTGAACAACCGTCAAATCACTGCCCCCAAAGATATTAGTTGTGGAGGAGCCACAAGGGTAGATTTAAATTGGTGAAAATTGTTTGTCGACTGTGGGGATCGAACCAGGGTTCTCAAGATCCACAGGCCGACTCGATACCACTGAGCCACCTACCCCATAAATTACAAATTTAAAAAAATATTCTAAGCTTATATCAAATAAATTTTAATTTTATTTATTTATTTATGTTACGCTGTACAACAGGAACTTAATCCCAATTACAATACAGTATGCCTTTCTAAAAATCCTAAAAATAAAATACAAAAGGCACTAATTCTAGTATATATATATATATATATATATATAAATAAACTGTCATTTAGTTTATAAATAACAAAATAAATAAATAAATTCAGGATGTTTTCTATTACAATCCTAAAATATCTGATGTGGACACCACATGACTTCCTTGTACACGTATTAAACTATAGATATATTTTTAATTGCACATATTTGACATTAAATCTTTTATTTTTTGTTCTAATCCATAGCAAACTTAATTTTAAAAAAAATCAAAAAATATATAATATTTAAATTTAGATATCTCGTTTATGCAAAAAGCTAATTTAAAAATTCTTAATGTGCTAGACGCAGAATTTAATTCTCTAAAACTTTTATTTGCAGCATTCCTTTCTAAAATTAAAATAATACCATTTTTTTTAAGGAAAACTGTTAGCAGCTTCATGTAATGTGCCACTTCCGGTTAGTCTATTTTAACCAAAATCTATTATGTTATTTCCATTGATATAGTAGTCTTATATACCAAATTTGGAAAGTTTTAACTTATATTTGAATATAGTTTTTCATGAAAATCTATTATAGTAAAGTACCACTTCCGGTAGTTGTATAATGACCAAAAAGGGAGGTGCACAACTAGATGTTATAACAACCGTTTTAGAGTTATGCGAGATACGTACGTACGTACGTACAGACGGCATGACGAAATTAGTCAAAATGGATTCAGGGAGGGCCAAAACACCTATTTCCGTTGAAATCTGAGAACCGAAAATTTTCGCGATTACAATACTTCCTTTACTTCGTACAAGGAAGTAAAAATATATTAATTTATATTACACCGTACAACAGAAACTTAATCCCAATTACATTACAGGCTTCACACTCACCACGCCTTCCTAAAAATCTGCCTCTACCTACGCCACTGCGGTCATGATCCCGGTTGCACTTATCACAGACCAAAGTTCAAATATCAGGACCTAACATAATATAAAAGCCAGTTGCTAGGATACGAGTGTCAGTTCTTAGCAATCTTCAAAGAAAAAGCAATCGCCATGGTTTCCAAGACTTTCTTCGTTATTGCCGCCCTGTGCATCTGTCAGGTACGAGACATTGGTTTATACTGATAAGAGCTGCTGTTGCAGAGCTTTTATCTGTGCATGTATTGATTGTAGCCTTTAGTATGTTTATATGTGGTAGATTATGTTGAAGTTTGGTTAAATAGTATTTTTATATTAATTTTGTTGGCAATTAGATTTTGAAATATGATTGAAATAGTTGGTATTTTAAAATCGGGCTTTGTTTGAGATATAGTAATATTTTTTAAAATTGTTTTAAACCCTTTAGAATAATTTTAAAATGTTTTGAATTTTGCTAAAGGATAGCTGAGTGCTTTAAGGCGATGGCTAGATGATTCCAGTTCTCAAATACTGCTTAAAATTGTCTTAAACCCTTTAAAATCATTTTAAAATGTTTTAATTTGTCCTGAAAGCTAGCTGAGTGCTCCAAGACGATGGCTAGAGGATTTCAGCCCCTAAATACTTCTTAAAATTGTCTTAAATCCTTTAAAATAGTTTTAAAATATTTAAAATTATTTTAAACCTTTTATAATTATTTTAGAATGTTTTAATTTACCTTGAAAGCTAGCTGAGTGCTCTAAGACGATGGCTAGACGTTCTTAACTGTTAAATACTTCATAAAATTGTCTTAAACAATTTTAGTATCATTTTAGAATGTTTTAATTTGTCCTGAAAGCTAGCTAAGTGCTTTATGACCATGGCTAGAGGATCCCAGCTGTCAAATACTTCTTAAAATTGTCTTAAACCCTTTAAAATTATTTTAAAATATTTAAAATTGTTTTAAACCTTTTATAATTATTTTAGAATGTTTTAATTTACCCTGAAAGCTAGCTGAGTGCTCTAAGACGGTGGCTAGAGGATTCCAGCTGTCAAATACTTCTTAAAATTGTCTTAAACCTTTTAAAATAATTTAAAATATTTAAAATTGTCTTAAACCCTTTTAGTATCATTTTAGAATGTTTTAATTTATATTGAAAGCTAGCTGAGTGCTCTAAGATGATGGCTAGAGGATCCCAGCTGTCAAATATTTCTTAAAATTGTTTTAAACCCTTTAAAATCATTTTTTTTTGTTTGTCCTAAAAGCTAGCTGAGTGCTCTAAGTCGATGGCTAGAGGATCCCAGCTGACAAATACTTCTTAAAATTGTTTCAAACCCTGTAGAATCATTTTAAAAGTTTTAAATTGTCCTGAAAGCTAGTTGAGTGCTCTAAGACGATGGCTAGAGGATCCCAGCTGACAAATACTTCTTAAATTTGTTTCAAACCCTCTAGAATCATTTTAAAAGTTTTAAATTGTCCTGAAAGCTAGCTGAGTGCTCTAAGACGATGGCTAGAGGATCCCAGCTGACAAATACTTCCTAAAATTGTTTCAGACCCTCTAGAATCATTTTAAAAGTTTTAATTTGTCCTAAAAGTTAGCTGAGTGCTCTAAGACGATGGCTAGAGGATCCCAGCTGTCAAATACTTCTTAAAATTGTTTTAAATCCTCTAGAATCATTTTAAAATGTTTTAATTTGTCCTGAAAGCTAGATGAGTGCTCTAAGACGATGACTAGAGGATCCCAATTATTAAATACTTCTTAAAATTGCCTTCAACCCTCTAGAATCATTTTGAAATGTTTTAAATTATTCTAAACGCTAGTCGAGTGCTCTAAGACAATAACTAATTATTTTAAAATCTTTCAACCTACCTCAAAATCTAAATGATCGTAATAAAACAATATCTAGTTGAATCTCAACCTCACAAACTAAAACTAACTAATATTACCTCCATGTTCATTACAGACCATCGCCAAACCAGGCGGCGAGAAAACAGAAGACAACCTTCAAAAACTAGCCAACCAGGTCCAAGGCGTGTTCGACACCTTCACCGCCGAGTTCCAGAAAGCCTTCGACATTAAGGACACCAAGGAATCCAAACAGATTGCTGATTCTCTCAAGACCAACGCCAACGAATTCGCCGGGAAACTGAGCGAACTCCTGACGGAGGCCAACAAGGAAGTAAGCTACCATAATAATAATAATAATGTCCCGCGTGATGGCCTCACAATCATAAGGTCGTGGGTTCGGGTCCCGCCCATGGCGACCATACAAAGGACATCACGGCATATGACCTTAGTAGTTGGTCCGATATATAAATTTTAAAAAAAATTAAAAAATAATGATGCCCCATCATTCCGTTTCGGAACATAGAGGCCGGGCACACCGAGCCGCAGTTTTTACACTGCCGTACTGCCGGTTTCTTTAGTCCAATTATTTAAGGCGTATAAGTGACTAGCTTATAAAGCTTGTCCCAGAAAAAATTGTCGCCTATAATTTTTAACTTAAAATGTTATAATGAAATGAATTTGTTTTAAACTATTGAGGACTTTATTGATCAACAACTAAATAGTACATAATAGAAAATATTTACATTTTATTTATGATTCATACAAAAGTTGCGCAATTTCCTTTTCACCCCATTCATTAAAATTTGTACAGCATAATCAGATATCATTTTTGTAATTTGTTTCCACTTATATTTGAAATTATCGACAGAATTTTATTTGGACGTTGATAATTAAAGCCCGGATTTTTAGGCAATTGCCTAGATTCAAATTTTAATATACTTCAGGCAATTTCGTTTTTCTAAACATAGGTAATATGTTTACGTGTAATGGAAGGTTTTTTTTTTTCGTGCCTTAGAGCCTATTTTTTCTATATTTTGGTTATTGTGCCTATTTTACCTTATACAGCCTATTTTGCCTATTTTTGTTGCCTATTCTAACTTTTATTGAGCAGACTTCGTTGACTAATTCAACACTCGATAAAGTGTTTCAACCTAACCTATAATATTTAAAGTTCTTACTTTAATCAAGTTTGTGTGTGTGAATTTAAAATGCCGAAAGAAAATATCTGATGTGGACACCACATGACTTCCTTGTACACGTATTAAACTATAGATATTTTTTTAATTGCACATATTTGACATTAAATCTTTTATTTTTTGTTCTAATCCATAGCAAACTTAATTTTTAAAAAAAATCAAAAAATATATAATATTTAAATTTAGATATCTCGTTTATGCAAAAAGCTAATTTAAAAATTCTTAATGTGCTAGACGCAGAATTTAATTCTCTAAAACTTTTATTTGCAGCATTCCTTTCTAAAATTAAAATAATACCATTTTTTTCAAGGAAATCTGTTAGCAGCTTCATGTAATGTGCCACTTCCGGTTAGTCTATTTTAACCAAAATCTATTATGTTATTTCCATTGATATGGTAGTCTTATATACCAAATTTGGAAAGTTTTGGATTATATTTTGATATAGTTTTTCAATATATTATAGGCTCCAAGTATGGTACTTTACTTTCCGGAAGTTGTATAATGACCAAAAAAGGAGGTGCACAACTAGATGTTATAACAGTCATAATTATAAAATTTTAACTTTCTACGGCTTACCGTTTTTGAGTTATGCGAGATACATTACGTACGTACAGACGGCACGACGAAATTAGTCAAAATGGATTCAGGGATGGCCAAAATGCGTATTTCCGCTGAAATCTGAGAACCGAAAATTTTCGCGATTACAATACTTCCTTTACTTCGTGCAACTTCTCTTAATTTTTTTTATTCTTTCCTTCGTCTTAACATTTTCTCCCTCTTTATATTCATCTTTCTCTCTAAGAATTTTTATTCTCTTTTTGTTGTTAAAATTTTCTAGCTTTTTATTCATCTGCTTGTCGTTTTTCAGAAATGTATTTCTTCATTCTACCCTTCTTTTGCCTGTTTGATTGTTTCTTTCCCATCCTTTAATTATTCAATGAATACAACGAAAGGTGCACAACTAAATGTTGCTAATGCAATGACATTGACATTTAATTTTTTATTTTTTTCTTATTTTTTGTTCTAATCCATAGCAAACTTAATTTTTTTTTTAAATAAATATATAATTTTTAAATTTAGATATCTCGCGTATACAAAAGGCTAATTTAATAATTCTTAATGTGCTAGACGCAGAATTTAATTCTCTAAAACTTTTATTTGCATCATTTATTTATAAAATTTAAATAATAACATTTTTTTCAAGGAAAACTGTTAGCAGCTTCATGTAATGTGCCACTTCCGGTTAGTCTATTTTAACCAAAATCTATTATGTTATTTCCATTGATATAGTAGTCTTATATACCAAATTTGGAAAGTTTTAAATTATATTTGAATATAGTTTTTCATGAAAATCTATTATAGGCTTCAAGTAAAGTACCACTTCCGGTAGTTGTATAATGACCAAAAAGGGAGGTGCACAACTAGATGTTATAACAGTCCTAAATATAAAGTTTCAATTTTCTACGGTTTACCGTTTTTGAGTTATGCGAAATACGTACGTACATACGTACGTACAGACGGCATGACGAAATTAGTCAAAATGGATTCAGGGAGGGCCAAAACACCTATTTCCGTTGAAATCTGAGAACCGAAAATTTTCGCGATTACAATACTTCCTTTACTTCGTACAAGGAAGTAAAAACGTTTTTTAGTCAAAATTTTACGTGGCAATTCAATTGTGTCTTTGCCATTAATCAATGGAGCTGAGGTAACTTTAGACGATATGGCTAAATATAAGAACGCCCCGGTCACATTGATGTCGAACGAAGTTTTCAACTTACAAGCAAGTTCTGACTGACCGAACACAGTCCCTTTCCGAAAATTTCGTAGAGCAATTGCTCGTAATATTTTGTGAATTAAAGTATACTACATAATTTGAATTTGCATAATAGTTAATAAAATGAGAACCCTACATTATTATTTTTCAGATTGCGTTAATTTTTGTTTAAAATTATTTTTTTTTTCTAACGAAAAGTAGATACGAGTACCAATATTAGAAAAAAGATTCGTTTATTTTTTTTAAACAAATTATTTACATTTAGGCTGCCTAAAATCCTGCCTATTTTAGAGTAATTACCGGCCTATATGCCTGCTTATTTGAGTGTTTTTAAGAGCCTAAATATCCGAGCTTTATTGATAACATAAACCTCATGTTTCCTGCAGGCTAAAGCCCACTCCGGAGACGCTAACAAAGTTTTCGAGGACCTGAAGACTAAAGTGTCTGATACCGTGAAGAAAATCCAAGAAGATCATCCCACCGAAGCTGCGAAGGCTCAAGAATACCAGAAGCAGATTGAAGCTACTTATGCTGATCTGTACAACAAGGCTAAGGAGGCTGCTGCAGCTGTCGCCAAGGACACGAGCGGAGTCCAGGAGGACCTTCATAAATTCACCGAGAATGTTATGAAAGAGGTATGTTCATAGTTCTGTGAAGAATAAACGAGCTTGTATGAAAAGAATTATGAATGTGGTTGAAGCAAAAGTGGTGTGTCAGGATAGGAATTAATTGCGGGATAAATATGATGAATAAGGACAAGCGTATGATTCTTGATTTTAGATTCATTGGTTAGATGTTTCGAGTGTTTACCTGCAATTATGTGGAGATTACCTTCAGAAACAAGCGCAGTGTACAGGAGCGAATGGATGAATGTTTGTTGTGTGTTGATGGATTTTGGTTGTGAGAAAAGAAAGAGTTCGTATGGAGGAAGTGTTAATGTGGTCGAATCGAGTATCGTGTGTCAGGATGAGAATGTTGACGGGTTCGTGCTACCCCATTTAATGGGATATAGCATGATGTTAAGTATGTATGTATGTATTTGTGTATTAAGAGCGTAAAGTGATTCTTTGTTACTCGAGCACGGTAATTGCAGCGCGAGGCGAAGGCGAGAGCTGCAATAGTGCAACTTTGCGCTCGTGATACACACATCATTTTTCTACGATTACATCTTAAAATTATTCAAAAACGTATGCGTACTAAAAATAAATTCGTTCTGTCAACTGTCAATATGACAAGTTTCTGTTTTGTTTGTATCCCTGGTAACTATTGAAATAAGCGCGTGTTTAATATCTTTTTCGCACGTTGCCATTGGAAACGCGCAAAAAAGATATTTTACGGCAACTTTACGATGACAAATAAGAGCGTAATTGTCAATTTTTCATAGCAATCGTAGAAAAATATATTATCTCGACTTTTACCCATTACTGGGTGTGGCACTCTGCTGTAAGCAGATCTCGGTAAATGATATATTTAAGCGTCAAATTACGGCCCCCCCAAAGATGTTAGTGGAGAGGGAGCTACAGGGGTAGATTTAATTTAGTGAAAATTGTTTGTCGGCTGTGGGGATCGAACCCGGGTTTTCAAGATCCACCACTGACTACTTACTACTTTTATATTATTAACTAATATCTGCAATTGCAGATCTGCACTGTCAAATCCTTTTTAAAACTATTTTAAACCCTCTAGAATTATTTTAAAATGTTTTAAGTTGTCCTAAAAGCTAGCTTAGTGCTCTAAGACGATGGCTACAGGATTCTAGCTATCAAATATTTCTTTAAATTGTCTTAAACCCTCTAGAATCATTTTAAAATATTTTAAATTGTTCTAAAAGCCGTGGAGATCGAACCAGAGTTCTCAAGATCCACCACTGAGCCACCTACCCCAATTTAATTATAAATATATAAATATATCATCATGCCTTTTACCCATTACTGGGTGTGGCACTCTGCTGTAGCAGATCTCGGTAAGTGATATATTTATGCCGTCAAAACACGACCCCCAAAGATGTTAGTGGAAGGGGAGCCACAAAGGTAGATTTAATTGTTTGTCGGCTGTGGGGATCGAACCAGGGTTCTCAAGATCCACCACTGAGCCACCTACCCCAATTTAATTATAAATAAATAAATATATCATTACGCCTTTGATCGTAGCAGATCTCAGTAAATGATATATTTACGTCAGTGCAGGAGAAACTATAGAATCAAACCAAGCTTCTCAAGATACCCCATAATTATTTATTTATTTATTTATTTATATTACGCTGTACAACATGAATTTAATCCCAATTACAGTACAGGGTCCGCACTCACCGAGTCGCAATGTAGTAGTTTATATAATTTGTAGCTTGAGTGAGATTCGAACTCGGGATCTCCGGATTCGAATACCATATTATATATGTAAACAATGAAATTAACATTTAATTGTTTTTCAGGTCAAGACCAACATGGAGAAGGTCAACCAGGAGTTGAAGAAGAGCCTGGAAGAACACAAGAAAGAACACAAACACTAAGACTTATAGCTATAGTTAAGTTTAAGATTATAATGTAAGTTTAAGTGCAAGCAATATGTGATTAAAACTTTTGGATTGATGGACAAAAATGATAAAACAATAAATAATGTTCTAAAAGTAATAAATTTGAAGTTATTAATATATCCTAAAGGTAACAACAAAGACAAAATTAATTGTCTTCCATACACTTGGTGAAACTAGGTTTAATAATAAAATATACACTTGGTTAAGTTTCACAAAATTCAGCCTCCAAGTCACCTTATGAGAGCATCGTCAGAGGCTGGCCAGCACAGTTAGTAACCAAAGACAACACACTTCTTCACCTAGAACAAAGTTCACGTGAAGAAGCTGTGTGACGAAGAACTGTGCCAGCAGAGAATAAGATATCTAACAAACGGTAAGATGACATGAGAAGTTCTGTGGAACATGCAATGCCATCTACCGGAAAAAAGGAAAAGCTACGGAATAACAATTTAAATAACACAAAGACAAAATTAATTGTCACCCATACACTTGGTGAAACTAGGTATATTATTCAATGAGTAATAGCTATTACTTGCGAATAGAATACTATACTTTATCTACGACTATATGTTATTATGTAATAAGATTTTACAATTATTTTTTTATGTTCCATTATGAATAAGTCAGATTGCTTAAATTTTTTGTTTTTATTTTTATTTAATAAATATGAACACTACTTAACATGGAATAAGTGGCCCATAATGACGATGATTTATATTTATCAGAAAGTTCGCCAAAATATACTATAAGAACATTTTCCGAAAAGGAATTTACATTTTTGCGTATTTGCCAATCCATAAAAGCTTTATAAACTTGTTCATACTTTTTTTTGATTTTTCGGGCAGTAAATTTAAGAAACGTACGTGTGCGGCTTCTACAATATCTGGTGGAGTACAAATTTCACTTGGTTCGCTTTCAGAATCCATAACTCACATGTATAATCACACAAATTACAGTATTATTGTAAACAAAAACGTTTTAAACTAATTTTGACAGATAATTAACAATAGCGCGCTTCACTGTTTCATAGCATACTTAACGCGCGGCAATTATCGTTATTTTTTGATTGGCTATTAAAGTGTTAAGTAATGAAAATTCAGACGTGTGATTGGTCGTGAAGTGTTGAGTAATGAATTATTACTTAACACTGTCAAAAATGATTAGTATTACTTATACATTATTTAATAAGAGTAGATAAAAAATATTAAATAAACACTTTGCTAAGTCTCACAAAATTCAGCCTCCAAGTCACCTTATGAGAGCATCGTCAGAGACTGGCCAGCACAGTTAGTAACCATAGACAACACACTTCTTCACCTAGAACAAAGTTCACGTGAAGAAGCTGGTGACGAAGAACTGTGCCAGCAGAGAATATATCTCTAACATACAGGTAAGATGACATGAGAAGTTCTGAGGAACAGGTAATGCCATCTACCGAAAAAAAGGAAAAGCTACGCAATAGCAATTTAAATAACAAGAAAGACAAAATTAATTGTGATCCATAAACTTGGTGAAACAAGGTTTAATAAAAAATATAAAATAAACACTTGGCAAAGTCTCACAAAATTCCTAAAGGTATTTAATGAAGTGATCTATCTCAGACAAGCCCTAAATAAATGTTTAAATTGTAATAAATAATTTAAATAAACATTGGATGTTAACAATATGCACAACAATTTTGTCTTTTTTGTTTGAATTATTTAAATTGTGCCAACAGTTAGTTGAGTGCTCTAAGACGATGGCTAGAGGATCCCAGCTGTCAAATACTTCTTAAAATTGTCTTAAACAATTTAGAATCATTTAAAAATGTTTTAAGTTGTGCTAAAAGGTAGTTGAGTGCTCTAAGACGATGGCTAGAGGATCCCAGCTCCTAAATACTTCTTTAAAATTGTCTTAAACCCTCTAGAATCATTTTAAAATGTTTTAATTTGTCCTGAAAGCTAGCTGAGTGCTCTAAGACGATGGCTAGAGGATCCCAGCTGTCAAATACTTACTAAAACTGTTTTAAACAATTTAGAATCATTTTTAAATGTTTTAAGTTGTGCTAAAAGGTAGTTAAGTGCTCTAAGACGATGGCTAGAGGATCCCAGCTCCTAAATACTTCTTTAAAATTGTCTTAAACCCTCTAGAATAATTTTAAAATGTTTTAATTTGTCCTGAAAGCTAGCTGAGTGCTCTAAGACGATGGTTAGAGGATCCCAGCAGTCAAATACTTACTAAAGCGATTTTAAACCTCCCTTTTAGGTCATTATATAATTTTCAGAAGTGCTACTTTCCTTGAATAATATTTTCATGAAAAACTATATTCTCATTTTACTCTGATAATTGCTTTAAAGCGTGTATTTTCTTTTGCTTCTAACTCGGATATAAGAAACAATTGAACAACAAACTTATACTCAATGGATGCAGTTTTTCATTCTGAACATTTTTCTTCAATTCAATTTTGTTTTTGAATTTGAATTTCCTATGTTCAGAAAAAAAGTAGACACCCGGTATATTGTATTTAAGAAAATTTCAAAATTACAATACAAATTATATCAAAATATTATATTTTAATCTTATTGTTCATAGCTTCTTGGATGTTTGAACACCAGTTTACCCATTTCTGGGGTAAGATATCTCACATAAAGTAACGCCATACTTTGAGATTACAATTTAGAACATTTTTAATACTTATTTGTGTTTAAAATAAAAATACATTTCTTAAAAATGTATAATAATTGATAATTAATTTAATTAGCGGGATGTGAACCAAGTAGCGGTTATGAAACAAACCTCAAGGTCATTCAAACACATAAACAAACATATTTTAAACGATTTTAAAAGCATTTTTAAATATTTTATAATAATATAACAAACAAAAATGTTGAACTAACCTTAAATTGAGTAGAACTGCGATGTTTGCACGCTGGTTTACCCATTTTTGGGTGCTTTTATGCCACATTAACACTGAACTAACACTTACAAATCACTTAAACACTATTTAAGAATAATATAATGTATATATTATTAACTATTTATTGATATTTCGTTGTAGAACACAGACTTTTTGTGATATTATTTCAATGTTTTCTTCCTTGAATGAAAGTTGGTCAGGACAGGTTCTTTCCTAATTGAACTGAGTTGCGCGGTTCAAATAAAATTGTGCTGATTTTATTTAAATGAAATATTTTAAATTTAGGTTCGTTGTATGTAATATGAAGTAGGTGGCTCAGTGGTATTAAGAAGTTGGGATCGATTCTCAAGACTGACAAATAATTTACATTATATTTGGAAAATAATGCATGGTTTTTCTTTCTCTTCTGGGGTGTATATACTATCTTTTTCGTGGTTTAAATAATTTTTAAAATGTTGTTTATTTATATTTGTTATTTGGTATCAATAATAATATGAATTTGATACTATTGATGTGTTGTAACTAATGAAACCTAACAACAAATAATTTGGGAGCGTGCGCGAGATATCTACAACTGTCAAAAAATGTGCATTGTTTTACTAATATCAATACGCGAAGTACGTGATTTTTTCATCATTTACATTACCATGACAACGCGTATTTTGCGTATTTTTTTGCACCCTAGTGCGCAAATAGTATATTATGCATCAAGGGAGGGAAACAAGCGATTATTCCCGCGTGTGAAGTTGGCAAACCGAGACGTAAGCGAGGGCCACAGGGCTAGATTTAAATAAAATAAATAAATATATCATCACGCCTTTTACCCATTACTGAGTGTGGCACTCTGCCGTAGCAAATCTGGGTAAGTGACATATTTATACAGTTACCAGCCGTCAAATCACTGCCCTCAAAGATGTTAGTGGAGGGGGAGCCACAAGGGTAGATTTAATTGTTTGTCGGCTGTGGGGATCGAACCAGGGTTCTCACGATCCCCAGACCGACTGGTACACTAAAAATTGATAAATACTTTCAGCCGTAATTTTTTTTTAACAATGTTCCTTTTGTTTCTCTCGGTATATATCTATGTTTAGAAATAGTGAAAAGAACAAAATATTGAAGAAATAAATTATAATATTTAATTTATTTCATATTTAAGTGCAATATACATTTTAAATTTTATATATTTAAATATTATTTAGTTTTAATAAATCAATACATTTAGGCACTTTATAGATATTTGTGTAAATAATACTAATAATAAAATATTGATAATAAACCGTACCCCAAAATTAAGGGTAGCAGCTTGTCATGTACCTAAATTTAACATGATTCTAATTATTTTACATTAAAATATTTTGTGTATATTGTAAAAAAAATGATTAAAAAAACTAAATTTTCTTCAAATTATCTTTGAAACAATAAAAGTATCAAAAAACATTCGACAGCTATATATGTGACATATTTTAAATATAATTTATATTAATTTATAATAATATAGATATTCACCTAATGAAATAATGGATTATTTTGTTAAAACAACATTTTAAATTAGTATTACTGTAATTTTGAACATAAGTTTAAAGTTTAAAATTAAATTAATATTTGTTAATTCGTGCAATAAATACAATTAAATTTAGACCTAAATATTTTAGATATTCAGCGCCACATTTCCCCCATTTTCTACAAATTATAGTGCCTTTTAGACCTAAGTGCTTTTTATAATAATTGCGTTAGTTAAAAGTAAATAAAGTCTAAAAATATGTAAGAAATCTATTAATATATTATTAAAAATATTGATACGCAACTAGATAGTGAATTTTAGGTATTTTAATGTTACAATGTTGGTACTTGTTGTTTATTTCAGTTGTACCAACACCATGAAGTATGTTACTACGGCTCCCAACACCTAAAAAGTAAAAGTAAATTAAAATCTACCTGCAATTATTTTGTTATTCACAATTCATAATTTATTTTGATGTCAAAAAAACATTTAAAAAAGTTTTTCTATAAATGTTAAGAGGCCTAAAACTTGTTCCGAATTATGTGTATTATTCATATGTAAATAAATAAAATAATTTTGCCACTAATACAACATTATAAACAGTCTAAAATTATGTAGAAATATATTTAGAAGAAATAGAATGAATGAAATACTTACGGAAGCGAACAAATCTAAAGAAATTGTGAAAAATTTGGCGCCAGAAATGGAGAGGGCCTTTTGACATTGTTGACAGACGATTTGAACAAAGGTTTTAGCTTCCTCTGAGCCATCGTACCAGTGACAACTGTATGCAGCTTCCATTACAGAAGAACTCTGAAAAATGTTATTTACGTAGAGCGGTTTATATGTGTACCGCACTGTTGAAATAACATTTTAGGATTGAGGTGCAAGTTGATGTATTAGGGATGAAATTATGGATGGGTGAATGGATATATCGTCAGGGGTTTCACTCTAGTTTGAAGTGGTTTACATGCATGCCGTACTGTTGAAATAATATTTTAGGATTGAGGTGCAAGTTGATGTATTAGAAATGAAATTATGGATGGGTGAATGGATATATCGTCAGGGGTTTCACTCTAGTTTGAAGTGGTTTACATGCATGCCGCACTGTTGAAATAATATTTTAGGATTGAGGTGCAAGTTGATGTATTAGGGATGAAATTATGGATGGGTGAATGGATATATCGTCAAATGTTATTTCAACAGAGCAGCACGCATGTAAACCACTTCAAACTAGAGTGAAACCCCTGACGATATATTCATTCACCCATCCATAATTTCATCCCTAATACATCAACTTGCACCTCAATCCTAAAATGTTATTTCAACAGTGCGGCATGCATGTAAACCACTTGAAACTAGAGTGAAACCCCTGACGATATATTCATTCACCCATCCATAATTTCATCCCTAATACATCAACTTGCACCTCAATCCTAAAATGTTATTTCAACAGTGCGGCATACACGCAAACCGCTCCATACAAATCACATATTCATTCACCCATCCGTAATTTCATCCCTAAAACATCAACTTGCACCTCAATCCTAAAATATTATTTCAACAGTGCAGTATGTATGAAAACCACTTCAAACTAGAGTGAAACCCCTGACGATATATCCATTCACCCATCCATAATTTCATCCCTAATACATCAACTTGCACCTCAATCCTAAAATGTTATTTCAACAGTACGGCATGCATGTAAACTAGAGTGAAACCCCTGACGATATATCCATTCACCCATCCATAATTTCATTTCTAATACATCAACTTGCACCTCAATCCTAAAATGTGATTTCAACAGTACGGCACGCATGTAAACTAGAGTGAAACCCCTGACGATATATACATTCACCCATCCATAATTTCATCTCTAATACATCAACTTGCACCTCAATCCTAAAATGTTATTTCAACAGTTCGGCATGCATGTAAACCACTTCAAACTAGAGTGAAACCCCTGACGATATATCCATTCACCCATCCATAATTTCATCTCTAATACATCAACTTGCACCTCAATCCTAAAATGTTATTTCAACAGTGCGGCATGCATGTAAACCACTTCAAACTAGAGTGAAACCCCTGACGATATATCCATTCACCCATCCATAATTTCATTTCTAATACATCAACTTGCACCTCAATCCTAAAATATTATTTCAACAGTACGGCATGCATGTAAACCACTTCAAACTAGAATGAAACCCCTGACGATATATCCATTCACCCATCCGTAATTTCATCCCTAAAACATCAACTTGCACCTCAATCCTAAAATATTATTTCAACAGTGCAGTATGTATGAAAACCACTTCAAACTAGAGTGAAACCCCTGACGATATATCCATTCACCCATCCATAATTTCATTTCTAATACATCAACTTGCACCTCAATCCTAAAATATTATTTCAACAGTACGGCATGCATGTAAACCACTTCAAACTAGAATGAAACCCCTGACGATATATCCATTCACCCATCCATAATTTCATCCCTAATACATCAACTTGCACCTCAATCCTAAAATGTTATTTCAACAGTGCGGCATACACGCAAACCGCTCCATACAAATCACATATTCATTCACCCATCCGTAATTTCATCCCTAAAACATCAACTTGCACCTCAATCCTAAAATATTATTTCAACAGTGCAGTATGTATGAAAACCACTTCAAACTAGAGTGAAACCCCTGACGATATATCCATTCACCCATCCATAATTTCATCCCTAATACATCAACTTGCACCTCAATCCTAAAATGTTATTTCAACAGTGCGGCATACACGCAAACCGCTCCATACAAATCACATATTCATTCACCCATCCGTAATTTCATCCCTAAAACATCAACTTGCACCTCAATCCTAAAATATTATTTCAACAGTGCAGTATGTATGAAAACCACTTCAAACTAGAGTGAAACCCCTGACGATATATCCATTCACCCATCCATAATTTCATTTCTAATACATCAACTTGCACCTCAATCCTAAAATATTATTTCAACAGTACGGCATGCATGTAAACCACTTCAAACTAGAATGAAACCCCTGACGATATATCCATTCACCCATCCATAATTTCATCCCTAATACATCAACTTGCACCTCAATCCTAAAAATGTTATTTCAACAGTGCGGCATACACGCAAACCGCTCCATACAAATCACATATTCATTCACCCATCCGTAATTTCATCCCTAAAACATCAACTTGCACCTCAATCCTAAAATATTATTTCAACAGTGCAGTATGTATGAAAACCACTTCAAACTAGAGTGAAACCCCTGACGATATATCCATTCACCCATCCATAATTTCATCCCTAATACATCAACTTGCACCTCAATCCTAAAATGTTATTTCAACAGTGCGGCATACACGCAAACCGCTCCATACAAATCACATATTCATTCACCCATCCGTAATTTCATCCCTAAAACATCAACTTGCACCTCAATCCTAAAATATTATTTCAACAGTGCAGTATGTATGAAAACCACTTGAAACTAGAGTGAAACCCCTGACGATATATCCATTCACCCATCCATAATTTCATACCTAATACATCAACTTGCACCTCAATCCTAAAATGTTATTTCAACAGTACGGCACGCATGTAAACTAGAGTGAAACCCCTGACGATATATCCATTCACCCATCCATAATTTCATTTCTAATACATCAACTTGCACCTCAATCCTAAAATGTGATTTCAACAGTACGGCACGCATGTAAACTAGAGTGAAACCCCTGACGATATATACATTCACCCATCCATAATTTCATCTCTAATACATCAACTTGCACCTCAATCCTAAAATGTTATTTCAACAGTTCGGCATGCATGTAAACCACTTCAAACTAGAGTGAAACCCCTGACGATATATCCATTCACCCATCCATAATTTCATCTCTAATACATCAACTTGCACCTCAATCCTAAAATGTTATTTCAACAGTGCGGCATGCATGTAAACCACTTCAAACTAGAGTGAAACCCCTGACGATATATCCATTCACCCATCCATAATTTCATTTCTAATACATCAACTTGCACCTCAATCCTAAAATATTATTTCAACAGTACGGCATGCATGTAAACTAGAGTGAAACCCCTGACGATATATCCATTCACCCATCCATAATTTCATTTCTAATACATCAACTTGCACCTCAATCCTAAAATATTATTTCAACAGTACGGCATGCATGTAAACCACTTCAAACTAGAATGAAACCCCTGACGATATATCCATTCACCCATCCATAATTTCATCCCTAATACATCAACTTGCACCTCAATCCTAAAATATTATTTCAACAGTGCGGCATACACACAAACCGCTCCATACAAATCACAAACACCTCTTACCTCTTCAATTAGCCGGTTACCAAATATACAAAAATGAAATACTTGAGCCAAAGTATAGAACAGATACCCAAGGACAGTTGCAGCATACACGTTAACACCATCAATCTAAGAGAAAGAGCACAATTTTACAATTATTTATATTTGTGGACACAGAACGTTTCCTAATAATTTTACAGCAAAATTCTTCAAATAAAAGTTTTAGAGAATTAAATTTTCTAAAACTTTTATTTGAAACATTTTTTTGTAAAGTTTCTCAGAAAGGCTGAAATGCGACTTACTTTAGTAGCTTGATAAGCTAACAACGTTAAAGTAATAGTTGATGTTAACATATGTAAAAGAAGAGCTATTCCATATGCATCCCCTATAGCCGTTACCAACCTAAAAATATAAATATTTAAGTCTAAGTACAACCCTGTATTTTTTATTTATCAAATTTAATACATTTTCTAAACACTGAACAATTAAAATATTCTCAAAATTTTCACCACGTTAAAACTACCCCTGTGGCTTCCCCTTCACTAACATCTTTGGGGGCCATGATTTGACGGCTGATACACGCATAAAATTAGCGTCAATTAAAAAAGAATTTTGATTTTGTACACAATTTTCCAATAGCATTAAATTTTAGTTTCATTATACAGGGTGTTTCACAATTTAGAGCAAAAAATTAAAGGGTATATTCTGTACGACAAAAATAATTTTTTTTAAATTCGAAAAATTAAGGGTTGTTAACGTAAAACATTTTTTGTAATACTGCACTGGATTCGCTTTCCTATTAAAGACAAACAATGAAGTAGGTATCAACTACGAAAGAATAATTACACAATTCAATTATTAGCAGTTATTTATAATAGAATTTTATTTAATTAATAACTTTAACATAATCATCCACCCAGTGGCAGTGGCAACGAAACATTTTGGACTGGGAAACATAGAAAATAGTTTTGCGATTTAAAAAAAATCTTTTTGTTTCATAATCAGCACGTCGTACAGAATATACCCTTTAATTTTTTGCTCTAAGTTGTGAAACACCCTGTATATTGATAAAGAAAATAATCTTTAAATGTAGCAAAATATGGTCACAGGGAATTCTATCTTTATATCTTGTTTAGTTTTCAAGATACCAAACTGAAAAAAGTTATTTTTTTCTAAACGGCTGTGAATTTTCGTGCTTCATTTAATTTATAAACAAAGTTTCAGCTATTTTGGCGTTAATAAAATCTGCAATCGCAGATTAGACACATGTAGAAATACATGCTGAACCCATTAAAGTTTGTTTCATTCATGTACAACAATTATTCCAGACGCAATTAATTTTTAAAGTTGACAGACAATATTTTTCGAATAGTTAGTAATATTTCAGATTAATATAATAATATGTATTTTAATTCAATGTTAAACCCTGAAACCTATATTATTACAATAGATAGTATGTATTAGTAACCGCGGACCACGACGTACTAAGAAACAAGCTCAAACGACGCTGTGACGTCACCCAACGTCGCAACGAATTTAATTTTTGCTTTTTCTTGAATCTCTGTGCGTATACAGTCCCGCTACACTCAGCTTCAATGCGGGCATGTATACTTCTCTACTTTTTTCTACCACTGAATTCAGCGAAATAGCTGAAAATTTGCTTATAAGTCAATTCGGACACGAGGAATTCAATGCCGTTGAGCTCATTTTCATATCTTGAATAGTTTTCAAGAAATACATTGTCAAAATATTGTACTTTTTTAATATGAGCTCAAAAATGACAATTTTAATTTACGTTTTTAACAAATTTATTCTTACTGGATGTAGGATTTAATTTTGAATAACTTTTATTTTCACTTTTGTTGCAAACTTATTACAAAAGGCAGTATTATAAAATAAATGACAGTAGACTTTCGAAATGTAGAATTTTCAAAATATTGATATATTTTTAGTTATCAAGCTTTTCTGGAATATTTTATAAAAAAATGGTTCAAACAAAAGTTGTGGATAATTTCATTGGCTACAACTCTTGTTTGAAGCATTTTTTTCTCAAGTCATTCAGAAATGTTTGACAGCGCAAATCAGTTGAACCTTATTTATTGGTTTTTATAAAAACGAATTTATTTAATATTTAATTACGATTACAAACGGATGGAATTAAATGTAAGTTTGTTCACATGATTTTATAAATTAAACAACCCCTTTTTACTTCCTTGTACGAAGTAAAGGAAGTATTGTAATCGCGAAAATTTTCGGTTCTCAGATTTCAACGGAAATAGGTATTTTGGCCCTCCCTGAATCCATTTTGACTAATTTCGTCGTGCCGTCTGTACGTACGTATGTATTTCGCATAACTCAAAAACGATAAGCCGTAGAAAATTAAAACTTTATATTTAGGACTGTTATAATATCTAGTTGTGCACCTCCCTTTTTGGTCATTATATAACTACCGGAAGTGGTACTTTACTTGAAGCCTATAGTAGATTTTCATGAAAATCTATATTCAAATATAATATAAAACTTTCCAAATTTGGTATATAAGACTACTATATCAATGGAAATAACATAATAGGTTTTGGTTAAAATAGACTAACCAGAAGTGGCACATTACATGAAGCTGCTAACAGTTTTCCTTGAAAAAATGGTATTATTTTAATTTTAGAAATAAATACTAGAGAATTAAATTCTGCGTCTAGCACATTAAGAATTTTTAAATTAGCTTTTTGCATAAACGAGATATTTAAATTTAAATATTATATATTTTTGGATTTAAAAAAAATTATATATTTCTTGTTTCTTGTAATTAAGTTTGCTATGGATTAGAACAAAAAAAAGATTTAATGTCAAATATGTGCAATTAAAAAAATCTCTATAGTTTAATACGCGTACAAGGAAGTCATGTGCTGCCCACATCAGATTTTTTAGTTTTTTTAAGGGATGAGCACAGATTGCTATTATATTTAAACTATATTTTAATTTTTCAATATTGAAAATGTCGATTTTTCAATTTACAAATTAAATTAATAATAATAATATTTTTTTTTATAGATATTATTAAATAGAATAATCGAAATTAATAGATAGGTGCGTGACGTGAGGGCTGGGAGGGCTTATAAACCATTTCACTCTGATAATTGCTTTAAAGTGTATTTTCTTTTGCTTCTAACTGGGACATAAGAAACAATTGAACAACAAACTTATACTCTATGGATGCAGTTTTTCATTCTGAACAATTTTCTTCACTACACTTTTGTTCTAAAATTAAGAGGTAAGGCCACTCTAAAAATTTTTAAAAATGCATTTTTTTTTATTTGCTTAAATTATAGTTTAAACCCTTAGGAATAAGGGACAATTAATTTAAATGCCGCGCGGAAGTATTTCAGAGGAAAAAAAGCATATATCTATTAGTACTAGTATTTATTATATATATATAAACTTTAAACGCGTTTTTCTCGAAATATATTTTCAAAATCGGGCGAAAAGAAATCTGAAATACTAATTGATGGATCGTTTTCATTTCTTATTCTAGATATAAAATACTCAAAAACTACGAGGGCTTTTTTAAAGTGCTTTATTCGTTTTTTATGGTCGTTTTTATACAGAAATTTAGTCCCGAATAATGAACTTTTTTTTCAAACGTGCGCCATTTTGTTAAAAATCAAAATTTTCAAAATCCAGCCCGTAGTTTTTTAGAGTATACATCAGAGATTAAGAAACCATATCCCTTTTTGATCCAGGTCTATTGCTGTTCCCGGAATGTTTTCGCCCGATTTGCTCTACGCGCCGAGAGGAGTCGCCATTTTTTTAAATTTCTGACGACAATTTTGAATATTTTCTTTTACAAAATTTTTTTAAATAAACTTTAAAGAGCACTAAATAAAGATCCAAAAACAGTTCTTAAGCAGCACGTTTAGATTTCGTTAAAAAAATCTAGAAAATAACCCTTTTTTTCCTTGTCTAGAGTGGCCTTACCCCTTAAGACGGCCTTGGATAGTGTTTCTAGTTAAGTATTTAATTTTGAACATTTTTCTTCAGTACAATTTTGTTCTAAAATTAATAGGTAAAGAGATATCGCTAAACCAAAATTTTAACATTGAATTTCCTGTTCGGAAAAAAAGTAGACACCCGATATAATATAATATAATCTACTTAATTCTAAGTATTAGGGAGATGCAATTTCAGATCACAAACTTACCTAACAACGTGTTTATGTCGCTCAACCCAATATTTAATTGCAGATCTCACCATCAACTCTTGCTTCTTGCTGAGTCCGTTGGGGCCTACGCCCCCGCTAGAATCAAATTGCTGTAGCATTCCGCCCCTGAAATGGGTCCCCAATTCATGTCGGTACACTCCTGATAAGTCTAGGGTTGAATCGTTCTTTGCGTTGTAATCTGAAAGTCAAAGAAATACTTATTTATACATCTTGTATCGCAAGATTTAAATCGCTTCAAATAAGTGTTAATTTTGATTGGTAATTTTAAAATTACATTACTGGGTGTGGCACTCCGCTGTACCAGATCTCGATAAGTAATTGTTGGGAAAAGATCTATATGTACTTGTACTTCTCACTAGATTACTTGCTTACCAATGAGATGTAATAACAAGAGTTCAATTGTTTAGTTGTTAAGAGTCTGTCAAGTATGATATATTGTATACCGGAAAATTTTGAAATTTTTGTAATCAAGATACTTTCGGAAAACAAAAATGCGCGCAAATAGGGGATGGGAAAGTTGGCTTCTATTTGGATATCTGTCTTGGTATTCTCTGGACGCATAACGGGCATTACCATTACATAATCCATAAATACAAATCATATCTGCATATTCAGCAGTACTATAACCATCCATTATGAAACAATAATACAATCAAAAGTACAACAATTTTTAATTAAGACAAATAAGGTATGACTTTTCAATAAAATTCTTGTTTTCCGAAAGTATCTTGACTACAAAAATTTGAAAATGTCGTGTTATTTATAGAACTTCAACCTCTTGTATTTTGGTAACTAGAAGGAATAGGACCTATGTTTATATGACATTTTTTGCTCAAAATAACCTTAGGAAAAAGCTGTTAAAGTTTGTTACACTAGTCCTGAAACACCCTGTATTATATATGACAATTATTTATCGGTTGTGGCATTATTATATTAAAAGTAACCTTACCATTCTCGACTAAATTATCTTGAGAATTTGCGCTATGGGCACGAAATAGATCTGCACTCTTGGGGTTGTACGTATCTAGGGTGGCTGATAATTCCTAGAAAAACAAAATTAAATCAGAGGGGCTACAAAACACTAAGTGGTAAATAGAACTCTTCTGAGGTGTATATTCTATTGTTTCAACGATTTAAATTATTTTAAAATATAGTTTATATACGACTAACTAATAATATTATCATTATATATGCGTTTTTTGCTATATAATGCTATATATTAATCTCGCCGGGAATAATGAGTCGGGAATAATGGTCATTATTCCCGCTCGTGAACCAATCAAAATGCTTAAAACATGGATCATTGTTTTATTGTGCCATCGGAACAGTGTTGCCATAGCGACTCATATTTAAATTAAACATGCTCGTTGCTAAGTTCACTGTTGTTTACGAATCGGAAACAAACAAAACGAAATCATCGTTGAGAAGTTGTCAAAAACGGTCTTGCAAATTGTGTTAAATTATTGTGTTTAACTGTAATTGAAAAAATGGACAGTATTACAGAAGACAGTATATCTTCTACACCACCAGAAATAACGAAAATCGCTGATGCTACTACATATGGTTTATTACCGCAAAAGTCTAAACATTTCTATGACAAAGCATACCAAAGTTTTATGGACTGGCGTATTAAAATGAAGACAAATTCGTATTCAGAAAATGTATTGTTGGCATATTTTACTGAATTAGGTGAAAAATACAAATCATCTTCATTATGGTCTTTTTACTCCATTTACTCATTTCAATTAGATGAAAATTTATTAGGTAAATAGATGTAACATTAATAGATAATAAATAATATAAAAATTGAGTAATTTTTATTAAATTAGTCGAATATGTTAGTCGTATATAAAGTACAGTATACAAATCGTTATAATGGCTATTATTACCTCGGATGATTACAAACTTCATCCTCGGGAATAAGAGCATCCATTATAGCGTCGTTGTATAATATACTATTATACATATTTTTTTGATATTTATTAGTTATTTGTGGTTTTTGACATAAAGTTGCTAACAGCCAATATTAATGTTTCTACGATTGCTATGAAATGTTGACAATTACGCTTTTATTTGTCATCGTAAAATAACTTTTTTTTCGTTTCCAGTGGTAGTTATATACGTAACCAGTTGATATTGTGTGACGAACATTTGTCAAAACGAGCGAAGCAAGTTTTACAAATTATGTGAGTCAAACAATATCACGTTTTCATAACGTATTTTGTCTAATTCCGCTAAAATAATGTTTAAAATACATAATATTCTAGGTTTATGACAGCTCAGTATATTTCAAAATTTACCAAAGCGTTGCCGTGAAAATAAATGAATAAAATGTTTAAATGTAAAGCTTATGTCATCATTGAAAATGAGTTCTGAATCCGAAACAAACCATCGAAGAATCTGCTAATTTGCTCGTCAACTGTTTCATACCAGAACAATTATTCAATGTATATAAATCCTAAACATTTTTATAAATAGTTTTTTCCGTTATTTGCATTTTGAGAAAAACTGTCAACATTCATTACGTAACTAGTTATGTAAACAATTCCTTACATAACTCTTCAATGACAGTTATGAAAAATTGACATTTCATAACCTCAAACATTGATGTAAAACAGGACTTTTCATAACGGAATTAGCTAAAAGTTATTTACTTTCATTACTAGTGCGAAAAACGGTTATTGTTACAACTAAATTAAGTCAAGAAATAGTTATTTACGTATCAAGTGCAGAAAGACCGCGAGTTCAAAAAACCCATCTTTCTGCACGAGTTGCGTACACTATTTTTTCTACAACCATAAACCAAATTTTGATAAAAATAATGAAACAAATTTCAGTAATTGTAACATCTCTGAAATTTTGTATTAATTTAGAAACTTTAGAAAGATACCTGGTTTAATGTATCCATGACAACTGACAATGACAAACTAACTCAAGAAAGTATACT
This sequence comes from Pterostichus niger, assembly GCA_947425015.1. Taxonomy (NCBI): domain Eukaryota; kingdom Metazoa; phylum Arthropoda; class Insecta; order Coleoptera; family Carabidae; genus Pterostichus; species Pterostichus niger. Next base: position 1,880,182 of record OX380351.1, on the reverse strand, counting down.
ACATACATACATACATACATAACATCACGCTATATCCCATTAAATGGGGTAGCACGAACCCGTCAACATTCTCATCCTGACACACGATACTCGAATCGACCACATTAACACTTCCTCCATACAAACTCTTTCTTTTCTCACAACCAAAATCCATCATCACGCAACAAACATTCATGCATTCGCTAGTGTACACTGCGCTTGTTTCTGAAGATGGTCTCCACACAATTGCAGGTAAACACTCGAAACATCTAACCAATTAATCTAAAATCAAGAATCATACGCTTGTCTTCATTCATCATATTTATTCCGCAATTAATTTTCTCCAAACATATTGTATAGAGTTTATTTATATTAAATTACTTTTTCTGCACTAGTGCAGAAATAATTTATATTTTTTGCACTAGTGCAAAAATCTGCTACTTTCATAATAAAAATAAGTTCAAAAACGCCTACTTTTTTTAATGGTTGTAGAAAAATGTCATTTTCACAAGTAATGTTTCGGTGAATGGTGTGAGATTGGGTCAAGTAAATGAGTTTGTATACTTGGGGAGTGTGTTTTCGAGGGATGGACGTATTGATCGAGAGATTGAAAGAAGAGTATCTGCTGGATGTAAGATATTGGGTGCTCTGGGAACCTTTACTCGGAACGTGAATGTATCCAGAGATGCTCGATTGAGTGTTTATAATGGTGTGTTAGTGCCTACGTTGATGTATGGTAGTGAATGTTGGGTATGGATGAAGAAACATGAACGGCGTATAACTGCTGTGGAAATGAGATATTTGCGGGGTGTGTGTGGATATACTAGAAGAGATCGTGTCCGGAATACATTGGTGTATGATGAATGTGAGATTGGGAAGAATGTTGTAAGAAGAGTGGGAATAAGTCAGTTGAGATGGTTTGGTCATGTAGAACGTATGTCGAATGACAGATTGGTGAAACAGGTGTATGTTGGTGAAATTGAGGGTGAAAGTTTGCGTGGACGGCCTAAGAACAAGTGGATGAATATGATTGAAGGGTTGTTGCGTGAGCGAAAGATTCTGAGCGTGAAGAATAAACGAGCTTGTATGAAAAGAATTATGAATGTGGTTGAAGCAAAAGTGGTGTGTCAGGATAGGAATGTTTGGAGAAAATTAATTGCGGGATAAATATGATGAATGAAGACAAGCGTATGATTCTTGATTTTAGATTAATTGGTTAGATGTTTACCTGCAATTGTGTGGAGACCATCTTCAGAAACAAGCGCAGTGTACAGGAGCGAATGGATGAATGTTTGTTGCGTGTTGATGGATTTTGGTTGTGAGAAAAGAAAGAGTTTGTATGGAGGAAGTGTTAATGTGGTCGAATCGAGTATCGTGTGTCAGGATGAGAATGTTGACGGGTTCGTGCTACCCCATTTAATGGGATATAGCGTGATGTTATGTATGTATGTATGTATGTATGTTAAACAAAAAACTATATGAAAGTATTTAGAGATAAGTGTCTCCTTAAGGGTCAATTTCGTTTATTACTTACCATAAGAGGCTTCATAATTTCTTTAAGATGTTGCAATTGTTCGCAAGCAAAAATAAGCCAAGAACAAAACAGAGAATCCAGTAGGTTAGAGTGGCACATAGCAAAAAATACCCAGTAGATCTAAAAATAAAAAAAAATTAAAGAATTCTTGGCACTAGTACACCAGTATATGTACCTGGTAGACTAGAGACATGTAGTAGGCCATGCCAGACATGGCATCCCAAGGATACCAAGATTTTAAAAGTAGTCTTGGAATTTCAATAGTTATGGTGTCATTTTCATTAGCGGGGTCTTTAATATTCTTAGTACTGTCTCCAACGAAAGTGATGCCAGTCCAAGCTAAAAATATAATTATAAGATTGAGGTGTAAGTTGTCAGGGGTTTCACTCTAGTTTGAAGTGGTTTACATGCATGCCGCACTGTTGAAATAACATTTTAGGATTGAGGTGCAAGTTGATGTATTAGAGATGAAATTATGGATGGGTGAATGGATATATCGTCAGGGGTTTCACTCTAGTTTGAAGTGGTTTACATGCATGCCGCACTGTTGAAATAACATTTTAGGATTGAGGTGCAAGTTGATGTATTAGGGATGAAATTATGGATGGGTGAATGGATATATCGTCAGGGGTTTCACTCTAGTTTGAAGTGGTTTACATGCATGCCGCACTGTTGAAATAACATTTTAGGATTGAGGTGCAAGTTGATGTATTAGGGATGAAATTATGGATGGGTGAATGGATATATCGTCAGGGGTTTCACTCTAGTTTGAAGTGGTTTACATGCATGCCGCACTGTTGAAATAACATTTTAGGATTGAGGTGCAAGTTGATGTATTAGGGATGAAATTATGGATGGGTGAATGGATATATCGTCAGGGGTTTCACTTTAGTTTGAAGTGGTTTACATGCATGCCGCACTGTTAAAATAACATTTTAGGATTGAGGTGCAAGTTGATGTATTAGGGATGAAATTATGGATGGGTGAATGGATATATCGTCAGGGGTTTCACTCTAGTTTGAAGTGGTTTACATGCATGCCGCACTGTTGAAATAACATTTTAGGATTGAGGTGCAAGTTGATGTATTAAGGATGAAATTATGGATGGGTGAATGGATATATCGTCAGGGGTTTCACTCTAGTTTGAAGTGGTTTACATGCATGCCGCACTGTTGAAATAACATTTTAGGATTGAGGTGCAAGTTGATGTATTAGGAATGAAATTATGGATGGCTGAATGGATATATCGTCAGGGGTTTCACTCTAGTTTGAAGTGGTTTACATGCATGCCGCACTGTTGAAATAACATTTTAGGATTGAGGTGCAAGTTGATGTATTAGGAATGAAATTATGGATGGGTGAATGGATATATCGTCAGGGGTTTCACTCTAGTTTGAAGTGGTTTACATGCATGCCGCACTGTTGAAATAACATTTTAGGATTGAGGTGCAAGTTGATGTATTAGGAATGAAATTATGGATGGGTGAATGGATATATCGTCCGGGGTTTCACTCTAGTTTGAAGTGGTTTACATGCATGCCGCACTGTTGAAATAACATTTTAGGATTGAGTTGCAAGTTGATGTATTAGGGATGAAATTATGGATGGGTGAATGGATATATCGTCAGGGGTTTCACTCTAGTTTACATGCATGCCGTACTGTTGAAATAACATTTTAGGATTGAGGTGCAAGTTGATGTATTAGGGATGAAATTATGGATTTGTGAATGGATATATCGTCAAGGGTTTCACTCTAGTTTTTTTTAGTCTGAAACGTAAATCATGAAATCTGAAACAAAAGCCACGCAAGCTTTGATTTGACATTTCAGTTTCAGATTTCAGTGAATTTTAAAACACAAGAATCTGCTATAAAATTTAAATCTAGTTACAGGCTCTTTGATCTTTTGTATTCATTTGAATTGTTTTGTTTTTTTGACATACTTTTGTTTCTGAATCTCATGTGTCATTTATTATTTATTTCTCGTTCATTTTCCAGCGTTTTTATTCATTTCATTTCTTGTATTCTTCTTTTACACCATTCATTCTGCCAATAACAATTCTAAAGCTTATTATAGACAGCCATTATCTACCAACTTTATTTTGTATTTTCACATATTTTGTTTTTAATTACAGACGGCTATATTTACAATGTTCCGATTACTTCAAAGTTCAGGTATTTGAAAATTGACAAGCAAAGCACAAACAAATACTTTTAAATGAAAATAAATATATTAATAAAAAAAAATATAGTATAAGGAAAATAAAAGAAATGAAAGCATATTTTTAATAAGAGTTTCTCTTTCTTTAATTTAAATATAATGAAATCTTTAAAAAACGATCGAAATTCACAAAAGAAAAAATGTCATTTATTTTATATTAGAAGGTTTCCACAATAAAAATGAGAATTGTATTTCTACAAAGCGGAACAAATGTAAACCGCTCCATACAAATCACAAATTATTTTAAGTAAACTAGAGTGAAACCCCTGGTGATATGTTTATTTATGTTACTTACATGTCGCACTGAAGACGGTTCCTATAGCAACGATGATTAGAAGTTGTCTCATTTTTTTTACAGCTAAAGCGTGATATCTGTTATTTGATTCGATGAACAGAGGGTGGCTGTTAGCTTGATTCCATATTCCTAGTGTCCTGAAAGTAATAAAAAATGTTTAAAATTGTTCCTTATAAATTAAATTAGAGGCATATATCCATTCATTCATCCATAATTTCATCCTTAATACATCAACTTGCACCTCAATCCTAAAATGTTATTTCAACAGTGCGGCACACATGTAAACCGCTCCATACAAATCACATATTCATTCACCCATCCATAATTTCATCCATAATACATCAACTTGCACTTCAATCCTAAAATGTTATTTCAACAGTTCGGCACACATGTAAACCGCTCCATACAAATCACATATTCATTCACCCATCCATAATTTCATCCATAATACATCAACTTGCACCTCAATCCTAAAATGTTATTTCAACAGTACGGCACGCATATAAACTAGAGTGAACCCCCTGACGATATATCCATTCACCCATCCATAATTTCATCCCTAATACATCAATTTGCACCTCAATCCTAAAATGTTATTTCAACAGTACGGCACGCATGTAAACTAGAGTGAAACCCCTGACGATATATCCATTCACCCATCCATAATTTCATCCCTAATACATCAACTTGCACCTCAATCCTAAAATGTTATTTCAACTGTACGGCACGCATATAAACTAGAGTGAAACCCCTGACGATATATCCATTCACCCATCCATAATTTCATCCCTAATACATCAACTTGCACCTCAATCTTAAAATGTTATTTCAACAGTGCGGCACGCATGTAAACTAGAGTGAAACCCCTGACGATATATCCATTCACCCATCCATAATTTCATCCCTAATACATCAACTTGCACCTCAATCCTAAAATGTTATTTCAACAGTACGGCACGCATATAAACTAGAGTGAAACCCCTGACGATATATCCATTCACCCATCCATAATTTCATCCTTAATACATCAACTTGTACCTCAATCCTAAAATGTTATTTCAACAGTACGGCACGCATGTAAACTAGAGTGAAACCCCTGACGATATATCCATTCACCCATCCATAATTTCATCCCTAATACATCAACTTGCACCTCAATCCTAAAATGTTATTTCAACAGTACGGCACGCATATAAACTAGAGTGAAACCCCTGACGATATATCCATTCACCCATCCATAATTTCATCCCTAATACATTAACTTGCACCTCAATCCTAAAATGTTATTTCAACAGTGCGGCATGCATGTAAACCACTTCAGACTAGAGTGAAACCCCTTACGATATATCCATTCACCCATCCATAATTTCATCCTTAATACATCAACTTGCACCTCAATCCTAAAATGTTATTTCAACAGTACGGCACGCATGTAAACTAGAGTGAAACCCCTAACGATATATCCATTCACCCATCCATAATTTCATCCCTAATACATTAACTTGCACCTCAATCCTAAAATGTTATTTCAACAGTACGGCACGCATATAAACTAGAGTGAAACCCCTGACGATATATCCATTCACCCATCCATAATTTCATCCCTAATACATCAACTTGCACCTCAATCCTAAAATGTTATTTCAACAGTGCGGCATGCATGTAAACCACTTCAAACTAGAGTGAAACCCCAGACGATATATCCATTCACCCATCCATAATTTCATCCCTAATACATCAACTTGCACCTCAATCCTAAAATGTTATTTCAACAGTGCGGCACGCATGTAATCCACTTCAAACTAGAGTGAAACCCCTGACGATATATCCATTCACCCATCCATAATTTCATCCCTAATACATCAACTTGCACCTCAATCCTAAAATGTTATTTCAACAGTACGGCACGCATGTAAACTAGAGTGAACCCCCTGACGATATATCCATTCACCCAACCATAATTTCATCCCTAATACATCAACTTGCACCTCAATCCTAAAATGTTATTTCAACAGTACGGCACGCATATAAACTAGAGTGAAACCCCTGACGATATATCCATTCACCCATCCATAATTTCATCCCTAATACATCAACTTGCACCTCAATCCTAAAATGTTATTTCAACAGTGCGGCATGCATGTAAACCACTTCAAACTAGAGTGAAACCCCAGACGATATATCCATTCACCCATCCATAATTTCATCCCTAATACATCAACTTGCACCTCAATCCTAAAATGTTATTTCAACAGTGCGGCACGCATGTAATCCACTTCAAACTAGAGTGAAACCCCTGACGATATATCCATTCACCCATCCATAATTTCATCCCTAATACATCAACTTGCACCTCAATCCTAAAATGTTATTTCAACAGTACGGCACGCATGTAAACTAGAGTGAAACCCCTGACGATATATCTATTCATCCATCCATAATTTCATCCCTAATACATCAACTTGCACCTCAATCCTAAAATGTTATTTCAACAGTACGGCGCGCATGTAAACTAGAGTGAACCCCCTGACGATATATCCATTCACCCAACCATAATTTCATCCCTAATACATCAACTTGCACCTCAATCCTAAAATGTTATTTCAACAGTACGGCACGCATATAAACTAGAGTGAAACCCCTGACGATATATCCATTCACCCATCCATAATTTCATCCCTAATACATCAACTTGCACCTCAATCCTAAAATGTTATTTCAACAGTACGGCACGCATGTAAACTAGAGTGAAACCCCTGACGATATATCTATTCATCCATCCATAATTTCATCCCTAATACATCAACTTGCACCTCAATCCTAAAATGTTATTTCAACAGTGCGGCACGCATATAAACTAGAGTGAAACCCCTGACGATATATCCATTCACCCATCCATAATTTCATCCCTAATACATCAACTTGCACCTCAATCCTAAAATGTTATTTCAACAGTACGGCACGCATGTAAACTAGAGTGAAACCCCTGACAATATATCTATTCATCCATCCATAATTTCATCCCTAATACATCAACTTGCACCTCAATCCTAAAATGTTATTTCAACAGTACGGCACGCATGTAAACTAGAGTGAAACCCCTGACGATATATCCATTCACCCATCCATAATTTCATCCCTATAACATCAACTTGCATCTCAATCCTAAAATGTTATTTCAACAGTACGGCATGCATGTAAACCATTTCAAACTAGAGTGAAACCCCTGACAATATATCCATTCACCCATCCATAATTTCATCCCTAATACATCAACTTGCACCTCAATCCTAAAATGTTATTTCAACAGTACGGCACGCATGTAAACTAGAGTGAAACCCCTGACGATATATCCATTCACCCATCCATAATTTCATCCCTAATACATCAACTTGCACCTCAATCCTAAAATGTTATTTCAACAGTACGGCACGCATATAAACTAGAGTGAAACCCCTGACGATATATCCATTCACCCATCCATAATTTCATCCTTAATACATCAACTTGTACCTCAATTTTAAAATATTATTTCAACAGTGCGGCACACATGTAAACCGCTCCATACAAATCACATTTCCTTACCTATAGAATAGCTTACTTCTCACTTCAAAATATATAAGTTTCGTCACACAGTGTGTAAAGAATAACACTGTTATTGTATTCGCCGCCATATAATTCACATCATCTCGCTCCAGAATAAGATTTCCGATAATACAACCAAACTGAATAAGGATTAAAATAAGATGGGTACAAGAATAAGCTACTCGAAGGGCTTTAACTCCAGGACTGTTATCTTCGTGGTAGTTGAACATGAAATGCCCGGAAGCTTGCATTAGTCGAATATTGGGCAGAAGGTCCTGCACCAGACCCTGGTAACGTTGTTTCATCATCTGGACATACAAAAATAAAAATACAATATAAAATACACACTTGGCTATGTTTCACAAAATTCAGCCTCCAAGTCACCTTATGAGGGCATCGTCAGGGGCTGGCCAACACAGTTAGTAACCATAGACGCGTTTAGCTCTTATTAGAGCTCATCAGTAAGGCCCGGATATTTAGGCTCTTAAAAACACCCAAATAAGCAGGCATATAGGCCGGTAGTTACTCTAAAATAGGCGGGATTTTAGGCAGCTTAAATGTAAATAATTTGTTTTAAAAAAAATAAACGGATCCTTTTTTCTAATATTGGTACTCGTATCTACTTTTCGTTAGAAAAAAATAATTATTTTAAACAAAAATTAACGCAATCTGAAAAATAATAATGTAGGGTTCTCATTTTATTAACTATTATGCAAATTAAAACTATGTAGTATACTTTAATTCACAAAATATTACGAGCAATTGCTCTATGAAATTTTCGGAAAGGGACTGTCTTCGATCTGTCAGAACTTGCTTGTAAGCTGAAAACTTCGTTCGACATCACAAAATGTGACAGGAGCATTCTTATATTTAGCCATATCGTCTAAAGTTACCTCAGCTCCATTGACTAATGGCAAAGACAATTGAATTGCCACGTAAAATTTTGACTAAAAAACGTTTTTTCTTTCGGCATTTTAAATTCACACACAAAAACTTGATTAAAGTACTTTAAATATTATAGGTTAGGTTGAAACACTTTGTCGAGTGCTGAATTAGTCAACGAAGTAGATGATAAACCTTGTCTGCTCAATAAAAGTTAGAATAGGCAACAAAAATAGGCAAAATAGGCTGTATAAGGTAAAATAGGCACAATAACCAAAATATAGAAAAAATAGGCTCTAAGGCACGAAAAAAAAACCTTCCATTACACGTAAACATATTACCTATGTATAGAAAAACGAAATTGCCTGAAGTATATTAAAATTTGAATCTAGGCAATTGCCTAAAAATCCGGGCTTTACTCATCAGTATGTTATAACACACTTCTTCACCTAGAACAAAGTTCACGTGAAGAAGCTGGTGACGAAGAACTGTGCCAGGACAGAATAAGATCTCTAACAACAGGCCTAGTGTGTATTTTATATTTTTTATTAAACCTTGTTTCACTAAGTGTTGGATGACAATTAATTTTGTCTTTGTTGTTATTTAAAAATAATAATATTTATATAGTACAAGCTTCCCTTAACACTGTCTTGAAGTCCGCAGGGTTGGATTCAGTCAAGTTTTGGAGATATTATTATGTATAGATTTTTAGAAAATTGTTGTAGTTCGATCCACATTTTTACTTCTTGAAAATTGAGAAAAATACTAGCTTTTTACGAAATAAAGAAAGTATTGTAATCGCGAAAATTTTCTATCCAATTTCGTATTTGACATATAGGCCCAAAAAGTTTGTGCAGTTTTGTTCTTTCATATTGTAGTTTGTTCAATTATAATTTTATCTTATAGTATGTTATGCATCAAGGGAGGGAAACAAGCGATTATTCCCGCGTGTGAAGTTGGCAAACCGAGACGTAAGCGAGGGCTGAAGTCGAGGTTTGCCAACTTCACACAAGGGATAATCACGCCCTCCCGTGAAGCATATTATACTTTTCGTAACAAGTGCACAAAAATTACTGTCTTATCGGGACAAATGTCAAATATGGGTTGCGTAACTAGTTATCTAGGAAACGCCGCAAACAGCTAATAATCGTAGTCTCTAGGGGAGAAAAGCAGTGCTCTCTCTCTAAAATTAGGGAATAAGAACGTGTTTCTTGTGTATGTGTTATGAAATAATTATTTAATAAACTATATTGAATTCAATGGTGACAGTAATAGAAAGACAGGCATGCAAATTATGAAAATTGAATCAATATGTTCTTATTTATAAAGATAATCTTTAAACTTGAAATAGTTTTGAAACGGAATATATAATTAGAGCTTGAAAACAATAATAATAATTAATAAGTATTGATTCTTCTGCATTATACACGGCGCAATATACCAAGTTCAAGATCAAATATGGCGGCGTTCCTTTGTTATCGCTTGTCTTAATTTCATTTTAAATATAGTTATTTTCACCCGGCCATAATCTCTTTCCTAATTATTTTAAAACAAAAATTAGTTATTTTTGTATTAAGTGCGCAAAATGTTACTTAAAAAAGTCATTCGAACGCGCCAAAAAACAAGAATACAAACAACATTTTTTCTACAACTGTAAATAAAGAATAATACAATAATTATAGATTGAATTAAGTAAATTGAAGGAAAACAATCAACAATAATATGAATTTGATACTATTGATGTGTTGTAACTAATGAAACCTGACAACAAATAATTTGGGAGCGTGCGCGAGATACTCATTTTGCGCACTAGAATACGAATACTCATTTTGCGCACTAGATGATGAAAAAATCACGTACTTCGCGTATTGATATTAGTGAAAAACAATGAACATTTTTTGACAGTTGTAGAAAATAGTTATTTTTGATTCTAGATTGCGAAATGTTACATTTCGCAATCGAGTATCAAACAACGTTTCTTCGAAAACTATGTCCCAAAATGAGTAATAATGTAATAAGAGAATGTTGACGTTTAGAATGAATTAATGTGACATGTAATGTCTCCATGACAACAATGTATGTAATATAATTGCTATCAAATCTGGTTGTCTCTGACCAGCAATTGACAGCTGGTTGGCAATAGAAACCAAACAAACGTTGTAATTTATTGGGATTCGCATTGCATTTCTCAAGAAACTATTCCAGTACACCAGTTAGCTTCCTCAAGCGGGATAAATATGAATATGCGCTCAATTGGAACATTAAATATAAAGTTAAACAATAGAAGTATTGTTTCTAAGCAAAAAAATAAAGTGACAAATTTGATTAAATTCTATCAAAAAATTGCATCCTGCATGCAAAAGTCTTTTGCGTTCTGTAGACAAAAAACACTCATTTCGCGTGTTGATAGTTGTCATGTACATTTTAACTTTATATGACAGTTTTCGAAAAAAGTAATTTTTCTTGATTTTCAAATTTTTAAACATTTTAGATATGCAATGAAAACTAAAAGACAAAAATTTTAGTAATTTGTTTGCATCTATCTAAAGAAAGATAGTTTAAAATAAAATCAGCCATAAAATAGTCCGCAATTGCAGATCCATAATTACATTAAAACCATTTAAATTAAAAACTTATAAACAACTTTAAAACATTATTTTAATAATCCTAAATTAAATAAACAAATAAATATATCATCACGCCTTTTACCCATATCTGGGTGTGGCACTTTTCCGTAGCAAACTTCAGTAAGTAATATACAAGGTGTTTCACAATTTACGACATTTAATTTATCTGCATAAGAACAAATTATGGAACATAATTTTTTTTTAAATTCGCAAAAATAATTGCACATTTTTAGTGCCACTGGTTTTGATAATTATATCTAATATATTAAAAATATATATATACCAGCCGTCAAATCACGCCTCCCTCAAAGATGTTAGTGGAGGAGGAGCCACAAGGGTAGATTAAATTTGAAGAAAATTGTTTGTCGGCTGTGGGGATCGAACCAGCTATTCCATTGAATTGTAAAGAAATAAATTGTCATATTGACAGGGTTTGAACCAAGGACTTATAAATATTCTTCTTAAATTAAAGTGCCAATGCAGATTTTTGTGTCAAATTTGTCAGTTTATAATAAAGCCATGCTTATATGACATATATTTTAAATAAGAAAGAAAAATTTAAACTAAATTTCAAAACATAAATGATTGGAGAATATTTGGTATAAAGTATTTAACCAAAGTTCATAATTTCCAGGTTCAAATCTGGATGATATTCCAATTTTGCTGTTTATAATTTAATCGAAGAAATATATCACTTACCGAGATCTGCTTCGACTGAAACCCAAACCCAGTAATGAGTAAAAGGCGTGATGATATATTTATTTTATAATTTACATAGTATTAAGAAAGTATTTTACCTTGCAGCTGTTCAAATCCAATCTATCCAAATATACCCTTAATACAACCCTTATAAAATACCACTACATCCCTTATTAAGTCACCTTCTGTCCTGTTTAATAAACCCCAAGCTACTAAATTGAAATTTTCATTTCTTGAATTCTTCGGTCTTGGCCGCCATTTTGTCTATCACGTGGACCAATCAGCTTGTAGGTAGACAAATGACAGTCGCCAATGTCATATGACGTCATAGGGATCCAACATATGGTTTGTAATTATTATAGCAGGCTATGAAATATTTAAATGACGTCTGTTAAATTCTCATGGATTTTGCTCCTGGTTTGAATGGTTGAATTATTAATTTAGGGGTTGATATGGGTATTAAATATTTGTTAAATACTTTGTGTTACTTTTTTAAGGGTACCATAGAATGTATTAGGGTTAGATTAAGTTTTAGGGTAGGTTAATAATTTAATTTGGTTAGCCGGAATTATTATTGGTGCTTTGTAATTTTTAGAATTTGTTTTAATTGTTTACTTAATGTATTTTAGGGGGTGTTATATTAAAACTCTTTTATACGTTTATTAGTTTAAACGCGTGAAAAAGATATTAAATTCGCGCTTATTTCAATAGTTACCAAGGGTACAAACAAAATTGAAGCTTGTCATATTGACAGTTGACAGAACGAATTTATTTTCAGTACGTATAGGTTTTTATTACTTGCTTGTACGAAGTAAAGGAAGTATTGTATTCGGTTTTGAGATTTCAGCGGAAATACGCATTTTGAGCATCCTTGAATCCATTTTGAGTAATTTCGTCGTGACGTCTGTACGTACGTATGTATCTCGCATAACTCAAAAACGGTAAGCCGTAGAAAGTTGAGGTATTTCGGACTGTTATAACATCTAGTTGTGCACCTGCCTTTTTGGTCATTATATAACTTTCGGAAGTGCTACTTTATTTGAATCATAGATGAAAAACTATATTCAAATATCATCCAAAACTTTTCAAATTTGGTATATAAGACTACTATATCAATGCAAATAACATAATAGATTTTGGTTAAAATGGACTAACCGGAAGTGATACATTACATGAAGCTGCTTGAAAAAAATGCTTTTATTTTGATTTTAGAAATAAATGCTGCAAATAAGAGAGAATTAAATTCAGCGTCTAGCACATTAACAATTATTCAATTAGCCTTTTGTATTAGCGAGATATCTAAATTAAAAAATTATATAGTTTTAGTTTTTTGTAGTTTGCTATGGATCAGAACAAAAAATAACAAATTTAATGTCAAATATATGTAATTAAAATATCTGATGTGGACACCACATGACTTCCTTGTACGCATATTAAACTATAGATATTTTTTTAATTGCACATATTTGACATAAAATCTTTTACTTTTTATTTTTTGTTCTAATCCATAGCAAACTTAAAGCATACCTCAAAAACGGTAAGCCGTAGAAAGTTGAGGTATTTAGGACTGTTATAACATCTAGTTGTGCACCTCCCTTTTTGGTCATTATATAACTTCCGGAAGTGCTACTTTACTTGAATCATAGATTTTCATGAAAAACTATATTCAAATATAATTTAAAACTTTCCAAATTTGGTATATAAGACTACTATATCAATGGAAATAACATAATAGATTTTGGTTAAAATACACTAACCGGAAGTGGCACATTACATGAAGCTGCTAACAGTTTTCCTTGAAATAAATGGTATTATTTTAATTTTAGAAATAAATGCTGCAAATAAAAGTTTTAGAGAATTAAATTCTGCGTTTAGCACATTATGAATTATTCAATTAGCCTTTTGCATAAGCGAGATATCTACATTTAAATACTATATATTTTTTGATGGGGTAGGTGGCTCAGTGGTATCGAGTCGGCCTGTGGATCTTGAGAACCCTGGTTCGATCCCCACAGCCGACAAACAATTTTCACCAATTTAAAAAAATCTACCCCTGTGGCTCCTCCTCTACTAATATCTTTGGAGGCCGTGATTTGACGGCTGGTAACCGCACTTCACGCGAAAAAATATATCACTTACCGAGATCTGCTTAGGCAGAGTGCCACACCCAGTGATGGGTAAATGGCGTGATGATATATTTATTTATTTATTTATTTTATATATTTTTTGTTTTTTTTTTTAAATTAAGTTTGCTATGGATTAGAAAAAGAAATTAAAGATTTAATGTCAAGTATGTGGAATTAAAAAAATATCTATAGTTTAATACGCGTACAAGGAAGTCATGTGGTGTCCACATCAATTTTTTTTACATTAAATTAATTAGTTTATTTCACAGATTTCTTGAATTTGAACATCAATATAACGTTGAATAAATATACTATATGGAAATAAAAGACTGTTGCTACATCTATTATTGGGTATAGCGTGAAGTTATGCACATAAATACAATTTAATATCATTTTTATTTGTTTTTTTGTACGGTAAAAGTATTGAATAAATTCATTTTTAATAAGCTTTAAAACAGTTATATATTTCTGTGTGTTGCCTTAATTAGTTTCAGCATTAATTTGTAAGAAATAATTATGATACACTTGTTCATTGTTGTGTGACATATGTAGATTAATGGTCTACGAAAAAAATGTTTCAACAGTGCGGCAAACATGTAAACCGCTCCATACAAATAATATTTTAAGAGGTGCAAGGATATAGGACTTACACATGTAAAATTATATTTTTATAATAAACAGAATTAATAATGTTGCATGCTTTATAACGACAGAAATTACATTGAAAATTAGCTTGAAAATAGGGGTAGCCTTGCTTGGAAATGAAACAAAATTAAATTGTATCTGTCAGTAGAAAAATATTCCTTGTGTCATGAATGTATTGCTAGTAGTTATTTATTAGTCTTGAATTTAAGTGAATTATAAGAAAAAATGTTGGATAATTAGTGAATTAGTGAAAGAAATGAATGTGTTAAGTTGTATTATTGTATTTATTTGCGGGTTCGAACCCTCACAGGCCAATTCCTTCAATACACACAATTCAAAATACAAAGAAAATATGGGTCAGTGTTGCATCCATGCCACAGTTGCAGATCATTCAGAGTTTATTCTGTATTCAATTTCAAATACAAACAAGACATTTAATTGATAATAACAAAACACTACGGTCCTTTTCAGGACCATCAACACTTTTACAAACTTTTACCACAATTTATCATAAACATTATTCAATTTTGTTTCATTTCCAAGCAAGGCTACCCCTATTTTGAAGCTAATTTTCAATGTAATTTCTGTCGTTATAAAGCATGCATTAATTCTTTTTATTGATTGTTAATATAGAAATTTATACAACATTTATTTGAAGCTTTTTAAAATAATAAGGGAAGCAGAAAATTATAAAAATATCCATAATTTCATCCCTAAAATACATCAACTTGCACTTCAATCCTAAAATGTTATTTCAACAGTGCGGCATGCATGTAAACTAGAGTGAAACCCCTGACGATATATCCATTCACCCATCCATAATTTCATCTCTAATACATCAACTTGCACCTCAATCCTAAAATGTTATTTCAACAGTACGGCATGCATGTAAACTAGAGTGAAACCCCTGACGATATATCCATTCACCCATCCATAATTTCATCCTTAATACATCAACTTACACCTCAATCCTAAAATATTATTTCAACAGTGCGGCACACACATAAACCGCTCCATACAAATCACAAACTAAATTACTAGTAAAAATCAGAATGATATACTTTTAAACTAAATAAATTAATAAAACTTCGAGTTAATGGGTGTTACTAATTAAAGCCAAAATTCAAGCAATTAATTTAATATATCGCAAAATAATTAATTACTAATTAACATATTATTTGACAGATGGTACACGCGGTTCACGCGCATAAATATATCTCTTACAGAGATCTACAATAGCACCCAATAATTGGCAAAAATAGTGATATAATTATTGTATTTAATAATCCCATTAGAAGAAATTTTACAATTTTATTATTTATCCTTAAAACTAATAAAATACATTTTAATAGTATATTATACAACGCCGCTATAATGGATGCTCTTATTCCCGAGGATGAAGTTTGCAAGGGTTGTAATCATCCGAGGTAATAATAGCCATTATAGCGAGTTGTATACTTTACTTTATATACGACTAACATATACGACTAATTTAATAAAAATTGCTCAATTTTTATATTATTTATTATCTATTAATTTTACATCTATTTACCTAATAAATTTACATCTAATTGAAATGAGTAAATGGAGTAAAAAGACCATAATGAAGATGATTTGTATTTTTCACCTAATTCAGTAAAATATGTCAACAATACATTTTCTGAATACGAATTTGTCTTCATTTTAATACGCCAGTCCATAAAACTTTGGTATGCTTTGTCATAGAAATGTTTAGACTTTTGCGGTAATAAACCACATGTAGTAGCATCAGCGATTTTCGTTATTTCTGGTGGTGTAGAAGATATACTGTCTTCTGTAATACTGTCCATTTTTTCAATTACAGTTAAACACAATAATTTAACACAATTTGCAAGACCGTTTTTGACAACTTCTCAACGATGATTTCGTTTTGTTTGTAAACAACAGTGAACTTAGCAACGAGCATGTTTAATTTAAATATGAGTCGCTATGGCAACACTGTTCCGATGGCACAATAAAACAATGATCCATGTTTTAAGCATTTTGATTGGTTCACGAGCGGGAATAATGACCATTATTCCCGACTCATTATTCTCGGCGGGATTAATATATAGCATTATATAGCAAAAAACGCATATATAATGATAATATTATTAGTTAGTCGTATATAAAAATAATTAATTTTTGTCAGCCCTAAAATAAAATTATTGTTCTACGCCACTGATTCATCGCTTCGTTTACTACATCTGACCATTGACTCTTAGTCACTTTGACTTTCCCTGGTCACGTGACGTATTCGCGGCATTTGATTGGCTGCTACCTGTATATTTAAGAACAGGTATTCTTAACGTATATATACAAAGGAACTCTTAACTAGAGGCACTTCGAGATCAACTGTTGTTCAGTTGTTTAAACAACTTTGTAGTTTGTTTTATTTTATTTGTTTTGTGATACTTTTGTTTTAGAACAGTTTTGTTTCGTGTTTCGTTTGTTTTAAAAGTAAGTATTTGTTTTTTAATAATTATATTTATTGTTTTATGTAATTTTTTGCGTAAAAAATATTATTTTAAGTGAACATAAATGTTGATATATTTTGTTTATCTATTCATAATTTCATCCCTAATATATCAATTTGCACCTCAATCTTAAAATGTTATTTCAACAGAACGTACGCATGTAAACCGCTCCATACAAGTTTAATGATTTAAGAAAGAAGTAAAAAAAAATTTAAACCTTGAAATTTCAGGTTTTCAAACGGATATATAAGTATATTTTTGAAAGATAGTAAAAAAAAATTTATAATGGTTGTGATTTGTATGGAGCGGTTTACATGTGTGCCGCACTGTTGAAATAATATTGTAGGATTGAGGTGCAAGTTGATGTATTAGGGATGAAATTATGGATGGGTGAATGGATATATCGTCAGGGGTTTCACTCTAGTTTATATGCATGCCGCACTGTTGAAATAACATTTTAGGATTGAGGTGCAAGTTGATGTATTAGGGATGAAATTATGGATGGGTGAATGGATATATCGTCAGGGGTTTCACTCTAGTTTGAAGTGGTTTACATGCGTGCCGCACTGTTGAAATAACATTTTATGATTGAGGTGCAAGTTGATGTATTAGGGATGAAATTATGGATGGGTGAATGGCTATATCGTCAGGGGTTTCACTCTAGTTTCAAGTGGTTTACATGCATGCCGCACTGTTGAAATAACATTTTAGGATTAAGGTCAGGGATGTGCGTGTAGTCTACTGCAAGTAATCTACGCAATTCTCTACGTGTAAACAATCATGTAGTCTACGTCATGATTTTTCATGTATACAATGTAGACTATGTAGACAATGAAAACACATGTGTTCACTTAAGTCATATTAAAATTTTATCCCTAGAACTAGGGAATTTTAAATGTTGGTAGAGATTTTTATTTTTATTCTAGGGATTACATGAAAAAAATTAGTAGTGCAGGGCAAAACCTTCAAAATTTGTCAACTGGTTACTGTTAAAAATAGCGCCAAGGAAAACTCCGTCTGGTGAGATGGCGCGGTGATCGATTTTAAAAATATGACAGTGCGCCCAAGACCCAAGACAGACATTCGTCTAGTAATGTACGAGCACTTGCTTTATTAGTTCTATTATATAAAGACAACTGTCAGATGCATTATCTACATTGTTTACTTTGGCTACGTCGCTAGAATTGTCGACGTATTGTCTACGTGTAGATGTAGACAATTAAAGATTACATGTAGATGCACATCTCTGATTAAGGTGCAAGTTGATGTATTAGGGATGAAATTATCGATGGGTGAATGGATATATCGTCAGGGGTTTCACTCTAGTTTGAAGTGGTTTACATGCATGCCGCACTGTTGAAATAACATTTTAGGATTGAGGTGCAAGTTGATGTATTAAGAATGTAATTATGGATGGGTGAATGGATATATCGTCAGGTTTTTCACTCTAGTTTATGATTTGTATGAAGCGGTTTACATACGTACCGCACTGTTGAAATAATATTAGAATCTCTCATTAACCCATATACGATCTCATTATTTGTACAATTTAAAAAACATTAGAAAACAAAATTATATAAATATGACTCAAAATACACTTAAAAACAAATTTGATAATAACTTTCTTTGTTGTTTAACCTAAAAAAAGAAACATTTCAATGACATTAGCTTTAATTTTAAAAACATACACTTTGTCTTTCTCTTTTTAATTTATTTTCGTTTTTATTTAATAAACAAAAAGTTTCAATTCAAGGCGATATCCAAAAAGTTTAATTGATCGTAACAAAAAAAAACTATATTCGAATACATTTCAAGCGCGTTTAGACATTGAAAAATATTTTTAGTTTGTTTTTCATTTAGAAATGAACAAGGCTTTCAAAATCCGTCAAATATATCTGTTATTAAAAAATAAATAATATACAGGGTGATGCACAATGCACATTCAATTATTGGTGTCCAAAATGAGTATCTCGCGCACGCTCCCAAATTATTTGTTGTCAGGTTTCATTAGTTACAATTAGAGATGGGCGAATATCATCCGCGAATAGTCGAATGCCGCGAATATTGACATTATTCGATATTCGAGATTTTCGAATATTAACGTCAGTATAACGAACATTCGAATACCTCGAATATCGCGGCATATGTTGACTATGTTTTTCTTTATCATTTGTACTTAAACTTAAAGCTATTACAATACTTTCAAGTTATTAATAACAAAGATATTTTGTTTCAAAACCATGAAGACGTACCATATTTCAAATTTGTTTTTCGCCAACATCAGCCCGTACGTTTCACCTTAAATTTGAAGTTTTCGTCTTTTTCTTTTTTGTTTTAATTTTATTTTATATTCAAATAATGAAAAGGACATAATTAAATAATTATTAATAATAAATAAATTAACTTTTAGGAGTATTCGAATATTCGAGTACCTCGAATATTCGAGATCTGATTAATATTCGTATTCGATATTCGAATTCGAGAAATTTGATATTCGCCCATCTCTAGTTACAATACATCAATAGTATCAAATTCATATTATTGTTGATTGTTTTCCTTCAATTTACTTAAATCAATCAATAATTATTGTATTAATCTTTATTTACAGTTGTAGAAAAAATGTTGTTTGTATTCTTGTTTTTTGTCGTGTTCCAATGACTTTTTTGTAACATTCTCACGCGCAACAAAAAACACTCATTTTGCGCACTTAATACAAAAATAACTATTTTTTTACATTGGCTGATTTATTTTACAATATCAATTGCAAAAACAGATCGAATAACAATTTAGGGATTTTTTTGATATGTGACAACACTGCGCTATTAGTTTTGACTTATTTCTAAATTCACAAGAACATAATAGATATTTTTAATTTAATACAAATAAAATAAAATAAATAAATATATCATCACGCCTTTTACCTATTACTGGGTGTGGCACTCTGCCTAAGCAGATCTCAGTAAGTGATATATTTTTGTCGCGTGAAGTGCGGTTACCAGCCGTCAAATCACGGCCCACAAAGATATTAGTGGAGAGGGAGCCACAGGGATAGATTTTTAAATTGGTGAAAATTGTTTGTCGGCTGTGGGGATCGAACCAGGGTTCTCAAGATCCACAGACCGACTCGATACCACTGAGCCATCTACCCCATAATAATAATAATAATAATAATAATAATAATTTAATACATTTCTTGTAAATTAAATAAATAAATATATCATCACGCCCTTTACTCATTACTGGGTGTGGCACTCTGCCTAAGCAGATCTTGGTAAATGATATATTTTTTCGCATGATGTGGGGTTAGTAGCCGTCAAATCACGCCCCCCAAAGATAATTTATGTAGTTATAATATAACACACGAAGAAGAACCTTTTCGGACGATTTCAATTTTGAGGTTATTGTAATATTATTTAATTTTTACTTCCTTGTACGAAGTAAAGGAAGTATTGTAATCGCGAAAATTTTCGGTTCTCAGATTTCAACAGAAATAGGTTTTTTGGCTCTCCCTGAATCCATTTTGACTAATTTCGTCGTGCTGTCTGTACGTACGTACGTATCTCGCATAACTCAAAAACGGTAAGCCGTAAAAAATTGAAACTTTATATTTAGGACTGTTATAACATCTAGTTGTGCACTTCCCTTTTTGGTCATTATACAACTACCGGAAGTGGTACTTTACTTGAAGCCTATAATAGATTTTCATGAAAAACTATATTCTAATATAATTTAAAACTTTCCAAATTTGGTATATAAGACTACTATATCAATGGAAATAACATAATAGATTTTGGTTAAAATAGACTAACCGGAAGTGGCACATTACATGAAGCTGCTAACAGTTTTCCTTGAAAAAAATGGTATTATTTTAATTTTAAAAATAAATGCTGCCAATAAAAGTTTTAGAGAATTAAATTCTGCGTCTATCACATTAAGAATTTTTAAATTAGCTTTTTGCATAAACGAGATATCTAAATTTAAATATTATATATTTTTTGATTTAAAAAAAAATTAAGTTTGCTATGGATTAGAACAAAAAATAAAAGATTTAATGTCAAATATGTGCAATTAAAAAAATATCTATAGTTTAATACGCGTACAAGGAAGTTATGTGCTGACCACATCAGATTTTTTTAAAATAATGATATTATAAAATTATTATAAAATGTTTAAGATTACCATTTTGAACTGATTTATAACTTTTAACTGTGCGATAGTACCAATATTACAAAATAAAAAGACACTAAAAACAAATTAATAGCAGCCTTCATTATTAAATAGTTTTTTATATAATAATGGACTGCATGTAAACGCTAATCTAATCAAATGATTTGAATTGTGCCAAGTTTTTTTATTGCTTTTAAATGACATGTAAACAAAGAAACATGTCCCACTTAAATTATATGTAATTTTGTGTAAAATTATTGATTCAATTGTAAAGATTATTTAGGTTAAAATAAAATACGAAGAAATAATAAAAGTTTGAAGACATTTTAAATTAAAATATTCAGTAATTTCTATTTAAGTTTTGGAAAAAGTTTGTTCACGATGAGTTGTTAATTACTGTTAATTATAGATTGTCATTTGTTTAGTTACATTTACTAATTGATTTTTGATGTTTATTTGTCTTAATAATTAGTTATTTTATGCAATTAATTGAACTATATTTCCAAAAATTGTGCGTACGTTAATGATTAATTAAATATTCGTGTATCTAATTTTGCATTGTAATTGAATAATTATTTTTAAATTTAATTGTAAAATAATGTTATTTCAATAGCGCGGCATGCTTGCAAACTGCTTCAAATTAGAGTGAAACCCCTGACGATATATCTATTCACCCATCCATAATTTCATCCCTAATACATCAACTTGCACCTCAATCCTAAAATGTTATTTCAACAGTGCGGCATGCATGTAAACCACTTCAAACTAGAGTGAAACCCCTGACGATATATCCATTCACCCATCCATAATTTCATCCCTAATACATCAACTTGCACCTCAATCCTAAAATGTTATTTCTACAGTGCGGCATGCATGTAAACTAGAGTGAAACCCCTGACGATATATCCATCCATAATTTCATCCTTAATACATCAACTTGCATCTCAATCCTAAAATGTTATTTCAACAGTGCGGCATGCATGTAAACCACTTCAAACTAGGGTGAAACCCCTGACGATATATCCATTCATCCATCCATAATTTCATCACTAATACATCAACTTGCACCTCAATCCTAAAATGTTATTTCAACAGTCCGGCATGCATGTAAACCACTTGAAACTAGAGTGAAACCCCTGACGATATATCCATTCACCCATCCATAATTTCATCCTTAATACATCAACTTGCACCTCAATCCTAAAATGTTATTTCAACAGTGCGGCATGCATGTAAACCACTTCAAACTAGGGTGAAACCCCTGACGATATATCCATTCATCCATCCATAATTTCATCACTAATACATCAACTTGCACCTCAATCCTAAAATGTTATTTCAACAGTGCGGCATGCATGTAAACCACTTCAAACTAGAGTGAAACCCCTGACGATATATCCATTCACCCATCCATAATTTCATCCCTAATACATCAACTTGCACCTCAATCCTAAAATGTTATTTCAACAGTGCGGCATGCATGTAAACCACTTAAAACTAGAGTGAAACCCCTGACGATATATCCATTCACCCATCCATAATTTCATCCCTAATACATCAACTTGCACCTCAATCCTAAAATGTTATTTCAACAGTGCGGCACACATGTAAACCGCTCTATACAAACTATAATTTTATTTACAGTAACCAAAGATGAGTCTTATTCAGCCCGATGAAGAAATGCAGAAGAAAATTCGAGAAGAATTAAATGAAAACGTTGCTACAAGAGACAGCGATCTTCAAATTATTAAAGAGTGGCTCAAACAACAACCTCATTTACCAGATACTTGGGGTAAGTTGTATGTTACACCCACTTTTGGGTAAAGACGCCAAGCCACTATCAAACAGCCTTATTTGTAACTTTATACATTTATATATACCGGGTGTCTCCTTTTTATCCGAACATAGGAAATCTAATGTAAAAATTTTGATTTAGCGATATCTCTTTACCTATTAATTTTAGAACAAAATTGTACTGAAGAAAAATGTTCAGAATGAAAAACTGCATCTATAGAGTATAAGTTTGTTGTTTAATTGTTTCTTATGTCCGAGTTAGAAGCAAAAGCAATTATCAGTGTGCCATGAGAAATAAAACAATAATTTGTTTGTTGTGTCTGACATTATTTGACATATTGGACCAGAATAGGAAGTTTACTCTAATTTATTTATTTATTCGAGCATTTAATTTAATAATAAAATTAATTATAGCAACTATTATTTTCTTTTTTCTACATAATTTAGACAAATAAATACCTATTATTAAGTTATCTAATTTCTTTAATTTCTCATGACACTGATAATTTTGCTTCTAACTCGGATATAAGAAACAATTGAACAACAAACTTATACTCTATGGATGCAGTTTTTCGTTCTGAATATTTTTCTTCAGTACAGTTTTGTTCTAAAATTTATAGGTAAAGAGATATCGCTAAATCATTAACATTGAATTTCCTATGTTCGGAAAAAAAGTAGACACCCGGTATATATTATGACGCATTTTACCCATTCTTGAATGTGGCATTCTGCCACAGCAGATCTCAATAAATAATATATTTATATTTTATAAAGTGTAGTTACCAGCCGTCAAATCACAACCCAAAAAATGTTAAAATTAAGACCGATTAATTAAAATTAAAAATACATTATTATATAAACATTATTTTCGTCATACATTTATATAAAAAAAGAAAGTAAATTAATTAGGGATATTTCGCGAACAAAACAAAAACAGTTGCATGCATTGCTTATGAGTCATGCTTGTTACACACAATGTTACCAATAAATGGACCGTAACACTAAAATTACTAAAGATTTACGAACATATGTGTTCCAAACTTAAATAATTTATATTTAATAGCCTATTGCAAATATAAATAAATCGTTGCTGGTATGAAATGTATGTATGTAATTGGCAAATATTAAGAAATAATGAAATATACAAAGATTCGAAAGTACAAATAAATCCTAAAATGTTATTTCAACAGCGCGGCACACTTGTAAACCGCTTCATATAAATCACAAACTAGAATGAAACCCCTGACGATATATCCATTCACCCATCCATAATTTCATCTCTAATACATCAACTTGCACCTCAATCCTAAAATATTATTTCAACAGTGCGGCACACCTGTAAACCGCTCCATACAAATCACATTTATTTTGCAGATGAAGACCGACTTATGACCTTCTTACGAGGCTGCAAATTCAGTTTAGAAAAAACTAAAAGAAAATTAGATATGTATTTCACTATGAGAACTGCAATTCCAGAATTTTTCGCAAACAGAGACATTACCAGGCCCGAACTAAAGGAATTTTCTGATTTAGTGTAAGTATAATAAAATTTAATAATATTTATGGGGTAGGTGGCTCAGTGGTGGATTTTAAGAACCTTGGTTCGATCTCCACAGCCGACAAATAATTAAATCTACCTCTGTGGCTTCCCCTCTACTAACATCTTTGGGGGCCGTGATTTGACGGCATAAAAAATATCACTTACCGATATCAGCTTTGGCAGGGTGCCTCACTCAGTAATGGGTAAAAGGCGTGATGATATATTTATTTATTTATTTTTATAATAATATTTAATATCTAAAATACTAAAATGATGCTAATTTTTTTTCAAATTTTCACCCATTTAATTTATATAACTAATTGATGATTTCAACTTGAAATACTCCCGGGTCTATATTTTGATTTTCATGAAATTTAAATACTAATAAAAATAAATAACAACAAAGACAAAATTAATTGTCATCCAACAGTTGGTGAAACTAGGTTTAATAAAAAGTATAAAATAAACACATGGCTAAGTTTCACAAAATTCAGCCTCCAAGTCACCTTATGAGGGCATCGTCAGAGGCTGGCCAGCATAGTTAGTAACCATAGACGCATTTCGCTCTTATTAGAATCTCATCAGTATGGTATAACTCACTTCTTCACCTAGAACAAAGTTCACGTGAAGAAGCTGGTGACGAAGAACTGTGCCAGCAGAGAATATATCTCTAACATATAGGTAAGATGACATGAGAAGTTCTGTGGAACAGGTCATGCCATCTACCGAAAAAAAGGAAAAGCTACGCAGCAATTTAAATAACAACAAAGACAAAATTAATTGTCATCCATATACTTGGTGAAACTAGGTTTAATAAAGGTTTATTTAATATTTTTTATTAAACCTAGTTTCACTAAGTGTTGGATGACAATTAATTTTGTCTTTGTTATTTAAATTGCTATTGCGTAGCTTTTCCTTTTTGTCAGTAGATGGCATGACCTGTTCCACAGAACTTCTCAGGTCATCTTACTAGTTTGTTAGAGATCTTATTCTCTGCTGGCACAGTTCTTCGTCACCAGCTTATTCACGTGAACTTTGTTCTAGGTGAAGAAGTGTGTTATACCATACTGATGAGCTCTAATAAGAGCGAAACGCGTCTATGGTTACTAACTGTGCTGGCTAGCCTCTGACGATGCTCTCATAAGGTGACTTGGAGGCTGAATTTTGTGAAACTTAGCCAAGTGTTTATTTTATACTTTTTATTAAAAATAAATATATCATCACGCCTTTTAACCATTACTTGGTGTGGCACTCTGCGTAAGCAGATCTCGGTAATTGATATATTTCTTCGAGTTAAGTGCGGTTACCAGCCGTCAAATCACGTCCCCTAAAGATGTTAGTGGAGGGGAAAATACTAATCTTAATTAAAATTATCATACTCTAAGATTGTTGACAAAAACTTCCAAAAAAACAAAAATAATTAGTTATTTTTAAATCTAGGTTACTCAATATACAATTTTATTTTATAAAAAATATGTGAATTTCAGTAATAAGTCTGTAACAATAAATTGTGATGGTTTATTTTGAGTTCAAGGATATTGCAAAAAAAAAACAAGTTTAAATATTTTTTTATTACACTTTCACTTCAAATTTCACATAAGTTACGCGTAGAGTCAGGGCTGTAATGAAATATTTCATCTCTTCTCTCTAGTATTTTAAAATATTTTGTATTGTGTATCAATAATTTTGCAATTAAAATTATCTTGAAACTTAAAATAAAATATATTGCTTAAATTGAGACACTAAATCAATCAGTACAGTGGTGTGGATAGCGATACGGAATTTGAATCCGGAGATCCCGAGTTCAAATCGCACTCAAGCTAAAAATGAACTACTACATTGCGGCTCGGTGAGTGCGGACCCTGTACTGTAATTGGGATTAAGTTCCTGTTGTACAGCCTAACATAAATAAATGAACTTTGAATATAGACAAAATGTCCGAATGTCCCCCAGTATGTAAATTGAAAACAATGTACAGTTCTAGAAAGTCTTAATTGTTTTTTACAAATTGTGTGACGTCAGACTTAAGAAAAAGTGCATCTCAAACAGTGGGGCCCACATATAATTGTAGTCACTTTATCATTTAGAAAAATATATAAATGAAGTTGAAATAAGTTTGAGAAAGACAAATAAATAAAGTGTAAGATGATGTTAGTCAGTGATTTCCAGCATTCAGTTTGACTTTCCCTTCACTGATTTGTGTAAACTGAGTCAAAGTTTCCAACCAGGCGGTATTATCTAAGTCACGGATTCATTCATTCACAAATCATATTTATTTCAAATATAGTTATCAGTTCTGTATATAACGACGTAAACATAACCATAACCTCAACATTAACTGACAGTTTAGAACAAGACACAAGACATGAATAGTAGAGACTGAATACACTAGATATGCGAGAGAGAGAGAGAGAAATAGTCAGGGTTCGTAAATATCATGATATTTATAATAAATATCAAAATATCTGATATATAGGATATATATCAGATAAATATCACTTTTTGGATATTTATTTTTTAATTTTAGTTTTTGTACACATTTAGAAAAACTGAAAAATTCGAAAAATTTCACTTTTTCGGAGGCTATATCTCAAAAACTAAACAAGATATGGAAATGCGCTCAACGGCGTTGAATTCCCCGTGTCCGAATTGACTTATAAGCAAATTTTCATACAATTTTATGCAATTTAATATTTTTAATTATTTCCTAAGGGGTACCCCTTTGGTTTTTTAAGATTTTAATTCAATTTTCCCAAAAATCCTTAATCGTAGGATTATTAAAACGAAAATTTACATACATATGTATTTTGACCCACTGAATCCAGTGGTGCAATCTTCAAATGCATATGACTTCTGGTTTTCGAAAAAATGTTAAAAAACCGCTTTTTGCGATTTTTTAGCGGAAAATTGAAAAAAAATAAAAATCGCTGAAACTATGTTTATAAGTTAACTGAAGCACGAGAAAATTAATGCCGTTGAGCGCGTTTTCATATTACATTTAGTTTTCGAGATATAGCCTCGGAAAAGTAGAAAAACTGAAAAATTCGAAAAATTTCACTTCTCCGGAGGCTATATCTCAAAAACTAAACAAGATATGGAAATGCGCTCAACGGCGTTGAATTCCCCGTGTCCGAATTGACTAATAAGCAAATTTTCATACAATTTTATGCAATTTAATATTTTTAATTATTTCCTAAGGGGTACCCCTTTGGTTTTTTCAGATTTGAATTCAATTTTCCCAAAAATCCTTAATCGTAGGATTATTAAAACGAAAATTTACATACATATGTATTTTGACCCACTGAATCCAGTGATGCAATCTTCAAATGCATATGACTTCTGGTTTTCATGAAAATGTTAAAAAACCGCTTTTTGCGATTTTTTAGCGGAAAATTGAAAAAAAATAAAAATCGCTGAAACTATGTTTATAAGTTAACTGAAGCACGAGAAAATTAATGCCGTTGACCGCGTTTTCATATCACATTTAGTTTTCGAGATATAGCCTCGGAAAAGTAGAAAAACAGAAAAATTCGAAAAATTTCACTTCTCCGGAGGCTATATCTCAAAAACTATTTCATATTTTTATATAATGGATATATATCATTGCAAAAATATGACGATATATATCAAAATAAATATCATGATATATATCCATCGATATATATCTTCGAACCCTGGAAATAGTTAAAGAAAAAATATGATGTGTCAACACATGACTTCCTTGTACGCGTATTAAACTATATATATTTTTTTAATTGCACATATTTGATATTAAATTTTTTGTTCTAATCCATAGAAAACTACAAAAAACAAAAAATATATAATTTTTAAATTTAGATATCTCGCTTATACAAAAGGCTAATTAAATAATTATTAATGTGCTAGACGCAGAATTTAATTCTCTCTTATTTGCAGCATTTATTTCTAAAATCAAAATAATACCATTTTTTCAACTGTTAGCAGCTTCATGTAATGTATCACTTCCAGTTAGTCTATTTTAACCAAAATCTATTATGTTATTTGCATTGATATAGTAGTCTTATATACCAAATTTGAAAAGTTTAGGATTATATTTGAATATAGTTTTTCATCTATGATTTAAGTAAAGTAGCACTTCCGGAAGTTATATAATGACCAAAACGGGAGATGCACAACTAGATGTTATAACAGTCCTAAATACTTTCTACGGCTTACCGTTTTTGAGTTATGCGAGATACATACGTACGTAGGTGGCTCAGTGGTATCGAGTCGGCCTGTGGATCTTGAGAACCCTGGTTCGATCCCCACAGCCGACATACAATTTTCACCAATTTAAAAATCTACCCCTGTGGCTCCCTCTCCACTAATATCTTTGAGGGCCGTGATTTGACGGCTGGTAACCGCACTTCACGCGACAAAATATATCACTTACCGAGATCTGCTTAAGCAGAGTGCCACACCCAGTAATGGGTAAAAGGCGTGATGATATATTTATTTATTTTATTTATACTTACGTACAGACGTCATGACGAAATTACTCAAATCTGTGAATCGAAAATTTCCTTTACTTCGTACAAGGAAGTAAAAAACAATAACCTCACACCTTTTACCCATTACTAGGCGTGGCTCTCCGCCGTAGCAGATTTCAATACATAAAGTAGATGCAGTTACCAGCCGTCAAATCACGACCCTCAAAAGATGTAAATTATTTTAAAATCCACATTTCAACACTTCAAAATACAAAACAAACAAATAAATAAAAAACCCAAGTTTGCTACGTGTTGCAGCCATCGTCTTAACTCCAACCTCAACTATATTATGTATTGTTCTTCAGGCACCTGCCACCACTTCCTGGGTTAACTCCTGCAGGTAAACGGGTGGTTTGTCTACGAGGAAAAGATGAAAATGTCCCTACTCCTAATATCGCCGATGGAATGAAAATAATGCTAATGATTGGTATGTAAATATTAAAATTATTTTCTAGTTATTTCGGGAACGAAAATCGTTATTGATATATCTAAAGAAAGCTATAGCTTTGGTTAAAGTGTTTTTGAAATACTAATACTGCCTTTCGTGTACAATACACCTTGTATACAAAGTTATAATTGTTTTAAAAATAAGTTAAATAAAATGGTGAAACATCATACCTGTGTACATAGACGATTAACATGAAAAAACAGTTTCTCCGTGCGCATTGCTCCCCAAATTATTTTAGCCAAAAATGCTTTAAATAAATGTTGTAGAGCATAAAATTCTGCATCTAAATCAATAAACAGAATTACATTTACATGCGTTATAACGACAGAAATTAAATAAAAATTATTAAAAATTACGTTCAAAATATCTGATAGCCATGGAAGTGAAACAAAAATAGATAGATGCTTGACAGATCTCCTGATTTAACACCTAGCGATTTTTTTATGGGGTCATCTTAAATGTAAAATTTATAAGCAACGCCACCCAAATATTAATTCTTTGAGAGAAGCTATCGTGGATAAGTGCGCCTTAATCACAAATAGGCAGCTCGCTAATGTACGACATTCCTTCTACAATAGACTTGGTTATTGCTTGGCTGAAAATGGAGGTTTATTTGAATATTTATTGTAATAATAAATTGTAGTGATTATTTTATTGAGAGAATTATTGTTTGATATTTAAATTATATTAGATAGGTTATAATTTTTACAGACCAACCCTATAAGAAATAAACGTTTCATTGAAATGTACAATTGTTTATTTATTATTAAATTGTAATCATAGGTATGAATTTTATTGAATGATTAATTTGTCGGGGGTTAAATATCAAATAGACAGAAAAACGTCAAGCATTTATCTATTTTTGTTTCACTTCCATGGCTATTTGATATTTTCATCGTAATTTTTAATATGTTTTTATTTAATTTCTGTCGTTACAACGCATGTAAATGTAATTCTGTTTATTGATTTAGATGCAGAATTTTATGCTCTACAACATTTATTTGAAGCATTTTTGGCTAAAATAATTTGGGGAGCAATGCGCACAGAAAAACTGTTTTTTCATGTTAATCGCCTATGTACACAGGTATGATGTTCCACCCGGTATACTACAGGATATGACTTTAACATGTTAAGTTATATTTTTATAATTTCTTGTTTATTATTTTACGTACATTTGAATCGTGATGAACTGTTTACTTAACTCTGTCTCTAGGGGTTACGAGACTTATAACGTGCTAGCCCGTGTAAAATTTATAACGGGCTGTTGACATTGGTTATCATGACAACATATCTCATTTTATACGTTTGACACTTAAATATTTTTTTATTAAACAAAATCTGTCAGATTTTCAAAGTCTACCTTGATTGAACATTTTAGTTATTGCGTTATACTATTGCAATTAATTTGATTAAATATACATATATTGCGATTCAAATGCACATAAAACATTGTACAATGCTCGACCGTTAACTGAAATTTACAGGCTCACACAGATAACAGCCCGTTACCTTTCTATGCTCGCCTGTAAATTTCTGTATAACGGTCTTGCAATGTAAATAACTATTAAAAAGCTTCGAATAAATTTACAATCAATAAACAGAATTAATGCATGCTTTATAACGACAGAAATTACATTGAAAATTAGCTTCAAAATAGGGGTAGCCTTGCTTGGAAATGACACAAAATTGAATAATGTTTATGATAAATTGTGGTAAAAGTTTGTAAAAGTGTTGATGGTCCTGAAAAGGAGCGTAGTGTTTTGTTATTATCAATGAAATGTCTTGATTGTATTTGAAATTGAATACAGAATAAACTCTGAATGATCTGCAACTGTGGCATGGATGCAACACTGACCCATATTTTCTTTGTATTTTGAATTGTGTGTATTGAAGGAATTGGCCTGTGAGGGTTCGAACCCGCAAATAAATACAATAATACAACTTAACACATTCATTTCTTTCACTAATTCACTAATTATCCAACATTTTTTCTTATAATTCACTTAAATTCAAGACTAATAAATAACTACTGGCAATACATTCATGACACAAGGAATATTTTTCTACTGACAGATACAATTTAATTTTGTTTCATTTCCAAGCAAGGCTACCCCTATTTTGAAGCTAATTTTCAATGTAATTTCTGTCGTTATAAAGCATGCAACATTATTAATTCTGTTTATTGATTGTAAATGTAGAATGTTATACAACATTTATTTGAAACTTTTTATAATTATAAGGCACGCAGGAAATTATACAAATATTATTTTACATTCCGGTGACACAGTCACCTCCTTATATCTATAATTGACACAAAATAAAAGAATGTTTTTATAAACTTTTTTTTCTCTTTCAAGGTGATATTAGATTAGCGGCAGAAGAAGTAGGCGTGGGCGGAGACATATACATCCTTGACGCAAGTGTTGCCACCGCAAAACATTTTTCCAAAATTACACCAGGATTTGTCAAAAAGTTTTTAGTTTGTGTCCAGGTAAATAATATGGCATTTCAACAGTGCGGTATGCATGTAAACCACATCAAACTAGAGTGAAACCCCTGACGATATATCCATTCACCCATCCATAATTTCATCCCTAATACATCAACTTGCACCTCAATCCTAAAATGTTATTTCAACAGTGCGGCATACACGCAAACCGCTCCATACAAATCTCATATTCATTCACCCATCCATAATTTCATCCCTAATACATCAACTTGCACCTCAATCCTAAAATGATATTTCAACAGTGCGGCATGCATGTAAACCACTTCAAACTAGAGTGAAACCCTTGACGATATATCCATTCACCCATCCATAATTTCATCCCTAATACATCAACTTGCGCCTCAATCCTAAAATGTTATTTCAACAGTACGACACGCATGTAAACTAGAGTGAAACCCCTGACGATATATCCATTCACCCATCCATAATTTCATCTCTAATACATCAACTTGCACCTCAATCCTAAAATGTTATTTCAACAGTGCGGCATACATGCAAACCGCTCCATACAAATCTCATATTCATTCACGAAACCATAATTTCATCCTTAATACATCAACTTTCACCTCAATCCTAAAATATTATTTCAACAGTGCGGCACACATGTAAACCGCTCCATACAAATCACAAATTATTTTTCTACCTTCTACTTTTGCATAAAATCTTTAAAACGTGTTTTGGCATAAAGATTCTAATTTCTTTTGACTGTCACCCCCCGCCCCCCAAAAAAGTCAATATGTACTTACGTTCCTGACACAGAAAGATTTATTTTTCTGGCCGACATTATTCAAGCATAGTAATTTATTGTTTTATATTATTAATATTAATATATATGTTCTAATATATAATTTCATTAGATCTAAAGTATAAATTAGCTTTCTAGGGACTTCCTAGATATTACTAAAATTACTACGTATCAGTAACGACAAATTGGGTACCAATCAATTTGTAATAAAACAGTAAGTGTTTATATTACTACAGTAACTGTAGAATTACGAACCTATTACTAAAGTATATAATTTTAAAATTAAATGTCCTTGAAACTTTATTTACTTGAAAGTTAGGTGTTTTTAAAATGTTGTTTCTACATGAAAAATAAAATAATTTATAATAATAAAGCAAATGAAATAGGTGGCTCAGTTGTATCTAGTCGGTCTGTGGATTTGAGAACCCGGGTTCGATTCGTATAGGCAACTAGAAATTTTCATTTCTTTAAAACTATCCCGGTGGCTCTCCCTCCATTAATATCTTTAGGGGACGTGATTTGACGACTGGTAACCGCACTTCATGTGAAGAAATATATCAGTGAGATCTGCTATTGGAAAGTGCTACACCCAGTAATGGGTAAAAGTTAATATACAATTTGTTTTTGTTCAAATTTCAAAGGTTAAATAAAATAAATAAATAAATATATCATCACGTATTATATCTATTATTGTGTGTGGCACTCTGCCCTAGCAGATCTTGGTAAATGATATATTTATGCGCATTAAGAACTGTCAATCATGTTAATTCTAAAATGTTATTTCAACAGTGCGGCATGCATGTAAACCACTTCAAACTAGAGTAAAACCCCTGACAATATATCCATTCACCCATCCATAATATCATCCCTAATACATCAACTTGCACCTCAATCCTAAAATGTTATTTCAACAGTGCGGCATGCATGTAAACCACTTGAAACTAGAGTGAAACCCCTGACGATATATCCATAATTTCATCCTTAAAACATCAACTTGCACCTCAATCCTAAAATGTTATTTCAACAGTGCGGCATGCATGTAAACCACTTCAAACTAGAGTGAAACCCCTGACGATATATCCATTCACCCATCCATAATTTCATCCCTAATACATCAACTTGCACCTCAATCCTAAAATGTAATTTCAACAGTGCGGCATGCATGTAAACCACTTCAAACCATCATATTTTTTAGGAAGCATATCCAGTGAAATTAAAGGAAGTCCATGTCATCAACGTTTCGCCATTAGTTGATACAATTATCAATTTTGTAAAACCGTTTTTGAAAGAAAAAATTCGTAACAGAATTTTTGTTCATAGCAACATTGAATCCTTATATGAAAAAGTCCCTCAGGAAATGCTTCCGGAAGAATATGGAGGAAAAGCTGGAAAATTCCAGGACATTCACGGTAAGAATTATTTTTTCAACAGCTTTATTAAATTATGGGGTAGGTGGCTCAGTGGTATCGAGTCGGCCTGTGGATCTTGAGAACCCTGGTTCGATCCCCACAGCCGACAAACAATTTTCACCAATTTGAAAATATCTACCCCTGTGGCTCTCCCTCCACTAATATCTTTGGGGGCCGTGATTTGACGGCTGGTAACCGCACTTCACGCGAAAAAATATATCACTTACCGAGATCTGCTTAAGCAGAGTGCCACACTCAGTAATGGGTAAAAGGCGTGATGATATATTTATTATTTATTTATACTTTATTAAATCTGCTTTTGGCAATACTGTATTTTTTTGACAACAAATTTAGATAATTTAGAACATTTAATCGTGCTACTAAAGTAACAACTTTTGCCCTGTATAACCGAAGTCATAATGCTTACAGTTCAAGAGTTTTTTACTTATTTAAAACTACTCTATTTAAACTTCGATTCGAACGAAGCGGCAAATAGGTAAACCGCTTAATACAAATAATATTTCAGATTCCTGGATGAAAAAATGTGAAGAATACCTTCCATGGTTCCAAGAACAAGAAAATATTAAAGCTGATGAATCCAAACGTCCTGGAAAGCCAACTAATTATGATGATCTATTCGGCATGGATGGTAGTTTTAGACAATTGACAATCGATTAATAACAAATTAATAATTTGATAACTAGTATATATTTTTTGAAGGTTTTTTTTTTATATTAAATAAATTGTCTTTGGTTTATTTTGTTTGAGATGCACTGGTTTCTTATTTTGATACTCTTTTATTTTCACTGTTTTGTCTAGTCTTTTGTTTTGTAGTGTTTTTTTTCTGTATTTGTAAAACAATGGAATAAAGTAAACATGAAGTATTTGTTAATTTTTTTTTATAAAAAATATTGTCCTCTATAGAAAACTTATAATTTGTGTCTATCTCGTGTGAGAAAAGAAAGAGTTTGTATGGAGGAAATTGAGGGTGAAAGTTTGCGTGGACGGCCTAGGAACAAGTGGATGAATATGATTGAAGGGTTGTTGCGTGAGCGAAAGATTCTGAGCGTGAAGAATAAACGAGCTTGTATGAAAAGAATTATGAATGTGGTTGAAGCAAAAGTGGTGTGTCAGGATAGGAATTAATTGCGGGATAAATATGATGAATGAAGACAAGCGTATGATTCTTGATTTTAGAGTGTTTACCTGCAATTGTGTGGAGACCATCTTCAGAAACAAGCGCAGTGTACAGGAGCGAATGGATGAATGTTTGTTGTGTGTTGATGGATTTTGGTTGTGAGAAAAGAAAGAGTTTATATGGAGGAAGTGTTAATGTGGTCGAATCGAGTATCGTGTGTCAGGATGAGAATGTTTCAGGGGTTCGTGCTACCCCATTTAATGGGATATAGCGTGATGTTATGTATGTATGTATGTATGTATCTCGTTACAGGGACGTATTAAGTATGTCTCGTACGAATAATGTAACGAAATTTTACATACATATGTATTTCGACGTGCTGAATCCAATGATGTAATGTTTATGTCCATAAGTCTTGTAGTTTTTGAGATAATGGTCAAAAACTGTACGAGGAAAAAAAATTGGCGACAATTTTTCAAAAAAATAAAAATCGCTAAAAACTAGCCTAGAGGTCAATTGAAACACGGGGAATTCAACCTTTCAGACCGCATCTCAATATCTTGCTTAGTTTTCGAGTTATAGCCTCGGGAAAGTTGAAAATTTGATTTTGAAAATTGTTTGAAAACAGCAAATCTTCTAGGGGCTATAACTCAAAAACTAAGCAAGCTATTGATATGCGGTTAGAACGAGTGAATTCCCCGTGTCCGAAACTACTTGTATACAAGTTTTTAGCTCGTTTAAAGCAAATTAACTTTTTTGAAATTTTTTAATATTTTTCCCTTGGGATTTTTATGATTTTTAAACAAATTGCTCTAAAACTATTTCTCGTACGAATAATGTAACGAAATTATATACATATGTATTTCGACGTGCTGAATCCAATGGTGTAATGTGTATGTCCATAAGTCTTATAGTTTTTGAGATAATGGTCAAAAACTGTACGAGGAAAAAAATTGGCGAAAATTTTTCAAAAAAAAAAAATCGCTAAAAATTTGCCTAGAGGTCAATTGAAACACGGGGAATTCAACCTTTCAGACCGCATCTCAATATCTTGCTTAGTTTTCGAGTTATAGCCTCGGGAATGTTGAAAATCTGATTTTGAAAATTGTTTGAAAACAGCAAATCTTCTAAGGGCTATAACTCAAAAACTAGCAAGCTATTTATTTATTTATTTACTAGTTACGTAATGAATGTTGACAGTTTGAACTTTCTTAAAATATATGTATAAATATTCTGTTTTCTTGTATTGAAAATACTCAACTATGAATATGTTTACCCCAATGCAATATTTTGACATTTCGTACGTTCAGGAGTTCGCTATACTAGTGATGCCAACATATAACCATAAAAAGTCACTAATTTTTGCCGGCCTCGGCCGGTAAACATATGGTTTCCGGACGATTTTGAGTTATGTAATACTGCTAATGCCGGACGGTGGCGCGAAAAAATTATTGTCATATAAACTAAATAAATTATAACCAAAAAAAAATATAAACTAAGTGAAAAAAGCAAATAATAATAAAAGTAATTAATTTAATTGTTTAAAGAAGGTAAATTAATAGCATTGTTCTTAACCCTGTTTTATGGGTGTAAACGTTGCTAAGGATAAAAATGTCTGTCTTCGTATTTCATGTAAATTTTGAATAAAAAACAATGTCTCAAAATTTAGAAGTAAAATATTTTAGAAAATAATTCTTAAGATTATAATGTTTTTATTAAAAGTGGATTAAATGTAAAAAAATATTTAGTTCTACATTGTTGTCAGTACTTGTAATATCAGTTGTTATCAAAAAAATAAAACGAGGCAGCAAATTTTATCAAATTAAATTCTAATCTTTCATATTTTTTATAGTATTAAATTTCATATGCGTGAGACAGTTTTGAAACTGCTGACAAAGTGAAAACACAGATAAAAATATTAAAAATAATAATTGTATTATTCAATACAGCGGTATGCATATAAACCACTTGAAACTAGAGTGAAACCCCTGACGATATATCCATTCACCCATCCATAATTTCATCCCTAATACATCAACTTGCACCTCAATCCTAAAATGTTATTTCAACAGTACGGCACGCATGTAAACCACTTCAAACTAGAGTGAAACCCCTGACGATATATCCATTCACCCATCCATAATTTCATCCCTAATACATCAACTTGCACCTCAATCCTAAAATGTTATTTCAACAGTGCGGCATGCATGTAAACCACTTCAAACTAGAGTGAAACCCCTGACGATATATCCATTCACCCATCCATAATTTCATCCCTAATACATCAACTTGCACCTCAATCCTAAAATGTTATTTCAACAGTGCGGCATGCATGTAAACCACTTCAAACTAGAGTGAAACCCCTGACGATATATCCATTCACCCATCCATAATTTCATCCCTAATACATCAACTTGCACCTCAATCCTAAAATGTTATTTCAACAGTGCGGCATGCATGTAAACCACTTCAAACTAGAGTGAAACCCCTGACGATATATCCATTCACCCATCCATAATTTCATCCCTAATACATCAACTTGCACCTCAATCCTAAAATGTTATTTCAACAGTGCGGCATGCATGTAAACCACTTCAAACTAGAGTGAAACCCCTGACGATATATCCATTCACCCATCCATAATTTCATCCCTAATACATCAACTTGCACCTCAATCCTAAAATGTTATTTCAACAGTGCGGCATGCATGTAAACCACTTCAAACTAGAGTGAAACCCCTGACGATATATCCATTCACCCATCCATAATTTCATCCCTAATACATCAACTTGCACCTCAATCCTAAAATGTTATTTCAACAGTGCGGCATACACGCAAACTGCTTCATACAAATCACATACTTTAGGCAATATGTTTTCATATCTGCTTTGCACATTGTATATTTTAGGGAACTATATTTAATTAAAATCAATAATTAATTTATTTTATGACATTACTTTTAATTGTTTTGCTGAATTTTGCAATAAATTATTTTATTTGTGTTTTGTTCATTACAACATCGGTTATTTATAAAATAAATCCATATATATATATATTTTTTTTTTAATTTGTTACGTTAATTTGTTTTTTCAATTATTTATAAAACCTGTTATTTTTTTTATTAATTAAATGTTGTTTAATAGCAATAAACCTATTGTAATATACATACCAAATATTTAATTTTTTTACACATATTTTTTTAATATTTTATAATATTTAATACCTAATATTATCATGTCAAAAATATAATTTAAATCTAAAAAATTTGCATATATTTTAATCAATCTATAATTAATATATCTTGCTTGGAAAACGATTAACAAAAATTCCAATAGACTCTTTGATCAATAATATATAGATCAATCATTATTTCCCACATTTTAATACATCCATATTATTTTGATATTTCATTTGTCGAATAATTTATTGAAATTTTTAATTTGAACAAATTTTGAGAAAACAATTGAGGAGGACTTAATATTTTACAACCATATTTAATATTATTAATTATAACAAATGAACCATTAATAATATCAAAAAATGTTTCAAACAAAAGTTGTTTTAAATCAAATTAGAAACAATTTTTGTTATTACATATTTTGTCATAAACCTTACCGTTTATGAAATAAACATAAAAACTTAAAAATACCTATCAGTAAAGTTGTAGTACCACTGGTTATATACAGCCCATTAACTAACCTAACCTTACTTTTTATATTTATTAGCTTAGATATAAAGTTTCAAACTAAAATCTCAATGAGTTTTGAAGTTATTGTAAAATTAATGGTAAATTTATTCTTTCGGGGCTGTAATTTGACATCTGGTAACCACATTAATTTTACCTTAATCTTACTTTTTTATATATTAACTTAGATATAAAGTTTCAAACTAAAATCTCAATGAGTTTTGAAGTTATTGTAAAATTAATGGCAAATTTTATTCTTTCGGGGCTGTAATTTGACATCTGGTAACCACATTAATTTTACTTTAATCTTACTTTTTTATATATTAACTTAGATATAAAGTTTAAAACTAAAATCTCAATGAGTTTTGAAGTTATTATAAAATTAAAGGCAAATTTTATTCTTTCGGAGCTGTAATTTGACGTCTGGTAACCACATTAATTGTACCTAGCTTACTTTGACAAAATTCCATACTTAATTAAGAATAATAGCCTGATGATATATTTATTTATTTATTTTAAAATTAAATATTAACTTTTATTACTCTAAAGTATATTTCTTACATGCTCTATCTCATCTGTAGATAGTCTAAAGTATATTACAACAACCAATGAAATTCTTAAAGGCTTCAGTACAGTAGTTAGTCGCTAGTTTAGCCTTAGTAACTTGCTAACTAACTAACCGTAACATACATAAGTTTACTAAACATTTTATTTAAAGAAAATTAAATTTTTCGTGATTAAAAACTTAATTAAATGCAGTTTTAAGTTTAAGTTAGTGGTGACAACAACTTAGTAACAATTGCGCATCGTTGATAGCAATTATTCAGGTGTTCAATTGTTTTTTCTACTATAAATAATTAGTTAAATATTGTTACAAAAATTTTGTGATTATTTGATAAAATTATGTTTTTCTATTCTAAAGTCATAGTGAAAATAAGCGAAGGACAGTGTATATAAAATCAATTAAATTATTTAAAATGATTTATATATAGGCATACGTAGAAAAGATATAATAAATTAATCTATTTAAAACTTTATTCACAGTAAGTAATAAATGGAAATATTTTTAAGTTATTTTAATTATTTTAAACAAATTTATATATTACGAAAGTTATTTCAGTGTTAGATTTTGTATTAAGTTGTTTAAAAATTTGATCAATAAATATGAAAAGATATAAAAGGTGTTCTGTGAAAATTATGGCAAAAATTTTCAGGAAAATACTTAGAAAATTAATTATAAATTTTTCATTTTAAATAAATAAATATATCATCACGCCTTTTACATATTATTGGATGTGGCACTCGGCCTAAGTAGATCTCGATAAGTGATATATTAATGCGCGTGAGCTGACTGTCAAATCACGGCCCCCAAAGATGTTAGTGGAGGGGGAATTATAAATTCTTCATTTTAAATCAATTAATACAAGTAAATACAAAATAAATAAATATATCATCACGCCTTTTACTTATTACTGAATGTGGTAATCTGTCTAAGCAGATCTCGGTAAGTGATATATTTATGCACGTAAACAGCCGTCAAATCACGGTCCCCAAAGATATTAGTGGAGGGGGAATTAAAAATTCTTCATTTTAAATAAAAAATAAATAAATATATCATCACGCCTTTTACTTATTATTGGATGTGGCACTCTGTCTAAGCAGATCTCGGTAAGTGATATATTTATGTGCAGGAGCTGACTGTCAAATCACGGCCCCCAAAGATATTAGTGAAATGGAAATTAAAAATTAATATAATCAATTAATACAATTAAATACAAAATAAATAAATATATCATTACGCCTTTTACTTATTATTGAATGTGGCACTCTGCCTAAGCAGATCTCGGTAAGTGATATATTTATGCGCGTAAACAGCCGTCAAATCACGGTCCCCAAAGATGTTAGTGAAATGGGAATTAAAAATTAATATAATCAATTAATACAATTAAATAAAAAATAAATAAATATATCATTACGCCTTTTACTTATTATTGGATGTGGCACTCTGACTAAGCAGATCTCGATAAGTGATATATTTATGCGCGTAAACAGCCGTCAAATCACGTCCCCCAAAGATGTTAGTGAAGGGGGAATTATAAATTCTTCATTTTAAATCAATTAATACAATTAAATAAAAAATAAATAAATATATCATCACGTCTTTTACCCATTACTGAATGTGGCACTATGTCTAAGCAGATCTCGGTAAGTGATATATTCCTTCACGTAAGTGTGGTTACCAGCCGTCAAATCACGATCCTTAAGAATTTAGTGCCGGGGATTTAATTTGGTGTAAATTATCGGCTGTGGGAATCGAACCAGGGTTTTCAAGATCCACAGGGTGACTCGATATTATTGAGCCACCTACCTCATAGTATATTTTAATATGCTGACATATTAAGTGGCACAGTGGTATCAAGTTGGATTGTATAGTAAAGTATTTGGGTTCCAATCTCACAACTG
Source organism: Pterostichus niger (assembly GCA_947425015.1). Lineage (NCBI taxonomy): Eukaryota > Metazoa > Arthropoda > Insecta > Coleoptera > Carabidae > Pterostichus > Pterostichus niger. The sequence goes on along the minus strand of OX380351.1, from coordinate 1,838,690 downwards.
GTAAACAATTAAAATGGTTGTTGCATTCACGTGTAAAAATATATCACTTACTGAGATCTGCTATGGCAGAATGCCACACCCACTACTTTGGGGCTGTGAACTGACGTCTGTTAATGTGCATAAATATATCATTTATTAAGATCTGGTGCGACAGAAAGTTACACCCAGTAATGGGTACAATTCGTAATTATATATCTATATATTTAAATTAAAATTACATTTTTAAGTGTCATGATTTGGCGGCCGATAACCGCACTTTACTTGCAGAAATATATCACTTACTGAGATCTGCTGTGGCAGAATGCCACACCCAGTAATGGGTAAAAATCGTGATGATATATTTATTAAAATTACCCTCATAGCTTCGTCTCTCCACTACTTTGGGGCTGTGAATTGACGTCTGTTAATGTGCATAAATATATCATTTATTAAGATCTGGTAAGGCAGAATGTCACGTCCAGGAATGGGTATAAATCGTAATTATATATCTATATATTTAAATTAAAATTACATTTTTAAGTGTCATGATTTAACGGCTGATAACTGCACTTAAATATATCACTTACTGAGATCTGCTATAGCCAAGTACCATACCCAGTAATGATATATTTTTACTACAAATTAATTAATCCTTATACAACAGCATATAAATCTTTATTTGAAATGTTTATAATTATAATTTAATTATTAATATATTAAAAGTAACCAGTGGTGCTAAAAATGTGCACTTCATGATCAGTATATCTCCTATCAAAATTTTGCCTTTAAGTTATGTTACCCCGCTGTATTTATAGCTTGAAATACCTACAAAATATAATAATAATAAAAAACAGCAATAAAATTTATTTTTCTTATAAATAAAAATTGTTTATAATATTCAAAAAAACAATAATCTTTAGGGTCTTCAGGGTCTTTAGGGTCCCTAGAATCCCTAGGGACCTTAGGGTTTCTAAACCTCCTAGAGGAATAATATGGAGTAGGTGGCTCAGTGGTATCGAGTCGGCCTGTGGATCTTGAGAACCCTGGTTCGATCCCCACAGCCGACAAACAATTAAATCTACCCTTGTGGCTCCTCCTCCACTAATATCTTTGAGGGCCGTAATTTGACGACTGGTAACCGCATTTCACGCGAAAAAAATATATCACTTACCGAGATCTGCTTAGGCAGAAGGCGTGATGATATATTTATTTATCCTTGAGAGATTTGATATTATTTTGAGAGTTGTCCGTCAGTACGGTGGTGTGGATAGCGATACGGAATTCGAATCCGGAGATCCCGAGTTCGAATCTCACTCAAACTAAAAATTATATAAACTATCACACTGCGGCTCGGTGAGTGCGGACCCTGTACTGTAATTGGGATTAAGTTCCTGTTGTACAGCGTAACATAAATAAATAAATAAATATATGTACAATACAAAACAAAAAGCTGGTGAAGCTGCATCAACAATTTTTAAAGATTTTTCCGAGAGTGTCTTGCAGAATTCTTGTTATTTCAATTTAGAATTTATTATTTGATATAATCAAACTAGTTTACATTAATTTTCGCTGTTTTATTTTGTCAAAAACTATTAAAAATAATTTAAATATTATTATAAATGTCAAAAAATATTAATAAATTATATAATTATTATGGAGTAGGTGGCTCAGTGGTGGATCTTGAGAACCCTGGTTCGATCCCCACTGCCGACAAACAATCTACCCCTGTGGCTCCTCCTCCACTAACATCTTTGAGGGCCGTGATTTGACGACTGGTAACCGCACTTCACGCGAAGTAATATATTACTTACCGAGATCTGCTTACGGAAGAGTGCCACACCCAGTAATGGGTAAAAGGCGTGATGATATATTTATTTTATTTATTATTTAATTTACATTTTTAGTTTTGAATCTTACGTAGGTTATAAGAAGAAGTAGTATATACCGGGTGGAACATCATACCTGTGTACATAGGCGATTAACATGAAAAAACAGTTTTTCTGTGCGCATTGCTCCCCAAATTATTTTAGCCAAAAATGCTTCAAATAAATGTTGTAGAGCAGAAAATTCTGCATCTAAATCAATAAACAGAATTACATTTACATGCGTTATAACAACAGAAATTAATTAAAAATTACGTTGAAAAAATCAAATAGCCATGGAAGTGAAACAAAAATAGATAGATGCTTGACGTTTGACAGATCTCCTGATTTAACACCTAGCGATTTTTTTTATGGGGTCATCTTAAATGTAAAATTTATCAGCAACGCCACCCAAATATTAATTCTTTGAGAGAAGCTATCGTGGATAAGTGCGCCTTAATCACAAATAGGCAGCTCGCTAATGTACGACATTCCTTCTACAATAGACTTGGTTATTGCTTGGCTGAAAATGGAGGTTTATTTGAATATTTATTGTAATAATAAATTATAGTGATTATTTTAATGAGAGAATTATTGTTTGATATTTGAATTATAATAGATAAGTTATAATTTTTACATGACCAACCCTATAAGAAATAAACGTTTCATTGAAATGTACAATTGTTTATTTATTATTAAATTGTAATCATAGGTATGGAGTTTTTTGTATGAATTTTATTGAATGATTAATTTGTCGGGGGTAAAATATCAAATAAACAGAAAAACGTCAAGCATTTATCTATTTTTGTTTCACTTCCATGGGCTATTTGATATTTTCATCGTAATTTTTAATATTTTTTTATTTAATTTCTGTCGTCACAACGCATGTAAATGTAATTCTGTTTATTGATTTAGATGCAGAATTTTATGCTCTACAACATTTATTTGAAGCATTTTTGGCTAAAATAATTTGGGGTGCAATGCGCACGAAAAAACTGTTTTTTCATGTTAATCGCCTATGTACACAGGTATGATGTTCCACCCGGTATGAGTCAGGAAAAATAATGCATTTCTCTCCTGTCGTACATTTGCATTAGATATTTGTACATTTAAAAATCAAGAAATATTCAACATTCCGCTTAATCGCAAAAATTATAAATATTTTGCTGGAATTCGTAAATATTGAAATATTTTAAAAATGAATAATAATAGTAAAACTATTTTACAATGTATAGGATGATTCTGCGAAGACGAACTACCCCTTAACTTTTTTATTATAAGAAATAGAAAAATTTTCTTCATATGGAAGTTTTACTAGATTAAATATACTATTTCATGACACATATAGAATTTTTTTATAAAGTCAGGTTTACATGATACGACTATCAACTTTTATTTTTCAAATGGGAACCTACAATAATTTTATTAAAATAAAAACCGACATTTTTTTCTGTTTTCAACGATGTATTACTTGTCATAAATGTATTTGAAAAAAATCGAGTTAAATAAGATAATAGAGACATATCAGAATTTATTTTTATTTGACTATTCTAGGTGGCTATGTGAAATTAAACACAATGTAACAAGGTAAAATGAATGACAAAACATGTGAAACAAGTAACAAATAAATATATCTGCATTGTTGTCATTAATTTTACCTTGTTACATTTTGTTTAATTTCGCATAGCCACCTAGAATAGTTAAATAAAAATAATTTCTGATATTTTTCAATTATCTTATTTATCTCGATTTTTTTTCATATACATTTATGACAAGTAATACATCGTTGAAAAGAGAAAAATATGGCGGTTTTTATTTTAATAAAATAATTCTAGGTTCCCATTTGAAAAATAAAAGTTGATAGTCGTATCATGTAAACCTGACTTTTATATGTGTCATAAAATAGTATATTTAATCTACTAAAACTATCATATGAAGAAAATTTTTCTATTTCTTATAATAAAAAAGTTATGAGGGGGGGTGTGTCTTCGCAGAATCGCCCTGTATATAAATATTATTTTTTTTACTACCGTTATAAAAATGTCATTTAATGTACTGGTTCCCAGAGCGCTAAATAACATCTTAATCACATGTTGGCAAGCCGTGATACTATAATTTCATCCCTAATACATCAATTTGTATCTTAATTCAAAAATGTTATTTCAACAGTGCGGCATACATGTAAACCGCTCCATACAAATCACAAATGTGTCTGTGATGTTTAAATTTGCATCTTGCGTCATTATTGCGCCTTATTGATATTCTATTCAAGACTTGCTAATATTTATGGTATTTCCTTAAGAAATATAAAAAATATGTTCAACGAAAAATGCAAATTCGAATCAGATTTCATACTATAGATAATTCTAGAGTGTTTATTGATAATTTTTAGTTATTTTTATTCAGAAAATTAACTTGTAATTCTCAGAAAGAATTTTCATAATATAAATACTTAGAAAATATTTATTTTTGTTATTTATTTTATCCTCATTGTTTAGTCTGATGTTCTGCTATTTGTATGGAGCGGTTTACGTGTATGCCGCACTGTTGAAATAACATTTTAGGATTGAGGTGCAAGTTGATGTATTAGGGATGAAATTATGGATGGGTGAATGGATATATCGTCAGGGGTTTCACTCTAGTTTGAAGTGGTTTACATGCATGCCGCACTGTTGAAATAACATTTTAGGATTGAGGTGCAAGTTGATGTATTAGGGATGAAATTATGGATGGGTGAATGGATATATCGTCAGGGGTTTCACTCTAGTTTGAAGTGGTTTACATGCATGCCGCACTGTTGAAATAACATTTTAGGATTGAGGTGCAAGTTGATGTATTAGGGATGAAATTATGGATGGGTGAATGGATATATCGTCAGGGGTTTCACTCTAGTTTGAAGTGGTTTACATGCATGCCGCACTGTTGAAATAACATTTTAGGATTGAGGTGCAAGTTGATGTATTAGGGATGAAATTATGGATGGGTGAATGGATATATCGTCAGGGGTTTCACTCTAGTTTGAAGTGGTTTACATGCATGCCGCACTGTTGAAATAACATTTTAGGATTGAGGTGCAAGTTGATGTATTAGGGATGAAATTATGGATGGGTGAATGGATATATCGTCAGGGGTTTCACTCTAGTTTGAAGTGGTTTACATGCATGCCGCACTGTTGAAATAACATTTTAGGATTGAGGTGCAAGTTGATGTATTAGGACTGAAATTATGGATGGGTGAATGGATATATCGTCAGGGGTTTCACTCTAGTTTGAAGTGGTTTACATGCATGCCGCACTGTTGAAATAACATTTTAGGATTGAGGTGCAAGTTGATGTATTAGGGATGAAATTATGGATGGGTGAATGGATATATTGTCAGGGGTTTCACTCTAGTTTACATGCGTGCCGTACTGATGAAATAACATTTTAGGGTTGAGGTGCAAGTTGATGTATTAGGGATGAAATTATGGATGGATGAATGGATATATCGTCAGGGGTTTCACTCTAGTTTGAAGTGGTTTACATGCATGCCGCACTGTTGAAATAACATTTTAGGATTGAGGTGCAAGTTGATGTATTAGGGATGAAATTATGGATGGGTGAATGGATATATCGTCAGGGGTTTCACTCTAGTTTGTGATTTGTATAGAGCGGTTTATATACATGCAGAGATGTGAATCTACATGTAATCTTTAATTGTCTACATCTACACGTAGACAATACGTCGACAATTCTAGCGACGTAGACAATGTAAACAATGTAGATAATGCATCTGACAGTTGTAAAATTCAACATAACCTAAATTTATTCCTTTGTAACTATTACATGTATTCGTATTTGTGAGCTCGGGTCATTATCGGTCTTTATATAATAAAACTGAAAAAGCAAGTGCTCATACATTACTAGACGATTGTCTGTCTTGGGTCTTGGGCGAACTGTCATATTTTTAAAATCGATCAACGTGCCATCTCACCAGGCAGAGTTTTCTTTGGCGCTATTTTTAACAGTAACCAGTTGACAAATTTTGAACGTTTCGCCCAGCACAACTAATTTTTTTTCATGTAATCCCTAGAATAATAATAAAAATCTCTACCAACTTTTAAAATTCCCTAGTTCTAGGGATAAAATTTTAATATGACTTAAGTGAACACAGGTGTTTTCATAGTCTACATAGTCTACATAGTTTACATGAAAAATGAAGACGTAGACTACATGATTGTTTACACGTAGAGAATGGCGTAGATTACTTGCAGTAGACTACACGCACATCCCTGTATACATGCCGCACTGTTGAAATAATTTATGTTGAAATTACAAATTTCTCTGAAAAATATGTTAATTGATTTTAAATTTTTGGAAAGTGTTTCTAAATTATTATTTTCTCTAAGTTAATGAATGTATATGTAAACATTTTAATTATGTTATTTATATAAATATTAAATGTCAACGATCTTGGAATTGAGTGATTTTGATGAAACTTGGAATTCTAATGTTTTATAATTTGACTAGATTTCATCTTCTGTGAAATTCATTTAGTATGTCATTTTGAAAGATATTTAAAAAGAAAATTCATGAAAATTTAATTAAAATATAAGCATTTAAATAGTTTAAAGCTATTTAATTTGATACAAGATATCAATTGGGATATATATATATATATATATATATATATATATATATATATATATATATATATATATATATATATATATATATATAAGAATGTAGGCGAAAATTTGACGGGATTTTGAAATATACAGATGTATATATATCTATTTTCCAGTTTTCTATTTTCCATTTTTAACTTGTTATTTCCCGAGCGAAGCAAGGTCATTCAGAATCAAACCCCTGACGATATGTCCATTCACCCATCCATAATTTCATCCCTAATACATCAACTTGCACCTCAATCCTAAAATGTTATTTCAACAGTGCGGCATGCATGTAAACCACTTCAAACTAGAGTGAATCTCGTGACGATATATCCATTCACCCATCCATAATTTCATCCCTAATACATCAACTTGCACCTCAATCCCAAAATGTTATTTCAACAGTGCGGCATGCATATAAACTAGAGTGAAACCTCTGACGATATATCCATAATTTCATCCCTAATACATCAACTTGCACCTCAATCCTAAAATGTTATTTCAACAGTGCGGCACGCATGTAAACTAGAGTGAAACCCCTGACGATATATCCATTCACCCATCCATAATTTCATCCCTAATACATCAACTTGCACCTCAATCCTAAAATGTTATTTCAACAGTGCGGCACGCATGTAAACTAAAGTGAAACCCCTGACGATATATCCATTCACCCATCCATAATTTCATCCCTAATACATCAACTTGCACCTCAATCCTAAAATGTTATTTCAACAGTACGGCACGCATGTAAACTAGAGTGAAACCCCTGACGATATATCCATTCACCCATCCATAATTTCATCCCTAATACATCAACTTGCACCTCAATCCTAAAATATTATTTTAACAGTGCGGCACACATGTAAACCGCTCCATACAAATCTCAAACATATACAGTTTCGACCTAGGACAAACAATCATTCATACGGTATTTAGACATTTTTCTTTTTTCGTTTATCAACGATATCTGTGTTAACAATTGAAAGTCGTATTTATGGCCTTCGGGTTTACATGTAGAGAAAGTCAAATACAGTAAGATTCACTTTTGTAGCGAGCGGCACACTTACAATAACATTATTTGCTGCTATTTACAAAATAACATCAATTTTTTACTTATTAATTTTTTTGTGATTTGTATGGAGCGGTTTACATATGTGCCGCACTGTTGAAATAATATTTTAGGATTGAGGTGCAAGTTGATATATTAAGGATGAAATTATGGATATATCGTCAGGGGTTTCACTCTAGTTTAGTTTGAAATATTTATTTGATAAATCACAAATTTGAAAGAATTCCAGTCTCACATAATTTATCTTTAAGTTCTTTGCGGTTATGATACCAATTTTACCGACATTAAAATGGTAAATTCTTTTGGTTATTTGACGTAATATCTCCTTTAGTATCTTATCACAAATTCTAAATATATTTTGATAAAGTACCGCTCATAAATATAGGACATACAAGATGTATCAAAATTATTGTAATAGTATATTACATAATAAGTCAGGAAAGTGATGCTTTACTTGACGAAGCGGTTGTTTGAAGTACTTGGCCGCGTCAGGCCGAGTATTTTAATTCGCTGAGTCAAGTAAAACACTTTCGTGACGTATTATGTATACTATTTTTTTCTGAAATCGTTCATATTTATATTTGATCAATATAATTAATAATAAATATTTCAAAATGTTTAATTTTTTGGTAAGAATCATATTGGCAGCAAACTACATATCCAAGGTGATAACAAAAGTTGTTGAAAACAATATCTTATGTGAAAAATCTATTGAATATATTTGTGTCAAAAGTAATATTGTTGACAGAGAAGATTTCTTTATAATGTTGGAAAATATAGATGAAAATGAGTATGAGGCGGTATTTTCAAGTACTCCTCCTGAAATCTTAAATCAAGCAACTGCGGCTGTTGAAAATTTATTACCGAGCAAGTCCAAAGACCGATATGATAAAGAGTATGAAATTTTCATGGATTGGAAAAAGCAAAATAATTTGTCAGCAAATGTGCTACTTGCTTATTTTATTTACTGAATCTCCAATAAATTTAGCTTCAAATTCGCCAGTGTCATACATAAATTTTAGTAATTTAAGCAATTGTATATTTAGTATTAATATTATTGATAAAAATAAATAAAAAATCTTATTAATTTTTTTAGTTATTTAGTTTATTTATTTGAGTCAGGTAAAGTACTTTCCTGACTAGTCAAGAAAGTACTTTACCTGACTGTTTTGCAAATGTTTTGGTAAACACTTACTTTCCATACTTAAATGCGTCAGGAAAGTAGGCATTTTCTTGACGATTTCAGAAAAAAGAATTTAAGTGTATATATGAAAGATATTAGTGAAGGGGGAGCCACAGGGGTAGATTTAATTGTTTGTCGGCTGTGGGGATCGAACCAGGGTTCTCAAGATCCACCACTGAGCCACCTACCCCATTTTTACAAGTTATTTTAGTTGTTATGTATATTACTCGATTTTAAATAACACCCTGTATACAGAAAAAAATTTAAGGGTATATTCTGTACGACGTGCTGATCATGAAACAAAAAGATTTTTTTTTTAATCGCAAAATGAAGGGTTGTTAACCTAAAACATTTGTAGTCCTGTACAGGATTCGCTTTCCTATTAAACACAAACAATGAAGTAGGTATCAACTACGAAAGAATAATTACACAATTCAATTATTAGCAGTTATTTATAATAGAATTTTATTTAATTAATAACTTTAACATAATCATCCACCCAGTGGCAGTGGCAACGAAACATTTTGGACTGGGAAACATGGAAAATAGTTTTGCGATTTAAAAAAAATTCTTTTTGTTTCATGATCAGCACGTCGTACAGAATATACCCTTTAATTTTTTGTTCTAAGTTGTGAAACACCCTGTATAAACAAATGAAGGTTGCAATTTTGAAATTACATTAGGTCAAAAATCTATTAATTTTTATCTAAACATTGTCTGCTTGACCGGAAACGAGTCATACGTGAGTACATGCATTTGTTATATCACAAGACAACCAGTGTGCCTATTTTGAAAGTCTATATATATATAGAGCAGATCAATTTTTGTCTACTTTTATTCTAACAAAAATCTGATGTGGACACCACATGACTTCCTTGTACGCGTATTAAACTATAGATATTTTTTTAATTGCACATGTTTGACATTAAATCTTTAATTTTTTGTTCTAATCCATAGCAAACTTAATTTTTTTTTAAATCAAAAAATATGTAATATTTAAATTTAGATATCTCGTTTATGCAAAAAGCTAATTTAAAAATTCTTAATGTGCTAGACGCAGAATTTAATTCTCTAAAACTTTTATTTGCAGCATTTATTCCTAAAATTAAAATAATACCATTTTTTTTCAAGGAAAACTGTTAGCAGCTTCATGTAATGTACCACTTCCGGTTAGTGTATTTTAACCAAAATCTATTATGTTATTTCCATTGATATAGTAGTCTTATATACCAAATTTAGAAAGTTTTAAATTATATTTGAATATAGTTTTTCATCTATTATTCAAGTAAAGTACCACTTCCGGTAGTTGTATAATGACCAAAAAGGGAGGTGCACAACTAGATGTTATAACAGTCCTAAATATAAAGTTTCAATTTTCTACGGCTTACCGTTTTTGAGTTATGCGAGATACATACGTACGTACAGACGGCATGACGAAATTAGTCAAAATGGATTCAGGGAGGGCCAAAATACCTATTTCCGTTGAAATCTGAGAACCGAAAATTTTCGCGATTACAATACTTCCTTCACTTCGTACAAGGAAGTAAAAATAGTTATTTTTGTATTAAGTGCGCAAAATAAGTGTTTTTTGTGAGATTGGGAAGAATGTTGTAAGAAGAGTGGGAATAAGTCAGTTGAGATGGTTTGGTGATGTAGAACGTATGTCGAATGACAGATTGGTGAAACAGGTGTATGTTGGTGAAATTGAGGGTGAAAGTTTGCGTGGACGGCCTAGGAACAAGTGGATGAATATGATTGAAGGGTTGTTGCGTGAGCGAAAGATTCTGAGCGTGAAGAATAAACGAGCTTGTATGAAAAGAATTATGAATGTGGTTGAAGCAAAAGTGGTGTGTCAGGATAGGAATTAATTGCGGGATAAATATGATGAATGAAGACAAGCGTATGATTCTTGATTTTAGATTCATTGGTTAGATGTTTCGAGTGTTTACCTGCAATTGTGTGGAGACCATCTTCAGAAACAAGCGCAGTGTACAGGAGCGAATGGATGAATGTTTGTTGTGTGATGATGGATTTTGGTTGTGAGAAAAGAAAGAGTTTGTATGGAGGAAGTGTTAATGTGGTCGAATCGAGTATTGTGTGTCAGGATGAGAATGTTGTCGGGTTCGTGCTACCCCATTTAATGGGATATAGCGTGATGTTATGTATGTATGTATGTATGTACAAATAAAGAATTTTGTCCACGAAATACAAGCAACATTTTTTTACAACTGTAAATAAAAAATAATAAATATTATTTCAACAGTGCGGCACACATGTAAACCGCTCCATACAAACTATATTTTATATTTCAGATGACAAAAGTATTGTCAACATTATCCTTCTTAATTTTCTTCATTCTAACAAGAATATCTTGTCTACCCATGGATCCTGAAGGATTATCAGGACACTACGACTACAGAGAAGTTTTAAAATTATCCTTGCTGTTCTACGAAGCGCAAAGATCAGGAATTCTTCCTGAGGGAAACAGGATATCTTGGAGAGGAGATTCAGCCCTTGAAGATAAAGGAATTAGAGGAGAAGACCTCACAGGAGGATACTATGACGGTAAATATTATTATAACAGTGCGGCATTCATGTAAACCGCTCCATACAAATCACAAACTAGAGTGAAACCCCTGACGATATATCCATTCACCCATCCATAATTTTATCCCTAATACATCAACTTGCACCTCAATCCTAAAATGTTATTTCAACAGTGCGGCATGCATGTAAACCACTTCAAACTAGAGTGAAACCCCTGATGATATATCTATAATTTCATCCCTAATACATCAACTTGCACCTCAATCCTAAATAGTTATTTGTGTATTAAGAGCGTAAAGTGATTCTTTGTTACTCGAACACGGTAATTGCAGCGCGAGTCGAAGACGAGAGCTGCAATAGTGCAAGAGGAACAAAGACACTTGACGCTCGTGATACACACATAATTTTTTCTATGATTGCATCTTAAAATTATTAAAAAACGTATCCGTACTGAAAATAAATTCATTCTGTCAACTGTCAATATGACAAGTTTCTGTTTTGTTTGTATCCCTGGTAACTATTGAAATAAGCGCGCATTTAACGTCTTTTTCGCGCGTTGCCATTGGAGACGCACAAAAAAGATATTTTTCGATTGTTCTACAGAAAACGTCAACTTTACGATGACAAATATAAGCGTAATTGTCAACTTTTCATAGCAATCGTAGAAAAATGTTATTTCAACAGTGCGGCATGCATGTAAACAACTTCAAACTAGAGTGAAACCCTTGACGATATATCCATTCACCCATCCATAATTTCATCTTTAATACATCAACTTGCACCTCAATCCTAAAATGTTATTTCAACAGTGCGGCATGCATGTAAACCACTTGAAACTAGAGTGAAACCCCTGACGATATATCCATTCACCCATCCATAATTTCATCCCTAATACATCAACTTGCACCTCAATCCTAAAATGTTATTTCAACAGTGCGGCATGCATGTAAACCACTTGAAACTAGAGTGAAACCCCTGACGATATATCCATTCACCCATCCATAATTTCATCCCTAATACATCAACTTGCACCTCAATCCTAAAATGTTATTTCAACAGTGCGGCATGCATGTAAACCACTTGAAACTAGAGTGAAACCCCTGACGATATATCCATTCACCCATCCATAATTTCATCCCTAATACATCAACTTGCACCTGAATCCTAAAATGTTATTTCAACAGTGCGGCATGCATGTAAACCACTTCAAACTAGAGTGAAACCCCTGACAATATTTTCATAATGTCATCCCTAATACATCAATTTGCACCTCAATCCTAAAATATTATTTCAACAGTGCGGCATACACGCAGACCGCTCCATACAAATCACAAAATGATTATTGATCCTCGCCAAGTAGACAAGTGTGTCAGAATATAAACGAGTTGTTAAAAAATTGATGATTCAGACTGAATATTATTTCGTGATTTGTATGGAGCGGTTTACATGCATGCCGCACTGTTCAAATCAAATTTAATTATGTACATGCTATATCGACGGGGCTGGACTACTGAATATTTTGTAGACGGAAAGGAATTTTTTGTTTGTATATTTTAGCGAGAACATTGAATTTTTGATTGAATGTCTTGAATTATGTAAATATTTAAACCGAAAAGTATGTTTTTGGGTTAGTAGATTTAAATAAGTAAACCACGGAAATTCCGATGTTCTATGCGACCCAATTCTGGGTCTAGACTCCTTAAAGTAAGCTCCAGACCTTTAATATAATTTTAAGTTAAATAAATAACAACTACCCTAATTTTAAGGGTAGCATATATTCTTATAAATCTGGAGTAACCTAATTTGTACTTGCGTTTTAAAATGTGTCTTGAAATATCGCTGTCATTTGTTTCCAAATTATTTTAGAGAAAAATGCTACAAATTAAAACTTATAGGAAATTTATTTCTCTACAACTTTTATTTGAAGCATTTTTCGCTAAAATTGTTAGAAACATTAGAATAAACAATTTTTTTGTTTCAGCAAGTGATTTTGTAAAATTCTCTTTTACGATGGCCTTTACTACAACTTTATTAGCCTGGGGTCTGCTGTCCTACAAGGAGGCGTACCAAGAGACAGGTATGTAATCTCAACAAAGCGGCATGCATGTAAACCGCTCCATACAAATAACAAACTAGATATCCATTCACCCATCCATAATTTCATCTCTAATACATCAACTTGCACCTCAATCCTAAAATGTTATTTCAACAGTGCGGCATGCATGTAAACCACTTAAAACTAGAGTGAAACCCCTGACGATATATCCATTCACCCATCCATAATTTCATCCCTAATACATCAACTTGCACCTCAATCCTAAAATGTTATTTCAACAGTGCGGCATGCATGTAAACCACTTAAAACTAGAGTGAAACCCCTGACGATATATCCATTCACCCATCTATAATTTCATCCCTAATACATCAACTTGCACCTCAATCCTAAAATGTTATTTCAACAGTGCGGCATGCATGTAAACCGCTCCATACAAATCACAAACTAGATATCCATTCACCCATCCATAATTTCGTCCCTAATACATCAACTTGCACCTCAATTCTGAAATGTTATTTCAACAGTGCGGCATGCATGTAAACCGCTTCATACAAATCACAAACTAGATATCCATTCACCCATCCATAATTTCATCCCTAATACATCAATTCTCATCTCAATCCTAAAATATTATTTCAACAGTGCGGCACACATGTAAACCGCTCCATATAAATCACATTTTGTTGTAGGGCAATATCAATACGCCTTAGATGCCATTAAATGGGCTAGCGACTATTTTATCAAATGTCATGTTGGTCCAAATGAATTTTATGGGCAAGTTGGGGATTTTGATCTAGATCACATGTTTTGGGGTCGTCCAGAAGAGATGAATATGTCCAGACCAGCGTATAAAATAGATGTGAATCACCCAGGTACGTGGTTAACCCTCCATTAATATCTATGGGTGATTTTACTAATAATTTCATTGCAATATACTTACATTTTTTGCTGTAAAATGTTTATTGATTACTTTAGAGTAAAAAAATTCGAATAAAAGTTGTAGACAATTTAATTGTCTACGACTTTTGTTTGAATCATTTTTCTCTAAAATAATTAATAAACATTTGACAGGCGAAAAAAGATCATCATGTTTAATATTACTCAATAATTCTGATATATTTTTAACTGTAAAACGATGCTTATATATTATAGAGAAAAATTGTTTAAATAAAACTTGTAGGCAATTTAATTTTCTACGACTTTTGTTTGAGGAATTTTTCTCTAAAATAATTATTAAGCATTTGACAGTCGAAAAAATATTATCATGTTTAATATTAGTTCACAATCCTGCTATATTTACAGCTGTAAAACGATGCTTATTTGTTTTAGAAAAAAATTGTTTAAACAAAAATTGTAGACAATTTAATTGCTGAGGACTTTTGTTTAATGCATTTTTCTCTAAAATAATTATTAAACATTTGACAGTCGAAAAAATATCATCATGTTTAATACCGCTTGATAATCCTATTATATTTTCAGCTATACAACGTTGCTCATTTGTTTTGAGAAAAATTATTGAAATAAAATTTGTAGATAATTTAATTGTCTAAAACTTTTGTATGAAAATTTTGCTCTAAAATAATTAATAAACAATTGATAAACGAAAAACTATCATTTTAAAAACTAGTTTTGATATATTTACATCTGTAAAACGTTGTTTATTTGTTTTAGAGAAAAATTGTTTAAATAAAACTTGTAGACAATTTAATTTTATACTAATTTTGCTTGAAGTATTTTTCTCTAAAATAATTAATAAACAATTGATAAACGAAAAAATATCATTTTTAAAACTAATTCTGATATATTTACAGCTGTAAAACGTTGCTCATTTATTTTAGAGAAAAATTGTTTAAATAAAACTTATAGACAATTTAATTTTATACAAATTTTGCTTAAAGCATTTTTCTCTAAAATAGATAATAAACATTTGACAGCTATAAAAGTACCAAAATGTTTAATGCCACATGAAAATCCTTTCATATTTTCAGGTTTAAAACGTTACTCAATTGTTTTAGAAAAAAATTATTTAAACAAAACTTGTAGACAATTTAATTTTCTACAAATTTTGCTTAAAGCATTTTTCTCTAAAATAGATAATAAACATTTGACAGCTATAAAAGTACCAAAATGTTTAATGCCACATGAAAATCCTGTCATATTTTCAGGTTTAAAACGTTACTCAATTGTTTTAGAAAAAAATTGTTTAAACAAAACTTGTAGACAAAACAATCCTCCACAACTTTTATTTGAAACATTTTTCTCTAAAACAATCTATAAACAAACTACAGTAGAAAACACACAAATTTTAAAAATGTTGCACCAGATATTTGAACTTCAAAACCTTCTAGCCCCATAATTGGGTAAAACCCTGATGATATATTTACTTATTCACATATTTCAGGGTCGGACTTAGCAGGAGAAGCAGCTGCAGCTTTAGCTGCAACAAGTTTGGTCTTCAAAAACGCCAATGAAACATATTCTAACATAACACTACGACACGCAAGAGAACTTTATGATTTTGCAACAAATTATAGAGGGCTGTATAATGAGGCCAAATCAGGAGACAGAAAATATTACGAGTAAGTGAATATTATTTTCTTTAAGACACTTTTTTTAAATAACTTTTATTAGAAAATTAATAAAATTATTTTATAAAAGACAAATTATGTTTTTCGAAAACTGTCATATAAAGTTAAAATTTCCATGACAACTATCAACACGCGAAATGAGTGTTTTTTGTCTACAGAACGCAAAAGACTTTTGCATGCAGGATGCAATTTTTTGATTTAATAAAATTTGTCACTTTATTTTTGTGCTTAGAAACAATACTTCTATTGTTTAACTTTATATTTAATGTTCCAATTGAGCGCATATTGATATTTATCCCGCTTGAGGAAGCTAACTGGTGTACTGGAATAGTTTCTTGAGAAATGCAATGCGAATCCCAATAAATTACAACGTTTGTTTGGTTTCTATTGGCAACCAGCTGTCAATTGCTGGTCAGAGACAACCAGATTTGATAGCAATTATATTACATACATTGTTGTCATGGAGACATTAGATGTCACATTAATTCATCCTAAACGTCAACATTTTCTCATTACATTATTACTCATTTTGAGACATAGTTTTCGAAAAAAACGTTGTTTGATACTCGATTGCGAAATGCTTTTGCAAATGCAAAACTAACATTTCGCAATCTAGAATCAAAAATAACTATTTGTAGTAAAGAAATTAGAATCAAATAAAAAATAAATAAATAAATATATCATCACGCCTTTTACCCATCACTGGGTGTGGCACTCTGCCTAAGCAGATCTCGGTAAGTGATATATTTTTTTCGCGTGAAGTGCAGTTACCAGCCGTCAAATCACGGCCTCCAAAGATATTAGTGGAGGAGGAGCCGAGCCACAGGGGTAGATTTTTTAAATTGGTGAAAATTGTTTGTCGACTGTGGGGATCGAACCAGGGTTCTCAAGATCCACAGGCCGACTCGATACCACTGAGCCACCTATATCAATTATCTTATAATGTTAAATGTTCGACTGTCATTTGTCAGTTTGGCCGATGCAGATCTCTCAAAGATATTAGTGGAGAGAGAGCCACAGGGGTGTGGGAATCGAACCCGGGTTCTCAAATTTATAATTCTTATTATTATTATTTAATATTTCTTATTTATTTATTTATTTATTTATTTATTTATTTATTGATGTTACGCTGTACAACAGGAACTTAATCCCAATTACAGCACAGGGTCCGCACTCACCGAGCCGCAGTGTGATAGTTTATATAATTTTTAGCTTGAGTGCGATTCGAACTCGGGATCTCCGGATTCGAATTCCGTATCGCTATCCACACCACCGTACTGACGGTACGGTATGGGGTAGGTGGCTCAGTGGTATTGTAGATTTGAAACAATTTTCACTACGTTAAAACAACCCCTGTAGCTCTCTATTCCCTCTCATCTTTGAGGGCCATGATTTGAACGTACTTTACGTGGAAAAATATATTGCTTACTGAGGCGTGATGATATATTTATTTAAATATTTTTTGAAACTAATTGTTGTGTTTTCTATAAACGTAAATATTTATTTTTCCAGATCTACTGATTATGGAGATGAATTAACTTGGGCGGCAGCTTGGATAGCGAAGGCTTCCAATGACACTAATTACGTGCTGGAAGCTGAACAACATTATTTGAACTTTAGGTTAAAAGACAGACCTAATGAATTTTTTTATAATAAAAAAGTTGTGGGAGTACAGGTAAGCATATCTCACTTCAATCCTAAAATGTTATTTCAACAGTGCGGCATACATGTAAACCGCTCCATACAAATCACAAACTAGAGTGAAACCCCTGACGATATATCCATTCACCCATCCATAATTTCATACCTAATACATCAACTTGCACCTCAATCTTAAAATGTTATTTCAACAGTGCGGCATGCATGTAAACCACTTCAAACTAGAGTGAAACCCCTGACGATATATCCATTCACCCATCCATAATTTCATCCTTAATACATCAACTTGCACCTCAATCCTAAAATGTTATAATTCAACAGTGCGGCATGCATGTAAACCACTTCAAACTAGAGTGAAACCCCTGACGATATATCCATTCACCCATCCATAATTTCTTCCCTAATACATCAACTTGCACCTCAATCCTAAAATGTTATTTCAACAGTGCGGCATGCATGTAAACCACTTGAAACTAGAGTGAAACCCCTGACGATATATCCATTCACCCATCCATAATTTCATCCCTAATACATCAACTTGCACTTCAATCCTAAAATGTTATTTCAACAGTGCGGCATGCATGTAAACCACTTCAAACTAGAGTGAAACCCCTGACGATATATCCATTCACCCATCCATAATTTCATCCCTAATACATCAACTTGCACCTCAATCCTAAAATATTATTTTAACAGTGCGGCATGCATGTAAACCACTTGAAACTAGAGTGAAACCCCTGACGATATATCCATTCACCCATCCATAATTTCATCCTTAATACATCAACTTGCACCTCAATTCTAAAATATTATTTCAACAATGCGGCACACACGCAAACCGCTCCATACAAATAACATTTTTTGTAGGTTCTTCTAGCAGATCTAACGAAACAATCAGAGTATATAGACGCAGCAAAATTCTTCTGCGATTTTTCAGTCGATCATCAAAAACGCACCCCTAAAGGACTAGTATACATCGATAAATTTGGTACTTTGAGTCATGCATCTAATGTAGCATTTATATGTTTACTTGTAAGTATTTCAACAGTGCGGCACACATGTAAACTGCTTCATACAAATCACAAATATGTTATAGGCAGCAGATCTTGGAATTTCTCCAGAAAAATATGAGTCCTTTGCCAAACAACAAATCGATTATATTCTTGGAGATTCTGGAAGAAGTTATGTCGTCGGTTATGGAAAAAATTATCCTAAACAGCCCTACCATGCTGCCAGGTAAATTACATAACTTCACCCTAATTTAAGGGCTAAGAATCTACTAGTTTACTTTTGGGTCTATTTAAGTTTTTATGTTTATTTCAAAATTGGTTAAAAATAAATAAATAAAATATAATAAATATATCATCACGCCTTTTACCCATCACTGGGTGTGGCACTCTGCCTAAGCAGATCTCGGTAAGTGATATATTTTTTTCGCGTGAATTGCGGTTACCAGCCGTCAAATCACGGCCTCCAAAGATATTAGTGGAGGAGGAGCCACAGGGGTAGATTTTTTAAATTGGTTAAAAACAACGTTTTTTATTTCTTTGTACAAAGTAAAGGAAGTATTGTAATCGCGAAAATTTTCGGTTCTCAGATTTCAACGGAAATAGGTATTTTGGCCCTCCCTGAATCCATTTTGAGTAATTTCGTCGTGCCGTCTGTATGTACGTACATGTGTATCTCGCATAATTCAAAAACGTTAAGTCGTAGAAAATTGAAACTTTATATTTAGGACTGTTATAACATCTAATTGTGCACCTCCCTTTGTGGTCATTATACAACTACCGGAAGTGGTACTTTACTTGAAGCCTATAATAGATTTTCATGAAAAACTATATTCAAATATAATTTAATATTTTCCAAATTTGGTATATAAGACTACTATATCAATGGAAATAACATAATAGTTTTTGGTTAAAATAGACTAACCGGAAGTGGCACATTACATGAAGCTGCTAACAGTTTTCCTTGAAAAAAATGGTATTATTTTAATTTTAGAAATAAATGCTGCAAATAAAAGTTTTAGAGAATTAAATTCTGCGTCTAGCACATTCAAACTTATTAAATTTGCCTTTTGTATAAGCGAAATATCTAAATTTAAAAATTATATATTTCTTTTTTTTGTAGTTTGCTATGGGTTAGAACAATTTAATGTCAAATATGTGCAATAAAAAATGTAGGTATAATTTAATACACGTAGAAGGAAGTCATCTGCTGTCCACATCAGATGTTTTGTTTTATTTCTACATGATAATATGCATTGTAAAAAATATATTTATTTTTATATTAATCCTCGGGCCATAATCTAACATATTTATTTATTTATTTTGAATTATCCTTAAGACTTACAGTCCACTCCCATCTTTAGTATCCCTAATTTGACGGCTGGTAACCACACTTCACATGCCTAAATATACCACTTACCAAGATCTACTACGACCGGATGTCACACCGAATAATAACTAAAAGACGTGATGATATATTTATTTTATTTATTTTCTAGCTCCTGCCCAAACATTCCTGCAAAATGTGATTGGTCTTCGTTCTCCAATCCAGGGCCGAACCCACAGATTTTATACGGGGCTTTAGTGTCAGGCCCGGACGAGAACGATTATTATCAGGACATTAGAGAAGAGAATTTGTATAATGAAATCAGTTTAGATTATAACGCAGGTTTTCAGGGAGTTTTATCAGGATTAATACAGAAACAGTTATAAAATATTTGGTGAATTTGTACTTTTAAGGGGTAAGGCCACTCTAGACAAGGAAAAAAAGGATCAGTTTCAAAATTTTTTTTAACGAAATTTAAACGTACTGCTTAAGAACTGTTTTTGTATCTTTCTTTAGTGTTCCTTAAACTTTATTTAAAAATTTTTGTAAAAGAAAATATTCAAAATTGTCGTCAGAAATTAAAAAAAATGGCGACTTCTCTCGACGCGTAGGGCAAATCGGGCGAAAACATTCCGGGAACAGCAATAGACCTGGATCAAAAAGGGATATGTTTTCTTAATCTCTGATGTATACTCTAAAAAACTACGGGCTGGATTTTGAAAATTTTGATTTTTAACAAAATGGCGCACGTTTGAAAAAAAGTTCATTATTCGGGACTAAATTTCTGTATATAAACGACCATAAAAAACGAATGAAGCTCTTTTAAAAAAAGCCCCCGTAGTTTTTGAGTATTTTATATCTAGAATAAGAAATAAAAAGATTCAGCACGATCCATCAATTAGTATTTCAGATTTCTTTTCGCCCGATTTTGAAAATATGATTTCGAGAAAAACGCGTTTAAAGTTTCGAGTCATATATATATATAAATACTAGTACTAATAGATATATGCTTTTTTCCCCTCTGAAATACTTCCGCGCGGCATTTAAATTAATTGTCCCTTATTCCTAAGGGTTTAAACTATAATTTAAGCAAATAAAAAAAAATGTATTTTAAAAAAAATTAGAGTGGCCTTACCCTTTAAGTTGGTACATAGTTAGTGAGAAATGTGTATGTTTTTTAGGGTGGCCCTTATTTTGGGTAAGTTCGAATTTTGTCGGTCTCCACCCGAAATCTGGTTTAAAATCACAAAAAAAGTTATAAATAATTTTTTTGAGATTTTAAAAATAAGTCTAACCCGTGCCTCTAGGCCACTTTCACTTTTGCCTTCAGTTCCCAAATCACTGCTGGGCAGTGACTATTCAAAATGCAATAACTTGTTTGTTTTTCAATATTTTGACACAATTCCAAGCGAGCATTAAACTAGATGAGATAACGAATCGATCGATTACAATAAACAATAATTTTATATGATTGTTTATTGCTAAACGGGTGCTCAAAAACTAACGAAAATTGAGTTTATTTTTAAATACGCAAAAAGTGATTCACAGTTCTGATTATTTTCCAACAATTTTGTTTTATAAAACTAGTTTTGATTATTTTAGACTGTTTTTGAATAATATTCATATTGATCATAACATTTTTATTTTATTTTATCATATTTTTAGCCACATATATTTTATCATTTGTGGTGTTTATTTTTAAATGTGTATAACTGAAAGTGGCCTAGAGGCACGGGTTAGACTTATTTTAAAAATCTCAAAAAATTAATTTATTACTTTTTTGTGATTTTAAACCAGATTTCGGGTGGAGACCGACAAAATTCGAACTTACCCAAAATAAGGGCAACTCTAATGTTTTTGGATACTAATAAATTGAATGAAAATTAGCAATAGAATAAAAATAAATTTGTTAAGATTTTAATGTTTTTCTCTGTTGCCATGGTTGTATAAATAGTATATGTATATTATGGCTGTTTCATGTCATGTGCCATCTATTGGTTGTTGTTTCAATTAAATGATAGTGGCAACACTGTTAAGTTATACACATAACCTTAAATTATTTGAAAATCAAATTAAAACTACTTTAAAATATAAGAAAATTCAAATGAATTTTATCTAATTCCGATATGAAAAGTCCTGTTTTACATCAATTTTTTCAAAACTGTCATAATTATTTTTTTTTCTATTTCCGTGAGGAAATAGACGTTTTATTTCACTTATTTGAGTTAGGTAATGAACTGCATTATTTAACTAGTGAAATAATGTGGTAACATAGCAACAGATATCTTGGTAGACGAATTCTGATGTGTTATTCTTTTATTTTTTGAATTTATAACTGTCATTAATATGTCAAAATTTTATAATTTCAAAAACGCTCTTTCGTATTTATTAGAACGGAAATAGAAAAAATATTGTATGAAATTAGTAAGGAAATAAGGATATTACCTTACTAGTTTCATAAAAAGCTATTACATAACTAGTTACGTAATGAATGTTGACAGTTTTTCTTAAAATGCAAATAACGGAAAAAACTATTTATTAAAATGTTTATGATTTATATACATTGAATAATTGTTCTGGTATGAAACAGTTGACGGGCAAATTAGCAGATTCTTCGATATCAGAAGGAATGTCTGTCTCGGATTCAGAACTCATTTTCAATGATGACATAAGCTTTAAATTTAAACATTTTATTCATTTATTTTCACAGCAACGCTTTGGTAAATTTTGAAATATACTGAGCTGTCATAAACCTAGAATTTTATGTATTTTAATCATTATTTTAGCGGAATTAGATCAAATACGTTATGAAAACGTGATATTGTTTGACTCACATAATTTGCAAAACTCGCTTCGCTCGTTTTGGCAAATATTTGTCAAACAATATCAACTGGTTACGTAAATAACTATTATACATTCAAGTTAGGGTAGGTTATGTAAGTTATGACGGCCTTCGCCAGGGGCGCTAGTTAACCCACTCTACAAATTTGAAACAATATATGAAACGGTCCTAATAAACGTAGCACAATTTTACGACCATAACAGCACTGAATTGAGTGTCTTTTAATAATTAAACAAACCTACGTAATAATCTACCGGGTGGAACATCATACCTGTGTACATAGGCGATTAACATGAAAAAACAGTTTTTCCGTGCGCATTGCTCCCCAAATTATTTTAGCCAAAAATGCTTCAAATGAATGTTGTAGAGCATAAAATTCTGCATCTAAATCAATAAACAGAATTACATTTACATGCGTTATAACGACAGAAATTAAATAAAAAAATATTAAAAATTACGTTGAAAAAATCAAATAGCCATGGAAGTGAAACAAAAATAGATAGATGCTTGACGTTTGACAGATCTCCTGATTTAACACCTAGCGATTTTTTTATGGGGTCATCTTAAATGTAAAATTTATAAGCAACGCCACCCAAATATTAATTCTTTGAGAGAAGCTATCGTGGATAAGTGCGCCTTAATCACAAATAGGCAGCTCGCTAATGTACGACATTCCTTCTACAATAGACTTGGTTATTGCTTGGCTGAAAATGGAGGTTTATTTGAATATTTATTGTAATAATAAATTGTAGTGATTATTTTATTGAGAGAATTATTGTTTGATATTTGAATTATAATAGATAAGTTATAATTTTTGACCAACCCTATAAGAAATAAACGTTTCATTAAAATGTACAATTGTTTATTTATTATTAAATTGTAATCATAGGTATGGAGTTTTTTGTATGAATTTTATTGAATGATTAATTTGTCGAGGGTAAAATATCAAATAGACAGAAAAACGTCAAGCATTTATCTATTTTTGTTTCACTTCCATGGCTATTTGATATTTTGAACGTAATTTTTAATATTTTTTTATTTAATTTCTGTCGTTATAACGCATGTAAATGTAATTCTGTTTATTGATTTAGATGCAGAATTTTATGCTCTACAACATTTATTTGAAACATTTTTCGCTAAAATAATTTGGGGAGCAATGCGCACGGAAAAACTGTTTTTTCATGTTAATCGCCTATGTACACAGGTATGATGTTCCACCCGGTATAACTAACTTTCAATTCACCCTGTATACAAACTAAAACCAACCTAACTGTCTAATAATATACATGTTCTCTTTTTCCGTAGCAATTATTTTCTGTTAATTTGTACTAATTTTTGTGTTTTTCGTTTAGTTATTTTGTAGATTTTTTAGGGGTACAATCTATCGGAACCCCTACCTTTATTTTATTTTCAAATTAAATTTAATTGTCTTGTATTTAATTGTATTAATATAAAATATTAATTATTTAAATTAACAAAAAAATATATTTGCCAAAAAGTACATTGTTATTTTGTGATAAATAATATAAATAATTAACAAACATAATTATAATATAAATTTATAATATTTGTATAATGAATCTTACATAAATGTTAAAGAATAAAACATGTGCATTAATGTTGAATGAAAAATGTATTTTTTACTTGCTTGTACGAAGTAAAGGAAGTATTGTAATTCGGTTCTCAGATTTCAGTGGAAATATGCATTTTGTGCATCCCTGAATCCATTTTGAGTAATTTCGTGGTGACGTCTGTACGTACGTATGTATCTCGCATAACTCAAAAACGGTAAGCCGTAGAAAGTTGAGGTATTTAGGATTGTTATAACATCTAGTTGTGCACCTCTTTTTTTTGGTCATTATATAACTTCCGGAAGTGCTACTTTACTTGAATCATAGATTTTCATGAAAAACTATATTCAAATATAATCCAAAACTGTTCAAATTTGGTATATAAGACTACTATTTCAATGGAAATAACATAATAGATTTTGGTTAAAATAGACTAACCGGAAGTGACACATTACATGAAGCTGCTAACAGTTGAAAACAATAGTATTATTTTGATTTTAGAAATAATTGCTGCAAATAAAAGTTTTAGAGAATTAAATTCTGCGTCTAGCACATTAAGAATTTTTAAATTAGCCTTTTGCATAAGCGAGATATCTAAATTTAAATATTATATATATTTTTTAAATTAAGTTTGCTATGGATTAGAACAAAAAATAAAAGATTTAATGTCAAATACGTGCAATTAAAAAAATATCTATAGTTTAATACGCGTACAAGGAAGTCATGTGGTGTCCACATCATATTCCTACCAAGATTTAAATACATTTGAAATAACCCTCATTTTTTCCCTTATTTCCCAATTTAAAAATCCAATATTTTATTTTAATGTCTTTTTATACAACCCATAATTGTAAAAATAAAATATATATATCATCACGCCTTTTACCCATTACTGAGCTTCCGTTAGAAGAAAGAATGTGCAGATTATGAGGAAGAGAAGAAGAGACAATTGAACATCTTACATTGTACTGTAGAGAACTGAATAGAGAGCATAGAAGCGAGGTAGTTTTGTTAGACGAGAAAGGAGCAGGAAAGGACTGGATGAGAAAGGTTGACATCAAAAGGACGGAGGCGGAGAAAATTAGATATAATTATATTATTATTATTATTTTTGTTTCACTTCCATGGCTATTTGATATTTTCAACGTAATTTTTAATATTTTTTTATTTAATTTCTGTCGTTATAACGCATGTAAATGTAATTCTGTTTATTGATTTAGATGCAGAATTTTATGCTCTACAACATTTATTTGAAGCATTTTTGCCTAAAATAATTTGGGGAGCAATGCGCACAGAAAAACTGTTTTTACTTCCTTGTACGAAATAAAGGAAGTATTGTAATCGCGAAAATTTTCGGTTCTCAGATTTCAACGGAAATAGGTGTTTTGGCCCTCTCTGAATCCATTTTGACTAATTTCGTCATGCCGTCTGTACGTACGTATCTCGCATAACTCAAAAACGGTAAGCCGTAGAAAATTGAAACTTTATATTTAGGACTGTTATAACATCTAATTGTGCACCTCCCTTTTTGCTCATTATACAACTACCGGAAGTGGTACTTTACTTGAAGCCTATAATAGATTTTCATCAAAAACTATATTCAAATATAATTTAAAACTTTCCAAATTTGGTATATAAGACTACTATATCAATGGAAATAACATAATAGATTTTGGTTAAAATAGACTAACCGGAAGTGGCACATTACATGAAGCTGCTAACAGTTTTCCTTGAAAAAAATGGTATTATTTTAATTTTAGAAAGGAATGCTGCAAATAAAAGTTTTAGAGAATTAAATTCTGCGTCTAGCACATTAAGAATTTTTAAATTAGCTTTTTGCATAAACGAGATATCTAAATTTAAATATTATATATTTTTTGATTTTTTTTTAAATTAAGTTTGCTATGGATTAGAACAAAAAATAAAAGATTTAATGTCAAATATGTGCAATTAAAAAAATATCTATAGTTTAATACGTGTACAAGGAAGTCATGTGGTGTTCACATCAGATATTTTCATGTTAATCGCCTATGTACATAGGTATGATGTTCCACCCGGTATGTTAACAGCTTAAATATAAAGTTACAATCTAAAATCTCAATTACTTTTAAAGTTACAGTACAAATAGACCAACAGGCCAACTTAATTTTTGACTGTTTTTCACTTTGAAAGAAGTTATTATTTCTCCATGCATATCTTTAAAGCAATTTAAAACTAAGGTCATTTCCTAGAATATCAAACTAAACAAATCTCGTAAATTACCAAAATGTTCTAAATTCACTTGTAGGCAAGCCTAATTTAATTTAATAACATTGTAATGAACAAAAAAAGTATTTGCCGCGCTGTCTGTAACAGGCTTTAGACGTCATTATGAAAGCTGACATTAACGAAATTAAAATAGGGTCAGTTCTATAAGTGAACCAGTTTTTAAGTAATCTCAAAGTTGATTCACAGAATTTGTAAATGCCAATTATAGGTTAGTTGATCTATAAAACCAAAATTAATTCTGTGTGAATTTGATTTTCAAATATTTTATTCTATTAGTTACTTGCTAACTAATTTATAGTTTATTAGGCCCGAGAAATAATTTGAGCTTAGTAGAATTTGCGATTGAACAAGGGGTGAAGAATTTTAGTGCCCCAAATTAGAATTTAATTAAAAAAATATATATATGAAAATGTTTTATTGTTTTTGTAATTCAAAAATTGGGATAAAATATAATATTTTATGTCTAGTGCCTCTATGCCCGTAGAACCCTTAAATGTGATATGTAAATAAATAAATAAATATATCATCACGCCTTTTACCCATCACTGGGTGTGGCACTCTGCTTAAGCAGATCTCGGTAAGTGATATATTTTTTCGCGTGAAGTGCGGTTACCAGCCGTCAAATCACGGCCTCCAAAGATATTAGTGGAGGAGGAGCCACAGGGGTAGATTTTTTAAATTGGTGAAAATTGTTTGTCGGCTGTGGGGATCGAATGCAATATAGAGTACAATGAATAAATTATGTTTTAAAATAAGTTTTTCGTAACACATGCACAAGAATCACGTTCTTATTCCCTAATTTTAGAGAGAGAAACACTGATTTTCTCCCCTAGGGATAGAAACATTATGTTTTTCTCCCTAGAGACTACGATTATTAGCTGTTTGCGGTGTTTCCTAGGTAACTAGTTACGCAACCCATATTTGACATTTGTCCCGATAAGACAGTAATTTTTGTGCACTTGTTACGAAAAGTATAATATGCTTCACGGGAGGGCGCGATTATCCCTTGTGTGAAGTTGGCAAACCTCGACTTCAGCCCGAGCCTTCGGTCCTCGCTTACGTCTCGGTTTGCCAACTTCACACGCGTGAATAATCACTTGTTTCCCTCCTTTGATGCATAACATACTATTTCGTAACACATGCACAAGAAACACGTTATTATTCCCTAATTTTAGAGAGAGAAACACTGCTTTTCTCCCCTAGGGAGAGAAACATTATGTATCTTTCCCTAGGTAGGATGTTTCTCTCCCTAGGTAGCATGTTTCTCTCCCTAGGTAGCATGTTTCTCTCCCTAGGTAGCATGTTTCTCTCCCTAGGTAGCATGTTTCTCTCCCTAGGGACTACGATTATTAGCTTGTTTCCCTCCCTTGATGCATAACATACTATTTTCTACAACTGTCAAGTACGTAATTTTTTCATCATTTACATTACCATGACAACGCGTATTTTGCGCATTATTTTGCACCCTAGTGCGTAAAATGAGTATCTCGCGCAAGCTCCCAAATTATTTGTTGTCAGGTTTCATTAGTTACAACACATCAATAGTATCAAATTCATATTATTGTTGATTGTTTTCCTTCAATTTACTTAAATCAATCAATAATTATTGTATTATTCTTTATTTACAGTTGTAGAAAAAAGGTTTGTATTTCCCGGGCGAAATTCTTGTTTTTTGGCGTGTTTGAATGACTTTTTTAAGTAACATTCTCACGCGCAATAAAAAAGACTCATTTTGCGCACTTCATATAAAAATAACTATTCCACACTGTTGGTATAGCAACCAAATTAATATAATTAAATTTCTGTTTTTTTTTTCGCTTTTACTTCCTGTATAACACAAAGACATAAAAACAAAGAGCAACTATAATTACATCATTAAAGAGTTAATTAAAAAATAATATTTTTATAATTTTGTCATTTCCGAAATATATTATATTTATTCATATTTAAAGTTAATTTCTCAACTGTGACAATTGACAATCAACGGTTGACATAAAAACAAAATTACTCATTAGAACATTATACATAGAGGTCAAATAAAGGTTAGCTTAAATTTTGTTTGTTTTGATTTGATAATTGAACATTTTTTATGTGTCAACGAAATATTATTTGTATGGAGCGGTTTATTATTGTGCCGCTCAATTGAAATAATATTTTTACTTGCTTGTACGAAGTAAAGGAAGTATTGTAATTCGGTTCTGAGATTTCAGCGGAAATACACATTTTGAGCATCCTTGAATTCATTTTGAGTAATTTCGTCGTGACGTCTGTACGTACGTATGTATCTCGCATAACTCAAAAACGGTAAGCCGTAGAAAATTGAGGTATTTAGGGCTGTTATAACATCTAGTTGTGCACCTCCCTTTTTGGTCATTATATAACTTCCGGAAGTGCTACTTTACTTGAATCATAGATGAAAAACTATATTCAAATATCATCCAAAACTTTTCAAATTTGGTATATAAGATTACTATATCAATGCAAATAACATAATAGATTTTGGTTAAAATGGACTAACCGGAAGTGATACATTACATGAAGCTGCTAACAGTTGAAAAAATTGGTATTATTTCGATTTTAGAAATAAATGCTGCAAATAAAAGACAATTAAATTCTGCGTCTAGCACATTAACAATTATTCAATTAGCCTTTTGTATAAGCGAGATATCTAAATTTAAATATTATATATTTCTTGTTTTTCTTTTTAAATTAAGTTTGCTATGGATTAGAACAAGAAATTAGAAAAAATAAAAACTATAATGTCAAATATGTGAAATTAAAAAAATATCTATAGTTTAATACACGTACAAGGAAGTCATGTGCTGTTCACATCAGATTTTTTTTATGGTATTAAGTTATATATTACTTGTCTTTAAACAAACAAATAAATAATTACGACTTTTACTCATTACTGAGTGTAGCTCTCTGCCGTAGCAGATCCCGGTAAGTAATATATACCTTCGCGTGAAGTACGATTATCACCCTTATAGATGTTAGTAGTGAGGGGAAACATAGGGGTAGTTTTAATGTGGTGATAATTGATTATCGGCTCCGGGAATCAAACCCGGGTTGCCAAATCCACAGACCGGAAATAATACCATGAATATACTTCCGGTATTAATTAACCAACATTTTATTGTATGAATTATGATATATTAAATTAATTGCTTAATTTAAATATAAGTAAGAAATTTGCTTTTTTAAATGTAACAACCTGTATATACAGGGTGTTTCACAACTTAGAGCAAAAAATTAAAGGGGATACTCTGTACGACGTGCTGATCATGAAACAAAAAGAATTTTTTTTATTTCGAAAAATTAAGGGTTGTTAACCTAAAACATTTGTTGTAGTACAGCACTAGATTCGCTTTCCTATTAAACACAAACAATGAAGTAGGTATCAACTACGAAAGAATAATTACATAATTCAATTATTAGCAGTTATTTATAATATAATTTTATTTAATTAATAACTTTAACATAATCATCCACCCAGTGGCAGTGGCAACGATCAATTTTGGACTGGGGAACATGGAAAATAGTTTTGCGATTTAAAAAAAAATTATTTTTGTTTCATGATCAGCACGTCGTACATAATATACCCTTTAATTTTTTGCTCTAAGTTGTGAAACACCCTGTATATATCGTGCAGTTCATTTAAAACAAATAATGGAAATTTTATTTATTTAATACAACCTAAAAAATAAACCCAAGTTGCTTGTACTTCAATCTTTTCTCCTAATTAATTATAATTTCATTGTATTTTTAATTAATTAAAGTGAAATTATTAAACAATAAATCTAATTTCTCTAATTTTATATGATTTCTATTTTATGTATATCACTTATATATATATATATATATGTAGTTATAAAAATTAGGCTAAAATAAATTTAAATTAGTTTTACTAATATGTTATTATATACAGAGTGGTAAAGTATTAATAATGTTGCATGCTTTATAACGACAGAAATTACATTGAAAATTAGCTTGAAAATAGGGGTAGCCTTGGTTGGAAATGAAACAAAATTAAATTGTATCTGTCAGTAGAAAAATATTCCTTGTGTCATGAATGTATTGCCAGTAGTTATTTATTAGTCTTGAATTTAAGTAAATTATAAGAAAAAATGTTGGATAATTAGTGAATTAGTGAAAGAAATGAATGTGTTAAGTTGTATTATTGTATTTATTTGCGGGTTTGAACCCTCACAGGCCAATTCCTTCAATACACACAATTCAAAATACAAAGAAAATATGGGTCAGTGTTCAGAGATGTGCATCTACGTGTAATCTTTAATTGTCTACATCTACACGTAGACAATACGTCGACAATTCTAGCGGCGTAGACAATGTAAACAATGTAGATCATGCATCTGAAAGTTGTAAAATTGAACATAACCTAAATTTATTCCTTTGTAACTATTGCATGTATTCGTATTCGTGAGCTCGGGTCATTATCGGTCTTTATATAATAAAACTAATAAAGCAAGTGCTCATACATTACTAGACAAATGTCTGTCTTTGGTCTTGGACGAACTGTCATATTTTTTAAATCGATCAACGCGCCATCTCACCAGACGGAGTTGTCTTTGGCGCTATTTTTAACGGAAACCAGTTGACAAATTTTGAACGTTATTTTGAACGTTTTGCCCTGCACAACTAATTTTTTTCATGTAATCCCTAGAATAAAAATACAAATTTCTAACAACTTTTAAAATTCCCTAGTTCTAGGGATAAAATTTCTAATCTGACTTAAGTGAACACAGGTGTTTTCATTGTCTACATAGTCTACATTGTTTACATGAAAAATGAAGACGTAGACTACATGATTGTTTACACGTAGAGAATAGCGTAGATTACTTGCTGTAGACTACACGCACATCCCTGTCAGTGTTGCATCCATGCCACAGTTGCAGATCATTCAGAGTTTATTCTGTATTCAATTTCAAATACAATCAAGACATTTAATTGATAATAACAAAACACTACGCTCCTTTTCAGGACCATCAACACTTTTACAAACTTTTACCACAATTTATCATAAACATTATTCAATTTTGTTTCATTTCCAAGCAAGGCTACCCCTATTTTGAAGCTAATTTTCAATGTAATTTCTGTCGTTATAAAGCATGCATTAATTCTGTTTATTGATTGTTAATATAGAATTTTATACAACATTTATTTGAAACTGTATACAGCTTATTTCAAGGTACTGTAGATTTGAAGTAAATTGACAATAAACATTTCCGGTTCCGGGTAAAGTAAAATTATTAATATTACTGTTAAAAATGCAAAAAAAATGCTATTTTACTTTTTTGATGAAAAATAATTAAATATCATAAATATATTATCACGCCTTTTTACCCATTACTAGGTGTGGCACTGTGCCTAAGCAGATCTCGGTAAGTGATATATTTATGCCATCAAATCACGGCCCCCAAAGATATTAGTGTATGGGATGCCACAGGGGTAGATTTAATTGTTTGTCGGCTGTGGGGATCGAACCAGGGTTCTCAAGATCCACCACTGAGCCACCTACCCCATAATAATTAAGGATCTCAATAATTGAACATTTCAAATATAACATTAAAATGCTATAAATAAATAAATATATCATCACGCCTTTTACCCATTACTGGGTGTGGCACTCTGCTTAAACAGATCTCGGTAAGTGATATATTTATGCCGTTAAATTACGGCCCCCAAAGATGTTAGTGGAGGGGGAGCCACAGGGGTACATTTAATTTGATGAAAATTTTTGTCTGTGGGAATCGAACCAGGGTTCTCAAGATCCACAGGCCGACTTAATACCACTGAGCCACCTACCGTATATATAAAATAAATACATCATCACGCCTTTTACCCATTACTGGATGTGGCACTTTGCTTAAGCAGATCTCGGTAAGTGATATATTTATGCGCGTGAACAACCGTCAAATCACGGCCCCCAAGGATATTAGTGGAGGGGGAACCACAGAGGTACATTTAATTTGATGAAAATTGTTTGTCGTCTGTGGGGATCGAACCAGGGTTCTCAAAATCCACAGGCCGACTCAATACCACTAAGCCACCTACCCCATGAAAAAAAAATGAAAATGCCATGCTATATCTTTTAATTAATCACCCTGTATATATAAATACATAACTTTACAAACTTCAATACAAAAGCCGATATGCAAATATTACTTAAGAAATAATTATACAAAATGCAAAATAAGATCATAGCATATTACAGCAATCTTAGCAATTATTCTTTCAATTGTCCATTGTTTATTAGCTATCCTACCTTTAATTTTAGGGTACTACATCTCAATAGTAATTGATGATTTTCCCAGAAAATTGAAGTAATCGAAAACCACTTTTTAAATCAACTGTTATTTGCAAGATTTGATGAAAGGTTGCGAAACTATTTTGCAATTCAAGATGCTTTACTGCACTACTCTTACGTAGCGAAAGTACCGATAAAATTACTTGTAATTATGGGTATTAATATATAAAAATAAAATAAATAAATATATATTAGCACGTGTTTTACTCATTACTGGGTGTGGCACTCTGCCGAAGCAGATCTCGGTAAGTAGCCGTCAAATCACGGCCCCCAAAGATGTTAGAGGACGGGGAGTCACAGGGGTGTGGGTATCGAACCAGGGTTCTCAAGATATATGTATATTATTTACTATAAATTCAGATATTTATTATGGAATTAAATATATTGACAGTAATTTTTTGAAGTTTTGTTAATTAATACAAAAATTTAAAATGAATAAATATATCGTCACGCCTTTTATCCATTATTAAATGTGGTATATTATGTGCATTAACAGCCGTCAAATTACGACCCCCAAATATGTTCATGAAGAAAACCAAAAAAAATAATTTTAAATAAATATATCACACGCGTTTTACCCATTACTAGAT
The DNA here is from genome assembly GCA_947425015.1 of Pterostichus niger. Lineage (NCBI taxonomy): Eukaryota > Metazoa > Arthropoda > Insecta > Coleoptera > Carabidae > Pterostichus > Pterostichus niger. The sequence goes on along the minus strand of OX380351.1, from coordinate 1,805,160 downwards.
GTGGTATTTTACCGTAGCAGATCTCGGTAATTAATATATTATGTTCATTAACAACTGTCAAATTATGACCCCCAAAGATATTCATGAAGAGAATCAAAAATCAAGTTTAAATAAATATTTCATCACGCCTTTTATCCATTACTAAATATGATATTTTCCCGTAGCAGATCTTGGTAATATATATATTATGTGCATTACCAGCCGTCAAATTACGACCCCCAAATAAGTACGTAAAGAGAAACAAAAAAACAATTTTAAATAAATATATCATCACCCCTTTTATCCATTACTAGATGTGGTATTTTACCGTAGCAGATCTCGGTAACTAATATATTGTGTGCATTAACAGCCGTCAAACCACGAACCCCAAATATGTACATGAAGAGAAACAAAAAAAATAATTTTAAATAAATATATCATCACGCCTTTTACCCATTACTAGATGTGTTATTTCGCTGTAGCAGATCTTGGTAACTAATATATTATGTGCATTAACAGCCGTCAAATTACGACCTCCAAATATGTTCTTGAAGAAAACCAAAAAAAATAATTTTAAATAAATATATCGTCACGCCTTTTACCCATTACTAAATGTGATATTTTGCTGTAGCAGATCTCGGTAACTAATATATTATGTACATTAACAGCCGTCAAACCACGACCCCCAAAGATATTCATGAAGAGAACCAAAAATCAAGTTTAAGTAAATATATCATCACGCCTTTTATCCATTACTAGATGTGCTATTTTGCTGTAGCAGATCTCGGTAACTAATAAATTATGTGCATTAACAGCTGCCAAACCACGAACCCCAAAGATGTACGTAAAGAGAAACGAAAAAATAATTTTAAATAAATATATCATCACCCCTTTTAACCATTACTGGATGTGTTATTTCGCTGTAGCAGATCTTGGTAAGTAATATATTATGTGCATTAACAGCCGTCAAACCACGACCCCCAAAGATGTACGTAAAGAAAAACAAAAAAATAATTTTAAATAAATATATCATCACGCCTTTTACTCATTACTAGATGTGCTATTTAACCGTAGCAGATCTTGGTAACTGATATATTATGTGCCGTCAAACCATGTCCCCCAACTATGTACATGAAGAGAAACAAAAAAATAATTTTAAATAAATTTTTACCTATTCCTAAATATAGCACTCGAAATAGACCTTGATAACTGATAAAAATGCAGTTACCAGCCGTCAATTTACAACCCTCAAAGATGTTAATGAACTAGAAGCTACATTAGTAAAAACTGTGGGAGTATACTACTAATTAATAAGTTTTAATTAATAATTAAACTTTTCAACAAGTCATAAAAATAAAAATGAAAAACATTTCTTCACAGTAACGAAAAGAAACGTTCAAAGACATTGAAACCTGAAACAAAAGGTGAAGAAACAAAAACACATCTAAGATGAAACACTGAAACATTGCAGCATCGAAAACAATTGACTGCTATGTCGGTTTGTGACGTAACAACACCTTCCAACTTACAGATGCATTTGAGACATTCTCATGGTAGAAGATTATTTTATTTTAGACCAAAGATAATGAAAATTTCACGATTCATATTTTTTTGACATTTCACATCAGGGTATTGAGACCAAGTAAGAGTAGACGACTTCGACAATCTTCGGGTATATTCGAGTATCTACGAATATATTCGAGTATCTTTGAAAGTGATTTAATCTGATTTTGAAAGAAAAAGTTGATATAAATAAATAAATATATCATCACACCTTTTACCCATTACTGAATGTGGCACTCTGCTTAAGCAGATTTCGGTAAGTGATATATTTTTTTGCGTGAAGTGCGATAACCAGCCGTCAAATCATATAATTATATAATTATTATTAAATATAAATATAGGTAATATTATCACGCCTTATACTCATTATTGAGAGTGCAAATCTGTTGTAGCAGATCTTGGAAACAGATATATTTATGCGCAGTAACAGCCGTCAAATTATAGCCCCCAAAGAGGGCCATAAGGGTAATTTTAATGTGATGAAAATTCTTTGTCGGTACCTTATTACTATAAATATATTTAGACGCTTCACCAGCCGTCGAATTACACCCCTCCCCCTTACCGCATATATTAGTGCCACAAAGCAATTAAAAAAATAAATATATTATAACGTCGTTTATCTTGTGTCGTAGCAGATCTCAGTACTGATATATTTCAAATTGATTGACCCTATATTATAAATAATAATATTTACGTGTGTTACCAACCGTAGAATTATGCCCCCCATAGATATTACTGGAGGACAAGCTACAAGAATAATTGTAAATAAATATATCAACACGCCTTTTACCCATTACTGAGTGTGGCACTCTACCGTAAGCAGATCTCGGTAAGTGATATATTTATGCCGTCAAATCACGGCCCCCAAAGATATTAGTGGCGGGGAAGTCACAAGGGAAGATTTAATTGTTTGTCGGCTGTGGGGATCGAAACAGAGTTCTCAAGATCCACCACTGAGCCACCTACCCCATAATACGTGATAATACATATATATTTTTTATGTATAAATCTATCCCTATGGCTCCCCCTCCACTAACATCTTTGGAGGCCGTGATTTGACGGCTGTCCACCCGCATAAATATATCACTTACCAAGATCTGCCCCGGCACAATACCACACCCAATAATAAGTAAAAGGCATGATGATATATTTATTTATTTTATATAAATTTACTCCTGTCCGTCATCCTAGACTAATATCTTTGAGGGCTGTGATTTGACGGCTGGTAACCTCACTTTACACACATGTATATATCATTTACCCAACTCTGTATTTAGTAAAATGCCACATCCAGCAATGGGTAAAAGGCATGATGATATATTTATTTATTTTATATAAATTTACTCCTGTCCGTCATCTTGGACTAATATCTTTGAGTGCTGTGATTTGACGGCTGGTAACCTCACTTTACACACATGTATATATCATTTACCCAACTCTGTATTTAGTAAAATGCCACATCCAGTAATAGGTAAAAGACGTGATGATATATTTATTTATTTTATATAAATTTACTCCTGTCCGTCATCCTGGACTAATATCTTTGAGGGGCGTGATTTGACGGCTGGTAACCTCACTTTACACACAAGTATATATCATTTACCCAACTCTGTATTTAGTAAAATGCCACATCCAGCAATGGGTAAAAGGCGTGATGATATATTTATTTATTTTATATAAATTTACTCCTGTACGTCATCCTGGACTAATATCTTTGAGGGGCGTGATTTGACGGCTGGTAACCTCACTTTACACACATGTCTATATCATTTACCCAACTCTGTATTTAGTAAAATGCCACATGCAGCAATGGGTAAAAGGCGTGATGATATATTTATTTATTTTATATAAATTTACTCCTGTCCGTCATCTTGGACTAATATCTTTGAGGGGCGTGATTTGACGGCTGGTAACCTCACTTTACACACATGTATATATCATTTACCCAACTCTGTATTTAGTAAAATGCCACATGCAGCAATGGGTAAAAGGCATGATGATATATTTATTTATTTTATATAAATTTACTCCTGTCCGTCATCCTGGACTAATATCTTTGAGGGCTGTGATTTGACGGCTGGTACCCTCACTTTACACACATGTATATATCATTTACCCAACTCTGTATTTAGTAAAATGCCACATCCAGCAATGGGTAAAAGGCGTGATGATATATTTATTTATTTTATATAAATTTACTCCTGTCCGTCATCTTGGACTAATATCTTTGAGTGCTGTGATTTGACGGCTGGTAACCTCACTTTACTCACATGTATATATCATTTACCCAACTCTGTATTTAGTAAAATGCCACATCCAACAATGGATAAAAGGCGTGATGATATATTTATTTATTTTATATAAATTTACTCCTGTCCGTCATCCTGGACTAATATCTTTGAGGGGCGTGATTTGACGGCTGGTAACCTCACTTTACACACATGTATATATCATTTACCCAACTCTGTGTTTAGTAAAATGCCACATCCAACAATGGATAAAAGGCGTGATGATATATTTATTTATTTTATATAAATTTACTCCTGTCCGTCATCCTGGACTAATATCTTTGAGGGGCGTGATTTGACGGCTGGTAACCTCACTTTACACACATGTATATATCATTTACCCAACTCTGTATTTAGTAAAATGCCACATCCAGCAATGGGTAAAAGGCATGATGATATATTTATTTATTTTATATAAATTTACTCCTGTCCGTCATCTTGGACTAATATCTTTGAGGGTCGTGATTTGACGGCTGGTAACCTCACTTTACACACATGTATATATCATTTACCCAACTCTGTATTTAGTAAAATGCCACATGCAGCAATGGGTAAAAGGCGTGATGATATATTTATTTATTTTATATAAATTTACTCCTATCCGTCATCCTGGACTAATATCTTTGAGGGCTGTGATTTGACGGCTGGTATCCTCACTTTACACACATGTATATATCATTTACCCAAATCTGTATTTAGTAAAATGACACCCAGCAATGTGTAAAAGGCGTGATGATATATTTATTTATTTACTTAAAATATAAATCTTCCATTTCTTGAATCTTTTCCTCCGACGCTTTCTTGCCACGACGTGAATAGAGGGGATAAATATAACATCGGTTACGACTACTCTTATGTCAGTCGACGTTACGTTGCCGCTTGGCGCTGTGTTTAGACTGTGAGCGTACTAATATAAAGAGACTTCAACGAGCGGTCGTGCCAGAATATTAGATAATATTCAGTTTATGTTTGTGGGGATTTAATTTTGGTTCCAAGTTGTTTAAGTGCATATTGGAAGACACTTTTGGTAGCAATGTAAGTAATTGTTTAATAAATAATCGTTTAATTATTAATATAATTGTTGTTTGGATTTGAACCAGCTTCTTATGCAATTCATATAATTTAATTTAAAATATTTGATATAATTTGAGACATAAATTCTATATTAATTAAAAAGTATAAAATAAACATTTGGCTAAGTTTCACAAAATTCAGTCTCCAAGTCACCTTATGAGGGCATCGTCAGAGGCTGGCCAGCACAGTTAGTAACCATAGACAACACACTTCTTCACCTAGAACAAAGTTCACGTGAAGAAGCTGTGTGACGAAAAACTGTGCCAGCAGAGAATATATCTCTAACAAACAGGTAAGATGACATGAGAAGTTCTGTGGAACAGGCAATGCCATCTACCGAAAAAAAGGAAAAGCTACGCAATAACAATTTAAATAACAACAAAGACAAAATTAATTGTCATCCATACACTTGGTGAAACTAGGTTTAATAATAAAATATAAAATGAACACTTGGCTCAGTTTTACAAAATTCAGCCTCCAAGTCACCTTATGAGGGCATCGTCAGAAGCTGGCCAGCACAGTTAGTAACCATAGACAACACACTTCTTCACCTAGAACAAAGTTCACGTGAAGAAGCTGTGTGACGAAGAACTGTGCCAGCAGAGAATAAGATCTCTAACATACAGGTAAAATGACATGAGAAGTTCTGTGGAACAGGCAATGCCATCTACCGAAAAAAGGAAAAGCTACGCAATAGTAATTTAAATAACAACAAAGACAAAATTAATTGTCAACCATACACTTGATGACACTAGGTTTAATAATAAAATATAAACTAAACACTTGGCTCAGTCTCACAAAATTCAGCCTTCAAGTCACCTTATGAGGACATCGTCAGAGGCTGGCCAGCACAGTTAGTAACCCTAGACGTGTTTCGCTCTTGTTGGATGACAATTCATTTTGTCTTTGTTGTTATTTAAATTGCTATTGCGTAGCTTTTAATTTTTATTTTCGGTAGATGGCATTCCATAGAACTTCTCATGTCATCTTACCTGTTTGTTAGAGATCTTATTCTCTGCTGGCACAGTTCTTCGTCACCAGCTTCTTCACGTGAACTTTGTTCTAGGTGAAGAAGTGAGTTATACCATACTGATGAGCTCTAATAAGAGCGAAACGCGTCTATGGTTACTAACTGTGCTGGTCAGCCTCTGACGATGCCCTCATAAGGTGACTTGGAGGCTGAATTTTGTGAGACTTAGCCAAGTGTTTATTTAATATTTTTTATTAAACCTAGTTTCACCAAGTGTTGGATGACAATTAATTTTGTCTTTGTTGTTATCTATATTTATTTATTTATTTATTTATTTATGTTACTCTGTACAACAAGAATTTAATCCCAATTACAGTACAGAGTCCGTTCTCACCGAGCCGTAGTGTAGTATTTTAGCTTGAGTGCGATTCGAACTCGGGATCTCCGGATTCGAATTCCGTATCGCTATCCACACCACCGTACTGACAGACTACAGTACTTATCGTGTTTTAGCATTTAATTAAGCACAGTTTACAACTTTAAATATTACTATTTATATTCAGTTTATCAAAAAAATTTTGTACAAACAAAAATTAAAATTTCTCCCAAAATTTTGTTTATATTTAAGCCTCATTAATACTAAAACTAAACTAGACATAAAGATGCAGTTTTCGCCCTTGTATTGTACATAATTTTTGGTATAAACCAACATAGTTGTAGCACAGTGGTAGTGCTACAGCTTGACAAGCGAGTGTTCAAAAATTTTACTTTCAAAATAAAAATATAATTTTGATTGAAGTAAGATATAAGCTAAGGAAATAATTATATATATTAATTTATCACGAAACTAGAGTCGTTTGAGTAAGTGACGTCATTTAGTTAAATGATAAAAACTTTCTTAAACAATGTAATTGTGGTAGATTTAAAACAATGAGTAAACTTTTATACTACCTAGTACTAAATAGCAAATAAATGTTATTTCAACAGTGCGGTACGCTTGTAAACTGCTTCCTACAAATCACAAACTAGAGTGAAACCCCTGACGATATATCTATTCATCCATCCATAATTTCATCCCTAATACATCAACTTGCACCTCAATCCAAAAAAAAAATTTCAACAGTGCGGCACACATGTAAACTAGAGTGAAACCCCTGACGATATATCCATTCACCCATCTATAATTTCATCCTAATACATCAACTTGCACCTCAATCCTAAAATGTTATTTCAACAGTACGGCATGCATGTAAACCACTTGAAACTAGAGTGAAACCCCTGACGATATATCCATTCACCCATCCATAATTTCATCTTTAATACATCAACTTGCACCTCAATCCTTAAATGTTATTTCAACAGTACGGCACGCATATAAACTAGAGTGAACCCCCTGACGATATATCCATTCACCCATCCATAATTTCATCCCTAATACATCAACTTGCACCTCAATCCTAAAATGTTATTTCAACAGTGCGGCATGCATGTAAACTAGAGTGAAACCCCTGACGATATATCCATTCACCCATCCATAATTTCATCCCTAATACATCAACTTGCACCTCAATCCTAAAATGTTATTTCACAGTGCGGCATGCATGTAAACTAGAGTGAAACCCCTGACGATATATCCATTCACCCATCCATAATTTCATCTCTAATACATCAACTTGCATTTCAATTCTAAAATGTTATTTCAACAATAATTAACTGGAACCCTGGACCTTTACAGTGAATAGCCATTACTTTAAAGTGCACAATAATCAATTGACATATAAAAAATACTTGAAATTGAACCATAATAAATTTGTAGACAAGCAAAAACTTACTAAAATCTTATTATTGCGAAATATAAGAGAAATTCAATAAAATTGCGGTTTTAAATTTACGTGAATTTTATTCAATAGTTTCCACACGGAAGAGACTTAATCAAATTAATAAAAAAATTATCATTTTTATCTATACATTAATCATAAGTTTAAAATTTCTACTAGAAAAACTAGTATTAAATTTATACGTTAAATGTTTGTGATTTGCATGGAGCGGTTTACATGCATGCCGCACTGTTGAAATAACATTTTAGGATTGAGGTGCAAGTTGATGTATTAGGGATGAAATTATGGATGAATGAATGGATATATCGTCAGGGGTTTCACTCTAGTTTGAAGTGGTTTACATGCATGCCGCACTGTTGAAATAACATTTTAGGATTGAGGTGCAAGTTGATGTATTAGAGATGAAATTATGGATGGGTGAATGGATATATCGTCAGGGGTTTCACTCTAGTTTCAAGTGGTTTACATGCATGCCGCACTGTTGAAATAACATTTTAGGATTGAGGTGCAAGTTGATGTATTAAGGATGAAATTATGGATGGGTGAATGGATATATCGTCAGGGGTTTCACTCTAGTTTCAAGTGGTTTACATGCATGCCGCACTGTTGAAATAACATTTTAGGATTGAGGTGCAAGTTGATGTATTAGAGATGAAATTATGGATGGGTGAATGGATATATCGTCAGGGGTTTCACTCTAGTTTGAAGTGGTTTACATGCATGCCGCACTGTTGAAATAACATTTTAGGATTGAGGTGCAAGTTGATGTATTAGGGATGAAATTATGGATGAATGAATGGATATATCGTCAGGGGTTTCACTCTAGTTTACATGCGTGCCGTACTGTTGAAATAACATTTTAGGATTGAGGTGCAAGTTGATGTATTAGAGATGAAATTATGGATGGGTGAATGGATATATCGTCAGGGGCTTCACTCTAGTTTGAAGTGGTTTACATGCATGCCGCACTGTTGAAATAACATTTTAGGATTGAGGTGCAAGTTGATGTATTAGGGATAAATTTACGAATAGAAATTTCATTTTAATTTAATTTTACATAACATATATTGATACAATCTAATTATTATTGACATATTTGTTTGACACACGGTATATGTCAATATATCAATTTAATTTCTTCTTGCAATAATAATTAATTAAATATATGTTAATCATTAATTTAAAAGTAATCTTTAGGTTAATTTAAATAGTTTTAGAGATAAGTTAGAGATATGTTATCTGTATATACGTCTTGATCTACAAATTAGCATTTTACTAAGAAATTAATAAGTGTCTATGAATTTGAATAACATTTCTAATATTTGATTTAGTTTTTTTAGTCCTTTCTTTAAAACTAAATTAATTTATACAAATAATTAATTTTGTTTTAACTCCGGAAACTAATATAAACTTTTTTTTAATTTACATTACATGATGTAGGATTTACATATGTTACATATGTTGAATATATCATGACGTTTTACCCCAAATTTGAGGGAGGAACTATTGTTTATATAGTTTTTAAACATAATGAAAATTAATAATGAATATATCATCACGCTTTCCGTTAATTACTTGCTATGATACTCAGCTGTAGCAGATCTATATATCTGATATATTTATGCATGTGAAGTGTCATTACCAGCTGTCAAATTATGTACCCTAAAGGTGCTACTAGAGGGTATATTACAAGGTTTATAAATAAATATATCATCATGTCTTGCGCTAATTATTCGTTGTGGCACTCAGCTGTAGCAGATCTAGATAACTGATATATTTATGCATGTGAAGTGTCATTACCAGCTGTCAAATCAAGTCCCCTAAAGGTGCTAGTAGAGGGTAAATTACAGGGTTTATAAATGAAGATATCATCACGCCTTGCGCTAATTACTTGTTATGGTATTCAGCTGTAGTAGATCTAGATAGCTGATATATTTATGCATGTAAAACGTGTTTACTAGCTGTCAAATTATGCAAATAAAAGTTTTAGAGAATTAAATTCTGCGTCTAGCACATTAAGAATTATTAAATTAGCCTTTTGCATAAGCGAGATATCTAAATTTAAATATTATATATTTTTTGTTTTCTTTTAATTAAGTTTGCTATGGATTAGAACAAAAAATAAAAGATTTAATGTCAAATATGTGCAATTAAAAAAATATCTATAGTTTAATATGCGTACAAGGAAGTCATGTGCTGCCCACATCAGATTTTTTAATATTATTAAAAAACAAAGAATATACCACAGAAAATAATATTCTTACAACCCACAAATAATTTTCACCCTCATTAAAACCAACCCTGTGGCTTCCCCTCTACCAACATCTTTAGGGGGCGTAATTTGACAGCTGGTAACAGGTATAAATATCCCAGTTACTGCAATCTGCTACGACTGAATGCTACACCAAGCAACAAATATTTATTTTATTCTTAAAAAAATAAATTACAAGCAATGCCACATGTTTAGGGCCACTGTATTATCTTAATGACCACCCACATCTATTTAGCAATTATTCTTAGTAGGTTATGGTTTTATAACCTTCACCACAGTTCATTTAACATAAAACAAAACCATAACGACAGTATACAAAAAAACAAATGCAATGTAAAGTGTTAGCCTTGAATCTCCCGCCAGGAATTGAAGTATCGAGAAAAACAATTGCAAGTGAGTTTCATGGCTGGTTGGATCGCAAGTCTACTTGTATAGTTGCAGAAGCTGGATCCCGTTAGATGTAGAGGTCAATGGACCTTTATAAAACAACTGATTAGTTGGAAGCCAGTCGCGGGCAGTATTTTAAGTTACATTAATTGTATTTTTGTTTTGATCATCTAGTTACTAAAGTAGTTATTTTTCAATGATTTTTAGTTATATATATATATACCGGATGTGACACAAAAAGCGGGTCATAGATAAAACAGTTTTTCCGTGCGCATTGCTTTTCTTATTATTTTAGACAAAAATGCTTGAAATACAAGTTGAAATCAATCAATTAATTTATAATAATTTGTATATTTTGACCTGTCAACCGATTCTCAATTGTTTTAGAGAAAATTGTTTCAAATATAAGTTGTAGGAAATTTTATTCTTTACAACTTTTATTTCAAGTATTTTTTTGTAAAATTAGTTATGTAAAATATACAGCCATAATTGTTTCACATCAAGAACGTAAAAATTATATTATAATGTTTTTATTATAATTTGTATATTTTGACCTGTCAAGCGATTCTCAATTGTTTTAGAGAAAAATGCTTCAAATATAACTTGTAGGAAATTTAAATCTCCACAACTTTTATTTCAAGTATTTTTTTGTAAAATTAGTTATGTAAAATATACAGCCATAATTGTTTCACATCAAGAACGTAAAAATTATATTATAATGTTTTTATTATAATTTGTATATTTTGACCTGTCAAGCGATTCTCATTTGTTTTAGAGAAAAATGCTTCAAATATAACTTGTAGGAAATTTAATTCTCCACAACTTTTATTTCAAGTATTTTTTTGTAAAATTAGTTATGGACAATTGACAGCCATAATTTTTGCACATCATCAACGTAAAAATGTTGTGCCAAAAAAATTAAAATTAAAATTGTCGGGAAATCTTGCGGGATTTTCTTCAAGTCCGGTTCAAAGTTAAAAAGACAGTATTTAATTGCGTGAATAGATAATTATTAATATTTAATTTTTATTGCTTAATGATATTTAATAAATAATAAAAAATATAATTGTTTAATAAAGAAATATTCATAACTTATAATATTATAAAGTAATTGACAACCATATATTATTGTAATGTTCAATAAAAATATTTATTAATTAATAGATCGACTATCACTAACTAGTATGTGACTAATAGATAGCTAGTAACAATATAACAGTAAATATCAGTCGACTTACACGTGTCTATATCCGGATTGAAATTAATTAAAAATAATTATTAAAACCTAATAATACTTGGTAGTTATATGGGACGCAATAAATTAAATATATAAATAAATAAAATAAATATATCATCACGCCTTTTACTCATTACTGGGTGTGGCATTCTGCTGTAAGCAGATCTCGGTAAGTGATATATTTATGCGCGTGAACAGCCGTCAAATCACGGTCCCCTAAGGTGTTAGTGGAGGGGAAGCCACAGGGGTAGATTTAAATTGGTGAAAAATTTTTGTCGTTTGTGGGAATAGAACATATAGGAAATATTGTATACATCCCTAATACATCAGTATTAAAATGTTATTTCAACAGTGCGGCATGCATGTAAACCACTTGAAACTAGAGTGAAACCCCTGACGATATATCCGTTCACCCATCCATAATTTCATCCCTAATACATCAACTTGCACCTCAATCCTAAAATGTTATTTCAACAGTGCGGCATGCATGTAAACCACTTGAAACTAGAGTGAAACCCCTGACGATATATCCATTCTCCCATCCATAATTTCATCTCTAATACATCAACTTGCACCTCAATCCTAAAATGTTATTTCAACAGTGCGGCATGCATGTAAACCACTTGGAACTAGAGTGAAACCCCTGACGATATATCCATTCGCCCATCCATAATTTCATCCTTAATACATCAACTTGCACCTCAATCCTAAAATGTTATTTCAACAGTGCGGCACGCATGTAAACCACTTCAAACTAGAGTGAAACCCCTGACGATATATCCATTCACCCATTCATAATTTCATCCCTAATACATCAACTTGCACCTCAATCCTAAAATATTATTTCAACAGTGCGGCGCACATGTAAACCGCTCCATACAAATCACATTTCCACCCACAGCAATATCGTGACTAATAAAATTCAATGAAGACATTTACGTAAGAGATAGTAATAAACTTGAGAAGATTGACCTCCTTTAAGATCTAGTTAGCGGTGAAGATGCACGTTCAATTTTTTATACAGCAAAAAGGTTATAACAACTTTCTATTCTTGACTGTACTCATCCGATTGTCAAATGTTATTCACTGCAATTTAAAATTGAAATACTTTATTTCTATCAAGAAAAAAATTCAATACAAATTATTTTTGCCTTTTTGTCCGATTTTTATTATGTAATTAAATCTAGGCACTTCATTTTAAAAACAAATTAACAGTCCTAAATACCTCAACTTTCTACGGCTTACCGTTTTTGAGTTATGCGAGATACATACATACGTACAGACGTCACGACGAAATTAGTCAAAATGGATTCAGGGATGCTCAAAATGCATATTTCCGCGATTACAATACTTCCTTTACTTCGTACAAGCAAGTAAAAATGTATAATAGCTTAATTTTATATTTATTAATTGTTACTTCACGTCATAACAATTTTAGGGGACCACGATTTGACAGCACTTCATGTGCATAATTAAATCGTTTTTCTAAAATCTGCTACGGCCAAGTACCTTGTATTTATTTTATCTAATATCAAATCTCGTTTTTGTCTTTCATTGTTGTTCACACTAAACAATATAGTTCTCGCCCTTAAACTATACTTATAAGTATTATCACCATCCCTTAAAAGTATGGGGTAGGTGGCTCAGTGGTGGATCTTGAGAACCCTGCTTCGATCCTCACAGCCGACAAACAATTTTCACCAATTTATTAAATCTATCCTTGTGGCTCTCTCACCACTAATATCTTTGGGGGCCGTTATTTGACGGCATAAATATATCACTTACCGAGATCTGCTTACGGTAGAGTGCCACACCCAGTAATGAGTAAAAGGCGTGATGATATGTTTATTTATTTTATATTTATGTGAGAATTCACCACACGTCACTGTCAACCAATAGGATCACGAATTTGTTTGAAAATGAACCAATGAAATGTACATTTCGTCGGAAATTCATCACTAGTGAAATTTCATTGGAAATACCACTGTTATTAATATCCTTGGTTACCAATAAAATAAATGATATACATTTTTTCAGTGTACATTTAATATTCAAAATTTTTGACTAAAGTTAATTTATATTACGACAGAAAAATTCTGATGACGCCTGGATTCGAACCAGGGATCTTCCGCATACCGGGCAGAGATGCTAACCGCTACACCACGTCACCTGTGTTCGAAATATGGCATCAACTGAATTTTTCTGTCACAGTGTCCCTTAAAATCAAAAACTGTGTCACTGTAGACGAACCCGGTTGTCACGTCATCAGAATTTTTCTGTCATAATATAAATTAACTTTAGTCAAAAACTACAGGTATGATTACCTTTAATAATCACACAACTTAATAATATTAATTCAAAATTTTCATCACTGTAACACCTAATTAATAATGTGCAAATAAATACCTAACTATTTTTGTTAATTAACTCTTGTTTGGTAAATTCTCAAGCCGAATACAACTCGTAGTATGAAAATTGACAGATCATATTTTCAGCAATTTTCATACTACTTGTTATATTATATATGACAAATTTTGTTGTATTTCTTATAGCTCTTTACTTACGAGTCAGCCTGTATATATGTCAACTATTAATTAATAAATAATAATGTAACCACATAATTAAGATGTTAAGACTTAAATATCACTTATGTTCTTCACTTTAAACACCTTTCGAAATCATTACATCCATTGTAGCATCACTTACAAATATAATTATCGGTAATGAATGACATTTAAAATTATAAACTTCAAATATGACTCATTTTTCTTTCTCTAAACGTCGAATAAAAGATTTCTTATATAAGAAGAAAGTTTCATTGCCAGGTAAACAAATTTATAAACGTCATTTCCGGTTAATATGCTACTAACGCATGATTAACTATACAGAGGTTTAAAGTTAGGCGATTGAATATTGTGTAAACTTTAAAAATTTAGATTTAAAACTTGATTAGTGAAATTTCGGACGATATATCCATTCGCACATCCATAATTTCATCCCTAATACATCAATCTTAAAATGTTATTTCAACATCAATTTGCACCTCAATCCTAAAATGTTATTTCAACAGTGCGGCATGCATGTAAACCACTTCAAACTAGAGTGAAACCCCTGACGATATATCCATTCACCCATCCATAATTTCATCCCTAATACATCAACTTGCACCTCAATCCTAAAATGTTATTTCAACAGTACGGCATGCATGTAAACCACTTGAAACTAGAGTGAAACCCCTGACGATATATCCATTCACCCATCCATAATTTCATCCCTAATACATCAACTTGCACCTCAATCCTAAAATGTTATTTCAACAGTGCGACATGCATGTAAACCACTTGAAACTAGAGTGAAACCCCTGACGATATATCCATTCACCCATCCATAATTTCATCCCTAATACATCAACTTGCACCTCAATCCTAAAATGTTATTTCAACAGTGCGGCATGCATGTAAACTAGAGTGAAACCCCTGACGATATATCCATTCACCCATCCATAATTTCATCTCTAATACATCAACTTACACCTCAATCCTAAAATGTTATTTCAACAGTGCGGCATGTAAACCACTTGAAACTAGAGTGAAACCCCTGACGATATATCCATTCACCCATTCATAACTTCATCCTTAATACATCAACTTGCATCTCAATCCTAAAATGTTATTTCAACAGTGCGGCATGCATGTAAACCACTTGAAACTAGAGTGAAACCCCTGACGATATATCCATTCACCCATCCATAATTTCATTCCTAATACATCAACTTGCACCTCAATCCTAAAATGTTATTTCAACAGTACGGCACGCATATAAACTAGAGTGAAACCCCTGACGATATATCCATTCACCCATCCATAATTTCATCTCTAATACATCAACTTGCACCTCAATTCTAAAATATTATTTCAACAGTGCGGCATGCATGTAAACCGCTCCATACAAATCACATTCAACAACTAGAGCACCATATGATTTCCAACATATTTAAAATCAACTTTTACTTGGTATTTCCGAGATTGTCACCTTTCCACTAATTAAGTTTTGATATTTCCAACAAATTTTTATTCTTCGAATACAAGAAAGTGCGCGGAAGTCACATTAATCAACATTTTTTTCGCTGCAAAATTGAAAACTTTCAGCTTTAGTTAATAAAATATTTATATATTATCCTAACATAAATTACGAATTGATAATATTGCAAAATTTTAAAGAAATAAATTATATGTTTACCAGCCAAACTTTCTATTTGATTGTCATAAAATTTTAATTGAACAATAAAGAAATTTTTCAAGAAATTTGACACTCCTTTTAGTTACAAGATTAAGAAATTTGGTTAGCTCGTCGGCTCTCAAACAGACAATATCTATAAATAAATGAAATAAATAAATATATTATCACGCCTATTACCCATTACTGGGTGTGGCACTCTGCCGTAAGCAGATCTTGGTAAGTGATATATTTCTTCGCGTGAAGTGCGGTTACCAGCTGTCAAATCACGCCCCCCAAAGATATTATTGGAGATAGAGCCACAGGGGTAGATTTAAATTGGTGAAAATTGTTTGTCGGCTATGGAGATCGAACCAGGATTCTCCAGATTCACAGGCCGACTCGATACCACTGAGCCACTTACCCCATAACTATAAAGTATATATATATATATATATATATACCGGGTGTAACACGAAAAGTGAAACATAGGCGTTTAACATGGCAAATCAGTTTTTCCGTGCGCATTGCTTCCCTAATTATTTTAGGAAAAACTGTTTCAAATAAATGTTGTAAAGCATGAAATTCTACATCCGAATCAATAAACAAAATTTATTTTGAGTACTTCATAACTGCAGAAATTAAATTTAAAAATTCACATAATTTCAATTTAATAGTAATAGCCATGGAATTAAAATCAAGAGATGAACAAATGCGTAACGTTTTATACGTCAATGTCAGAATAAATTGTCAAAATTATTTTTACGTACTAAATATTTATTTTCTAAATAAAAATTTAATAATATTTTTTGATTTATTATTTAAGAATAATAAAATAATAAACTCGATTAAATATTTAATTAGTCGTAAACTAGGCCAGAATAAAGCCATTTAATTATTTGCAACTTTTCTTCATCTGAATAATTATTCATTTTTGATAATAATAAACCCTAATATTGATTTAATATCAGTTTGTCAAAATAAATACTAATAATTTGATGTATAAAACGTTACGCATTTTTTCATCTCTTGTTTTTAATTCCATGGCTATTACTATTAAATTCAAATTACGTGAATTTTCAAATTTAATTTCTGCAGTTATGAAATAGTCAAAATGAACTTTGTTTATTGATTCGGACGTAGAATTTTATGCTTTACAATATTTATTTGAAACATTTTTTCCTAAAATAATTAGGGAAGCAATGCGTACGGAAAAACTGATTTGCCATGTTAAACGCCTATGTTTCACTTTTCGTGTTACACCCGGTATATATATATATATATATATATATATATATATACAGGGTGGTGACTCGCTCAGCCGGTCATAGGGATTTGACATGGAAAATTAGTTTTTTGCAATTTCCTGCTTCCCTAATTATATTACTTTTACGTGCTAACGACAGAAATTAAATATGAAAATGTCGAAAATTACATTAAAAATATTGATAGCCATGGAATTAAACAAAAAAAAAATAAATGCTTGACGTTTTATCTGTCAAAACATCAACGTTTGACGTTGTGACAGATAAAATGGCGAGCTCGATCACCTAATGACTTCTTTCTGTGGGGTCATTTAAAAAATACAATTTATAAAAGTAGGTACCCAAATGTGGATTCTCTAAAACAAAGAATTGCAGAGGAATGCAGGAATATTACAGCCCGGCAGAGATGTGCATCTACGTGTAATCTTTAATTGTCTACATCTACACGTAGACAATACGTCGACAATTCTAGCGACGTAGACAATGTACACAATGTAGATAATGCATGTGACAGTTGTAAAATTCAACATAACCTAAATTTATTCTTTTGTAACTATTACATATATTCGTATTCGTGAGCTCGGATCATTATCGGTCTTTATATAATTAAACTAATAAAGCAAGTGCTCGTACATTACTAGACGAATGTCTGTCTTGGGTCTTGGGCGAACTGACATATTTTTTAAATCGATCAACGCACCAGACGGAGTTTTCTTTGGCGCTATTTTTAACAGTAACCAGTTAACAAATTTTGAACGTTTTGCCCTGCACAACTAATTTTTTTTCATGTAATCCCTAGAATAAAAATAAAAATCTCTAACAACATTTAAAATTCCCTAGTTCTAGGGATAACATTTCTAATCTGACTTAAGTGAACACAGGTGTTTTCATTGTCTACATAGTCTACATTGTTTACATGAAAAATGAAGACGTAGACTACATGATTGTTTACACGTAGAAAATGGCGTAGATTACTTGCAGTAGACTACACGCACATCCCTGCAGCCCGGCAGCTAGCAAATATGCGCCGTAATTTTTACGAAAGATTTGGGCTCTAGACTAGAATATGTATTTATTATGTCCATTATAGTTTAATTTTGTTATAAATACATTTTTCTTCTGATATTAAAATTAAATAAATAAACTGTTTACTTGCCTACTTAATTATGAATGTTTTATAAAATATAAATATTTTCTCCTGCAGGTCCAACGTCAAACGTTGAAATTTTATCTGTCACAACGTCACACGTTCATGTTTTGACACATAAAACGTCAAGCATTTATTTATTTGTTTGTTCAATTCCATGGCTATCAATATTTTTAACGTAATTTTCGACATTTTCATATTTAATTTATGTCGTTACAAAGCACGTAAAAGTAATTCTGTTTACTGATTTAGATGCAGAATTTGATGCCCTAAAACTTTGATTTGACGCGTTTTTGCTTAAAATAATTAGGGAAGCAGGAAATTGCAAAAAACTGATTTTCCATGTCAAATCCCTATGACCGGCTGAGCGAGTCACCACCCTGTATATACAAATTCTGAGGTCTCTAGTTAACTTAAGTTCAACGTTTAGATAACAAGGAAAGTTTACAATTCCAAAAATATTGCTTGCTTCTTCTATAAACAAATGATTTCTTCTCTCAATAATTTATTTAACACAATAATATTTTGAGTTTGTTTTGAACAATTATTATCTTACTTTTCGGAAAGTTGATGATATTGAAAATAATGAAATAATTTGATGTGGACTTGAAACATGTTTAGAACGAATATATGTACATAAGTATAATTGTAGTAATTGTATACAATTAAATCTGTTTTAAAAATAGTACGTTATATTATTATATTTTTTATTTATATAATTACAGTAATACTGTGACATATCAGATATCTCATTAAAAAAATATTTTTCTTATATTGCAACACTTGTTCTGTTTATTATTGCAACGTAATACCAACCTAACGAGAAATGTACCAGAATTTTAACAATTGAATGTGATAGTATCTCCTCTCAGTTCCCAGCATTTTAATATAATAACAAAGTAGATTAATAATACCTAATTGTTGTATTGCAAATGTATAAATTTAGTTTGATTTATATGAAGCGGTTTACATGTATGCCGCACAGTTGAAATAATATTTTAGGATTGAGGTGCAATTTGATGTATTAGGGATAAAATTATGGATGGGTGAATGGATATATCGTCAGGGGTTTCACTCTAGTTTGAAGTGGTTTACATGCATGCCGCACTGTTGAACTAACATTTTCTCAAGGAACTTTAATATTAAATTAATTAACATAGTAAAATATAATAATTACATTATAAAAAGATGTATAAATTTTCTTTCTTTTAACAAATTTTATAATCTATTAACTCCAAGTCCATTATTCAATTTAATTGTGGGAAAATAAGAAAATATAAAAGCGAAAAATCATTGCATCATTTAGAAATTTTTCCATAATAACATATTGTTTTATGGGAAATATGCAAATTTGTTAACGCCATTGCAAACTGCAAAAAGGCAGTGAATGACTTTAGAAGAATGTTATGATTTGTATGGAGCGGTTTACCTGTATGCCGCACTGTTGAAAAAACATTTTAGGATTGAGGTGCAAGTTGATGTATTAGTGATGAAATTATGGATGGGTGAATGGATATATCGTCAGGGGTTTCACTCTACTTTAAAGCGGTTTACATGCATGCCGCACTGTTGAAATAACTATTATATCACATCACAAAAAACAATGCTTTCTAACTGAAATATGTACAAAATTTTAACACATTATTAAATATAATTTTTCTAATTTTAGGTAACAAATAATTATATTTTACAACATATATTTCTGTCAAAAATCGTACAAATTACTAAATAATTGAATAACAAATACATTTTAACATTTATTTGACATTTTTTTTCTTGAAATAACAGTAATTGCAAAAATGCATACTTGAAATAATATTTTAATTTTGTTTTAAGGACAATTTACTAAAAACTACGTTCATTTTTTCGGCAAGTAAACATTCTAAATTCAATTGTTTCTGGTTATTTCGTCACATAAACAAAAGAACAATGAAATTTTGAACTGTTAGACCTCCATTCAAATATTTTATTTAAAATTTGAAACAAAATTTTATTTAAAAAAATTGTATTATGTATGAAAACGATACATAACTTGCATTTATTAATTAACAAGCTATATAGTCCTGGGTTCAAATCTCACCGACGATACGAATAAAGTTTGTAATTACCCTAATATTAATTAAGATTATACTAAATATTAAATGAACTTGTACCTATAGCCATATACAAGGTGTTGAAATATGTAATATATATATTATTTTTAATTAGTTAATTGTTGCTTTTCTAATTAAATTAGACCTAAAATGTAAATACAAAAAATGTTAAGTATTAAATACTGCATCTAATTAGTATATACTTGATGCTCAATTGTTTATTATGCAAGAGTAATAAGCAAACGAAAAAAAAAACTGAAATTGTAATTAACATGGCCTAAAAAAAATAAATAAAATGAACGGAAATTGAAGTAAATTTCCTAAATTTAAAGTTTTCGCTCGTCTTTTGTTTATAATTGCTCGTCCACTGTTTTTTAAGTCATGGCACACTTCCTGTAACGTACATAAATAAAATGTTAGAAAGTTGAGATATTTAAACCGTCAACTGTCAAACTAGGCGTGACTACAGGCACTATTACATAGTTAGTCGACGGAAAATCTTCATTTTTCAAGATTTTATCTTGTTACTTACTTTTAATTGCTAGACTTAGACTCAAATTTAATTAAAATCTGTCGTTCTGTTCACATCTGGTGGCTTTGTGATGTAACCAATGTAATAGGGGGTTTTATTTGACGGCTGGTGACCGTAATTTACTATTATATGATCTACTACGGCAGAGTGCCACGCCCAGTAATGAGTAAAAAGCATAATAATATATTTATTTAATTTAAGGAATTAATTTCTTTATTGAATCCGCTATATAATAAACTTATATTTTTAGGGGGCATTATTTGACGGCTGGTGACCGTAATTTACTAGTATAAAATTTGCTACGGCAGAGTGCCACGCTCAGTAATGAGTAAAAAGCATAATAATATATTTATTTAATTTAAGGAATTAATTTCTTTATTGAATCCGCTATATAATAAACTTATATTTTTAGGGGGCATTATTTGACGGCTGGTGACCGTAATTTACTAGTATATGATCTGCTACGGCAGACTGCCACGCTCAGTAATGAGTAAAAAGCATAATAATATATTTATTTAATTTAAGGAATTAATTTCTTTATTGAATCCGCTATATAATAAACTTATATTTTGAGGGGGCATTATTTGACGGCTGGTGACCGTAATTTACTAGTATAAGATCTGCTACGGCAGACTGCCACGCCCAGTAAATAATAAAAAGCATAATAATATAACTAGATGTGGCACTCTGCCTAAGCAGATCTCGGTAAGTGATATATTTCTTCGCGTGAAGTGCGGTTACCAGCCGTCAAATCATGACCCCCAACGATTTTAGTGGAAGGGGAGCTACAGGAGAAGATTTAAATTGATGAAAATTTAATTTAAGGAATTAAATTCTTTATTGAATCCGCTATATGTATAATAAATTTATATTTTTAGGGGGTTTTATTTGACGGCTGGTGACCGTAATTTACTAGTATAAAATCTGCTACGGCAGAGTGCCACGCCCAGTAATGAGTAAAAGTCATAATAATATATTTATTTATAAATTTTTTTGAGGATTTTTTTTTAACAAATTCGCTATATAATAAACTTCTATTTTTCAGTTTAATAACTGCATTGTGTAGCACAGTACTTTCCCGACTACAAGCTTAGATATAAATAGTATAACTTTTGAAAAAATAGAATAAATTGATAGATTTTGAATAACAAATGAAAAAACAATTAATGATCGCTATTATGAGGACAAACAATTTTCACCAATTTAAAAAATCTACCCCTGTGGCTCCCTCCACCACTAATATCTTTGGAGGCCGTGATTTGACGGCTGGTTACCGCACTTCACGCGAAAAAATATATCACTTACCGAGATCTGCTTAGGCAGAGTGCCACACCCAGTGATGGGTAAAAGGCGTGATGATATATATATTTTTATTTATTTATTTGTTATTAGGACTTTTGTAATGCTACTATTTATTTATGGGGTAGGTAACTCAGTGGTGGATCTTGAGAACCCTGGTTCGAACCCCACAGCCGACAAACAATTAAATCTACCCCTGTGGCTCTCCCTTCACTAACATCTTTAGGAGCCGTGATTTGACGGCATAAATATATCACTTACCGATATCTGCTTCGGTAAAGTGCCACACCCATTAATGGGTAAAAGGCGTAATGATATATTTATTTTTATTTTTACTATTTATAACAAATGAACCGATAATAATTTCAAAAAAAGTTTCAAACAAAAGTTGTTTTAAATCAAATTAGGGTCAATTTTAGTTATAACATATTTTCTCCTAAACCTAATAGTTTACGAAATATACATAAAAACTTAAAAACACCCATCAGTAAAGTTGTAGTACCACTGGTTATATACAACTTATTTCATAACCCATGCCTCAATTATATACTAAGTAGCTTAAATACAAAGTTTCAGTCCAATACCTCTAAGCATATTTCAGTTAGACTATTGTAACAATATGAGCTATCTCATTGTTATGTTGCGTTTAGACAAGATTGGTTTCGTGTAATTTGACACTCGTGACCACATGTGCCATTAAGGCTGAGTGTGACATCTTTTGGTTTTCGAATATAGGGCATTAAATTATAAAAAGAGACAGTTATAGTCAGAGGCGTTCCAACCCAGGGTTCTTGGGGTTCCCAGAACCCGGGCGCCAGCATAAAAGGGCGGCAGACGGCAAAAAGTTAAAATAAATATGAGTATATTAAAAGAACACAAATACTGCGTCTTAATATTATTTGTAAAATAAATAAAATAATCAAATGAATACCAAATGTAGGTACCTACTATCGTACTAAGGCCTTTAATTACAAAAGATCGCGAAGTAATGTGATTAATGTTTGAAATATTAAGTTCACTGTCAAGATTTCTTAATATTCACAACAAATCTTGACGGTTATAGTGACAGCTTCTGTTTCTATGACAAAGCTGTCACAAAAAATCATAATTAGTAGGCGATTTTCTCGAACTATTTTCATTAATTTCTCTAATTTGTGGCATTAAAATGTAGTAATCTGTATGAAATAATGTGTGTGGATAGGTCTAGTATGGTCATGTGCAATATTATACCATAATTTTTTACCGGACACTTTTTATTTACAAAAACCTTTTTTCCCATGTTATTTCCCTATGCCAACCTTTACGTGGAACGCGCGGTATAGTTATGAGTAGTTAAGTATTTTTATTGTAAATTTAATTTACATGTATTGATATGTTATTTTGTTATTTGTATAATTGTTTGTGCTATTATGTGCAATTGTAAAATGTAAACTATATAGTTTTAATTAGGTTTATGTATATTAGAATGTACCTATGTAGTGAACTAATTTCTTTTTGTTTTTTTTTGTATTTTTATTTAATTTTATGAGAAACTATATAATAAAATATTTATTTAAAAAATAGTTATTTTTCTAGACAAACAATGTTCTATTATTCTACGCTAAGGTGAATAACATATTATTTGTCATGAGTTTGCTTATTGCTCTAAATCTACAAGCAAAGCTTCGCATAGTACGGCGTGTCGGCTTACTGCCTTACTCTTTCTGTATCATAGAGCATAAAATTCCACGTATTTTGAGTACCATATCGCATTTTTGTGCTCCAAAATTTTCGCCTGCGGCGCACGCCTCGGGGCGCCACATTCTGCTTCAGAACCCGGGCGCCAAGTACCCCAGATACGCCTCTGGTTATAGTTAATATTCCAACAAGATTTCATGTTCGCGTTATCTGCAGGGCCAGAGTGTCAGACTACATAACCAAAACACTTGAGACATCTGTGTCCACCCCGATGTGTGGGGGATGGATTCCAGATGTGGGTATCGTACCCAGGACAGCAAGTGTTTCAGTCTCGTCCATCGACTCAAAGCGTGAAGATGTAGATCTTCACATCACGCGGTGTTCGCGTTTTATTTAATTTTAAACTAGATTAGTGAATTAAGTAACAACAAAGACAAAATTAATTGTCATTCATGCACTTGGTGAGACTAGGTATAATAAAAAATATTAAATAAAACTCTAGGCAAAGTCTCACAAAATTCAGCCTCCGAGTCACCTTATGAGGGCATCGTCGGAGGCCGGCCAGCACAGTTAGTAATCATGGACGCGTTTCGCTCTTGTTAGAGCTCATCAGCATGGTATAACTCACTTCTTCACCTAGAACAAAGTTCACGTGAAGAAGCTGGTGACGAAGAACTGTGCCAGCCTAGAGTTTTATTTAATATTTTTTATTATACCTAGTCTCACCAAGTGCATGAATGACAATTAATTTTGTCTTTGTTGTTATTAAATTGCTATTGCGTAGCTTTTCATTTTTTTCGGTAGATGGCATGACCAGTTCCACAAAACTTCTCATGTCATCTTACTAGTTTGTTAGAGATCTTATTCTCTGCTGGCACAGTTCTGCGTCACCAGCTTCTTCACATGAACTTTGTTCTAGGTGAAGAAGTGAGTTATACCATGCTGATGAGCTCTAACAAGAGCGAAACGCGTTCATGGTTACTAACTGTGCTGGCCGGCTTCCGACGATGCCCTCATAAGGTGACTCGGAGGCTGAATTTTGTGAGACTTTGCCTAGAGTTTTATTTAATATTTTTTAGTGAATTAAGTGTTATAATTAATAAAAAGTTAACCTAAATAATAATTCTGTTTCCATCCTCATATAAATTATAACGTTTCGAGTTCAATTCAGCTTAAACTTTAATACCAGTATGTTTAATAAAATTTCAAGACTGCATCCCTTCCTTTCGTTTTACAATTGACGCAGTCCGGAAAAATCAACTTATTCACCCAGCCCGCTCGTGTTACACTATAATTTCTCTTTTTTTCCACAGATGTCAGGTTGCAATTGCGCTCCAACCCCCACGGGGCCAACGCTAGCCTCCACATGCGGCGGAGCCCCATTCATGCTATTCATGGGTCTTCTAGAAGTGTTCCTCCGCTCGCAATGTGACCTGGAGGACCCGTGCGGCCGGCCAGGCATGAAGACGGCTGTGAGGCCGGAATATGACTTCATTGTAATTGGTGGGGGATCTGCAGGGGCGGTCGTCGCGAGCAGGTTGAGTGAGATCCCGGAGTGGACGGTTCTACTGGTGGAAGCAGGTGAGGGATGAGGTGGAGGCTTGGAGGGAAGGGTGGAGGTGATGAGGATGTTTTGTTTGAGGAAGTGAGGGAAGGAGTTGTAGTTTTTAGTTGTAGAAATGCTTCTTAAAATTGTTTTATGTGAGTAGGTTTGAGAATTATTTTAAAATGTTTTAATTTGTTCTGAAAGATAGGTGAGTGATCTAAGACGATGGCTAGAGAATTCCAGCTGTCAAATATTTCTTAAAATTGTCTTAAACCCTTTAGAATCATTTTAAAATGTTTTACTTTGTCCTGAAAGCTA
This sequence comes from Pterostichus niger, assembly GCA_947425015.1. Classification (NCBI taxonomy): domain Eukaryota; kingdom Metazoa; phylum Arthropoda; class Insecta; order Coleoptera; family Carabidae; genus Pterostichus; species Pterostichus niger. The sequence continues at coordinate 1,779,460 of OX380351.1, read as the reverse complement.
GCTGAATGCTTTAACACGATGGCTAGAGAATTCCAGCTGTCAAATATTTCTTAAAATTGTCTTAAACCCTTTAGAATCATTTTAAAATGTTTTAATTTGTCCTGAAAGCTAGCTGAGTGCTCTAAGACGATGGCTAGAGAATCCCGGCTCCTAAATACTTCTTAAAATTGTTTCAAACCCTTTAGAATCATTTAATAATTTTTTTAATTGTCCTTAAAGCTAGCTTAGTGCTCTAAGACGATGGCTTGAGGATTCCAGTTCCTAAATACCTCTTAAAATTGTCTTAAACCCTTTAGAATCATTTTAAAATGTTTTAATTTGTCCTGAAAGCTAGCTGAGTGCTCTAAGACGATGGCTAGAGTATCCCAGCTGTCAAATACTTCTTAAAATTGTCTTAAACCCTTTAGAATCATTTTAAAATGTTTTAATTTGTCTTGAAAGCTAGCTGAGTGCTCTAAGACGATGACTAGAGAATCCCAGCTGTCAAATACTTCTTAAAATTGTCTTAAACCCTTTAGAATCATTTTACAATGTTTTAATTTGTCCTGAAAGCTAGCTGAGTGCTCTAAGACGATGGCTAGAGGATTCCAGCTATCAAATACTTCTTAAAATTGTCTTAAACCCTCTTAGACTAATTTTAAAATGTTTTAATTTGTCCTGAAAGCTAGTTGAGTGCTCTAAGACGATGGCTAGAGAATCCCAGCTGTCAAATATTTCTTAAAATTGTCTTAAACCCTTTAGAATCATTTTACAATGTTTTAATTTGTCCTGAAAGCTAGCTGAGTGCTCTAAGACGATGGCTAGAGGATTCCAGCTATCAAATACTTCTTAAAATTGTCTTAAACCCTCTTAGACTAATTTTAAAATGTTTTAATTTGTCCTGAAAGCTAGTTGAGTGCTCTAAGACGATGGCTAGAGAATCCCAGCTGTCAAATATTTCTTAAAATTGTCTTAAACCCTTTAGAATCATTTTAAAATGTTTTAATTTGTCCTGAAAGCTAGCTGAGTGCTCTAAGACGATGGCTAGAGAATCCCGGCTCCTAAATACTTCTTAAAATTGTTTCAAACCCTTTAGAATCATTTAATAATTTTTTTAATTGTCCTTAAAGCTAGCTTAGTGCTCTAAGACGATGGCTTGAGGATTCCAGTTCCTAAATACCTCTTAAAATTGTCTTAAACCCTTTAGAATCATTTAATAATTTTTTTAATTGTCCTTAAAGCTAGCTTAGTGCTCTAAGACGATGGCTAGAGGATTCCAGTTCCTAAATACTTCTTAAAATTGTCTTAAACCCTTTAAAATCATTTTAAAATGTTTTAATTGAACTTAAAAGCTAGCTGAGTGCTCTAAGACGATGGCTAGAGGATTCCAGTTAATAAATACTTCTTAAAATTGTCTTACACCCTTTAGAATCATTTTAAAATGTTTTAATTTGTCCTGAAAGCTAGCTGAGTGCTCTAAGACGATGGCTAGAGGATCATAGCTATCAAATATTTCTTAAAATTGTCTTAAACCCTTTAGAATCATTTTAAAATTTTTCAATTTGTCCTGAAAGCTAGCTGAGTGCTCTAAGACGATGGCTAGTGGATCCCAGCTGTCAAGTACTTTATAAAATTGTTTTAAACCTTTTAAAATCATTTTAAATTGTTTTAATTTGTCCTAAAAGCTAGCTGAGTGCTCTAAGACGATGGCTAGAGGATCATAGCTATCAAATATTTCTTAAAATTGTCTTAAACCCTTTAGAATCATTTTAAAATTTTTCAATTTGTCCTGAAAGCTAGCTGAGTGCTCTAAGACAATGGCTAGAGGATCCCAGCTGTCAAATACTTCTTAATATTGTTTTAAACCTTTTAAAATAATTTTGAAATGTTTTAAATTGTCCTGAAAGTTAGCTGAGCGCTCTAAGACGATGGCTAGAGGCTCCCAATTTCCAAAACAAAATCAAAGCTAATTCTTGAACGTCCAATTCTTTTCTCAGTTACTTGCAAACCACTCTCATAAGATACCTTCCATTCTTTAATACTAGTTTAAAAGACAATAATTTTTTTTTTCATATAGGAAATGATGAACCAACTGGAACCCAAGTACCATCAATGTTCTTAAATTTCCTCGGTTCGGAAATTGATTGGGGTTATCAAACGGAACCGGAAAAAATGGCGTGCTTATCCGAACATGAACAGAGGTGCTATTGGCCTAGAGGAAAAGTGAGTCTTTATCGCATCTAAAATAAATACCAACAAGGTGTATTTATTAAAACTACATTTATTTTGAGTCGGCTTGTGGATCTTGAGAACCTTGGCTCGATCCCCTCATTTGATAAACAATTAATCTACCCCTGTGGCTCCCGTTCCACTAATATCTTTGAGGGCCGTAATTTGACGGCATAAATATATCACTTACCAAGATCTGTTTAGACAGAGTGCCACACCCAGTAATGAGTAAAAGGCGTGATGATATATTTATTTATTTATTTTATACAAGTACATTTAGTTTTTTCAGATTATAATCGCTCTTAACTGCCTTATACGCATTTGTCTAAATAAATAAATAAATAAATATATCATCACGCTTTGTACCTATTACTGGGTGTGGCACTCTGCCGTAGCAGATCTCCTACATACATACATAACATCATGCTATATCCCATTAAATGGGGTAGCACGAACCCGTCAACATTCTCATCCTGACACACGATACTCGTTTCGACCACATTAACACTTCCTCCATACGAACTCTTTCTTTCCTCACAACCAAAATCCATCATCACGCAACAAACATTCATCCATTCGCTCCTGTACACCTGTTTCGTAAATCTTCACTTACGCCCACTTCTCTAACAACGAATCTATAAGAAATGAAGGCAGCATCGCCTGCGCTTGTTTAAAAATACATTTAACACAATTGCAGTTACACACTGTATAGTAAAAATTTAAAATGAAGTAAAAAAAAAGATGAGGAAGGAAGGGAGTATCTTCTGCGCTTGTTTTTGAAACTGAATTCCACACAATTGCAGTTGGACACAAAAACAGAAAATGAATCAAAAAGATAAGAAAGGAAGGGAGCAGATCTCAGTAAGTGATATATTTATACCGTCAAATCCCGCCCCTCAAAGATATTAGTATAACGGGAGCCATAAGGGTAGATTTAATTGTTTGTCGACTGCGGGAATCGAACCAGAGTTTTCATACCTCCTAACATCTTCCTAAGATTCCTAAGATTGTTACCAACAAAACAGCTAGAACCACTAAAATATTGTAATAAATTTTGTTTAACATTTTAGTGTTATTTTGTTTGAAATACAAATTAAATTTCACTTATTTACAGGGTGTCCCATTTTAATCTCTCCAGGGGAATTTCTCTCAACGAGTACATCAGACAAAAAAACTTTCCGAATAAAAGTTTGATGGTTTGGAGGGGAACGTTCGATGCTATAACAAATTTCACCCCACAACCCCCCAGGGGGTGGATAAGGGGGGTGAATTTACAATCTTAAATGGAACCCCCTATTTTTTATTGCAGATTAAGGGTTAAAAGAGAGCTCATTTGAAGCGATCTTGACAGTTTTTTAATTGTAAATTGACGTCAAAACCTTAATCTTACGTTTCACGAAAAAAAAAAAGTTTTAGCGTTTACAGCGCCAGCTATTGCAAAAAATAAAAACTTCCCGGATAAAACCTACATAGTTTTTCATGCTCTTTTCGAATCTGCAATAAAAAATAGGGGATTCTACGAGGGTCGTTCAATAAGTCCTTAGAAAAAAGTAGAAAAAACATTTTTTTGGGTAGATTTTTTTTTATTTTTCTACATAATCTCCTTTTAGCTCTATACACTTCTCTAATCGTCTTCCCAAATTTTTTAAGCCGTCCAAAATGTAGGATTTCGGAAGCTCTTCAAAATAGGCTTCCGTTTGGGCGATGACCTCCTCATTGGACGTAAACCTTCGTCCGCCAAGCCATTTCTTTAAGTTTGGAAATAAGAAAAAGTCACTGGGGGCCAAATCTGGTGAATACGGTGGATGTTGCAATAATTGGAACTTTAATTCCATAATTTTGGCCATCGCAACTGCGCAGGTGTGCACACGTGCATTGTCTTGATGAAAAAGGACCTTTTTGCGTTTCAAATGAGGACGTTTTTCTTTTATTTCTTCGCTCAGCCGGTCCAATAACGACGCATAATACGCTCCTGTTATCGTTTTTCAATTTTCCAAATAGTCGATGAAGATGATTCCGCGTGCATCCCAAAAGACCGTTGCCATAACCTTGCTAGCCGATTTCTCCGTGTTCGCCTTCTTCGGAGCCCGTTCGCCTTTAAAAATCCACTGTTTTGAGTGTTCTTTTGTCTCTGGAGTGTAGTAATGTATCCAAGTCTCATCCACAGTTATGTATCGACGCAGAAAATCTTCAGGATTACGACGGAAAAGCGCCAAAACAGCCTCAGAGTCCACCACACGATTGCGTTTAATCTCCACTGTGAGCAACCGCGGCACCCATCTTGCCGAGATTTTTTTCACACCTAATTTTTCGTGCAAAATTAAAGCGACTGTGCCTTGTGATATGCCTGTAGCCTCAACTATTTCGCGCACTTTGATTCGTCGGTCACTTAAAACCATATCGTGGATTTGGTCAATCATTTCGGGGGTAGACACTTCTACAGGGCGTCCGGAACGATGTTCATCTTTTGTGGATGTACGGCCACGTTTAAACTCATTCACCCAATTGTAAACAGTTGCAAACACAGGAGCAGATGTGCCATGAACTTCATCCAACTCAGCTTTAATTTCTTTCGGCGTTAAGCCTTTTAAATACAGATGTTTAATCACCGCTCGAAACTCACTTTTATCCATTATTATAAACAATCAAAAGTTTTTTACTACAATTGACAACAACAATGAAACTACGTGACGGCTAAAGCTAAAACTCTAATCACGGCCTCCAAAGATGTTAGTGGACAGGGAGCCACAAGGGTAGATTTAAATTGGTGTAAATTGTTTGTCGGCTGTGGGGATCGAACCAGAGTTCTCAAGATCCACAGGCCAACTCGATACCACTGAGCCATTTACATCATTTATATTAATATTTTTACTTCCTTGTACGAAGTAAAGGAAGTATTGTAATCGCGAAAATGTTCGGTTCTCAGATTTCAACGGAAATAGGTGTTTTGGCCCTCCCTGAATCCATTTTGACTAATTTCGTCGTGCCGTCTGTACGTACGTGTGTACGTACGTATCTCGCATAACTCAAAAACGGTAAGCCGTAGAAAATTGAAACTTTATATTTAGGACTGTTATAACATCTAGTTGTGCACCTCCCTTTTTGGTCATTATACAACTACCGGAAGTGGTACTTTACTCGAAGCCGATTTTCATGAAAAACTGTATTCAAATATAATTTAAAACTTTCCAAATTTGGTATATAAGACTACTATATCAATGGAAATAACATAATAGATTTTGGTTAAAATAGACTAACCGGAAGTGACACATTACATGAAGCTACTAACAGTTTTCCTTGAAAAAAATGGTATTATTTTAATTTTAGAAATAAATGCTGTAAATAAATGTTTTAGAGAATTAAATTCTGCGTCTAGCACATTAAGAATTTTTAAATTAGCTTTTTGCATAAACGAGATATCTAAATTTAAATATTATATATTTTTAGATTTTTTTAAAAATTAAGTTTGCTATGGATTAGAACAAAAAATAAAAGATTTAATGTCAAATATGTGCAATTAAAAAAATATCTATAGTTTAATACGCGTACAAGGAAGTCATGTGGTGTCCACATCAGATATTTTAATTGTAAATTGACATCAAAACCTTAATCTTACGTTTCACGAAAAAAAAAAGTTTTAGCGTTTACAGCGCCAGCTATTGCAAAAAATAAAAACTTCCCGGATAAAACCTACATAGTTTTTTATGCTCTTTTCGAATCTGCAATAAAAAATAGGGGGTTCCATTTAAGATTTCAAAGTCACCCTCCTTATCCACCCCCTGGGGGGTTGGGGGGTGAAATTTGTTATAGCATCGAACGTCCCTCTCCAAACCATCAAACTTTTATTCGGAAAGTTTTCTTGTTTGATGTACTCGTTGAGAGAAATTCCCCTGGAAAGATTAAAATGGGACACCCTGTATATAATATTTCTATACTATAATTTCAGTCTGACCTTTCTCTTATCTTATCTCCCCCAGGTGCTAGGGGGAACCTCGGTGATGAATGGAATGATGTATATTCGAGGAGCGCGCCGCGATTACGATCTCTGGGCATCTCTAGGTAATTCAGGTTGGTCCTATAATGAAGTCCTCCCATACTTCCTTAAATCGGAGGATAATAAACAACTGAATGACATGGACAGAGGATATCATGCTCAAGGAGGGCCTCTAACTGTCACCACGTTTCCGTATCATCCCCCTCTAAGCAAAGCGCTGTTAAAAGCGGGCGAAGAAATGGGTAAGTTTATGTTTGAATAAGTTTTTGTTCTTTATGGTTTTGAAAAATAAATAAATAATTCAGTACGGTGGTGTGGATAGCAATATGGAATTCGAATCTGGAGATTCCGAGTTCGAATCTCACTTAAGATAAAAATGAACTACCACACTGTGGCTCGGTGAGTGCGGACCCTGTACTGTAATTGGGATTAAGTTCCTGTTGTACAGCGTAACATAAATAAATAAATATCATCACGCCTTTTACTGGGTGTGGCACTCTGCCTAAGCAGATCTCGGTAAGTGATATATTTATGCCGTCAAATCACGACCTTCAAAGATGTTAGTGGTTGGGGAGCCACAGAGGTAGTTTTAATTGTTTGTCGGCTGTGAGGATCGAACCAGGGTTCTCAATATCCACCACTGAACCACCTACCCCATTTTAAAACATCTTTTTACATTTCAATTTCCAAGGTGATATTTAGGGGTAACTAAAAATAATGAAAGAATGAAAAGAAACAATGTTCTTAAATAAAATAAATAAATAAATATATCATCACGCCTTTTACCTATTACTGGGTGTGGCACTCTCCCTAAGCAGATCTTGATAAGTGATATATTTATACAGTTGCCAGCCGTCAAATCACGGCCCTCAAAGATGTTAGTGAAGAGGAAGCCACAGGGGTAGATTTAATTGTTTGTCGGCTGTGGGGATCGAACCAGGGTTCTCAATATCCACCACTGAGCCACCTACCCCATACTTTTAAGGGATAGTGATAAAACTTATAAGTATAGTTTAAGGGCGAGAACTATATTGTTTAGTGTGAACAAAAATGAAAGACAAAAACGAAACTTGATATTAGATAAAATAAAAACAAGGTAATGTTTTGTACATATTACTGGGTGTGGCACTTGGCCGTAGCAGATTTTAGTAAACATTTATTTATGTACGTGAAGTGCTGTCAAATCGTGGTCCCCCCAAAATTGTTAGTGACGTAAAACAACAATTAATAAATATATAATTAAGCTATTATACATTTTTATTTCCTTGTACGAAGTAAAGGAAGTATTGTAATAGCGGAAATATGCATTTTGAGCATCCCCGAACAATTTTGACTAATTTCGTCGTGACGTCTGTACGTACGTATGTATCTTGCATTTATAATCACTGTGTGATGGGTAAAAGACGTGATGATATATTTATTTATTTATGTTACGCTGTACAACAGGAACTTAATCCCAATTACAGTACAGAGTCCGCACTCACCGAGCCGCTGTGTACTAGTTCATTTTTAGCTTGAGTGAGATTCGAACTCGGGATCTCCGGATTCGAATTCCATATCGCTATCCACACCACCGTACTAACGTACTAATTTAACTTTAATGACATATAATTTTATTGATTATAAAACAAAAAGAATTTTATTTCGAAAAAATTAGGATATTTCAATCCTAGCGAACATTTTTAGTATCACTGGTTTAATAGTACATTTAATTATGTAAATAAATTAATAAATATATGATCACGCCTTTTACCCATTATTGGGTGTGGCACTCTGCCTAAGCAGATTTCGGTAAGTGATATATTTGTTCGCGTGAAGTGTGGTTACCAGCCGTCAAATCACGGCCCCTAAAGATATTAGTGGTGGGAGAGCCACAGGGGTAGATTTAAATTGGTGAAAATTGTTTGTCGGCTGTGGGTTCTCAAGATCCACAGTCCGACTCGATACCACTGAACCACCTACCCCATAATAATGTTACTAATGAAATAAAAGTTTAAACACTGTCTACACCACCGGACTGACAGGCAAACCCTAATAAACCCTACAGTAGTATATTATGCATCAAGGGAGGGAAACAAGCGATTATTCATGCCTTCTGCCCTCGCTTACGTCTCGGTTTGCCAACTTCACACAAGGGATAATCGCGCCCTCCTGTGAAGCATATTATACTTTTCGTAACAAGTGCACAAAAATTACCGTCTTATCGGGACAAATGTCAAATATGGGTTGCGTAACTAGTTACCTAGGAAACGCCGCAAACAGCTAATAATCGTAGTCTCTAGGGAGAGAAACATAATGTCCCTAGGAGAGAAAAGCAATGTTTCTCTCTCTAAAATTAGGGAATAAGAACGTGTTTCTTGTGCATGTGTTACGAAATAGTTATTTGTGTATTAAGAGCGTGAAGTGATTGTTTATTACTCGAGCACGGTAATTGCAGCGCGAGTCGAAGACTAGAGCTGCAATAGTGTAAGAGGAACAAAGACACTTTACGCTCGTGATGCACACAACATTTTTTCTACGATTGCATCTTAAAATTATTAATAAACGTATACGTACTGAAAATAAATTCATTCTGTTAACTGTCAATATGACAAGTTTCTGTTTTGTTTGTAGCCCTAGTAACTATTGAAATAAGCGCGCATTTAATATCGTATCTCACGTCTTTTTCGCGCGTTGCCATTGAAGACATGCAAAAAAGATATTTTTCGATTGTTCCACAGAAAACGTCAACTTTACGATGACAAATGAGAGCGTAATTCTCAACTTTTCATAGCAATCATAGAAAAAATAATTTAATAAAACAATATAAACCATTCCTGCAGGATACCCAACCATAGACGTAAACGGTCACCACCACACCGGTTTCACCATCGCTCAAACCACCTCAAGAAACGGAAGTCGTCTCAGCACCTCCAGAGCATTCTTACGTCCGGTCAAACATCGCTCAAATCTCCACGTACTTCTCAACTCAACAGTTTCAACAATACTCATTAACCAAACAACGAAGACAGCGTACGGCGTAGACGTCATAAACAACGGTGTTCAACAGACTGTCTATGCTTCCAAAGAAGTTGTGTTATGTGGTGGAGCTGTTGCCAGTCCGCAATTGCTGCTCAATAGTGGGGTAGGACCAAGGAAAGACCTGGAGGAGGTGAGGAAATTAAATAGTTATTTTATTTCTCATGGAATAATTATTTACATTGCAAGACCGTTGTACAGAAATTTACAGGCGAGCATAGAAAGGTAACGGGCTGTTATCTGTGTGAGCCTGTAAATTTCAGTTAACGGTCGAGCATTGTACAATGTTTTATGTGCATTTGAATCGCAATATATGTATATTTAACCCTTTCAAGCTTACTGGTATAACAGCTATACCACATATTCAAACTTCAATTCTGTTGCGGCTTGATGGTATATTGTAGTTACCACAATTTAGTTAGTATATAGTGTCGCTATCTATTGAGAAAAAAAATAATTTGTTAGGTTTTGTGGCTCTATATCCGTAAAAACGAATTTAATATTATTTAGATATGCAAGATTTTACAGGGGGTTGTTCCGTATATACAAAATTAGTGTTTTTAAATGTTTTTTTTGTCACAATGGCCAGAAAGTATGCATATATTTCATTATTAGTAGTACATTCAATAAACAAATTCCTATACATATGTATTTCGACGTGCTGAATCCAATGGTGTAACGTTTATGGTTATAAGTCTTGTAGTTTTTGAGAGAATGGTCAAAAACTGTACGAGGAAAAAAAATTGGCGACAATTTTTCAAAAAAATAAAATTCGCTAAAAACTTGCTTAACTGTCATATGAAACACGGGGAATTCAACCTTTCAGACCGCATCTCAATATCTTGCTTACTTTTCGAGTTATAGCCTCGGGAAAGTTGAAAATCTGATTTTGAAATATGTATTTTGACCCACCGAATCCAGTGGTGAAATGTTTAAATGCATAAGTCTTATAGTTTTTGAGAAAATGTCAAAAAACCGCTTTTTGCGATTTTTTTGGCGAAATTTGGAAAAAAATAAAAATCGCTGAAACTTTGTTTATAAGTTAACTGAAGCACGAGAAAGTCAATGCCGTTGACCGAATTTATATATCGCTTGTAGTTTTTGAGATATAGGCTCGGAAAAGTAGAAAATTTGAATAAATATGATATATCTGAAAAATTAAACAAGATATGATATTGCGCTCAACGGCATTGAATTCCCCGTGTCCGAATTGACTTGTATGCAAATTTTCATGCAATTTTAAGCAATTTCATATTTTGTAATTATTTCCTGAGGTATATACCTTTGGTTTTTTCAGATTTTAATTCAATTTTCCTAAAAATCCTTAATCATAGGAATATTGTAACGAAAATTTACATACATATGTATTTTGACCCACTGAATCCAGTGGTGAAATGGTTAAATGCATAAGTCTTATAGTTTTTGAGAAAATGTCAAAAAACCGCTTTTTGCGATTTTTTTGGCGAAATTTGGAAAAAAAATAAAAATCGCTGAAACTATGTTTATAAGTTAACTGAAGCACGAGAAAGTCAATGCCGTTGACCGAATTTTCATATCGTTTGTAGTTTTTGAGATATAGGCTCGGAAAAGTAGAAAATTTGAATAAATATGATATATCTGAAAAATTAAACAAGATATGATATTGCGCTCAACGGCATTGAATTCCCCGTGTCCGAATTGACTTGTATGCAAATTTTCATGCAATTTTAAGCAATTTCATTTTTTGTAATTATTTCCTAAGGTATATACCTTTGGTTTTTTCAGATTTTAATTCAATTTTCCTAAAAATCCTTAATCATAGGAATATTGTAACGAAAATTTACATACATATGTATTTTGACCCACTGAATCCAGTGGTGAAATGTTTAAATGCATAAGTCTTATAGTTTTTGAGAAAATGTCAAAAAACCGCTTTTTGCGATTTTTTTGGCGAAATTTGGAAAAAAAATAAAAATCGCTGAAACTATGTTTATAAGTTAACTGAAGCACGAGAAAGTCAATGCCGTTGACCGAATTTTCATATCGTTTGTAGTTTTTGAGATATAGGCTCGGAAAAGTAGAAAATTTGAATAAATATGATATATCTGAAAAATTAAACAAGATATGATATTGCGCTCAACGGCATTGAATTCCCCGTGTCCGAATTGACTTGTATGCAAATTTTCATGCAATTTTAAGCAATTTCATTTTTTGTAATTATTTCCTAAGGTAATATACCTTTGGTTTTTTCAGATTTTAATTCAATTTTCCTAAAAATCCTTAATCATAGGAATATTGTAACGAAAATTTACATACATATGTATTTTGACCCACTGAATCCAGTGGTGAAATGTTTAAATGCATAAGTCTTATAGTTTTTGAGAAAATGTCAAAAAACCGCTTTTTGCGATTTTTTTGGCGAAATTTGGAAAAAAAATAAAAATCGCTGAAACTATGTTTATAAGTTAACTGAAGCACGAGAAAGTCAATGCCGTTGACCGAATTTTCATATCGTTTGTAGTTTTTGAGATATAGGCTCGGAAAAGTAGAAAATTAGAATAAATATGATATATCTGAAAAATTAAACAAGATATGATATTGCGCTCAACGGCATTGAATTCCCCGTGTCCGAATTGACTTGTATGCAAATTTTCATGCAATTTTAAGCAATTTCATTTTTTGTAATTATTTCCTAAGGTATATACCTTTGGTTTTTTCAGATTTTAATTCAATTTTCCTAAAAATCCTTAATCATAGGAATATTGTAACGAAAATTTACATACATATGTATTTTGACCCACTGAATCCAGTGGTGAAATGTTTAAATGCATAAGTCTTATAGTTTTTGAGAAAATGTCAAAAAACCGCTTTTTGCGATTTTTTTGGCGAAATTTGGAAAAAAAATAAAAATCGCTGAAACTATGTTTATAAGTTAACTGAAGCACGAGAAAGTCAATGCCGTTGACCGAATTTTCATATCGTTTGTAGTTTTTGAGATATAGGCTCGGAAAAGTAGAAAATTTGAATAAATATGATATATCTGAAAAATTAAACAAGATATGATATTGCGCTCAACGGCATTGAATTCCCCGTGTCCGAATTGACTTGTATGCAAATTTTCATGCAATTTTAAGCAAATTCATTTTTTGTAATTATTTCCTAAGGTATATATACCTTTGGTTTTTTCAGATTTTAATTCAATTTTCCTAAAAATCCTTAATCATAGGAATATTGTAACGAAAATTTACATACATATGTATTTTGACCCACTGAATCCAGTGGTGAAATGTTTAAATGCATAAGTCTTATAGTTTTTGAGAAAATGTCAAAAAACCGCTTTTTGCGATTTTTTGGCGAAATTTGGAAAAAAAATAAAAATCGCTGAAACTATGTTTATAAGTTAACTGAAGCACGAGAAAGTCAATGCCGTTGACCGAATTTTCATATCGTTTGTAGTTTTTGAGATATAGGCTCGGAAAAGTAGAAAATTTGGATAAATATGATATATCTGAAAAATTAAACAAGATATGATATTGCGCTCAACGGCATTGAATTCCCCGTGTCCGAATTGACTTGTATGCAAATTTTCATGCAATTTTAAGCAATTTCATTTTTTGTAATTATTTCCTAAGGTATATACCTTTGGTTTTTTCAGATTTTAATTCAATTTTCCTAAAAATCCTTAATCATGGGAATATTGTAACGAAAATTTACATACATATGTATTTTGACCCACTGAATCCAGTGGTGAAATGTTTAAATGCATAAGTCTTATAGTTTTTGAGAAAATGTCAAAAAACCGCTTTTTGCGATTTTTTTGGCGAAATTTGGAAAAAAAATAAAAATCGCTGAAACTATGTTTATAAGTTAACTGAAGCACGAGAAAGTCAATGCCGTTGACCGAATTTTCATATCGTTTGTAGTTTTTGAGATATAGGCTCGGAAAAGTAGAAAATTTGAATAAATATGATATATCTGAAAAATTAAACAAGATATGATATTGCGCTCAACGGCATTGAATTCCCCGTGTCCGAATTGACTTGTATGCAAATTTTCATGCAATTTTAAGCAAATTCATTTTTTGTAATTATTTCTAAGGTATATATACCTTTGGTTTTTTCAGATTTTAATTCAATTTTCCTAAAAATCCTTAATCATAGGAATATTGTAACGAAAATTTACATACATATGTATTTTGACCCACTGAATCCAGTGGTGAAATGTTTAAATGCATAAGTCTTATAGTTTTTGAGAAAATGTCAAAAAACCGCTTTTTGCGATTTTTTGGCGAAATTTGGAAAAAAAATAAAAATCGCTGAAACTATGTTTATAAGTTAACTGAAGCACGAGAAAGTCAATGCCGTTGACCGAATTTTCATATCGTTTGTAGTTTTTGAGATATAGGCTCGGAAAAGTAGAAAATTTGGATAAATATGATATATCTGAAAAATTAAACAAGATATGATATTGCGCTCAACGGCATTGAATTCCCCGTGTCCGAATTGACTTGTATGCAAATTTTCATGCAATTTTAAGCAATTTCATTTTTTGTAATTATTTCCTAAGGTATATACCTTTGGTTTTTTCAGATTTTAATTCAATTTTCCTAAAAATCCTTAATCATGGGAATATTGTAACGAAAATTTACATACATATGTATTTTGACCCACTGAATCCAGTGGTGAAATGTTTAAATGCATAAGTCTTATAGTTTTTGAGAAAATGTCAAAAAACCGCTTTTTGCGATTTTTTTGGCGAAATTTGGAAAAAAATAAAAATCGCTGAAACTATGTTTATAAGTTAACTGAAGCACGAGAAAGTCAATGCCGTTGACCGAATTTTCATATCGTTTGTAGTTTTTGAGATATAGGCTCGGAAAAGTAGAAAATTTGAATAAATATGATATATCTGAAAAATTAAACAAGATATGATATTGCGCTCAACGGCATTGAATTCCCCGTGTCCGAATTGACTTGTATGCAAATTTTCATGCAATTTTAAGCAATTTCATATTTTGTAATTATTTCCTGAGGTATATACCTTTGGTTTTTTCAGATTTTAATTCAATTTTCCTAAAAATCCTTAATCATAGGAATATTGTAACGAAAATTTACATACATATGTATTTTGACCCACTGAATCCAGTGGTGAAATGGTTAAATGCATAAGTCTTATAGTTTTTGAGAAAATGTCAAAAAACCGCTTTTTGCGATTTTTTTGGCGAAATTTGGAAAAAAAATAAAAATCGCTGAAACTATGTTTATAAGTTAACTGAAGCACGAGAAAGTCAATGCCGTTGACCGAATTTTCATATCGTTTGTAGTTTTTGAGATATAGGCTCGGAAAAGTAGAAAATTTGAATAAATATGATATATCTGAAAAATTAAACAAGATATGATATTGCGCTCAACGGCATTGAATTCCCCGTGTCCGAATTGACTTGTATGCAAATTTTCATGCAATTTTAAGCAATTTCATTTTTTGTAATTATTTCCTAAGGTATATACCTTTGGTTTTTTCAGATTTTAATTCAATTTTCCTAAAAATCCTTAATCATAGGAATATTGTAACGAAAATTTACATACATATGTATTTTGACCCACTGAATCCAGTGGTGAAATGTTTAAATGCATAAGTCTTATAGTTTTTGAGAAAATGTCAAAAAACCGCTTTTTGCGATTTTTTTGGCGAAATTTGGAAAAAAAATAAAAATCGCTGAAACTATGTTTATAAGTTAACTGAAGCACGAGAAAGTCAATGCCGTTGACCGAATTTTCATATCGTTTGTAGTTTTTGAGATATAGGCTCGGAAAAGTAGAAAATTTGAATAAATATGATATATCTGAAAAATTAAACAAGATATGATATTGCGCTCAACGGCATTGAATTCCCCGTGTCCGAATTGACTTGTATGCAAATTTTCATGCAATTTTAAGCAATTTCATTTTTTGTAATTATTTCCTAAGGTAATATACCTTTGGTTTTTTCAGATTTTAATTCAATTTTCCTAAAAATCCTTAATCATAGGAATATTGTAACGAAAATTTACATACATATGTATTTTGACCCACTGAATCCAGTGGTGAAATGTTTAAATGCATAAGTCTTATAGTTTTTGAGAAAATGTCAAAAAACCGCTTTTTGCGATTTTTTTGGCGAAATTTGGAAAAAAAATAAAAATCGCTGAAACTATGTTTATAAGTTAACTGAAGCACGAGAAAGTCAATGCCGTTGACCGAATTTTCATATCGTTTGTAGTTTTTGAGATATAGGCTCGGAAAAGTAGAAAATTAGAATAAATATGATATATCTGAAAAATTAAACAAGATATGATATTGCGCTCAACGGCATTGAATTCCCCGTGTCCGAATTGACTTGTATGCAAATTTTCATGCAATTTTAAGCAATTTCATTTTTTGTAATTATTTCCTAAGGTATATACCTTTGGTTTTTTCAGATTTTAATTCAATTTTCCTAAAAATCCTTAATCATAGGAATATTGTAACGAAAATTTACATACATATGTATTTTGACCCACTGAATCCAGTGGTGAAATGTTTAAATGCATAAGTCTTATAGTTTTTGAGAAAATGTCAAAAAACCGCTTTTTGCGATTTTTTTGGCGAAATTTGGAAAAAAAATAAAAATCGCTGAAACTATGTTTATAAGTTAACTGAAGCACGAGAAAGTCAATGCCGTTGACCGAATTTTCATATCGTTTGTAGTTTTTGAGATATAGGCTCGGAAAAGTAGAAAATTTGAATAAATATGATATATCTGAAAAATTAAACAAGATATGATATTGCGCTCAACGGCATTGAATTCCCCGTGTCCGAATTGACTTGTATGCAAATTTTCATGCAATTTTAAGCAAATTCATTTTTTGTAATTATTTCCTAAGGTATATATACCTTTGGTTTTTTCAGATTTTAATTCAATTTTCCTAAAAATCCTTAATCATAGGAATATTGTAACGAAAATTTACATACATATGTATTTTGACCCACTGAATCCAGTGGTGAAATGTTTAAATGCATAAGTCTTATAGTTTTTGAGAAAATGTCAAAAAACCGCTTTTTGCGATTTTTTGGCGAAATTTGGAAAAAAAATAAAAATCGCTGAAACTATGTTTATAAGTTAACTGAAGCACGAGAAAGTCAATGCCGTTGACCGAATTTTCATATCGTTTGTAGTTTTTGAGATATAGGCTCGGAAAAGTAGAAAATTTGGATAAATATGATATATCTGAAAAATTAAACAAGATATGATATTGCGCTCAACGGCATTGAATTCCCCGTGTCCGAATTGACTTGTATGCAAATTTTCATGCAATTTTAAGCAATTTCATTTTTTGTAATTATTTCCTAAGGTATATACCTTTGGTTTTTTCAGATTTTAATTCAATTTTCCTAAAAATCCTTAATCATGGGAATATTGTAACGAAAATTTACATACATATGTATTTTGACCCACTGAATCCAGTGGTGAAATGTTTAAATGCATAAGTCTTATAGTTTTTGAGAAAATGTCAAAAAACCGCTTTTTGCGATTTTTTTGGCGAAATTTGGAAAAAAAATAAAAATCGCTGAAACTATGTTTATAAGTTAACTGAAGCACGAGAAAGTCAATGCCGTTGACCGAATTTTCATATCGTTTGTAGTTTTTGAGATATAGGCTCGGAAAAGTAGAAAATTTGAATAAATATGATATATCTGAAAAATTAAACAAGATATGATATTGCGCTCAACGGCATTGAATTCCCCGTGTCCGAATTGACTTGTATGCAAATTTTCATGCAATTTTAAGCAATTTCATTTTTTGTAATTATTTCCTAAGGTATATACCTTTGGTTTTTTCAGATTTTAATTCAATTTTCCTAAAAATCCTTAATCATAGGAATATTGTAACGAAAATTTACATACATATGTATTTTGACCCACTGAATCCAGTGGTGAAATGTTTAAATGCATAAGTCTTATAGTTTTTGAGAAAATGTCAAAAAACCGCTTTTTGCGATTTTTTTGGCGAAATTTGGAAAAAAAATAAAAATCGCTGAAACTATGTTTATAAGTTAACTGAAGCACGAGAAAGTCAATGCCGTTGACCGAATTTTCATATCGTTTGTAGTTTTTGAGATATAGGCTCGGAAAAGTAGAAAATTTGAATAAATATGATATATCTGAAAAATTAAACAAGATATGATATTGCGCTCAACGGCATTGAATTCCCCGTGTCCGAATTGACTTGTATGCAAATTTTCATGCAATTTTAAGCAATTTCATTTTTTGTAATTATTTCCTAAGGTATATACCTTTGGTTTTTTCAGATTTTAATTCAATTTTCCTAAAAATCCTTAATCATAGGAATATTGTAACGAAAATTTACATACATATGTATTTTGACCCACTGAATCCAGTGGTGAAATGTTTAAATGCATAAGTCTTATAGTTTTTGAGAAAATGTCAAAAAACCGCTTTTTGCGATTTTTTTGGCGAAATTTGGAAAAAAAATAAAAATCGCTGAAACTATGTTTATAAGTTAACTGAAGCACGAGAAAGTCAATGCCGTTGACCGAATTTTCATATCGTTTGTAGTTTTTGAGATATAGGCTCGGAAAAGTAGAAAATTTGAATAAATATGATATATCTGAAAAATTAAACAAGATATGATATTGCGCTCAACGGCATTGAATTCCCCGTGTCCGAATTGACTTGTATGCAAATTTTCATGCAATTTTAAGCAATTTCATTTTTTGTAATTATTTCCTAAGGTATATACCTTTGGTTTTTTCAGATTTTAATTCAATTTTCCTAAAAATCCTTAATCATAGGAATATTGTAACGAAAATTTACATACATATGTATTTTGACCCACTGAATCCAGTGGTGAAATGTTTAAATGCATAAGTCTTATAGTTTTTGAGAAAATGTCAAAAAACCGCTTTTTGCGATTTTTTGGCGAAATTTGGAAAAAAAATAAAAATCGCTGAAACTATGTTTATAAGTTAACTGAAGCACGAGAAAGTCAATGCCGTTGACCGAATTTTCATATCGTTTGTAGTTTTTGAGATATAGGCTCGGAAAAGTAGAAAATTTGGATAAATATGATATATCTGAAAAATTAAACAAGATATGATATTGCGCTCAACGGCATTGAATTCCCCGTGTCCGAATTGACTTGTATGCAAATTTTCATGCAATTTTAAGCAATTTCATTTTTTGTAATTATTTCCTAAGGTATATACCTTTGGTTTTTTCAGATTTTAATTCAATTTTCCTAAAAATCCTTAATCATGGGAATATTGTAACGAAAATTTACATACATATGTATTTTGACCCACTGAATCCAGTGGTGAAATGTTTAAATGCATAAGTCTTATAGTTTTTGAGAAAATGTCAAAAAACCGCTTTTTGCGATTTTTTTGGCGAAATTTGGAAAAAAAATAAAAATCGCTGAAACTATGTTTATAAGTTAACTGAAGCACGAGAAAGTCAATGCCGTTGACCGAATTTTCATATCGTTTGTAGTTTTTGAGATATAGGCTCGGAAAAGTAGAAAATTTGAATAAATATGATATATCTGAAAAATTAAACAAGATATGATATTGCGCTCAACGGCATTGAATTCCCCGTGTCCGAATTGACTTGTATGCAAATTTTCATGCAATTTTAAGCAATTTCATTTTTTGTAATTATTTCCTAAGGTATATACCTTTGGTTTTTTCAGATTTTAATTCAATTTTCCTAAAAATCCTTAATCATAGGAATATTGTAACGAAAATTTACATACATATGTATTTTGACCCACTGAATCCAGTGGTGAAATGTTTAAATGCATAAGTCTTATAGTTTTTGAGAAAATGTCAAAAAACCGCTTTTTGCGATTTTTTTGGCGAAATTTGGAAAAAAAATAAAAATCGCTGAAACTATGTTTATAAGTTAACTGAAGCACGAGAAAGTCAATGCCGTTGACCGAATTTTCATATCGTTTGTAGTTTTTGAGATATAGGCTCGGAAAAGTAGAAAATTTGAATAAATATGATATATCTGAAAAATTAAACAAGATATGATATTGCGCTCAACGGCATTGAATTCCCCGTGTCCGAATTGACTTGTATGCAAATTTTCATGCAATTTTAAGCAATTTCATTTTTTGTAATTATTTCCTAAGGTATATACCTTTGGTTTTTTCAGATTTTAATTCAATTTTCCTAAAAATCCTTAATCATAGGAATATTGTAACGAAAATTTACATACATATGTATTTTGACCCACTGAATCCAGTGGTGAAATGTTTAAATGCATAAGTCTTATAGTTTTTGAGAAAATGTCAAAAAACCGCTTTTTGCGATTTTTTGGCGAAATTTGGAAAAAAAATAAAAATCGCTGAAACTATGTTTATAAGTTAACTGAAGCACGAGAAAGTCAATGCCGTTGACCGAATTTTCATATCGTTTGTAGTTTTTGAGATATAGGCTCGGAAAAGTAGAAAATTTGGATAAATATGATATATCTGAAAAATTAAACAAGATATGATATTGCGCTCAACGGCATTGAATTCCCCGTGTCCGAATTGACTTGTATGCAAATTTTCATGCAATTTTAAGCAATTTCATTTTTTGTAATTATTTCCTAAGGTATATACCTTTGGTTTTTTCAGATTTTAATTCAATTTTCCTAAAAATCCTTAATCATGGGAATATTGTAACGAAAATTTACATACATATGTATTTTGACCCACTGAATCCAGTGGTGAAATGTTTAAATGCATAAGTCTTATAGTTTTTGAGAAAATGTCAAAAAACCGCTTTTTGCGATTTTTTTGGCGAAATTTGGAAAAAAAATAAAAATCGCTGAAACTATGTTTATAAGTTAACTGAAGCACGAGAAAGTCAATGCCGTTGACCGAATTTTCATATCGTTTGTAGTTTTTGAGATATAGGCTCGGAAAAGTAGAAAATTTGAATAAATATGATATATCTGAAAAATTAAACAAGATATGATATTGCGCTCAACGGCATTGAATTCCCCGTGTCCGAATTGACTTGTATGCAAATTTTCATGCAATTTTAAGCAATTTCATTTTTTGTAATTATTTCCTAAGGTATATACCTTTGGTTTTTTCAGATTTTAATTCAATTTTCCTAAAAATCCTTAATCATAGGAATATTGTAACGAAAATTTACATACATATGTATTTTGACCCACTGAATCCAGTGGTGAAATGTTTAAATGCATAAGTCTTATAGTTTTTGAGAAAATGTCAAAAAACCGCTTTTTGCGATTTTTTTGGCGAAATTTGGAAAAAAAATAAAAATCGCTGAAACTATGTTTATAAGTTAACTGAAGCACGAGAAAGTCAATGCCGTTGACCGAATTTTCATATCGTTTGTAGTTTTTGAGATATAGGCTCGGAAAAGTAGAAAATTTGAATAAATATGATATATCTGAAAAATTAAACAAGATATGATATTGCGCTCAACGGCATTGAATTCCCCGTGTCCGAATTGACTTGTATGCAAATTTTCATGCAATTTTAAGCAATTTCATTTTTTGTAATTATTTCCTAAGGTATATACCTTTGGTTTTTTCAGATTTTAATTCAATTTTCCTAAAAATCCTTAATCATAGGAATATTGTAACGAAAATTTACATACATATGTATTTTGACCCACTGAATCCAGTGGTGAAATGTTTAAATGCATAAGTCTTATAGTTTTTGAGAAAATGTCAAAAAACCGCTTTTTGCGATTTTTTTGGCGAAATTTGGAAAAAAAATAAAAATCGCTGAAACTATGTTTATAAGTTAACTGAAGCACGAGAAAGTCAATGCCGTTGACCGAATTTTCATATCGTTTGTAGTTTTTGAGATATAGGCTCGGAAAAGTAGAAAATTTGAATAAATATGATATATCTGAAAAATTAAACAAGATATGATATTGCGCTCAACGGCATTGAATTCCCCGTGTCCGAATTGACTTGTATGCAAATTTTCATGCAATTTTAAGCAATTTCATTTGGTTTTTTCAGATTTTAATTCAATTTTCCTAAAAATCCTTAATCATAGGAATATTGTAACGAAAATTTACATACATATGTATTTTGACCCACTGAATCCAGTGGTGAAATGTTTAAATGCATAAGTCTTATAGTTTTTGAGAAAATGTCAAAAAACCGCTTTTTGCGATTTTTTTGGCGAAATTTGGAAAAAAAATAAAAATCGCTGAAACTATGTTTATAAGTTAACTGAAGCACGAGAAAGTCAATGCCGTTGACCGAATTTTCATATCGTTTGTAGTTTTTGAGATATAGGCTCGGAAAAGTAGAAAATTTGAATAAATATGATATATCTGAAAAATTAAACAAGATATGATATTGCGCTCAACGGCATTGAATTCCCCGTGTCCGAATTGACTTGTATGCAAATTTTCATGCAATTTTAAGCAATTTCATTTTTTGTAATTATTTCCTAAGGTAATATACCTTTGGTTTTTTCAGATTTTAATTCAATTTTCCTAAAAATCCTTAATCATAGGAATATTGTAACGAAAATTTACATACATATGTATTTTGACCCACTGAATCCAGTGGTGAAATGTTTAAATGCATAAGTCTTATAGTTTTTGAGAAAATGTCAAAAAACCGCTTTTTGCGATTTTTTTGGCGAAATTTGGAAAAAAAATAAAAATCGCTGAAACTATGTTTATAAGTTAACTGAAGCACGAGAAAGTCAATGCCGTTGACCGAATTTTCATATCGTTTGTAGTTTTTGAGATATAGGCTCGGAAAAGTAGAAAATTAGAATAAATATGATATATCTGAAAAATTAAACAAGATATGATATTGCGCTCAACGGCATTGAATTCCCCGTGTCCGAATTGACTTGTATGCAAATTTTCATGCAATTTTAAGCAATTTCATTTTTTGTAATTATTTCCTAAGGTATATACCTTTGGTTTTTTCAGATTTTAATTCAATTTTCCTAAAAATCCTTAATCATAGGAATATTGTAACGAAAATTTACATACATATGTATTTTGACCCACTGAATCCAGTGGTGAAATGTTTAAATGCATAAGTCTTATAGTTTTTGAGAAAATGTCAAAAAACCGCTTTTTGCGATTTTTTTGGCGAAATTTGGAAAAAAAATAAAAATCGCTGAAACTATGTTTATAAGTTAACTGAAGCACGAGAAAGTCAATGCCGTTGACCGAATTTTCATATCGTTTGTAGTTTTTGAGATATAGGCTCGGAAAAGTAGAAAATTTGAATAAATATGATATATCTGAAAAATTAAACAAGATATGATATTGCGCTCAACGGCATTGAATTCCCCGTGTCCGAATTGACTTGTATGCAAATTTTCATGCAATTTTAAGCAAATTCATTTTTTGTAATTATTTCCTAAGGTATATATACCTTTGGTTTTTTCAGATTTTAATTCAATTTTCCTAAAAATCCTTAATCATAGGAATATTGTAACGAAAATTTACATACATATGTATTTTGACCCACTGAATCCAGTGGTGAAATGTTTAAATGCATAAGTCTTATAGTTTTTGAGAAAATGTCAAAAAACCGCTTTTTGCGATTTTTTGGCGAAATTTGGAAAAAAAATAAAAATCGCTGAAACTATGTTTATAAGTTAACTGAAGCACGAGAAAGTCAATGCCGTTGACCGAATTTTCATATCGTTTGTAGTTTTTGAGATATAGGCTCGGAAAAGTAGAAAATTTGGATAAATATGATATATCTGAAAAATTAAACAAGATATGATATTGCGCTCAACGGCATTGAATTCCCCGTGTCCGAATTGACTTGTATGCAAATTTTCATGCAATTTTAAGCAATTTCATTTTTTGTAATTATTTCCTAAGGTATATACCTTTGGTTTTTTCAGATTTTAATTCAATTTTCCTAAAAATCCTTAATCATGGGAATATTGTAACGAAAATTTACATACATATGTATTTTGACCCACTGAATCCAGTGGTGAAATGTTTAAATGCATAAGTCTTATAGTTTTTGAGAAAATGTCAAAAAACCGCTTTTTGCGATTTTTTTGGCGAAATTTGGAAAAAAAATAAAAATCGCTGAAACTATGTTTATAAGTTAACTGAAGCACGAGAAAGTCAATGCCGTTGACCGAATTTTCATATCGTTTGTAGTTTTTGAGATATAGGCTCGGAAAAGTAGAAAATTTGAATAAATATGATATATCTGAAAAATTAAACAAGATATGATATTGCGCTCAACGGCATTGAATTCCCCGTGTCCGAATTGACTTGTATGCAAATTTTCATGCAATTTTAAGCAATTTCATTTTTTGTAATTATTTCCTAAGGTATATACCTTTGGTTTTTTCAGATTTTAATTCAATTTTCCTAAAAATCCTTAATCATAGGAATATTGTAACGAAAATTTACATACATATGTATTTTGACCCACTGAATCCAGTGGTGAAATGTTTAAATGCATAAGTCTTATAGTTTTTGAGAAAATGTCAAAAAACCGCTTTTTGCGATTTTTTTGGCGAAATTTGGAAAAAAAATAAAAATCGCTGAAACTATGTTTATAAGTTAACTGAAGCACGAGAAAGTCAATGCCGTTGACCGAATTTTCATATCGTTTGTAGTTTTTGAGATATAGGCTCGGAAAAGTAGAAAATTTGAATAAATATGATATATCTGAAAAATTAAACAAGATATGATATTGCGCTCAACGGCATTGAATTCCCCGTGTCCGAATTGACTTGTATGCAAATTTTCATGCAATTTTAAGCAATTTCATTTTTTGTAATTATTTCCTAAGGTATATACCTTTGGTTTTTTCAGATTTTAATTCAATTTTCCTAAAAATCCTTAATCATAGGAATATTGTAACGAAAATTTACATACATATGTATTTTGACCCACTGAATCCAGTGGTGAAATGTTTAAATGCATAAGTCTTATAGTTTTTGAGAAAATGTCAAAAAACCGCTTTTTGCGATTTTTTTGGCGAAATTTGGAAAAAAAATAAAAATCGCTGAAACTATGTTTATAAGTTAACTGAAGCACGAGAAAGTCAATGCCGTTGACCGAATTTTCATATCGTTTGTAGTTTTTGAGATATAGGCTCGGAAAAGTAGAAAATTTGAATAAATATGATATATCTGAAAAATTAAACAAGATATGATATTGCGCTCAACGGCATTGAATTCCCCGTGTCCGAATTGACTTGTATGCAAATTTTCATGCAATTTTAAGCAATTTCATTTGGTTTTTTCAGATTTTAATTCAATTTTCCTAAAAATCCTTAATCATAGGAATATTGTAACGAAAATTTACATACATATGTATTTTGACCCACTGAATCCAGTGGTGAAATGTTTAAATGCATAAGTCTTATAGTTTTTGAGAAAATGTCAAAAAACCGCTTTTTGCGATTTTTTTGGCGAAATTTGGAAAAAAAATAAAAATCGCTGAAACTATGTTTATAAGTTAACTGAAGCACGAGAAAGTCAATGCCGTTGACCGAATTTTCATATCGTTTGTAGTTTTTGAGATATAGGCTCGGAAAAGTAGAAAATTTGAATAAATATGATATATCTGAAAAATTAAACAAGATATGATATTGCGCTCAACGGCATTGAATTCCCCGTGTCCGAATTGACTTGTATGCAAATTTTCATGCAATTTTAAGCAATTTCATTTTTTGTAATTATTTCCTAAGGTATATACCTTTGGTTTTTTCAGATTTTAATTCAATTTTCCTAAAAATCCTTAATCATAGGAATATTGTAACGAAAATTTACATACATATGTATTTTGACCCACTGAATCCAGTGGTGAAATGTTTAAATGCATAAGTCTTATAGTTTTTGAGAAAATGTCAAAAAACCGCTTTTTGCGATTTTTTTGGCGAAATTTGGAAAAAAAATAAAAATCGCTGAAACTATGTTTATAAGTTAACTGAAGCACGAGAAAGTCAATGCCGTTGACCGAATTTTCATATCGTTTGTAGTTTTTGAGATATAGGCTCGGAAAAGTAGAAAATTTGAATAAATATGATATATCTGAAAAATTAAACAAGATATGATATTGCGCTCAACGGCATTGAATTCCCCGTGTCCGAATTGACTTGTATGCAAATTTTCATGCAATTTTAAGCAATTTCATTTTTTGTAATTATTTCCTAAGGTAATATACCTTTGGTTTTTTCAGATTTTAATTCAATTTTCCTAAAAATCCTTAATCATAGGAATATTGTAACGAAAATTTACATACATATGTATTTTGACCCACTGAATCCAGTGGTGAAATGTTTAAATGCATAAGTCTTATAGTTTTTGAGAAAATGTCAAAAAACCGCTTTTTGCGATTTTTTTGGCGAAATTTGGAAAAAAAATAAAAATCGCTGAAACTATGTTTATAAGTTAACTGAAGCACGAGAAAGTCAATGCCGTTGACCGAATTTTCATATCGTTTGTAGTTTTTGAGATATAGGCTCGGAAAAGTAGAAAATTTGAATAAATATGATATATCTGAAAAATTAAACAAGATATGATATTGCGCTCAACGGCATTGAATTCCCCGTGTCCGAATTGACTTGTATGCAAATTTTCATGCAATTTTAAGCAATTTCATTTTTTGTAATTATTTCCTGAGGTATATACCTTTGGTTTTTTCAGATTTTAATTCAATTTTCCTAAAAATCCTTAATCATAGGAATATTGTAACGAAAATTTACATACATATGTATTTTGACCCACTGAATCCAGTGGTGAAATGTTTAAATGCATAAGTCTTATAGTTTTTGAGAAAATGTCAAAAAACCGCTTTTTGCGATTTTTTTGGCGAAATTTGGAAAAAAAATAAAAATCGCTGAAACTATGTTTATAAGTTAACTGAAGCACGAGAAAGTCAATGCCGTTGACCGAATTTTCATATCGTTTGTAGTTTTTGAGATATAGGCTCGGAAAAGTAGAAAATTTGAATAAATATGATATATCTGAAAAATTAAACAAGATATGATATTGCGCTCAACGGCATTGAATTCCCCGTGTCCGAATTGACTTGTATGCAAATTTTCATGCAATTTTAAGCAATTTCATTTTTTGTAATTATTTCCTAAGGTATATACCTTTGGTTTTTTCAGATTTTAATTCAATTTTCCTAAAAATCCTTAATCATAGGAATATTGTAACGAAAATTTACATACATATGTATTTTGACCCACTGAATCCAGTGGTGAAATGTTTAAATGCATAAGTCTTATAGTTTTTGAGAAAATGTCAAAAAACCGCTTTTTGCGATTTTTTTGGCGAAATTTGGAAAAAAAATAAAAATCGCTGAAACTATGTTTATAAGTTAACTGAAGCACGAGAAAGTCAATGCCGTTGACCGAATTTTCATATCGTTTGTAGTTTTTGAGATATAGGCTCGGAAAAGTAGAAAATTTGAATAAATATGATATATCTGAAAAATTAAACAAGATATGATATTGCGCTCAACGGCATTGAATTCCCCGTGTCCGAATTGACTTGTATGCAAATTTTCATGCAATTTTAAGCAATTTCATTTTTTGTAATTATTTCCTAAGGTATATACCTTTGGTTTTTTCAGATTTTAATTCAATTTTCCTAAAAATCCTTAATCATAGGAATATTGTAACGAAAATTTACATACATATGTATTTTGACCCACTGAATCCAGTGGTGAAATGTTTAAATGCATAAGTCTTATAGTTTTTGAGAAAATGTCAAAAAACCGCTTTTTGCGATTTTTTTGGCGAAATTTGGAAAAAAAATAAAAATCGCTGAAACTATGTTTATAAGTTAACTGAAGCACGAGAAAGTCAATGCCGTTGACCGAATTTTCATATCGTTTGTAGTTTTTGAGATATAGGCTCGGAAAAGTAGAAAATTTGAATAAATATGATATATCTGAAAAATTAAACAAGATATGATATTGCGCTCAACGGCATTGAATTCCCCGTGTCCGAATTGACTTGTATGCAAATTTTCATGCAATTTTAAGCAATTTCATTTGGTTTTTTCAGATTTTAATTCAATTTTCCTAAAAATCCTTAATCATAGGAATATTGTAACGAAAATTTACATACATATGTATTTTGACCCACTGAATCCAGTGGTGAAATGTTTAAATGCATAAGTCTTATAGTTTTTGAGAAAATGTCAAAAAACCGCTTTTTGCGATTTTTTTGGCGAAATTTGGAAAAAAAATAAAAATCGCTGAAACTATGTTTATAAGTTAACTGAAGCACGAGAAAGTCAATGCCGTTGACCGAATTTTCATATCGTTTGTAGTTTTTGAGATATAGGCTCGGAAAAGTAGAAAATTTGAATAAATATGATATATCTGAAAAATTAAACAAGATATGATATTGCGCTCAACGGCATTGAATTCCCCGTGTCCGAATTGACTTGTATGCAAATTTTCATGCAATTTTAAGCAATTTCATTTTTTGTAATTATTTCCTAAGGTATATACCTTTGGTTTTTTCAGATTTTAATTCAATTTTCCTAAAAATCCTTAATCATAGGAATATTGTAACGAAAATTTACATACATATGTATTTTGACCCACTGAATCCAGTGGTGAAATGTTTAAATGCATAAGTCTTATAGTTTTTGAGAAAATGTCAAAAAACCGCTTTTTGCGATTTTTTTGGCGAAATTTGGAAAAAAAATAAAAATCGCTGAAACTATGTTTATAAGTTAACTGAAGCACGAGAAAGTCAATGCCGTTGACCGAATTTTCATATCGTTTGTAGTTTTTGAGATATAGGCTCGGAAAAGTAGAAAATTTGAATAAATATGATATATCTGAAAAATTAAACAAGATATGATATTGCGCTCAACGGCATTGAATTCCCCGTGTCCGAATTGACTTGTATGCAAATTTTCATGCAATTTTAAGCAATTTCATTTTTTGTAATTATTTCCTAAGGTAATATACCTTTGGTTTTTTCAGATTTTAATTCAATTTTCCTAAAAATCCTTAATCATAGGAATATTGTAACGAAAATTTACATACATATGTATTTTGACCCACTGAATCCAGTGGTGAAATGTTTAAATGCATAAGTCTTATAGTTTTTGAGAAAATGTCAAAAAACCGCTTTTTGCGATTTTTTTGGCGAAATTTGGAAAAAAAATAAAAATCGCTGAAACTATGTTTATAAGTTAACTGAAGCACGAGAAAGTCAATGCCGTTGACCGAATTTTCATATCGTTTGTAGTTTTTGAGATATAGGCTCGGAAAAGTAGAAAATTTGAATAAATATGATATATCTGAAAAATTAAACAAGATATGATATTGCGCTCAACGGCATTGAATTCCCCGTGTCCGAATTGACTTGTATGCAAATTTTCATGCAATTTTAAGCAATTTCATTTTTTGTAATTATTTCCTGAGGTATATACCTTTGGTTTTTTCAGATTTTAATTCAATTTTCCTAAAAATCCTTAATCATAGGAATATTGTAACGAAAATTTACATACATATGTATTTTGACCCACTGAATCCAGTGGTGAAATGTTTAAATGCATAAGTCTTATAGTTTTTGAGAAAATGTCAAAAAACCGCTTTTTGCGATTTTTTTGGCGAAATTTGGAAAAAAAATAAAAATCGCTGAAACTATGTTTATAAGTTAACTGAAGCACGAGAAAGTCAATGCCGTTGACCGAATTTTCATATCGTTTGTAGTTTTTGAGATATAGGCTCGGAAAAGTAGAAAATTTGAATAAATATGATATATCTGAAAAATTAAACAAGATATGATATTGCGCTCAACGGCATTGAATTCCCCGTGTCCGAATTGACTTGTATGCAAATTTTCATGCAATTTTAAGCAATTTCATTTTTTGTAATTATTTCCTAAGGTATATACCTTTGGTTTTTTCAGATTTTAATTCAATTTTCCTAAAAATCCTTAATCATAGGAATATTGTAACGAAAATTTACATACATATGTATTTTGACCCACTGAATCCAGTGGTGAAATGTTTAAATGCATAAGTCTTATAGTTTTTGAGAAAATGTCAAAAAACCGCTTTTTGCGATTTTTTTGGCGAAATTTGGAAAAAAAATAAAAATCGCTGAAACTATGTTTATAAGTTAACTGAAGCACGAGAAAGTCAATGCCGTTGACCGAATTTTCATATCGTTTGTAGTTTTTGAGATATAGGCTCGGAAAAGTAGAAAATTTGAATAAATATGATATATCTGAAAAATTAAACAAGATATGATATTGCGCTCAACGGCATTGAATTCCCCGTGTCCGAATTGACTTGTATGCAAATTTTCATGCAATTTTAAGCAATTTCATTTTTTGTAATTATTTCCTAAGGTATATACCTTTGGTTTTTTCAGATTTTAATTCAATTTTCCTAAAAATCCTTAATCATAGGAATATTGTAACGAAAATTTACATACATATGTATTTTGACCCACTGAATCCAGTGGTGAAATGTTTAAATGCATAAGTCTTATAGTTTTTGAGAAAATGTCAAAAAACCGCTTTTTGCGATTTTTTTGGCGAAATTTGGAAAAAAAATAAAAATCGCTGAAACTATGTTTATAAGTTAACTGAAGCACGAGAAAGTCAATGCCGTTGACCGAATTTTCATATCGTTTGTAGTTTTTGAGATATAGGCTCGGAAAAGTAGAAAATTTGAATAAATATGATATAACTGAAAAATTAAACAAGATATGATATTGCGCTCAACGGCATTGAATTCCCCGTGTCCGAATTGACTTGTATGCAAATTTTCATGCAATTTTAAGCAATTTCATTTTTTGTAATTATTTCCTAAGGTATATACCTTTGGTTTTTTCAGATTTTAATTCAATTTTCCTAAAAATCCTTAATCATAGGAATATTGTAACGAAAATTTACATACATATGTATTTTGACCCACTGAATCCAGTGGTGAAATGTTTAAATGCATAAGTCTTATAGTTTTTGAGAAAATGTCAAAAAACCGCTTTTTGCGATTTTTTTGGCGAAATTTGGAAAAAAAATAAAAATCGCTGAAACTATGTTTATAAGTTAACTGAAGCACGAGAAAGTCAATGCCGTTGACCGAATTTTCATATCGTTTGTAGTTTTTGAGATATAGGCTCGGAAAAGTAGAAAATTTGAATAAATATGATATATCTGAAAAATTAAACAAGATATGATATTGCGCTCAACGGCATTGAATTCCCCGTGTCCGAATTGACTTGTATGCAAATTTTCATGCAATTTTAAGCAATTTCATTTGGTTTTTTCAGATTTTAATTCAATTTTCCTAAAAATCCTTAATCATAGGAATATTGTAACGAAAATTTACATACATATGTATTTTGACCCACTGAATCCAGTGGTGAAATGTTTAAATGCATAAGTCTTATAGTTTTTGAGAAAATGTCAAAAAACCGCTTTTTGCGATTTTTTTGGCGAAATTTGGAAAAAAAATAAAAATCGCTGAAACTATGTTTATAAGTTAACTGAAGCACGAGAAAGTCAATGCCGTTGACCGAATTTTCATATCGTTTGTAGTTTTTGAGATATAGGCTCGGAAAAGTAGAAAATTTGAATAAATATGATATATCTGAAAAATTAAACAAGATATGATATTGCGCTCAACGGCATTGAATTCCCCGTGTCCGAATTGACTTGTATGCAAATTTTCATGCAATTTTAAGCAATTTCATTTTTTGTAATTATTTCCTAAGGTATATACCTTTGGTTTTTTCAGATTTTAATTCAATTTTCCTAAAAATCCTTAATCATAGGAATATTGTAACGAAAATTTACATACATATGTATTTTGACCCACTGAATCCAGTGGTGAAATGTTTAAATGCATAAGTCTTATAGTTTTTGAGAAAATGTCAAAAAACCGCTTTTTGCGATTTTTTTGGCGAAATTTGGAAAAAAAATAAAAATCGCTGAAACTATGTTTATAAGTTAACTGAAGCACGAGAAAGTCAATGCCGTTGACCGAATTTTCATATCGTTTGTAGTTTTTGAGATATAGGCTCGGAAAAGTAGAAAATTTGAATAAATATGATATATCTGAAAAATTAAACAAGATATGATATTGCGCTCAACGGCATTGAATTCCCCGTGTCCGAATTGACTTGTATGCAAATTTTCATGCAATTTTAAGCAATTTCATTTTTTGTAATTATTTCCTAAGGTAATATACCTTTGGTTTTTTCAGATTTTAATTCAATTTTCCTAAAAATCCTTAATCATAGGAATATTGTAACGAAAATTTACATACATATGTATTTTGACCCACTGAATCCAGTGGTGAAATGTTTAAATGCATAAGTCTTATAGTTTTTGAGAAAATGTCAAAAAACCGCTTTTTGCGATTTTTTTGGCGAAATTTGGAAAAAAAATAAAAATCGCTGAAACTATGTTTATAAGTTAACTGAAGCACGAGAAAGTCAATGCCGTTGACCGAATTTTCATATCGTTTGTAGTTTTTGAGATATAGGCTCGGAAAAGTAGAAAATTTGAATAAATATGATATATCTGAAAAATTAAACAAGATATGATATTGCGCTCAACGGCATTGAATTCCCCGTGTCCGAATTGACTTGTATGCAAATTTTCATGCAATTTTAAGCAATTTCATTTTTTGTAATTATTTCCTGAGGTATATACCTTTGGTTTTTTCAGATTTTAATTCAATTTTCCTAAAAATCCTTAATCATAGGAATATTGTAACGAAAATTTACATACATATGTATTTTGACCCACTGAATCCAGTGGTGAAATGTTTAAATGCATAAGTCTTATAGTTTTTGAGAAAATGTCAAAAAACCGCTTTTTGCGATTTTTTTGGCGAAATTTGGAAAAAAAATAAAAATCGCTGAAACTATGTTTATAAGTTAACTGAAGCACGAGAAAGTCAATGCCGTTGACCGAATTTTCATATCGTTTGTAGTTTTTGAGATATAGGCTCGGAAAAGTAGAAAATTTGAATAAATATGATATATCTGAAAAATTAAACAAGATATGATATTGCGCTCAACGGCATTGAATTCCCCGTGTCCGAATTGACTTGTATGCAAATTTTCATGCAATTTTAAGCAATTTCATTTTTTGTAATTATTTCCTAAGGTATATACCTTTGGTTTTTTCAGATTTTAATTCAATTTTCCTAAAAATCCTTAATCATAGGAATATTGTAACGAAAATTTACATACATATGTATTTTGACCCACTGAATCCAGTGGTGAAATGTTTAAATGCATAAGTCTTATAGTTTTTGAGAAAATGTCAAAAAACCGCTTTTTGCGATTTTTTTGGCGAAATTTGGAAAAAAAATAAAAATCGCTGAAACTATGTTTATAAGTTAACTGAAGCACGAGAAAGTCAATGCCGTTGACCGAATTTTCATATCGTTTGTAGTTTTTGAGATATAGGCTCGGAAAAGTAGAAAATTTGAATAAATATGATATATCTGAAAAATTAAACAAGATATGATATTGCGCTCAACGGCATTGAATTCCCCGTGTCCGAATTGACTTGTATGCAAATTTTCATGCAATTTTAAGCAATTTCATTTTTTGTAATTATTTCCTAAGGTATATACCTTTGGTTTTTTCAGATTTTAATTCAATTTTCCTAAAAATCCTTAATCATAGGAATATTGTAACGAAAATTTACATACATATGTATTTTGACCCACTGAATCCAGTGGTGAAATGTTTAAATGCATAAGTCTTATAGTTTTTGAGAAAATGTCAAAAAACCGCTTTTTGCGATTTTTTTTGGCGAAATTTGGAAAAAAAATAAAAATCGCTGAAACTATGTTTATAAGTTAACTGAAGCACGAGAAAGTCAATGCCGTTGACCGAATTTTCATATCGTTTGTAGTTTTTGAGATATAGGCTCGGAAAAGTAGAAAATTTGAATAAATATGATATATCTGAAAAATTAAACAAGATATGATATTGCGCTCAACGGCATTGAATTCCCCGTGTCCGAATTGACTTGTATGCAAATTTTCATGCAATTTTAAGCAATTTCATTTGGTTTTTTCAGATTTTAATTCAATTTTCCTAAAAATCCT
Organism: Pterostichus niger; assembly: GCA_947425015.1. Taxonomy (NCBI): domain Eukaryota; kingdom Metazoa; phylum Arthropoda; class Insecta; order Coleoptera; family Carabidae; genus Pterostichus; species Pterostichus niger. The sequence continues at coordinate 1,746,180 of OX380351.1, read as the reverse complement.
TAATCATAGGAATATTGTAACGAAAATTTACATACAAATTAAATTTTGAGTATTCGATTTTATGTTTTTAAAAAGAATACTAAAATCTTTATTAATATTATAACTTTATTATAATTTGTATATGGTTACATATGAGTCACAGTACTTCACTGTGCAGAGTCTACGATACAAAGAGCGTGCTTATTCACTAAACTAGCCTATTTATACATTTCTCTTATCTTCTAAATATGCAACCTATGCTAGATGATATTATGACTAATATCTTGAAACAACAGGTTCAAGATACATAATTTACATTTATCTTATCTTCTAAATGTGCAACCTATGCTAGATGATGTTATGACTAATGTAATGAAACAACAGGTTCAAGATACATAATTCCTCCCCTTTTAGTTTTTTCATTATATTTGTTCTTGCATAGCTAGTTCACTTAGCTTTTTTCTTACTGTTTTTACCTTTCTTAATTTTCTTTCATTTCTATATAATTTTATTTTAGGTAATACATATTTTCTTAAAATATAACAACTTATTTATATAAATATTATAACATATATTATATAAGAGTGATGACTGCTATTTTCAATTTTGATTTCTTTTATTTTTATAATTTTCGGTTCATTTAATATAATATCGGAGATATTCTGTAATTTAGTATCATTAAATTTTGAACTTATTAATTCCTTCTCAAATGTTTTAAATTCAATTTCTTTATATTTTTGTAGAATTCTTTTAAATGTGAAATTATTTATTTGACATTCTTGGTTAATTTTTATCTTATAGATTCCTTGAATATTTCTTTTTATTTTTATTTCGTTACAGTTCATTTGAATTTCTTGCTTATTTGGACTAATCATAATTAGTTCATTTGTATTTTGAATTAATTCAAAAGTATTCTTTTTCTCAATATTATGGTATTTGCAATCATCATCCTTCTGCTTATCTAGTATATTTCCCATACATTTACTTATTTCTATAAATTGTGTAATACACAAGTATTTATTCTTAATATAACTACATTCGCTTATTTTATAAGTCTTATCTTGTGTGAAATATAATTGTTGAGGTTCACTCATTATTATGAATCTATCATTCTGAATCATTGGTAATGGGGTAAACTGGTTTAATTTGAAGGATTCTTGGGAGAAGGTTGGTATTGATATTATAAAGTATATTTCTCCGTTATAGTATTTACAATGGGTTTCTATTAGTTCGTTTAAATTCCAAATGTCGTTATTTTGTGTAGTTTGTTTTAAATTTTCATAAGATATTATACTAACGTCTAGTTTGTGTAATGAGCAAAAGGTTAAACTTGTTTCTATTTGTTTTGTTAATTCATTTAAATTCATTATTATTAATATTAATTTCTGAAATTTACTTTCCATATCTATTTGTAATTTCCAATCTAAATTTCCTTTTAAAGCCTGAATTATGTTCTCAATTTGATGTGTTAATTCTTTTTCATTGTGTCTAACATTTTCTAGTTGTGTATTAAATTTATTTGTCATATCTTTATTATGTTTAATGACTTCATCATTCTGCCCTTGTAGTATTTCCTGATTTGTTTTTAATTTATTAAACATTTCTTCATATCTTTGACTATCCGTAGAATCTAAATTTCCTGTTATTGATTTAACAATGGAGCCTAATCCGTTTATAAGTCCGCGTTTTTGTCTTCTATTAAATAGTTTTTGAATTTGATTATTTAAGTCTAAATAATTATAATTTAAAATATTAATGTATGTTTGGAATGTTTCATTATAGGGTTTTATATTCTTTAATAAATTATCTCTATTTGTTCTTGACATCTGAAATTTTTATTTAATTTTTAGTTGATTTATTTTTATATTTTTACTTCTGTTCTTTTTATCTAATATTTTAATTTTTCCTAATAGAGGGTTATAATTTTTAACTGAATATTTTCTGTATATTGGTTTCTTTATTTTATGAATAATTCTAGGATTCTGTTTAACATATACTTTATCTGTTAATTCTAAAGGATTGTCATTTTCTGTATTTCGTTTTAATTTTTCTCTTTCTATTCTATCTTTAATAATATGCTTAATTTTCCTTTGTTGTTCTTCATAATTTTCTCTTAATTTGGATTGGTCTGTTTTTATAAAAATGTTTTCATTTGATATTCCGTAAAGTATTTCAACTGGACTGAGTTGTGTTGTACTATGTTTTGTATTATTATACGCTAATGTAGCCATTCGTATTTTTTCTGACATTGCTATGTTTTTAGTGTCTGGTCTTGAGTGTAATATTCTCAATTGTTCTATTAATGTTGAGTGAAGTCTTTCCACTGCATTACTTTTAGGGTTATTAACACAAGTTATATGTAATTTAATTTTCTTTTTACTTAAGAGATCTTTCATTAATGTGTTATTAAATTCTGTACCATTGTCCATTATTATTTCCTTAGGTATTTTGTATGTTTCAAAGTATATTCTTAATTTATCTGTTATTTGTTTTGCGCTCTTATTTTCGACCTTGATAATCTGTGCATGCTTGGAGAACTGATCTAATATCGTCAAGTAAGGTTCTTTATTTAGTGATAACAAGTCTATGTTTATCATTTCAAATGGTGTGCTTGGTGTTATTGTAAGATTGTCGGTTATTTTTATAGGTTTTCTTTCATATTTATTACATCGGCACGTTTCACAGTTGTTTATATATTCTTGAATGTCTTTATTCATGTTTGGCCAATAATATTTTTCTTTTAATTCTCTTATGGTGGCTAAAATTCCTCTATGATTTGTAAGGCCTGTGTGAAAGTCATGTATAATTTCTAATTGTTCCTCGTTATTTTCTACGTTGTTTACTAATTTTGTACACGCTATGATATTTATAGAATTTGGTTGGAAATTTTCTTGTAATATTTTTGAAACTTCTTTATCTAAATCTTTTTGAAATAAGGCTAAATATCTAATTTTTGGGGTTAGATAAGTTTTTATAAAATCTATAACATCTTGTTTAAAGGTTACTTTATTAAATTTACAAATAAGTCTTTGTTTTTTATTATCAAAATATTTTTCTATTTTTATTTCAGTATCCCTGTCTACTTTATAAATTATTATTTGATTATCCGCTATATTAATTCTCTCATCTAAATATTTTATTCCTGCTATGGGATTCTCATTTGCGCTGTGTACCGTTTGGTTATCTTCTTCTTGATCTATATTATTTTGTTCGCTACTGTTTTCTGTTTCATTATGGTTAACGTCGGGTAATGTGAAAACGTTTATTTCTATATTAGTATCTTCAAATATTTTATTTATCTTTTCTCTTACTTTTTCCCATTCTAATTTGTCTAAACCGCATCCTAATTTTGGGATGTTTATTATAGGTAGTTCATTTATAATCATGTAATCTCTTAATTCTTTTAAAGGTTTGTCCAAATTTTTTAATAATGGTTTATCAAAATGATTTATTTTTGTAATTAGGTGAAATATTATTTTATTATTTATTTTTTGAATAATGATATTTTTATTATTTCGTTCTTTGCAAAAGTCTTTGCAATCATATTTTAAATTTATTTGTTCCGCCAGACCTCGTGACATTTCGCAGTTTTTTGATATACAGTGTGCGATGGGATTTTGTTCTAATACGTCTCCTATTAAATTATTTAATTTAAATTTGGGTTTCTGTCTGGATAGTAGGTCTGCAACAACATTCTCTTTACCTTGTAAATAATTTATCTCAAAGTTATATTCACTCAATTCTATTTTCCATCTAATTAGTTTTTGATTCGGGTTTTTCATGTTGAATAACCAGATTAAAGGTTTATGATCTGTTTTTATGGTGAACTTCCGTCCGTAAATATATGGTCTAAAATTTCTAACTGCCCATACTATTGCTTTTAGTTCTTTTTCTATTGTACTGTAATTCTGTTCCGCTTTATTTAAAGTTTTAGAGGCATAACATATAGGTAATTCTTTATCGTCTGTTTTTTGTGCTAATATAGCGCCTATTGCAAAGTCGCTTGCGTCTGTAGTTAATATAAATTCTTTGTTAAAGTCTGGGTTTTGTAATATTGGGGATTTTATTAATGTGTTTTTACATTGTTCAAATGCGTTCTTATAATTTTCATCATCTATATCTATTTTAACATTTTTTCTTAGACATTGTGTAAAAGGTTTTGTCAAGTTTGCGTAATTAGGTATGAATCGTCTATACCATCCTAAAGTTCCTAAGAATTGTTTTATTTCTTTTTGTGTTTTTGGTAAATTTAAATTTTTTATTGTCTCTATTTTCTTTTCATCTGTTGTTAGTCCGGTTTGATTAATTTTATATCCTAAAAATTTAACTTCTTGTTGTAAAAATTCTGACTTGTCTATTTGTATTTTTAAATTTGCTTGACGTAGTTTTTCGAATACTAGTCTTATATTTTTTAAATGTTCTTCTAAGTTTTTGCCAAATATTATAATGTCGTCCATATATACTAAACAGATTTTATTAATTAATTCGCCTAATGCTTCATTAATCATTCGTTGAAATGTGGCAGGTGCGTTTTTAAGTCCAAAAGGCATTCTAATGTATTCGTAGTGTCCAGAACTTGTGGAAAAAGCTGTTTTTTCTCTATCATTTTTATTCATTTTTATCTGGTGGAATCCTGAATGTAGGTCTAGGGTTGTAAAGTATTCGGAGGGTCCGATGTGATCGAATATCGTGTCAATGTTAGGTATTGGGTATTTATCATCTTTCGTTACTGAATTTAGTTTTCTGAAATCTATTACCATTCTAGTTTTTTGTTTTCCTGAAGCGTCTAATTTTTTTGGTACGATCCAAATAGGGGATGACCAGGGTGAAAATGATTTTTGTATTATTTTATTATCTAATAATTTTTTTACATGTTCTTCGATGTCTTTTTCGTAAATTTGTGGAAGTCGGTAATTTTTTGTGTATACCGGCGTTTCATTTGTTACGTGAATTTTGTGTTCTATGGTGGTAGTGCAGGTTAGGTTTTCGTTTTCGTTTGGAAACAGATCTGTGTATGTGTTTATTAGTTTATCTAACTCTCTTTTTTCTATATTATCTAAGTGACTATTTCTAATTTGTATATTATTTGTTTCTGCTTTTAAATTTGTTAATTCTTCTAATTTATATATTTTATCGTCTAATTTTACTTTATTGTCTTTAAAGTTTAGTTGTATATTTAATATTTTAAATGCTTCTATTCCGAGTAATATATTATATGTTTTATGAAATTTATAAACATAACATTTTAAAGGTTTTTTATGAATTTTTATTATTGTATATTTATCGCAATTAGATTTTCCGTTTACTGTTTTAAAAGTTAATTTTTCGTTATATGTTTTTACTTTAAATTGTTTTACTAAATCCGGGTGTATAAAGTTTATTGAAGAGCCTGTATCGAACAGTATGACGTATGGATTAATTTTTAATGCTGGTAAGTTCGTTGTTATAGAAGACATTACTACTGTATCGCTTCTATCTGTGTCTCTAAATCTAAAAAAAGAATCTTCATAGATTTTCTTTTGTTTTTCTTTCTCTAATCTTTCGTTGTTTAACTCTTCGTCTATTTGTTTATGAAATTCTTGGTCTATATCGAAATCTATTTCGTCTAAGTCTACTTCTTCTATGTTATTATTTTGTCTGATTGTTTGTGTAGACATTGGTTGTGTGATTCGTGTTTGTTGTGTCATAGGTTTTGGGTTAAATCGTTTCGTCTCATAATAATTTTTTATATTTTGTCTACGTGCAAAATTTGGGTTAGTTCTCTGGTATTGAGGTGGTTGTTTGGGATTAAATGATGTTGATGGGAATGTTTGTGATGGGAACTTTTGTGGAGGTTGCCCATTGCCAAATTTTGGTCTTTCTACATTGTTTCTCAATATAGGTGATTGATTATACGTATTAATAAAGTTAAATTCATTTTTAATCATTAATTCTATTTGTTCCAAAGTTGTAGGGTTTTTAATAAGGAATGATCCTCTAACATGATTTGGTAGTAGAGATATAAATCTTTTTACTATAAATTTTTGGTTTTCATGAATTATTGCGTTCTTCTGATCTTGTGAATAATTAGTTAAGTGTATTTTTGATTTGTAAAGTGAAAATTTTTCAAGCATTATTTTCAAAGTTTGTTCTATTGATTTCGAAAATTTCGTATCCATGAGTTCTATCATCAGTGTTTCTGATGTACTCTTGTCTACAAAGTTTGTGGTCAGATATAATTTTAAATCTTCCCATTCTGCAAATTCGTTATTACTTGTAATTTCTATTGCTTGTTCAGTGAGTTTTAATTTTATCATGCTGAATGCAAACATTCGCTGATTTGCAGTGAGTTCTAGTGTATTAAAAATGTCCATAATCTTTGTGGCTTGTTTTATAAAATTATTTAATGTTTTAATATTTCCATTATAACATGGGATTGTTTTGAGATACATTTCTATTTCTTGTACAGTTGTGGTAGCCATTGTTATGCGATTTAATCTACTAGGTTTTAATTTAATTTTGATATATTTAGTTGTTGGTAACGGTGTTAAGGAATCGTCTGATTCTATTGATTCAGAGCTATCGCTTTCTGACATAAGTTGTATTATGTGTGTGATTGACCTGTGCCGGGTCTCGGTATTTTTATTACTAGTCGTAGCTAGAAATACCCCTGTGTATTATAATATAAATGTTTTACAAACTTATAAAGATATTCTTACATTTGTATCGTGATTGTGATTATGATGATTCTTGTGAACATCATCTTCTGTTGCGGCTTCTTTTTCGTAGTTTTCGTGTTGTCTAGTAGAGACAGCAAGTGCTTCTGATGAGTGACGTGTTTCGGAACAGCAAGTCTTCCTAGTGGATTGGTCGACGTGATCTCGGAACAGCACTCTGGAGTACGTGAATCTTGTAGACGAACGTTGTGCCTTTGCGGCCTGATGGGTCCTGTTCGACCGGTTTTCGTAGATTTTTGTAGGTTTTGCTTGGTAAAGGATAAAAATCCACCACACAATTTTTTTTATTGTGTTTCGAAGCTATTAATCCTACCGAGCTGCGCCAATTAAATTTTGAGTATTCGATTTTATGTTTTTAAAAAGAATACTAAAATCTTTATTAATATTATAACTTTATTATAATTTGTATATGGTTACATATGAGTCACAGTACTTCACTGTGCAGAGTCTACGATACAAAGAGCGTGCTTATTCACTAAACTAGCCTATTTATACATTTCTCTTATCTTCTAAATATGCAACCTATGCTAGATGATATTATGACTAATATCTTGAAACAACAGGTTCAAGATACATAATTTACATTTATCTTATCTTCTAAATGTGCAACCTATGCTAGATGATGTTATGACTAATGTAATGAAACAACAGGTTCAAGATACATAATTTACATATGTATTTTGACCCACTGAATCCAGTGGTGAAATGTTTAAATGCATAAGTCTTATAGTTTTTGAGAAAATGTCAAAAAACCGCTTTTTGCGATTTTTTTGGCGAAATTTGGAAAAAAAATAAAAATCGCTGAAACTATGTTTATAAGTTAACTGAAGCACGAGAAAGTCAATGCCGTTGACCGAATTTTCATATCGTTTGTAGTTTTTGAGATATAGGCTCGGAAAAGTAGAAAATTTGAATAAATATGATATATCTGAAAAATTAAACAAGATATGATATTGCGCTCAACGGCATTGAATTCCCCGTGTCCGAATTGACTTGTATGCAAATTTTCATGCAATTTTAAGCAATTTCATTTTTTGTAATTATTTCCTAAGGTATATACCTTTGGTTTTTTCAGATTTTAATTCAATTTTCCTAAAAATCCTTAATCATAGGAATATTGTAACGAAAATTTACATACATATGTATTTTGACCCACTGAATCCAGTGGTGAAATGTTTAAATGCATAAGTCTTATAGTTTTTGAGAAAATGTCAAAAAACCGCTTTTTGCGATTTTTTGGCGAAATTTGGAAAAAAAATAAAAATCGCTGAAACTATGTTTATAAGTTAACTGAAGCACGAGAAAGTCAATGCCGTTGACCGAATTTTCATATCGTTTGTAGTTTTTGAGATATAGGCTCGGAAAAGTAGAAAATTTGAATAAATATGATATATCTGAAAAATTAAACAAGATATGATATTGCGCTCAACGGCATTGAATTCCCCGTGTCCGAATTGACTTGTATGCAAATTTTCATGCAATTTTAAGCAATTTCATTTTTTGTAATTATTTCCTAAGGTATATACCTTTGGTTTTTTCAGATTTTAATTCAATTTTCCTAAAAATCCTTAATCATAGGAATATTGTAACGAAAATTTACATACATATGTATTTTGACCCACTGAATCCAGTGGTGAAATGTTTAAATGCATAAGTCTTATAGTTTTTGAGAAAATGTCAAAAAACCGCTTTTTGCGATTTTTTTGGCGAAATTTGGAAAAAAAATAAAAATCGCTGAAACTATGTTTATAAGTTAACTGAAGCACGAGAAAGTCAATGCCGTTGACCGAATTTTCATATCGTTTGTAGTTTTTGAGATATAGGCTCGGAAAAGTAGAAAATTTGAATAAATATGATATATCTGAAAAATTAAACAAGATATGATATTGCGCTCAACGGCATTGAATTCCCCGTGTCCGAATTGACTTGTATGCAAATTTTCATGCAATTTTAAGCAATTTCATTTGGTTTTTTCAGATTTTAATTCAATTTTCCTAAAAATCCTTAATCATAGGAATATTGTAACGAAAATTTACATACATATGTATTTTGACCCACTGAATCCAGTGGTGAAATGTTTAAATGCATAAGTCTTATAGTTTTTGAGAAAATGTCAAAAAACCGCTTTTTGCGATTTTTTTGGCGAAATTTGGAAAAAAAATAAAAATCGCTGAAACTATGTTTATAAGTTAACTGAAGCACGAGAAAGTCAATGCCGTTGACCGAATTTTCATATCGTTTGTAGTTTTTGAGATATAGGCTCGGAAAAGTAGAAAATTTGAATAAATATGATATATCTGAAAAATTAAACAAGATATGATATTGCGCTCAACGGCATTGAATTCCCCGTGTCCGAATTGACTTGTATGCAAATTTTCATGCAATTTTAAGCAATTTCATTTTTTGTAATTATTTCCTAAGGTATATACCTTTGGTTTTTTCAGATTTTAATTCAATTTTCCTAAAAATCCTTAATCATAGGAATATTGTAACGAAAATTTACATACATATGTATTTTGACCCACTGAATCCAGTGGTGAAATGTTTAAATGCATAAGTCTTATAGTTTTTGAGAAAATGTCAAAAAACCGCTTTTTGCGATTTTTTTGGCGAAATTTGGAAAAAAAATAAAAATCGCTGAAACTATGTTTATAAGTTAACTGAAGCACGAGAAAGTCAATGCCGTTGACCGAATTTTCATATCGTTTGTAGTTTTTGAGATATAGGCTCGGAAAAGTAGAAAATTTGAATAAATATGATATATCTGAAAAATTAAACAAGATATGATATTGCGCTCAACGGCATTGAATTCCCCGTGTCCGAATTGACTTGTATGCAAATTTTCATGCAATTTTAAGCAATTTCATTTTTTGTAATTATTTCCTAAGGTATATACCTTTGGTTTTTTCAGATTTTAATTCAATTTTCCTAAAAATCCTTAATCATAGGAATATTGTAACGAAAATTTACATACATATGTATTTTGACCCACTGAATCCAGTGGTGAAATGTTTAAATGCATAAGTCTTATAGTTTTTGAGAAAATGTCAAAAAACCGCTTTTTGCGATTTTTTTGGCGAAATTTGGAAAAAAAATAAAAATCGCTGAAACTATGTTTATAAGTTAACTGAAGCACGAGAAAGTCAATGCCGTTGACCGAATTTTCATATCGTTTGTAGTTTTTGAGATATAGGCTCGGAAAAGTAGAAAATTTGAATAAATATGATATATCTGAAAAATTAAACAAGATATGATATTGCGCTCAACGGCATTGAATTCCCCGTGTCCGAATTGACTTGTATGCAAATTTTCATGCAATTTTAAGCAATTTCATTTGGTTTTTTCAGATTTTAATTCAATTTTCCTAAAAATCCTTAATCATAGGAATATTGTAACGAAAATTTACATACATATGTATTTTGACCCACTGAATCCAGTGGTGAAATGTTTAAATGCATAAGTCTTATAGTTTTTGAGAAAATGTCAAAAAACCGCTTTTTGCGATTTTTTTGGCGAAATTTGGAAAAAAAATAAAAATCGCTGAAACTATGTTTATAAGTTAACTGAAGCACGAGAAAGTCAATGCCGTTGACCGAATTTTCATATCGTTTGTAGTTTTTGAGATATAGGCTCGGAAAAGTAGAAAATTTGAATAAATATGATATATCTGAAAAATTAAACAAGATATGATATTGCGCTCAACGGCATTGAATTCCCCGTGTCCGAATTGACTTGTATGCAAATTTTCATGCAATTTTAAGCAATTTCATTTTTTGTAATTATTTCCTAAGGTATATACCTTTGGTTTTTTCAGATTTTAATTCAATTTTCCTAAAAATCCTTAATCATAGGAATATTGTAACGAAAATTTACATACATATGTATTTTGACCCACTGAATCCAGTGGTGAAATGTTTAAATGCATAAGTCTTATAGTTTTTGAGAAAATGTCAAAAAACCGCTTTTTGCGATTTTTTTGGCGAAATTTGGAAAAAAAATAAAAATCGCTGAAACTATGTTTATAAGTTAACTGAAGCACGAGAAAGTCAATGCCGTTGACCGAATTTTCATATCGTTTGTAGTTTTTGAGATATAGGCTCGGAAAAGTAGAAAATTTGAATAAATATGATATATCTGAAAAATTAAACAAGATATGATATTGCGCTCAACGGCATTGAATTCCCCGTGTCCGAATTGACTTGTATGCAAATTTTCATGCAATTTTAAGCAATTTCATTTTTTGTAATTATTTCCTAAGGTATATACCTTTGGTTTATTCAGATTTTAATTCAATTTTCCTAAAAATCCTTAATCATAGGAATATTGTAACGAAAATTTACATACATATGTATTTTGACCCACTGAATCCAGTGGTGAAATGTTTAAATGCATAAGTCTTATAGTTTTTGAGAAAATGTCAAAAAACCGCTTTTTGCGATTTTTTTGGCGAAATTTGGAAAAAAAATAAAAATCGCTGAAACTATGTTTATAAGTTAACTGAAGCACGAGAAAGTCAATGCCGTTGACCGAATTTTCATATCGTTTGTAGTTTTTGAGATATAGGCTCGGAAAAGTAGAAAATTTGAATAAATATGATATATCTGAAAAATTAAACAAGATATGATATTGCGCTCAACGGCATTGAATTCCCCGTGTCCGAATTGACTTGTATGCAAATTTTCATGCAATTTTAAGCAATTTCATTTGGTTTTTTCAGATTTTAATTCAATTTTCCTAAAAATCCTTAATCATAGGAATATTGTAACGAAAATTTACATACATATGTATTTTGACCCACTGAATCCAGTGGTGAAATGTTTAAATGCATAAGTCTTATAGTTTTTGAGAAAATGTCAAAAAACCGCTTTTTGCGATTTTTTTTGGCGAAATTTGGAAAAAAAATAAAAATCGCTGAAACTATGTTTATAAGTTAACTGAAGCACGAGAAAGTCAATGCCGTTGACCGAATTTTCATATCGTTTGTAGTTTTTGAGATATAGGCTCGGAAAAGTAGAAAATTTGAATAAATATGATATATCTGAAAAATTAAACAAGATATGATATTGCGCTCAACGGCATTGAATTCCCCGTGTCCGAATTGACTTGTATGCAAATTTTCATGCAATTTTAAGCAATTTCATTTGGTTTTTTCAGATTTTAATTCAATTTTCCTAAAAATCCTTAATCATAGGAATATTGTAACGAAAATTTACATACATATGTATTTTGACCCACTGAATCCAGTGGTGAAATGTTTAAATGCATAAGTCTTATAGTTTTTGAGAAAATGTCAAAAAACCGCTTTTTGCGATTTTTTTGGCGAAATTTGGAAAAAAAATAAAAATCGCTGAAACTATGTTTATAAGTTAACTGAAGCACGAGAAAGTCAATGCCGTTGACCGAATTTTCATATCGTTTGTAGTTTTTGAGATATAGGCTCGGAAAAGTAGAAAATTTGAATAAATATGATATATCTGAAAAATTAAACAAGATATGATATTGCGCTCAACGGCATTGAATTCCCCGTGTCCGAATTGACTTGTATGCAAATTTTCATGCAATTTTAAGCAATTTCATTTTTTGTAATTATTTCCTAAGGTATATACCTTTGGTTTTTTCAGATTTTAATTCAATTTTCCTAAAAATCCTTAATCATAGGAATATTGTAACGAAAATTTACATACATATGTATTTTGACCCACTGAATCCAGTGGTGAAATGTTTAAATGCATAAGTATTATAGTTTTTGAGAAAATGTCAAAAAACCGCTTTTTGCGATTTTTTGGCGAAATTTGGAAAAAAAATAAAAATCGCTGAAACTATGTTTATAAGTTAACTGAAGCACGAGAAAGTCAATGCCGTTGACTGAATTTTCATATCGTTTGTAGTTTTTGAGATATAGGCTCGGAAAAGTAGAAAATTTGAATAAATATGATATATCTGAAAAATTAAACAAGATATGATATTGCGCTCAACGGCATTGAATTCCCCGTGTCCGAATTGACTTGTATGCAAATTTTCATGCAATTTTAAGCAATTTCATTTGGTTTTTTCAGATTTTAATTCAATTTTCCTAAAAATCCTTAATCATAGGAATATTGTAACGAAAATTTACATACATATGTATTTTGACCCACTGAATCCAGTGGTGAAATGTTTAAATGCATAAGTCTTATAGTTTTTGAGAAAATGTCAAAAAACCGCTTTTTGCGATTTTTTTTGGCGAAATTTGGAAAAAAAATAAAAATCGCTGAAACTATGTTTATAAGTTAACTGAAGCACGAGAAAGTCAATGCCGTTGACCGAATTTTCATATCGTTTGTAGTTTTTGAGATATAGGCTCGGAAAAGTAGAAAATTTGAATAAATATGATATATCTGAAAAATTAAACAAGATATGATATTGCGCTCAACGGCATTGAATTCCCCGTGTCCGAATTGACTTGTATGCAAATTTTCATGCAATTTTAAGCAATTTCATTTGGTTTTTTCAGATTTTAATTCAATTTTCCTAAAAATCCTTAATCATAGGAATATTGTAACGAAAATTTACATACATATGTATTTTGACCCACTGAATCCAGTGGTGAAATGTTTAAATGCATAAGTCTTATAGTTTTTGAGAAAATGTCAAAAAACCGCTTTTTGCGATTTTTTTGCGAAATTTGGAAAAAAAATAAAAATCGCTGAAACTATGTTTATAAGTTAACTGAAGCACGAGAAAGTCAATGCCGTTGACCGAATTTTCATATCGTTTGTAGTTTTTGAGATATAGGCTCGGAAAAGTAGAAAATTTGAATAAATATGATATATCTGAAAAATTAAACAAGATATGATATTGCGCTCAACGGCATTGAATTCCCCGTGTCCGAATTGACTTGTATGCAAATTTTCATGCAATTTTAAGCAATTTCATTTTTTGTAATTATTTCCTTTGGTTTTTTCAGATTTTAATTCAATTTTCCTAAAAATCCTTAATCATAGGAATATTGTAACGAAAATTTACATACATATGTATTTTGACCCACTGAATCCAGTGGTGAAATGTTTAAATGCATAAGTCTTATAGTTTTTGAGAAAATGTCAAAAAACCGCTTTTTGCGATTTTTTTGGCGAAATTTGGAAAAAAAATAAAAATCGCTGAAACTATGTTTATAAGTTAACTGAAGCACGAGAAAGTCAATGCCGTTGACCGAATTTTCATATCGTTTGTAGTTTTTGAGATATAGGCTCGGAAAAGTAGAAAATTTGAATAAATATGATATATCTGAAAAATTAAACAAGATATGATATTGCGCTCAACGGCATTGAATTCCCCGTGTCCGAATTGACTTGTATGCAAATTTTCATGCAATTTTAAGCAATTTCATTTTTTGTAATTATTTCCTAAGGTATATACCTTTGGTTTTTTCTGATTTTAATTCAATTTTCCTAAAAATCCTTAATCATAGGAATATTGTAACGAAAATTTACATACATATGTATTTTGACCCACTGAATCCAGTGGTGAAATGTTTAAATGCATAAGTCTTATAGTTTTTGAGAAAATGTTAAAAAACCGCTTTTTGCGATTTTTTTGGCGAAATTTGGAAAAAAAATAAAAATCGCTGAAACTATGTTTATAAGTTAACTGAAGCACGAGAAAGTCAATGCCGTTGACCGAATTTTCATATCGTTTGTAGTTTTTGAGATATAGGCTCGGAAAAGTAGAAAATTTGAATAAATATGATATATCTGAAAAATTAAACAAGATATGATATTGCGCTCAACGGCATTGAATTCCCCGTGTCCGAATTGACTTGTATGCAAATTTTCATGCAATTTTAAGCAATTTCATTTGGTTTTTTCAGATTTTAATTCAATTTTCCTAAAAATCCTTAATCATAGGAATATTGTAACGAAAATTTACATACATATGTATTTTGACCCACTGAATCCAGTGGTGAAATGTTTAAATGCATAAGTCTTATAGTTTTTGAGAAAATGTCAAAAAACCGCTTTTTGCGATTTTTTTGGCGAAATTTGGAAAAAAAATAAAAATCGCTGAAACTATGTTTATAAGTTAACTGAAGCACGAGAAAGTCAATGCCGTTGACCGAATTTTCATATCGTTTGTAGTTTTTGAGATATAGGCTCGGAAAAGTAGAAAATTTGAATAAATATGATATATCTGAAAAATTAAACAAGATATGATATTGCGCTCAACGGCATTGAATTCCCCGTGTCCGAATTGACTTGTATGCAAATTTTCATGCAATTTTAAGCAATTTCATTTTTTGTAATTATTTCCTAAGGTATATACCTTTGGTTTTTTCAGATTTTAATTCAATTTTCCTAAAAATCCTTAATCATAGGAATATTGTAACGAAAATTTACATACATATGTATTTTGACCCACTGAATCCAGTGGTGAAATGTTTAAATGCATAAGTCTTATAGTTTTTGAGAAAATGTCAAAAAACCGCTTTTTGCGATTTTTTTGGCGAAATTTGGAAAAAAATAAAAATCGCTGAAACTATGTTTATAAGTTAACTGAAGCACGAGAAAGTCAATGCCGTTGACCGAATTTTCATATCGTTTGTAGTTTTTGAGATATAGGCTCGGAAAAGTAGAAAATTTGAATAAATATGATATATCTGAAAAATTAAACAAGATATGATATTGCGCTCAACGGCATTGAATTCCCCGTGTCCGAATTGACTTGTATGCAAATTTTCATGCAATTTTAAGCAATTTCATTTTTTGTAATTATTTCCTAAGGTATATACCTTTGGTTTTTTCAGATTTTAATTCAATTTTCCTAAAAATCCTTAATCATAGGAATATTGTAACGAAAATTTACATACATATGTATTTTGACCCACTGAATCCAGTGGTGAAATGTTTAAATGCATAAGTCTTATAGTTTTTGAGAAAATGTCAAAAAACCGCTTTTTGCGATTTTTTGGCGAAATTTGGAAAAAAAATAAAAATCGCTGAAACTATGTTTATAAGTTAACTGAAGCACGAGAAAGTCAATGCCGTTGACCGAATTTTCATATCGTTTGTAGTTTTTGAGATATAGGCTCGGAAAAGTAGAAAATTTGAATAAATATGATATATCTGAAAAATTAAACAAGATATGATATTGCGCTCAACGGCATTGAATTCCCCGTGTCCGAATTGACTTGTATGCAAATTTTCATGCAATTTTAAGCAATTTCATTTTTTGTAATTATTTCTTAAGGTATATACCTTTGGTTTATTCAGATTTTAATTCAATTTTCCTAAAAATCCTTAATCATAGGAATATTGTAACGAAAATTTACATACATATGTATTTTGACCCACTGAATCCAGTGGTGAAATGTTTAAATGCATAAGTCTTATAGTTTTTGAGAAAATGTCAAAAAACCGCTTTTTGCGATTTTTTTGGCGAAATTTGGAAAAAAAATAAAAATCGCTGAAACTATGTTTATAAGTTAACTGAAGCACGAGAAAGTCAATGCCGTTGACCGAATTTTCATATCGTTTGTAGTTTTTGAGATATAGGCTCGGAAAAGTAGAAAATTTGAATAAATATGATATATCTGAAAAATTAAACAAGATATGATATTGCGCTCAACGGCATTGAATTCCCCGTGTCCGAATTGACTTGTATGCAAATTTTCATGCAATTTTAAGCAATTTCATTTTTTGTAATTATTTCCTAAGGTATATACCTTTGGTTTTTTCAGATTTTAATTCAATTTTCCTAAAAATCCTTAATCATAGGAATATTGTAACGAAAATTTACATACATATGTATTTTGACCCACTGAATCCAGTGGTGAAATGTTTAAATGCATAAGTCTTATAGTTTTTGAGAAAATGTCAAAAAACCGCTTTTTGCGATTTTTTTGGCGAAATTTGGAAAAAAAATAAAAATCGCTGAAACTATGTTTATAAGTTAACTGAAGCACGAGAAAGTCAATGCCGTTGACCGAATTTTCATATCGTTTGTAGTTTTTGAGATATAGGCTCGGAAAAGTAGAAAATTTGAATAAATATGATATATCTGAAAAATTAAACAAGATATGATATTGCGCTCAACGGCATTGAATTCCCCGTGTCCGAATTGACTTGTATGCAAATTTTCATGCAATTTTAAGCAATTTCATTTTTTGTAATTATTTCCTAAGGTATATACCTTTGGTTTTTTCAGATTTTAATTCAATTTTCCTAAAAATCCTTAATCATAGGAATATTGTAACGAAAATTTACATACATATGTATTTTGACCCACTGAATCCAGTGGTGAAATGTTTAAATGCATAAGTCTTATAGTTTTTGAGAAAATGTCAAAAAACCGCTTTTTGCGATTTTTTTGGCGAAATTTGGAAAAAAAATAAAAATCGCTGAAACTATGTTTATAAGTTAACTGAAGCACGAGAAAGTCAATGCCGTTGACCGAATTTTCATATCGTTTGTAGTTTTTGAGATATAGGCTCGGAAAAGTAGAAAATTTGAATAAATATGATATATCTGAAAAATTAAACAAGATATGATATTGCGCTCAACGGCATTGAATTCCCCGTGTCCGAATTGACTTGTATGCAAATTTTCATGCAATTTTAAGCAATTTCATTTTTTGTAATTATTTCCTAAGGTATATACCTTTGGTTTTTTCAGATTTTAATTCAATTTTCCTAAAAATCCTTAATCATAGGAATATTGTAACGAAAATTTACATACATATGTATTTTGACCCACTGAATCCAGTGGTGAAATGTTTAAATGCATAAGTCTTATAGTTTTTGAGAAAATGTCAAAAAACCGCTTTTTGCGATTTTTTTGGCGAAATTTGGAAAAAAAATAAAAATCGCTGAAACTATGTTTATAAGTTAACTGAAGCACGAGAAAGTCAATGCCGTTGACCGAATTTTCATATCGTTTGTAGTTTTTGAGATATAGGCTCGGAAAAGTAGAAAATTTGAATAAATATGATATATCTGAAAAATTAAACAAGATATGATATTGCGCTCAACGGCATTGAATTCCCCGTGTCCGAATTGACTTGTATGCAAATTTTCATGCAATTTTAAGCAATTTCATTTGGTTTTTTCAGATTTTAATTCAATTTTCCTAAAAATCCTTAATCATAGGAATATTGTAACGAAAATTTACATACATATGTATTTTGACCCACTGAATCCAGTGGTGAAATGTTTAAATGCATAAGTCTTATAGTTTTTGAGAAAATGTCAAAAAACCGCTTTTTGCGATTTTTTTGGCGAAATTTGGAAAAAAAATAAAAATCGCTGAAACTATGTTTATAAGTTAACTGAAGCACGAGAAAGTCAATGCCGTTGACCGAATTTTCATATCGTTTGTAGTTTTTGAGATATAGGCTCGGAAAAGTAGAAAATTTGAATAAATATGATATATCTGAAAAATTAAACAAGATATGATATTGCGCTCAACGGCATTGAATTCCCCGTGTCCGAATTGACTTGTATGCAAATTTTCATGCAATTTTAAGCAATTTCATTTGGTTTTTTCAGATTTTAATTCAATTTTCCTAAAAATCCTTAATCATAGGAATATTGTAACGAAAATTTACATACATATGTATTTTGACCCACTGAATCCAGTGGTGAAATGTTTAAATGCATAAGTCTTATAGTTTTTGAGAAAATGTCAAAAAACCGCTTTTTGCGATTTTTTTGGCGAAATTTGGAAAAAAAATAAAAATCGCTGAAACTATGTTTATAAGTTAACTGAAGCACGAGAAAGTCAATGCCGTTGACCGAATTTTCATATCGTTTGTAGTTTTTGAGATATAGGCTCGGAAAAGTAGAAAATTTGAATAAATATGATATATCTGAAAAATTAAACAAGATATGATATTGCGCTCAACGGCATTGAATTCCCCGTGTCCGAATTGACTTGTATGCAAATTTTCATGCAATTTTAAGCAATTTCATTTTTTGTAATTATTTCCTGAGGTATATACCTTTGGTTTTTTCAGATTTTAATTCAATTTTCCTAAAAATCCTTAATCATAGGAATATTGTAACGAAAATTTACATACATATGTATTTTGACCCACTGAATCCAGTGGTGAAATGTTTAAATGCATAAGTCTTATAGTTTTTGAGAAAATGTCAAAAAACCGCTTTTTGCGATTTTTTTTGGCGAAATTTGGAAAAAAAATAAAAATCGCTGAAACTATGTTTATAAGTTAACTGAAGCACGAGAAAGTCAATGCCGTTGACCGAATTTTCATATCGTTTGTAGTTTTTGAGATATAGGCTCGGAAAAGTAGAAAATTTGAATAAATATGATATATCTGAAAAATTAAACAAGATATGATATTGCGCTCAACGGCATTGAATTCCCCGTGTCCGAATTGACTTGTATGCAAATTTTCATGCAATTTTAAGCAATTTCATTTTTTGTAATTATTTCCTAAGGTATATACCTCTGGTTTTTTCAGATTTTAATTCAATTTTCCTAAAAATCCTTAATCATAGGAATATTGTAACGAAAATTTACATACATATGTATTTTGACCCACTGAATCCAGTGGTGAAATGTTTAAATGCATAAGTCTTATAGTTTTTGAGAAAATGTCAAAAAACCGCTTTTTGCGATTTTTTGGCGAAATTTGGAAAAAAAATAAAAATCGCTGAAACTATGTTTATAAGTTAACTGAAGCACGAGAAAGTCAATGCCGTTGACCGAATTTTCATATCGTTTGTAGTTTTTGAGATATAGGCTCGGAAAAGTAGAAAATTTGAATAAATATGATATATCTGAAAAATTAAACAAGATATGATATTGCGCTCAACGGCATTGAATTCCCCGTGTCCGAATTGACTTGTATGCAAATTTTCATGCAATTTTAAGCAATTTCATTTTTTGTAATTATTTCCTAAGGTATAATATACCTTTGGTTTTTTCAGATTTTAATTCAATTTTCCTAATAATCCTTAATCATAGGAATATTGTAACGAAAATTTACATACATATGTATTTTGACCCACTGAATCCAGTGGTGAAATGTTTAAATGCATAAGTCTTATAGTTTTTGAGAAAATGTCAAAAAACCGCTTTTTGCGATTTTTTTGGCGAAATTTGGAAAAAAAATAAAAATCGCTGAAACTATGTTTATAAGTTAACTGAAGCACGAGAAAGTCAATGCCGTTGACCGAATTTTCATATCGTTTGTAGTTTTTGAGATATAGGCTCGGAAAAGTAGAAAATTTGAATAAATATGATATATCTGAAAAATTAAACAAGATATGATATTGCGCTCAACGGCATTGAATTCCCCGTGTCCGAATTGACTTGTATGCAAATTTTCATGCAATTTTAAGCAATTTCATTTTTTGTAATTATTTCCTAAGGTATATACCTTTGGTTTTTTCAGATTTTAATTCAATTTTCCTAAAAATCCTTAATCATAGGAATATTGTAACGAAAATTTACATACATATGTATTTTGACCCACTGAATCCAGTGGTGAAATGTTTAAATGCATAAGTCTTATAGTTTTTGAGAAAATGTCAAAAAACCGCTTTTTGCGATTTTTTTGGCGAAATTTGGAAAAAAAATAAAAATCGCTGAAACTATGTTTATAAGTTAACTGAAGCACGAGAAAGTCAATGCCGTTGACCGAATTTTCATATCGTTTGTAGTTTTTGAGATATAGGCTCGGAAAAGTAGAAAATTTGAATAAATATGATATATCTGAAAAATTAAACAAGATATGATATTGCGCTCAACGGCATTGAATTCCCCGTGTCCGAATTGACTTGTATGCAAATTTTCATGCAATTTTAAGCAATTTCATTTTTTGTAATTATTTCCTAAGGTATATACCTTTGGTTTTTTCAGATTTTAATTCAATTTTCCTAAAAATCCTTAATCATAGGAATATTGTAACGAAAATTTACATACATATGTATTTTGACCCACTGAATCCAGTGGTGAAATGTTTAAATGCATAAGTCTTATAGTTTTTGAGAAAATGTCAAAAAACCGCTTTTTGCGATTTTTTTGGCGAAATTTGGAAAAAAAATAAAAATCGCTGAAACTATGTTTATAAGTTAACTGAAGCACGAGAAAGTCAATGCCGTTGACCGAATTTTCATATCGTTTGTAGTTTTTGAGATATAGGCTCGGAAAAGTAGAAAATTTGAATAAATATGATATATCTGAAAAATTAAACAAGATATGATATTGCGCTCAACGGCATTGAATTCCCCGTGTCCGAATTGACTTGTATGCAAATTTTCATGCAATTTTAAGCAATTTCATTTTTTGTAATTATTTCCTAAGGTATATACCTTTGGTTTTTTCAGATTTTAATTCAATTTTCCTAAAAATCCTTAATCATAGGAATATTGTAACGAAAATTTACATACATATGTATTTTGACCCACTGAATCCAGTGGTGAAATGTTTAAATGCATAAGTCTTATAGTTTTTGAGAAAATGTCAAAAAACCGCTTTTTGCGATTTTTTTGGCGAAATTTGGAAAAAAAATAAAAATCGCTGAAACTATGTTTATAAGTTAACTGAAGCACGAGAAAGTCAATGCCGTTGACCGAATTTTCATATCGTTTGTAGTTTTTGAGATATAGGCTCGGAAAAGTAGAAAATTTGAATAAATATGATATATCTGAAAAATTAAACAAGATATGATATTGCGCTCAACGGCATTGAATTCCCCGTGTCCGAATTGACTTGTATGCAAATTTTCATGCAATTTTAAGCAATTTCATTTGGTTTTTTCAGATTTTAATTCAATTTTCCTAAAAATCCTTAATCATAGGAATATTGTAACGAAAATTTACATACATATGTATTTTGACCCACTGAATCCAGTGGTGAAATGTTTAAATGCATAAGTCTTATAGTTTTTGAGAAAATGTCAAAAAACCGCTTTTTGCGATTTTTTTGGCGAAATTTGGAAAAAAAATAAAAATCGCTGAAACTATGTTTATAAGTTAACTGAAGCACGAGAAAGTCAATGCCGTTGACCGAATTTTCATATCGTTTGTAGTTTTTGAGATATAGGCTCGGAAAAGTAGAAAATTTGAATAAATATGATATATCTGAAAAATTAAACAAGATATGATATTGCGCTCAACGGCATTGAATTCCCCGTGTCCGAATTGACTTGTATGCAAATTTTCATGCAATTTTAAGCAATTTCATTTGGTTTTTTCAGATTTTAATTCAATTTTCCTAAAAATCCTTAATCATAGGAATATTGTAACGAAAATTTACATACATATGTATTTTGACCCACTGAATCCAGTGGTGAAATGTTTAAATGCATAAGTCTTATAGTTTTTGAGAAAATGTCAAAAAACCGCTTTTTGCGATTTTTTTGGCGAAATTTGGAAAAAAAATAAAAATCGCTGAAACTATGTTTATAAGTTAACTGAAGCACGAGAAAGTCAATGCCGTTGACCGAATTTTCATATCGTTTGTAGTTTTTGAGATATAGGCTCGGAAAAGTAGAAAATTTGAATAAATATGATATATCTGAAAAATTAAACAAGATATGATATTGCGCTCAACGGCATTGAATTCCCCGTGTCCGAATTGACTTGTATGCAAATTTTCATGCAATTTTAAGCAATTTCATTTTTTGTAATTATTTCCTGAGGTATATACCTTTGGTTTTTTCAGATTTTAATTCAATTTTCCTAAAAATCCTTAATCATAGGAATATTGTAACGAAAATTTACATACATATGTATTTTGACCCACTGAATCCAGTGGTGAAATGTTTAAATGCATAAGTCTTATAGTTTTTGAGAAAATGTCAAAAAACCGCTTTTTGCGATTTTTTTTGGCGAAATTTGGAAAAAAAATAAAAATCGCTGAAACTATGTTTATAAGTTAACTGAAGCACGAGAAAGTCAATGCCGTTGACCGAATTTTCATATCGTTTGTAGTTTT
The DNA here is from genome assembly GCA_947425015.1 of Pterostichus niger. Classification (NCBI taxonomy): domain Eukaryota; kingdom Metazoa; phylum Arthropoda; class Insecta; order Coleoptera; family Carabidae; genus Pterostichus; species Pterostichus niger. Next base: position 1,723,547 of record OX380351.1, on the reverse strand, counting down.
TGAGATATAGGCTCGGAAAAGTAGAAAATTTGAATAAATATGATATATCTGAAAAATTAAACAAGATATGATATTGCGCTCAACGGCATTGAATTCCCCGTGTCCGAATTGACTTGTATGCAAATTTTCATGCAATTTTAAGCAATTTCATTTTTTGTAATTATTTCCTAAGGTATATACCTCTGGTTTTTTCAGATTTTAATTCAATTTTCCTAAAAATCCTTAATCATAGGAATATTGTAACGAAAATTTACATACATATGTATTTTGACCCACTGAATCCAGTGGTGAAATGTTTAAATGCATAAGTCTTATAGTTTTTGAGAAAATGTCAAAAAACCGCTTTTTGCGATTTTTTGGCGAAATTTGGAAAAAAAATAAAAATCGCTGAAACTATGTTTATAAGTTAACTGAAGCACGAGAAAGTCAATGCCGTTGACCGAATTTTCATATCGTTTGTAGTTTTTGAGATATAGGCTCGGAAAAGTAGAAAATTTGAATAAATATGATATATCTGAAAAATTAAACAAGATATGATATTGCGCTCAACGGCATTGAATTCCCCGTGTCCGAATTGACTTGTATGCAAATTTTCATGCAATTTTAAGCAATTTCATTTTTTGTAATTATTTCCTAAGGTATAATATACCTTTGGTTTTTTCAGATTTTAATTCAATTTTCCTAATAATCCTTAATCATAGGAATATTGTAACGAAAATTTACATACATATGTATTTTGACCCACTGAATCCAGTGGTGAAATGTTTAAATGCATAAGTCTTATAGTTTTTGAGAAAATGTCAAAAAACCGCTTTTTGCGATTTTTTTGGCGAAATTTGGAAAAAAAATAAAAATCGCTGAAACTATGTTTATAAGTTAACTGAAGCACGAGAAAGTCAATGCCGTTGACCGAATTTTCATATCGTTTGTAGTTTTTGAGATATAGGCTCGGAAAAGTAGAAAATTTGAATAAATATGATATATCTGAAAAATTAAACAAGATATGATATTGCGCTCAACGGCATTGAATTCCCCGTGTCCGAATTGACTTGTATGCAAATTTTCATGCAATTTTAAGCAATTTCATTTTTTGTAATTATTTCCTAAGGTATATACCTTTGGTTTTTTCAGATTTTAATTCAATTTTCCTAAAAATCCTTAATCATAGGAATATTGTAACGAAAATTTACATACATATGTATTTTGACCCACTGAATCCAGTGGTGAAATGTTTAAATGCATAAGTCTTATAGTTTTTGAGAAAATGTCAAAAAACCGCTTTTTGCGATTTTTTTGGCGAAATTTGGAAAAAAAATAAAAATCGCTGAAACTATGTTTATAAGTTAACTGAAGCACGAGAAAGTCAATGCCGTTGACCGAATTTTCATATCGTTTGTAGTTTTTGAGATATAGGCTCGGAAAAGTAGAAAATTTGAATAAATATGATATATCTGAAAAATTAAACAAGATATGATATTGCGCTCAACGGCATTGAATTCCCCGTGTCCGAATTGACTTGTATGCAAATTTTCATGCAATTTTAAGCAATTTCATTTTTTGTAATTATTTCCTAAGGTATATACCTTTGGTTTTTTCAGATTTTAATTCAATTTTCCTAAAAATCCTTAATCATAGGAATATTGTAACGAAAATTTACATACATATGTATTTTGACCCACTGAATCCAGTGGTGAAATGTTTAAATGCATAAGTCTTATAGTTTTTGAGAAAATGTCAAAAAACCGCTTTTTGCGATTTTTTTGGCGAAATTTGGAAAAAAAATAAAAATCGCTGAAACTATGTTTATAAGTTAACTGAAGCACGAGAAAGTCAATGCCGTTGACCGAATTTTCATATCGTTTGTAGTTTTTGAGATATAGGCTCGGAAAAGTAGAAAATTTGAATAAATATGATATATCTGAAAAATTAAACAAGATATGATATTGCGCTCAACGGCATTGAATTCCCCGTGTCCGAATTGACTTGTATGCAAATTTTCATGCAATTTTAAGCAATTTCATTTTTTGTAATTATTTCCTGAGGTATATACCTTTGGTTTTTTCAGATTTTAATTCAATTTTCCTAAAAATCCTTAATCATAGGAATATTGTAACGAAAATTTACATACATATGTATTTTGACCCACTGAATCCAGTGGTGAAATGTTTAAATGCATAAGTCTTATAGTTTTTGAGAAAATGTCAAAAAACCGCTTTTTGCGATTTTTTTGGCGAAATTTGGAAAAAAAATAAAAATCGCTGAAACTATGTTTATAAGTTAACTGAAGCACGAGAAAGTCAATGCCGTTGACCGAATTTTCATATCGTTTGTAGTTTTTGAGATATAGGCTCGGAAAAGTAGAAAATTTGAATAAATATGATATATCTGAAAAATTAAACAAGATATGATATTGCGCTCAACGGCATTGAATTCCCCGTGTCCGAATTGACTTGTATGCAAATTTTCATGCAATTTTAAGCAATTTCATTTTTTGTAATTATTTCCTAAGGTATATACCTTTGGTTTTTTCAGATTTTAATTCAATTTTCCTAAAAATCCTTAATCATAGGAATATTGTAACGAAAATTTACATACATATGTATTTTGACCCACTGAATCCAGTGGTGAAATGTTTAAATGCATAAGTCTTATAGTTTTTGAGAAAATGTCAAAAAACCGCTTTTTGCGATTTTTTTGGCGAAATTTGGAAAAAAAATAAAAATCGCTGAAACTATGTTTATAAGTTAACTGAAGCACGAGAAAGTCAATGCCGTTGACCGAATTTTCATATCGTTTGTAGTTTTTGAGATATAGGCTCGGAAAAGTAGAAAATTTGAATAAATATGATATATCTGAAAAATTAAACAAGATATGATATTGCGCTCAACGGCATTGAATTCCCCGTGTCCGAATTGACTTGTATGCAAATTTTCATGCAATTTTAAGCAATTTCATTTTTTGTAATTATTTCCTAAGGTATATACCTTTGGTTTTTTCAGATTTTAATTCAATTTTCCTAAAAATCCTTAATCATAGGAATATTGTAACGAAAATTTACATACATATGTATTTTGACCCACTGAATCCAGTGGTGAAATGTTTAAATGCATAAGTCTTATAGTTTTTGAGAAAATGTCAAAAAACCGCTTTTTGCGATTTTTTTGGCGAAATTTGGAAAAAAAATAAAAATCGCTGAAACTATGTTTATAAGTTAACTGAAGCACGAGAAAGTCAATGCCGTTGACCGAATTTTCATATCGTTTGTAGTTTTTGAGATATAGGCTCGGAAAAGTAGAAAATTTGAATAAATATGATATATCTGAAAAATTAAACAAGATATGATATTGCGCTCAACGGCATTGAATTCCCCGTGTCCGAATTGACTTGTATGCAAATTTTCATGCAATTTTAAGCAATTTCATTTGGTTTTTTCAGATTTTAATTCAATTTTCCTAAAAATCCTTAATCATAGGAATATTGTAACGAAAATTTACATACATATGTATTTTGACCCACTGAATCCAGTGGTGAAATTTTTAAATGCATAAGTCTTATAGTTTTTGAGAAAATGTCAAAAAACCGCTTTTTGCGATTTTTTTTGGCGAAATTTGGAAAAAAAATAAAAATCGCTGAAACTATGTTTATAAGTTAACTGAAGCACGAGAAAGTCAATGCCGTTGACCGAATTTTCATATCGTTTGTAGTTTTTGAGATATAGGCTCGGAAAAGTAGAAAATTTGAATAAATATGATATATCTGAAAAATTAAACAAGATATGATATTGCGCTCAACGGCATTGAATTCCCCGTGTCCGAATTGACTTGTATGCAAATTTTCATGCAATTTTAAGCAATTTCATTTTTTGTAATTATTTCCTAAGGTATATACCTTTGGTTTTTTCAGATTTTAATTCAATTTTCCTAAAAATCCTTAATCATAGGAATATTGTAACGAAAATTTACATACATATGTATTTTGACCCACTGAATCCAGTGGTGAAATGTTTAAATGCATAAGTCTTATAGTTTTTGAGAAAATGTCAAAAAACCGCTTTTTGCGATTTTTTTGGCGAAATTTGGAAAAAAAATAAAAATCGCTGAAACTATGTTTATAAGTTAACTGAAGCACGAGAAAGTCAATGCCGTTGACCGAATTTTCATATCGTTTGTAGTTTTTGAGATATAGGCTCGGAAAAGTAGAAAATTTGAATAAATATGATATATCTGAAAAATTAAACAAGATATGATATTGCGCTCAACGGCATTGAATTCCCCGTGTCCGAATTGACTTGTATGCAAATTTTCATGCAATTTTAAGCAATTTCATTTTTTGTAATTATTTCCTAAGGTATATACCGGTTTTTTCAGATTTTAATTCAATTTTCCTAAAAATCCTTAATCATAGGAATATTGTAACGAAAATTTACATACATATGTATTTTGACCCACTGAATCCAGTGGTGAAATGTTTAAATGCATAAGTCTTATAGTTTTTGAGAAAATGTCAAAAAACCGCTTTTTGCGATTTTTTTGGCGAAATTTGGAAAAAAAATAAAAATCGCTGAAACTATGTTTATAAGTTAACTGAAGCACGAGAAAGTCAATGCCGTTGACCGAATTTTCATATCGTTTGTAGTTTTTGAGATATAGGCTCGGAAAAGTAGAAAATTTGAATAAATATGATATATCTGAAAAATTAAACAAGATATGATATTGCGCTCAACGGCATTGAATTCCCCGTGTCCGAATTGACTTGTATGCAAATTTTCATGCAATTTTAAGCAATTTCATTTTTTGTAATTATTTCCTAAGGTATATACCTTTGGTTTTTTCAGATTTTAATTCAATTTTCCTAAAAATCCTTAATCATAGGAATATTGTAACGAAAATTTACATACATATGTATTTTGACCCACTGAATCCAGTGGTGAAATGTTTAAATGCATAAGTCTTATAGTTTTTGAGAAAATGTCAAAAAACCGCTTTTTGCGATTTTTTTGGCGAAATTTGGAAAAAAAATAAAAATCGCTGAAACTATGTTTATAAGTTAACTGAAGCACGAGAAAGTCAATGCCGTTGACCGAATTTTCATATCGTTTGTAGTTTTTGAGATATAGGCTCGGAAAAGTAGAAAATTTGAATAAATATGATATATCTGAAAAATTAAACAAGATATGATATTGCGCTCAACGGCATTGAATTCCCCGTGTCCGAATTGACTTGTATGCAAATTTTCATGCAATTTTAAGCAATTTCATTTTTTGTAATTATTTCCTAAGGTATATACCTTTGGTTTTTTCAGATTTTAATTCAATTTTCCTAAAAATCCTTAATCATAGGAATATTGTAACGAAAATTTACATACATATGTATTTTGACCCACTGAATCCAGTGGTGAAATGTTTAAATGCATAAGTCTTATAGTTTTTGAGAAAATGTCAAAAAACCGCTTTTTGCGATTTTTTTGGCGAAATTTGGAAAAAAAATAAAAATCGCTGAAACTATGTTTATAAGTTAACTGAAGCACGAGAAAGTCAATGCCGTTGACCGAATTTTCATATCGTTTGTAGTTTTTGAGATATAGGCTCGGAAAAGTAGAAAATTTGAATAAATATGATATATCTGAAAAATTAAACAAGATATGATATTGCGCTCAACGGCATTGAATTCCCCGTGTCCGAATTGACTTGTATGCAAATTTTCATGCAATTTTAAGCAATTTCATTTTTTGTAATTATTTCCTAAGGTATATACCTTTGGTTTTTTCAGATTTTAATTCAATTTTCCTAAAAATCCTTAATCATAGGAATATTGTAACGAAAATTTACATACATATGTATTTTGACCCACTGAATCCAGTGGTGAAATGTTTAAATGCATAAGTCTTATAGTTTTTGAGAAAATGTCAAAAAACCGCTTTTTGCGATTTTTTTGGCGAAATTTGGAAAAAAAATAAAAATCGCTGAAACTATGTTTATAAGTTAACTGAAGCACGAGAAAGTCAATGCCGTTGACCGAATTTTCATATCGTTTGTAGTTTTTGAGATATAGGCTCGGAAAAGTAGAAAATTTGAATAAATATGATATATCTGAAAAATTAAACAAGATATGATATTGCGCTCAACGGCATTGAATTCCCCGTGTCCGAATTGACTTGTATGCAAATTTTCATGCAATTTTAAGCAATTTCATTTTTTGTAATTATTTCCTAAGGTATATACCTTTGGTTTTTTCAGATTTTAATTCAATTTTCCTAAAAATCCTTAATCATAGGAATATTGTAACGAAAATTTACATACATATGTATTTTGACCCACTGAATCCAGTGGTGAAATGTTTAAATGCATAAGTCTTATAGTTTTTGAGAAAATGTCAAAAAACCGCTTTTTGCGATTTTTTTGGCGAAATTTGGAAAAAAAATAAAAATCGCTGAAACTATGTTTATAAGTTAACTGAAGCACGAGAAAGTCAATGCCGTTGACCGAATTTTCATATCGTTTGTAGTTTTTGAGATATAGGCTCGGAAAAGTAGAAAATTTGAATAAATATGATATATCTGAAAAATTAAACAAGATATGATATTGCGCTCAACGGCATTGAATTCCCCGTGTCCGAATTGACTTGTATGCAAATTTTCATGCAATTTTAAGCAATTTCATTTTTTGTAATTATTTCCTAAGGTATATACCTTTGGTTTTTTCAGATTTTAATTCAATTTTCCTAAAAATCCTTAATCATAGGAATATTGTAACGAAAATTTACATACATATGTATTTTGACCCACTGAATCCAGTGGTGAAATGTTTAAATGCATAAGTCTTATAGTTTTTGAGAAAATGTCAAAAAACCGCTTTTTGCGATTTTTTTTGGCGAAATTTGGAAAAAAAATAAAAATCGCTGAAACTATGTTTATAAGTTAACTGAAGCACGAGAAAGTCAATGCCGTTGACCGAATTTTCATATCGTTTGTAGTTTTTGAGATATAGGCTCGGAAAAGTAGAAAATTTGAATAAATATGATATATCTGAAAAATTAAACAAGATATGATATTGCGCTCAACGGCATTGAATTCCCCGTGTCCGAATTGACTTGTATGCAAATTTTCATGCAATTTTAAGCAATTTCATTTTTTGTAATTACTTCCTAAGGTATATACCTTTGGTTTTTTCAGATTTTAATTCAATTTTCCTAAAAATCCTTAATCATAGGAATATTGTAACGAAAATTTACATACATATGTATTTTGACCCACTGAATCCAGTGGTGAAATGTTTAAATGCATAAGTCTTATAGTTTTTGAGAAAATGTCAAAAAACCGCTTTTTGCGATTTTTTTGGCGAAATTTGGAAAAAAAATAAAAATCGCTGAAACTATGTTTATAAGTTAACTGAAGCACAAAAAAGTCAATGCCGTTGACCGAATTTTCATATCGTTTGTAGTTTTTGAGATATAGGCTCGGAAACGTAGAAAATTTGAATAAATATGATATATCTGAAAAATTAAACAAGATATGATATTGCGCTCAACGGCATTGAATTCCCCGTGTCCGAATTGACTTGTATGCAAATTTTCATGCAATTTTAAGCAATTTCATTTTTTGTAATTATTTCCTAAGGTATATACCTCTGGTTTTTTCAGATTTTAATTCAATTTTCCTAAAAATCCTTAATCATAGGAATATTGTAACGAAAATTTACATACATATGTATTTTGACCCACTGAATCCAGTGGTGAAATGTTTAAATGCATAAGTCTTATAGTTTTTGAGAAAATGTCAAAAAACCGCTTTTTGCGATTTTTTTGGCGAAATTTGGAAAAAAAATAAAAATCGCTGAAACTATGTTTATAAGTTAACTGAAGCACGAGAAAGTCAATGCCGTTGACCGAATTTTCATATCGTTTGTAGTTTTTGAGATATAGGCTCGGAAAAGTAGAAAATTTGAATAAATATGATATATCTGAAAAATTAAACAAGATATGATATTGCGCTCAACGGCATTGAATTCCCCGTGTCCGAATTGACTTGTATGCAAATTTTCATGCAATTTTAAGCAATTTCATTTTTTGTAATTATTTCCTAAGGTATATACCTTTGGTTTTTTCAGATTTTAATTCAATTTTCCTAAAAATCCTTAATCATAGGAATATTGTAACGAAAATTTACATACATATGTATTTTGACCCACTGAATCCAGTGGTGAAATGTTTAAATGCATAAGTCTTATAGTTTTTGAGAAAATGTCAAAAAACCGCTTTTTGCGATTTTTTTGGCGAAATTTGGAAAAAAAATAAAAATCGCTGAAACTATGTTTATAAGTTAACTGAAGCACGAGAAAGTCAATGCCGTTGACCGAATTTTCATATCGTTTGTAGTTTTTGAGATATAGGCTCGGAAACGTAGAAAATTTGAATAAATATGATATATCTGAAAAATTAAACAAGATATGATATTGCGCTCAACGGCATTGAATTCCCCGTGTCCGAATTGACTTGTATGCAAATTTTCATGCAATTTTAAGCAATTTCATTTTTTGTAATTATTTCCTAAGGTATATACCTTTGGTTTTTTCAGATTTTAATTCAATTTTCCTAAAAATCCTTAATCATAGGAATATTGTAACGAAAATTTACATACATATGTATTTTGACCCACTGAATCCAGTGGTGAAATGTTTAAATGCATAAGTCTTATAGTTTTTGAGAAAATGTCAAAAAACCGCTTTTTGCGATTTTTTTGGCGAAATTTGGAAAAAAAATAAAAATCGCTGAAACTATGTTTATAAGTTAACTGAAGCACGAGAAAGTCAATGCCGTTGACCGAATTTTCATATCGTTTGTAGTTTTTGAGATATAGGCTCGGAAAAGTAGAAAATTTGAATAAATATGATATATCTGAAAAATTAAACAAGATATGATATTGCGCTCAACGGCATTGAATTCCCCGTGTCCGAATTGACTTGTATGCAAATTTTCATGCAATTTTAAGCAATTTCATTTTTTGTAATTATTTCCTGAGGTATATACCTTTGGTTTTTTCAGATTTTAATTCAATTTTCCTAAAAATCCTTAATCATAGGAATATTGTAACGAAAATTTACATACATATGTATTTTGACCCACTGAATCCAGTGGTGAAATGTTTAAATGCATAAGTCTTATAGTTTTTGAGAAAATGTCAAAAAACCGCTTTTTGCGATTTTTTTGGCGAAATTTGGAAAAAAAATAAAAATCGCTGAAACTATGTTTATAAGTTAACTGAAGCACGAGAAAGTCAATGCCGTTGACCGAATTTTCATATCGTTTGTAGTTTTTGAGATATAGGCTCGGAAAAGTAGAAAATTTGAATAAATATGATATATCTGAAAAATTAAACAAGATATGATATTGCGCTCAACGGCATTGAATTCCCCGTGTCCGAATTGACTTGTATGCAAATTTTCATGCAATTTTAAGCAATTTCATTTTTTGTAATTATTTCCTAAGGTATATACCTTTGGTTTTTTCAGATTTTAATTCAATTTTCCTAAAAATCCTTAATCATAGGAATATTGTAACGAAAATTTACATACATATGTATTTTGACCCACTGAATCCAGTGGTGAAATGTTTAAATGCATAAGTCTTATAGTTTTTGAGAAAATGTCAAAAAACCGCTTTTTGCGATTTTTTTGGCGAAATTTGGAAAAAAAATAAAAATCGCTGAAACTATGTTTATAAGTTAACTGAAGCACGAGAAAGTCAATGCCGTTGACCGAATTTTCATATCGTTTGTAGTTTTTGAGATATAGGCTCGGAAACGTAGAAAATTTGAATAAATATGATATATCTGAAAAATTAAACAAGATATGATATTGCGCTCAACGGCATTGAATTCCCCGTGTCCGAATTGACTTGTATGCAAATTTTCATGCAATTTTAAGCAATTTCATTTTTTGTAATTATTTCCTAAGGTATATACCTTTGGTTTTTTCAGATTTTAATTCAATTTTCCTAAAAATCCTTAATCATAGGAATATTGTAACGAAAATTTACATACATATGTATTTTGACCCACTGAATCCAGTGGTGAAATGTTTAAATGCATAAGTCTTATAGTTTTTGAGAAAATGTCAAAAAACCGCTTTTTGCGATTTTTTTGGCGAAATTTGGAAAAAAAATAAAAATCGCTGAAACTATGTTTATAAGTTAACTGAAGCACGAGAAAGTCAATGCCGTTGACCGAATTTTCATATCGTTTGTAGTTTTTGAGATATAGGCTCGGAAAAGTAGAAAATTTGAATAAATATGATATATCTGAAAAATTAAACAAGATATGATATTGCGCTCAACGGCATTGAATTCCCCGTGTCCGAATTGACTTGTATGCAAATTTTCATGCAATTTTAAGCAATTTCATTTTTTGTAATTATTTCCTGAGGTATATACCTTTGGTTTTTTCAGATTTTAATTCAATTTTCCTAAAAATCCTTAATCATAGGAATATTGTAACGAAAATTTACATACATATGTATTTTGACCCACTGAATCCAGTGGTGAAATGTTTAAATGCATAAGTCTTATAGTTTTTGAGAAAATGTCAAAAAACCGCTTTTTGCGATTTTTTTTGGCGAAATTTGGAAAAAAAATAAAAATCGCTGAAACTATGTTTATAAGTTAACTGAAGCACGAGAAAGTCAATGCCGTTGACCGAATTTTCATATCGTTTGTAGTTTTTGAGATATAGGCTCGGAAAAGTAGAAAATTTGAATAAATATGATATATCTGAAAAATTAAACAAGATATGATATTGCGCTCAACGGCATTGAATTCCCCGTGTCCGAATTGACTTGTATGCAAATTTTCATGCAATTTTAAGCAATTTCATTTTTTGTAATTACTTCCTAAGGTATATACCTTTGGTTTTTTCAGATTTTAATTCAATTTTCCTAAAAATCCTTAATCATAGGAATATTGTAACGAAAATTTACATACATATGTATTTTGACCCACTGAATCCAGTGGTGAAATGTTTAAATGCATAAGTCTTATAGTTTTTGAGAAAATGTCAAAAAACCGCTTTTTGCGATTTTTTTGGCGAAATTTGGAAAAAAAATAAAAATCGCTGAAACTATGTTTATAAGTTAACTGAAGCACGAGAAAGTCAATGCCGTTGACCGAATTTTCATATCGTTTGTAGTTTTTGAGATATAGGCTCGGAAAAGTAGAAAATTTGAATAAATATGATATATCTGAAAAATTAAACAAGATATGATATTGCGCTCAACGGCATTGAATTCCCCGTGTCCGAATTGACTTGTATGCAAATTTTCATGCAATTTTAAGCAATTTCATTTTTTGTAATTATTTCCTAAGGTATATACCTTTGGTTTTTTCAGATTTTAATTCAATTTTCCTAAAAATCCTTAATCATAGGAATATTGTAACGAAAATTTACATACATATGTATTTTGACCCACTGAATCCAGTGGTGAAATGTTTAAATGCATAAGTCTTATAGTTTTTGAGAAAATGTCAAAAAACCGCTTTTTGCGATTTTTTTGGCGAAATTTGGAAAAAAAATAAAAATCGCTGAAACTATGTTTATAAGTTAACTGAAGCACGAGAAAGTCAATGCCGTTGACCGAATTTTCATATCGTTTGTAGTTTTTGAGATATAGGCTCGGAAAAGTAGAAAATTTGAATAAATATGATATATCTGAAAAATTAAACAAGATATGATATTGCGCTCAACGGCATTGAATTCCCCGTGTCCGAATTGACTTGTATGCAAATTTTCATGCAATTTTAAGCAATTTCATTTTTTGTAATTATTTCCTGAGGTATATACCTTTGGTTTTTTCAGATTTTAATTCAATTTTCCTAAAAATCCTTAATCATAGGAATATTGTAACGAAAATTTACATACATATGTATTTTGACCCACTGAATCCAGTGGTGAAATGTTTAAATGCATAAGTCTTATAGTTTTTGAGAAAATGTCAAAAAACCGCTTTTTGCGATTTTTTTTGGCGAAATTTGGAAAAAAAATAAAAATCGCTGAAACTATGTTTATAAGTTAACTGAAGCACGAGAAAGTCAATGCCGTTGACCGAATTTTCATATCGTTTGTAGTTTTTGAGATATAGGCTCGGAAAAGTAGAAAATTTGAATAAATATGATATATCTGAAAAATTAAACAAGATATGATATTGCGCTCAACGGCATTGAATTCCCCGTGTCCGAATTGACTTGTATGCAAATTTTCATGCAATTTTAAGCAATTTCATTTTTTGTAATTACTTCCTAAGGTATATACCTTTGGTTTTTTCAGATTTTAATTCAATTTTCCTAAAAATCCTTAATCATAGGAATATTGTAACGAAAATTTACATACATATGTATTTTGACCCACTGAATCCAGTGGTGAAATGTTTAAATGCATAAGTCTTATAGTTTTTGAGAAAATGTCAAAAAAACGCTTTTTGCGATTTTTTTGGCGAAATTTGGAAAAAAAATAAAAATCGCTGAAACTATGTTTATAAGTTAACTGAAGCACAAAAAAGTCAATGCCGTTGACCGAATTTTCATATCGTTTGTAGTTTTTGAGATATAGGCTCGGAAACGTAGAAAATTTGAATAAATATGATATATCTGAAAAATTAAACAAGATATGATATTGCGCTCAACGGCATTGAATTCCCCGTGTCCGAATTGACTTGTATGCAAATTTTCATGCAATTTTAAGCAATTTCATTTTTTGTAATTATTTCCTAAGGTATATACCTTTGGTTTTTTCAGATTTTAATTCAATTTTCCTAAAAATCCTTAATCATAGGAATATTGTAACGAAAATTTACATACATATGTATTTTGACCCACTGAATCCAGTGGTGAAATGTTTAAATGCATAAGTCTTATAGTTTTTGAGAAAATGTCAAAAAACCGCTTTTTGCGATTTTTTTGGCGAAATTTGGAAAAAAAATAAAAATCGCTGAAACTATGTTTATAAGTTAACTGAAGCACGAGAAAGTCAATGCCGTTGACCGAATTTTCATATCGTTTGTAGTTTTTGAGATATAGGCTCGGAAAAGTAGAAAATTTGAATAAATATGATATATCTGAAAAATTAAACAAGATATGATATTGCGCTCAACGGCATTGAATTCCCCGTGTCCGAATTGACTTGTATGCAAATTTTCATGCAATTTTAAGCAATTTCATTTTTTGTAATTATTTCCTAAGGTATATACCTTTGGTTTTTTCAGATTTTAATTCAATTTTCCTAAAAATCCTTAATCATAGGAATATTGTAACGAAAATTTACATACATATGTATTTTGACCCACTGAATCCAGTGGTGAAATGTTTAAATGCATAAGTCTTATAGTTTTTGAGAAAATGTCAAAAAACCGCTTTTTGCGATTTTTTTGGCGAAATTTGGAAAAAAAATAAAAATCGCTGAAACTATGTTTATAAGTTAACTGAAGCACGAGAAAGTCAATGCCGTTGACCGAATTTTCATATCGTTTGTAGTTTTTGAGATATAGGCTCGGAAAAGTAGAAAATTTGAATAAATATGATATATCTGAAAAATTAAACAAGATATGATATTGCGCTCAACGGCATTGAATTCCCCGTGTCCGAATTGACTTGTATGCAAATTTTCATGCAATTTTAAGCAATTTCATTTTTTGTAATTATTTCCTAAGGTATATACCTTTGGTTTTTTCAGATTTTAATTCAATTTTCCTAAAAATCCTTAATCATAGGAATATTGTAACGAAAATTTACATACATATGTATTTTGACCCACTGAATCCAGTGGTGAAATGTTTAAATGCATAAGTCTTATAGTTTTTGAGAAAATGTCAAAAAACCGCTTTTTGCGATTTTTTTCGCGAAATTTTTCAAAAAAATAAAAATCGCTAAAAACTTGCTTAAATGTCATTTGAAACACGGGGAATTCAACCTTTCAGACCGCATCTCAATATCTTGCTTACTTTTCGAGTTATAGCCTCGGGAAAGTTGAAAATCTGATTTTTAAAATTGTTTGAAAACAGCAAATCTTCTAGGGGCTATAACTCAAAAACAAAGCAAGCTATTGATATGCGGTTTGAACGAGTGAATTCCCCGTGTCCGAAACTACTTGTATACATATTTTCTAATGAACTGTTTACTTAACTCTGTCCCTAGGGGTTACGAGACTTATAACGTGCTAGCCCGTGTAAAATTTATAACGGGCTGTTGACATTGGTTATCATGACAACATATCTCATTTTATACGATTGACACTTAAATATTTTTTGATTAAACAAAATCTGTCAGATTTTCAAAGTCTACCTTGATTGAACATTTTAGTTACTGCGTTATACTATTGCAATTAGTTTGATTAAATATACATATATTGCGATTCAAACGCACATAAAACATTGTACAATGCTCGACCGTTAACTGAAATTTACAGGATCACACAGATAACAGCCCGTTACCTTTCTATGCTCGCCTGTAAATTTTTGTATAACGGTCTTGCAATGTAAATAACTATTATGCCTTCTAGTTCTAGTATGTTATATTAATTAATTTATTGATTTCAGGTACATGTAAAAGTTGTCCACGATCTTCCTGGAGTAGGAAAAAACCTTCATAATCATGTAGCTTATTTTGTTAATTTCGAAATAAATGATTCTGATTCAGCACCACTGAATTGGGCAACAGCTATGGAATATCTTTTATTTAGAGATGGACTAATGAGCGGGACAGGTATGCACCTATCAATAATTTTATGCTTAATATATCAATTTGTATCTGAATCCTAAAATGTTATTTCAACAGTGCGGCATGCATGTAAACCACTTGAAACTAGAGTGAAACCCCTGACGATATATCCATTCACCCATCCATAATTTCATCCTTAATACATCAACTTGCACCTCAATCCTAAAATGTTATTTCAACAGTGCGGCATGCATGTAAACCACTTGAAACTAGAGTGAAACCCCTGACGATATATCCATTCACCCATCCATAATTTCATCTCTAATACATCAACTTGCACCTCAATCCTAAAATGTTATTTCAACAGTGCGGCATGCATGTAAACTAGAGTGAAACCCCTGACGATATATCCATTCATCCATCCATAATTTCATCCTTAATACATCAACTTGTACCTCAATCCTAAAATGTTATTTCAACAGTGCGGCATGCATGTAAACTAGAGTGAAACCCCTGACGATATATCCATTCATCCATCCATAATTTCATCCTTAATACATCAACTTGTACCTCAATCCTAAAATGTTATTTCAACAGTGCGGCATGCATGTAAACCACTTGAAACTAGAGTGAAACCCCTGACGATATATCCATTCACCCATCCATAATTTTATCTCTAATACATCAACTTGCACCTCAATCCTAAAATGTTATTTCAACAGTGCGGCATGCATGTAAACTAGAGTGAAACCCCTGACGATATATCCATTCATCCATCCATAATTTCATCCTTAATACATCAACTTGTACCTCAATCCTAAAATGTTATTTCAACAGTGCGGCATGCATGTAAACCACTTGAAACTAGAGTGAAACCCCTGACGATATATCCATTCACCCATCCATAATTTCATCTCTAATACATCAACTTGCACCTCAATCCTAAAATGTTATTTCAACAGTGCGGCATGCATGTAAACTAGAGTGAAACCCCTGACGATATATCCATTCACCCATCCATAATTTCATCCTTAATACATCAACTTGTACCTCAATCCTAAAATGTTATTTCAACAGTACGGCATGCATGTAAACCGCTTAAAACTAGAGTGAAACCCCTGACGATATATCCATTCACCCATCCATAATTTCATCCCTAATACATCAACTTGCACCTCAATCCTAAAATGTTATTTCAACAGTGCGGCACTCATGTAAACCGCTCCATACAAATTACAAACTAATTATATACATTTGCAATACAACAATTAGGTTTTTACTTTTTTTTTTATTTTCTAGGTATTTCTGAAGTCACAGCTTTCACTCACTCCAAGTTTTCTCTTCCTGCTGAAGACAACCCAGATCTTCAATATTTCTTCGGCGGATTTTTGGCCAACTGCGCCAAAACAGGACAAGTTGGAGAGAAATTAACTAACACTAGTCGCCAAGTCAACATAATTCCTACAGTACTTCATCCTAAATCAAGAGGATATTTAACTTTAAAGGACAATAATCCTGGAAGTTACCCAAAAATATTTGCCAATTATTTGACACACCAAGATGATGTTAAAGTCTTAATTGAAGGTAAATTTTATTTCAACAGTGCGGCACGCATGTAAACCGCTGCATACAAATCACATATCCATTCATCCATCTATAATTTCATCTCTAATACATCAACTTGCACCTCAATCCTAAAATTTTATTTCAACAGTGCGGCACGCATGTAAACCGCTCCATACAAATCACATATCCATTCACCTATCCATAATTTCATCTCTAATACATCAACTTGCACCTCAATCCTAAAATGTTATTTCAACAGTGCGGCATACATGTAAACCGCTCCATACAAATCACAATTTTGTTTACAGGTATTAGATTCGCTATAAAGTTGACAGAAACGTCTGCTTTGAAGAGATACGGATTTAAATTGGATAAAACGCATGTAAAAGGTTGTGAAAAACTTAAATTTGGGTGTGATGAATATTGGGAGTGTGCAATTAGAAGAAATACTGGACCTGAGAATCATCAAGCCGGAAGTTGTAAAATGGGAATAGACAAAATGGCGGTTGTTAATCCATTCTTACAGGTAAGAACTAGAGTCAAATATTGAATAAAAAAATCTGATGTGGGCAGCACATGACTTTCTTGTACGCGTATTAAACTATAGATAGTTTTTAATTGCACAAATTTGACATTAAATCTTTTATTTTTTGTCCTAATCCATAGCAAACTTAATTTTATTTTTAAATCAAAACATATATAATATTTAATTTTAGATATCTCGTTTATGCAAAAAGCTAATTTAAAAATTCTTAATGTGCTAGACGCAGAATTTAATTCTCAAAAATTTTATTTGCAGCATTTATTTCTAAAATTAAAATAATACCATTTTTTTCAAGGAAAACTGTTAGCAGCTTCATGTAATGTGCCACTTTGGTTAGTCTATTTTAACCAAAATCTATTATGTTATTTCCATTGATATAGTAGTCTTATATACCAAATTTGGAAAGTTTTAAATTATATTTGAATATAGTTTTTCATGAAAACCTATTATAGGCTTCAAGTAAAGTAGCACTTCCGGAAGTTATATAATGAGTAAAAAGGGAGGTGCACAACTAGATGTTATAATAGTCCTAAATATAAAGTTTCAATTTTCTACGGCTTACCGTTTTTGAGATATGCGAGATACGTACGTACAGACGGCACGACGAAATTAGTCAAAATAGATTCAGGGAGGGCCAAAATACCTATTTCCGTTGAAATCTGAGAACCGAAAATTTTCGCGATTACAATACTTCCTTTACTTCGTACAAGGAAGTAAAAAGATATGACGATGCGCTCTGCGCCATTCGATTTCTCGTGGTCTGAATGATATAGAACCATATTTTAATAATTTTTGATTTTTGAACTGGTTCAACCCAAAATTCTCATTTGTATGTACGAGCTCTTAAACGAAGAATTTGCGAACAAACCTCTACACAAAAGAACTTTTGGATTGTTTTGAGGTCCTAAATTTATACCTAACGTTTAGTTAATATAATTTAAAGTAATTCAAATTCATTTAATTTGTTTAAACTTAAAATGTTTCTTTTAGACTATAGACTATTACACTTCAATACATTGCTGAAAATGTTATTTTCCCTATGTTTACTTTTAAAATAAACGCTCTAATGTATTGCTGTCAAACTTTTTAACTGTAACTATGGTAATGATATATCCCTATGTTTACTGATAAACTCCCGGTACATACGTACGTACAGACGTCACGACGAAATTACTCAAAATGGATTCAGGGATGCTCAAAATGAACATTTTCCTTGAAATCTCAAAACCGAATATATTCTCGATTACAATACTTCCTTTACTTCGTACAATATCGCATATTAAAATGTTTCCCAAACTCTAAATGTTGCCCAAAACCCTCAAAAATATATTCCTAAAATTACAGGTGCACGGAATCGATCGGCTCCGAGTTATCGACGCTAGTATAATGCCAACAGTGACATCCGGAAATACAAACGCACCAACGATCATGATTGCTGAGAAAGGAAGTGACATGATTAAATCAAGATGGCTGACACCGGAAGCTGGATTTTTCTATACAAATCACCCTAATCAAAGGATAGACAGAGGGTGGGGGTCTTGGAAATAAATGTAGATAATATAGAGTTGAAATAGGGTTGAAATAGTACGAATATATAAATAAAATGTTGGTCGATTTAAGTTTGAGAACTAATCGCGGTATGTTTGCAGCTGTTCTGTGTTTATAAGATGTTTTAGAAAAAAATGTTTCAAATAAAAGTTATAGGCTGATGAATGCTCTACAAAGTTTATTTGAAGCATTTTTCTATAAATTGATTTGTTAAAGATTTATAGAGGAAAATGTGTTGACATTTAAAATCTTGATTTACATATTTTACGGTATAAAACGTTTGTCAATTTTTTGAGTTAAAAATGCTTTAAGTAAAAGTTGAAGATAATTTAATCCTCTATAAAGTTTATTTAAAGTATTTTTCTATAAAATAATTTGTTAAAGATTTATAGAGGAAAATGTGTCAACATTTTATATCTTGATATACATATTTTCTGGTATAAAACGTTTATCAATTGTTTTATTTAAAAATGCTTTAAGTAAAAGTTGAAGATCATTTATTGCTCGACAAAGTTTATTTGAAGCATTTCTCTATAAATTGATTTGTTAAAGATTTATAGAGGAAAATGTGTCAACATTTTATATCTTGATATACATATTTTCCGGTATAAAACGTTTGTCAATTGTTTTAGTTAAAAATGCTTTAAGTAAAAGTTAAAGATCATTTAATGCTCTACAAAGATTATTTCAAGAATTTTTCTATAAATTGATTTGTTAAAGATTTATAGAGGAAAATGTGTCAACATTTTATATCTTGATATACATATTTTCCGGTATAAAACGTTTGTCAATTGTTTTATTTAAAAATACTTTAAGTAAAAGTTAAAGATCATTTAATGCTCTACAAAGATTATTTGAAGAATTTTTATATAAATTGATTTGTTAAAGATTTACAGAGGAAAATGTGTCAACATTTTAAATTTTGATATACATATTTTCTGGTATAAAACGTTTGTCAATTGTTTTATTTAAAAATACTTTAAGTAAAAGTTAAAGATCATTTAATGCTCTACAAAGATTATTTGAAGAATTTTTATATAAATTGATTTGTTAAAGACTTACAGAGGAAAATGTGTCAACATTTTATATCTTGATATACATATTTTCCGGTATAAAACGTTTGTCAATTGTTTTAGTTAAAAATGCTATAAGTAAAAGTTAAAGATCATTTAATGCTCTACAAAGATTATTTGAAGAATTTTTCTATAAATTGATTTATAAAAGATTTACAGAGGAAAATGTGTCAACATTTTAAATCTTGATATACATATTTTCCGGTATAAAACGTTTGTCAATTGTTTTACTAAAAAATGCTTCAAATAAAAACAACAGATAATTTAATCCTCTACAAAGTTTATTTGAAGCATTTCTCTATAAAATGAATTACAAATCATTTACAAAGATAAATATATCAACATTTAAAATCAGGAAATACATATTTTCCAATATAAAACGTT
This sequence comes from Pterostichus niger, assembly GCA_947425015.1. Taxonomy (NCBI): domain Eukaryota; kingdom Metazoa; phylum Arthropoda; class Insecta; order Coleoptera; family Carabidae; genus Pterostichus; species Pterostichus niger. Next base: position 1,703,739 of record OX380351.1, on the reverse strand, counting down.
TCTCAATTGTTTAACATAAAAATGCTTCAAGTAAAAGTTAAAGATCATTTATTCGTCTACAAAATTTATTTGAAACATTTTTCTCTAAAATTATATATAAACGTTGTAGAGCACAAAATATTCATAAAAACTAACGCCGCGCTGCGGTGTGTTTTCAAACTTAATTTTAACATATAAATTACAAATTATAAATGTATAAATGTCATTTATTTTTAACTTTCGTAGCTTTAAAGACTTCTCTTATAATTTAAAGTATCATTAATAATTTAAATTTCAAATTTTTTCAGTAAAATTTCGACTATTTATTCAGTTTTAATATCAATATATTTATAAACTTATTATGTATATTTATTGTAAAATTTTAATAAAATATTTTTGTAAGTATAATTATAAACTTATCTTATTTTATCTTAAGAAATAGTTCACCAAATAATAAGTAAATACGTCCCTGTGTTCCTTCCAGAAATATTAAAGTAATATATCCATGACAACCCTAATAGAAAAACTGAATTTTCAATTTTCTTGTCAGGCCAGTCAACAAGAAAATTGAATAATATCCATGTGAATAAAATGTGAAAATAAAACATTATTTTTCTGTAGTCGTACAAACTAAATTCGTTATTTATTTCTATATTTTTCGTCGATTTTCCGAGCTTTTTCGGTGTGGAAATCAATTACCCTAAGGGAAGAGGATTACAATTTAATGAAAACTACGACAGTTTTCATTGAATTAGGAAAATCTGGTTTGGGAAAACTTATTTTCAGCTAAAATTGTTAAATTATGATAAATTATGATTTGTATGGAGCGGTATACATGCATGACGCACTGTTGAAATAACATTTTAGGATTGAGATGCAAGTTGATGTATTAGGGATGAAATTATGGATGGGTGAATGGATATATCGTTAGGGGTTTCACTCTAGTTTACATGCGTGCCGTACTGTTGAAATAACATTTTAGGATTGAGGTGCAAGTTGATGTATTAGGGATGAAATTATGGATGGGTGAATGGATATATCGTCAGGGGTTTCACTCTAGTTTGAAGTAGTTTACATGCATGCCGCACTGTTGAAATAACATTTTAGGATTGAGGTGCAAGTTGATGTATTAGGGATGAAATTATGGATGGGTGAATAGATATATCGTCAGTGGTTTCACTCTAGTTTGAAGTGGTTTACATGCATACCGCACTGTTGAAATAACATATAAGGATTGAGGTGCAAGTTGATGTATTAAGGATGAAATTATGAATGGGTGAATGGATATATCGTCAGGGGTTTCACTCTAGTTTCAAGTGGTTTACATTCATGCTGCACTGTTGAAATAACATTTTAGGATTGAGGTGCAAGTTGATGTATTAGGAATGAAATTATGGATGGGTGAATGGATATATCGTCAGGGGTTTCACTCTAGTTTCAAGTGGTTTACATTCATGCTGCACTGTTGAAATAACATTTTAGGATTGAGGTGCAAGTTGATGTATTAGGAATGAAGTTATGGATGGGTGAATGGATATATCGTCAGGGGTTTCACTCTAGTTTCAAGTGGTTTACATTCATGCTGCACTGTTGAAATAACATTTTAGGATTGAGGTGCAAGTTGATGTATTAGGAATGAAATTATGGATGGGTGAATGGATATATCGTCAGGGGTTTCACTCTAGTTTCAAGTGGTTTACATTCATGCTGCACTGTTGAAATAGCATTTTAGGATTGAGGTGCAAGTTGATGTATTAGGGATGAAATTATGGATGGGTGAATGGATATATCGTCAGGGGTTTCACTCTAGTTTACATGCGTGCCGCACTGTTGAAATAACATTTTAGGATTGAGGTGCAAGTTGATGTATTAGGGATGAAATTATGGATGGGTGAATGGATATATCGTCAGGGGTTTCACTCTAGTTTACATGCGTGCCGCACTGTTGAAATAACATTTTAGGATTGAGGTGCAAGTTGATGTATTAGGGATGAAATTATGGATGGGTGAATGGATATATCGTCAGGGGTTTCACTCTAGTTTGAAGTGGTTTACATGCATGCCGCACTGTTGAAATAACATTTTAGGATTGAGGTGCAAGTTGATGTATTAGGGATGAAATTATGGATGGGTGAATGGATATATCGTCAGAGGTTTCACTCTAGTTTACATGCGTGCCGCACTGTTGAAATAACATTTTAGGATTGAGGTGCAAGTTGATGTATTAGGGATGAAATTATGGATGGGTGAATGGATATATCGTCAGGGGTTTCACTCTAGTTTGAAGTGGTTTACATGCATGCCGCACTGTTGAAATAACATTTTAGGATTGAGGTGCAAGTTGATGTATTAGGGATGAAATTATGGATGGGTGAATGGATATATCGTCAGAGGTTTCACTCTAGTTTACATGCGTGCCGCACTGTTGAAATAACATTTTAGGATTGAGGTGCAAGTTGATGTATTAGGGATGAAATTATGGATGGGTGAATGGATATATCGTCAGGGGTTTCACTCTAGTTTGAAGTGGTTTACATGCATGCCGCACTGTTGAAATAACATTTTAGGATTGAGGTGCAAGTTGATGTATTAGGGATGAAATTATGGATGGGTGAATGGATATATCGTCAGGGGTTTCACTCTAGTTTGAAGTGGTTTACATGCATGCCGCACTGTTGAAATAACATTTTAGGATTGAGGTGCAAGTTGATGTATTAGGGATGAAATTATGGATGGGTGAATGGATATATCGTCAGGGGTTTCACTCTAGTTTGAAGTGGTTTACATGCATGCCGCACTGTTGAAATAACATTTTAGGATTGAGGTGCAAGTTGATGTATTAGGGATGAAATTATGGATGGGTGAATGGATATATCGTCAGGGGTTTCACTCTAGTTTACATGCGTGCCGCACTGTTGAAATAACATTTTAGGATTGAGGTGCAAGTTGATGTATTAGGGATGAAATTATGGATGGGTGAATGGATATATCGTCAGGGGTTTCACTCTAGTTTACATGCGTGCCGCACTGTTGAAATAACATTTTAGGATTGAGGTGCAAGTTGATGTATTAGGAATGAAATTATGGATGGGTGAATGGATATATCGTCAGGGGTTTCACTCTAGTTTCAAGTGGTTTACATTCATGCTGCACTGTTGAAATAGCATTTTAGGATTGAGGTGCAAGTTGATGTATTAGGGATGAAATTATGGATGGGTGAATGGATATATCGTCAGGGGTTTCACTCTAGTTTACATGCGTGCCGCACTGTTGAAATAACATTTTAGGATTGAGGTGCAAGTTGATGTATTAGGGATGAAATTATGGATGGGTGAATGGATATATCGTCAGGGGTTTCACTCTAGTTTACATGCGTGCCGCACTGTTGAAATAACATTTTAGGATTGAGGTGCAAGTTGATGTATTAGGGATGAAATTATGGATGGGTGAATGGATATATCGTCAGGGGTTTCACTCTAGTTTACATGCGTGCCGCACTGTTGAAATAACATTTTAGGATTGAGGTGCAAGTTGATGTATTAGGGATGAAATTATGGATGGGTGAATGGATATATCGTCAGGGGTTTCACTCTAGTTTCAAGTGGTTTACATGCATGCCGCACTGTTGAAATAACATTTTAGGATTGAGGTGCAAGTTGATGTATTAGGGATGAAATTATGGATGGGTGAATGGATATATCGTCAGGGGTTTCACTCTAGTTTCAAGTGGTTTACATGCATGCCGCACTGTTGAAATAACATTTTAGGATTGAGGTGCAAGTTGATGTATTAGGGATGAAATTATGGATGGGTGAATGGATATATCGTCAGGGGTTTCACTCTAGTTTCAAGTGGTTTACATGCATGCCGCACTGTTGAAATAACATTTTAGGATTGAGGTGCAAGTTGATGTATTAGGGATGAAATTATGGATGGGTGAATGGATATATCGTCAGGGGTTTCACTCTAGTTTCAAGTGGTTTACATGCATGCCGCACTGTTGAAATAACATTTTAGGATTGAGGTGCAAGTTGATGTATTAGGGATGAAATTATGGATGGGTGAATAGATATATCGTCAGGGGTTTCACTCTAGTTTGAAGTGGTTTACATGCATGCCGCACTGTTGAAATAACATTTTAGGATTGAGGTGCAAGTTGATGTATTAGGAATGAAATTATGGATGGGTGAATGGATATATCGTCAGGGGTTTCACTCTAGTTTGAAGTGGTTTACATGCATGCCGCACTGTTGAAATAACATTTTAGGATTGAGGTGCAAGTTGATGTATTAGGTTTTATATATCAAATAATTGACAGACATGTTAATCATTTTTATTGACATTTCAAACGCTTAGTAATACCTTAATTGACAGCTTGTCAATATCTGAAAACCTACTAAAAATATTATAAAAATTCTCAACAGGCTTTCTAACGTCTTCAACGAATTTTAATTTGTATGGAGCGGTTTACATGCATGCCACTCTATCAAAATAACATTTTAGAATTAAGGGATAAATTTACGAATGAATAAATTTCCTCAGGGGTTTGATTTAATTTAGTTAATATCTTACCCCAATTTAAAAGCAATTAACAACCATCTTACCTCAAGTTTAAATTGAAGCTATATAAATAATAAATAAATATATCATCACACCTTTTACTCATTACTGGGTGTGGCACTCTGCTGTAAGCAGATCTCGGTAAGTAATATATTTATGCCGTCAAATCACGGCCCCCAAAGATATTAGTAGAGGTGGAGCCACAGGAGTAGATTTAATTGTTTGTCGATTGTTGGAATCGAACCAGGGTTCTCAAGATCCACAGACCGACTCGATACCATTGAGCCACCTACCCAAATTAACATATAAAAATTCTCTAATTTTCATAATAATGCCGTGTAATTAATTTTGCTTCATTAATTATAAACTACTGAAATTTTAATTGATTTTCTAATGAGTTCATTAAAATTTAAGCATGAAAGTTGCCTGCATTTATTAATTATATTCTAGTAAATATATCCCAATTAAATTTGATGTAATTAATAAATATATCAGTTTTAAGGTTGGTAGTCTTGTTAAAGCTGTATTTATGTTGACTTTAGCTACTGTTTTAAGTCAGTACACGCTGTCTTAAAGTCAGTAACTGTCTTTAAACTTAAATATTGTAGGTATAAGTTAGAAAAGTGTCTGGAAGATTTTGGGATAAATGAAAAATTGTAATTTTCCACAAGGGACCACTTTTTCCTTTGAAACAAATGTGTTCTCCTTAATTTATGGGTTCAGAGATACAGATGAACCCTTCTAATAAATCTTTAATAAAAATGTAGCATCGCCCCTGCCCCCAGAACTGGGCCAGGGCGTCAATTCAACTAAAAAATAAATACCACAATTCTATTGTATTTCAAATATTTGTTATTTGAATATAAAATTTAAAATTCTGAATAGAATGTGTCAATAACTGGAAAATACACAAATTTGAATTTATAAAGCTTGATTTACACTGTGTAAATATTACAGAAGCGCTAATGAAAAATAAACAAGAAGTGTTAATTTTTAATGTGATTGGGACTTTGTTAGTTTGATGACTGAATTTGTATTTATTTGTTTTTACTTAATTTTGCAGTCGTATATATACCGGGTGTCTACTTTTTTTTCCGAACATAGAAAATTCAATGTTAAAATGTTGGTTTAGCGATATCTCTTTACCTATTAATTTTAGAACAAAATTGTACTGAAGAAAAATGTTCAGAATGAAAAACTGCATCCATAGAGTATAAGTTTGTTGTTCAATTGTTTCTTATATCCGAGTTAGAAGCAAAAGCAATTATCAGTGTGCTATGAGAAATAAAACAATAATTTGTTTGTTGTGTCTGACATTATTTGACATATTGGACCAGAATTAGCTTACTTTATTTATTTATTCGAGCATTTAATTTAATAATAAAATTAATTATAGCAACTATTATTTTCTTTTTTCTACATAATCTAGACAAATAAATACCTATTATTAAGTTATCTAATTTGTTTTATTTCTCATGGCACTCTGATAATTGCTTTAAAGCGTGTATTTTCTTTTACTTCTAACTCGGATATAAGAAACAATTGAACAACAAACTTATACTCTATGGATGCAGTTTTTCATTCTGAACATTTTTCTTGAGTACAATTTTGTTCTAAAATTAATAGGTAAAGAGATATCGCTAAATCAACATTTTAACATTGTATTTCCTATGTTCGGAAAAATAAGTAGACACCCGGTATATATATATATATATATATATAAAGTTTTGAATACATATTCGTAGACACAAACCGCTCCATACAAATCACACTTATTCCACCTCTTATTAAAACGTGAATAATTGTTGTTATTTTTCTTTTTATTATTGATAATTTGTATTGTTGTCATTTGTCATTGTTGTAATTTTGCATTGTTTTAATATATGTTTGTTGAAAATATTTATTGTTGTAATTTTTCTTTTTTTACTTCCTTGTACGAAGTAAAGGAAGTATTGTATTCGGTTTTGAGATTTCAGCGGAAATATGCATTTTGTGCATCCCTGAATCCATTTTGAGTAATTTCGTCGTGACGTCTGTACGTACGTATGTATCTCGCATAACTCAAAAACGGTAAGCCGTAGAAAGTTGAGGTATTTAGGACTGTTATAACATCTAGTTGTGCACCTCCCTTTTTGCTCATTATATAACTTCCGGAAATGCTACTTTACTTGAATCATAGATGAAAAACTATATTCAAATATCATCCAAAACTTTTAAAGCTTGGTATATAAGACTACTATATCAATGGAAATAACATAATAGATTTTAGTTAAAATAGACTAATCGGAAATGATACATTACATGAAGCTGCTAACAGTTGAAAAAAATGGTATTATTTTGATTTTAGAAATAAATGCTGCAAATAAAAGAGAATTAAATTCTGCGTCTAGCACATTAACAATTATTCAATTAGCCTTTTGTATAAGCGAGATATCTAAATTTAAAAATTATATATTCTAATGGGGTAGGTGGCTCAGTGGTATCGAGTCGGCCTGTGGATCTTGAGAACCCTGGTTCAATCCCTACAGACGACAAACAATTTTCATTAATTTAAATCTACCCCTGTGTCTTCCCCTCCACTAATATCTTTGAGGGCCTTGATTCGACGGCTGTTCACGCGCATAAATATATCACTTACCGAGATCTGCTTAGGCAGAATACCACTGTCAGTAAAAAGGGTAAAAAGCGTGATGATATATTTATTTATTTATATATTTCTTGTTTTTTTGTAATTAAGTTTGCTATGGATTAAAACAAAAAATAAAAAGTTTAATGTCAAATATATGCAATAAAAAATGTAGCTATAGTATAATACGCGTACAAGGAAGTCGTCTGTTGTCCACATCAGATTTTTATTGTAAACATTCATTATTGTCATTTTCTATTGTTGCAATCTGACAATGCAGTAATTTTTATTTATAGCAATCATTCATTTAAAAACAAATCTTTAAATTAAAAAAAATTATCTATCGAACTGAAACCAAACAAACAATTGAGCATCAGTTATCAGCTGGTCCAGAGCACCCTTGGCTGCTGTATTGATCACCCGCAGTTCTAAAAAGCGAACAGAACGCCGCCAAACGCCAAGAAACGCAACTAGAAGAGGCATGATTGCAGCTGCAGAATTTACAACAGAAAACGTGTGTGTGTATTCTCATTCAGCTTGAATTATTTAATTATTCTCAATAGTTTTTAACATAACTTAAGTGATTTTTAACACATTATCAAGTGAGGAATACATTATTTCTGTGGCTAAACATTTTGAGTGATATTACATAATTTGTGTGTCACAATAATCAGCATTTTGTTGAAATAATAAATAAATATGGCAATATTGGGTACCTTCTTCGTTTATTTAGTAATAATAACTATTTTAATTAATTTTAATATTCATAATAATGTAGTATGTACTTAATTACTTTATTAGTAATAAAGTTAATTTGATTTAAATAATAATGGCAATTTTAAACATATTTTCTTGTTTCATTAAATATAAATAAATAATTAAATGCATAATTTAAAATATATATATTAAATGCAATAATAATAATATGCTTGTAATAATATATGAGTTGTGGCTCAATGGGTAGCACAGTAGCCTCAAAAGTAAGTGTTTGCTCAAACATAAAAATAAGTAAAATTTCGCTTCAAAAATTTGTAACAAGAATTAAGTTACTGCTTAATACAGTAATTATTAATAATAGATGTAATAATTTAAAATGTTAATATAAACTTCTAAAAGTATAATCCGGGTTCAAATTCTATCGAGTCACTAGCTAACAAGGGTTGTGAATCTTGCAATAAAAATAATACATAATAAATATTGTTATTAGAAAAGTTTTGATAAATATATTTCTGTGTGAAATTTAAAAGTGTGTTTAAATAAATGAAAGTTGTTTATTAACGAAGAAAACATAAATGTAAGTATTTAAAATTGTTTTATTTATTTATTTATTTATTTATTTACAACCTTCCAACAAGATAACAAGTATCCCAATTATAGGAAGGTTAAACAAAAAGCAAATACAAAGAGTGTATCAAAATTATTGCAAAGCAAATATAATTTTTCTTAGTAAAAATAATTGAATGTTATATGAAGCAAACATTTTTTGTACCAGTGAATTGATAAGTTACATAAATGTTTAGTAATTTTTATTTACAATTTATAAGTTTAGTGGTGTTAAAAAGTAACAATTTTTGATATTGCCTGTGGAGATATTTGTTATTTTTTTTAAATTTATTGTGATCCGGAATAAATTTGTGTATTGAATAAGGTGGTTATATCTTAAAATGTTATTTCAACAGTGCGGCATGCATGTAAACCACTTCAAATTAGAGTGAAACCCCTGACGATATATCCATTCACCCATCCATAATTTTATCCTTAATACATCAACTTGCACCTCAATCCTAAAATGTTATTTCAACAGTACGGCACGCATGTAAACTAGAGTGAAACCCCTGACGATATATCCATTCACCCATCCATAATTTCATCCTTAATACATCAACTTGCACCTCAATCCTAAAATGTTATTTCAACAGTGCGGCATACATGCAAATCGCTCCATACAAATCTCATATTCAATCACCCATTCATAATTTCATCCCTAATACATCAACTTGCACCTCAATCCCAAAATATTATTTCAACAGTGCGGCATGCATGTAAACCGCTCCATACAAATCTCATATTCATTCACCCATCCATAATTTCATCCCTAATACATCAACTTGCACCTCAATCCTAAAATGTTATTTCAACACTGCGGCATGCACGTAAACCGCTCCATACAAATCTCATATTCATTCATCCATCCATAATTTCATCCCTAATACATCAACTTGCACCTCAATCCCAAAATGTTATTTCAACACTGCGGCATGCACGTAAACCGCTCCATACAAATCTCATATTCATTCACCCATCCATAATTTCATCCTTAATACATCAACTTGCACCTCAATCCTAAAATGTTATTTCAACTGTGCGGCATGCATGTAAACCACTTGAAACTAGAGTGAAACCCCTGACGATATATCCATTCACCCATCCATAATTTCATCCCTAATACATCAACTTGCACCTCAATCCTAAAATATTATTTCAACAGTACGGCACGCATGTAAACCACTTCAAACTAGAGTGAAACCCCTGACGATATATCCATTCACCCATCCATAATTTCATCCCTAATACATCAACTTGCACCTCAATCCCAAAATATTATTTCAACAGTGCGGCATGCATGTAAACCGCTCCATACAAATCTCATATTCATTCACCCATCCATAATTTCATCCCTAATACATCAACTTGCACCTCAATCCCAAAATATTATTTCAACAGTGCGGCACACACGTAAACCGCTCCATACAAATCACAATTTCTATTTCTACAGTAATACAATACAACTTGATTGTTTACGCCAGGCTTATTCCTTTTCCAGGGCTGTATTCAGTCTGATTTATCAACCGGAAGTTAAACCTAACATTCCGGAAATCTATTCAAGCGACGGGTATCATGTTACAAACTAATTAGCTATCAGTATTAGCTTTAGTTATAATAGTTACAAACTTTGAAATTGGAAAACACAATGGATATTTTGTATCAACCTTTGATCACAGGGCTTCAATGTGTTACATTGTTGCATACGGCATGTTGTAGAATTTGTATTGTTTCTATATTGCTTGTAGTTAAGTTTGAAGTGATGACAAAGTATATACCGGAGTATATGAAAGTTTGAAATGACTGTTGTCCTTTTATGAGCCGGTAACTTGTGCAAATAAAAATGTATGTTTCAGAAATGTGTTAATTTTAATGTTTAAAATGAACCTATATTTGGGGAAGACACCTCCTATATTTTCTTTATTATTATAGTTACAAAAAAATATTATAAAACAAAGTTGTAGAAGACCAAGGGGGACATCCGGTTAAAGACTAAAATAATTTTTTAAACCAGTGGTTCTCAAGTTACAACACAAAGTTATATTTTTTCAAATGAGATTATACATATTTTTTAGGCCTATTCGATAGAGTATTTTTTACTGAATTCAACCATGTGACCATTCTACATTCTTACATAATAAAAATATTGAGAAAAATTCTATTGAAATTTAAATCATTTTTACTTCCTTGTACGAAGTAAAGGAAGTATTGTAATCGCGAAAATTTTCGGTTCTCAGATTTCAACGGAAATAGGTGTTTTGGCCCTCCCTGAATCCATTTTGACTAATTTCGTCATGCCGTCTGTACGTACGTATCTCGCATAACTCAAAAACGGTAGGCCGTAGAAAGTTGAGGTATTTAGGACTGTTATAACATCTAGTTGTGCACCTCCCTTTTTGGTCATTATACAACTACCGGAAGTGGTACTTTACTTGAAGCCTATAATAGATTTTCATGAAAAACTATATTCAAATATAATTTAAAACTTTCCAAATTTGGTATATAAGACTACTATATCAATGGAAATAACATAATAGATTTTGATTAAAATAGACGAACCGGAAGTGGCACATTACATGAAGCTGCTAACAGTTTTCCTTCAAAAAAATGGTATTATTTTAATTTTAGAAAGGAATGCTGCAAATAAAAGTTTTAGAGAATTAAATTCTGCGTCTAGCACATTAAGAATTTTTAAATTAGCTTTTTGCATAAACGAGATATATAAATTTAAATATTATATATTTTTTGATTTTTTTTAAAATTAAGTTTGCTATGGATTAGAACAAAAAATACAAGATTTAATGTCAAATATGTGCAATTAAAAAAATATCTATAGTTTAATACGTGTACAAGGAAGTCATGTGGTGTCCACATCAGATATTTTATTTTTAATATTAATGAAAAACAAAAGAACAAAATATTAAACACACAAAGAATAACAAATTACAAATAAAATAAATAAATAAATATATCATCACGCCTTTTACCCATCACTGAGTGTGGCACTATGCCTAAGCAGATCTCGGTAAGTGATATATTTTTTCGAGTGAAGTGCGGTTACCAGTCGTCAAATCACGGCCTCCAAAGATATTAGTGAAGAGGAGCCACAGGGGTAGATTTTTTAAATTGGTGAAAATTGTTTGTCGGCTGTGGGGATCGAACCAAGGTTCTCAAGATCCACAGGCCGACTCGATACCACTGAGCCACCTATCCGATAATAACAAATTACAACAATTATTATGACTTGACAGCAGCTAAATTTTGTTCTTTTGTTTTCGTTTTTCATCCATAGCTTACTGCACATTTATATTAAAAATTAAAAATTATTCAAATTTCAATTAAATTTTTCTCAATATTTTTATTATGTAAGAATGTATAATGGTCACATGGTTGAATTCAGAAAAAAATACTCTATCGAATAGGCGTAAAAAATATGTATAATCCCATTTGAAAAAATATAACTTTGTGTTGTAACTTGAGAACCACTGGTTTAAAAAATTATGTTATTCTTTAAGCAGATGTCCCCCTTGGTCTTCTACAACTTTGCTTTATAATATTTTTTTGTAACTATAATAATAAAAAAAATATAGGCGGTGGTTGGTTTCGCTGTTACACCCTGTATATCTACAGAGACTGGAGTAAAAGTAAAATTAGATATCATAAAAGACAAATTACAAATTTTATGGGGTAGGTGGCTCAGTGGTATCGAGTCGGCCTGTGGATCTTGAGAACCCTGGTTCGATCCCCACAGCCGACAAACAATTTTCACCAATTTAAAAAATCTACCCCTGTGGCTCCTCCTCCACTAATATCTTTTGAGGCCGTGATTTGACGGCTGGTAACCGCACTTCACGCGAAAAAATATATCACTTACCGAGATCTGCTTAGGCAGAGTGCCACACCCAGTGATGGGTAAAAGCCGTGATGATATATTTATTTATTTTATTTTACAAAAGACAAATTTAAATAAGTTTATTAAACAAAATGAAAACTTCATTAGTAAGAGAAAATTAATTAATAGTTATTTGTCTTGTTTTTATACAATTAACTTAATTAATTATAATTTTATATTTTATTTTGAAGCAAAAGTGGTGTGTCAGGATAGGAATGTTTGGAGAAAATTAATTGCGGGACAAATATGATGAATGAAGACAAGCGTATGATTCTTGATTTTAGATTCATTGGTTAGATGTTTCGAGTGTTTACCTGCAATTGTGTGGAGACCATCTTCAGAAACAAGCGCAGTGTACACTAGCGAATGGATGAATGTTTGTTGTGTTTTGATGGATTTTGGTTGTGAGAAAAGAAAGAGTTCGTATGGAGGAAGTGTTAATGTGGTCGAATCGAGTATCGTGTGTCAGGATGAGAATGTTGACGGGTTCGTGCTACCCCATTTAATGGGATATAGCGTGATGTTATGTATGTATGTATGTTATACCTAATTAATTAATTAATTAATTTGTCGGCCTGTAGATCTTAAGAACCCTGGTTCGATCCTCACAGCCGACAAACAATTTTCACCAATTTAAATCTACCTCTGTGGCTCCCCCTTCACTAATATCTTTGGAGGCCGTGATTTGACGGCTGGTAACTGCACTTCACGCGAAACAATATATCACTTACCGAGATCTGCTTACGGCAGTGTGCCACACTCAGTAATGGGTAAAAGGCGTGATGATATATTTATTTATTTTATTTATTTTTATTTTTTGTATTTCATGCAATTTATTTTTATAGTTTGTGTTTAAAATCGGTTCATGATTATTTTGAAAATAATTTAACAATAGAAGAGATTATTAAATTGTGCTTAGTAACATTTTATTTTGTAATATTGGTACTACTAAACTGCTATTCGTTTAATGTTATACTTTCGGGAAAGTCGAATATCTGATGTAAATTTTTTTTTTGAAATTCAATTTTTTCGTAACTTCTCAAAAACTAAGCAAAATTTGAAAAATTCTACGTGTCTGAATTGACCTATAACTTATTTTAAACGATTTAATATTTTTAATTATTTACCTGAAACTGCCAGGAAAATTTGTCTGAGCTGTAAGACTCAAGAAAGCTTTGCTTTGCATGCCTAGTCAGGAAAACAACATATTGATAATGAAAGACACGTGAGTGTCTAGTTACTTAGCAACATCAAATACTCACTGAATATGTAAGTTTTAATTTAAATTAATTTTTTTTACAACTGTCAAAATAGTTATATTTTATTCTAGATTGAGAAATGTTAGTTTTGCATTCACAAAAGAATTTCGCAATCGAGTATCAAACAACGTTTTTTCGAAAACTATGTCCCAAAATGAGTAATAATGTAATAAGAAAATGTTGACGTTTAGGATGAATTAATGTGACATCTAATGTCTCCATGACAACAATGTATGTAATATAATTGCTATCATATCTGGTTGTCTCTGACCAGCAATTGACAGCTGGTTGGAAATAGAAACAAAACAAACGTTGTAATTTATTGGGATTCGCATTGCATTTCTCAAGAAACTATTCCAGTACACCAGTTAGCTTCCTCAAGCGGGATAAATATCAATATGCGCTCAATTGAAACATTAAATATAAAGTTAAACAATAGAAGTATTGTTTCTAAGAAAATAAATAAAGTGACAAATTTTATTAAATTCTATCAAAACTTTTGCATCCTGCATGCAAAAGTCTTTTGCGTTCTGTAGACAAAAAAACACTCATTTCGCGTGTTGATAGTTGTCATGTACATTTTAACTTTATATGACAGTTTTCCAAAAAATATTTTTATAATTTCTTGCTTATTATTTTTAAAAGCTTCAAATAAATGTTGTACAAAATTCTATATTAACAATCAATAAACAGAATTAATACATGCTTTATAACAACAGAAATTACATTGAAAATTAACTTAAAAATAGGGGTAGCCTTACTTGGAAATGAAACAAAATTGTCAGAAAAAAATACTTATAAATATTTCTATCATAATAATAATAAAAATTCGTGTACCCAATTTGATATTGAAAACGTGGGGTAATATATATCTATGTAGGAATACTAAATACCGATATTCAATACCTACCCGATTGATACATACCAATATCGTTATATGCAGTTCATTCAAAGCCCTTTGATGTTGGCGCCCCCGGGCACTGCGGCCTTTTGTGGAACTATTTCAGCAGAAGATTTCATTTATTCACTGATTTGTCGAAGTCTACTGAACTTTGTTTGAAAATTCACATAGAATGAGAGATAGAAATAGTGGAATATATTGGTGAAATATGATTTGTATGGAGCGGTTTGCGTGTATGCCGCACTGTTGAAATAATATTTTAAGATTGAGGTGCAAGTTGATGTATTAGGGATGAAATTATGGATGGGTGAATGGATATATCGTCAGGGGTTTCACTTTAGTTTCAAGTGGTTTACATGTATGCCGCACTGTTGAAATAACATTTTAGGATTGAGGTGCAAGTTGATGTATTAGGGATGAAATTATGGATGGGTGAATGGATATATCGTCAGGGGTTTCACTCTAGTTTCAAGTGGTTTGCATGTATGCCGCACTGTTGAAATAACATTTTAGGATTGATATACAACTTAATGTATTAGGGATGAAATTATGGATGGGTGAATGGATATATCGTCAAGGGTTTCAATCTAGTTTAACTTAATACATTTCATATTTGTTTCATAATTAAAAAATCAATATTACTGTAATTAAAAAGTACTTAAATTAGAGGGTTCATATTGAATGATATCAACACCTCCCCTTATAAAGGGATAGAGATTATCTGTGCTTAATTTTTAGTATGCACAATAATCTTTCACTAATACCCTCAATTTTATTATTTCAACAGAGCGGCATGCATGTAAACCACTTGAAACTAGATTGAAACCCCTGACGATATATCCATTCACCCATCCATAATTTCATCCCTAATACATCAACTTGCACCTCAATCCTAAAATGTTATTTCAACAGTACGGCACGCATGTAAACTAGAGTGAAACCCCTGACGATATATCCATTCACCCATCCATAATTTCATCTCTAATACATCAACTTGCACCTCAATCCTAAAATGTTATTTCAACAGTGCGGCATGCAAGTAAACCACTTGAAACTAGAGTGAAACCCCTGACGATATATCCATTCACCCATCCATAATTTCATTCCTAATACATCAACTTGCACCTCAATCCTAAAATGTTATTTCAACAGTGCGGCATGCATGTAAACCACTTGAAACTAGAGTGAAACCCCTGACGATATATCCATTCACCCATCCATAATTTCATCTCTAATACATCAACTTGCACCTCAATCCTAAAATGTTATTTCAACAGTGCGGCATGCATGTAAACCGCTCCATACAAATCACATTTTAGTTGCACTTGAATACTGTATATATAACAGTAATCAATCTAAAATGAATACATCTAGACGCTAGACATATTTGTTTTCGTTACCCGTACCGATTCGTGTATGCAAGCGGAACTTTGCTAGAGTACTGCGCATGCCGAACCGGTGATATAAGTGAGGGAACCGGTAAAATACTAGCCAGTTTCGCGCCGAATTTGTATCGGACAACTTCGATGTTAGCGGAAAATTCGGATTGTCGTTTACGAAAAAGTTTTAGTGATGTTTTAATTAAACTTTAATTAATAATAATATTTAAATAATTGTATACAGTAATAATAATAGTGTATCATTATGGTTTTTATTCGCATTTATATGTACTATAAATAATAATAATAATAATAATAAATAGAATTTTACATAAAAAAAGGTATTTTTATATCAAATATTTTTGGCTCTCACGCGTTTTATAATTAATTTAGAAGAAAGTGCTTCAAATAAAACTTGTAGATAATTTAGTTCCCTATAACTTTTATTTGAAACATTTTTTTATAAGATGCTTCAAAATAGATTGACAACAAGAAATATACCAAAATTATCAGAATATTTTTAATAAACTACTATATTTTTGGCTATAAAACCTGCACAAATTATTTTAGAAACAAATGCTTCATATAAAGGTTGTAGATAATTTAGTTTCCTGTAACTTATTTGAAACATTTTTCTATAAGACGCTTCAAAATAGATTGACAGCAAGATATATACTAAAATTGTCAGAATATTTTTAACAAACTACTATATTTTTGTCTATAAAACCTCCCCAAATTATTTTACAAAAAAATGCTTTAAATAAAACTTGTAGATAATTTAGTTCCTTGTAACTTTTATTTGAAACAGTTTTCTATAAGACGCTTCAAAATAGATTGACAGTAAGAAATATATCAAAATAATCAGAATATTTTTAATAATGTACTATATTTTAGGCTAGAAAATTATTTTAGAGAAAAGTGCTTCAAATAAAAGTTGTACATAATTTAGTTCCTTATAACTTTTATTTAAAACATTTTTCTATAAAACGCTTCAAAATAGATTGACAGCAAGATATATACTAAAATTGTCAGAATATTTTTAATAATTTACTACATTTTCGGCTATAAAACCTCTCCAAATTATTTTAGAAAAAAATACTTTAAATAAAAGTTGTACATAATTTAGTTCCCTATAACTTTTATTTGAAACATTTTTCTATAAGACGCTTCAAAATAGATTGACAGCAAGCAATATACCAAAATTGTCAGAATATGTTTAATAAACTACTATATTTTTCAAAAATTCTTCAAATAAAAGTTGTAGAGAATTAAATACTCCATATTTTTTATTAAAGCTATTTTTTTCTAAAATGCCTTACAAACGTTTGACGGACAAAAATATACAAAGCAAAATTATTGAATACAAAATATGAATAATGAAAGGCATAAAATGATGGAGAGTATTAAAAAGTATATTTCCATAATTACTTTGGATGTGAATCTTTTCAAAATTTACATATTTTTTATTAACTTCTGTTAATTCAGGGTTTCCGCTTAGATGGCTCTGTCAAATTTCATTATTTAACTTTTCCACAGTTTTCAATTAAGAGAATTAACATATTTTTAAATTTCAGTAAAATATTTTCAGCGAAAAAACGGGAAAAACTCTTTGTAGAATAGAAACACGCACAATTTTCATAAAAAAATGAAAACTAAACTAAATACGGCTCTGCAGTTTTCACTGTTAGTTTCAGCATGTTGAAATACATATGTATGCAAATTTTTATTAAAATACACTCAAGGCAAAAAGTTTTAGAGTAAAAAGTTTGAAAACGGACATATATGGAAAAACAATTGACGTTGGACACAATTTAAAAAAAAACAACTGGGTTTTAAGATAACTTGGACCCAGGGAATCTAATGCCGTTGAGATCATCTTCATATCTTTCTTAGTTTTTAAGATATAACGTCGAGAATAACAAATATTTTATTTTGTCTTTGTTGTTATTTAAATTGCAGCATAGCGTTTCCTTTTTTCGGTAGATGGCATTACCTGTTCTACAGAACTTCTCATGTCATCTTACATGTTTGTTGGAGATCTTATTCTCTGCTGGCACAGTACTTCGTCACACAGCTTCTTCACGTAAACTTTGTTCTAGGTGAAGAAGTGTGTTGTCTATGGTTACTAACTGTGCTGGCCAGCCTCTGACGATGCCCTCATAAGGTGACTTGGAGGCTGAATTTTGTGAGACTTTGCCAAGTGTTTATTTTATATTTTTTATTAAACCTAGTTTCACCAAGTGTATGGATGACAATTAATTTTGTCTTTGTTGTTATTTAAATTGCTATTGCATAGCATTTCCTTTTTTCGGTAGATGGCATTGCCTGTTCAACAGAACTTCTCATGTCATCTTACCTGTATGTTAGAGATCTTATTCTCTGCTGGCACAGTTCTTCGGCACACAGCTTATTCACGTGAACTTTGTTCTAGGTGAAGAAGTGAGTTATACCATACTGATGAGCTCTAATAAGAGCGAAACGCGTCTATAGTTACTAACTGTGCTGGCCAGCCTCTGACGATGCACTCATAAGGTGACTTGGAGGCTGATATTTGTGAGACTTAGCCAAGTGTTTAGTTTATATTTTTTTTAGAAATATTTTTATAAACTTATTCCAAAATTCTTATTTTCAAAATTTGTACAAAAAAAATATATACGTTAACTTAAATCAACAACACTAACTATACTCGTATGAAAAACTATGTAGAATACAATGGTTAAGATGGCAGAGCCGTATTTAGACTAATTTTTGAGTTAGAGTAAAATTAAAATAGGTCAAAAATTTAATCAATGATTTCAATGTACTGTATTGATAAAAGTTGTTTTTAAATAAACTTTATAATAAATATGAGCATCGGGATTTGGCTTAAACTTGACAGGAGATAATTAATATTGATAATATTGATGCTACCAACAGTTAAATAAAAAATAAGTAGTTTATTTTCCATTTTGGCACGACAGTATTTTTATGTTGATAATGTGAAACAATTATGGCTGTTAATTATCCATAACTAATTTTACAAAAAAATACTTGAAATAAAAGTTGTAGAGAATTAAATTTCCTACAAGTTATATTTGAAGCATTTTACTCTAAAACAAATGAGAATCGTTTTACAGGTCAAAATATCCAAATTTATAATAAAAAAATTATAATATAATTTTTACGTTCATGATACGAAACAATTATGGCTGTCAATTGTCTATCACTAATTTTACAAAAAAATACTTCAAATAAAAGTTGTAAAGAATTAAATTTCCTACAAGTTATATTTGAAGCATTTTTCTCTAAAACAAATGAGAATCGCTTGACAGGTCAAAATATACAAATTATAACAAAATAATTTTAATATAATTTTTACGTTGATGATTTCAAACAATTATGGCTGTCAATTGTCTATAACTAATTTTACAAAAAAATACTTGAAATAAAAGTTGTAGAGAATTAAATTTCCTACAAGTTATATTTGAAGCATTTTTATCTAAAACAATTGAGAATCGTTTGACAGGTCAAAATATCCAAATTATAATAAAAAAGTTATAATATAATTTCGTGGCACAATTTTGGATATTCGAGGACAAAGTGGCTATCACACCAAACTCAAAACGGAACTTAGGTAAGAACTACCCTTAAATTAATTTACCCAGTTCTGGGAAAATGAAACTATGAGAGTAAAATATTCATTAATTAAGAAATAGATACTGGAAATAATATAATAGTTATTTTTTTACGATTGCTATAAAAAGTTGACAATTACGCTCTTATTTGACATCGTAAAGTTGACGAAAAATATCTTTTTTGTGCGTCTCCAATGGCAACACGCGAAAAAGATATCAAATGCGCGCTTATTTCAATAGTTACCAAGGATTCAAACAAAACAGAAACTTGTCATATTGACAGTTGACAGAATGATTTTATTTTCAGTACGTATACGTTTTTTAGAAAAAATGTTGTGTGTATCACGAGCCAGCCATGATTTACAATTGTTTTTCTCGATATTTCAATTACTGACTGGAGATTTCTTGATAGATTCGTTGTTAGAGAAGTGGCCGTAAGTGAAGATTTACGAAACAGGTGTACAGGAGCGAATGGATGGATGTTTGTTGCGTGTTGATGGATTTTGGTTGTGAATCGAGTATCGTGTGTCAGGATGAGAATGTTGACGGGTTCGTGCTACCCCCATTTAATGGGATATAGCGTGATGTTATGTATGTATGTATGTAGATTCAAAGCCAACATTTTATATTGCATTTGTTTTTTGAATGTAGTCGTTATATTTTTTAATTTTTAAAAGAAATTGCAGTAAATATAAACATTCATTTATGCAAATGACAATAGAGTTACATGCATTTCCATTTATTTATTTAAATTTCCTTTGTGAAAAGAAATTTCAATAAAAAATCGTTACGAGTTTTCTAGGAAAATGTATTAATTATTTATGAGAAAACTGATGAATTGTTGTACACGGTGTGGCAAAAATCTACCCCTAAATTAGGGTAGGAACACATTTTTATTCAGGCTAGACAGAGCGCTAAAAACTGCTATACGAGAAATTAAAACCTATTTTAGGAACAAAAATATATATAAATAAATAAATATATCATCACGCCTTTTACCCATTACTGAGTGTGGCACTCTACCTAAGCAGATCTCGGTAAGTGATATATTTATGCCGTCAAATCACGGTCCCCAAAGATGTTAATGGTGGGGAAGCCACAGGAGTAGATTTAATTGTTTGTCGGCTGTGGGGATCGAACTAGGGTTCTCAAGATCCACCACTGAGCAACCTACCCCAATTTAATTAAAAATAAATAAATATATCATTACGACAAATAGGAACAAAAATGACAGTTTAATTCTGCTTCATTAGTAATTCTAATGAAAAATAACGAAATAATCTTAATTAAATCTGTCTATTGTTAAAATAACACAAAACAAACATCGGAAATGAAATCAAATTTATATCAATGGAACAATGAGTAAATTTTGTAGATTGTATCATCAAGGGAGATATTATTATTGTGATTTGTATGGAGCGGTTTACAGGCGTGCCGCACTGTTGAAATAATATTTTAGGATTGAGGTGCAAGTTGATGTATTAGGGGTGAAATTATGGATGGGTGAATGAATATGAGATTTGTATGGAGCGGTTTGCATGTATGCCGCATTGTAGAAATAACATTTTAGGATTGAGGTGCAAGTTGATGTATTAGTGATGAAATTATAGATGGGTGAATGGATATATCGTCAGGGGTTTCACTCTAGTTTCAAGTGGTTTACATGCATGCCGCACTGTTGAAATAACATTTTAGGATTGAGGTGCAAGTTGATGTATTAGGGATGAAATTATGGATGGGTGAATGGATATATCGTCAGGGGTTTCACTCTAGTTTGAAGTGGTTTACATGCATGCCGCACTGTTGAAATAACATTTTAGGATTGAGGTGCAAGTTGTTGTATTAGGGATGAAATTATGGATGGGTAAATGGATATGTATTATGAAACAGCCTGTATATAATATCCCACACATAATAAAAGTTTGATAAATCTAAATATTAGTCCATGAACCTTGTATCTCAATAGCCATTGCTTTTAAGCGCTCGGGAAACTCATGACACATTTATTTATTTATTTCCTTAGTTTCGCCAATATTTCACACTTTCTTTACAGCCAATAAAAATTTTCTCGCTGAAAATTTCATGTCTTTTACGAGTTTTCACGAAATTTCCTTTAAATTTCCAGTACAACAAATATCATTAAAGTTTATGATTAAACTTTAAAGTTTATAGGCTATAAAATACTGAGACGCCACTGTTTGTACACTTAAATAAATATATCATCATGGCCTTTACCCATTACTGGGTGTGGCACTCTGCTGTAAGCAGATCTCGGTAAGTGACATATTTATGCCGTCAAATCACGGCCCCCAAAGATGTTAGTAGAGGGAAAGCCACAGGGGTAGATTTAATTGTTTGTCGGCTGTGGGGATTGAAGATCCACCACTGAGCCACCTACCCCATTACTTAATTTCCTGTTTATTATTTTAAAAAGCTTCAAATAAATGTTGTATAAAATTCTATATTAACAATCAATAAACAGAATTAATGCATGCTTTATAACGACAGAAATTACATTGAAAATTAGCTTCAAAATAAGGGTAGCCTTGCTTGGAAATGAAACAAAATTGAATAATGTTTATGATAAATTGTGGTAAAAGTTTGTAAAAGTGTTGATGGTCCTGAAAAGGAGCGTAGTGTTTTGTTATTATCAATTAAATGTCTTGATTGTATTTGAAATTGAATACAGAATAAACTCTGAATGATCTGCAACTGTGGCATGGATGCAACACTGACCCATATTTTCTTTGTATTTTGAATTGTGTGTATTGAAGGAATTGGCCTGTGAGGGTTCGAACCCGCAAATAAATACAATAATACAACTTAACACATTCATTTCTTTCACGAATTCACTAATTATCCAACATTTTTTCTTAAAATTCACTTAAATTCAAGACTAATAAATAACTACTGGCAATACATTCATGACACAAAAAATATTTTTCTACTGACAGATACAATTTAATTTTGTTTCATTTCCAAGCAAGGCTACCCTTATTTTCAAGCTGATTTTCAATGTAATTTCTGTCGTTATAAAGCATGCATTAATTCTGTTTATTAATTGTAAATGTAGAATTTTAAAAATAAATAAATATATCATCACGCTTTTTACCCATCTCTGAGTGTGGCACTCTGCCTAAGCAGATCTCGGTAAGTGATATATTTTTTCGCGTGAAGTGCGGTTACCAGCCGTCAAATCACGGCTTCCAAAGATATGTATAAATTTTATACAACATTTATTTGAACCTTTTAAAAACATTAAAGCAGGAAATTATAAGAATATAATTTTACATGTTAAAGTCCTACGTTTCGTATCACGGTCACCACCCTCTATATATATTTGTACTAATAGGCATCTCTATCACCTCATTATGAAATACCCTATTAATTACAAGTTGCTTAATGCTTTACTAACGTTCAAATAATTCATCTCCGAGTATATATTTCATGCTCAGGTCGGGCTAGACATACGATAATCAAATTACCTGCCATTTCAAGCAGACAAGAATTTCCGTTTTCCAGTCCTGCCAACTGTAGTATTTGATATTTAATATTACTGTTTCATTCCATAATAATATACATATTCTCAGCCCTTAAATTTAGCATCATGTACACCAGTAGATTAAATAACATCTTAATAACAGGAGTAGAAAATAGTTATTTTTGATTCTAGATTGCGAAATGTTACTTTTACATTTGCAAAAGCATTTCGTAATCGAGTATCAAACAACGTTTTTTTGAAAACTATGTCCTAAAATAAGTAATAATGTAATGAGAAAATGTTGACGTTTAGGATGAATTAATGTGACATGTAATGTCTCCATGACAACAATGTATGTAATATAATTGCTATCAAATCTGGTTGTCTCTGACCAGCAATTGACAGCTGGTTGCCAATAGAAACCAAACAAACGTTGTAATTTATTGGGATTCGCATTGCATTTCTCAAGAAACTATTCCAGTACACCAGTTAGCTTCCTCAAGCGGGATAAATATCAATATTAGAGATGGGCGAATATCAAATATCTGGAATTCGAATATCGAATACATTAATCAGATCTCGAATATTCGAAGTAGGTACTCGAATATTCGAATACTCCTAAAAGTTAATTTATTTATTATTAATAATTATTTTATTATGTCCTTTTCATTATTTGAATGAAATTGTTAAGATAAAATAAAATTAAAATAAAAACTACAAACAAAAAAGAAAAGAAAAAGACGAAAACTTCAAATTTAAGGTGAAACGTAAGGGCTGATGTTGGCGAAAAACAAATTTGAAATATGGTACGTCTTCATGGTTTTGAAACAAAATATCTTTGTTATTAATAACTTCAAAGTATTGTAATAGCTTTAAGTTTATATACAAATGATAAAGAAAAATATAGTCTAAATTTGAGGTCAACATATAGCGCGATATTCGAGGTATTCGAATGTTCGCTATACTCACGTTAATATCCGAAAATCTCGAAAATCGAATAATGTCAATATTCGCGGCATTCGACTATTCGCGGATGATATTCGCCCATCTCTAATCAATATGCGCTCAATTGGAACATTAAATATAAATTTTGTTAAAGAATAGAAGCAAAAAAATAAAGTAACAAATTTTATTAAATTCAAAACTTTTGCATCCTGCATGCAAAAGTCTTTTGCGTTCTGTAGACAAAAAATCTGATGTGGACACCACATGACTTCCTTGTACACGTATTAAACTATAGATATTTTTTTAATTGCACATATTTGACATAAAATCTTTTATTTTTTGTTCTAATCCATAGCAAACTTAATTTTTTTAAAAATCAAAAAATATATAATATTTAAATTTAGATATCTCGTTTATGCAAAAAGCTAATTTAAAAATTCTTAATGTGCTAGACGCAGAATTTAATTCTCTAAAACTTTTATTTGCAGCATTCCTTTCTAAAATTAAAATAATACCATGTTTTTCAAGGAAAACTGTTAGCAGCTTCATGTAATGTGCCACTTCCGGTTAGTCTATTTTAACCAAAATCTATTATGTTATTTCCATTGATATAGTAGTCTTATATACCAAATTTGGAAAGTTTTAAATTATATTTGAATATAGTTTTTCATGAAAATCTATTATAGGCTTCAAGTAAAGTACCACTTCCGGTAGTTGTATAATGACCAAAAAGGGAGGTGCACAACTAGATGTTATAACAGTCCTAAATATAAAGTTTCAATTTTCTACGGCTTACCGTTTTTGAGTTATGCGAGATACGTACGTACGTACGTACAGACGGCATGACGAAATTAGTCAAAATGGATTCAGGGAGGGCCAAAACACCTATTTCCGTTGAAATCTGAGAACCGAAAATTTTCGCGATTACAATACTTCTTTTACTTCGTACAAGGAAGTAAAAACA
Source organism: Pterostichus niger (assembly GCA_947425015.1). Lineage (NCBI taxonomy): Eukaryota > Metazoa > Arthropoda > Insecta > Coleoptera > Carabidae > Pterostichus > Pterostichus niger. The sequence continues at coordinate 1,678,816 of OX380351.1, read as the reverse complement.
CTCATTTCGCGTGTTGATAGTTGTCATGTACATTTTAACTTTATATGACAGTTTTCGAAAAACATAATTTAAAGGCGGTTTAAATCTAATTATGTTTATTTTTACTAATTTAAATTAGTAAATATGAAGTAGTCTGTAGGTAATAAAGAAAACGACTGGTTTTAAATATGAATTTTGTAAATAAAAGTACGGAAGTTTTCATGTCTAGTTTAGTGATAAATCAAAACTTTTCACATTTTCTTCAGCGTGAAAAGAAAATAAGCATAAAAAAAGTTCCACGAGAAAATAATAATAATATATTCAAATATTCAAATCAAAAAAGTTTGGAAATATATGATTTTATTTTAGTCCTAAATTAAAATACTTTTAAAGAATGTCAAAAATGTTACATAGATACGTTTCGTGGATGCCTCTGTATTTTTTTTTCTTTGTAAATGAAACATTTACCGGGGCGTATTTAGTTATATATGAAAACAATTTTTTGTTTAATTTAGTTGAAAAAAAAGAAACAAGTGATAGTAGAATTATCTATTACTGGATGTGGCGTCCTGTCGTAGCAGATCTCAGTAAGTGATATATTTAAGCGGTCAAATTAAGGTCCCAATAGCTGTTAGTAAAGGTTATTAATTTGGTGAAAATTGTTTGTTGTCTGTGAGAATCAAACCCGGGTGGTCTAATTTTGGATTAATAAAAAATGAATTTATAAGTTTAAGCTTATATAAATAAACCCCTGACGACATATCCATAATTTCATCCCTAATACATCAACTTGCACCTCAATCCTAAAATGTTATTTCAACAGTGCGGCATGCATGTAAACCACTTGAAACTAGAGTGAAATCCCTGACGATATATCCATTCACCCATCCATAATTTCATCCCTAATACATCAACTTGCACCTCAATCCTAAAATGTTATTTCAACAGTGCGGCATGCATGTAAACCACTTGAAACTAGAGTGAAATCCCTGACGATATATCCATTCACCCATCCATAATTTCATCCCTAATACATCAACTTACACCTCAATCCTAAAATGTTATTTCAACAGTGCGGCATGCATGTAAACCACTTCAAATTAGACGATATATTCATTCACCCATCCATAATTTCATCTCTAATACATCAACTTGCACCTCAATCCTAAAATATTATTTCAACAGTGCGGCACACATGTAAACCGCTCCATATAAATCACAAAATAAATGTAATAAAAATAACATAAAATACTGTGTTCTAGTTAAAGTTTGTCCTGCCTGTCATTACTCATTAAAGCAATATATCAAAGTTTCGCGAACAGACGTAGAAGTTTCTTCACGGCTTCATGAAGCTTCTGAAGCACGAGCAGAAACTTTGTTTGTCTTTAATGAACATCAAACAAGTGCGAAGTTTTCCATTTCCATCGCGGAAAGTGGAAAATTATTTCCAGGTGTTGTAATCTAGTAAATTGCTAACGCAGGTTCTACGGAACGGAAAAGTGAATTCATTGAGTTTTGTGGCTACACGAAACAGCGGCTCCAAAACTTTCCTTTTAAGAGATTGCTTCGCTAAACTTTCTTAAAAATGTTTGTTTCTGAATAGAAAACATAATATAAAAGAAGCACAGTTTTGGGCCAACTGGTGTAAACAAAGTTTGAGGCAAATTTCAGTTGTTTTGAGGGAAGTTTACAGTGACACTTTGCGGTGTAAAATGACACTAATGCCTGCGCCGAAGCGATGAAATTATATCCTAAAATTGTCATTAACATATAAAGCCTTTATTACATTTTCAAACTTTGGGTACAGCAGAAATGAAAGATTATTTTGTGGTTTGTATGGAGCGGTTTGCATGAGTGCCGCACTGTTGAAATAACATTTTAGGATTGAGGTGTAAGTTGATGTATTAGGGATGAAATTATGGATGGGTGAATGGATATATCGTCAAGGGTTTCCCTCTAGTTTGAAGTGGTTTACATGCATGCCGCACTGTTGAAATAACATTTTAGGATTGAGGTGCAAGTTGATGTATTAGAGATGAAATTATGGATGGGTGAATGGATATATCGTCAGGGGTTTCACTCTAGTTTATATGCGTGCCGTACTGTTGAAATAACATTTTAGGATTGAGGTGCAAGTTGATGTATTAGAGATGAAATTATATCGTCAGGGGTTTCCCTCTAGTTTGAAGTGGTTTACATGCATGCCGCACTGTTGAAATAACATTTTAGGATTGAGGTGCAAGTTGATGTATTAAGGATGAAATTATGGATGGGTGAATGGATATATCGTCAGGGGTTTCCCTCTAGTTTGAAGTGGTTTACATGCATGCCGCACTGTTGAAATAACATTTTAGGATTGAGGTGCAAGTTGATGTATTAGAGATGAAATTATGGATGGGTGAATGGATATATCGTCAGGGGTTTCACTCTAGTTTATATGCGTGCCGTACTGTTGAAATAACATTTTAGGATTGAGGTGCAAGTTGATGTATTAGAGATGAAATTATATCGTCAGGGGTTTCCCTCTAGTTTGAAGTGGTTTACATGCATGCCGCACTGTTGAAATAACATTTTAGGATTGAGGTGCAAGTTGATGTATTAAGGATGAAATTATGGATGGGTGAATGGATATATCGTCAGGGGTTTCCCTCTAGTTTGAAGTGGTTTACATGCATGCCGCACTGTTGAAATAACATTTTAGGATTGAGGTGCAAGTTGATGTATTAGAGATGAAATTATGGATGGGTGAATGGATATATCGTCAGGGGTTTCACTCTAGTTTACATGCGTACCGCACTGTTGAAATAACATTTTAGGATTGAGGTGCAAGTTGATGTATTAGAGATGAAATTATTGATTGGTCAATTGATATATCGTCAGGGGTTTCAATAACATTTTATGATTGATATATTATGGTCAAAATTCCCCATTTCCTACTCAATTTTCTCAACTTTTCCTTCCACATTACATCATACCGTCCTTGCTAAGTAGAATTTAAACATTTACTTCACCTAACATCCACTCTCTATAATAAGAAGCGTGGTACATCCAGTTATAAACGTTGTTAGCCCCTAGGGATCGTAGATTGCCTTGGAATTGGATGTCCTCTGCTGCTGCCATCTTGTGAGTGAATTGCAAACACTCAACAAGGCCAAGGCATCCTTAAATTCGAACGAGAATTTGATAACTGAATTACAGACTGAAAGTTTAAAGCCGAAAGGGATTATCTGATTTGTATAGAGAAATAAACGCCTTCCTACCCTTTATTTTAAGGGTGGAGTTTTGATTCAACCCCTGGCAAAGATTAAAATGCAATAAATCACGAAAATTTTACTTAAAATATATATATAACAACTTGCATCTGTGGAAAATTAAATCTACCCCTGTGACTCCCCCTCCACTAACATCTTTAAGGGGCGTAATTTGACGGATGGTATCCATACTTCACCTAAATAAATATATCATTTACTGAAATCTGCTACGGCAGAGTGTCACACCCAGTAATACGTAAAAGGCGTGATGATATATTTATTTATTTATTTTATTTTAAAATACCAAATCTATTTTATTTAATTAAGCTTTACTATACTAATTACATCTTAATTAGGCCTTAGTTAATTAATGTGCATCCAGTAAAAACAGATTAATTAACGTTTAAGCAGGATTCCTTAAAATTTATCGTACATTAGACGCTGGCGTAGCGCAAACAATGCCGTGAAATATTTAATATTGTAAGCTTGAATAAATTTCTAATTATTAGGATATTTGCATATTGTATAGGTGGTACTCATGGTGCCGGCGACGGTAACTTAATTTAAGATTATGATAATGTGAAACAGGACCGGATTTACTAAGTTTTCTTGCGAGCTTGTGTTTTGATATTTTTTAATTGCACATAAATATTTGACATTAAATTTTTTATTTTTTGTTCTACAAATAAAAATATATAATTTTTAAATTTAGATATCTCGCTTATACAAAAGGCTAATTGAATAATTGTTAATGTGCTAGACGCAGAATTTAATTCTCTTTTATTTGCAGCATTTATTTCTAAAATCAAAATAATACCATTTTTTTTCAACTGTTAGCAGCTTCATGTAATGTATCACTTCCGGTTAGTCCATTTTAACCAAAACCTATTATGTTATTTCCATTGCTATAGTAGTCTTATATACCAAGCTAGAAAAGTTTTGGATGATATTTGAATATAGTTTTTCATCTATGATTCAAGTAAAGTAGCACTTCCGAAAGTTGTATAATGAGCAAAAAGGGAGGTGCACAACTAGATGTTATAACAGTCCTAAATACCTCAACTTTCCACGGCTTATCGTTTTTGCGTTATGCGAGATACATACGTACGTACAGACGTCGCGACGAAATTACTCAAAATGGATTCAGGGATGCTCAAAATGCATATTTCCGCTGAAATCTCAAAACCGAATTACAATACTTCCTTTACTTCGTACAAGGAAGTAAAAAAAGAAATTATTTTAAAATAAAATAAATAAATATATCATCACGTCTTTTACCCATTACTGGGTGTGGCACTTTGCCGTACCAGAATACAAATTAGGATGCAAATTAATTATTTCAATTGAAATATGGCTCCAATATGTTGCTGAAAATAAACGAGGAATATTTTCATTCAATTTATAAACTAATAAATATGAATTTAAGTATAAATTTATGTATTTCAGTTCGGGTATTTAAATCTATGTAAATTTAATTGTACATAATGCATTAGTTATAATCCGGATATAAATCAAAATCAACAAAAGTACATTTAAAGTTTAGTTAATTTTAAAATAACATACTATATAACTGTTTTATTTTTCGTTTGTCTATATTTTATAAAAAATATGTTATTGTTGAAATGTTCATTAATTAATTTTTGGTTTCAATTTCATGTGTACATTTTAAACTCATTTTACTATGGTTTAAGTTGTCCTGAAAGCAAATTGAGTGCTCTAAGACGATGGCTAGAGGATCCCAGCTGTCAAATACTTCATCAAATTGTCTTAAACCCTTTAAAATAATTTTAAAATGTTTTAATTTGTCCTGAAAGCTAGCTGAGTGCTCTAAGACGATGGCTAGAGGATCCCAGCTGTCAAATACTTCTTAAAATTGTTTCAAACCCTCTAGAATCATTTTAAAATGTTTTAATTTGTCCTGAAAGCTAGCTGACTGCTCTAAGACGATGGCTAGAGGATCCCAGCTGTCAAATACTTCTTAAAATTGTCTTAAACCCTTTAAAATAATTTTGAAATGTTTTAATTTGTCCTAAAAGCTAGCTGAGTGCTCTAAGACGATGGCTAGAGGATCCCAGCTGTCAAATACTTCATCAAATTGTCTTAAACCCTTTAAAATAATTTTAAAATGTTTTAATTTGTCCTGAAAGCTAGCTGAGTGCTCTAAGACGATGGCTAGAGGATCCCAGCTGTCAAATACTTCTTAAAATTGTTTCAAACCTTCTAGAATCATTTTAAAATGTTTTAATTTGTCCTGAAAGCTAGCTGACTGCTCTAAGACGATGGCTAGAGGATCCCAGCTGTCAAATACTTCTTAAAATTGTCTTAAACCCTTTAAAATAATTTTGAAATGTTTTAATTTGTCCTAAAAGCTAGCTGAGTGCTCTAAGACGATGGCTAGAGGATCCCAGCTGTCAAATACTTCTTAAAAATTTTTTAAACCCTTTTAGAATTATTTTAAAATGTTTTAATTTGTGCTGAAAGCTAGCTGAGTACTCTAAGACGATGGCTAGAGGATCCCAGCTGTCAAATACTTCTTAAAATTGTCTTACATACATACATACATACATAACATCACGCTATATCCCATTAAATGGGGTAGCACGAACCCGTCAACATTCTCATCCTGACACACGATATTCGATTCGACCACATTAACACTTCCTCCATACACAACCAAAATCCATCAACACACAACAAACATTCATCCATTCGCTAGTGTACACTGCGCTTGTTTCTGAAGATCGTCTCCGCACAATTGCAGGTAAACACTCAAAACATCTAACCAATTAATCTAAAATCAAGAATCATACGCTTGTCTTCATTCATCATATTTATCCTGCAATTAATTTTCTCCAAACATTCCTATCCTGACACACCACTTTTGCTTCAACCACATTCATAATTCTTTTCATACAAGCTCGTTTATTCTTCACGCTCAGAATCTTTCGCTCACGCAACAACCCTTCAATCATATTCATCCACTTGTTCCTAGGCCGTCCACGCAAACTTTCACCCTCAATTTCACCAACATACACCTGTTTCACCAATCTGTCATTCGACATACGTTCTACATGACCAAACCATCTCAACTGACTTATTCCCACTCTTCTTACAACATTCTTCCCAATCTCACATTCATCATACACCAATGTATTCCGGACACGATCTCTTCTAGTATATCCACACACACCCCGCAAATATCTCATTTCCACAGCAGTTAAACCCTTTAAAATAATTTTGAAATGTTTTAATTTGTCCTAAAAGCTAGTCGAGTGCTCTAAGACGATGGCTAGAGGATCCCAGCTGGCAAATACTTCTTCAAATTGTCTTAAACCCTTTAAAATAATTTTGAAATGTTTTAATTTGTCCTAAAAGCTAGTCGAGTGCTCATAGGCGATGGCTAGAGGATCCCAGCTCTCAATTACTTCTTAAAACTGTCTTAAATCCTCTAGAATCATTTTAAAATGTTTTAATTTGTCCTAAAAGCTAGCTGAGTACTCTAAGAAGATGACTAGAAGATCCCAGCTGTCAAATACTTCTTAAAATTGTCTAAAACCCTTTAAAATAATTTTAAAATGTTTTAATTTGTCCTGAAAGCTAGCTTAGTGCTCTAAGACGATGGCTAGAGGATCCCAGTTGTCAAATACTTCTTCAAATTGTCTTAAACCCTTTTAAAATTAAACACTACTATTAGGCATTTATCTAAGTTTGTACATTAAATAAATTGGCTATTGTAGTGTTTACAATTATAATTTAATTAATAATATATTAGAAATAACTTTAAAATCAGTGGCACAAAAAATGTTAACTTCATTTACAGTACAAATAATTTTGCGAATTTTGAAAAAATCTTGTTCTGTTTTTACCAGTACATTGAGTGCTATATGTATGGGGTTAAACTAAGTGGCATAAATTGTGGGGCACCCTGTATAGTACAGACATATATGTGGATACTATTGAAATAATTACAAAGCCTACTGCTCTAACCACAAATAGGATTAGGAACATCTTATTTCAAACAACAATGAAATTGGGGGTGGCTCTTAGATAATTCAAGCCGTGGTTTGGGGTGGTAGGCAGAGGTGTATTCAGGATTTTGTATATGATAGTGTGTATACACAAAGATACAACAATGTACAGGAAAAAAATCTGATGTGGACAGCAGATGACTTCCTTATACGCGTATTTTCACCAACTTCTATCCCTGTGGCTCCGCCTCTACTAATATCTTTGGGGGCTGTGATTTGACGGCTGGTAACCGCACTTCACGCGAAAAAATATATAACTTATACCGAGATTTGCTACAGCAGAGTGCTACACCCAGTAATGGGTAAAAGGCGTGATGATATATTTTATTTATTGTACGCGTATTATATTATATCTATATTTTTTTATTGCACATAGTTGACTTAATTTGATGTTGACATTAAATTTGTTCTAATCCATAACAAACTAAAATAAAAACAAAAAATATATAATTTTTAAATTTAGATATCTCGCTTATACAAAATGCTAATTGTATAATTGTTAATGTGCTAGACGCAGAATTTAATTCTCTTTTATTTGCAGCATTTATTTCTAAAATCAAAATAAAACCATTTTTTTCAACTGTTAGCAGTTTCATGTAATGTATCACTTCCGGTTAGTCTATTTTAACCAAAATCTATTATGTTATTTACATTGATATAGTAGTCTTATATACCAAATTTGAAAAGTTTTGGATGATATTTGAATATAGTTTTTCATCTATGATTCAAGTAAAGTAGCACTTCCGGAAGTTATATAATGAGCAAAAAGGCAGGTGCACAACTAGATGTTATAACAGTCCTAAATACCTCAACTTTCTACGGCTTACCGTTTTTGAGTTGTGCCTAAGTTTTAATGTTTTTCAGTTGTTACTCACAGCGCTAAACATTTACAAGTAGGTGACTTTTAACAAGGAAGACAATGAATAATTACCAATTACTATTCTAGTCCAATCCTGTTTAAATAATCCTCCTCCGGGCTTTCCGGAAGGCGAATGCCGGAATCTCAAAACAGGGCAAATTTGCATTTGGGTAGTGGTAACACTAGTCTTGGTAGTAATTAAGGACTGTGTTGTTAGCTTCTCCGGATTTAGTAATATGTTCCCCGGAAAGGAGATTTACGATAGTTGTGTTGTGATTTGTATGAAGCGGTTTACATGCATGCCGCACTGTTGAATTAACATTTTAGGATTGAGGTGCAAGTTGATGTATTAGGGATGAAATTATGGATGGGTGAATGGATATATCGTCAGGGGTTTCACTCTAGTTTGAAGTGGTTTACATGCATGCCGCACTGTTGAATTAACATTTTAGGATTGAGGTGCAAGTTGATGTATTAGGGATGAAATTATGGATGGGTGAATGGATATATCGTCAGGGGTTTCACTCTAGTTTACATGCTTGCCGCACTGTTGAAATAACATTTTAGGATTGAGGTGCAAGTTGATGTATTAGGGATGAAATTATGGATGGGTGAATGGATATATCGTCAGGGGTTTCACTCTAGTTTGAAGTGGTTTACATGCATGCCGCACTGTTGAATTAACATTTTAGGATTGAGGTGCAAGTTGATGTATTAGGGATGAAATTATGGATGGGTGAATGGATATATCGTCAGGGGTTTCACTCTAGTTTGAAGTGGTTTACATGCATGCCGCACTGTTGAAATAACATTTTAGGATTGAGGTGCAAGTTGATGTATTAGGGATGAAATTATGGATGGGTGAATGGATATATCGTCAGGGGTTTCACTCTAGTTTACTTGCTTGCCGCACTGTTGAAATAACATTTTAGGATTGAGGTGCAAGTTGATGTATTAGGGATGAAATTATGGATGGGTAAATGGATATATCGTCAGGGGTTTCACTCTAGTTTGAAGAGGTTTACATGCATGCCGCACTGTTGAAATAACATTTTAGGATTGAGGTGCAAGTTGATGTATTAGGGATGAAATTATGGATGGGTGAATGGATATATCGTCAGGGGTTTCACTCTAGTTTCAAGTGGTTTACATGCATGCCGCACTGTTGAATTAACATTTTAGGATTGTGGTGCAAGTTGATGTATTAGGGATGAAATTATGGATGGGTGAATGGATATATCGTCAGGGGTTTCACTCTAGTTTGAAGTGGTTTACATGCATGCCGCACTGTTGAATTAACATTTTAGGATTGAGGTGCAAGTTGATGTATTAGGGATGAAATTATGGATGGGTGAATGGATATATCGTCAGGGGTTTCACTCTAGTTTACATGCTTGCCGCACTGTTGAAATAACATTTTAGGATTGAGGTGCAAGTTGATGTATTAGGGATGAAATTATGGATGGGTGAATGGATATATCGTCAGGGGTTTCACTCTAGTTTGAAGTGGTTTACATGCATGCCGCACTGTTGAAATAACATTTTAGGATTGAGGTGCAAGTTGATGTATTAGGGATGAAATTATGGATGGGTGAATGGATATATCGTCAGGGGTTTCACTCTAGTTTGAAGTGGTTTACATGCAAGCCGCACTGTTGAAATAACATTTTAGGATTGAGGTGCAATTAGGGATGAAATTATGGATGGGTGAATTGATATATCGTCAGGGGTTTCACTCTAGTTTGAAGTGGTTTACATGCATGCCGCACTGTTGAAATAACATTTTAGGATTGAGGTGCAATTAAAGATGAAATTATGGATGGGTGAATGAATATATCGTCAGGGGTTTCACTCTAGTTTGAAGTGGTTTACATGCATGCTGCACTGTTGAAATAATATTTTAGGATTGAGGTGCAAGTTGATGTATTAGGGATGAAATTATGGATGGGTGAATGGATATATCGTCAGGGGTTTCACTCTAGTTTGAAGTGGTTTACATGCATGCCGCACTGTTGAAATAACATTTTAGGATTGAGGTGCAAGTTGATGTATTAAGGATGAAATTATGGATGGGTGATTTGATATATCGTCAGGGGTTTCACTCTAGTTTGAAGTGGTTTACATGCATGCCGCACTGTTGAAATAACATTTTAGGATTGAGGTGCAAGTTGATGTATTAGGGATGAAATTATGGATGGGTGAATGGATATATCGTCAGGGGTTTCACTCTAGTTTGAAGTGGTTTACATGCATGCCGCACTGTTGAAATAACATTTTAGGATTGAGGTGCAAGTTGATGTATTAGGGATGAAATTATGGATGGGTGAATGGATATATCGTCAGGGGTTTCACTCTAGTTTACATGTTTGCTGCACTGTTGAAATAACATTTTAGGATTGAGGTGCAAGTTGATGTATTCGGGATGAAATTATGGATGGGTGAATGGATATATCGTCAGGGGTTTCACTCTAGTTTACATGCATGCCGCACTGTTGAAATAACATTTTAGGATTGAGGTGCAAGTTGATGTATTCAGGATGAAATTATGGATGGGTGAATGGATATATCGTCAGGGGTTTCACTCTAGTTTACATGCTTGCCGCACTGTTGAAATAACATTTTAGGATTGAGGTACAAGTTGATGTATTCGGGATGAAATTATGGATGGGTGAATGGATATATCGTCAGGGGTTTCACTCTAGTTTACATGCATGCCGCACTGTTGAAATAACATTTTAGGATTGAGGTGCAAGTTGATGTATTCAGGATGAAATTATGGATGGGTGAGTGGATCTATCGTCAGGGGTTTCACTCTAGTTTACATGCATGCCGCACTGTTGAAATAACATTTTAGGATTGAGGTACAAGTTGATGTATTCAGGATGAAATTATGGATGGGTTAATGGATATATCGTCAGGGGTTTCACTCTAGTTTACATGCATGCCGCACTGTTGAAATAACATTTTAGGATTGAGGTGTAAGTTGATGTATTCAGGATGAAATTATGGATGGGTGAGTGGTTCTATCGTCAGGGGTTTCACTCTAGTTTACATGCATGCCGCACTGTTGAAATAACATTTTAGGATTGAGGTGCAAGTTGATGTATTCAGGATGAAATTATGGATGGGTGAGTGGATATATCGTCAGGGATTTTACTTTCCTTCTGTTTGTATAAATCTTTTATTATTCTCAATTTATCTACCCGTGGCAATATGAATTTAATTGCCTTAAAATTAATTAATTTATAGGATAAATCTATTTTTTTAGACACTCGGTATATCTATATAACTATTAAAATATCTAAACTATAATTCTGTTTTAGCAAAACTTAAATCCAATATTTAATTTATGTTCTTCTACAATCTCTGTTTTTACAAAGTTACTTCTGCCATTTAACTAATCTCTCTAGATCCCTGTATGATACACGAAAGTACTGAAAACTTGCAAAACTGATTTAGCATTCAGGATTCAGGATTTCAGTTAAGCTATTGGATTTTCTAAGGTGAACGTGTTGGATTAGTTTCAGTTTATTGTTTACGTTGTTTTCAGAAATCTTGAAATTCTGTATTACGTGCGCTATAGTGAATAACATCCTCATAAATCATTACAGGAGGGAATTTCAGCGCTGAAATTGTTTTTTAATTAAACGTAATGCATTCTTAATAAACAGGCATGAAGTTTTAAATTGTTGTTAACCCGGATAATCTGTTTTTTTCATACAAAAACCAACTGAAAGCTCAAACATTATATAAAGAGTAATTTTGGGATTAATAACTTTTTTCATTAATCATCATTGTTGTCATTATGTCAGTGCCAGATAATTTAAATATAATAACAAATAGATGTGAACAAAAGAGAATAATTAATTAAAATATCAACAGAGCGGCATGCATGTAAACCGTTTTAAACTAGAGGGGCGAATCCAGACTTTGAATTAGGGGAGTCATGGAGTGAATTTTGTCTGGGTGAAGGGAGGGGGATTGCCCATCTTCTAAATATAAAAAATCTGATGTGGACACCACATGACTTCCTTGTACGCGTATTAAAATATAGTTTTTTTTTAATTGCACATATTTGACATAAAATCTTTTATTTTTATTTTTTGTTCTAATCCATAGCAAACTTTTTTTTTTAAATCTAAAAATATATATAAATATAAATAAATATATCATCACGCCTTTTACCCATTACTGTGTGTGGCACTCTGCCTAAGCAGATCTCGGTAAGTGATATATTAAGTCGCGTGAAGTGCAGTTGCCAGTCGTCAAATCACGGCCCTCAAAGATATTAGTGGTGAGGGAGCCAGAGGGGTAGATTTTTAAATTGGTGAAAATTGTTAGTCGGCTGTGGGGATCGAACCAGGGTTCTCAAGATCCACAGGCCGACTCGATACCACTGAGCCATCTACCCCATAAAAATATATAATATTTAAATTTAGATATTTCGTTCATGCAAAAAGTTAATTTAAATTTCTTAATGTACTAAACGCAGAATTTAATTCTGTAAAACTTTTATTTGCAGTATTTATTTCTAAAATTAAAATAATACCATTTTTTTCAAGGAAAACTGTTAGCAGCTTCATGTAATGTGCCACTTCCGGTTAGTGTATTTTAACCAAAATCTATTATGTTATTTCCATTGATATAGTAGTCTTATATACCAAATTTAAACAGTTTTGAATGATATTTGAATATTGTTTTTCATCTATGATTCAAGTAAAGTAGCGATTACAATACTTCCTTTACTTCGTACAAAGAAGTAAAAACATTTGTATTTGCTTATATTATATTTCTGCTTTAAATAATTTTCACAATCACATTAAATCGTGTTTGGAATCGCATTAAATCACATTTTTACGTGTAGGAGAATATGTAGCTTTAAGCAAAATTACTTTTCTATAAACAATTATAAACGTGGTGAGGAAAAGTGATTATTTTTCACCTCAAAATTTTCCCCTAAGAACGCCAATACTTTTTAAATCATAAAGTTTCAATATCTAAACGGTTCTTCGATAGAATACAAAAATGATTGAATTAGAAGTTGATTTTCTAAGTGCAAATGTCGGTAGTCACATACTTGACTAGGTCTTAAATAGAATACCTCTCCCATCTGCGGGTCGAAATAATATCCCCACAAAATATTGGTTTTTGGCTATTTATTAGAATAATACATCAAACAATAGTTCTTAATTATCTTAGAACTTTAAGTTCTTAGATAATATTTTCTATTTAATTTGTTTAACAAATTAAGTTATCGTAAATAATGACATCATTATTATGTATTAGGGCCAACATTTAAAAAAAGGCCACACTTAGGGGGGTCATGACCCTTATGATCCCTCCTGGATCCGCCCCTGTTAAACTAGAGTGAAACCCCTGACGATATATCCATTCACCCATCCATAATTTCATCCCTAATACATCAACTTGCACCTCAATCCTAAAATGTTATTTCAACAGTGCGGCATGCATGTAAACCGCTTCAAACTAGAGTGAAACCCCTGACGATATATCCATTCACCCATCCATAATTTCATTCCTAATACATCAACTTGCACCTCAATCCTAAAATGTTATTTCAACAGTGCGGCATCCATATAAACCACTTCAAACTAGAGTGAAACCCCTGACGATATATCCATTCACCCATCCATAATTTCATCCCTAATACATCAACTTGCACCTCAATCCTAAAATGTTATTTCAACAGTGCGGCATGCATGTAAACCGCTTCAAACTAGAGTGAAACCCCTGACGATATATCCATTCACCCATCCATAATTTCATTCCTAATACATCAACTTGCACCTCAATCCTAAAATGTTATTTCAACAGTACGGCATGCATGTAAACTACTTCAAACTAGAGTGAAACCCCTGACGATATATCCATTCACCCGTCTATAATTTCATTCCTAATACATCAACTTGCACCTCAATCCTAAAATGTTATTTCAACAGTGCGACATACATGCAAACCGCTTCATACAAATCTCATATTCATTCACCCATCCATAATTTCATCCCTAATACATCAACTTGCACCTCAATCCTAAAATGTTATTTCAACAGTGCGGCATCCATATAAACCACTTCAAACTAGAGTGAAACCCCTGACGATATATCCATTCACCCATCCATAATTTCATCCTTAATACATCAACTTGCACCTCAATTCTAAAATGTTATTTCAACAGTGCGACATGCATGTAAACCACTTGAAACTAGAGTGAAACCCCTGACGATATATCAAATCACCCATCCATAATTTCATCCTTAATACATCAACTTGCACCTCAATCCTAAAATGTTATTTCAACAGTGCGGCATGCACGTAAACCACTTCAAACTAGAGTGAAACCCCTGACGATATATCCATTCACCCATTCATAATTTCATCCTTAATACATCAACTTGCACCTCAATCCTAAAATGTTATTTCAACAGTGCGACATACATGCAAACCGCTTCATACAAATCTCATATTCATTCACCCATCCATAATTTCATCTTTAATACATCAACTTGCACCTCAATCCAAAAATGTTATTTCAACAGTGCGGCATGCATGTAAACCACTTGAAACTAGAGTGAAACCCCTGACGATATATCCATTCACCCATCCATAATTTCATACTTAATACATCAACTTGCACCTCAATCCTAAAATATTATTTCAACAGTGCGGCACACACATAAACCGCTCCATACAAATCACATTTTTTAACACTTATTGAATGCTTGTTACAGAATTGGACCTGGATTATTTGGAACACCGAGGCGATTCCAGCAATGGCGATGAGATATCTGTGGCGGCAAGAGTTGAACCACCGGGAGCGGTGGAAACTTCTCCGGAGTCCGTTGACCTTGTCAAAGTCATCTTACTAGGTGCACCAGCTGTCGGGAAGACCAGCATTATTCAGGTGAAAATATACTTTCAGACAAGTCAAACATAAAGTAATAGTTATTTATAGTACAAATGTGTTATATTACAAATAAGTCACGCGAGAAAAGTATTAGTCCACGAGGCCGTCAGGCCGAGGGGAATCATTTTCTGAAGTGACTTATTTGTAATAACACACGAGTGGCATACGAAATTTTATCCAACAACTACAATTAAGACATTAAAATGTAAATTTTGACACAATTGTCTACATTTCAAATAATATTCTAGTTAGCCATACTTTCTTGTTTTGTTGTCTAGGTTACTCAAATTTATTAAATAAACAATGTTGAAAAAAGGTTGCAGCTGTAGTATTTGAAATGGAAGACGAGAATTTTATTCCCGAAATAATCATTAAGGAAGCGGAAAAAGTGGTTGTTGATATTTTACCAAAAAAGTCTAGAAGTTGAAAAAGAATTTCATATGTTTGAAGACTGGATGACAACTAGAAACGTCAAAGGTATGAATGAAAGTGTTTTTCATAGGAAGTTCTAGACTTTTTTGGTAAAATATCAACAACCGCTTTTTCCGCTTCCTTAATGATTATTTCGGGAATAAAATTCTCGTCTTCCATTTCGAATACTACAGCTGCAACCTTTTTTCAACTTTGTTATATTTAAACTCAACAGTGAGTTACAAGTCATAATTTATGCGTGACTTATAACTCACGTGTGACTTATAAGCCACTTTACTAATCTAAAATGACAACAATAATGACTTTATAAGTAGTGGGTGTTGGATAAATAAATATATCATCACGCCTCACGCCTTTAACCCATTACTGAATGTAGCATTCTACTGTAGCAGATCTTGGTAATTGATATATTTATGCACAGTTCCAAAAGATAATTTTAATATCAATTTTAAAAGTGTTATTTATTTAGTTGAAGACAATTAGCTTTGTACTTGCTTTTGAGGCGATAATTCTACCTGTAGAACTACTATTATAAATATAGTTTGTAGAGGGGAAGCCACAGGGGTAAAGAAAATTGTTAAATAAAATAACAAAGACAAAATTAATTGTCTTGCAATGCTTTAATAATATAATATAAAACTAAACACTTGTCTAAGTCTCACAAAAATTCAGCCTCCAAGTCACCTTATGAGGGCATCATCAGAGGCTGTTAGTAACCATAGACAACACACTTCTTTACCTAGAACAAAGTTCACGTGAAGAAGCTGTGTGACGAAGAACTGTGCCAGCAGAGAATATATCTCTAACATACAGGTAAGATGACATGAGAAGTTCTGTGGAACAGGCAATGCCATCTACCGGAAAAAGCAAAAGCTACGAAATAGCAATTTAAATAAATACAGCTCCTTCATGAGAACTTTGTTCTAGGTGAAGTAGTGAGTTATACCATACTGATGAGCTCTAACAAGAGCGAAACGCGTCTATGGTTACTAACTGTGCTGGCCAGCCTCTGACGATGTCCTCATAAGGTGACTTGGTGGCTGAATTTTGTGAGACTTAGACAAGTGTTTACTTTAAATTTTATTAAGAAAATTGTTTGTCAAATATGTATTGCTTAAAGACAATAGTTAGTGCTTTACTTTATTTTATGGCTATTAAATAAAATCAATACGGGACTAAAATCTCCATAAAAAATATTAAATAAACACTTGGCTAACTCTCACAAAATTCAGCCTCCAAGTCACCTTATGAGGGCATCGTCAGAGGCTGACCAGCACAGTTAGTAACCATAGACAGTATGATATAACACACTCCTTCACCTAGAACAAAGTTCACGTGAAGAAGCTGGTGACGAAGAACTGTGCCAGCAGACAATAAGATCTCTAACAAACAGGTAAAATGACATGAGAAGTTCTGTGGAACAGGTAATGCCATCTTCCGAAAAAAAGGAAAAGCTACGCAGCAATTTAAATAACAACAAAGACAAAATTAATTGTCATCCATACACTTGGTGAAACTAGGTTTAATAAAAAATATTAAATAAACACTTGACTAAGTCTCACAAAATTCAGCCTCCAAGTCACCTTATGAGGGCATCGTCAGAGGCTGGCCAGCACAGTTAGTAACCATAGACGCGTTTCGCTCTTATTAGAGCTCATCAGTATGGTATAACTCACTTCTTCACCTAGAACAAAGTTCACGTGAAGAAGCTGGTGACGAAGAACTGTGCCAGCAGAGAATAAGATCTCTAACAAACTAGTAAGATGACATGAGAAGTTCTGTGGAACAGGCAATGCCATCTACCGAAAAAAGGAAAAGCTAGCAATTTAAATAACAACAAAAACAAAATTAATTGTCATCCAACACTTGGTGAAACTAGGTTTAATAAAAAATATTAAATAAACACTTGGCTAAGTTTCACAAAATTCAGCCTCCAAGTCACCTTATGAGGGCATCGTCAGAGGCTGGCTAGCACAGTTAGTAACGCTCTTGTTAGAGCTCATCAGTATGGTATTTTGTGAGACTTAGCCAAGTGTTTATTTAATATATTTTATTATACCTTGTTTCACCAAGTGTATGGATGACAATTAATTTTGTCTTTGTTGTTATTTAAAATCTCCGCAATTACTATCATTGTTATTCTAAACAGAACGAAGAAGATTGTATCCAAGAATTGTAAATAGCACAAGTCTTGTAACCTAAATTTGTCGTCATGTTCCCAATGAATTTAAGTCGTGCATCTGCTCGGGTAGCTTCGTGTAACTTCGGATATTTCCGGAAATAAGTAGGGTGTATTCTAGTCACGAAGTAATGTCTCTCATCCCTACTAAATATTATTGCAAGGGGTGAATATTAAAATAATAATTTGTATGACGCCCTGTTAAAATATGACTCAATATATAAAAAATAAATTTACCTTAAAGAGCGTGATAATATATTATAATACTAAAAGATGGAAATTATTTTTCAACCCGGACATTATTGAAACCTGTTTCCAGTTTAAATTGCTATGCAAATTCCGGGTTGGAAAATCGATTTTCAATTTTCCTGGGTTCAAATCCTATTTGCATTGTAAAATCGCGAGGCACTATGACATATAAACTACCTGTCAAATTTTCAAATGATTGAATTACGTTCAAAAGCTGTGAAAGCATTTCGGATAACTTGGCTATTGAAAAATTGTGATGTTTGTCAAGCGGCGCATGGGTAAACCGCTTCATACAAATCATAAAAAATGTAATGAATATTAATAGAGAAAAAGAGTGCGGATTGGTGTAAGGGGGTTGTTATTTCTTTAAGTTTGCAACTATTTGGATATAAACTGCTCCATATAAATCAAAATAGAGTGAAACCCCTGACAATATATCCATAATTTCATCCCTAATACATCAACTTGCACCTCAATCCTAAAATGTTATTTCAACAGTGCGGCATGCATGTAAACCACTTCAAACTAGAGTGAAACCCCTGACGATATATCCATTCACCCATCCATAATTTCATCTCTAATTGCACCTCAATCCTAAAATGTTATTTCAACAGTGCGGCATGCCTGTAAACCACTTGAAACTAGAGTGAAACCCCTGACGATATATCCATTCACCCATCCATAATTTCATTCCTAATACATCAACTTGCAACTCAATCCTAAAATGTAATTTCAACAGTGCGGCATGCATGTAAACCACTTCAAACTAGAGTGAAACCCCTGACGATATATCCATTCACCCATCCATAATTTCATCCCTAATACATCAACTTGCACCTCAATCCTAAAATGTTATTTCAACAGTGCGGCATGCATGTAAACCACTTCAAACTAGAGTGAAACCCCTGACGATATATCCATTCACCCATCCATAATTTCATCCCTAATACATCAACTTGCACCTCAATCCTAAAATGTTATTTCAACAGTGTGGCATGCATGTAAATCACTTCAAACTAGAGTGAAACCCCTGACGATATATCCATTCACCCATCCATAATTTCATCCTTAATACATCAACTTGCACCTCAATTCTAAAATGTTATTTCAACAGTGCGGCATGCATGTAAACCACTTGAAACTAGAATAAAACCCCTGACGATATATTCATTCACCCATCCATAATTTCATCCCTAATACATCAACTTGCACCTCAATCGTAAAATGTTATTTCAACAGTGCGGCATGCATGTAAACCACTTGAAACTAGAGTGAAACCCCTGACGATATATCCATTCACCCATCCATAATTTCATCCTTAATACATCAACTTGCACCTCAATCCTAAAATGCTATTTCAACAGTGCGGCATGCATGTAAACCACTTGAAACTAGAGTGAAACCCCTGACGATATATCCATTCACCCATCCATAATTTCATCCCTAATACATCAACTTGCACCTCAATCCTAAAATGTTATTTCAACAGTGCGGCACACATATAAACCGCTCCATACAAATCATAAATTTTAAAATATTAGAATAATGAATAAAAATTCTTGTCGCTATATTGCTACCTAGCTTATATCGTAAAAAGCTAATCTTCCATCTTAGAAATATGACATATATTACAGAGGCAACACGAAGCAAAAATTTGATTTATCTTTTCAATCAGGTTTTCCGAGGATATATTTCGTTTTCCCCTTGGAAATGGGGTTTAATGGAAAATGATTTTTCACAAGATTTTTCCTGAATCTTCCTTCTACGCTTGGAAAACACTTTTGAGCTATTTTTCCTCAATTCTATTGAATGGCATATACATATATAAATAAATATTAACATTTTTAAATAAATAAATATATATTGGTCGGTTTTCTCTTTAATATATACGTTATATTTTTTTTGTGATTTGTATAGAGCGGTTTATCCGTGTGCCGCCTTGTCGAAATTATTTGAAAATTTAGCGATGAGGCAATTATAAAATAATCGCAAAGTTGATGAAAATAATTTTAGGTTTCTTTTGCCGCGGTTTTCTGCTTGATTAACTATTTAATAATTAATTAGCAATCTTAATTAGTCACTTTGACAATTAATGAAGCGTATTTAATTAACAGGTATAGAAAGAAATTTTTATTTATATACTTTACCGAATTTCAAAGAAAACTTTTAACTGCTGTAATTGATGAAATTTATATTTTAAACTTCAAAGTTGAATTTTGATTTGTTTACAGCGCGCTAACAAATATTTTAGGATTGTGGTGCAAGTTTATGTATTAGGGATGAAATTATGGATGGGTTTAAAACAATTTTAAGAAGTATTTGATAACTGGGATCCTCTAGCCATCGTCTTAGAGCACTCAGCTAGCTTTCAGGACAATTTAAAACATTTTAAAATGATTCTAAAATGGTTTAAAACAATTTTAAGAAGTATTTGACAGCTGGGATGCTCTAGCCATCGTCTTAGAGCACTCATCTAGCTTTTAGGACAACTTAAAACATTTTAAAATTATTTTAAAGGGTTTAAGACAATTTTAGGGAGTATTTGACAGCTGGGATCCTCTAGCCATCGTCTTAGAGCACTCAGCTAACTTTTAAGACAATTTAAAACATTTTAAAATGATTCTAGAGGGTTTAAGACAATTTTAAGAAGTATTTGACAGCTGGGATCCTCTAGCCATCGTCTTAGAGCACTCAGCTAGCTTTCAGGACAATTTAAAACATTTTAAAATGATTCTAAAATAGTTTAAAACAATTTTAAGAAGTATTTGACAGCTGGGATCCTCTAGCCATCGTCTTAGAGCGCTCATCTAGCTTTCAGGACAATTTAAAACATTTAAAAATGATTCTAGAGGATTTGAAACAATTTTTAAAAGTATTTGAAAGCTGGGATCCTCTAGCCATCGTCTTAGAGCACTCAGCTAGCTTTCAGGACAATTTAAAATATTTTAAAATGATTTTAGAGGGCTTGAAACAATTTTAAAAAGTATTTTGCAGCTGGGATCCTCTAGCCCTCGTCTTAGAGCACTCAGCTAGCTTTCAGGACAATTTAAAACATTTTAAAATGATTTTAGAGGGCTTGAAACGATTTTAAAAAGTATTTTGCAGCTGGGATCCTCTAGTCATCGTCTTAGAGCACTCAGCTAGCTTTCAGGACAAATTAAAACATTTTAAAATCATTTTAAAAGGTTTAAAACCATTTTTAAAAGTATTTGACAGCTGGGATCCTCTAGCCATCGTCTTAGAGCACTCAGCTAGCTTTCAGGACAAATTAAAACATTTTAAAGTTATTCTACAGGGTTTAAGACAATTTTAAGAAGTATTTGACAACTGGGATCCTCTAGCCATCGTCTTAGAGCACTCAGCTAGCTTTCAGGACAAATTAAAACATTTTAAAATCATTTTAAAAGGTTTAAGACAATTTTAAGAAGTATTTGACAGCTGGGATTCACTAGCCATCGTCTTAGAGCACTCAGCTAGCTTTCAGGACGATTTAAAACATTTTAAAATTAAATATCGTCCGAGGTTTCACTCTAGTTTTGTTTTAATAAGAAACGGAATGTTTGTGATTTATATGGAGCGGTTTACATGCGTGCCGCACTGTTGAAATACCAAATATTATTATAACGTTGTATATTTAATATCCTTGAAATTCTATGTAAATATTTATTCCTATTATTTGTGTTTTCAATTTTCCGCGTAGCTCAGAGTTTACAAGTTTTCCAATGCATTTTCCAACATTTTCCACATTCACAGAAAATTTCCAACATGTAGGAAACTTTTCCGGGAATGGTTTTATATATCAGGAGTTTCCTTCCGCTTTTCTTACGATTTTTCTTTCATGAAAAACTGGAAACTATTTTTCTTACTGTATTATTGTGTGGAAATAATGCTTTTCCTTTTGAAAGAAAATGGAAAATTGGTACATTTTATAAGACGTACTTTATCAAATTACTTTTATATTATGCGGTACCTACTTATATACAGGGTGTTTCACAACTTAGAGCAAAAAATTAAAGGGTATATTCTGTACGACGTGCTGATCATGAAACAAAAAGATTTTTTTTTAAATTCAAAAAATTAAGGGTTGTTAACCTAAAACATTTTTTGTAGTACTGCACTGGATTCGCTTTCCTATTAAACACAAACAATGAAGTAGGTATCAACTACGAAAGAATAATTACACAATTCAATTATTAGCAGTTATTTATAATAGAATTTTATTTAATTAATAACTTTAATATAATCATCCGCCCAGTGGCAGTGGCAACGAAACATTTTGGACCGGGAAACATGGAAAATAGTTTCGCGATTTAAAAAAAAAATTTTGTTTCATGATCAGCTCTAAGTTTTGAAACATCTTGTATAAATTTCAGTAATATTCATTCAATTTGAATTAATCATTTTTAAACAATTTACACCAAATTAAATCTACCCCTGTGGTTCCCCCACCACTAACATCTTTGGGGGCAGTGATTTGACGGCTGGTAACCGCACTTCACGCGCATACATATATTTCTAACCGAGATCTGCCATGGCAGAGTGCCACATCCAATAATGGGTAAAAGGCGTGATGATATATTAATTTATTTATAAATCTACTTGTGTGGCTCCCCCTCCACTAACATGTTTGGGGGCCGTCATTTGACGGCATAAATATATCACTTACCGAGATCTGTTTCCGCAGAGTGCCACATCCAGTAATGGGTAAAAGGCGTTATAATATATTTATTTATAAATCTACCCGTGTGGCTCCCCCTCCACTAACATCTTTGGAGGTCATGACTTGACGTCTGGTAACCGCACTTCACGCACATAAATATATCTCTAACCGAGATCTGCTAGGGCAGAGTGCCACATCCAGTAATGGGTAAAAGGCGTGATGATATATCTATTTATTTATTTATAAATCTACCCGTGTGGCTCCCCCTCCACTAACATCTTGGGGGGCCGTCATTTGACGGCATAAATATATTACCAACCGAGATCTGCTACGGCAGAGTGCCACATCCAGTAATGGGTAAAAGGCGTTATAATATATTTATTTATAAATCTACCCGTGTGGCTCCCCCTCCACTAACATCTTTGGGGGCGTCATTTGACGGCATAAATATATCACTTACCGAGATCTGCTTACGGCAGACTGCCATATCCAGTAATAGGTAAAAGGCGTGATGATATATTTATTTAATCATTATTTGTATGTTATTTTATTTTGTCTTAATTTTAATGTTATATTTTTATTTATTACTGTAACTTCAGTGGTTAAATTGTTTATCGTTTGTAAGGGTAACATATTATTTAATTATTTTTTTTACTTTAAACAAATAATTGACAAAACATTAAATCCCTGAATTAAAATGTTCTTTATTACTGTACTGGAAGTGCCTATGCGCAACAATCAACGTCACGTGGTTTTCATGCACTCTTTTGGCCCTCCTGAGTACCTCCCTGTACCTGAACAATTCCTCTGAGAGCTAACAACGCCCTCAAAGACTTATTAAATACATTACACCCCATTTTGTGTATTATGCCAGCTATTATTCAAACTTGATGTTTGGAGTTATTCTGCGGACCCTAGGGAGTAATTTGGGACTTGCTAGGGAGTTTAGTGACATTATGTTGGTAGGAGAATGTTTACTGTTTAGTTTGAATAAATAGTTTGAGTATTTATGTAGGTAATTTATAAATGTAGTACATGGTGTTAATATATTGATTTGTACCTCAATGCTAAAATGTTATTTCAACAGTGCGGCATACATGTAAACCGCTCCATACAAATCACATATTCATTGACCCGTCCATAATTTCATCCCTAATACATCAACTTGCACCTCAATCCTAAAATGTTATTTTAACAGTGCGGCATGCATGTAAACCACTTCAAACTAGAGTGAAACCCCTGACGATATATCCATTCACCCATCCATAATTTCATCCTTAATACATCAACTTGCACCTCAATCCTAAAATGTTATTTCAACAGTGCGGCATGCATGCAAACCGCTCCATACAAATCTCATATTCATTCACCCATCCATAATTTCATCCCTAATACATCAACTTGCACCTCAATCCTAAAATGTTATTTCAACAGTGCGGCACACATGCAAACCGCTCCATACAAATCTCATATTCATTCACCCATCCATAATTTCATCCCTAATACATCAACTTGCACCTCAATCCTAAAATGTTATTTCAACAGTGCGGCATGCATGCAAACCGCTCCATACAAATCTCATATTCATTCACCCATCCATAATTTCATCCATAATGCATCAACTTGCACCTCAATCCTAAAATGTTATTTCAACAGTGCGGCATACATGCAAACCGCTCCATACAAATCTCATATTCATTCACCCATCCATAATTTCATCCATAATGCATCAACTTGCACCTCAATCCTAAAATGTTATTTCAGCAGTGCGGCACGCATGTAAACCGCTCCATACAAATCTCATATTCATTCACCCATCCATAATTTCATCCCTAATACATCAACTTGCACCTCAATCCTAAAATATTATTTCAACAGTGCGGCACACATGCAAACCGCTCCATACAAATCTCATATTCATTCACCCATCCATAATTTCATCCCTAATACATCAACTTGCACCTCAATCCTAAAATGTTATTTCAACAGTGCGGCATACATGCAAACCGCTCCATACAAATCTCATATTCATTCACCCATCCATAATTTCATCCCTAATACATCAACTTGCACCTCAATCCTAAAATGTTATTTCAACAGTGCGGCATACATGCAAACCGCTCCATACAAATCTCATATTCATTCACCCATCCATAATTTCATCCCTAATACATCAACTTGCACCTCAATCCTAAAATATTATTTCAACAGTGCGGCACACATGTAAACCGCTCCATACAAATCACAAAACAAATAATATTTTTTATACAGTTTCCTTATTTACAAAAATATCTTGTTTACTGAATAACCTTCTGATTTAGACTTTTTTCTTTTGTTTTTCTTTTATAAACAAGTAATTTACTTTCCTTTGTTTATCAAGATTTCATTTATTTGATCTGAAATCCTGAAATCTGACTTCACAAACATAAAATTAATTTAAAAGATTTTATTTTTCTTAGCTTTTCTATTACAAAGCGTAAATGGAGTAAAAATAATTTGTTTTTAATGACAAAGATAATTAAGACAAAAACACATTTTAATTGCAATTGTTTCGCCAGTGGAAATTTACTCAACCTGGGCTTATTAACTACTGTTTTACAAAAGTATTTGACGCAAGACACAGGACTTTATACATCATAATTTTAGTCTCACCGACGAGCAAGCATCTTGAGACACCATCTTGCATGACACATAATTTACAATCAATTTAAACTATGTCATCTCATCTCTCCCTGGTTTCCCCTTTGTTCTACCTTCTAAACATGTCTCAAATTACTCTAATATACCCTTCATTCTATGTATATAGCAAGTGTTACATCAAACTTTGGTCATAGACAATAAAATAAATATTTTTCTATGATTGCTATGAAAAGTTGACAACTACGCTCTTATTTGTCGTCGTAAAGTTGACGTTTTCTGTGGAACAATCGAAAAATATCTTAATAAAAAGTATAAAATAAACACTTGGCTACGTTTCACAAAATTCAGCCTCCAAGTCAGCTTATGAGGGCATCGTCAGAGGCTGGCCAGCACAGTTAGTAACCATAGACGCGTTTCGCTCTTATTAGAGCTCATCAGTATGGTATAACACACTTCTTCACTTAGAACAAAGTTCACGTGAAGAAGCTGGTGACGAAGAACTGTGCCAGCAGAGAATATATCTCTAACATACAGGTAAGATGACATGAGAAGTTCTGTGGAACAGGCAATGCCATCTACCGAAAAAAGGAAAAGCTACGCAATAACAATTTAAATAACAACAAAAATTTTGTCTTTGTTGTTATTAGAAAAATATCTTTGTCAGTGAAATAGTTATTTGTGTATTAAGAGCGTAAAGTGATTCTTTGTTACTCGAGCACGGTAATTGCAGCGCGAGCCGAAGGCGAGAGCTGCAATAGTGCAAGAGGAACAAAGACACTTTACGCTCGTGATACACACATAATATTTTCTACGATTGCATCTTAAAATTATTTAAAAACGTATACGTACTGAAAATAAATTCGTTCTGTCAACTGTCAATATGACAAGTGTCTGTTTTGTTTGTATCCCTGGTAACTATTGAAATAAGCGCACATTTAATATCTTTTTCGCGCGTTGCCATTGGAGACGCGCAAAAAAGATATTTTTCGATTGTTCCACAGAAAACGTCAACTTTACGATGACAAATGAGAGCGTAATTGTCAATTTTTCATAGCAATCGTAGGTTATTATTATATATTTCTTTCATTCAGTCTAGTTGTGATAGTAACTGTTTTCTTTGCTAGTAAGTAAAGTTAATTACTTGTAAAGGTTACTATTTCGCAAGTAAAAATAAATTTATTTTACATGTTTAAGGCTAGGTTAGATGTAACGCTTAGTATATATGTTTCGTGGGTACGTATGCGACGTGTATTAATAGGGTAATTTTGTGAAATTTATTGAGCTAATTTGTAGGTTGGCAGCAGTTAGTAATGCACTAAATTTAGTAGATAATTCTGTTTTATAGTAGTTTAGTTTATAATTCATTAAGGAAAATTTTGTGTAGAAAAAAATCTGATGTGGACACCACATAACTTCCTTGTACGCGTATTAAACTATAGATATTTTTTTAATTGCACATATTTGACATTAAATCTTTTATTTTTTGTTCTAATCCATAGCGCACTTAATTTAATATATATATATATATATATATATATATATATATATATATATATATATATATATATATATATATATATAATATTTAAATTTAGATATCTCGCTTATGCAAAAGGCTATTTAAAAAATTCTTAATGTGCTAGACGCAGAATTTAATTCTCTAAAACTTTTATTTGCAGCATTTATTTCTAAAATTAAAATAATACCATTTTTTTCAAGGAAAACTGTTAGCAGCTTCATGTAATGTGTCACTTCCGGTTAGTGTATTTTAACCAAAATCTATTTTGTTATTTACATTGATATAGTAGTCTTATATACAAAATTTGGAAAGTTTTAAATTATATTTGAATATAGTTTTTCATGAAAATCTATTTTAGGGAGGGCCAAAATGCGTATTTCCACTGAAATCTGAAAACCGAAAATTTTCGCGATTACAATACTTCCTTTACTTCGTACAAGGAAGTAAAAAAATAGGGTAGGTGGCTCAGTGGTAGTTCTTGAGAACCTTGGTTCGATCCCCACAGAAGACAAACAATTAAATCTACCCCTGTGGCTCTCTCTTTTCTAACATCTTTTGGGGCTGTGATTTAACGCATAAATATATCACTTACCGAGATCTGCTAATGAACTAATAAATTAAATAAAATTCAATAACAAATTTTGAGTAAATAAATAAATATAGCAGCACAACTTTTACCCATTACTGGGTGTTAAATTTCTGTTATTTAAAAGCAGAAAACAAATAAACAAGGCAATTAATAATCCTCCATCCTTTTCTTTTCTCTTTTTAATCGTTAATCACCCGTCAATCAGTGGCACTAAATCGGTGGTACCAATTACTCAATGTTATTTTTAACAGGACATTATATTATATTATATTATATGGGGTAGGTGGCTCAGTGGTGGATCTTGAGAACTCTGGTTCGATCCCCACAGCCGACAAACAATTACATCTACCCCTGTGATCTGCTTACGGCAGAATGCCACACCCAGTAATGGGTAAAAGGCATGATGATTTATATTATTTATTTAAGATTGTTTTTTGCGGCAATTTGAAACAAATTAAAATGGCTGAAAATATGTTTATAAGTTAACTGAAACACGAGAAAATCAATGGCTGTGGCACTCGCCGTAGCAGATCTCGGTAAGTGATATAAATTTGCGCGTAAAAGTCGTTAAATTACAATCCTCAAAGATATTTATTTGAAAAAAATGGATTAAATAGTATGTTATGCATCAAGGGATGGAAACAAGCGATTATTTCCGCGTGTGAAGTCGAGGTTTGCCAACTTCACACAAGGGATAATCGCGCCCTCTCGTGAAGCATATTATACTTTTCGTAACAAGTGCACAAAAATTACTGTCTTATCAGGACAAATGTCAAATATGGGTTGCGTAACTAGTTGCCTGGGAAACACCGCAAACAACTAATTATCGTAGTCTCTAGGGAGAGAAACATCCTACCTAGGGAGAGAAACATAATTCTTCTCTCCCTAGGGGAGAAAAGCTGTGTTTCTCTCTCTAAAGTCAGGGAATAAGAACGTGTTTCTTGTGCATGTGTTACGAAAACACAGCTTTTCTCCCCTAGGGAGAGAAGCATTATGTTTCTCTCCCTAGGGGAGAAAAGCTGTGTTTCTCTCTCTAAAGTCAGGGAATAAGAACGTGTTTCTTGTGCATGTGCTACGAAAATATGTTTTTAAGTTAACCAAAGCACGAGAAAATCAATGGATGTGGCCTTCGCCGTAGCAGATCTTGAAAAGTGATACATTTTCCACGTAAAAGTCTTTACATTTCAACTCTCAACGATATTTATTTGAAAAAATTAAAAATGGCCGAAAATATGTTTATAAGTTAATTGAAACAAGAGAAAATCAATGGCTGCCGCACTTCCCGTAGCAGATCTCAGTAAGTGATACATTTTCCGCGTAAAAGTCTTATTTCTATTTATCTCTAATAACAATTTTCACCAATTTAAATCTACCCCTGTGGCTCTCCCTCCACTACTAACATCTTTAGGGGCCGTGATTTGACGGCATAAATATATCACTTACCGAAATCTGTTACGGCAGAGTGCCACACCCAGTAATAGGTGAAAGGCGTGATGATATATTTGTTTATTTATTTATAAATCTACCCATGTGGCTCCCCTTCCACTAATATCTTTGGGGGCCGTGATTTGACGGCCGGTAACCGCACTTCACGCGAAAAAATATATCACTTACCGAGATCTGCTTACAGCAGAGTCCCACACTCAGTAATGAGTAAAAGGCGTGATGATATATTTATTTATTTTTTACATCTCTAATACATTTCAATTTAAATAATCAGCTCTCAAACAACTAACAACCCCCTCGTTCACACCCGCTTCCCTCACGCACCAGCTCCCACCACCACCTAGCCACGTCACTCTCACGTCACCACCATCCCCCATCAAGGCTAGTCTCCATCCTTTGCCAATAAATGCCAAAGAATCCAATAAATTGTTCCTCGTGTCTTCTCCGTGCCAGAGAAAAATTCGTGTGTGGTGGAAGATCGAATTCTTGACTACTTGAATACAGAACCGCGTTGGACGTACAGCGTACGTGAGCTGGGTGTGAATGACAGAAGATTGCATGGAGGACGGCGGGTGCACTAGGTGTGGGATGAGGGAGGCGTGAGATCGGTGTCGGGGGTGGTAGTGGTATGAAACAGTGATTGTGGAAAGGAATCACAAGGAGATGTTGTTTATTTAATTAATATATTTAGTTATTGTTTAAATAGGATTATTTTATTCATTGTTAGAGAAGTGGGCGTAAGTAACAGGTGTATAGGAACGAATGGATGGATTTTGGTTGTGGGGTAGGTGGCTCAGTGGTGGATCTTGAGAACTCTGGTTCGATCCCCACAGCCGACAAACAATGAAATCTACTTTTTTTAACATATGACTTCGACTGAACGTACAGTAATGAAGATAATTTTAAAGTTAAATTTTTATGACAGAAAAATTCTGATGACGCCTGGATTCGAACCAGGGACCCTCCGCTTGCCGGACAGAGATGCTAACCGCTACACCACGTCACCTGTATCCGACGTATGGCATCAACCGAATTCTTCTGTCATAGTGTCTAACGTAGCATCGATCCCAAAGACTCCTATATCTATGATAGGCATTGACAACGGGTTTCGTCTACAGCGACACAGATCTGATTTATAGGGAATCATTCCACGAACTAATTTTTAACATATGACTTCGACTGAACGTACAGTAATGAAGATAATTTTAAAGTTAAATTTTTATGACAGAAAAATTCTGATGACGCCTGGATTCGAACCAGGGACCCTCCGCTTGCCGGGCAGAGATGCTAACCGCTACACCACGTCACCTGTGTCCGACGTATGGCATCAACCGAATTCTTCTGTCATAGTGTCTAACGTAGCATCGATCCCAAAGACTCCTATATCTATGATAGGCATTGACAACGGGTTTCGTCTACAGCGACACAGTTCTGATTTATAGGGAATCATTCCACGAACTAATTTTTAACATATGACTTCGACTGAACGTACAGTAATGAAGATAATTTTAAAGTTAAATTTTATGACAGAAAAATTCGGATGACGCGGTGTAGCGGTTAAAATCTCTGCCCGGCAAGCGGAGGGTCCCTGGTTCGAATCCAGGCGTCATCCGAATTTTTCTGTCATAAAAAATTAAATCTACCTCTGTGGCTCTCCCTCCACTAACATCTTTGGGGGCCGTGATTTGATGGCATAAATATATCACTTACCGAGATCTGCTGACGGCAGAGTGCCACACCCAGTAATGGGTAAAAGGCGTGATGATATGTTATTATTATTATTAGAAAAGAAAGAGTTCGTATGGAGGAAGTGTTAATTTGGTCGAAACGAGTATCGTGTGTCAGGATGAGAATGTTTCAGGGGTTCGTGCTGCCCCATTTAATGGGATATAGCATGATGTTATGTATATATGTATGTAGATTATTTTAAGAATAAGTTTACTAATTTTAATCTTAGTTTAAGCTCTTTAATTCGTTAAGTTATTTAAGTACAGATCTCGGTAAGTGATATATTTATACGCGTGAACAGCCGTCAAATCACGGCCCTCAAAGATATTAGTGGAGGGGGAGCCACAGGGGTAGATTTAAATCAGTGAAAATTGTTTGACGTTTGTGGGGATCAAACCAGGGTTCTCAAGAACCACCTACCCCATAAAATAATCTTAAAATATTTTAAATTAATTTAAATGAAAACTTACATATTCAGTGAGTATTATGTTGCTAAGTAACTAGACACTCACGTGTCTTTCATTATCAATATGTTTGCAAAGCAAAGCTTTCCTGAGTCTTAAAGCTCAGACAAATGTTTATTTTCCTATCAGTTTCAGATAAAAAAAAATAAATTGCTTAAAAATGGTTGAAAATTTGCTTGATTAATTTTTAAACGACATTCGATATTTTAAATTCCGAATAAATTAAGTACTATATAATATTAAAATAAGTACTATAAATTGTGTAACACCCTGTGTACTATAATATACTATAATTAAGATTAAATTTATGGGGTAGGTAGCTCAGTGGTGGATCTTGAGAACCCTGGTTTGATCCCCACAACCGACAAACAATTAAATCTACCTCTGTGGCTCCTCCTCCACTAAAATCTTTGGGGGCCGTGATTTGACGGCATAAATATATCACTTACCGAGATCTGATTACGGCAGAGTGCCACACCCAGTAATGGACAGAGATGTGCATCTATGTGTAATCTTTAATTGTCTACATCTACACGTAGACAATACGTCGACAATTCTAGCGACGTAGACAATGTAAACAATGTAGATCTGACAGTTGTAAAATTCAACATAACCTAAATTTATTCCTTTGTAACTATTACAAGTATTCGTATTCGTGAGCTCGGGTCATTATCGGTCTTTATATAATAGAACTAATAAAGTAAGTGCTCGTACATTACTAGACGAATGTCAGTCTTGGATTTTGGGCGAACTGTCATATTTTTAAAATCGATCAACGCGCCATCTCACCAGACGGAGTTCTAATTTTTTTTCATGTAATCCCTAGAATAAAAATAAAAATCTCTACCAACATTTAAAATTCCCTAGTTCTAATCTGACTTAAGTGAACACGGGTGTTTTCATTGTCTACATAGTCTACATTGTTTACATGAAAAATGAAGACGTAGACTACATGATTGTTTACACGTAGAGAATGGCGTAGATTACTTGCAGTAGACTACACGCACATCCCTGGTAATGGATAAAAGGCGTGATGCTATATTTATTTATTTATTTAAGATTAAATTCCTGCCATACATAATAACAAAATACATATACATATTCCATCATCTGAAAATGTCAAAAATTAATGGAGTCTACATTTCACTTCTTGTTTCTTTTTCCCCTAAATCCTAAGAACTAAAACATTTATTTTGGCAAAGTTGGCAGCCTTGTCAAGCCCTACCTCGTAAATAAATCATGTAGTTGGCTTAGTTATCAAATACACTATATACAAGATAAAAAGAAAATTAAAGATGACAAAATTTATATTGAAGGATACTCTGGATGTCAAAAGAATTGAATAGAGTATGGATCTAATTCTAAAAGATTGTTTTATTCAGTGGCTCTAAAATTATAATCGTTTAGAGTTGCATTTTTTTTCATTTAACCATATAAACCATAATATATAAATTCAGTTGATGCCATATTTCGAACACAGGTGACGTGGTGTAGCGGTTAGCATCTCTGCCCGGTATGCGGAAGGTCCCTGGTTCGAATCCAGGCGTCATCAGAATTTTTCTGTCATAATATAAATTAACTTTAGTCAAAAACTACAGGTATGATTACCTTTAATAATCACACAACTTAATAATATTAGCTCTAAGCTTGGGTATGATTCCCTCATAATCAAAAACTGTGTCACTGTAGACGAACCCGGTTGTCAATGCCTATATAGGAGTCTCTCGGAACGAAGCTACGCTTAGACAATGTGACAGAAAAATTCAGTTGATGCCATATTTCGAACACAGGTGACGTGGTGTAGAGGTTAGCATCTCTGCCCGGTATGCGGAAGGTCCCTGGTTCGAATCCAGGCGTCATCAGAATTTTTCTGTCATAATATAAATTAACTTTAGTGAAAAACTACAGGTATGATTACATTTAATAATCACACAACTTAATAATATTAGCTCTAAGCTTGGGTATGATTCCCTCATAATAAAAAACTGTGTCACTGTAGACGAACCCGGTTGTCAATGCCTATATAGGAGTCTCTCGGAACGAAGCTACGCTTAGACACTGTGACAGAAAAATTCAGTTGATGCCATATTTCGAACACAGGTGACGTGGTGTAGCGGTTAGCATCTCTGCCCGGTATGCGGAAGGTCCCTGGTTCGAATCCAGACGTCATCAGAATTTTTCTGTCATAATATAAATTAACTTTAGTGAAAAACTACAGGTATGATTACCTTTAATAATCACACAACTGAATAATATTAGCTCTAAGCTTGGGTATGATTCCCTCATAATCAAAAACTGTGTCACTGTAGACGAACCCGGTTGTCAATGCCTATATAGGAGTCTCTCGGAACGAAGCTACGCTTAGACACTGTGACAGAAAAATTCAGTTGATGCCATATTTCGAACACACGTGACGTGGTGTAGCGGTTAGCATCTCTGCCCGGTATGCGGAAGGTCCCTGGTTCGAATCCAGGCGTCATCAGAATTTTTCTGTCATAATATAAATTAACTTTAGTGAAAAACTACAGGTATGATTACCTTTAATAATCACACAACTGAATAATATTAGCTCTAAGCTTGGGTATGATTCCCTCATAATCAAAAACTGTGTCACTGTAGACGAACCCGGTTGTCAATGCCTATATAGGAGTCTCTCGGAACGAAGCTACGCTTAGACACTGTGACAGAAAAATTCAGTTGATGCCATATTTCGAACACAGGTGACGTGGTGTAGCGGTTAGCATCTCTGCCCGGTATGCGGAAGGTCCCTGGTTCGAATCCAGGCGTCATCAGAATTTTTCTGTCATAATATAAATTAACTTTAGTGAAAAACTACAGGTATGATTACCTTTAATAATCACACAACTTAATAATATTAGCTCTAAGCTTGGGTATGATTCCCTCATAATCAAAAACTGTGTCACTGTAGACGAACCCGGTTGTCAATGCCTATATAGGAGTCTCTCGGAACGAAGCTACGCTTAGACACTGTGACAGAAAAATTCAGTTGATGCCATATTTCGAACACAGGTGACGTGGTGTAGCGGTTAGCATCTCTGCCCGGTATGCGGAAGGTCCCTGGTTCGAATCCAGGCGTCATCAGAATTTTTCTGTCATAATATAAATTAACTTTAGTGAAAAACTACAGGTATGATTACATTTAATAATCACACAACTGAATAATATTAGCTCTAAGCTTGGGTATGATTCCCTCATAATCAAAAACTGTGTCACTGTAGACGAACCCGGTTGTCAATGCCTATATAGGAGTCTCTCGGAACGAAGCTACGCTTAGACAATGTGACAGAAAAATTCAGTTGATGCCATATTTCGAACACAGGTGACGTGGTGTAGAGGTTAGCATCTCTGCCCGGTATGCGGAAGGTCCCTGGTTCGAATCCAGGCGTCATCAGAATTTTTCTGTCATAATATAAATTAACTTTAGTGAAAAACTACAGGTATGATTACATTTAATAATCACACAACTTAATAATATTAGCTCTAAGCTTGGGTATGATTCCCTCATAATAAAAAACTGTGTCACTGTAGACGAACCCGGTTGTCAATGCCTATATAGGAGTCTCTCGGAACGAAGCTACGCTTAGACACTGTGACAGAAAAATTCAGTTGATGCCATATTTCGAACACAGGTGACGTGGTGTAGCGGTTAGCATCTCTGCCCGGTATGCGGAAGGTCCCTGGTTCGAATCCAGACGTCATCATAATATAAATTAACTTTAGTCAAAAACCATAATATGTCCGTCAGTACGGTGGTGTGGATAGCGATACGGAATTCGAATTCGGAGATCCCGAGTTCGAATCTCACTCAAGCTAAAAATGAACTACTACACTGCGGCTCGGTGAGTGCGGACCCTGTACTGTAATTGGGATTAAGTTCCTGTTGTACAGCGTAACATAAATAAATAAATTTATTTATTTAATTTAAGGAATTAATTTCTTTATTGAACCCGCCATATAATAAACTTCTATTTTTAGGGGGCATTATTTGACGGCTGGTGACCGTAATTTACTAGTATAAGATCTGCTACGGCATAGTGCCACACCCAGTAATGAGTAAAAGACGTTATGATATATTTATTTACTTATTTTTTTCAAGGAATTATTTTTCTTAAAAATTCGCCATATAATAAACTTCTATTTTTCAGTTCAAAAAATGCTGTGGGTAGCACAGTACTTTCCCGACTACAAGCTTAGATATAAATAGTATAACTTTTAAAAAAATAAAATAAATTGATAGATTTTGAATAAAAATGTTGAAACTAATATATACAGGCTGTTTCACAACTAAGAGCAAAAAATTAAAGGGTATATTCTGTACGACGTGCTGATCATGAAACAAAAAGATTTTTTTTTTAAATCGCAAAACTATTTTCCATGTTTCCCAATCTAAAATGTTTCGTTGCCACTGCCACTGGGTGGATGATTATGTTAAAGTTATTAATTAAATAAAATTCTATTATAAATAACTGCTAATAATTGAATTGTGTAATTATCTTTCGTAGTTGATACCTACTTCATTGTTTGTGTTTAATAGGAAAGCGAATCCAGTGCAGTACTACAAAAAATGTTTTAGGTTAACAACCCTTAATTTTTTGAATTTAAAAAAAAATCTTTTTGTTTCATGATCAGCACGTCGTACAGAATATACCCTTTAATTTTTTGCTCTAAGTTGTGAAACACCCTGTATATATATAATCACGCCTTTTACTCATTACTGGGTGTGGCACTCCCCGTAGCAGATCTCAGTAAATACAGCCCTCATGAAAGACAATTATTTCTACTTTCAGAGCCCAGAATACATTTTAATAAATATGCTAAAAATTTTCGTTTCTATATTGACATGAAGCAAAAAAGTAGCAATAAAATAAATCAAATCCGTGCGTGATTTGACCCGTGTTTGCGTCAAGAGTTTTTACAGTTCAATAAAAACCAAAAATCAACCCTTAAACCGACCTTTTGCGCAAAAACTAGCGTGCTTCTTAACTTTAGTATAGCTAGTTTTCAGTTCAAATCCATACTTTTTATTGGTGGAAATAATATATCAGGTGCCTAGAAACTTTTATCAATTATTTAAAACTTGTAAAATTATTTTAAAATTAATTTACATAGCGTAAAACTAGAGTGAAACCCCTGACGATATATCCATTTACTCATACATAATTTCATCCCCTAATACATCAACTTGCACCTCAATCCTAAAATGTTATTTCAACAGTACGGCACGCATGTAAACTAGAGTGAAACCCCTGACGATATATCCATTCACCCATCCATAATTTCATCACTAATACATCAACTTGCACCTCAATCCTAAAATGTTATTTCAACAGTGCGGCATGCATGTAAACCACTTGAAACTAGAGTGAAACCCCTGACGATATATCCATTTACTCATACATAATTTCATCCCGAATACATCAACTTGCACCTCAATCCTAAAATGTTATTTCAACAGTGCGGCATGCATGTAAACCACTTGAAACTAGAGTGAAACCCCTGACGATATATCCATTTACTCATACATAATTTCATCCCGAATACATCAACTTGCACCTCAATCCTAAAATGTTATTTCAACAGTGCGGCATGCATGTAAACCACTTGAAACTAGAGTGAAACCCCTGACGATATATCCATTTACTCATACATAATTTCATCCCGAATACATCAACTTGCACCTCAATCCTAAAATGTTATTTCAACAGTGCGGCATGCATGTAAACCACTTCAAACTAGAGTGAAACCCCTGACGATATATCTATTCACCCATCCATAATTTCATCCCTAATACATCAACTTGCATCTCAATCCTAAAATGTTATTTCAACAGTGCGGCACACATGGAAACCGCTCCATATAAATCTAAATTGAACCCTATTATTTTTCTTTCGATATATTGTGAAGACAGATTTTCTTTTCCGATGACAAAGACATTTTCAACAGCGCTATTATTAATATAATAATAAAGAACACAGAAAATATCGAATTACTGAATTTTTCTTTTTCACTTTTTCTTTCTTTTCTTTTCCCTTTGCTTTCTGTCAATGTTATACGTATTTTTTTTACGCGTTTTCACCATTTACTTTTACACTTTTCTTTTGTTATATCAGTGCATTATTCTTTTGTCTATTATATCTTCAAACAAATATTATATATATCAAAATATACACAATAAAAAATGAAATATTAGTAATAAATAAAATTTAAATGTGATTTGTATAGAGCGGTTTGCGTGTGTGCCGCACTGTTGAAATAACATTTTAGGATTGAGGTGCAAGTTGATGTATTAGAGATGAAATTATGGATGGGTGAATGGATATATCGTCAGGGGTTTCACTCTAGTTTGAAGTGGTTTACATGCATGCCGCACTGTTGAAATAACATTTTAGGATTGAGGTGCAAGTTGATGTATTAAGGATGAAATTATGGATGGGTGAATGGATATATCGTCAGGGGTTTCACTCTAGTTTGAAGTGGTTTACATGCATGCCGCACTGTTGAAATAACATTTTAGGATTGAGGTGCAAGTTGATGTATTAGGGATGAAATTATGGATGGGTGAATGGATATATCGTCAGGGGTTTCACTCTAGTTTCAAGTGGTTTACATGCATGCCGCACTGTTGAAATAACATTTTAGGATTGAGGTGCAAGTTGATGTATTAGGGATGAAATTATGGATGGATGAATGGATATATCGTCAGGGGTTTCACTGTAGTTTGAAGTGGTTTACATGCATGCCGCACTGTTGAAATAACATTTTAGGATTGAGGTGCAAGTTGATGTATTAGAGATGAAATTATGGATGTGTGAATGGATATATCGTCAGGGGTTTCACTCTAGTTTGAAGTGGTTTACATGCATGCCGCACTGTTGAAATAACATTTTAGGATTGAGGTGCAAGTTGATGTATTAGAGATGAAATTATGGATGGGTGAATGGATATATCGTCAGGGGTTTCACTCTAGTTTGAAGTGGTTTACATGCATGCCGCACTGTTGAAATAACTTTTTAGGATAGAGGTGCAAGTTGATGTATTAGGAATGAAATTATGGATGGATGAATGAATATATCGTCAGGGGTTTCACTCTAGTTTGAAGTGGTTTACATGCATGCCGCACTGTTGAAATAACATTTTAGGATTGAGGTGCAAGTTGATGTATTAGAGATGAAATTATGGATGGGTGAATGGATATATCGTCAGGGGTTTCACTCTAGTTTGAAGTGGTTTACATGCATGCCGCACTGTTGAAATAACATTTTAGGATTGAGGTGCAAGTTGATGTATCAGGAATGAAATTATAGATGGGTGAATAGATATGTGATTTGTATAGAGCGGTTTATATGCATGCCGCACTGTTGAAATAACATTTTAGAACTAAGGTGCAAGTTAATATACATTTTTCCGTACTTCAAAAACATTCTCTTTCCGTTTTCAACAAAATAAGAAAGTAAATATGCGCGCGCATTTGCGTTCGCCTCACCGCGTCACACATTTCGTAACGCTACTACTTCTCACCAAACCTAAACCAATTTCATTTCATAACTAACATATTTCTCTTTTGTTTCATATCACCAACTTGGACCAACAGCAATTCGTTTGGAACGACTTCACCGAAGAATACATTCCAACCGATAGAAAACATACTTATTACCCTTCTGTCATTACCAATGACCGTTTATATGAAATTAAAATATCCGATCTACCAGTAATCCCATATTTTCCCGTTAATTCTTACTACGAATGGACAAGTTTTAGATATTACGGTCTTCGCAGTGCCACGGCTTACATTCTAGTATTTGATCTATCCAATCTCGAGACGTTTCAGTATATACGTACACTCCGTGATCAAATTTTCGAATCTAGAAATATGTTAAATGTTCCTCTACTGGTCGTAGGTAACAAACACGATGTTATTCTAGCTGCAGAAGCTTCCGACACTAAAGCACAGATGGCTCTGACGAACACCAGTGAAGAAAAACGAAGAGATATTGCCAACCTTGTAAAGAAACATTGGCGATGTGGTTACGTGGAATGTAGTGCTAAATATAACTGGAAAATTGTAGCTGTTTTTAAAGAGTTGATGAATATGTTTGATCAAATTGAAATGAAAGAACAAAGCCCTATAATGGATAATATTCAAGATGCTTTAGATAGAAATAAATGTTTGATTTTGTAAGTGGTGATACTGTTTCACAAGCAATATATGTATGGGTTAATCAGTAATATATTGCTGATGCCGTGTACCAGTAATGTTATCTAAACGAAAAAGGAAAGAGAGTGAGATATATGCTATCTTACCTTTGTCTATACTTGCTTCAAAATGCGCATGTCCGTAATACTGGAATACTATTGGCTAATAACGAAGTGGGAGAGGCAAATATGTCGAGCTCTCTTCCTCAACGCTTGTGTGAATTTGAATTAGTCTGTTTGCTACATTTGTTTGTGACTATCTTCTTCGTTATTATTATGACAGTCACTTGTTATTTGTGTTTGTCAAAATCTCCTCAAGTTAGTTCAGATGGTTAAATGATTTAATAATCGGAATGTTAATAGTATATTATACAACGACGCTATAATGGATGCTCTTATTCCCGAGGATGAAGTTTGCAACCCGAGCGAGCGGAGCGAGCAAAGGTTGTAATCATCCGAGGTAATAATAGCCATTATAGCGAGTTGTATACTATACTTTATATACGACTAATTTCATAAAAATTACTCAATTTTTATATTATTTATTATCTATTAATTTTACATCTATTTACCTAATAAATTTACATTTAATTGAAATGAGTAAATGGAGTAAAAAGACCATAATGAAGATGATTTGTATTTTTCACCTAATTCAATAAAATATGCCAACAATACATTTTCTGAATACGTTTTGTCTTCATTTTAATACGCCAGTCCATAAAACTTTGGTATGCTTTGTCATAGAAATTTTTAGACTTTTGCGGTAATAAACCATAGTGGGTAGCATCA
Organism: Pterostichus niger; assembly: GCA_947425015.1. Lineage (NCBI taxonomy): Eukaryota > Metazoa > Arthropoda > Insecta > Coleoptera > Carabidae > Pterostichus > Pterostichus niger. Next base: position 1,638,865 of record OX380351.1, on the reverse strand, counting down.
GCGATTTTCGTTATTTCTGGTGGTGTAGAAGATATACTGTCTTCTGTAATACTGTCCATTTTTTCAATTACAGTTAAACACAATAATTTAACACAATTTGCAAGACCGTTTTTGACAACTTCTCAACGATGATTTCGTTTTGTTTGTTTCCGATTCGTAAACAACAGTGAACTTAGCAACGAGCATGTTTAATTTAAATATGAGTCGCTATGGCAACACTGTTCCGATGGCACAATAAAACAATGATCCATGTTTTAAGCATTTTGATTGGTTCACGAGCGGGAATAATGACCATTATTCCTGACTCATTATTCCCGGCGGGATTAATATATAGCATTATATCTTTTTAAACGTACTTACAGTCATGTTGTCCCTAGCATTCTTAATATAATACCTTCTCCATTACTAAATTTACAACCAGCTACGTTTGCATCTACATTGAAAAAATTGTTACTTAGTGGTACAATTTCACATAATTGAATCTTTAAACCTTACTCTATTATTGTATTTATGATCTATTTTTATATCTATTGTTAATCCATATTTGTCTACTTTTAATTAGATTATTTATCATGTTTATTAATAACCATGTTTATCTTATGTATGCCTAATAACTTGAATTTATGCTATACCATAATTATATAAATTTATTTTGTTATTTTGATGTAAAGGTTAAATGGGAGATCAGCTTTTGCTGTAATTTTGCCAAATAAAATTATTATTATTATTATTATTATTATTATTATATAGCAAAAAACGCATATATAATGATAATATTATTAGTTAGTCGTATATAAATATTTTTATTTACATGTGAATAATTTTGTTCACAGTTTTCCTAAAAACAAGGCAATATGTAACTTAATAATAATTTAATATGTACTGCTATATTAGTCGATATGACCTTTAATTAATAAAATATTTTCAACAAATTTAAAATATGGCGCTAGATTTGAACATGCTAGAAATTGACGTCAGCCAATCGTACTCCAGTATTACGGGCATGCGCATTTTGAAGCAAGTATGGACAAAGATAAAATAGCATATATCTCACTCTCTTTCCCTTTTCGCTTTTGGACCCAGTGTCAGCAATATTTTACTAATAAATATATGGGGTTAATGGGGTAAGCCGGTCCTGTTTACATTACAAATTAAGTTAAATCTGCCTTAATCTTCAGCACTTGTTGTATTTATTGTATATTTTTAAAATATTTTTGTCTGGACCGACTGTCTCTAACGAGGAATAAAATGATTCAAATCGTGTCAAAAAATGTTTTAAATTAATTAGGTACAAACAAAAGATCAGTTTAAAATAGTTATTTGTGTATTAAGAGCGTAAAGTGATTCTTTGTTACTCGAGCACAATAATTGTAGCACATAATTTTTTCTACGATTGCATCTTAAATATATAGGTAGTAAAAATAAATTTGTTTTGTCAACTGTCAATATGATGTACGAAGTAAAGGTTTTGAGATTTCAGCGGAAATATGCATTTTGAGCATCCCTGAATCCATTTTGACTAATTTTGTCGTGACGTCTGTACGTACGTATGTATCTCGCATAACTCAAAAACGGTAACCCGTAGAAAGTTGAGGTATTTAGGACTATTATAACATCTAGTTGTGCACCTCCCTTTTTGCTCATTATATAACTTCCGGAAGTGCTACTTTACTTGAATCATAGATGAAAAACTATATTCAAATATAATCCAATACTTTTCAAGCTTGGTATATAAGACTACTATATCAATGCAAATAACATAATAGATTTTGGTTAAAATGGACTAACCGGAAGTGATACATTACATGAAGCTGCTAACAGTTGAAAAAAATGGTATTATTTTGATTTTACAAATAAATGTTGCAAATAAATGAGAATTAAATTCTACGTCTAGCACATTAACAATTATTCAATTAGCCTTTTGTATAAGCGAGATATCTAAATTAAAAAATTATATATTTCTTGTTTTTTTTTAATTAAGTTTGCTATGGATTAAAATAAAAACTAAAAGATTTAATGTCAAATATGTGCAATTAAAAAAATATCTATAGTTTAATACGCGTACAAGGAAGTCATATGCTGTCCATATCAGATTTTTATCATTGGAAACACACGTATTAAACTTCTTTTTAATATTTTTCGATTGTTCCACAGAAAACGTCAACTTTACGACGACAAATGAGAGCGTAATTGTCAACTGTTAATAGCAATCGTAGAAAATAGTTATTATTATTTAGTATAGTTTTGTATTAATTTTCGGCCATGAAATATAAACAATTTTTTTCTACAACTGTCAAAAAATAATAATATAATAATTATTGATTGATTCAAGTAAATTGAAGGAAAACAATCAACAATAATATGAATTTGATACTACTAATGTGTTATAAGCAATGAAACATGGAAAAAAATAATTTGAGAGCGTGCGCGAAATATTCATTTTGCGCACTAGGGTAAAAACAGAGCGCAAAACAGTGGCGGATTCAGGGGCGGGGTCATGGGGGTCATGCCCCCCCCCCTAAGCATAGACTTTATAAATTTGTTGGCTCTAATAGTTATTTGGCCCTAATACATAATAATGATGTCATTATTTACGATAACTCAATTTGTTAAACAAATTACATAGAAAATATTATCTAAGAACTTACAATTAAGAACTATTGTTTGATTTATTATTCTAATAAATAGCCAAAAACCAATATTTTGTGGGGATATTATTTCGACCCGCAGATGGGAGAGGTATTCTATTTAAGACCTAGTCAAGTATGTGACTACTGACATTTGCACTTAGAAAATCAACTTCTAATTCAATCATTTTTGTATTCTATCGAAGAACCGTTTAGATATTGAAACTTTATTATTTAAAAAGTGTTGGCGTTCTTAGGGGAAATTTTAGAGGTGAAAAAATAATCACTTTTCCTCACCATGTTTATACTTGTTTGTGATTAGTTAATGTGATTTAATGCGATTCCAAAGACGATTTAATGTGATTGTAAAAATTATTTATAGCAGGAATATAATATGAGCAAATACAAATGTTTTTTATATTTAGAAGATGGGCAATCCCCCCGCACCCCCGAGACAAAATTCACTCCATGACCCCCCCTTAATTCGAAGTCTGGAGCCGCCCCTGGCGCAAAATACGTGTTGTCATAAAAAAAATTATGTATTTCAGTGAGAAAAGCAGGGTTCGTAAATATCATGATATTTATAATAAATATCAAAATATCTGATATATAGGATATATATCAGATAAATATCACTTTTTGGATATTTATTTTTTAATTTTAGTTTTTGTACACATTTAGAAAAACTGAAAAATTCGAAAAATTTCACTTTTCCGGAAGCTATATCTCAAAAACTAAACATGATATGGAAATGCGCTCAACGGCGTTGAATTCCCCGTGTCCGAATTGACTTATAAGCAAATTTTCATACAATTTTAAGCAATTTAATATTTTTAATTATTTCCTAAGGGGTACCCCTTTGGTTTTTTCAGATTTTAATTCAATTTTACCAAAAATCCTTAATCGTAGGATTATTAAAACGAAAATTTACATACATATGTATTTTGACCCACTGAATCCAGTGGTGCAATCTTCAAATGCATATGACTTCTGGTTTTCGAGAAAATGTTAAAAAACCGCTTTTTGCGATTTTTTTGGCGGAAAATTGAAAAAAATAAAAATCGCTGAAACTATGTTTATAAGTTAACTGAAGCACGAGAAAATTAATGCCGTTGAGCGCGTTTTCATATCACATTCAGTTTTTGAGATATAGCCTCGGAAAAGTAGAAAAACTGAAAAATACGAAAAATTTCACTTCTCCGGAGGCTATATCTATATATTTTTCAGATTTTAATTCAATTTTCCCAAAAATCCTTAATCGTAGGATTATTAAAACGAAAATTTACATACATATGTATTTTGACCCACTGAATCCAGTGGTGCAATCTTCAAATGCATATGACTTCTGGTTTTCGAGAAAATGTTAAAAAACCGCTTTTTGCGATTTTTTTGGCGGAAAATTGAAAAAAATAAAAATCGCTGAAACTATGTTTATAAGTTAACTGAAGCACGAGAAAATTAATGCCGTTGAGCGCGTTTTCATATCACATTCAGTTTTCGAGATATAGCCTCGGAAAAGTAGAAAAACTGAAAAATACGAAAAATTTCACTTCTCCGGAGGCTATATCTCAAAAACTATTTGATATTTTTATATATTGGATATATATCATTGCAAAAATATGACGATATATATCAAAATAAATATCATGATATATATCGATCGATATATATCTTCGAACCCTGGAGAAAAGTGAACATTTTTTGACAGTTGTAGAAAAATGGTTTTTTAATGACTTAAATGTAATTAAAATTGGTGATTGTTGAAAACCACTTTATTTACCAATCAATTCATCAATTCAAAATCATTAATTTGAAATTAATTTACAACAAAACATGTCAGCAATAGTCATAATCTCATTTATATTTATTTTTTATGATACGACTTGATACCATTTTTGACTCAGCCTGTATAATACAAATAAATGTATGTTTATTTTTATTTAAATTGTAATTTGGCAAATTTATTAAATTAAATTCATTGGAAAAATAATATTAAATGAGACATATAAGCTCAAAAATTGTGCTTGTTGAAAAACTTAATTAATCTATTAGAAAATATAAATCATAGATAAATTGACAGGAAATAAATCCTTGGGCGCTATGATCAATAAGAGATTGTTTCAACTAAATAAAAAAAAAACTGTCTTATTGTACTTCTTAAATAATAACAATTTGGAATAATTAAAAATATTAACAATAAAATATTAACAACAAAGACAAAATTAATTATCATCCAACACTTGGTGAAACAAGGTTTAATAAAAATGTAAAGTAAACACTTCTCATGTCATCTTACTAGTTTGTTAGAGATCTTATTCTCTGCTGGCACAGTTCTTCGTCACCAGCTTCTTCACGTGAACTTTGTTCTAGGTGAAGAAGTGAGTTATACCATACTGATGAGCTCTAATAAGAGCGAAACGCGTCTATGGTTACTAACTGTGCTGGCCAGCCTCTGACGATGCCCTCATAAGGTAACTTGGAGGCTGAATTTTGTGAACCATAGCCAAGTGTTTACTTCATATTTTTATACTAAATATTGTTTAACGTTTTCCTAAATTTATCTAACTTTATAGCAATTAGTACAAGGCTTTCCTACTTATGAAATCATATTTAAAAAGTCATTTTTAAAAGACAAATAATTATTACAAAAATAAAACATAATTTTTATTTTGTTTAAATTGTTTTAAATAGTGTTAATATAAACATTGTTTATGCAAATTTCGCCCCCAAAACTGGGTAAAAGAGGCATAGTAGATGAAATGAGTATAGTGTAAAACCAGCTTTAGTTATATTTAAATTGTATTTGTTAATTATTTCTAATAATTGTAATTGAATAAACTTGTTAATATAAAAGTTATATTGTAAAATAAACTTCGAGCAATACAGAAATATGTTTTTTTTATCCCAAATATACCGGGTGTCTATTTTTTTTCCAAACATAGGAAATTCAATGTAAAAATTTTGGTTTAGCGATATCTCTTTACCTATTAATTTTAGAACAAAATTGTGCGAAAGAAAAATGTTCAGAATGAAAAACTGCATCCATAGAGTATAAGTTTGTTGTTCAATTGTTTCTTATGTCAGAGTTAGAAGCAAAAGCAATTATCAGTGTGCCATGAGAAATAAAACAAATTAGATAACTTAATAATAGGTATTTATTTGTCTAGATTATGTAGAAAAAAGAAAATAGTAGTTGCTATAATTAATTTTATTATTAAATTAAATGCTCGAATAAATAAATAAATTAGAGTAAGCTTCCAATTCTGCTCCAATATGTCAAATAATGTCAGACACAACAAACAAATTATTGTTTTATTTCTCATGGCACTCTGATAATTGTTTTAAAGCAAGTATTTTCTTTTGCTTTTAACTCGGACATAAGAAACAATTAAACAACAAACTTATACTCTATGGATGCAGTTTTTCATTCTGAACATTTTTTTTCAATACACTTTTGTTCTAAAATTAATAGGTAAAGAGATATCGCTAAACCAAAATTTTAACATTGAATTTCCTATGTTAATATTTATTTTAATATAGTTTAAATATGTTTAATATCTATATAAATGTAGCATAACGTAGTCTAAAAAGTCCAAAAAAGGCTCAAAAACAGAATAAAATTTCGAAAAATAAATCAAACAAGCTATGTGCTGCCATCTCTGACCGCAACTATAAACTACATGGAATTTTCCTTTTATACCAATTGCAAAATAATCTACACATTTCACATGCTGTCAAACGAGCTTATAAGTTTTTTCTTCCGAACATTTTTCTTCAATACACTTTTGTTCTAAAATTAATAGGTAAAGAGATATCGCTAAATCAACATTTTAACATTGAATTTCCTATGTTCGGAAAAAAAGTAGACACCCGGTATATGAATTCTAGGTGAATTATTATTTAAATTATTTTATTTTTTTTCTTATCTGTACGAATATAAAAAAGTAATGCAGTAATTGAGGTTATTAATAAACAATCAATAAAAAAAATTGGTAAAACTTGAGTTGAGGGCCAAACCTGAAGTTGGCTGCAGAACAAGCTGCTTCTGGCTTGAATTCAGGAATACCAACTTAAAAAACAAAACACCCCTAACCATGCCAAACCTAGTACAGAACGCATTTTTATGATAAATATACTTCGCATTTCAAATTGCCCGGCTTTTGACGTTAAGTTGGTATTCCTGAATTCAAGCCAGAAGCGGCTTGTTCCGCAACCAACTTCAGGTTTGGCCCCCAAGTCAAGTTTAGCCAAAAAAGGTCAGGTAAGTACACATAAAATAAATGTTTTATTTTTATCATTTTTTTCTTATATATTATCTACAAAAATCAATATATAAAATATTTATTAAAATACAAAATATTTATTTATCCATAAAATTAATTACCCTTATTTGAAATACATTTCTTAATTATTTAATTAATATAGTTTAAATGGCACGTATCTATAAATATTTAATTTTATATACACTATTTTTTTTTAATTTATATTTAAAATAAAATATATATAGTATTATAGAAATAGGAATGCAGTTTACAATATTTTTTTAGTAGTCTATTATACCTATGGCAAATTGGTCGATGAGCGTCGATGAGCATCGATGAGCTCTTCGATGAAACAACAGAACGCACCCTTCATTGACAAACAATAAAAGCTTCTAAAGTTGAGAAGGAAAAACTAAATTTCAAAAATATGCTAACGTGAAGTGAGACACAAAAGATACGAGTGAAATAAGATACGTTCGTTTCATCGATGAGGTCTTCGATGGAAATAGATGAGCCTCTATTTTTCGTCGATGACAGCTGCGTTTGTTGTCTTCGACCAGTGTGCCATAGGCATTAGAATTATTGGAAGGCATAGTACGGCATTTTTTATTCCAAAATTATTATAATATTCATAAAAAATGTCAAAATCTTTTACTAATATTTAGTTTAGCAGCCTGATTAACAGTCTATTAATATAGTCAATGTTTTTATGACGAATGTAAGACACATTTGATTTGTTGCTCACTTCACATATATCAATCTGTCAAAAACTTTTAAAACACAAATCAGAACAAAACAAATTCTGATTCCTTAGCAACATCTTACTACCCAACAAACTTTTTCTACACTTTTTACAAGCAAAACATTCTGGACAGGCGTGCCAATGTAAGTTCTGTAAACTTACACCCTGCTGATCAGGGCGGATGGTCAACGAACAATCGTTGCACGTTTCCGCTTTCAAATTCTCGTAACACACAATACAAACAGGTTGATTATTTTCCATGACGTACTGTTTCCCTGCTAACGGTTCGTCACATTCAAAACAACAAAAATGTTTAATATGAAAAGTATTATCTTCAGCAAGACAATACTCTCTTACAAAAATAAGTTCGTCACATGCTAAACAACGTGGAATACCTTTTAAAATGGCGTAATCACGCCCACAATAAATATTATCTGTATCTTTGTGATAAAAGTACAATAAATCTGCCAGAGGCTGTTTACAACAATCACAATTAAAACATTTTGCGTGCCACAGATTTGTAGTGCGATCTACAGTAATAGCAACGTTACCATCTTCAAAATTTTCTCCACAATTGTGGCATTTCGGTATGACAGTTGGTTGGTTCGAGTTCTGGTCCATAGATGGCGGTAGCAGTTCTATTGTGGATGGTTTCAGCGGCAAATTTGAATTAGGTATTTCGGTTGGGTAGTCAATATCTCGGATATACCCGACGGATTGAAGGTTTTGGTGTGATTCGAAAGGGTTTATGGCGTTTTGAGCTTCGAGGATGGGTATTAAGGGTTTGGGTTTCAAGTCTGATTGTTGTAAATGGGTGTAAGTTGGGGTTTCTTGGGTGTTTTCTCCGATTGAAGCAGGATTTATATTGATTGGGTTTTGTTTTAAATCTCCTGATGTGCCTATAGGGTAGCTAGGGTATTGGGCAATTAAATTGGCGTTTACAGGGTTCATTTGTTCATTCGGGTATTTTAATTCATAATTTGGGAATTGTCCAGGGATATTTTGGTCTAAACTTTGAGTATTTGTAGGGTATTTTAAGTCTTTAGGTTGTCCAACCTGAGAGGGTAGTTGTATATTATCAGTAGGGTTTACAAAATTAGGGTTGTATTGTTGTAAGGGTATATTTGCATTATTTAATGTTGAATAATTATCCTGACTTGTGGGATATTTCATTTCTTGAGAGTTACGTTGCATTAATGGATGAGTAGATGTATTAATAGGAGGAAAATTTACACCAACAGAATATTTAACATCCTTAGGTTGCCCAACCTGTGAAGGTATTTGTGTCTGATCAACAGGATTAACATAATTAGGGTTATATTGCATTAAAGGGTTGGCAATCTTGTCAATATTAGCATTATTTAATCTAGGGTTTTGATTGTTAGGTTGGCCACCTTGATTCTTATAATTTTGAATCGGGTTTGAAGTTCCTACAGGGTACTTCAAGTCTTTAAGTTGGCTAACCTGTGCAGGAAGTTGATGCTGTTCTACCGGGTTTAGATAATTTGGCGCGTAATTCAAATGAGGATTCAATATTTTATCAAAATTCGCGTTTTGGAGTTCATATTGTTCTTGATGGCGCTCAACATTGGAAGTTGTCAAAGGGTGGACAATATTTTGAACATTTTGTTGAGCACTGGGATAGTAATTAACGTCAGTCATTTTACCAGCACTACTCGGAGTTTGATTGTCAACTATTGGATGTACGTTCTGTGTCGCGAAATTAGCTGATTGCGATTTGGAATCTTGGTTTTGAGGAATGTTTTTCGAATCGCGAATTGATAGATTTTGTAAGTTGTTAGCCATGTCTGAGGACTGTAAGAAAACTGTTTGGGAACTGGCGATTTGTGCTGGGGGAATTTGAGACATAAATTGGGTGTTTGAGGGAGGGATTTTGTGTTGGCTGCCTTTGAATAGAGACAGACGAATAATCTTGCCTTGTCCTAACGAAAAAATAAAATCAAAATTGTTTATACAAAATTATTATTATTTTTTTTTTTAAATTTATATATCGGACCAACTACTAAGGTCATATGCCGATATGTCCTTTGTATGGTCGCCACGGGCGGGACCCGAACCCACGACCTTATGGTTGCGAGTCAGGGCCTCAACCCGCGCGGCCATCACGCGGGACGATTATTACCAGGGTTCGTAAATATCATGATATTTATAATAAATATCAAAATATCTGATATATAGGATATATATCAGATAAATATCACTTTTTGGATATTGATTTTTTAATTTTAGTTTTTGTACACATTTAGAAAAACTGAAAAATTCGAAAAATTTCACTTTTCCGGAGGCTATATCTCAAAAACTAAACAAGATATGGAAATGCGCTCAACGGCGTTGAATTCCCCGTGTCCGAATTGACTTGTAAGCAAATTTTCATACAATTTTAAGCAATTTAATATTTTTAATTATTTCCTAAGGGGTACCCCTTTGGTTTTTTCAGATTTTAATTCAATTTTACCAAAAATCCTTAATCGTAGGATTATTAAAACGAAAATTTACATACATATGTATTTTGACCCACTGAATCCAGTGGTGCAATCTTCAAATGCATATGACTTCTGGTTTTCGAGAAAATGTTAAAAAACCGCTTTTTGCGATTTTTTTGACGGAAAATTTAAAAAAAAATAAAAATCGCTGAAACTATGTTTATAAGTTAACTGAAGCACGAGAAAATTAATGCCGTTGAGCGCGTTTTCATATCACATTTAGTTTTCGAGATATAGCCTCGGAAAAGTAGAAAAACTGAAAAATTCGAAAAATTTCACTTCTCCGGAGGCTATATCTCAAAAACTATTTGATATTTTTTTATAATGGATATATACGAGGGTTGTTCAATAAGTCCTTAGAAAATCCAAGAGATGGTGCTCGTAGTATCGAAAATTAAATTTTTCCAGTAAGCAGCACTCCTAACTAGTCAACTGTTAGAGTTTTAGCTTTAGCCGTCACGTAGTTTCATTGTTGTTGTCAATTGTAGTAAAAAACTTTTGATTATTTATAATAATGGATAAAAGTGAGTTTCGAGCGGTGATTAAACATCTGTATTTAAAAGGCTTAACGCCGAAAGAAATTAAAGCTGAGTTGGATGAAGTTCATGGCACATCTGCTCCTGTGTTTGCAACTGTTTACAATTGGGTGAATGAGTTTAAACGTGGCCGTACATCCACAAAAGATGAACATCGTTCCGGACGCCCTGTAGAAGTGTCTACCCCTGAAATGATTGACCAAAACCACGATATGGTTTTAAGTGACCGACGAATCAAAGTGAGGTTACAGGCATATCACAAGGCACAGTCGCTTTAATTTTGCACGAAAAATTAGGTGTGAAAAAAATCTCGGCAAGATGGGTGCCGCGGTTGCTCACAGTGGAGAATAAACGCAATCGTGTGGTGGATTGTTTTGGCGCTTTTCCGTCGTAATCCTGAAGATTTTCTGCGTCGATACATAACTGTGGATGAGACTTGGATACATTACTACACTCCAGAGACAAAAGAACAGTCAAAACAGTGGATTTTTAAAGGCGAACGGGCTCCGAAGAAGGCGAAGACGGAGAAATCGGCTAGCAAGGTTATGGCAACGGTCTTTTGGGATGCACGCGGAATCATCTTCATCGACTATTTGGAAAAGGGAAAAACGATAACAGGAGCGTATTATGCGTCGTTATTGGACCGGCTGAGCGAAGAAATAAAAGAAAAAGTCCTCATTTGAAACGCAAAAAGGTCCTTTTTCATCAAGACAATGCACGTGTGCACACCTGCGCAGTTACGATGGCCAAAATTATGGAATTAAAGTTCCAATTATTGCAACATCCACCGTATTCACCAGATTTGGCCCCCAGTGACTTTTTCTTATTTCCAAACTTAAAGAAATGGCTTGGCGGACGAAGGTTTACGTCCAATGAGGAGGTCATCGCCCAAATGGAAGCCTATTTTGAGGAGCTTCCGAAATCCTACTTTTTGGACGGCTTAAAAAATTTGGGAAAACGATTAGAGAAGTGTATAGAGCTACAAGAAGATTATGTAGAAAAATAAAAAAAAATCTACCCAAAAAAAGTGTTTTTTCTACTTTTTTCTAAGGACTTATTGAACGACCCTCGTATATCATTGCAAAAATATGACGATATATATCAAAATAAATATCATGATATATATCGATCGATATATATCTTCGAACCCTGATTATTATTTTTTAAATATTAGTTGTTAATATAATAAAACTTTTACCCAATTAAGGGTACAGCTGATGTTAGATAAAGAAGCAAGACGACTTGAAAATTCGAACCCAAGTACGTTTGAGATATAAGCCATCATTTTAAAGCACCAAGCTACATTTATAATTAATCAAAATTGATATTAGTTAAGAAATTGAAACAATTTAAAATAAACATAAATAATTATGGTTAAAATAATATTTGAATTAGTTGATTTTGAAGCCGGGACCGTTTGAATCTCAAGCCATTACTTTAAAGCGCTAAGCTACGTTTATAATTAATCAAAATTGATATAAAACCTGAGAAATATTCACATTAAAACTTAACTAAACTTGAACCCGGGACCGTTTGAGTTACAAGCCATCACTTAAAAGCGCTAAGCTACATTTATAATTATTTAAAGTTGATGTTAGTCAAGAAATCAAATCGACATGAATTCTAATAAAAATCGCAGGTTGCAATAATTTTTTATTTAGGTGAACTTGAACCCGGAACTGTTTGGGTTGCAAGCCATCACTTTAAAGCACCAAGCTACCTTTATAATTAATGAAATTAATGTTAGTCAATCTCAAAACGATTAGGTTATAATAATAATTCGTTTGTAAGCCATTATTTTAAAGCGCCAAGCTACCTTCATAATTAATGCAAACAAAAAACAAACAACAAGGAAAACAAATGACTCACCAACGCAATTCTTCCGAATATGACTGACGTATTCCTCCATTTCCTTGATTTCATCTTCGGTGAGCTGATGGCATAAGCTGGCATCAATGTCATGCGCAGGCATCTGTTTTTGAAGACGTTGTTTTCGAATTTTCGCGCCCTCTGATCCCTTGACAGGAATCATGTCCGCCGGAAGTTCATCCAAGTACTTCTTGATGTCATTGGACGAACCCTTTGGTGTCCATTCTAGGATGACTTCGTCTTTCAGTCCTTTCAGAACTGTAACAGATAATACAAATAAAAAAGTTGTAAAAAAAATATTTAATTTGATACCAAACACGATATGTTTCTAATGACTTTTACAAAAAAAACAATTGACAATCATTACAAAAAAAAAACAATTGACAATCATTATATATAAAAAACAATTGACAATCATTACAATAAAAAAAACAATTGACAATCATTATATAAAAAAAAAACAATTGACAATCATTATAAAAAAAACAATTGACAATCATTACAAAAAAAATTGACAATCATTATATTAAAAAAAAAATTGACAATCATTAAAAAAACAATTTACAATAATAATAATAATAAATAATAATATATCATCACGCCTTTTACCCATCACTGGGTGTGGCACTCTGCCTAAGCAGATCTCGGTAAGTGATATATTTTTTCGCGTGAAGTGCGGTTACCAGCCGTCAAATCACGGCCTCCAAAGATATTAGTGGAGGAGGAACCACAGGGGTAGATTTTTTTAAATTGGTGAAAATTGTTTGTCGGCTGTGGGGATCGAACCAAGGTTCTCAAGATCCACAGGCCGACTCGATACCACTGAGCCACCTACCCCAATTTACAATCATTAAAAAAAAATTGACAATTAAAAAAACAATTGACAATAATTACAAAAAACAAATGACAATAATTACAAAAAAAAAATTGACTATCATTATATATAAAAAAACAATTGACAATCATTAAAAAAAACAATTGACAATCAATAAAAAAAAATTGACAATAATTACAAAAAAAAACAAATGACAATCATTACAAAAAAAACAAATGACAATCATTACAAAAAAACAATTGACAATCATTACAAAAAAACAATTGACAATCATAACAAAAAAACAATTGACAATCATAACAAAAAAAAAAATTGACAATCAGTTAGTCACAATTTTTGACCGTTCTACGCGACATCTCTCTTCAAAACATTTAATTTGATACCAAACACGATATATTTCTAATAACTTATACAAAAAACAAATTACAATCAAATTTTTGACTATCATTTGCCACACCCACCCTCAAATGTTTTTTTTATGTTACGCCACTGCATCACTGGAATTTTGTCGAGTAATACAAGATAGGAAACATGATAAACACATATTTTAGTACTCAACAAATAAATGAGTCAAAATCAACAGGTTGGTAAAACTTTAACATCAATTTCTGGAATAACCAATGAAGATAAACTAACTTTGTACACATTACTATGTAGCTAATTTAATCCTCTACAACTTTTATTTGAACAAAATCTCTCTAAAACAACTACTAAACGCGCTACTAAGCGAAATATATTTGACTAAATAAAAAGTAAGGTTATGTCAGTTTTACCTTGTTTACACTAAAAAAAAACAAAGTAAAAACAATTGAATCAACTTACAAACTCCTTTAGATTTGACAGGTTTACTCCCAAGTAACTGGAACTGAACAAATCCGCAAAAATCATCATCAATTATATCATGGTCTTCCTTTCCGCATTTACAAGCTTTGCAAATCTTTCTCCAAAAATGTAAGTCCAGTCCTGGACATTTATCTTCACATTTTTGACATTTAGCTCCAGCCCCAGCTTCATGTCCAAGTTTAACTTTTAATCTTCTTTCGCGTTGTTCTTCCAGTTTCAATAACCAATTTGGTACAGGTTGATTTTCATCTTCTGCAGACATTTTCACACTTTTTGCTGTATTTTTACACTATTTTAAACTATAGAAATAAATACACTTGGGCGTTGCTATACTTTGAAGATGGTTGATGCATTCTTTGTACAAGTATACGATAGGTAAACTGATAAGTTAATGATAAGTTGCTACAAGTGGTGGTTGGTATTCAATGAATCATAAGATGACTCATGCGTATACTGCATCGTAAAGAAGGTGACAGTTATTTTGCTTTGTGTATTAATATATAAATAAATGTTATACAGTATGATTGAATAATTTATTTACCTTACAACTGTTTTTATAGATGTAAAACAATTTATTAATATTTATTTTTACAAATAATTCTAATTAAATTATGGTAGTTATAAACAAGTTACTTAGGATGAAGTATACATTGCGCAGTACGCTGTTATTTCGAACAGCTGACGCGTCGACCAATCAAAATGTAGCCCGCAATTCAGTTGTTTTAGTTAAATGTCACTTTGTTAATTGTTGTTCCAGTTTTATTGTAATTTAATTAATAAACTAAATTAATGTGCCATTCAGTATTACTTCAGATTCATATTGGTAAGTACATTTTAAATATTTATTAATATGCGAGCATTATTTATCCCTAAAATGACAACTATAGATGCAAAGTTTTAACAAGACTTCCTGCCCTAATATTAAGGATAACAGTCATGCATTTACACTAAAATCTTGTCCAAAGACAGTTGCTTCATTGGATATATGAAATAACAATTGAATTATTGTTCAGTCGATTCAAATTGTAATAAAAACATTCAAACGAGACTCGTGCTGCCATCTCTTGACAACTTTTGAACTATACAGGGTGTAACAGCGAAACCAACCACCGCCTATATTTTCTTTATTATTATAGTTACAAAAAAATATTATAAAGCAAATTTGTAGAAGACCAAGGGGGACATTTGATTAAAGAATAAAATAATTTTTTAAACCAGTGGTTCTCAAGTAACAACACAAAGTTATATTTTTTCAAATGGGATTATACTTATTTTTTTGGCCTATTCGATAGAGTATTTTTTTCTGAATTCAATCATGTGACCATTCTACATCCTTATATAATAAAAATATTGAGAAAAATTAAATTAAAATTTAAATGATTTTTAATATTAATGTGTAGTAAGCTATGGATGAAAAACAAAAGAACAAAATTTTAAACACACAAAGAAAAACAATTTACAATTATTATTACTTGACAGCAGCTAAATTTTGTTCTTTTATTTTTGTTTTTCATCCATAGCTTACTACACATTCATATTAAAAATAAAAAATTATTTAAATTTCAATTGAATTTTTCTCAATATTTTTATTATGTAAGGATGTAGAATGGTCACATGGTTGAATTCAGAAAAAAATACTCTATCGATTAGGCTTAAAAAATATGTATAATCCCATTTGAAAAAATATAACTTTGTGTTGTAACTTGAGAACCACTGGTTAAAAAAATTATTTTATTATTTAAGCAGATGTCCCCCTTGGTCTTCTACAACTTTGCTTTATAATATTTTTTTGTAACTATAATAATAAAGAAAATATAGGCGGTGGTTGATTTCGCTGTTACACCCTGTATATGTAGAGGAATCTCCGAAACTTAGGCCTTAAGAGAAAAATGTTTCAAATAAAACTTGTAGAGGAACATGAAATTAACATATTTTATTTGAAACATTTTTTTATTTAAGCTTTAGTTTCCGAGATATTCCTCTACATATAAAGTCGATTTAAATTCATAAATGATTAATAAAATCTTTTATTGCAAAAATATGTACAAGAAATAATCAACATATTAATCTAAACCCATTTCTTCATCAAACTCTGCATCAGTAATTTTCTTCTTCTTCAATTTCTTGAGCAAAGCAACATCCTTAGCAAGTTCTGCAAAATCTTCATCACTTAAAACTCTTTTCTTTTTCTTCTTAACAGGTTCACCATTATTTTTTCTTGTGTCCTTTGCCAGTTTTCTTTTAACTTTCTTTTCTTTTTTCTCATTCTTATTTTGTTTTGTTTTTGACCACGATTCTGTTTGTTTTTTTGGAGCTAACCTCATTCCTGGCCAACGACCCGTTTCTTTATATGTTTTAAGTTTTTTTAATCTGGTGTCTTCTCTAATTTTGTCTTTGTATGGGATTGAATTTAAATCTAGGTTGGGAATAGTGGGAAATACAGAGGTGTCGTGGTTTTTTAATTCAGGCATTTTTGGAAGTTGTAAAAGGCCGTATCCAGTCGCCATTTGTACTAAAGGAAGGTCCTGTAATATTTTTAGATTAGAAATTGATTTTATTTTGTTTTATAATAATAGTACTAACTTTTACTCGAAGTAGCAAGCTGCATTCATGTTTGGAATAAGCTCGAATATGACTAACAAAAGCTCGATTAGCTTTGTCAAATAAAGCTCGATCTTTCAACTGAAGCTTTCGCAAATTTTCACGAATTTCTATATTTTTTTCGTCGTCGTTTGATAGGTCAAGTAAATTTAACTTAACTCGTTGATTTCGTTCAATAAAATCAACGTAAGCTTCTTCAGTTGATAACAGCAAAATTAGAGCTGAACCTTCAGTTCCTTGTCTTGCAGTTCTACCAACCCTATGCACAAAAGCACTGGCGCTAGCTGGGGGGTCCCATTGAACCACCCAATCTACCTGAAATTATGTTTAGTGGTGTAAAATTGTTCTGGAGGGTTTTAGAAAAAAAATGTTCAGATAAAAGATGAAGAGGATAAAGTGGTCTACAATTTTTATTTGAAGCTTTTTTCTCTAAAACAATTGAAGAACGATTTAAACTAGAAAATATAGCAGGACATTAAATATTTTGTTATATATTGCGCTGTCAATTGTTTCTACATTATTTTAGATAAAAATGCTTCAAATTAAAATTGTAGGCAATTAAATTGTCAGCAACTTTTATTTGAAGCATTTTTCTCTAAAACAATTGAAGAACGATTTAAACCAGAAAATATAGCAAGATTTTCAACCGACATGAAATATTTTGGTATATATTGTACTGTCAACTGTTTCTAAATTATTTTAGAGAAAAATACTTCAAATAAAAGTTGTAGACAATTAAATGATCTCCAACTTTTATTAGAAGCTTTTTTCTCTAAAACAATTGAGAAACGTGTGACATCATAAAATACATATAACTTACTTCAGGAATATCGATTCCTCTCGCCAGAACATCAGTACATAACAATAAACCTTTCGATAAACTTCGAAAATTATCGATGACTTTTTTCCGTTTTTGTTTCATTTTTCCATGAATAGCCAGGACCGTATACTTGCTAATTTTGGGCAGAATATTTGATAACACATCGGCCCAATAGTCTACTGTTGCGCAAGTAGGAAAAAATATTAAGGCCTTTTGTACTTCTTTTTCTTGGAGAAACGTCAAAATTGTTTGCAATTTACCTAAAAATTATTTATATAATTAGATTTTTTAAATATTTCATCCCAAAATTAGGGATATTTTTTTTAAATTCTTACATTCGGGTTTGACAATATTATAATAATTTTCTAATAATAAGGGGGTGGATTCAGCAGCTTTTTCAGTAACTGCTACCAAGACTGGGTTCCTTAGTCCAGCCCTGATTAAATCCTGAACTTGTTTCGTCTGCGTAGCAGAAAATAAACCAGTACGTCTCTGTCTTGGTAAATACGCCAGAATTGTATTTAAAGTATTTTGAAAACCCAAATCTAATAATCTATCAGCTTCATCTAAAACTAAAAGTTCCTGAAAAGTTTACAAATTATTAAAAAGATTTTAAATTTTCGCGCGGAAAATAAGAGACATGAGCGGAGGAAAATGTAACTAACATTTGACAGTTTATTTTCAAATTTGTATCTGACATCATCGATATCTCAAACTATTTTTCCTATGTTTATTAAAATAATTTATAAACTTTTAATTACTGTAAAATATAATTTTCAATATATTTATTTGAATTAAGTCGTTTATTATTTGCACTATTTGAATGAAGCAAGTTGAGTACCACTGGAAGGTGACGTCATAAAAGATAATCTTACCAAACTTTTGACGGCAACTGGTAAATTTAAATCAACTTTTCTTGTTAATAAATCTTCTAGTCGACCTGGTGTACAAATAATTATATGTGCACCTTTTGTTTTTAGGAAATGGACGTCATCGTCAACGGAATTGCCTCCGACCAAAAGTGCATGAGTTAGATACTGAAAGATACAACATTAATTTTTATTACAAAATAGTTATTTTTCTACGATTGCTATGAAAAGTTGACAATTACGCTCTCATTTGTCATCGTAAAGTTGACGTTTTCTGTGGAACAATCGAAAAATATCTTTTTTGCGCGTCTTCGATGGCAACGCGCGAAAAAGACGTTAAAAAAGATATTAAATGCGCGCTTAGTTCAATAGTTACCAGGGAAACAAACAAAACAGAAACTTGTCATATTGACAGTTGGCAGAACGAATTTATTTTCAGTACGTATACGTTTTTTAAATAATTTTAAGATGCAATCGTAGACAAAATTATGTGTGTATCACGAGCGTAAAGTGTCTTTGTTCCTCTTACACTATTGCAGCTCGAATACACAGTAGTTATTTGTGTATTAAGGGCCTAAAGTGATTCTTTGTTAATCGAACACGGTAATTGCAGCGCGAGACGATTGCATCTTAAAATTATTAAAAAAACGTATGCATACTGAAAATAAATTCGTTCTGTCAACTGTCAATATGACAAGTTTCTGTTTTGTTGCGCATTTAATATCTTTTTTGTACTAATTTAACGTCTTTTTCGCGCGTTGTCATTTTAGACGCGCAAAAAAGATATTTTTCGATTGTTCCACAGAAAACGTCAACTTTACGATGACAAATGAGAGCGTAATTGTCAACTTTTCACAGCAATCGTAGAAAAAAATTATTAAACTACAATTAAAAAAAGTTACTAATTTTTATTTCGTTTAAAGATTATACTTGGTTAATACGACCCACAATTTAATTAAAATAATTTTTAAGGGGTAAGGCCACTCTAGACAAGGAAAAAAAGGGTAATTTTCAAGATTTTTTTAACGAAATCTAAACGTGCTGCTTAAGAACTGTTTTTGGATCTTTATTTAGTGCTCTTTAAACTTTATTTAAAAATTTTTTTTAAAGAAAATATTCAAAATTGTAGTCAGAAATTAAAAAAAAAATGACGACTCCTCTCGGGCGAAAACATTCCGGGAACAGCAATAGACCTGGATCAAAAAGAGATATGTTTTCTTAATCTCTGATGTATACTCTAAAAAACTTCGGACTGGATTTTGAAAATGTTGATTTTTAACAAAATGGCGCACGTTTGAAAAAAAGGTTCATTATTCGGGACTAAATTTCTGTATAAAAACTACAATAAAAAACGAATGAAGCACTTAAAAAAATCCCCCGTAGTTTTTGAGTATTTTATATCTAGAATAAGAAATAAAAAGATTCAGCACGATCCATCAATTAGTATTTCAGATTTCTTTTCGCCCGATTTTGAAAATATGATTTCGAGAAAAACGCGTTTAAAGTTTCGAGTCATATATGTATATAAATACTAGTACTAATACATATATGCTTTTTTCCCTCTGAAATACTTCCGCGCGGCATTTAAATTAATTGTCCCTTATTCCTAAGGGTTTAAACTATAATTTAAGCAAATAAAAAAAATATGCATTTTTAAAAATTTTTTAGAGTGGCCTTACCCCTTAAAGACAGTTATTTTTATTTGTACAAAATAAAATTGTTTCAAATCTTGCATAACTTCATTTGAACTCCACAACTATTAATACATATTTCACAGGGTTAATAACCTACAAAATAAGGCAAAATAAGCACAAATTCATTATTGAATACTTACCGGAACATGCAGAGTTAACTTTTGTAACACTTCGTATATTTGCAAAGCAAGTTCTCTAGTCGGAGATATAACAATCCCTCCAATTTCAGTTTTCTTCCATTTATCTTCCTTTTGTCTTTGAATTAGCATCTCCAACAGTGGGATAAGGAATGCCAGAGTCTTTCCAGACCCAGTGACAGCTTCTGCAGCGACGTCTTTGTTCCCAAGAAGTAGTGGTATTGTAGCTGCTTGAACTGGAGTCATTGTAGGAAAATTTAAAGAATCTATTGCTGTTTTGAGTTCATTGCTAAGTTTAGTTTCGAGTTTTGACCATGGTTTACGCATTTTGTAACTTTGTTTGTTAGTTTTTTACTGATATATAATGTATAAACTTGTTTGAAAGCATGTAAAACTTATAGGTTATGTTGCAGAACTGTCAGATGAAATAAATGGGAAATTATAAGTAGTTTATAGTTTTGATCAGAGATGGCAGCACATAGCTTGTTTTGTATTTTTATTTAGCTTTTAGGGCTTGTTTGGACATTTAAGACAATGTTTGAATAGATTTATTTATTTTAATTAATAATAATATTGTATCTAAATGTTAAATGCATTTAAACTACATTAAAATCAATATTATTTAACTCATTTCATTTGCAGGAAAATTTAACGATACTATTGTTGTTTTAAGCTCGTTGCTTAATTTAATTTCGGGCTTTTGCCATAGTTTACTCAATTTCTAGCTTTATTTGTTTTATAAGCTCGTTTGAAAGCATGTGAAATGTGTAGATTATTTTGCAATTTCTATAAAAGGAAAATTCCATGTAGTTTATAGTTGCGGTCAGAGATGGCAGCACGTAGCTTGTTTGATTTATTTTTCGAAATTTTATTCGGTTTTTGAGCCTTTTTTGGACTTTTTAGACTATGTTATGCTACATTTATATTGATATTAAACATATTTAAACTATATTAAAATAAATATTAACATAGGAGATTCAATGTTAAAATTTTGGTTTAGCGATATCTCTTTACCTATTAATTTTAGAACAAAATTGTACTGAAGAAAAATGTTCAGAATGAAAAACTGCATCCATAGAGTATAAGTTTGTTGTTCATTTGTTTCTTATGTTCGAGTTAGAATCAAAAGAAAATACACGCTTCATAGCAATTATCAGAGAGCCATGAGAAATATAATAATAATTTGTTTGTTGTGTCTGACATTATTTGACATATTGGAGCAGAATTGGAAGCTTACTCTAATTTATTTATTTATTCGAGCATTTAATTTAATAATAAAATTAATTATAGCAACTATTATTTTCTTTTTTCTACATAATCTAGACAAATAAATACCTATTATTAAGTTATCTAATTTGTTTTATTTCTCATGGCACTCTGATAATTGCTTTTGCTTCTAATTCGGATATAAGAAACAATTAAACGACAAACTTATACTCTATGAATGCAGTTTTTCATTCTGAACATTTTTCTTCCGTACACTTTTGTTCTAAAACTAAACTAAGATAAAGAGATATCGCTAAACCAAAATTTTAACATTGAATTTCCTATGTTTGGAAAAAAGTAGACACCCGGTGTATATATATATAAAACGAAAATTTATTTACAAATATCTAGTATTATAATTTATAGAATTAATTCTTACAAACTATTTGAAACAAGCTATAAATAACATAAGTTATATATTTAAAATAAATTCTCTTAAATCTACTGAAAATTTCAGTAAAAATAAAATTCAGTAGTTAAAAAAAACAAAAAATGTATGTTTTACACAAATTTTTCATCACCTCGAATATTGTGTCTGTATATTCCAATATTTTGTTTTCGAGTAGTCGCCATGGAGACAGAAATTGTTTGTCTTTTTCTACTATATGATAAATTTGATTTGTTGTCTTTGTTTCTTCTTTTTAAATGAACAGGGGCGTATTAAGTTGAAAATTGTAGATAACTTATATTGCAAATATTCATTTTAATTAAAAATAAACTTATTTTACAACTGTTAAAAACTGTTTTTCTACTAATATCAATACGCGAAGTACGTGATTGTTTCATCATTTACATTACCATGACAACGCGTATTTTGCGCATTATTTTGCACCCTAGTGCGCAAAATGAGTATTCGTATTCTAGTGCGCAAAATGAGTATCTCGCGCACGCTCCCAAATTATTTGTTGTCAGGTTTCATTAGTTACAACACATCAATAGTATCAAATTCATATTATTGTTGATTGTTTTCCTTCAATTTACTTAAATCAATCAATAATTATTGTAATATTACTTCCTTGTACGAAGTAAAGGAAGTATTGTAATTCGGTTTTGAGATTTCAGAGGAAATATTCATTTTGACCATCCTTGAATCCATTTTGAATAATTTCGTCGTGACGTCTGTACGTACGTATGTATCTCGCATAACTCAAAAACGGTAAGCCGTAGAAAGTTGAGGTATTTAGGACTGTTTTAACCTCTAGTTGTGCACCTCCCTTTTTGCTCATTATATAACTTCCGGAAGTGCTACTTTACTTGAATCATAGATGAAAAACTATATTCAAATATCATCCAAAACTTTTCAAGCTTGGTATATAAGACTACTATATCAATGGAAATAACATAATAGATTTTGGTTAAAATAGACTAACCGGAAGTGATACATCACATGAAGCTGCTAACAGTTGAAAAAAATGGTATTATTTTGACTTTAGAAATAAATTAAATTCTGCGTCTAGCACATTAAGAATTATTCAATTAGCCTTTTGTATAAGCGAGATATCTAAATTTAAAAATTATATATTCTTTGTATTTTGTAGTTTGCTATGGATTAGAACAAAAAATAAAAAATGTCAAATTACGTCAAATATGTGCAACAAAATAATGTAAGTATAGTATAATACGCGTACAAGGAAGTCATATACTGAACACATCAGATTTTTCTTTATTTTCACCAATTAAAAATCTACCCCTGTGGATCCCCCACTACTAACATCTTTGGGGGCTGTGCTTTAACGGCTGGTTCATGCAAAAAATATATCACTTACCGAGATCTGCTCCGCCGAGTGCCACACCTAGTAATGGGTAAAAGGCGTGATGATATATTTATTTATTTGATTTAAAATAACGTCTATGATTTCTCCTCTACTAGCATTTTGGGGAGCATAGTTTGACGGTTGGTAATATACATAAATATACCACTTACCAAAATCTGCTACGGCAGAGTGCCACATCTAGTAATACGTAAAAGGCGTGATGATATATTTATTTATTTGATTTAAAATAACGTCTATGATTTCTCCTGTACTAGCATTTTGGGGAGCATAGTTTGACGGTTGGTAAAATACATAAATATACCACTTACCAAAATCTGCTACGGCAGAGTGCCACACCTAGTAATGGGTAAAAGGCGTGATGATATATTTATTTATTTGATTTAAAATAACGTCTATGATTTCTCCTCTACTAGCATTTTGGGGAGCATAGTTTGACGGTTGGTAATATACATAAATATACCACTTACCAAAATCTGCTACGGCAGAGTGCCACATCTAGTAATACGTAAAAGGCGTGATGATATATTTATTTATTTATTTCACATTTGTAGAAAAAATGTTGTTTGTATTATTTAAAAGAATTTTCCGAAATATTTGAAATAATTAAGTACAAAATAATAATACAGGACGAATGGCCCAACCCATATAATTCAGGTAGAACTAGAGTCTTCCTTAAGGACTCCTGAGTACGGTCCTGCATTTTTAAGTGTGTATGTGTACTCAACATCATTTCACACATGCTAATGTCGAGCTGAAAGACTAACTGTCCCCGTATCCGTACTAATACCGTGGTAAATTAGTCCAGGATGATAATAGAGCGGCACAAATATATGTCACGTGTAGATGGAGGATGAACGAAAATATCTAGAGAGCGGCACACTTTAATTCTAGTCTCCAATATGAGTACTTTAACAAAGATTATTTTAAAAATAAAATAAATAAATATATCATCACGCCTTTTACCTATTACTAGGAGTGGCATTCTGCCGTAAGCAGATCTCGGTAAGTGATATATTTATGCGCGTAAACAGCCGTCAAATCACGGCCACCAAAGATGTTAGTGGAAGGGGAGCCACAGGGGTAGATTTAAATTGGTGAAAATTATTTTAAATAAAATAAATAAATATAACATCACGCCTTTTACGTATTACTAGATGTGGCACTCTGCCGTACCAGATCTCGGTAAGTGATATATTTATGCGCGTGAACTGACCGTCAAATCACGGCCCCGAAAGATGTTAGTGGAAGGGGAGTCACAGGGGTAGATTTAAATTGGTGAAAATTGTTTTAAATAAAAGAAATAAATATATCATCACGCCTTTTACGTATTACTGGGTGTGGCATTCTGCTGTTAGCAGATCTCGGTAAGTGATATATTTATGCGCGTGAACAGCCCCCAAAGATATTAGTGGAGGGGGAGCCACAGGGGTAGATTTAAATTGGTGAAAATTATTTTAAATAAAATAAATAAATATATCATCACGCCTTTTACCCATTACTGGGCGTGGCACTCTGCCGTAGCAGATCTCGTATAATGACATATTTATAAGCGTTACCAACCGTCAAATCATGGCCCCAAAATATGTATCAATTAAAACTTTCAAGCATCTTAGTAAAATATATATATATATATATATATATATATAAATAACAATTAATCAGCCGTTAATAATTTTTATAAAATTTATACAAATAACGCCGAGTTAATTTAAACTTACAGCTCCGAAAGTACTGTGTTATACACAGCAGAACCACGTCCCAAATAAACTTGTAATAATTTTTTTTCTTTACATACGCAATATACAAATATATTCTAAAAATACCACAAAAGTCACTTTTAAATTTTTTCAAATAAATATTTATATTATCTAAAATAAATCTTGAAAATAAAGAAAAAATTGCAATATATCAAAACATCTGACAGTCAGAATAAATATTTTAATTTTCCAGTTCCCCAAATAACCATTCATCATCTTTTTCATACAAAACATATTGAATAATGATTTTGTCGTCTGTACATATACGTACTAATGAGTTTAAAATGATATTTGTTTTAGCAGAGATTGATGTTGGTAGACCTGTATAAAGTATGACAGCATTGACGCACAGCCAAAACAAACGAAATCAAAGCAAGTTTACGTTATGAATGATGCTTTACTTATGTTACGTTTTGGTTTAATACTAGACGACCCGGGATCAAATCCTGTTTCATTTCAACTAAAACTTTATTTTAGTTTAAAGATTTGAGAACCTGGGTTCGATTCCAACAGCCGACAATCAATTTACATTACGTTGAAATTATCTCTGTGGTTTGCTGTTCATTGTTATCTTTGTGGGGCGGGAAATTGACGGCTGGTAACTGCACTTCATGTTTTATTTATCCCTACAATCAATTTACATTACGTTGAAATTATCTCTGTGGTTTGCTTTTTATTTTTATCTTTGTGGGGCGGGAAATTGACGGCTGGTAACTGCACTTCATGTTTTATTTATCCCTACAATCAATTTACATTACATTAAAATTATCTCTGTGGTTTGCTTTTTATTTTTATCTTTGTGGGGCGGGAAATTGACGGCTGGTAACTGCACTTCATGTTTTATTTATCCCTACAATCAATTTACATTACGTTGAAATTATCTCTGTGGTTTGCTTTTTATTTTTATCTTTGTGGGGCGGGAAATTGACGGCTAGTAACTGCACTTCATGTTTTATTTATCCCTACAATCAATTTACATTACGTTGAAATTATCTCTGTGGTTTGCTTTTTATTTTTATCTTTGTGGGGCGGGAAATTGACGGCTGGTAACTGCACTTCATGTTTTATTTATCCCTACAATCAATTTACATTACGTTGAAATTATCTCTGTGGTTTGCTTTTTATTTTTATCTTTGTGGGGCATGAAATCGACGGCTGGTAACTACACTTCATGCGAAGAAATGTATTATTTACTAAGATTTTGTTATGACAGAGTGCCACACCCAGTAATGGGTAAGAGGCGTGATGATATATTTATTTATTTTATGTAAAATAACGTCTATGGCTTTTTCCTTTACTAGTATCTTTGGGGGGCATAGTTTGACGGTTGGTAATGTACATAAATATACTACGACAGAATACTTTCGGGGCTGTAAGTTTAAATTAACTCGGCGTTATTTGTATAATTTTTAAAAAAATTATTAAAGACTGATTAAATGTTATTTATTTATATTTTTTACTGAGATGCCCAAAAGTTTTAATTTGATACATATTTTGGGGCCTTGATTTGACGGTTGTTAATGCGCATAAATATGTCATTTATCGAGATCTGCTTACGGAAGAGTGCAACACCCAGTAATGGGTAAAAAGCGTGATGATATATTTATTTATTTAATTAAAATTAACACTTTGGCTTTTCTGTTGTTGACATTTTTGGGGGGCCACACCCAGTAATGGGTAAAAAGGGTGAAGATATATTTGTTTTATTTTAGTTATAAAATAAATATATCATCACGCCTTTAACCCATTATTGGGTGTAGCAGATGCTGTAGCAGATCTTAATAAGTGATACATTTATGCGTCAAATAACGGCCCTCAAAGATGTTAGTAAAGGTAATATTAATGTTGGATTTGAATCAGCATTTTTTAATCTTCTGTCCGAAACAATTGACAATCGCATTTTAATGACATATTTCCAATTCATTATTTTATAATTTCATTAATGATTGTTTTTCAAGAATATACCGATTTTTAAAATTATTAAAATGTCCCTACTTATAACAAATGAACCGATACAAATATCGAAAAAAGTTTCAAATAAAAGTTGTTTTAAATCAAATTAGGATCAATTTTAGTTATGACATATTTTGTCCTAAACCTTACCGTTTACGAAATAATCATAAAAATGTAAAATAACTCATCAGTAAAGTTGTAGTACCACTGGTTCTATATAGCCCATTATTAAACATATCCTCAACTTTTAGCTCAAAAGCTTAAATATAAAGTTTGAAATTAAAATCTAACCGGGTTTAGAAGTT
The DNA here is from genome assembly GCA_947425015.1 of Pterostichus niger. Taxonomy (NCBI): domain Eukaryota; kingdom Metazoa; phylum Arthropoda; class Insecta; order Coleoptera; family Carabidae; genus Pterostichus; species Pterostichus niger. The sequence continues at coordinate 1,611,470 of OX380351.1, read as the reverse complement.
ATCTGTAGCGTATAAAATGTTTAAATAAACAAAAATCACCATGACTACAATATCCTTATTATACATATAAGACGGAAAAATACTCAAATTATAGTTTTATTGTCTGTTACACTAAATGTAATAAAATAATCCTCGATGAAATAATTTCAAATATTTCTGAACCGAATTCCAAAAATAACTCTGCGACCATGTGTATCAATAGCAAATGTTTGTTGTGACTTTAAACTCAATACGGAAACACTAATTCATTCTAGACTTCCAGTTTGATTTATGTGCTGTCGTGACGGTCCCTTGAGGTACGGACGCCTATGGAGATCGCAGTAGATTCAACATAATACGATGTTTGTCGTTTCGTTTTTTGTATTTTTGTTTAGCGAATTTTCATCTAAATTTTAAATAATGTATAATTCTAGAAAGTATTAATTAATGTTCATTATGCTCTAATTAGTTATTTAAATAAATGTGAATGTCAAACAGTGGGGCTCACATATAATTGTAGTTATTTTGTTATTTAGAAAAATATATAAATGAAGTTGAAATATGTTTGAGAAAGACAAATAAATAAAGTGAAAGATGATGTTAGTCAGTGATTTCCAGCATTCAGTTTGACTTTCCCTTCACTGATTTGTGTAAACTGAGTCAAAGTTTCCAACTGGAGTGAAAGCCCTGACGATATATCCATTCACCCATCCATAATTTTTTTCCTAATACATCAACTTGCACCACAATTCTAAAATGTTATTTCAACAGTGCGGCATACATGCAAACCGCTCCATACAAATCATAAACTAGAGTGAAACTCCTGACGATATATTCATTCACCCATCCATAATTTCATCCCTAATAATACTTTTAAATAAAATATTTAATAGTCTTGGTTCATTTATTAAGAAATATATTTTTAGGCCACCCAAGAAAGAAGCACTTATAAAAAAAAAACGGGTTGACTTATCCACTTCAAAACGTTTATTATGCTCCAAATTACTTTAAATATTTTGTCAGAAGTTGAGATATGTATGGGAACCAAATTTATGGGCCACCTAGCCCATCAGAGCCGTACTAGAAATTTTTCATATTTAATTTTTTAAGCGAATTAAAAAGAGGTGGAATATTTGTGATTTGTATGGAGCAGTTTATGTGTATGCCGCACTGTTGAAATAATATTTTAGGATTGAGGTGCAAGTTGATGTATTAGGGATGAAATTATGGATGGGTGAATGGATATGAGATTTGTATAGAGCGGTTTACATGCATGCCGCACTGTTGAAATAACATTTTAGGATTGAGGTGCAAGTTGATGTATTAGGGATGAAATTATGGATGGGTGAATGTATATATCGTCAGGGGTTTCACTCTAGTTTACATGCATGCCGCATTGTTGAAATAACATTTTAGGATTGAGGTGCAAGTTGATGTATTAGGGATGAAATTATGGATGGGTGAATGGATATATCGTCAGGGGTTTCACTCTAGTTTGAAGTAGTTTACATGCATGCCGCACTGTTGAAATAACATTTTAGGATTGAGGTGCAAGTTGATGTATTAGGGATGAAATTATGGATGGGTGAATGGATATGAGATTTGTATAGAGCGGTTTACATGCATGCCGCACTGTTGAAATAACATTTTAGGATTGAGGTGCAAGTTGATGTATTAGGGATGAAATTATGGATGGGTGAATGGATATATCGTCAGGGGTTTCACTCTAGTTTGAAGTAGTTTACATGCATGCCGCACTGTTGAAATAACATTTTATGATTGAGGTGCAAGTTGATGTATTAGGGATGAAATTATGGATGGGTGAATGGATATGAGATTTGTATAGAGCGGTTTACATGCATCCCGCACTGTTGAAATAACATTTTAGGATTGAGGTGCAAGTTGATGTATTAGGGATGAAATTATGGATGGGTGAATGTATATATCGTCAGGGGTTTCACTCTAGTTTACATGCATGCCGCATTGTTGAAATAACATTTTAGGATTGAGGTGCAAGTTGATGTATTAGGGATGAAATTATGGATGGGTGAATGGATATATCGTCAGGGGTTTCACTCTAGTTTGAAGTAGTTTACATGCATGCCGCACTGTTGAAATAACATTTTATGATTGAGGTGCAAGTTGATGTATTAGGGATGAAATTATGGATGGGTGAATGGATATGAGATTTGTATAGAGCGGTTTACATGCATGCCGCACTGTTGAAATAACATTTTAGGATTGAGGTGCAAGTTGATGTATTAGGGATGAAATTATGGATGGGTGAATGGATATGAGATTTGTATAGAGCGGTTTACATGCATCCCGCACTGTTGAAATAACATTTTAGGATTGAGGTGCAAGTTGATGTATTAGGGATGAAATTATGGATGGGTGAATGGATATATCGTCAGGGGTTTCACTCTAGTTTACATGCATGCCGCACTGTTGAAATAACATTTTAGGATTGAGGTGCAAGTTGATGTATTAGGGATGAAATTATGGATGGGTGAATGGATATATCGTCAGGGGTTTCACTCTAGTTTACATGCATGCCGCACTGTTGAAATAACATTTTATGATTGAGGTGCAAGTTGATGTATTAAGGATGAAATTATGGATGGGTGAATGAATATATCGTCAGGGGTTTCACTCTACTTTGTGATTTATATTTATACTGGTTACTCCATGCAGTAAACTTTAATGATTTTATAAACAAATTTACGTACTTCTGAACTTATACAAAGATTCTTTTCTATATTCTGAACATTCTTGAGTTTATGAATCTTAAGATTAAGTATAATTTCTGGTTACATTTAGCTCTTACGATTCGAACTGTTTACAAACTTGTAACAGATAGTAAAACTTTAACTTCTTTTTAGTGTTTTGTTCATTTCATGAATAATTTACGACCAGTAGTAAATTCAAAGTTAAGTGTTGGTTAGTGAAAGATTAACAGAGGGTTGTGTACTAAGAGCTCGATTAACTAGCGGCCTACTAACTACAATATGTGCTGTTAAATTTCTTTAAATATTTTTGTCTTGTATATATTATTTGCCGCAACTTTTAAACAAAGTTTTTTGTAAACAGTTATTTATGTTGCCAGTACTGTAAATTAATTTTACCTAATTCCGTCCTGTTTCACATCAATGTTTGAGGTTATGAAATGTCAACTGTCATTCTAAAGTTGTGTAAGAAATTGTTTACATAACTAGTTACGTAATGAATGTTGACAGTTTTTCTCAAAATGCAAATAACGGAAAAAACTGTTTATTAAAATGTTTAGGATTTATATACATTGAATAATGTTTCTGGTATGAAACAGTTGACGAGCAAATTAGCAGATTTTTCGATGGTTTGTTTCGGATTCAGAACTCATTTTCAATGATGACATAAGCTTTAAATTTAAGCATTTTATTCACTTATTTTCACGGCAACGCTTTGGTAAATTTTGAAATATACTGAGCTGTCATAAACCTAGAATTTTATGTATTTTAAACATTATTTTAGCGGAATTACATAAAATACGTTATGAAAACGTGATATTGTTTGACTCACATAATTTACAAAACTCGCTTCGCTCGTTTTGGCAAATATTATGTTCGTTAAACAATATCAACCTTTTCATAACTGGTTATATTTTAATAGCTATTTATGAAACTAGCAAGGAAATGAAGGTTATTACCTTACGCGTGTGAAATTTGCAGAACGAGGCGTAGCCGAGTTATGTAAACACATAAGTAAGGTAATAACCTTATTTCCTTACTAGTTTCATACAATATTTTTTCTACTTCCGTTCTAGTAAATACGAAAGAGCGTTTTTAAAATTATGAAATTTTGACATATTAATGACAGTTATAAATTCAAAAAATAAAAGAATAACACATCAGAATTCGTCTACCAAGATATCTGTTGCTATGTTACCTCATTATTTCACTAGTTAAATAATGCAGTTCATTACCTAACTCAAATAAGTGAAATAAAACGTCTATTTCCTAACGGAAGTATAAAAAATACATTTTTTCTACAACTGTCAAAAAATGTTCATTTTTTTCACTAATATCAATACGCGAAGTACGTGATTGTTTCATCATTTACATTACCATGACAATGCATATTTTGCGCATTAATTTGCACCCTAGTGCGCAAAATGAGTATCTCGCGCACGCTCCCAAATTATTTGTTGTCAGGTTTCATTAGTTACAACACATCAATAGTATTAAATTCATATTATTGTTGATTGTTTTCCTTCAATTTATTTAAATCAATCAATAATTATTGTAATATTCTTTATTTACAGTTGTAGAAATATGTTGTTTGTATTTCGTGGCCAAAATTCTTGTTTTGTCTCAATTAAAAGTAACATTCTCACGCGCAACAAAAAAACACTCATTTTGCGCACTTAATACTAAAATAACTATCATTGCAAATATCTGTACAATTTTATAATTTTTTTATTTCTATTTTAGGTACATTCAATTTCCAATTATTCCAGAAACAGATTCATTTTAAGGTTTGAAATTTTTTACAATATTTTTACATATTTACCCTTAAAATAAAGGTTATATATCAACCTTTACTCTCACACAAATAAGTTTAAATTTATATACAATGTAAAAGTTACAACAAAAAAATAATTTCAATTTTCAAGTGCTGCAAACATCTTAAAAATATCGTATGTTTGCCATCCCTATGCATATTAGGGGTGGTCTGGCCCACCCCATACGCTGTCAGACTCGTTATTAATGGGCCATTAACCTACGAGTTTAAGGGAAATACAGTGGATCTCAACATTTTGTTTTATATACAAATAAAAATATAATAAATAAATAAATAATATATCATAGATGTTTATAGCTGATAACTACATTAAGACGAGTGAAATGTGATTACCAGTCGTCAAATCATGTCCACATTTTAAATTAAATACATAATCACGCCTTTTACGCATTACTGGGCGTGGCATTCAGCCGTAGCAGATCTTAGTAAATGATATATTTATGCACGTTACCAGCCGTCAAATCGCAACCCTCCTAAGATGTTAGTAGGGCTGTTGCCACAAGGGCAATTTAAAATTAAATAAATAAATATATCATCACGCCGTTTACTCATTACTGGGCCCTGGTTCGATCCCCACAGCCAACAAACAATTTTCACCAATTTAAATCTACCCCTGTGGCTCTCCCTCCACTAACATCTTTGGGGGCCGTGATTTGACGGCATAAATATATCACTTTCCGAGATCTGTACGGCAGAGTGCCACAAACAGTAATGGGTAAAAGACGTGATGATATATTTATTTATTTATGTAGGTATAATTTTATGGCAGCGTGGCATTCAGCCGTAGCAGATCTTAGTAAATGATATATTTATGCACATAACCAGCCGTTAAATCACGGCCCCCAAAGATGTTAGTGGAGGGGAAGCCACAAGGGCAATTTTAAATTAAATAATTAAATATGTTATCACTTCCCGCAGTAGATCTCAGTAAGGTATATATTAATACACGTATAATACAATTACCAGTCGTCAAATTACACCCCCTTCCCTAGAATATAGCAGCCACAGATGTAATTTTACATTTAGTAAAACTAATATCTTTGAGGGCCGTGATTTGACGGCTGGTAACCGCACTTCACGCGACAAAAATATATCACTTACCGAGATCTGCTTAGGCAGAGTGCCACACCCAGTAATGAGTAAAAGGCGTGATGATATATTTATATTTATTTTATTTAAAACGACAAATTAAAATTTGGTTTTAAAATTTCTTAAATTTTACAAGAGAAACAAATTTTGATATATCTAAACTGTGACGTCACTATTATTTACAGCAGTACTGAACTAGCTTCATTTAAAAACTAGAAATAATAATATGATATTGTCCATGAAGTATCATTTCAAAATGTTACATTTAATATTTCTGCGGTCAATTAGAACTAACGTTGTGACAATAGTTATTTACGTAACTAGTTATGAAAAGGTTGATATTGTTTGACGAACATAAACGAGCGAAGCGAGTTTTGCAATTTATGTGAGTCAAACAATATCAAGTGTTCATAACGTATTTTATCTAATTCCGCTAAAATAATATTTAAAATACATAAAATTCTAGGTTTATGACAGCTCAGTATATTTCAAAATTACCAAAGCGTTGCCGTGAAAATACATGAATAAAATGTTTAAATGTAAAGCTTATGTCATCATTGAAAATGAGTTCTGAATCCGAAACAAACCATCGAAGAATCTGCTAATTTGCTCGTCAACTGTTTCATACCAGAACAATTATTTAATGCAACTTATTCCTTTTACCGCCCCCTTTGAAGATCAATTATTTTTCAGCGCCCCCTATTTTTTATACACTCCTAAAACTTAAAAGCCACAATTTCATTACTTTAATTAATTTAGTTTTAGTGTGCTATATTAGTCGGTTCTGGTGTTTAAACTTACATTCTGAACTAGATATTTTTACCAGTGAGAGCAATTAAAACGCAACTTTATAATATTAAGAATATATTTTAATCAAATTAAAAGAAACAATATAGCTAGGTAATCAATTTTAGTTTTAAAACTAATCTAATGAGATGGATGAGTTTGGTGATTTTTAACAAGTTTGTCAGTTCTATAAGTTCTTCTTCCAGTTGGGGTGATACTACTATGTTGACATTTGAAAAAGGATCAAACACACAGTCTGGTATTTCCAAATTCAAAATGTCCTGGAATCTTTCAATGAAATCACTGTGGAGATTTTCCAAATGTTGGCAGTAGACAAGCAAGTCGTCGTTGTTGCAGGATACTGATAAATTGGAAAAATTATGGAACTCACATCTGCCGATATTCTTTTTGTGTAAGAGCAGCTTGGATACGAAATCAGCGACGACATTTTTTGTTTTTATTAAGTTCAAGTGATCGCCTTGAATTTGGAGATTCATATCATTAAGCAATTTATAAAGGTCTGTCAGGTATGCGATATTATTCTTTGATGGGATGAGGTTCTCGCGGAATTCTGTGTCTTTGTTTTCCAAGAACTCTACGACAGAGTCAAACAGATTGTAAAATCGAGTCAGACATCATACAGGGCAGAAATTTAAACTAATTATTCGATATTGAGTAGTAGGTAGGTTTTAATTTTAGTGAATTTTAAGATATAAAGTAAATGAAATTACAAATCAACCATCGACCCCCTAAACCACGCCGACGCCCCCCATTTTTTTCTGGATGTCTTAACGCCCCCCTCTAGATCTCCAACGACCACAAGGGGGCGTTATCGCCCACTTTGAGAAAGACTGATTTAATGTATATAAATCCTAAACATTTTAATAAATAGTTTTTTCGTTATTTGCATTTTGAGAAAAACTGTCAACATTCATTACGTAACTAGTTATGTACAGAATTTCTTACACAACTTTTGAATGACAGTTGACATAACCTCAAAAATTCATGTAAAACACGACTTTTCATAACGGAATTAGGTAAAAAAATTACATTTTTTTTTTAAGGATTATTCAGAGTCTAATGTGACCGTGTTTAAATACTCAACAAAGGGAAACATTTTTGGGGCTGCTGGCACAGACATACAGCACTTATGGCCCATCGTTTCAGTAGATATTTATCCTAAAATTTTAGCAACACTTCAAGATTTTGAAGAAAAATTTATCAAATTTTATGAGGCAGTCTACATAGTGACAGATTTTTTGTAAACTTCCAAAAATAGGTATATTTTAGTGTAGTAGTTTTTAGTCTTGCGTTAAGAAATATGAAAATTTTATACCTTCCTAACTAAATATTATTTTCATATATTATTCACATTTTTTACTTGCTTGTACGAAGTAAAGGAAGTATTGTAATCGCGGAAATATTCATTTTGAGCATCCCTGAATCCATTTTGAGTAATTTCGTCGTGACGTCTGTACGTATGTATGTATCTCGCATAACTCAAAAACGGTAAGCCGTAGAAAGTTGAGGTATTTAGGACTGTTATAACATCTAGTTGTGCACCTCCCTTTTTGCTCATTATATAACTTCCGGAAGTGCCACTTTACTTGAATCATAGATGAAAAACTATATTCAAATATCATCCAAAACTTTTCAAGCTTGGTATATAAGACTACTATATCAATGGAAATAACATAATAGGTTTTGGTTAAAATGGACTAACCGGAAGTGATACATTACATGAAGCTGCTAACAGTTGAAAATAATGGTATTATTTTGATTTTAGAAATACATGCTGCAAATAAAAGAGAATTAAATTCTGCGTCTATCACATTAACAATTATTCAATTTGCTTTTTGTATAAGCGAGATATCTAAATTTAAAAACTATATATTTTTTGTTTTTTGTAATTAAATTTTCTATGGATTAGAACAAAAAATAAATAATTTATATTATGTTATTTATTTATGATATACCTACATAAATAAATACATATATCATCACGCCTTTTACCTATTACTGGGTGTGGCACTCTGTCGTAAACAGATCTCGGTAAGTGATATATTTATGCCGTCAAATCACGGCCCCCAAAGATGTTAGTGGAGAGGGTGCCACTGGGGTAGATTTAAATTGGTGAAAATTGTTTGTCGGCTATGGGGATTGAACCAGGGTTCTCAAGGTCCACAGGCCGACTCGATACCATTTTTGAGTTATGCGAGATACATACGTACGTACAGACGTCACGATGAAATTACTCAAAATGGATTCAGGGATGCTCAAAATGCATATTTCCACTGAAAACTCAAAACCGAATTACAATACTTCCTTTACTTCGTACAAGGAAGTAAAAATAATACTTTTCTGTCCCGAAAAACATAATATTCTATTATGTCAGTGGTATCGAATCGGCCTGTGGATCTTGAGAACCCTGGTTCGATCCCCACAGCCGACAAACAATTTTCACAAATTTAAATCTACCCCAGTGGCTCTTACTCCACTAACATCTTTGGGGGCCGTGATTTGACGGCTGTTCACACACATAAATATATCACTTACCGAGATCTGTTTACGGCAGAGTGCCACACCCAGTAATAGGTAAAAGACGTGATGATATATTTATTTATTTATGTAGGTATAATTTTATGGCAGGAATATAAACCGATGTGTGTGTCCTAAGCTGACTTATGTGGCTGACTTAATATAGACATATTTGTGTGTTTGTGTGAGTGCGTGGGTGTGAATTCTTCTGACTAAAACTAATTCATCATTAGTAAAAGACAGATGAGAACGAGCAAACGACGGAGCTATGTGGACATATTCTCCGTCTGAGCTATCCTCATTTTTTTGCGTGTCTTGTTCTGCTAATGTCTTTTAGTAAAGCACTAGTAGTTAGGCTAGACGTATACTTACTAAAAGAGTGTAGCACTAACTAGTATGAAAGTTACAATTAGGCCCTGTACTATGGTTACAAAATATAAAATAAATAAATATATATAAAAAACAACAAAGACAAAATTAATTGTCTTTAAACAGGGTTCGTAAATATCATGATATTTATAATAAATATCAAAATATCTGATATATAGGATATATATCAGATAAATATCACTTTTTGGATATTTATTTTTTAATTTTAGTTTTTGTACACATTTAGAAAAACTGAAAAATTCGAAAAATTTCACTTTTCCGGAGGCTATATCTCAAAAACTAAACATGATATGGAAATGCGCTCAACGGCGTTGAATTCCCCGTGTCCGAATTGACTTATAAGCAAATTTTCATACAATTTTAAGCAATTTAATATTTTTAATTATTTCCTTTTGGGTTTTTCAGATTTTAATTCAATTTTCCCAAAAATCCTTAATCGTAGGATTATTAAAACGAAAATTTACATACATATGTATTTTGACCCACTGAATCCAGTGGTGCAATCTTCAAATGCATATGACTTCTGGTTTTCGAGAAAATGTTAAAAAACCGCTTTTTGCGATTTTTTTGGCGGAAAATTGACAAAAAATAAAAATCGCTGAAACTATGTTTATAAGTTAACTGAAGCACGAGAAAATTAATGCCGTTGACCGCGTATTCATATCACATTTAGTTTTTGAGATATAGCCTCGTAAAAGTAGAAAAACTGAAAAATTCGAAAAATTTCAATTTTCCGGAGGCTATATCTCAAAAACTAAACATGATATGGAAATGCACTCAACGGCGTTAAATTCCCCGAGTCCGAATTGACTTATAAGCAAATTTTCATACAATTTTATGCAATTTAATATTTTTAATTATTTCCTAAGGGGTACCCCTTTGGGTTTTTCAGATTTTAATTCAATTTTACCAAAAATCCTTAATCGTAGGATTATTAAAACGAAAATTTACATACATATGTATTTTGACCCACTGAATCCAGTGGTGCAATCTTCAAATGCATATGACTTCTGGTTTTCGAGAAAATGTTAAAAAACCGCTTTTTGCGATTTTTTTGGCGGAAAATTGAAAAAAAATAAAAATCGCTGAAACTATGTTTATAAGTTAACTGAAGCACGAGAAAATTAATGCCGTTGACCGCGTTTTCATATCACATTTATTTTTCGAGATATAGCCTCGTTAAAGTAGAAAAACAGAAAAATTCGAAAAATTTCAATTTTCCGGAGGCTATATCTCAAAAACTAAACATGATATGGAAATGCGCTTAACGGCGTTAAATTCCCCGAGTCCGAATTGACTTATAAGCTAATTTTCATACAATTTTAAGCAATTTAATATTTTTAATTGTTTCCTAAGGGGTACCCCTTTGGGTTTTTCAGATTTTAATTCAATTTTACCAAAAATCCTTAATCGTAGGATTATTAAAACGAAAATTTACATACATATGTATTTTGACCCACTGAATCCAGTGGTGCAATCTTCAAATGCATATGACTTCTGGTTTTCGAGAAAATGTTAAAAAACCGCTTTTTGCGATTTTTTTGGCGGAAAATTGAAAAAAAAATAAAAATCGCTGAAACTATGTTTATAAGTTAACTGAAGCACGAGAAAATTAATGCCGTTGTCCGCGTTTTCATATCACATTTAGTTTTCGAGATATAGCCTCGTAAAAGTAGAAAAACTGAAAAATTCGAAAAATTTCATTTTTCCGGAGGCTATATCTCAAAAACTAAACATGATATGGGAATGCGCTCAACGGCGTTAAATTCCCCGAGTCCGAATTGACTTATAAGCAAATTTTCATACAATTTTAAACAGTTTAATATTTTTAATTATTTCCTAAGGGGTACCCCTTTGGTTTTTTCAGATTTTAATTCAATTTTACCAAAAATCCTTAATCGTAGGATTATTAAAACGAAAATTTACATACATATGTATTTTGACCCACTGAATCCAGTGGTGCAATCTTCAAATGCAAATGACTTCTGGTTTTCGAGAAAATGTTAAAAAACCGCTTTTTGCGATTTTTTTGGCGGAAAATTGAAAAAAAATAAAAATCGCTGAAACTATGTTTATAAGTTAACTGACGCACGAGAAAATTAATGCCGTTAACCGCGTTTTCATATCACATTTATTTTTCGAGATATAGCCTCGTAAAAGTAGAAAAACTGAAAAATACGAAAAATTTCAATTTTCCGGAGGCTATATCTCAAAAACTAAACATATGGAAATGCGCTCAACGGCGTTGAATTCCCCGTGTCCGAATTGACTTATAAGCAAATTTTCATACAATTTTAAGCAATTTCATCTTTTTAATTATTTCCTAAGGGGTACCCCTTTGGTTTTTTCAGATTTTAATTCAATTTTACCAAAAATCCTTAATCGTAGGATTATTAAAACGAAAATTTACATACATATGTATTTTGACCCACTGAATCCAGTGGTGCAATCTTCAAATGCATATGACTTCTGGTTTTCGAAAAAATGTTAAAAAACCGCTTTTTGCGATTTTTTTGGCGGAAAATTGAAAAAAAAATAAAAATCGCTGAAACTATGTTTATAAGTTAACTGAAGCACGAGAAAATTAATGCCGTTGACCGCGTTTTCATATCACATTTAGTTTTCGAGATATAGCCTCGTAAAAGTAGAAAAACTGAAAAATTCGAAAAATTTCACTTCTCCGGAGGCTATATCATAAAAACTATTTGATATTTTTATATAATGGATATATATCATTGCAAATATATGACAATATATATCAAAATAAATATCATGATATATATCGATCGATATATATCTTCGAACTCTGTCTTTAAATGCTCACTTGGTGAAACTAGGTGAAATAAATATATCATCACGCCTTTTATCTCTTACTCTGCCGTAAGCAGATCTCGGTTACCGGCCGTCAAATCATGACCCTCAAAGATATTAGTGGAGGGGTAGATTTAAATTGGTGAAAATGGTTTGTCGGCTGTGGGGATCGAACCAGGGTTCTCAAGATCCACAAGCCGACTCGATACCTTAAAATAAGATGAATATATAGAATTGAAGTTATAAACAATTCGTCTGTACGGTGGTGTGGATAGCGATATGGAATTCGAATCCGGAGATCCCGAGTTCGAATCGCACTCAAGCTAAAAATGAACTACTACACTGCGGCTCGGTGAGTGCGGACCCTGTACTGTAATTGGGATTAAGTTCCTGTTGTACAGCGTAACATAAATAAATATATCATCACGCCTTTTACCTATTACTGGGTGCGGCGCTCTGCTGAAGCAGATCTTGGTAAGTGATATATTTATGCTGTCAAATCACGGCCCCCAAAGATGTTAGTGGGGGGAGCCACAGGGGTAGATTTAATTGTTTGTCTGAGCCACCTACCTTAAAATAAAATGACTATAAAGAATTGAAGTTCAAAATAATGAAATTAATTAATAAAGATATATTTATTTATAGTATTTAGGTACAATGGTAAATACATATACATGTAGACAATATTCTTTTCTTAAAATTCTAATATATTACTTTAAACTATAATATAATTTGGCACATTAATTAATTAATTAAATATTAATTATATATTTTATACTATTAGCAACAATATTTAATTGACAAAAAAATAAATATTTATATAATTATTATATTTGTTTATATATATTTTTATTTAGAATACATAATAATCAATTTATTAAGTACGTATAATGTAGAAATTAATTTCTTGGATTTATTAACTATATTTACTGCTGTTAAACGTGCATCAATTGTTTTAGAAAAAAAAGCTTCAAATAAAAGTTATAGAAAATGTCATCCTCTATAACTTTTATTTGAAATATTTTTCTATAAAACAACTGAGGAACGATTCACAGTGAAAATATAACAGAATTACCGAAAGTGTTACTACATTTTCTTCTATTAAACGTTATTCAATTGTTTTAGAATAAAACGTTTCAAATAAAAGTTATAGTTTAGGCTGTTTTCTACATTTTTTATTTGAACTATTTTGCTCTAAAACAATTGATGCACGTTTAACAGCGAAAAATTCAAACAGTATTCCAAACATGTCGATACATTTTGTTCTATAAAATGTTATTCAATTGTTTTAGAACAAAACGTTTCAAATAAAAGTTATAACTTAAGATGTTTTCTACAGTTTTTATTTGAAATATTTTGCTCTAAAACAATTGATGCACATTTAACAGCGAAATAATTAAACAGTATTCCAAACATGTCGATACATTTTGTTTTATAAAATGTTATTCAATTGTTTTAGAACAAAAAGTTTCAAATAAAAGTTATAGTTTAGGCTGTTTTCTACAGTTTATATTTGAACTATTTTGCTCTAAAACAATTGATGCACGTTTTACAGCGAAAAATAAAACAAAACATCCAAATATGTTGGAACATTTTCCGCTATAAAACGTTATACAATTGTTTTAGAAAAAAAGGTGTCAAATAAAAGTTACAGATAAGGTTGTCTTCTACAACTTTTATTTTAACTATTTTTCTCTAAAGTTATTTATTTACATTTGACGGCACAAAAACCATTCTAAAAATCTATCGTTGAGTAAAATCATGCGAGAATCCACTCCCATTTTGATTGCTTCTCAATCCAGTATTAGAAGTATGCGGCACATACCCTCCATACATTCTAAACCCTCGTTTATCGTACATACCATGTGCCGCACTATACAAATTGTGAGTATAGACAGGCCCGTACTGGCAAATATCAGCACTATATGGTTGTCCAATTTGATTCAGAGTTGTATTTAGGAGGTTTGGGATTGAGTTGGGTAAGTTTGGGTAGGATGGGTGCGATGGGTGTGATGGGTGCGCTTGGGAGAAGGTGGGTATTGTGGGTATGGAGGAAGGGGAATACCGCGGGACTAAATCTGGTAGTGGCGTTGTGTCGTCATCTGAAACAAAATAAAAAATAAAGAATTAACTAATTTTTCGCAACCATTTCTTTCCTAATTACTTAATCAAAAAAAGTTTCAAATAAAAGTTATAGAGGATTAAATGGACTACAACTTTTATTTGAAACATTTTTCAATAAAACAATTGACACACGTTTGACAGCAGAAAATACAAAACATAAAAAACATTTTGTCGCTGCCATTTCTTTCTTAATTACTTAATCAAAAAAAGTTTCAAATAAAAGTTATAGAGGATTAAATAGGCTACAACTTTTATTTGAAGCATTTTTGTCTAAAACAATTGACACACGTTTGACAGCAGAAAATATAAAACAAAAAAACATTTTGTCGCTGCCATTTCTTTCCTAATTACTTAATCAAAAAAAGTTTCAAATAAAAGTTATAGAGGATTAAATGGACTACAACTTTTATTTGAAGCATTTTTTAATAAAACAATTGACACACGTCTGACAGCAAAAAATACAAAACATAAAAAACATTTTTTCGCTGCCATTGCCTTAAAAGTCTTTTTAAAAAATAATTTCAATAAAATAAAAATGAACTACTATATTAAGAAGGTCTGTTCAACTACTGCAACACTTAAAACCTCGACTAACTCGAATACATCAATCATAAACTTGACTGAATATTGACACAAGTGAAGCCACCGTAAAAAGAATCATATTACATCATTAATATTATTTTTTCACACTAGAGGCCACCAAGGTCGTCTGTGCGTTTGGGGACTGTGGCAATTTGTCGTTACGGACCATTTAGCTAACATGACAGAGAAGGATAGACTATGTTTTAAAGAGAGACAGAATGAGGCAGATATTTTTAAAACTGTTTTTTGCACCCTTTAAAAGAGTAAAATTTTCTTCTTTCAATTCAGAGAAAAACGAGATAG
Source organism: Pterostichus niger (assembly GCA_947425015.1). NCBI lineage: Eukaryota > Metazoa > Arthropoda > Insecta > Coleoptera > Carabidae > Pterostichus > Pterostichus niger. Next base: position 1,596,308 of record OX380351.1, on the reverse strand, counting down.
TTTTCATCTTTAGAGTTCTGAGAGTTTTTAGGGTTTCATTTAATTGTACTTCGTTTATTATGGACATTTAATATGTCATTATAATTGCTCTCTGACGAAATTAAATTTTCAAATATTTGAAGGTTATTTTTTACTGCGTTGCTACTTTCGTTTAAATGAAATAATAGTTATTTGTGTATTAAGAGCGTAAAGTGATTGTTTGTTACTCGAACACGGTAATTGCAGCGCGAGCCGAATGCGAGAGCTGCAATAGTGCAAGAGGAACAAAGACACTTTACGCTCGTGATACACACATAATTTTTTCTACGATTGCATCTTAAAGTTATTAAAAAACGTAGGTATACGTCTAAAACTAAATTCGTTTTGTTAACTGTCAATATGACAAGTTTCTGTTTTGTTTGTATCCCTGGTAACTATTGAAATAATCTTTTTCGCGCGTTGCCATTGGAAACGCGCGAATTTAACGTCTTTTTCACGCGTTGCCATTGGAGACGCGCAAAAAAGATATTTTTCGATTGTTCCACAGAAAACGTCAACTTTACGATGACAAATGAGAGCGTAATTGTCATCTTTTCATAGCAATCGTAGAAAAAAGTATTTAAAAACGTATACGTTTTGACAATAAATTCATTCTGTCAACTGTCAATATGACAAGTTTCTGTTTTGTTTGTATCCCTGGTAACTATTGAAATAAGCTCGCATTTAATATCTTTTTTCTACGATTGCTATGAAAAGTTGACAATTACGCTCTTATTTGTCATCGTAAAGTTGCCGTTTTCTGTGGAACAATCGAAAAATATCTTTGTCGTACGTCTCCAATGGCAACGCGCGGAAGAAGATATTAAATAGTTACCAGGGATACAAACAAAACAGAACCTTGTCATATTGACAGTTGACAGAATGAATTTATTTTCAGTACGTATACGTTTTTTAATAATTTTAAGATGCAATCGTAGAAAAAATTATGTGTGTATCACGAGCGTAAAGTTGCTCTATTGCAGCTCTCGCCTTCGGCTCGCGCTGCAATTACCGTGCTCGAGTAACAAAAAATCACTTTACGCTCTTAATACACAAATAACTATTTCAAATATTTGAAGGTTACTTTTTTACAGTGTTACCACTTTCATTTAAGTGAAATAAAAATCTTTAGATGGCGTTACTTGATATATCAAACATAATCAATTTGAACTATAAATTAAATAAATAAATATATCATCACGCCTTTTACCTATTACTGGGTGTGGCACTCTGCCGTCAGCAGATATATTTTTTCGCGTGACGTGCGGTTACCAGCCGTCAAATCACGGCCCCCAAAGATGTTAGTGGAGGAGGAGCCACAGGAGTAGATTTAATTGTTTGTCGCCTGTGGGGATCGAACCAGGGTTCTCAAGATCCACCACTGAGCCACCTACCCCATAACTTTGAATTGTACTATGTTTATTATGTCCATTTCATATGCAGGCCCGTCGAGAGGGGGGTGTAGGGGGGTAAAAAAAATAAATTGCTTTTAATTTTCTACTATTTCATCAATTTTTTATATTCTTTACTAAAACATGTATAACGAAATGTCTGATACACGTTTCCAACAATTTATTACATTGTATAAAAATTACAAAATGCTTGATCAAGGGCCCAGTTGCAAATTTTAAATAAATTTATACACTATTCAAAAGTACATTATTACATTGTTGCATTTTTGTTTCTTATACTACTACATTGTATACAACACACATAGGCAAAGGCTCTATACATTTGTGCGTAGTGCTGTTTTGGTATCCCCTGCATTTATCGAATATGCAACTAGATATTAGATAGTCATACAGTGAGTATACAATACACATCGCTGCACCAATTAACTCAGAATTTTGTATTTAATTTTATTTATATTGTTATAACTTTATTTAGATATTAATAATTCTTATTGTTGTCATACATATATTTGTAAATATATTTTTTTGGTATCTTATATTTAATTAATAAATTTCAAAGTTAAAGGAAGCCCGAATTTTTTTTTCCCGGGGCCCGCTTTTCTTCTCGGCGCCCCTGTTCATATGTTATTAAACTTCCTAGTTTCAAATCTATTCCGGTTGTGTTCAACATATAAGCGTTCTGTTTTACCGACTCCATTTTAGTTTATAGACTTGCAGCCATTATAAAGTCTAGTTTACAATATATAATAAACAAATTTGTATATTTATTTTAAATGAAACAAAATCCTGTCTGTTTCTCAACCAATGGGAAGGCATGTTTCGTAGGTAAACATTAATTGATAAATACATAAACATGGGAAGAGGGTCTGGTTTGAGGATTCCTGTGGGAATCGCAGGAGCGATGTGCGTTTGTTTATTTGTCGTTAGCAAGATGGTGGCATGGATATTTTACAGTTTAGTTGAGAAAAAAATTTTCTCTCGACTTTTTCATTGTTGTTATTTTTAAATAAAAATAAATAAATATATCATCACGCCTTTTACCCATTACTGGGCGTGGCACTCTGCTTAAGCAGATCTCGGTAAGTGATATATTTATGCACATTACCAGCCGTTAAATCACGGCCCCCAAGGATGTTAGTGGAGGAAAAGCCACAGGGGTAGATTTAATTGTTTGTCGGCTGTGGGGATCGAACCAGGGTTCTCAAGATCCACAGGCCGACTCGACAATTTAATTATTATTTATACAGTAACTAAGTAATTTAAGTAAAATATTTTATATGGGTTCGATAGAGAATTTAATTCTCTATAATCTTTATTTGAAGTATTTTTTAGTAAATTCTTCAGGAAACAAATGACAGTCGAAATAATCAAAATAGAACATTCTAAAATAATAAAAATAAATAAAATAAATATGCGGTTACCAGCCGTCAAATCACGGCCCTCAAAGATATTAGTAGAGAGGGAGCCACAGGGGTAGATTTTTTAAATTGGTGAAAATTGTTTTGTCGGCTGTGGGAATCGAACCAGGGTTCTCAAGATCCACAGGCCGACTCGGTACCACTGAGCCATCTACCCCATGATAAAAATAAAATAATGTGTATCAATATTGCAAAATGACAAAAAAGTGACGTAAAAAATAAAACAAAAATATGTTTATAAGTTAATTCAGACACGAGAAATCCAATGCCGGTGAGTTTATCTTAATAACTTGCTTAGTTTTAGAGATATATCCCCGGAAAAAGTAGTTTTATCAAATGTTGAAATGTGTATAAAAATAATAAATAAATATATCATCACGCCTTTTACTCATTACTGGGCGTGGCACTCTGCCTAAGCAGATCTCGGTAAGTGATATATTTATGCACATTACCAGCCGTTAAATCACGGCCCCCAAGGATGTTAATGGAGAAGGAGCCACAGGGGTAGATTTAAATTGGTGAAAATTGTTTGTCGGCTGTGGGGATCGAACCAAGGTTCTTAAGATCCACAGGCCGACTCGATACCACTGAGCCACCTACCCCATTTTATTATTGTTATTTTTCATTATTGTAATTTTTTATTGTTGAAATTTTTAATTATTGTATTTTTATTATTGCAGTATTGTTTTAATATTTCACTTATTTATTCTGTAATTTTCTATAATGCTACAGATCTGTAAATCTGAACAAAATCGCATCATATTTGATTGTCAAATGGCATTAAGAGGTAAGGCCACTCTGAAATTATTTAAAAATGCATTTTTTTTTTATTTGTTTAAATTATAGTTTAAACCCTTAGGAATAAGGGATAATTAATTTAAATGCCGCGCGGAAGTATTTCAGAGGGAAAAAAGCATATATGTATTAGTACTAGTATTTAAATATATATATGACTCGAAATTTTAAACGCGTTTTTCTCGAAATCATATTTTCAAAATCGGGCGAAAAGAAATCTGAAATACTAATTGATGGATCGTGCTGAATCTTTTTATTTCTTATTCTAGATATAAAATACTCAAAAACTACGGGGGCTTTTTTTTAAGTGCTTCATTCGTTTTTTATGGTCGTTTTTATACAGAAATTTAGTCCCGAATAATGAACTTTTTTTTCAAACATGCGCCATTTTGTTAAAAATCCAAATTTTCTAAATCCAGCCCGTAGTTTTTTAGAGTATAAATCAGAGATTAAGAAAACATATCCCTTTTTGATCCAGGTCTATTGCTGTTCCCGGAATGTTTTCGCCCGATTTGCCCTACGCGCCAAGAGTGGTCGCCATTTTGTTTAATTTCTGACGACAATTTTTAATATTTTCTTTAAAAAAAAATTTTAAATAAAGTTTAAAGAGCACTAAATAAAGATCCAAAAACAGTTCTTAAGCAGCACGTTTAAATTTCGTTAAAAAATCTTGAAAATGACCCTTTTTTCCTTGTCTAGAGTGGCCTTACCCCTTAAATGTATTTGTCATTAAAAAATTAACCGCTTTTGTTCAAATTTACAAAACTGTAGCGTTATAGAAAATTACAGAATAACACCATTAATTCCGTTATGAAAAGTCTTGTTTTACATGAATTTTTGTTGTTATGAAATATCAATTTATTCATAACTGTCATTCAAAAATTCTGTACATAACTAGTTACGTAATGAATGTTGACAGTTTGAACTTTCTCAAAATGCTAATAACGGAAAAAAACTATTTATTAAAATGTTTAGCATTTATATACATTTAATAATGTTTCTGGTATGAAACAGTTGACGAGCAAATTAGCAGATTCTTCGATGGTTTGTCTCGGATTCAGAACTCATTTTCAATGATGACATAAGCTTTAAATTTAAACATTTTATTCATTTATTTTCACGGCAACGCTTTGGTAATTTTGAAATATACTGAGCTGTCATAAACCTAGAATTTTATGTATTTTAAACATTATTTTAGCGGAATTAGATAAAATACGTTATGAAAACGTGATATTGTTTGACTCACATAATTTGCAGAACTCGCTTCGCTCGTTTTGGCAAATATTATGTTCGTCAAACAATATCAACCTTTTTATAACTGGTTACGTAAATAACTATTATTGTTGTAATTTTTCATTGTTATGCTCTTTTATTTTTGCAATATTACATTGTTGCAATTTAATATGTTTGTAACTATTATAAGAATACATACATACATACATAACATCACGCTATATCCCATTAAATGGGGTAGCACGAACCCCATAAGAATATGGTTTAATTTTAGCTCACCTTTCGATGTACAGGCATTGGGGGTCCGATTCGAGTGTCTTTTGTTTTGTTGGGTGCTCGGAAGATGCGTTGGGGGTTCTGGTGGGCTGAAACAAAAGAAAATTAATTAATTTTTATATAAATACTAAAAGATTTGCGTTTCAAATCTATACTAGAGATCGAGTCATTTCTACTGTCAGTTAATTCATAGGTATATATATATATAGTTCTTTTTAGCATGTAGATAAATAAATAAATATATCATAACGCCTTTTACCCATCACCAATTTTGGCAATTTTTCGTTTTTTTTTGTAATAAAAAATGTATCCGTGCGAATTTTCTTCTGAAAATTTGCATACTTATGTATTTTCACGCGAGGAATTTACTGGTGTTTTCAGATTTTCATTATCTTTCTTGTTTTTGAAATATTGAGGAAGAAAAATTTTGAAAAAAATTGAAAAATTTTCAATATTTTCAAAATACCTGTACAAGTTAAGTAGCGTACGAGAAATACACTCGTTCAAACCGCATTTCAATATCTCTTTTAGTTTTTGAGTTATGGCCTTTCAAAGTTGAGCTTAAAAAAAGTCAAAAATCGCTTTAAAAAACTAAAAAAAATATGAAGATGCGCCTTGCGCCATTCGATTTCTCGTGGTCTGAATTATATAGAACCACATTTTAATAATTTTCGATTTTTGAACTGGTTCAACCCAAAATTCTCATTATTTGTATGTACGAGCTCTTAAACGAAGAATTTGCAAACAAACCTTTACACTAAAGAACTTTTGGATTGTTTTGAGGTTCTACATTTATACCTAACGTTTAGTTAATGTAATTTAAAGTAATTCAAATTCATTTAACTTAAAATGTTTCTTTTAGACTATAGACTATTACACTTCAATGCATTGCTGAAAATATTATTTTCCCTATGTTTACTTTTAAAATAAACGCTCTAATGTATTGCTGTCAAACTTTTTAACTGCATCTATGGTAATGATTTGTAGGCAATTGCCTAGATTCAAATTTAAATATACTTCAGGCAATTTCGTTTTTCTATACATAGGTAACATGTTTACATGTAAAGAAGGTTTTTTTTTCGTGCCTTAGAGCCTATTTTTCATATATTTTGGTTATTGTGCTTATTTTACCTTATACAGCCTATTTTGCCTATTTTTGTTGCCTATTCTAACTTTTATTGAGCAGACAAGGTTTATCATCTACTTCGTTGACTAATTCAGCACTCGACAAAGTGTTTCAACCTAACCTACAATATTTAAAGTACTTACTTTAATCAAGTTTTTGTGTGTGAATTTAAAATGCCGAAAGAAAAAAACGTTTTTTAGTCAAAATTTGACGTGGCAATTCAATTGTGTCTTTGCCATTAATCAATGGAGCTGAGGTAACTTTAGACGATAGACTAAATATAAGAATGTCCCTGATACATTTTGTGATGTCGAACGAAGTTTTCAACTTACAAGCAAAGTTCTGACTGACCGAAGACAGTCCCTTTCCGAAAATTTCAAAGAGCAATTGCTCGTAATATTTTGTGAATTAAAGTATACTACATAATTTGAATTTGCATAATAGTTAATAAAATGAGAACCCTACATTATTATTTTTCAGATTGTGTTAATTTTTGTTTAAAATGATTATTTTTTTCTAACGAAGAGTAGGTACGAGTACCAATATTAGAAAAAGGATTCGTTTATTTTATTTAAAACAAATTATTTACATTTAGACTGCCTAAAATCCCGCCTATTTTAGAGTAATTACCGGCCTATATGCCTGCTTATTTGGGTGTTTTTAAGAGCCTAAATATCCGGGCTTTAGTAATTATATATCCCTATGTTTACTGATAAGAAAAACTCCCGGTATATATATATTATTTTAAAAGTTTGATAATTTTATAAATCTTCCTTAACCTGTCACAAATATACGAACAGCTCATTATGTTGTTAATCGACCTTAACAAACACACATCCACAAACACACACACACCAGGACAGCTCTCTCTTTTCCCTCTCTGTCTCGCTCTCGTACCCTGACAGCTGGAGTGTCATTTACCGTGGCAGTGCTACACTACCCAATGTGTCACAATTTAAACAGATATTTTTGTCTTTGCCAGCTACAGGACACGATTAATAGCGCTTAAATATGTCAAGGCATTTGTCTTGTTAAATACAAACAGAGAAACTGAATGTTTGGTATAGATGTGTTGAATATACAGGGTGTGCGAGAAATTGCGACGGAAGATTTAGTTGGAAGTTTGGAAAATGTTGTTTTTGTTGGTTGTTTAAGGGTTTTAGGGTAAAATTTGGGATGTTGGAGGTAATGAGAAAGGGGAGATAAATGTGTTGACATTTTTAAAAAGTAAATTGCTATTGCGTAGCTTTCCCATTTTTTCGGTAGATGGCATGACCAGTTCCACAAAACTTCTCATGTCATCTTACTAGTTTGTTAGAGATCTTATTCTCTGCTGGCACAGTTCTTCGTCACCAGCTTCTTCACATGAACTTTGTTCTAGGTGAAGAAGTGAGTTGTACCATACTGATGAGCTCTAATTAGAGCGAAACGCGTCTATGGTTACTAACTGTGCTGGCCAGTCTCTGACGATGCCCTCATAAGGTGACTTGGAGGCTGAATTTTGTGAAACGTAGCCAAGTGTTTATTTTACATTTTTATAAAAGTAAATTAATTATTGTTTTAATATTTTTAGGCGAGTTTAGATAAATATTAAAAATATAAACAGTTATAATAATATAAATTATTTAAAGTAAAATTGCTTTTTAAATATGTTTAATAGTATATTATTCAATGAGTAAGTAATATAAGCTATTACTCAGGAGAATGAAGTTTGCAACACGAGCCGAAGGTGAGTGTTGTGAATCATTCGAGTGAGTAATAGCTATTACTTGCGAATAGAATACTATACTTTATCTACGACTATATGTTATTATGTAATAAGATTTTACAATTATTTTTTTTATGTTACATTATGAATAAGTTAGATTGCTTAAATTTTTTGTTTTTATTTAATAAATATGATGATTTATATTTATCAGAAAGTTCGCCAAAATATACTATAAGAACATTTTCCGAAAAGGAATTTACATTTTTGCGTATTCGCCAATCCATAAAAGCTTTATAAACTTGTTCATACTTTTTTTTTGGATTTTTCGGCCAGTAAATTTAAGAAACGTACGTGTGCGGCTTCTACAATATCTGTCACTTTGTTCGCTTTCAGAATCCATAACTCACATGTATAATCACATAAATTACAGTATTATTGTAAACAAAAACGTTTTAAACTAATTGATAATGAACAATAGCGCGCTTCACTGTTTCATAGCATACCTAACGCGCGGCAATTATCCTTATTTTTTGATTGGCTATTAAAGTGTTAAGTAATGAAAATTCAGACGTGTGATTGTCGTGAAGTGTTGAGTAATGAATTATTACTTAATACTGTCAATAATGATTAGTATTACTTATCATAAATTTCATAAGTAATGAATACATTATTTAATAAGAGTAGATAAAATATTTTATTGTAAGATTACATGTCATAGAAAAACTTCAAGATTTTTTTTTTTAAATAGATCCTGTATATAAAAACACAGATGTAGAATTAAAGAAAGAAGTTGAAAATGTCTGAAATGTTTGTAGCTATTTGCTGAAATTAGTTCTACTAATAACATAGTGAATGAAATGATTTGTATGAAGCGGTTCGTACGTATGCCGCACTGTTGAAATAACATTTTAGAATTGAGGTGCAAGTTGATGTATTAGGGATGAAATTATGGATGGGTGAATGGATATATCGTCAGGGGTTTCACTCTAGTTTCAAGTGGTTTACATGCATGCCGCACTGTTGAAATAACATTTTATGATTGAGGTGCAAGTTGATGTATTAGGGATGAAATTATGGATGGGTGAATGGATATATCGTCAGGGGTTTCACTCTAGTTTACATGCATGCCGCACTGTTGAAATAACATTTTAGGATTGAGGTGCAAGTTGATGTATTAGGGATGAAATTATGGATGGGTGAATGGATATATCGTCAGGGGTTTCACTCTAGTTTGAAGTGGTTTACATGCATGCCGCACTGTTGAAATAACATTTTAGGATTGAGGTGCAAGTTGATGTATTAGGGATGAAATTATGGATGGGTGAATGGATATATCGTCAGGGGATTCACTCTAGTTTGAAGTGGTTTACATGCATGCCGCACTGTTGAAATAACATTTTAGGATTGAGGTGCAAGTTGATGTATTAGGGATGAAATTATGGATGGGTGAATGGATATATCGTCAGGGGTTTCACTCTAGTTTGAAGTAGTTTACATGCATGCCGCACTGTTGAAATAACATTTTAGGATTGAGGTGCAAGTTGATGTATTAGGGATGAAATTATGGATGGGTGAATGGATATATCGTCAGGGGTTTCACTCTAGTTTGAAGTGGTTTACATGCATGGCACACTGTTGAAATAACATTTTAGGATTGAGGTGCAAGTTGATGTATTAGGGATGAAATTATGGATGGGTGAATGGATATATCGTCAGGGGATTCACTCTAGTTTGAAGTGGTTTACATGCATGCCGCACTGTTGAAATAACATTTTAGGATTGAGGTGCAAGTTGATGTATTAGGGATGAAATTATGGATGGGTGAATGGATATATCGTCAGGGGTTTCACTCTAGTTTGAAGTGGTTTACATGCATGCCGCACTGTTGAAATAACATTTTAGGATTGAGGTGCAAGTTGATGTATTAGGGATGAAATTATGGATGGGTGAATGGATATATCGTCAGGGGATTCACTCTAGTTTGAAGTGGTTTACATGCATGCCGCACTGTTGAAATAACATTTTAGGATTGAGGTGCAAGTTGATGTATTAGGGATGAAATTATGGATGGGTGAATGGATATATCGTCAGGGGTTTCACTCTAGTTTGAAGTAGTTTACATGCATGCCGCACTGTTGAAATAACATTTTAGGATTGAGGTGCAAGTTGATGTATTAGAGATGAAATTATGGATGGGTGAATGGATATATCGTCAGGGGTTTCACTCTAGTTTGAAGTAGTTTACATGCATGCCGCACTGTTGAAATAACATTTTAGGATTGAGGTGCAAGTTGATGTATTAGGGATGAAATTATGGATGGGTGAATGGATATATCGTCAGGGGTTTCACTCTAGTTTGAAGTAGTTTACATGCATGCCGCACTGTTGAAATAACATTTTAGGATTGAGGTGCAAGTTGATGTATTAGGGATGAAATTATGGATGGGTGAATGGATATATCGTCAGGGGTTTCACTCTAGTTTGAAGTGGTTTACATGCATGCCGCACTGTTGAAATAACATTTTAGGATTGAGGTGCAAGTTGATGTATTAGGGATGAAATTATGGATGGGTGAATGGATATATCGTCAGGGGTTTCACTCTAGTTTGAAGTAGTTTACATGCATGCCGCACTGTTGAAATAACATTTTAGGATTGAGGTGCAAGTTGATGTATTAGGGATGAAATTATGGATGGGTGAATGGATATATCGTCAGGGGTTTCACTCTAGTTTGAAGTGGTTTACATGCATGCCACACTGTTGAAATAACATTTTAGGATTGAGGTGCAAGTTGATGTATTAGGGATGAAATTATGGATGGGTGAATGGATATATCGTCAGGGGTTTCACTCTAGTTTGAAGTAGTTTACATGCATGCCGCACTGTTGAAATAACATTTTAGGATTGAGGTGCAAGTTGATGTATTAGGGATGAAATTATGGATGGGTGAATGGATATATCGTCAGGGGTTTCACTCTAGATTACATGCATGCCGCACAGTTGAAATATTATTAGTATGAGTTCATAAGTATGAGTTGATAAATTATTAAAAACTATTTTTTACAATTTACAATTTGAGCTGCAATTACAGATCTTCCCAGTCAAATCTGACTAACCAAATTTATAACATTTTTATGTACTTCTCTGTAATTGAAACAGTTAAAAATTTCCAAAAATACAAAATCACTTCAAACTTCTGTTTCCAATCATTTCAAATAACGTCTCTGCGGTTAAAATAAAAACTGCCAGTGTCTCCAAAGCCGTGGGCTTATAAATGTCACAGCGCTGCCACAACTGTCTCGTAACTCGGCCGGAATGGCTCTGTGGATAAATTAGAGCGCTATTTTACCCACTGAGTAGAAGAGAGCTTGTTTAAGTTATTGAGATTTAAATTGTTTTCTTGTGTAACTGAATTTGATTTTCAGACAGAAAAAGTTATTTTATGACAAGTTATTTAAGTTGTATTTTGAAGAAAATGTTGTTTTAATAGTGCGGCACACAGGTAAACCGCTCCATACAAATCACAAATTAGAGTGAAACCCATAATTTCATCCCTAATACATCAACTTATGGGGTAAGTGACTCAGTGGTATCGAGTCGGCCTATGGATCTTGAGAACTCTGGTTCGATCCCCACAGCCGACAAATAATTTTCACCAATTTAAATCTATCCCTGTGGCTCCCGCTCCACTAATATTTTTGGGGGCCGTGATTTAACGGCTGGTAACCACACTTCACGCGAAAAAAATATATCACTTACCGAGATCTGCTTAGGCAGAGTGCCACACCCAGTAATGGATAAAAGGCGTGATGATATATTTATTTATTTATTTTATCAACTTGCACCTCAATCCTAAAATGTTATTTCAACAGTGCGGCACGCATGTAAACCACTTGAAACTAGAGTGAAACCCCTGACGATATATCCATTCACCCATCCATAATTTCATCCCTAATATATCAACTTGCACCTCAATCCTAAAATGTTATTTCAACAGTGCGGCATGCATGTAAACCACTTCAAACTAGAGTGAAACCCTTGACGATATATCCATTCACCCATCCATAATTTCATTCCTAATACATCAACTTGCACCTCAATCCTAAAATGTTATTTCAACACTGCGGCATATATGCAAACCGCTCCATACAAATCTCATATTCATTCACCCATCCATAATTTCATCCCTAATACATCAACTTGCACCTCAATCCTAAAATATTATTTCAACAGTGCGGCATGCATGTAAACCGCTCCATACAAATCAAAAACTAGAGTGAAACCGATAATACATCAACTTGCACCTCAATCCTAAAATATTATTTCAACAGTGCGGCATACCCACACACCGCTCCATACAAATCACACACTTCTCATGCAGCTAATGAGAGCAATTTACGTGTATTTCGTAAAATAACTCATCAGACTTTGTAGCTCCAAACTACGGAAATAATATTTCTTCTTCTTCTCTAGCATATATTTTTACTTAAACTAATAAACATTTCAGTGGCAACATGATTTTTAAATAAATATCTTCTCTCTGAGAAATGAGAATTTTTTGTTCAAATTCACTTGGATAAAAATAACTTCAGGATTTTTTTGTTTTCCCTCTTTATTTGACTGGCTTGCGATGCTATTCTTGTCTTTGTTTACAAAGTAGAAATATTACGCTTTTTCTATTGTCTTAGAACTTATTTTTTGCATGTGTTCCTTCGGCAATATTATTTATTATTTTAAGAAATGTTTATTTTCTTGAAGCGATATATCATTTTTTCTGTGTTTCTCAGAATTTATTGAACTAATTTATTAATTTTAATAAGAATAATAGCTTACCAGTCATCGGAATCGCAGTCCCGAAACCCCTTGGCGAAGGGGTTGCTTTGAATTTTCAATTGGGTTATCTGAAAATTTAAAAATGTTATAAATAATTATTAAATTATAAATTTAAGAAGTGTCTTACCAATTATTGCTCGACATCTGTTAGTATATAAACAGTAATAATAAATATTATTTGTATGGAGCGGTTTACATGCATGCCGCACTGTTGAAATAATATTTTAGGATTGAGGTACAAGTTGATGTATTAGGGATGAAATTATGGATGGGTGAATGGATATATCGTCAGGGGTTTCACTCTAGTTTATATGCGTGCCGTACTGTTCAAATAACATTTTAGGATTGAGGTGCAAGTTGATGTATTAGAGATGAAATTATGGATGGGTGAATGGATATATCGTCAGGGGTTTCACTCTAGTTTCAAGTGGTTTACATGCATGCCGCACTGTTGAAATAACATTTTAGGATTGAGGTGCAAGTTGATGTATTAGGGATGAAATTATGGATGGGTGAATGGATATATGGTCAGGGGTTTCACTCTAGTTTCAAGTGGTTTACATGCATGCCGCACTGTTGAAATAACATTTTAAGATTGAGGTGCAAGTTGATGTATTAGGGATGAAATTATGGATGGGTGAATGGATATATCGTCAGGGGTTTCACTCTAGTTTCAAGTGGTTTACATGCATGCCGCACTGTTGAAATAACATTTTAGGATTGAGGTGCGAGTTGATGTATTAGGGATGAAATTATGGATGGGTGAATGGATATATCGTCAGGGGTTTCACTCTAGTTTCAAGTGGTTTACATGCATGCCGCACTGTTGAAATAACATTTTAGGATTGAGGTGCAAGTTGATGTATTAGGGATGAAATTATGGATGGGTGAATGGATATATCGTCAGGGGTTTCACTCTAGTTTGAAGTGGTTTACATGCATGCCGCACTGTTGAAATAACATTTTAGGATTGAGGTGCGAGTTGATGTATTAGGGATGAAATTATGGATGGGTGAATGGATATATCGTCAGGGGTTTCACTCTAGTTTCAAGTGGTTTACATGCATGCCGCACTGTTGAAATAACATTTTAGGATTGAGGTGCGAGTTGATGTATTAGGGATGAAATTATGGATGGGTGAATGGATATATCGTCAGGGGTTTCACTCTAGTTTGAAGTGGTTTACATGCATGCCGCACTGTTGAAATAACATTTTAGGATTGAGGTGCGAGTTGATGTATTAGGGATGAAATTATGGATGGGTGAATGGATATATCGTCAGGGGTTTCACTCTAGTTTCAAGTGGTTTACATGCATGCCGCACTGTTGAAATAACATTTTAGGATTGAGGTGCGAGTTGATGTATTAGGGATGAAATTATGGATGGGTGAATGGATATATCGTCAGGGGTTTCACTCTAGTTTGAAGTGGTTTACATGCATGCCGCACTGTTGAAATAACATTTTAGGATTGAGGTGCGAGTTGATGTATTAGGGATGAAATTATGGATGGGTGAATGGATATATCGTCAGGGGTTTCACTCTAGTTTCAAGTGGTTTACATGCATGCCGCACTGTTGAAATAACATTTTAGGATTGAGGTGCGAGTTGATGTATTAGGGATGAAATTATGGATGGGTGAATGGATATATCGTCAGGGGTTTCACTCTAGTTTCAAGTGGTTTACATGCATGCCGCACTGTTGAAATAACATTTTAAGATTGAGGTGCAAGTTGATGTATTAGGGATGAAATTATGGATGGGTGAATGGATATATCGTCAGGGGTTTCACTCTAGTTTGAAGTGGTTTACATGCATGCCGCACTGTTGAAATAACATTTTAGGATTGAGGTGCGAGTTGATGTATTAGGGATGAAATTATGGATGGGTGAATGGATATATCGTCAGGGGTTTCACTCTAGTTTGAAGTGGTTTACATGCATGCCGCACTGTTGAAATAACATTTTAGGATTGAGGTGCGAGTTGATGTATTAGGGATGAAATTATGGATGGGTGAATGGATATATCGTCAGGGGTTTCACTCTAGTTTGAAGTGGTTTACATGCATGCCGCACTGTTGAAATAACATTTTAGGATTGAGGTGCAAGTTGATGTATTAGGGATGAAATTATGGATGGGTGAATGGATATATCGTCAGGGGTTTCACTCTAGTTTGAAGTGGTTTACATGCATGCCGCACTGTTGAAATAACATTTTAGGATTGAGGTGCGAGTTGATGTATTAGGGATGAAATTATGGATGGGTGAATGGATATATCGTCAGGGGTTTCACTCTAGTTTGAAGTGGTTTACATGCATGCCGCACTGTTGAAATAACATTTTAGGATTGAGGTGCAAGTTGATGTATTAGGGATGAAATTATGGATGGGTGAATGGATATATCGTCAGGGGTTTCACTCTAGTTTGAAGTGGTTTACATGCATGCCGCACTGTTGAAATAACATTTTAGGATTGAGGTGCGAGTTGATGTATTAGGGATGAAATTATGGATGGGTGAATGGATATATCGTCAGGGGTTTCACTCTAGTTTGAAGTGGTTTACATGCATGCCGCACTGTTGAAATAACATTTTAGGATTGAGGTGCGAGTTGATGTATTAGGGATGAAATTATGGATGGGTGAATGGATATATCGTCAGGGGTTTCACTCTAGTTTGAAGTGGTTTACATGCATGCCGCACTGTTGAAATAACATTTTAGGATTGAGGTGCGAGTTGATGTATTAGGGATGAAATTATGGATGGGTGAATGGATATATCGTCAGGGGTTTCACTCTAGTTTGAAGTGGTTTACATGCATGCCGCACTGTTGAAATAACATTTTAGGATTGAGGTGCAAGTTGATGTATTAGAGATGAAATTATGGATGGGTGAATGGATATATCGTCAGGGGTTTCACTCTAGTTTCAAGTGGTTTACATGCATGCCGCACTGTTGAAATAACATTTTAGGATTGAGGTGCGAGTTGATGTATTAGGGATGAAATTATGGATGGGTGAATGGATATATCGTCAGGGGTTTCACTCTAGTTTCAAGCGGTTTACATGCATGCCGCACTGTTGAAATAACATTTTAGGATTGAGGTGCGAGTTGATGTATTAGGGATGAAATTATGGATGGGTGAATGGATATATCGTCAGGGGTTTCACTCTAGTTTCAAGCGGTTTACATGCATGCCGCACTGTTGAAATAACATTTTAGGATTGAGGTGCGAGTTGATGTATTAGGGATGAAATTATGGATGGGTGAATGGATATATCGTCAGGGGTTTCACTCTAGTTTGAAGTGGTTTACATGCATGCCGCACTGTTGAAATAACATTTTAGGATTGAGGTGCGAGTTGATGTATTAGGGATGAAATTATGGATGGGTGAATGGATATATCGTCAGGGGTTTCACTCTAGTTTGAAGTGGTTTACATGCATGCCGCACTGTTGAAATAACATTTTAGGATTGAGGTGCGAGTTGATGTATTAGGGATGAAATTATGGATGGGTGAATGGATATATCGTCAGGGGTTTCACTCTAGTTTGAAGTGG
The DNA here is from genome assembly GCA_947425015.1 of Pterostichus niger. Taxonomy (NCBI): domain Eukaryota; kingdom Metazoa; phylum Arthropoda; class Insecta; order Coleoptera; family Carabidae; genus Pterostichus; species Pterostichus niger. The sequence continues at coordinate 1,579,933 of OX380351.1, read as the reverse complement.
TTTACATGCATGCCGCACTGTTGAAATAACATTTTAGGATTGAGGTGCAAGTTGATGTATTAGAGATGAAATTATGGATGGGTGAATGGATATATCGTCAGGGGTTTCACTCTAGTTTCAAGTGGTTTACATGCATGCCGCACTGTTGAAATAACATTTTAGGATTGAGGTGCGAGTTGATGTATTAGGGATGAAATTATGGATGGGTGAATGGATATATCGTCAGGGGTTTCACTCTAGTTTCAAGCGGTTTACATGCATGCCGCACTGTTGAAATAACATTTTAGGATTGAGGTGCGAGTTGATGTATTAGGGATGAAATTATGGATGGGTGAATGGATATATCGTCAGGGGTTTCACTCTAGTTTGAAGTGGTTTACATGCATGCCGCACTGTTGAAATAACATTTTAGGATTGAGGTGCGAGTTGATGTATTAGGGATGAAATTATGGATGGGTGAATGGATATATCGTCAGGGGTTTCACTCTAGTTTCAAGTGGTTTACATGCATGCCGCACTGTTGAAATAACATTTTAGGATTGAGGTGCGAGTTGATGTATTAGGGATGAAATTATGGATGGGTGAATGGATATATCGTCAGGGGTTTCACTCTAGTTTCAAGCGGTTTACATGCATGCCGCACTGTTGAAATAACATTTTAGGATTGAGGTGCAAGTTGATGTATTAGGGATGAAATTATGGATGGGTGAATGGATATATCGTCAGGGGTTTCACTCTAGTTTGAAGTGGTTTACATGCATGCCGCACTGTTGAAATAACATTTTAGGATTGAGGTGCGAGTTGATGTATTAGGGATGAAATTATGGATGGGTGAATGGATATATCGTCAGGGGTTTCACTCTAGTTTGAAGTGGTTTACATGCATGCCGCACTGTTGAAATAACATTTTAGGATTGAGGTGCGAGTTGATGTATTAGGGATGAAATTATGGATGGGTGAATGGATATATCGTCAGGGGTTTCACTCTAGTTTGAAGTGGTTTACATGCATGCCGCACTGTTGAAATAACATTTTAGGATTGAGGTGCGAGTTGATGTATTAGGGATGAAATTATGGATGGGTGAATGGATATATCGTCAGGGGTTTCACTCTAGTTTCAAGTGGTTTACATGCATGCCGCACTGTTGAAATAACATTTTAAGATTGAGGTGCAAGTTGATGTATTAGGGATGAAATTATGGATGGGTGAATGGATATATCGTCAGGGGTTTCACTCTAGTTTGAAGTGGTTTACATGCATGCCGCACTGTTGAAATAACATTTTAGGATTGAGGTGCGAGTTGATGTATTAGGGATGAAATTATGGATGGGTGAATGGATATATCGTCAGGGGTTTCACTCTAGTTTGAAGTGGTTTACATGCATGCCGCACTGTTGAAATAACATTTTAGGATTGAGGTGCGAGTTGATGTATTAGGGATGAAATTATGGATGGGTGAATGGATATATCGTCAGGGGTTTCACTCTAGTTTGAAGTGGTTTACATGCATGCCGCACTGTTGAAATAACATTTTAGGATTGAAGTGCAAGTTGATGTATTAGGGATGAAATTATGGATGGGTGAATGGATATATCGTCAGGGGTTTCACTCTAGTTTGAAGTGGTTTACATGCATGCCGCACTGTTGAAATAACATTTTAGGATTGAGGTGCAAGTTGATGTATTAGGGATGAAATTATGGATGGGTGAATGGATATATCGTCAGGGGTTTCACTCTAGTTTGAAGTGGTTTACATGCATGCCGCACTGTTGAAATAACATTTTAGGATTGAAGTGCAAGTTGATGTATTAGGGATGAAATTATGGATGGGTGAATGGATATATCGTCAGGGGTTTCACTCTAGTTTCAAGTGGTTTACATGCATGCCGCACTGTTGAAATAACATTTTAGGATTGAGGTGCAAGTTGATGTATTAGGGATGAAATTATGGATGGGTGAATGGATATATCGTCAGGGGTTTCACTCTAGTTTGAAGTGGTTTACATGCATGCCGCACTGTTGAAATAACATTTTAGGATTGAAGTGCAAGTTGATGTATTAGGGATGAAATTATGGATGGGTGAATGGATATATCGTCAGGGGTTTCACTCTAGTTTCAAGTGGTTTACATGCATGCCGCACTGTTGAAATAACATTTTAGGATTGAGGTGCAAGTTGATGTATTAGGGATGAAATTATGGATGGGTGAATGGATATATCGTCAGGGGTTTCACTCTAGTTTGAAGTGGTTTACATGCATGCCGCACTGTTGAAATAACATTTTAGGATTGAAGTGCAAGTTGATGTATTAGGGATGAAATTATGGATGGGTGAATGGATATATCGTCAGGGGTTTCACTCTAGTTTCAAGTGGTTTACATGCATGCCGCACTGTTGAAATAACATTTTAGGATTGAGGTGCAAGTTGATGTATTAGGGATGAAATTATGGATGGGTGAATGGATATATCGTCAGGGGTTTCACTCTAGTTTGAAGTGGTTTACATGCATGCCGCACTGTTGAAATAACATTTTAGGATTGAAGTGCAAGTTGATGTATTAGGGATGAAATTATGGATGGGTGAATGGATATATCGTCAGGGGTTTCACTCTAGTTTCAAGTGGTTTACATGCATGCCGCACTGTTGAAATAACATTTTAGGATTGAGGTGCAAGTTGATGTATTAGGGATGAAATTATGGATGGGTGAATGGATATATCGTCAGGGGTTTCACTCTAGTTTGAAGTGGTTTACATGCATGCCGCACTGTTGAAATAACATTTTAGGATTGAGGTGCGAGTTGATGTATTAGGGATGGTTTTAATAAAAAGTAGAATATTTTTATGACTTACCCGATGATTTTGATAAGCCGTAACCGCAGTAAACGTCGTTTCCGGAAACACAAAAGTCTTGAATCCATCCCTGGAATCCGATTCCGTCGTCGTCGTTGCGTTGTGTCTAGGTGGTAGGTAAACCACATGAAACCGTGGTTGATACCTATGCATTGAATTGAGAATAATCTGAAAATTAAAATGTGATTTGTATGGAGCGGTTTACATGCGTGCCGCACTGTTGAAATAATACGTACATGTCCGTTTTCGTCTAATTGATTATTGGTAAGTTTTAGTTTGTCGAATGATATAGTTTGTTTCATCCATTGGCTACCTGAGGCGGGGCTGTCGGGGTGCACGTGGATCCTAGGGGGTGAGACTGGGTCTGCTTTTCCTGCTATCACCCAACTTGAACTGCGGGGGGTGAAAATTTATATATATATATATACCGGGTGTCTACTTTTTTTCCGAACATAAGAAATTTAAAGTAAAAATTTTGATTTAGCGATATCTCTTTACCTATTAATTTTAGAACAAAATTGTACTGAAGAGAAATGTTCAGAATGAAAAACTGCATCCATAGAGTATAAGTTTGTTGTTCAATTGTTTCTTATGTCCGAGTTAGATGCAAAAGTAATTATCAGTGTGCCATGAGAAATAAAACAAATTAAATAACTTAATAATAGGTATTTATTTGTCTAGATTATGTAGAAAAAAGAAAATAATAGTTGCTATAATTAATTTTATTATTAAATTAAATGCTCGAATAAATAAATAAAGTAAGCTTCCAATTCTGGTCCAATATGTCAAATAATGTCAGAAGCAACAAACAAATTATTGTTTTATTTCTCATGGCACACTGATAATTGCTTTTGCTTCTAACTCGGACATAATTGAACAACAAACTTATACTCTATGAATGCATTTTTTCATTCTGAACATTTTTCTTCGGTACACTTTTGTTCTAAAATTAATAGGTAAAGAGATATCGCTAAATCAAAATTTTAACATTGAATTTCCTATGTTCGGAAAAAAAGTAGACACCCGGTATATATATTTGATTTTATCCAATAAATATATTTTTTTTATAACGTCAACTTTATAACCATGACTTATAGCTTGCTTGGTCAAAATTAATTATGTAATACATAACATTTTTTTTTAATATTTCAAAAATGATTAATAATAATAAATATTTGTAGAAAATTCAGGGGTTTCACTCTAGTTTGTGATTTGTATGGAGCGGTTTACTTGTGTGCCGCACTGTTGAAATAATATTTTAGGATTGAGGTGCATGTTGATGTATTAGGGATGAAATTAAGTCCTCCAATTTTTTTATTTTTAATTTAATCTAAATTGAAAACAATGTACAGTTCTAGAAAGTCTTAATTGATTTTGGACAAATTTTGTGACGTCAGACTTAAGACAAAGTGAATCTCAAACAGTGGGGCTCACATATAATTGTAGTCACTTTATCATTTAGAAAAATATATAAATGAAGTTGAAATAAGTTTGAGAAAGACAAATAAATAAAGTGTAAGATGATGTTAGTCAGTGATTTCCTGCATTCAGTTTGACTTTCCCTTCACTGATTTGTGTAAACTGAGTCAAAGTTTCCAACTAGGCAGTATTATCTAAGTCACGGATTCATTCATTCACAAATCATATTTATTTAAACTATAGTTATCAGTTCTGTATATAACGACGTAAACATTACAATAACCTCAAAATTAACTGACAGTTAAGACGAACAATTAATTAATTTATATTTATATGGGGTAGGTGGCTCAGTGGTGGATCTTGAGAACCCTGGTTCGATCTCCACAGCCGACAAACAATTAAATCTACCCCTGTGGCTCCTCCTCCACTAATATCTTTGAGGGCCGTGATTTGACGGCATAAATATATCACTTACCGAGATCTGCTTACAGCAGAGTGCCATACCCAGTGATAGGTAAAAGACGTGATGATATATTTATTTATTTATCTATATGCTAAAAAGAACTATATGTATATATACCTATGAAAAGCATATCTATATCGTTTATCGTCGACGGGAACAAAATCCATCATTAGAATATATTCTGCCAAAGAATCAAGTCCTGAAAGACGAACTTGAAACGTAGGAAACATCCTTCTTCCTGCCTTGGTAACAATCATCTCCGTACCTTGAAAAAGGATAACAAATTAATCAAACACTTTTAAACTTCACAGAAAATATAAAATTGTTAAAATAACTTCAAGTGAGAAATCATATTTTGTGCTATAAATCGCTTCTATATAACTTTAGAGGAAAATATTTCAAATAAAAGTTGTAAGGAAATATATTTTCTAAAACTTTTGTTTGAAGGATGTTTTTCTAAAATCATTCAGGAAGAGTGTACAGTGAAAAATATAGCTTTAAGTTTAATGTTGAATGAAAATCGTGCTGTTAAATGTTGTGCAATTGTTTTAGAAAAAAATGCTTCAAATAAAAGTTGTAGGCCATAGTATTCTCTCCAACTTTTATTTGACATATTTTGCTCTAAAACGAATTATAAATATTGTAAAATGAAATATACTAAAGTACTTTCAAACTTGTTGGTATATTTTGTGCCATAACATGTTTATTAATTGTTTTAGACAAAAATGCTTCAAACAAAAGTTGTAGGTCATAGTATTCTATACAACTTTTATTTGACATATTTTGCTCTAAAACGAATTATAAATATTGTAAAACGAAAAATACTGCAGTATTTTCAAACTTGTTGGTACATTTTGTGCCATAACACGTTTATTAATTGTTTTAGATAAAAATGCTTCAAATAAAAGTTGTAAACTGCAAAATGATCTGCAACTTTTATTTGAATCATTTTGCTATAAAATGATTTATTTATATATTAAAACTAAAATTATGGCAGTACTTTCAAACATGTAGGGACATTTTATGCCATAACACGTTTCTCAATTGTTTTAGATAAAAATACTTCAAATAAAAGTTGTAAACTGCAAAATGATCTGCAACTTTTATTTGAATCATTTTGCTATAAAATGATTTATTTATATATTAAAACTAAAATTATGGCAGTACTTTCAAACATGTAGGTACATTTGGTGTCATAACACGTTTGTCAATTGTTTTACACAAAAATACTTCAAATAAAAGTTGCAGATAATCTTGCTCTCTACAACTTTTATTTGACATATTTTACTCTAAAACAAATTATAAATATTGTACAACGAAAAATATTGCAGTCCTTTCAAACATGTTGGTACATTTTATGCTATAACACGTTTGTCAATTGTTTTAGACAAAAATGCTTCAAATAAAAGTTGTAAACTGCAAAATGATCTGCAACTTTTATTTGAATCATTTTGCTGTAAAATGATTTATTTTTATATTAAAACTAAAATTAAGGAAGTACTTACACACATGTAGGTAGATTTTGTGCCATAACACGTTTGTCAATTGTTTTAGACAAAAATGCTTCAAATAAAAGTTGTAGAATGCTAAATGATCTGCAACTTTTATTTGAAGCATTTTTCTGTAAAATGATTTATAAATATATTAAAACAAAAAAATAAGTCAGGATTTTAAAACTTGTTATATTTTCAGTATAAATCGTTCATCAATTGTTTTAGACAAAAATGCTTCAAATAAAATTTATAGGCCATAGTATCCTCTACAACTTTTATTTGACATATTTTGCTCTAAAACGATAAATGCAGCAAAGAATAAAATAATGTCCGAACTCACCCAAAACATGAAATTCATCCCATAGGTGTTTCATTTCCAGGGTAACATGAGCGCTATGGAGGGCGGACGAGGGTGTGATTGGAGGGTCTTGGTGACATCTTCAAAAGAAATTACAGAAATGAATAAAAAATTAATTATTTTTTAGTTTTATACCATTGTATTTGTAGATCGTAGTTACCTGGGATGTATAGGAATTTTTGTGGATGTGTTATTATTATCTCCATCGCTTTCTGATGATATGGATTCTGTGTGACCTTGAGGAGAAAAATGGCGGCGGTCCTTTCCGGCACTTTGCAGACAAGCTAAACAAAAATTAATTTGTTTAATTTCCTGCTTATTATTTTAAAAAGCGCCAAATACATGTTGTATAAAATTCTACATTTACAGAATTAATGTTGCATGTTTTATAACGACAGAAATTACATTGAAAATTAGCTTGAAAATACAGGTAGCCTTGCTTGGAAATGAAACAAAATTAAATTGTATCTGTCAGTAGAAAAATATTCCTTGTGTCATGAATGTATTGCCAGTAGTTATTTATTAGTCTTGAATTTAAGTGAATTATAAGAACAAATGTTGGATAATTAGTGAATTAGTGAAAGAAATGAATGTGTTAAGTTGTATTATTGTATTTATTTGCGGGTTCGAACCCTCACAGGCCAATTCCTTCAATACACACAATTCAAAATACAAAGAAAATATGGGTCAGTGTTGCATCCATGCCACAGTTGCAGATCATTCAGAGTTTATTCTGTATTCAATTTCAAATACAATCAAGACATTTAATTGATAATAACAAAACACTACGGTCCTTTTCAGGACCATCAACACTTTTACAAACTTTTACTACAATTTATCATAAACATTATTCAATTTTGTTTCATTTCCAAGCAAGCCTACCCCTATTTTAAAACTAATTTTCAACCTAATTTCTGTCGTTATAAAGCATGCATTAATTCTGTTTATTGATTGTAATATAGTGTATTTTATACAACACTTATTTGAAGCTTTTTAAAACAATAAAGAAAGCAGAAAATTATAAAAATATAATTTTACATGTTAAAGTCCTTATATTTCGGTGTCTCTGTCAGCACCTATATATACTCGTGTGCTACTTAACTTGTACAGGTATTTTGAAAATTTTTAATTTTTTTTCGAAATTTTCTTTTGTCGATATTTCAAAAAGTTGAAGAGATAATGTAAATATGAAAACACCAGTGAATTCCTCGCGTGAAAATACATAGGTATGCAAATTTTCAGAAGAAAATTCGAACGGATACATTTTTTATTACAAACAATCGAAAATGGCCGTTTTTTGAAGATTTCTTAAGGGGTACCCCTTGGTGTTTTTACGAATTTTGGCAATTTTTCGTTTTTTTTGTAATAAAAAATGTATCCGTGCGAATTTTCTTCTGAAAATTTGCATACTTATGTATTTTCACGCGAGGAATTTACTGGTGTTTTCAGATTTTCATTATCTTTTCTAGTTTTTGAAATATTGAGGAAGAAAAATTTTGAAAAAAATTTAAAAATTTTCAATATTTTCAAAATACCTGTACAAGTTAAGTAGCGCACGAGAAATACACTCGTTCAAACCGCATTTCAATATCTTTTTTAGTTTTTGAGTTATGGGCTTTCAAAGTAGAGCTTAAAAAAAGTCAAAAATCGCTGTAATTTAAAAACTAAAAAAAATATGAAGATGCGCTTTGAGCCATTCGATTTCTCGTGGTCTGAATTATATAGAACCACATTTTAATAATTTTCGATTTTTGAACTGGTTCAACCCAAAATTGTCATGATTTGTATGTACGAGCTCTTAAACGAAGAATTTGCGAACAAACCTCTACACAAAAGAACTTTTGGATTGTTTTGAGGTTCTACATTTATACCTAACGTTTAGTTAATGTAATTTAAAGTAATTCAAATTCACTTAATTTGTTTAAACTTAAAATGTTTGTTTTAGACTATAGACTATTACACTTCAATGCATTGCTGAAAATATTATTTTCCCTATGTTTACTTTTAAAATAAACGCTCTAATGTATTGCTGTCAAACTTTTTAACTGTAACTATGAATGATTCCTGAATTTGAACTAGATAGAGATCTGCTTAGACAGAGTGCCATACCCAGTAATGGGTAAAAGACGTGATGATATATTTATATTTATTTATTTAAATTCGTCAGTTTAGCGACATTTAAAATCATTATGTTACGCTGTACAACAGGAACTTAATCCCAATTACAGTACAGGGTCCGCACTCACTGAGCCGCAGTGTAGTAGTTCATTTTTAGCTTGAGTGAAATTCAAACTCGGAATCTCCGGATTAGAATTCCGTATTGCTATCCACACCACCGTACTAATAATAACATAATAACATATATAGGGGTTAACATCTCTGTCCGGCTACCAGAAAGTCTCTAGTTTGATTCCAACCATCACCCTAGCCACGGATTAATTCATTCACAAATAATATTTATTTAAAATATAGTTTTCAGTTCTGTATATAACGAAGTAAACATAACAAAAACCTCAACATTAACTGACAGTTAAGACGAACAATTAATTTATTTATAAAGTTAATTTATATTATGACAGAAAAATTCTGATGACGCCTGGATTCGAACCAGGGACCTTCCGCATACCGGGCAGAGATGCTAACCGCTACACCACGTCACCTGTGTTCGAAATATGGCATCAACTGAAATTTTCTGTCACAGTGTCACAGCGGTTAGCATCTCTGCCCGGTATGCGGAAGGTCCCTGGTTCGAATCCAGGCGTCATCAGAATTTTTCTGTCGTAATATAAATTAACTTTAGTCAAAAACTACAGGTATGATTACCTTTAATAATCACAGAACTTAATAATATTAGCTCTCTAATTTATTTATATTTATATTTATATGGGGTAGGTGGCTCAGTGGTGGATTTTTAGAACCCTGGTTCGATCCCCACAGCCGACAAACAATTAAATCTAGCCCTGTGGCTCCCCTTCCACTAATATCTTTAGGGGCCGTGATTTGACGGCATAAATATATCACTTACCGAGATCTGCTTACGGCAGAGTGCCACACCCAGTAATGGGTAAAAGGCGTGATGATATATTTACCCTACCCACTTTTATGATTAATTAATATTTAATTTGTTTTTAATTTAAACACTTTTAAAATACAATAACAATAATGAACATGTATCAAGTTTCAAATCCGTCCGTCAGTACGGTGGTGTGGATAGCGATACGGAATTCGAATCCGGAGACAGGGGCGTTCCAACCCAGGGTTCTTGGGGTTCCCAGAACCCGGGCGCCGTCATAAAAGGGCGGCAGACGGCAAAAAGTTAAAATAAATATGAGTATATTAAAAGAACACAAATACTGTGTCTTAATATTATTTGTAAAATAAATAAAGTAATTAAATGAATACTAAATGTAGGTACCTACTATCGTACTAAGGCCTTTAATTACAAAAGATCGCGAAGTAATGTGATTAATGTTTGAAATATAAAGTTAACTGTCAAGATTTCTTAATATTCACAACAAATCTTGACGGCTATAGTGACAGCTTCTGTTTCTATGACAAAGCTGTCACAAAAAATCATAATTAGTAGGCGATTTTCTCGAACTATTGTCATTAATTTCTCTAGTTTGTGGCATTAAAATGAAGTAATCTGTATGAAATAATATGTGTGGATAGGTCTAGTATGGTCATGTGCAATATTATACCATAATTTTTTACCAGACACTTTTTATTTACAAAAACCTTTTTTCCCATGTTATTTCCCTATGCCAACCTTTACGTGGAACGCGCGGTATAGTTATGAGTATTTCAATATTTTTATTGTAAATTTAATTTACATGTATTGATATGTTATTTGTATAATTGTTTGTGCTATTATGTGCAATTGTAAAATGTAAACTATATAGTTTTAATTAGGTTTAGGTATATTAGAATGTACCTATGTAGTGAACTAATTTCTTTTTGTTTTTTTTTGTATGTTTATTTAATTTTATGAGAAACTATATAATAAAATATTTATTCAAAAAATAGTTATTTTTCTAGACAAACAATGTTCTATTATTCTACGCTAAGGTGAATAACATATTATTTGTCATGAGTTTGCTTATTGCTCTAAATCTACACGCAAGTTTCGCATAGTACGGCGTGTCGGCTTACTGCCTTACTCTTTCTGTATCGTAGAGCATAAAATTCCACGTATTTTGAGTACCATATCGCATTTTTGTGCTCCAAAATTTTCGCCTGCGGCGCACGCCTCGGGGCGCCACATTCTGCTTCAGAACCCGGGCGCCAAGTACCCCAGATACGCCCCTGTCCGGAGATATCGAATTCGAATCGCATTCAAGCTAAATAAATATATGTAGACTGCGGCTCGGTGAGTGCGGACCCTGTACTCTAATTGGGATTAATTTTCTGTTGTACAGCGTAACATAAATAATAATTAATAAATAAATTAAAGTTTCGTCCGCAAACCTAACAGTGACAAGTCTTTTAGACGACACATATAAATACAACAACTAATTTAAAAGTGAGCTCTAGAATTTCTAAGAATGAAACTGTCAAATTGTTGGTTTTGTACACACAGGACGTCTTTTCGGCATTCCTTTAAGTCATTAACTAAATATCTTGAATATCTGAGCGAGCTGTGAGCGACGCTCCACACATTCTAGTAAATTTAGCGTCGGGACAGACGAGACGCCGGTGAAACAATTCGGGAAATACTGTTTTTGTTGTAAATTCGTATTATTATAAATGATTATATTTATACGGGAATTATAAATAAAATAAATAAATATATCATCATGCCCTTTATACATTATTGGGTGTGGTACTTTGCTGAAGCAGATTATAGTAAATGATATATTTATGAGGTAACCAGCCGTCATATTATGGCCCTTAAAGGTGTTAGTATAGAGGGACAGAAACAAGAGTAATTTTAAATTAGATAAATAAATATATCATCACACCGTTTATACATTATTAGGCGTGGTACTTTGCTGAAGCAGATTATAGTAAATGATATATTTGTGCGGTAACCAGCCGTCAAATCATGGCTCTCAAAGATGCTAGTTTAGGGGGAGAGAAACAAGGAAAATTATAGATAAAATAAATAAATATATCATCACGCCTTTTATCCATTATTGGGCATGGCATTATGCCGTAGTAGATCACAGTCAATGATATATTTATACAGTAACCAACCGTCAAATCATGGCCCTCAAAGGTGTTAGTATAGAGGGAAAGAAACAAGGATAATTACAAATAAAATAAATAAATATATCATCATGCCTTTTAACCATTATTGGTCATGGCACTCTTCCGTAGTAGATCACAGTCAATGATATATTTATGCGGTAACCAGCCGTCAAAATATAGTCCTTAAAGGTGTTAGTTAGGGAGAGAAACAAGGATGAGTATAAATAAAATAAATAAATATATCATCATGCCTTTTAACCATTATTGGTCATGGCACTCTGCCGTAGTAGATCACAGTCAATGATATATTTATGCGGTAACCAGCCGTCAAATTACGGCCCTCAAAGATGTTAGTACAGAGGGAGAGAAACAAGTATAATTATAAATAAAATAAATAAATATATCATCATGCCTTTTATCCATTATTGGGCGTGGCATTATCCCGTAGCAGATCACAGTCAATTATATATTTATACAGTACCCAGCCGTCAAATCACGGCCCTCAAAGATGTTCGTACAGAGGGAAAGAAACAAGGATAATTCCAAATAAAATAAATAAATATATCATCATGCCTTTTATCCATTATTGAGCGTGGCATTGTTCCGTAGCAGACCACAGTAAATGATATATTTATGCGGTAACCAGCCGTCAAATCACGGCCCTCAAAGGTGTTAGTATAGAGGGAGAGAAACAAGGATAATTACAAATAAAATAAATAAATATATCATCACGCCTTTTAACCATTATTGGTCATGGCACTCTGGTGTGGTAGATCACAGTCAATGATATATTTATGCGGTAACCAGCCGTCAAATCACGGCCCTCAAAAATATTAGTTGAGGAAGAGACATAAAGATAATTATAAATAAAATAAATAAATATATCATCACGTCCTTTATCCATTATTGAGTGTGGCATTCTGCCGTAGCAGATCACAGTAAATGATATATTTATACAGTAACCAGCCGTCAAATCACGGCCCTCAAAGATGTTAGTATAGAGGGAGAGAAACAAGGATAATTACAAATAAAATAAATAAATATATCATCACGCCTTTTATCCATTATTGGGAGTGGCATTCTGGGCGTAGCAGATCACAGTAAATGATATATTTATGCAGTAATCAGCCGTCAAAACACGGCCCTCAAAAATATTAGTTGAGAATGAGACATAAAGATAATTATAAATAAAATAAATGAATATATCATCACACCTTTTATCCATTATTAGGCATAGCATTCTGCCGCAGCAGATCACAATAAATGATATATTTATGCAGTAACCAGCCGTCAAATCACTGCCCTCAAAAATCCTAGTATAGAAAGAGCTACAGGAGTAATTTTAACATGGTGAAAATTGTTTGTCGGTTGTGAAAATCAAACTCGAATTTCTCAAGTCTACCTCATATATGTACGCTCAGAATACAGTCTACTTCGGGGTTCAACCTTTTTCAAAGTTTAGATACACAAGTAACTGTTTAATTTTTGAAATAAATTACACAAAAAATGATAAACTAAAAACAAAACAAATCCGTTAAATGCTTCTAATTTGCCAGAAGACACTCAAGATATCCCGTCGCATCTTCAAGCTTCTAGACTTGGCGACGGCTTCGGTACAATATTATCTGACATCACCATCGCCAATTATTTTCAACAAATAAATTATTTGTCTAAAATTTATTATATAAATTTACAATACTTTAATAGTTATTTACGTAACCAGTTATGAAAAAGTTGATATTGTTTGACCAATATAATATTTGCCAAAACGAGCGAAGCAAGTTTTGCAAATTATGTGAGTCAAACAATATTACGTTTTTATAACGTATTTTATCTAATTTCGCTAAAATAATGTTTAAAATACATACAATTCTAGGTTTATGACAGCTCAGTATATTTCAAAATTACCAAAGCGTTGCCGTGAAAATAAATGAATAAAATGTTTAAATTTAAAGCTTATGTCATCATTGAAAATGAGTTCTGAATCCGAAACAAACCATCGAAGAATCTGCTAATTTGCTCGTCAACTGTTTCAGAACAATTATTCAATGTATATAAATCCTAAACATTTTAATAAATAGTTTTTTTCCGTTATTTGCATTTTGAGAAAAACTGTCAACATTCATTACGTAACTAGTTATGTAAACAATTCCTTACATAACTCTTCAATGACAGTTGACATTTCATAACCTCAAACATTCATGTAACTTTTCATAACGGCATTAGATAATAGTATATTACATAATAAGTCAGGAAAGTGATGCTTTACTTGACGAAGCGGTTGTTTGAAGTACGAGGCCGTCAGATCGAGTATTTTAATTCGCTGAGTCAAGTAAAACACTTTCGTGACGTATTATGTATACTAGTTTTTCTGAAATCGTTCATATTTATATTTTATCAATATAATTAATAATAAATATTTCAAAATGTTTAATTTTTTGGTAAGAATCATATTGGCAGCAAACTACATATCCAAGGTGATAACAAAAGTTGTTGAAAACAATATCTTATGTGAAAAATCTATTGAATATATTTGTATCAAAAGTAATATTGTTGACAGAGAAGATTTCTTTATAATATAGATGAAAATGAGTATGAGGCGGTATTTTCAAGTACTCCTCCTGAAATCTTAAATCAAGCAACTGCGGCTGTTGAAAATTTATTACCGAGCAAGTCCAAAGACCGATATGATAAAGAGTATGAAATTTTCATGGATTGGAAAAAGCAAAATAATTTGTCAGCAAATGTGCTACTTGCTTATTTTATTTACTGAATCTCCAATAAATTTAGCTTCAAATTCGCCAGTGTCATACATAAATTTTAGTAATTTAAGCAATTGTATATTTAGTATTAATATTATTGATAAAAATAAATAAAAATCTTATTAAATTTTTTAGTTATTTAGTTTATTTATTTGAGTCAGCTAAACACTTACTTTCCATACTAAAATGCGTCACGAAAGTAGGCATTTTCTTGACGATTTCAGAAAAAATTAATTAATTACAAGCACAAAATTGTTTGTAACTTTATAACTTCTATATTTCTCGTGATAGCACTGATGTATCGCTAAAAACAGACACCCTGTATATAGTACACGACACCCAGATGGTTTGAATCACGTGACATTTTACGTACAACATACTAAAAATTCTTACAAGTTGTTCAATCTAATTCTAGTCCCTGGTTCGACATATAAACACTACATTGTTATGTGAAATATTTATCTTTGGATGAGACACTATCTTACCTATACAGGGTGTCACAGCGAAACCAACCACTGCCTATATTTTCTTTATTATTATAGTTACAAAAAAATATTATAAAGCAAAGTTGTAGAAGACCAAGGGGGGCATCTAGTTAAAGAATAAAATAATTTTTTAAACCAGTGGTTCTCAAGTTACAACACAAAGTTATATTTTTTCAAATGGGATTATACATATTTTTTAGGCTTATTCGATAGAGTATTTTTTTCTGAATACAACCATGTAATCATTTTATATCCTTACATAACAAAAATATTGAGAAAATTCAATTTAAAGATTCGATAAATTTTATTTAATATGACACAAAACAGTAGGCCATGATTTTCTAAGCACACACAAAATATATTAAATGCTCGGTTATTATTACAAATAAAACAGAAACTTGTCATATTGACAGTTGACAGAACGAATTTATTTTCAATACGTATACGTTTGTATTAGAGATGGGCGAATATTAAATTTCTCGAATTCGAATATCGAATACGAATATTAATCAGATCTCGAATATTCGAGGTACTCGAATATTCGAATACTCCTAAAAGTTAATTTATTTATTATTAATAATGATTTAATTATGTCCTTTTCATTATTTGAATGAAATTGTTTAGATAAAATAAAATTAAAATAAAAACTACAAACAAAAAAGAAAAGAAAAAGAGGAAAACTTCAAATTTAAAGTGAAACGTAAGGGCTGATGTTGGCGAAAAACAAATTTGAAATATGGTACGTCTTCATGGTTTTAAAACAAAATATCTTTGTTATTAATAACTTCAAAATATTGTAATAGCTTTAAGTTTATGTACAAATGATAAAGAAAAACATAGTCTAAATTTGAGGTCAACATATGGCGCGATATTCGAGGTATTCGCATTTTCGCTATACTGACGTTAATATTCGAAAATCTCGAATATCGAATAATGTCAATATTCGCGGCATTCGACTATTCGCGGATGATATTCGCCCATCTCTAATTTATATAATAATTTAAGATGCAATAAGGGGGATCTATGGCGGGGAGGGGAGGGGGTATATCACCCCCTTGGGTTAGTTAAGGTTTTGTATAATTTTAATTAGTTTTATTCGAATTAGGAACAAATTAAAATTACAGGACATTTTATTCAAGTCTGAAGATAAATTAAATAGTTTCTTGTTTTCAATGATTGCTATGAAAAGTTGATAATTACGCTTTTATTTGTCAACGTAAAGTTGACGTTTTTTGCGCGTTTCCAATGGAAAAGATATTAAATGCGCGCTTATTTCAATAGTTATCAAAGATACAAACAAAACAGAAACTTGTCATATTGACAGTTGACAGAACGAATTTATTTTCAGTACCTATACGTTTTTTAATAATTTTAAGATGCAATCGTAGAAAAAATTATGTGTGTATCACGAGCGTATTGTGTCGTCTTTATCGTGTTCGAGTAACAAAGAATCAATTTACGCTCTTAATACACAAATAACTAATTTATGACTTGGCGCTGTTGTCCACATATTTAAGATGATAGAAAAGTCGCACTATTTTAATCATTCAAAATATAGTTAGTATTACATAAGTGCTGTACTAATTATATAGATATGAGACACTTAAATCATTATGATAAATTTATAATATTTATCTAATGCCGTTATGAAAAGTCGTGTTTTACATGAATTTTTGAGGTTATGAAATGTCAACTATCATTGAAGAGTTATGTAAGGAATTCTGTACATAACTAGTTATGTAATGAATGTTGACAGTTTTTCTCAAAATGCAAATAACAGAAAAAACTGTTTATTTAAAATGTTTAGGATTTATATACATTGAATAATTGTTCTGGTATGAAACAGTTGACGAGCAAATTAGCAGATTCTTCGATGGTTTGTTTCGGATTCAGAACTCATTTTCAATGATGACATAAGCTTTAAATTTAAACATTTTATTCATTTATTTTCACGGCAACACTTTGGTAATTTTGAAATATACTGAGCTGTCATAAACCTAGAATTTTATGTATTTTAAACATTATTTTAGCAGAATTAGATAAAATACGTTATGAAAACGTGATATTGTTTGACTCACATAATTTGTAAAACTCGCTTCGCTCGTTTTGGCAAATATTCGTCAATCAATATCAACTGGTTACGTAAATAATTATTATTTTCTCTTTCAATGAAATATTGTCAAATTTACTATCATTTATTATAATAAATTTAATGTTTTCTGTGGAAAAATTAAAAAAATATTGCAAAGTATATTCAGTTACACATGTAATGAAAAAAGAATTACTATTACTGGCAACAGTAAATATTAGAAATAATTTAAAATTGAGCGCTCGACAAAGACGATTTTCTATTAAGAAAATATACAAAATATTTTAGATATTACAAATAATAATTTTAATTAGTTTTTTTGCTATTACTACACATATTGGGTGTCTACTTTTTTTCCGAACATATGAAATTCAATGTTAAAATTTTGGTTTAGCGATATCTCTTTACCTATTAATTTTAGAACAAAAGTGTACTAAAGAAAAATGTTTAGAATGAAAAACTGCATCCATAGAGTATAAGTTTGATGTTCAATTGTTTCTTATATCCGAGTTAGAAGCAAAAGCAATTATCAGAGCGCCATGAGAAATAAAACAATAATTTGTTTGTTGTGTCTGACATTATTTGACATATTGGACCAGAATTTGAAGCTTACTCTAATTTATTTATTTATTCGAGCATTTAATTTAATAATAAAATTAATTATAGCAACTATTATTTTCTTTTTTCTACATAATCTAGACAAATAAATACCTATTATCAAGTTATCTAATTTGTTTTATTTCTCATGGCACTCTGATAATTGCTTTTGCTTCTAACTCGGATATAAGAAACAATTGAACAACAAACTTATACTCTATGGATGCAGTTTTTCATTCTGAACATTTTTCTTCAGTACACTTTTGTTCTTAAATCAGGGTTCGTAAATATCATGATATTTATAATAAATATCAAAATATCTGATATATAGGATATATATCAGATAAATATCACTTTTTGGATATTTATTTTTTAATTTTAGTTTTTGTACACATTTATTATCACAATACAAAATAAATTATTACTCCTAAATACAAAATTAACATAGGTAATGAAAAAAAGTAAATATACATTGAATGGATACACAAATATTATATAGTACTAAGAATAGTAAGAATATTTAAATAATCCTATATCCTAAATAGGGGCAAATCATCATCTTCTGATGAACTTCCTGAACATAGCGTTGCAGATAGACTCACTTGGCCAAATCCAATCTAAATTAGTTTTTTTTTTTTGTAGTTTCTTTTTGGTTTAAATATTTAAACATAAAAACTAATCTTTGTCGTTACCGAGACGATTACGTAATTGAGATTGGACAATGCCAAGTGGAGAAATATTGTTCCAGCCCTGCTGTGGCTGCTACAGCAGTGTGTAACTGTTCACATAGTTCAATAAATGTACTTTTATTTGGCCACTCTGACTCATTGATAGTTACACTTTTCCACCATATTAAAGGATTTGTATTTCTAAAATGAGTACCAAATAAAAATTTTGGAAATGGTTCAGACTTTGCCATTAATGACATCACAAATGACACACAATTTGGATTTATGTCGTTGATGTGAAGTTAGTCAAAAGCTAGTAAAGTAAGAATTATCTTTAGAATATAATTTTAACAGAATTTATGAAAGTAATAATGAGAGGTATACTGTATTTATTATAAACTATTTGATATTTTTATATAATGGATATATATCTTCGAACCCTGTCTATAAGTTAACTGAAGCACGAGAAAATTAATGCCGTTGAGCGCGTTTTCATATCACATTTAGTTTTCGAGATATAGCCTCGTAAAAGTAGAAAAATTGAAAAATACGAAAAATTTCACTTTTCCGGAGGCTATATCTCAAAAACTAAACAAGATATGGAAATGCGCTCAACGGCGTTGAATTCCCCGTGTCCGAATTGACTTATAAGCAAATTTTCATACAATTTTAAGCAATTTAATATTTTTAATTATTTCCTAAGGGGTACCCCTTTGGTTTTTTCAGATTTTAATTCAATTTTCCCAAAAATCCTTAATCGTAGGATTATTAAAACGAAAATTTACATACTTATGTATTTTGACCCACAGAATCCAGTGGTGCAATCTTCAAATGCATATGACTTCTGGTTTTCGAGAAAATGTTAAAAAACCGCTTTTTGCGATTTTTTTGGCGGAAAATTGAAAAAAAATAAAAATCGCTGAAACTATGTTTATAAGTTAACTGAAGCACGAGAAAATTAATGCCGTTGACCGCGTTTTCATATCACATTTAGTTTTTGAGATATAGCCTCGGAAAAGTAGAAAAATTGAAAAATACGAAAAATTTCACTTTTCCGGAGGCTATATCACAAAAACTATTTGATATTTTTATATAATGAATATATATCATTGCAAAAATATGACGATATATATCAAAATAAATATCATGATATATATATATCGATCGATATATATCTTCGAACTCTGAGATTATGTAGAAAAAATAAATTAATAATTAATTTTATTATTAAATTAAATCGCCATTGACAGATAGGCAATGGCTTAATCTATTGTAGAATTCTCGACGAACAGAACTTAATTGTCTTTGGGTAATATTGTTGCCCTCTTGTATAATTGCATTTCTTAAGGGTGCAATGTCATTGTATGTACCATGTTGGTACACTTTTTCTTTTTAAATATGACCACAAAAATAAATCACAAGGAGTAAATCCGGAGATCTAGCTGGCCAATGAATTGTACCTTCCCGGCTTATCGACGCATCAAAACACTGATTTAAACATATTTTAATATTTCGTGCGTTGTGTGCCGCACAGCCATCATGCTGGTACCAGACGACGCTATTATCATTACAGTAAGCTTCCAATTCTGCTCCAATATGTCAAATCATGTCAGACACAACAATACCATGTTATGCATCAAGGGAGGGAAACAAGCGATTATTCCCGCGTGTGAAGTTGACAAACCGAGACGTAAGCGAGGGCTGAAGTCGAGGTTTGCTAACTTCACACAAGGGATAATCGCGCCCTCCCGTGAAGCATATTATACTTTTCGTAACAAGTGCACAAAAATTACTGTCTTATCGGGACAAATGTCAAATATGGGTTGCGTAACTAGTTGCCTAGGAAACACCGCAAACAGCTAATCTCTCTAGGGAGAGAAACATCGCTCTAGGGAGAGAAACATAACGTTTCTCTCCCTAGGGGAAGAAAGCAGTGTTTCTCTCTCTAAAATTAGGGAATAAGAACGTGTTTCTTGTGCATGTGTTACTAAAACAAATTATTATAATTGCCTTAAAGCGTATATAATAATAATTTGTTTGTTGTGTCTGACATTATTTGACATATTTGACCAGAATTGGAAGCTTACTCTAATTTATTTATTTATTTGAGCATTTAATTTTATAATAAAATTAATTATAGCAACTATTATTTTCTTTTTTCTACATAATCTAGACAAATAAATACCTATTATTAAGTTATTTAATTTGTTTTATTTCTCATGGCACACTGATAATTACTTTTGCTTCTAACTCGGACATAAGAAACAATTGAACAACAAACTTATACTCTATGGATGCAGTTTTTCATTTTGAACATTTTTCTTCAGTACAATTTTGTTGTAAAATTAATAGGTAAAGAGATATCGCTAAACCAAAATTTTAACATTGAATTTCCTATGTTCGGAAAAAAAATAGACACCCGGTATATACCCCTGGGGCTCCCCCTCCACTAACAACTTTGAGTACTATGCTTTGACAGCTTGTACGTGTATAAATATATCATTTACCGAGATCTGCTACGACAGAGTGCCACACCCAGTAATAAACAAATTATTATTTTAAACATTTTTCTTCAGTACAATTTTGTTCTACAATTAATAGGTAAAGAGATATCGCTAAACCAAAATTTCCTATAATCGAAAAAAAAGTAGACACCCGGTATATCTGCTACAACAGTGTGCTACACCCAGTAATGGGTAAAAAGCGTAACAATATATTTATTTTACAAAACCCTACCTTCAATTTGTTTCATCGGTGTCACACCAGAAAAATTCCAATTTTCAGAATAGCAACAATCTGAAGTCAGCGGCACACTATTTTCACTGTCTTCTGGCGGATTTCTCCTTATTTGGTACTGCTGGTTTAACATTTTACCACTATACTAACACACACTAACTATTCACGCACTATACATTATATTTTATTTCATTTTACAACACAATATTTTAACTATTTTATTTTGTGATTTGTATGGAGCGGTTTACATGTGTGCCGCACTGTTGAAATAACATTTTTGATTTATGCCGCACTGATGAAATAATATTTTGTGATTGACTTTTGTCACCTCTCTATTAATTTAATTGGTGAAAATCGTGGAAAATAGCTAGAATTTTCACAACTCGACGATATATAAATGGCAGGAATGTTAAATTTGTTGAAAGTTTTCCTGATTTTGTTCACACATGTTGTCATCGTACCGTGGATGATACGAGTGTTAGTGGCATGAAGAAGGTTTGTGTTTATCCCTACTTTGTGGGCGGGGCTTAGGGTTGGATCTTATAGTACAGTCCGACACAGCATTATTCTCATTTTGGCTTAAATTGTACTTGTACTTTTGAAAATGTGTTTCAAATAAATATATCATCACGCCATTTACTCATTAATGGATATGTCATTATTCCTAAGCAGATCTTGGTAAGTGATATATTTATGCCCCAAAGATGTTAGTAGATGGGAAGGTACAGGGGTAGATTTATAATAGTTATTTATGGTACAAGTGTGTTATATTACAAATAAGTCACGTGAGAAAAGTATTAGTCCACGAGGCCGTCAGGCCGAGGGGAATCATTTTCTGAAGTGACTTATTTGTAATAACACACGAGTGGCATACGACATTTTATCCAACAACTACAATTAAGACATTAAAATATGAATTTTGACAATTGTCTACATTTCAAATAATATTCTAGTTAGCCATACTTTCTTGTTTTGTTGTCTAGGTTACTCAAATTTTTTAAATAAATAAAATTGAAAAAAGGTTGCAGCTGTAGTATTTGAAGTGGAAGACGAGAATTTTATTCCCGAAATAATATTTAAGGAAGCGGAAAAAGTGGTTGTTGATATTTTACCAAAAAAGTCTAGAAGTTCCTATGAAAAAGAATTTCATATGTTTGAAGACTGGATGACAACTAGAAACGTCAAAGGTATGAATGAAAGTGTTTTTCATAGGAACTTCTAGACTTTTTTGGTAAAATATCAACAACCGCTTTTTCCGCTTCCTTAATGATTATTTCGGGAATAAAATTCTCGTCTTCCATTTCGAATACTACAGCTGCAACCTTTTTTCAACTTTGTTATATTTAAACTCAACAGTGAGTTACAAGTCATAATTTATGCGTGACTTATAACTCACGTGTGACTTATAAGCCACTTTACTAATCTACAATGACAACAATAATGACTTTATAAGTAGTAGGTGTTGGATAAATAAATAAATATATCATCACGCTTTTTACACATTACTGGATGTGGCATTCTGCTGAAGCAGATCTTGGTAAGTGATATATTTATGCCGTCAAATCCCGGCCCCCAAAGATGTTAGTGGAGGGTTAGCCACAGGGGTAGATTTAAATTGTTTGTCGGCTGTGGGGATCGAACCAGGGTTCTCAAGATCCGCTTAATATGTTTCAATACATTTAATTAATATTTTTTTCAAATCTAATTTTGAGTTATGAAAGGAAAATTTGGGGCACTAAAAGAATTTGAGCCTGGGACTGAATATTAGGTTTGTATAATTTTTTGGGCGCGTTCGAATGACTTTCTCTCGCGCAATAAAAAAACACTCATTTTGCGCACTTCATACAAAAATAAGGTAGGTGGCTCAGTGGTATCGAGTCAACCTGTTGATCTTGAGAACCCTGGTTCGATCCCCACAGCCGACAAACAATTTTCACCAATTTAAATCTACCCCTGTGGCTCCTCCTTCACTAACATCTTTGGGCTCCGTGATTTGACGGCCGGTAACCGCGCGAAAAAATATATCACTTACCGAGATCTGCTTCGGCAGAGAGCCACACCCACTAATGGGTAAAAGGCGTGATGATATATTTATTTATTTTTATTTCATACAAAAATAACTACTTAATATATTAATTTATTTAATGACTGAAATCAATTACTCAGCCGTAGCAGATCTTAGTAAATGATATATTTATGCGCATTAACATCAAATCACGGCCCACTAAGATATTAGTTGGAGGGAGCCACAAAAGCAGGGTTCGTAAATATCATGATATTTATAATAAATATCAAAATATCTGATATATAGGATATATATCAGATAAATATCACTTTTTGGATATTTATTTTTTAATTTTAGTTTTTGTACACATTTGGAAAAACTGAAAAATTTCACTTTTCCGGAGGCTATATCTCAAAAACTAAACAAGATATGGAAATGCGCTCAACGGCGTTGAATTCCCCGTGTCCGAATTGACTTATAAGCAAATTTTCATACAATTTTATGCAATTTAATATTTTTAATTATTTCCTAAGGGGTACCCCTTTGGTTTTTTCAGATTTTAATTCAATTTTCCCAAAAATCCTTAATCGTAGGATTATTAAAACGAAAATTTACATACATATGTATTTTGACCCACTGAATCCAGTGGTGCAATCTTCAAATGCATATGACTTCTGGTTTTCGAGAAAATGTTAAAAAACCGCTTTTTGCGATTTTTTGGCGGAAAATTGAAAAAAAAATAAAAATCGCTGAAACTATGTTTATAAGTTAACTGAAGCACGAGAAAATTAATGCCGTTGAGCGCGTTTTCATATCACATTTACTTTTTGAGATATAGCCTCGACAAAGTAGAAAAACTGAAAAATTTGAAAATTTTCACTTTTCCGGAGGTTATATCTCAAAAACTAAACAAGATATGGAAATGCGCTCAACGGCGTTGAATTCCCCGTGTCCGAATTGACTTATAAGCAAATTTTCATACAATTTTAAGCAATTTAATATTTTTAATTATTTCCTAAGGGGTACCCCTTTGGTTTTTTCAGATTTTAATTCAATTTTCCCAAAAATCCTTAATCGTAGGATTATTAAAACGAAAATTTACATACATATGTATTTTGACCCACTGAATCCAGTGGTGCAATCTTCAAATGCATATGACTTCTGGTTTTCGAGAAAATGTTAAAAAACCGCTTTTTGCGATTTTTTTGGCGGAAAATTGAAAAAAAAATAAAAATCGCTGAAACTATGTTTATAAGTTAACTGAAGCACGAGAAAATTAATGCCGTTGAGCGCGTTTTCATATCACATTTAGTTTTTGAGATATAGCCTCGGCAAAGTAGAAAAACAGAAAAATTTGAAAAATTTCACTTTTCCGGAGGCTATATCTCAAAAACTAAACAAGATATGGAAATTCGCTCAACGGCGTTGAATTCCCCGTGTCCAAATTGACTTATAAGCAAATTTTCATACAATTTTATGCAATTTAATATTTTTAATTATTTCCCCCCTTTGGTGTTTATAAGTTAACTGAAGCACGAGAAAATTAATGCCGTTGAGCGCGTTTTCATATCACATTTAGTTTTTGAGATATAGCCTCGGAAAAGTAGAAAAACTGAAAAATTCGAAAAATTTCACTTTTCCGGAGGCTATATCTCAAAAACTATTTGATATTTTTATATAATGGATATATATCATTGCAAAAATATGATGATATATATCAAAATAAATATCATGATATATATCGATCGATATATATCTTCGAACCCTGCACAAAAGTAGTTTTAACGTGGTGCAAATTGTTTGTCAGCTGTGGGAATCGAACCAGGGTTCACAAGTTCACAATAATAAATATTCTAATTAATTTAGTTTCTTTTATTTTCAATAAAAACACAATTTTTATACTTGGTTATACTTTTGACAAAATATGCATTTAAAATAAAAATGTTGGAGGTCACTTCCAGATACAGTAGCATAATTATCTCTTCTGATACTTCTTCAGCTGACTGTACCTTCAGCATTAAAAGGCGTGATCATTGGTTGCTCCGCCTATAAACAAAATAACACCGTTTGTCATTGGCTAACGTCTCAACACATGCATTTTCACATAAATCTTTAAAAACCTAATGTTGATATGTTATAAATACTGAAATGTCTTGGAAATATAATTTATATTAACCTGGAAGTTAGTTGTGTATGTTTCAGATCAAAGAATGCTAAAAACAAATAAGAATTGCATAAACAAAGTAGCATTGAGTCGGTTTGTTAATATGAAGGCTTGGGTTCGAGTCTTATAGCTGATAAATAGTTTTCATGATGGTAAAATTATTTCTGAGGTCTTTAAAGTTTGTATAAATATATCACGTACTGAGATCTAGTACGGCAGAGTGCCACATTCAGTAATAGGTAAAAGGCGTGATGATAAATTTATTTAAAATTTCTTCTGTGGGTCGTGTTTGACGGCTGATAACTGCACTTCACTTTAGTTTGTGATTTGTATGGAGCGGTTTGCGTGTATGCCGCACTGTTGAAATAATATTTTAGGATTGAGGTGCAAGTTGATGTATTAGGAATGAAATTATTGATGGGTGAATGAATATGTGATTTGTATGGAGCGGTTTGCATGCATGCCGCACTGTTGAAATAATATTTTAGGATTGAGGTGCAAGTTGATGTATTAGGGATGAAATTATGGATGGGTGAATGGATATATCGTCAGGGGTTTCACTCTAGTTTGAAGTGGTTTACATGCATGCCGCACTGTTGAAATAATATTTTAAGATTGAGGTGCAAGTTGATGTATTAGGGATGAAATTTTGGATGGGTGAATGGATATATCGTCAGGGGTTTCACTCTAGTTTGAAGTGGTTTGCATGCACGCCGCACTGTTGAAATAATATTTTAGGATTGAGGTGCAAGTTGATGTATTTGGGATGAAATTATGGATGGGTGAATGAATATGTGATTTGTATGGAGCGGTTTGCGTGTATGCCGCACTGTTGAAATAATATTTTAGGATTGAGGTGCAAGTTGATGTGTTAGGGATGAAATTATGGATGGGTGAATGGATATATCGTCAGGGGTTTCACTCTAGTTTATATGCATGCTGCACTGTTGAAATAACATTTTAGGATTGAGGTGCAAGTTGATGTATTAAGGATGAAATTATGGATGGGTGAATGGATATATCGTCAGGGGTTTCACTCTAGTTTACATGTGTGCCGCACTGTTGAAATAATATTTTAGGATTGAGGTGCAAGTTGATGTATTAGGGATGAAATTATGGATGGGTGAATGGATATATCGTCAGGGGTTTCACTCTAGTTTACACTGTTGTACTGTTGAAATAATATTTTAGGATTGAGGTGCAAGTTGATGTATTAAGGATGAAATTATGGATGGGTGAATGGATATATCGTCAGGGGTTTCACTCTAGTTTACATGCGTGCCGCACTGTTGAAATAACATTTTAGGATTGAGGTGCAAGTTGATGTATTAGGGATGAAATTATGGATGGGTGAATGGATATATCGTCAGGGGTTTCACTCTAATTTACATGCATGCCGCACTGTTGAAATAACATTTTAGGATTGAGGTGCAAGTTGATGTATTAAGGATGAAATTATGGATGGGTGAATGAATATGAGATTTGTATGGAGCGGTTTGCGTGTATGCCGTACTGTTGAAATAACATTTTAGGATTGAAGTGCAAGTTGATGTATTAGGAATGAAATTATGGATGGGTGAATGGATATATCGTCAGGGGTTTCACTCTAGTTTGAAGTGGTTTACATGCATGCCGCACTGTTGAAATAACATTTTAGGATTGAGGTGCAAGTTGATGTATTAAGGATGAAATTATGGATGGGTGAATAGATATATCGTCAGGGATTTCACTTTAATTTGGAGCGGTTTACATGCATGCCGCACTGTTGAAATATATTTTATATCCAACATATATATTTCATATTGGCATATTTTCTCTCAATATATAAGCGTGTTAATTTTAGACTATTTGCAATTAAAATTCAGTGACATCAACGTAGGCGTTGATGCAGGATGTCGTAGCCATCTCTGATCTGTTTCTCACACTACATTTTTCACTCATCGACGAGGAGTGGATATTCCTTAGTGCACGCAAAGTTATTTTTAAAGTCAATTTTTTCTAAATTTGTTCCCTGAATTTTCATCTTTTACTTCAATAAATTAGGTTTTTATGGGGTAGCTGCTTCACTGGTATCGAGCCAGCCTGTGGATCTAGAGAACCCTGGTTCGATCCGCACAGCCGACAAACAATTAAATCTACCCCTGTGACACCCTCTTTACTAACATCTTTGAGGACCGTGATTTGACGGCTGTTCACGCGTAAAAATATATCAATTACCGAGATCTGCTTAGACAGAGTGCCACATCCAGGAATGTGCAAAAGGCGTGATGATATATTTATTTATTTATTTTTAAAATTACCCTTATTGGTTTACCCTTTACTAACGTCATTGAGGGACCTCAATTTGACGGATGTTAACCACGCTTCCCGGGGGGATAAATATATCACTTACCGAGATCTGCTACAGCCAAGTACCACACTTAATAATGAATAAAACGTGTGATGATAAATTTTACAAACATATATTTTTTTGACTAAAGTTAATTTATATTATGACAGAAAAATTGGGATGACGCCTGGATTCGAACCAGGGACCTTCCGCATACCGGGCAGAGATGCTAACCAGGCGTCATCCGAATTTTTCTGTCATAATATAAATTAACTTTAGTCAAAAACTACAGGTATGATTACCTTTAATAATCACACAACTTAATAATATTAGATATATTTTGTATTTATGCAAATTATAATATTTAATCTACCCCTGTGGCTTCCCTTCCACTAACTTATTTGGGGCCGTGGTTTGACGGCTGGTAACCGCATAAATATATCACTTACCGAGATCTGCTTAGACAGAGTGCCACATCCAGTAATGGGTAAAAGACGTTATGACATATTTATTTATTTTATTTATAATTATCTTTGTTTCTCTCTCTCTCTCTCTCTCTGTACTAGCCTCTTTGAGGGTCGTAATTTGACGGCTGACTACCGCACAAATATATCATTTACTGTGATGTGGTACGGCAGAATGCCACCAGAATAATGTATAAAGAGCGTGATGATATATTTATTAATTTTATTTATAATTATCCTTATTTTTACTTCCTTGTACGAAGTAAAGGAAGTATTGTAATCGCAAAAATTTTCGGTTCTCAGATTTCAACGGAAATAGGTATTTTGGCCCTCCCTGAATCCATTTTGACTAATTTCGTCATGCCGTCTGTACGTACGTATCTCGCATAACTCAAATACGATAAGCCGTAGAAAATTGAAACTTTATATTTAGGACTGTTATAACATCTAGTTGTGCACCTCCCTTTTTGGTCATTACACAACTACCGGAAGTGGTACTTTACTTGAAGCCTATAATAGATTTTCATGAAAAACTATATTCAAATATAATTTAACACTTTCCAAATTTGGTATATAAGACTACTATATCAATGGAAATAACATAATAGATTTTGGTTAAAATAGACTAACCGGAAGTGGCACATTACATGAAGCTGCTAACAGTTTTCCTTGAAAAAAATGGTATTATTTTAATTTTAGAAATGAATGCTGCAAATTAAAGTTTTAGAGAATTAAATTCTGCGTCTAGCACATTAAGAATTTTTAAATTAGCTTTTTGCATAAACGAGATATCTAAATTTAAATATTATATATTTTCTGATTTAAAAAAAAATTAAGTTTGCTATGGATTAGAACAAAAAATAAAAGATTTAATGTCAAATATGTGCAATTAAAAAAATATCTATAGTTTAATACGCGTACAAGGAAGTCATGTGGTGTCCACATCAGATATTTTTAAATTTATATAACATTTATATAGTTTATAATATCATACAGATTTAAACGATAAATTATGAAATATTTTATCGTATATTTTAGTATTCATTTTACTGTGAAGTTAGCGGCACACATGGCATCAATTGCCGTATTTTCCAGTTGAAATCACACGTCAGATTTGATGTAGACTTTCCTTTATAATTTCACAAGTCGTAAAGACCAGTTTAACACCTCGATTTACACAGACATTTATATCAACTTTCATCGCAAAATTATGGGGAATTTCGTTTAGTCGTTTTAGTAGTTTGAAGTTGTGTGCGGCAATTGCAGATCTGACAAAATCTAATTTTACTACAGGGAGAGAAATTGAGCTGTAGAATTTGTATAAATAAATATATCATCACGCCTTTTACCCATTACTGGGTGTGGCACTCTGCCGTAAGCATATTTCGGTAAGTGATATATTTATGCGCGTGAATTGGCCGTCAAATCACGGCCTCCAAAGATGTTAGTGGAGGGAGAGCCACAGGGGTAGATTTAAATTGGTGAAAATTGTTTGTCGGCTGTGGGGATCGAACCAGGGTTCTCAAGATCCACCACTGAGCCACCTACCCTATAGGATTTGTATAAAGCCACTAAAAGTATTTTAATTTGATACTAAACCCGATAATTGTTTAATAATTTGATCATTTTTACTTGCTTGTACGAAGTAAAGGAAGTATTGTAATCGCGAAAATATCCATTTTGAGTAATTTCGTCGTGACGTCTGTACGTACGTATGTATCTCGCATAACTTAAAAACGGTAAACCGTAGAAAGTTGAGGTATTTAGGACTGTTATAACATCTAGTTGTGCACCTCCCTTTTTGCTCATTATATAACTTCCGGAAGTGCTACTTTACTTGAATCATAGATGAAAAACTATATTCAAATATAATCTAAAACTTTTCAAATTTGGTATATAAGACTACTATATCAATGGAAATAACATAATAGATTTTGGTTAAAATGGACTAACCGGAAGTGATACATTACATGAAGCTGCTAACAGTTGAAAAAAATGATATTATTTTGATTTTAGAAATAAATGCTGCAAATAAAAGAGAATTAAATTCTGCGTCTAGCACATTAACAATTATTCAATTTTGTATAAGCGAGATATCTAAATTTAAAAATTATATATTTTTTGTTTTTTGTAGTTTGCTATGTCAAATATGTGCAACAAAAATAATGTAGGTGTAATATAATACGCGTACAAGGAAGTCATGTGCTGTCCATTTTATGACAACAGAACAATTATTAAAATGTTATAACAAATGAACCGATAATAATTTCAAAAAAAGTTTCAAACAAAAGTTGTTTAAAATCAAACTAGGTTCAAATTTAGTTATGACATATTTTGTCCTAAACCTTATAGTTCCCGAAATAAACATAAAAACTTAAAAACACCCATCAATAAAGTTGTAGTACCACTGGTTATATATAGCCTATAATCGAATTTAATTTTAGCTTTCAGCTTAAAAGCTTAAATATAAAGTTTTAATTTAAAATATCACCACGTTTTTAAGTTATCGTATAAACAAAGGTTTTTTAGGGTTACCCGCCGTCAAATCACGCCCCCTCATAGATGTCAGTGGAGCGGGAACCACAGGGGTAGTTTTAACTCGAAGTGTCATTAAACTATATACAGGGTGTTTCAGGACTAGTGTAACAAACTTTGACAGTTTATTGCTGAGGTCATTTTGAGCCAAAAATGTCATATGAATATAGGTCCTATTCCTTCTAGTTACCAAAATACAAGAGGTTGAAGTTCTATAAATAACACGAAATTTACAAATTATTGTAATCAAGATACTTTCGGAAAACAAGAGTTTTATTGAAAAGTCATACCTTATTTGTCTTAATTAATAAAATTTTAGAGAACAAAACATAAAATGACACAATTAAATAGACACAGAACAACATAACCAAACATGGAATAGGTTAACGCAATATGAAATAAGATAACAAATTAAAAAAAAAAATACAGCAAATGTTCAAAATGAGCGCCTTGAACTCGTATGCATGTTAATATTAATAAATAAAATTAATTAAGACAAATAAGGTATGACTTTTCAATAAAACTATTGTTTTCCGAAAGTATCTTGATTACAAATATTTGAAAATGTCGTGTTATTTATAGAACTTCAACCTCTTGTATTTTGGTAACTAGAAGGAATAGGACCTATGTTCATTTGACATTTTTGGCTCAAAATGACTTCAGGAATAAGCTGTTAAAGTTTGTTTCACTAGTCCTGAAACACTCTGTATTTAGTTTGTTCGTATTCTTAGGTTGGCAATGAACTCTCGTAAGTTACTAGGTTGTAGGTTGGTACGCCTGTAGTCGTTTTATTCGACGCTAGCAATTTGTAAATTCGTTGATAGATACATGTGAAACAAGTGACGACAGACTTAAATGTTCTTCTGTTCTTTTCTAGCTTATAGAATAGATACAGTAAAATATATTGTTGTCTTTGTTTAGCACCAAGCCTGTTGAGTGTGAAGGTTTGAAATTGTTTAGTTGAAAATTCAATGTTTGAAGAAAAATTGTATGAAAAGTGAGGAAGATATGGCTATGACGATTTTATCATTCGATTCCTTATATATTCTTCATATTATATAAGTAGTATTTTTAATTTTTATTGAAGAATACTTTTTTCCGAACATAGGAAATTCAATGTTAAAATGTTGATTTAGCGATATCTCTTTACCTATTAATTTTAGAACAAAAGTGTACTGAAGAAAAATGTTCAGAATGAAAAACTGCATCCATAGAGTATAAGTTTGTTGTTTAATTGTTTTTTATATCCGAGTTAGAAGCAAAAGAAAATACACGCTTTAAAGTAATTATCAGAGTGCCATGAGAATTAAAACAAATTAGATAACTTAATAATAGGTATTTATTTGTCTAGATTATGTAGAAAAAAGAAAATAATAGTTGCTATAATTAATTTTATTATTCAATTAAATGCTCGAATAAATAAATAAAGTAAGCTTCCAATTCTGCTCCAATATGTCAAATAATGTCAGACACAACAAACAAATTATTGTTTTATTTCACTTCACGCGAAGAAATATATCACTTACCGAGATCTGCTATGGCAGAGTGCCACAACCAGTAATGGGTAAAAGGCGTGATGATATATTTTATTTTATTTAAATATTAAATAATATATAGAAACAATGATGAATTGTCATGACCAGATATAATTTAGTTTTAGAGATTTGAGCTTTTAAAAATTACATTTATTTAGCTATTTAATTATTTTAGTACATGAGAGACATCTATGATACGGGGGTTAAACTAAATATGAATTGTACAGTCGGTAATACAGGATTCTAATTAAAAATGTATCACATTTTGTTTATATTTGGATTCAACCATTTAATATATCAATTTATAAATATGTAATTAATTTAAAATCACATTAAAAATATTTCTAACAAAATATTTGTGGGCTATGGACTGACTTTACACGCATACATATATCATTTATTAAGATCTGTTATGGCTGAGTGCCATGCCCAGTAATGAGTAAAAAACGTGATGATATATTTACATTATTAATTTATTTTTAAAAATCGTATATATCATGTTACAAATATACATATAGTTTACTATTAAACTTAATAAATTGTAGTTTTACCTTTTATTCATAGATGCCGCGGTATTACAGCGTTCTATTATGTTTGGTTTGAGTCTGAACTAAATCTTGTTTGCCGGTGCCATCTAGTGGCTAGTAGAATAAGTTGCAGGAAAGCAATTTTGATAATTTTGTCTTCATGTATTATAATTATTTATTTAATATATTTTGAACATAGGAAAAATATAAAATAATTTTTGTACAATAATGAAATCAATTAATATTTTATTTTTCTATTTAAATAGTTGACTTCAGATATATATTTATATAAAATACTGAATATTTATTATTCTCAATTGTTTTTAAGATATTAAACTATTATTATTATTATTAATATTTATGGGGTAGGTGGCTGGGGTATCGAGTCGGCCTGTGGATCTTGAGAACCCTGGTTCGATCCCCACAGCCGACAAACAATTTTCACCAATTTAAAAAATCTACCCCTGTGGCTTCTCCACCACTAATATCTTTGGAGGCCGTGATTTGACGGCTGGTAACCGCACTTCACGCGCAAAAATATATCACTTACCGAGATCTG
Organism: Pterostichus niger; assembly: GCA_947425015.1. Taxonomy (NCBI): domain Eukaryota; kingdom Metazoa; phylum Arthropoda; class Insecta; order Coleoptera; family Carabidae; genus Pterostichus; species Pterostichus niger. The sequence continues at coordinate 1,546,702 of OX380351.1, read as the reverse complement.
CTTAGGAAGAGTGCCACACCCAGTGATGGGTAAAAGGCGTGATGATATATTTATTTATTTATTTATATTAAACTGACTTTTCAAAATTATTTTTTACTCTTATTTGTTTGTAACTTTTTTTTACAACATATTCAATAATTAATTTGAAATATATATGTTTATATAAATTCAATAAATATATCATCACGCCTTTTACCCATTTCTGGATGTGACATTCAGCCGTAGCAGATCTCAGTATGTTGATATATGTATGCAGGTGAAGTACAGTTACCAGCCGTCAAATGGCGCCCTTCTATGAGAGACTTTAGTTGAGAACTCGCCACAGGGGTAATTTTAATGTGGTGAAAATTGTTTGTCGGCTGTGGGAATCAAACCCGGGTTCTCAAATCAACAATCTGATTCGATATCACTGAGCCACTTATTTCATAATAACAATAACATCTTGATTCAAAACAAGCATTGTTCTAATGAGCAGTGTTTTGTTTTAACTTATTTTTTAATTAATTCTGGGTGTGATATTTTGAGAACGAGTAGATATTTAAATGACATCAAAAATAAAATTAATTTTAAAATAAAATCAAACATGGAAATTCTAATTAATTTGTTAATCAAGTGTGGATAAATCTGCTTAATTAACAAAAAAAAAAACCAGATATTTGTATGTAGGTAAATCAAAAAGTCCTAAAGCCGAAGAATGAAAACACAAAAAAAATACGTCTCTGTGTGTATGTCATGAGCAGGCCTTTCAAAAACAGCTGAACGGCGTTTCACTTTGCAGAATTCTCTCTCCCATTAGAGGATATGTACCTCAATTCTAAAATATTATTTCAACAGTGCGGCATGTATGTAAACCGCTCCATACAAATCACAAATTAGAGTGACGAAATATCCATTCACCCATCCATAATTTCATCCTTAATACATCAACTTGCACCTCAATCCTAAAAGTAATGTTGAACAAAATAGTTATTTGTGTATTAAGAGCGTAAAGTGATTCTTTGTTACTCGAGCATGGTAATTGCAGCGCGAGCCGAAGACGAGAGCTGCAATAGTCCAACTTTACGCTCGTGATACACACATCATTTTTTCTACGATTGCATCTTAAAATTATTTAAAAACGTATACGTGCTGAAAATAAATTCGTTCTGTCAACTGTCAATATGACAAGTTTCCGTTTTGTTTGTATCCCTGGTAACTATTGAAATAAGCGCGCATTTAACATCTTTTTCGCTCGTTGTCATTGAAGACGCGCAAAAAAGATATTTTTCGATTGTTCCACAGAAAACGTCAACTTTACGATGACAAATGACAGTGTAATTGTCAACTTTTCATAGCAATCGTAGAAAAGATATTATATGGGCGCTTATTTCAATAGTTACCAAGGATACAAACAAAATAGAAACTTGTCATATTGACAGTTGACAAAACAAATTTTTCGTAATACATGCACAAGAAACACGTTCTTATTCCCTAGTTTTAGAGAGAGAAACACTGCTTTTCTCCCCTAGGGACTACTATTATTAGCTGTTTGCTTCGTTTCCTAGGTAACTAGTTACGTAACCCATATTTGACATTTGTCCCGATAAGACAGTATGGGGTAGATGGATCAGTGGTATCGAGCCGGCCTGTGGATCTTGAGAACCCTGGTTCGATCCCCATAGCCGACAAACAATTTTCACCAATTTAAAAATCTATCCCTGTGGCTCCCTCTCCACTAATATCCTTGAGGGCCGTGATTTGACGGCTGGTCACGCGAAAAAATATATCACTTACCGAGATCTGCTTAAGCAGAGTGCCACACCCAGTAATGGGTAATAGGCGTGATGATATATTTAATTATTTTATAAGACAGTAATTTTTGTGCACTTGTTACGAAAAGTATAATATGCTTCACGGGACGATTATCCCGCGTGTGAAGTTGACAAACCTCGACTTCAGCCTTCGCTTACGTCTCGGTTTGCCAACTTCACACGCGGGAATAATCGCTTGTTTCCCTCCCTTGATACATAACCTACTATATTTTCAGTACGTATACATTTTTTAATAATTTAAGATGCAATCATAGAAAAAATTATGTGTGTATCACGAGCGTAAAGTGCCTGGCCTTCGGCTCGCGCTGCAATTACCATGCTCGAGTAACAAAGAATTATTTTATATTTTAAGATAAACTTATACCCCATAACCTACTTCTAAGGGGGTGTAAGACCTTTTATTTCAAAACAAAAACAAAATGTAAATATTAAAAACACAACACCAGTAGCAGAGTGTATCATGCAACACTGTATAATCGTGGCCGATTAAAATGCACATATTGATGTCCGCCGCTGGGCTAGTCCGGCCCTGAGGACACCCATGCATCATGTGGACAGCCCATCATTATACAGAAACCCCTGCACCGGCCCTGTGTCGCTACTGTATATATGGTATGCTAATAGGAATAACTGATTCAGATTCAGAGGTTTTGTTTTTATTTGGTTGGTAGTTTGGAATGAATGGAAGGATTTTTGATATTTTAAGCCTGGATTGAATTTGGTCTTTTGCTATGTTGAAACTAAACCTAAAAAAATATTTTTCTCGGGCACATCTAGTGTATTCAGTGTCTACTATTCCTGTCTTGTGTCGTCGTCTGTCAGTGAATGTTGAGGTTATTGTTATGTTTACGTCGTTATATACAGAACTGATAACTATATTTTAAATAAATATGATTTGTGAATGAATGAATCCGTGACTTAGATAATACCGCCTAGTTGGAAACTTTGACTCAGTTTACACAAATCAGTGAAGGGAAAGTCAAACTGAATGCTGGAAATCACTGACTAACATCATCTTACACTTTATTTATTTGTCTTTCTCAAACTTATTTCAACTTCATTTATATATTTTTCTAAATGATAAAGTGACTACAATTATATGTGAGCCCCACTGTTTGAGATTCACTTTGATGTCACAAAATTTGTCAAAAATCAATTAAGACTTTTTAGAACTGTACATTGTTTTTATGGGGTAGGTGGCTCAGTGGTATCGAGTCGGCTTGTGGATCTTGAGAACCCTGGTTCGATCCCCACAGCCGACAAACAATTTTCACCAATTTAAAAATCTACCCCTGTGGCTCCTCCTTCACTAACATCTTTGGGGTCCGTGATTTGACGGCCGGTAACCGCGCGAAAAAATATATCACTTACCGAGATCTGCGTAAGCAGAGTGCCACACCCAGTGATGGGTAGAAGGCGTGATGATATATTTATTTATTTATTTACATTGTTTTTAATTTAGATTGAATTAATTTTTTTTTAAATAAACCTAAATGTTATTTCAACAGTGCGGCATGCATGTAAACCACTTGAAACTAGAGTGAAACCTCTGACGATATATCCATTCACTCATCCATAATTTCATCCCTAATACATCAACTTGCACCTCAATCCTAAAATGTTATTTCAACAGTGCGGCATGCATGTAAACCACTTGAAACTAGAGTGAAACCCCTGACGATATATCCATTCACCCATCCATAATTTCATCCCTAATACATCAACTTGCACCTCAATCTTAAAATGTTATTTCAACAGTGCGGCATGCATGTAAACCACTTGAAACTAGAGTGAAACCCCTGACGATATATCCATTCACGCATCTATAATTTCATCCTTAATACATTAACCCATTAACCGCCAATGTCCCATTTTTGGGACGCTTAAATATTTGGCTGTAATCCTTTTTTTTTACATTTAAAATGTATATTTTTTTAATGAATATATTAATTAGTTATGTTATGACAGCCAGTCACAGCCAATTTGAAATATTTGCAAAACCAATAATTTTAAAAATATTCAAAGTTACTTAATTTCGGTGTTTTTAACAATTATATTTCAAGGTCAGATATACTTTAACACTTAAGTATGTATAACTTTTAGTATCAAAAACTCGTTTTTTAGAACTCAAATAAAGGTTTTTTTACTGAAAAGGTATTCTTTTATTGATCATTGAATTGCGGCGGGTATTGGGTTAACTTGCACCTCAATCTTAAAATGTTATTTCAACAGTACGGCACGCATGTAAACTAGAGTGAAACCCCTGACGATATATCCATTCACCCATCCATAATTTCATCCTTAATACATCAACTTGCACCTCAATCCTAAAATGTTATTTCAACAGTACGGCACGCATGTAAACTAGAGTGAAATCCCTGACGATATATCCATTCACCCATCCATAATTTCATCCTTAATACATCAACTTGCACCTCAATCCTAAAATGTTATTTCAACAGTACGGCACGCATGTAAACTAGAGTGAAACCCCTGACGATATATCCATTCACCCATCCATAATTTCATCTCTAATACATCAACTTGCACCTCAATCCTAAAATGTTATTTAAACAGTACGGCACGCATGTAAACTAGAGTGAAACCCCTGACGATATATCCATTCACCCATCCATAATTTCATCCCTAATACATCAACTTGCACCTCAATCCTAAAATGTTATTTCAACAGTGCGGCATGCATGTAAACTAGAGTGAAACCCCTGACGATATATCCATTCACCCATCCATAATTTCATCCCTAATACATCAACTTGCACCTCAATCCTAAAATGTTATTTCAACAGTGCGGCATGCATGTAAACTAGAGTGAAACCCCTGACGATATATCCATTCACCCATCCATAATTTGATCCCTAATACATCAACTTGCACCTCAATCCTAAAATGTTATTTCAACAGTACGGCACGCATGTAAACTAGAGTGAAACCCCTGACGATATATCCATTCACCCATCCATAATTTCATCCCTAATACATCAACTTGCACCTCAATCCTAAAATGTTATTTCAACAGTGCGGCATGCATGTAAACTAGAGTGAAACCCCTGACGATATATCCATTCACCCATCCATAATTTGATCCCTAATACATCAACTTGCACCTCAATCCTAAAATGTTATTTCAACAGTACGGCACGCATGTAAACTAGAGTGAAACCCCTGACGATATATCCATTCACCCATCCATAATTTCATCCCTAATACATCAACTTGCACCTCAATCCTAAAATGTTATTTCAACAGTACGGCACGCATGTAAACTAGAGTGAAACCCCTGACGATATATCCATTCACCCATCCATAATTTGATCCCTAATACATCAACTTGCACCTCAATCCTAAAATGTTATTTCAACAGTACGGCACGCATGTAAACTAGAGTGAAACCCCTGACGATATATCCATTCACCCATCCATAATTTCATCCCTAATACATCAACTTGCACCTCAATCCTAAAATGTTATTTCAACAGTGCGGCATGCATGTAAACTAGAGTGAAACCCCTGACGATATATCCATTCACCCATCCATAATTTGATCCCTAATACATCAACTTGCACCTCAATCCTAAAATGTTATTTCAACAGTACGGCACGCATGTAAACTAGAGTGAAACCCCTGACGATATATCCATTCACCCATCCATAATTTCATCTCTAATACATCAACTTGCACCTCAATCCTAAAATGTTATTTAAACAGTACGGCACGCATGTAAACTAGAGTGAAACCCCTGACGATATATCCATTCACCCATCCATAATTTCATCCCTAATACATCAACTTGCACCTCAATCCTAAAATGTTATTTCAACAGTACGGCACGCATGTAAACTAGAGTGAAACCCCTGACGATATATCCATTCACCCATCCATAATTTCATCCCTAATACATCAACTTGCACCTCAATCCTAAAATGTTATTTCAACAGTGCGGCATGCATGTAAACTAGAGTGAAACCCCTGACGATATATCCATTCACCCATCCATAATTTGATCCCTAATACATCAACTTGCACCTCAATCCTAAAATGTTATTTCAACAGTACGGCACGCATGTAAACTAGAGTGAAACCCCTGACGATATATCCATTCACCCATCCATAATTTCATCCCTAATACATCAACTTGCACCTCAATCCTAAAATGTTATTTCAACAGTGCGGCATGCATGTAAACCACTTGAAACTAGAGTGAAACCCCTGACGATATATCCATTCACCCATCCATAATTTCATCTCTAATACATCAACTTGCACCTCAATCCTAAAATGTTATTTCAACAGTGCGGCATGCATGTCAACCACTTCAAACTAGAGTGAAACCCCTGACGATATATCCATTCACCCATCCATAATTTCATTCTTAATACATCAACTTGCACCTCAATCCTAAAATGTTATTTCAACAGTGCGGCATGCATGTAAACCACTTCAAACTAGAGTGAAACCCCTGACGATATATCCATTCACCCATCCATAATTTCATCCCTAATACATCAACTTGCACCTCAATCCTAAAATGTTATTTCAACAGTGCGGCATGCATGTAAACCACTTCAAACTAGAGTGAAACCCCTGACGATATATCCATTCACCCATCCATAATTTCATCCCTAATACATCAACTTGCACCTCAATCTTAAAATGTTATTTCAACAGTGCGGCATGCATGTAAACCACTTGAAACTAGAGTGAAACCCCTGACGATATATCCATTCACGCATCTATAATTTCATCCTTAATACATTAACCCATTAACCGCCAATGTCCCATTTTTGGGACGCTTAAATATTTGGCTGTAATCCTTTTTTTTTACATTTAAAATGTATATTTTTTTAATGAATATATTAATTAGTTATGTTATGACAGCCAGTCACAGCCAATTTGAAATATTTGCAAAACCAATAATTTTAAAAATATTCAAAGTTACTTAATTTCGGTGTTTTTAACAATTATATTTCAAGGTCAGATATATTTTAACACTTAAGTATGTATAACTTTTATTATCAAAAACTCGTTTTTTAGAACTCAAATAAAGGTTTTTTTACTGAAAAGGTATTCTTTTATTGATCATTGAATTGCGGCGGGTATTGGGTTAACTTGCACCTCAATCTTAAAATGTTATTTCAACAGTACGGCACGCATGTAAACTAGAGTGAAACCCCTGACGATATATCCATTCACCCATCCATAATTTCATCCTTAATACATCAACTTGCACCTCAATCCTAAAATGTTATTTCAACAGTACGGCACGCATGTAAACTAGAGTGAAATCCCTGACGATATATCCATTCACCCATCCATAATTTCATCCTTAATACATCAACTTGCACCTCAATCCTAAAATGTTATTTAAACAGTACGGCACGCATGTAAACTAGAGTGAAACCCCTGACGATATATCCATTCACCCATCCATAATTTCATCCCTAATACATCAACTTGCACCTCAATCCTAAAATGTTATTTCAACAGTACGGCACGCATGTAAACTAGAGTGAAACCCCTGACGATATATCCATTCACCCATCCATAATTTCATCCCTAATACATCAACTTGCACCTCAATCCTAAAATGTTATTTCAACAGTGCGGCATGCATGTAAGCTAGAGTGAAACCCCTGACGATATATCCATTCACCCATCCATAATTTGATCCCTAATACATCAACTTGCACCTCAATCCTAAAATGTTATTTCAACAGTACGGCACGCATGTAAACTAGAGTGAAACCCCTGACGATATATCCATTCACCCATCCATAATTTCATCCCTAATACATCAACTTGCACCTCAATCCTAAAATGTTATTTCAACAGTACGGCACGCATGTAAACTAGAGTGAAACCCCTGACGATATATCCATTCACCCATCCATAATTTCATCCCTAATACATCAACTTGCACCTCAATCCTAAAATGTTATTTCAACAGTGCGGCATGCATGTAAACTAGAGTGAAACCCCTGACGATATATCCATTCACCCATCCATAATTTGATCCCTAATACATCAACTTGCACCTCAATCCTAAAATGTTATTTCAACAGTGCGGCATGCATGTAAACCACTTCAAACTAGAGTGAAACCCCTGACGATATATCCATTCACCCATCCATAATTTTATCCCTAATACATCAACTTGCACCTCAATCCTGCAATATTATTTCAACAGTGCGGCACACATGCAAACCGCTCCATACAAATCTCATATTCATTCACCCATCCATAATTTCATCCCTAATACATCAACTTGCACCTCAATCCTAAAATGTTATTTCAACAGTACGGCACGCATGTAAACTAGAGTGAAACCCCTGACGATATATCCATTCACCCATCCATAATTTCATCCCTAATACATCAACTTACACCTCAATCCTAAGCCATTACTTCACCTCAATTACTACCAAATTAAAAAACTTAAATACACTACAATTTTCACTACAACTCTTGATTCAACCAAATAAATGTCAGAAACCATTTAATTAAAATCGTAACCATCGAAACTCTAAATTATACTGGGTGTTAAAACTTTAATAACTATTCATTTCTGTCTGTGAAACGTCAATAGGATAAGCATGAACTTAATAACTAGGATTCGAACCCTCAATTAAAAGAAACGAACTGTTATTATTATTTCACCCTCAGGGCGCTCGGTTATAATTATTTGACAGCTCTTGCCTCTGTTTAATTATAGTTTGTATCGTTTGATTTGGGCTTTGTATAATTGATATATACTTGAATACAGATTTCATAAAAATATAATTTCTATAGTTTCATGAATTTTTTTTTACTTCCTTGTACGAAGTAAAGGAAGTATTGTAATCGCGTAAATTTTCGGTTCTCAGATTTCAATGGAAATAGGTATTTTGGCCCTCCTTGAATCCATTTTGACTAATTTCGTCGTACCGTCTGTACGTACGTACGCATAACTCAAAAACGGTAAGCCGTAGAAAATTGAAACTTTATATTTAGGACTGTTATAACATCTAGTTGTGCACCTCCCTTTTTGGTCATTATACAACTACCGGAAGTGGTACTTTACTTGAAGCCTATAATAGATTATCATGAAAAACTATATTCAAATATAATTTAAAACTTTCCAAATTTGGTATATAATAGATTTTGGTTAAAATAGACTAACCGGATGTGGCACATTACATGAAGCTGCTAACAGTTTTCCTTGAAAAAAATGGTATTATTTTAATTTTAGAAATAAATGCTGCAAATAAAAGTTTTAGAGAATTAAATTCTGCGTCTAGCACATTAAGAATTTTTAAATTAGCTTTTTGCATAAACGAGATATCTAAATTTAAATATTACATATTTTTTCACTTTTTTTAAAATTAGTTTGCTATGGATTAGAACAAAAAATAAAAGATTTAATGTCAAATATGTACAATTAAAAAAATATCTATAGTTTAATACGAGTACAAGGAAGTCATGTGCTGTCCACATCAGATATTTTACTCTGTAACAACTAAAAAAAAAATATAAAAAAATAGTTTTTTTGTAACCACAACCTTTATTATTAAGCCACAACTTCAGCCTTCGTTGCAACCGCTGCGCCCGGCCACAGAGGCCTGTACGTGAGTAGGTGTGTCGGTTTCAAACCCGGGACCCGATGCACTAATCACCAGTGTGTTGGAAACCGGTGTCCGGTTAGAATCGTGACCAACGGTAGAGCGAAGCAAGAACAATGGGTCAAACAGGGATTTGAACCAAGGATGAGATGGTATAGAATCGGGGAGACGACTAGCATGATAGATGAATTAAGGGTTGAAAAGTATTTGAAATTGTGGTGGAGGGATGTTAAAACTATGTTTAAGTTTTTAGAATCAAAGCTGCCAAATAGTTTTCAAATTTTAAAATATATTAAGTTGTGTATAATAAAACTTCGATGCATAAGTTGCGGCATACATGTAAACCGCTCCATACAAATAACATTTTTTGAAAACTGTCATATAAAGTTAAAATGTACATGACAACTATCAACACGCGAAATGAGTGTTTTTTGTCTACAGAACGCAAAAGACTTTTGCATGCAGGATGCAATTTTTGGATTTAATAAAATTTGTCACTTTATGTTTTTGCTTAGAAACAATACTTCTATTGTTTAATTTTATATTGAATGTTCCAATTGAGCGCATATTGATATTTATCCCGCTTGAGGAAGCTAACTGGTGTACTGGAATAGTTTCTTGAGAAATGCAATGCGAATCCCAATAAATTACAACGTTTGCTTGGTTTCTATTGGCAACCAGCTGTCAATTGCTGGTCACAGACAACCAGATTTGGTAGCAAATACATACATTGTTGTCATGAAGACATTAGATGTCACATTAATTCATCCTAAACGTCAACATTTTCTCATTACATTATTACTCATTTTGAGACATAGTTTTCGAAAAAACGTTGTTTGATACTCGATTGCGAAATGCTTTTGCAATCTAAAATCTAAAATAACTATTTTAATTCTCTTATCCTTGTTATATTGATATATATCAAGTCGGCCTGTGGATCTTGAGAACCCTGGTTCGATCCCTACAGCCGACAAATAATTAAATCTACCCCTGTGGCTTCTCCTCCACTAATATCTTTGAGGGCCGTGATTTGACGGCATAAATATATCACTTACCGAGATCTGCTTAGGCAGAGTGCCACACCCAGTAATGAGTAAAAGGCGTGATGATATATATATATATATTTTTATTCACTTCCAATATTTTCTTTATTATCTACACATCTAATACATTATTACTTCTTAGTAACAAACTCTATCTCGTGGGGGTACAGTACTACGTCCTGTTTTGCAATAGTGTAAGAGGAACAAAGACACTTTACGCTCGTGGTACACACATAATTTTTTCTACGATTGCATCTTAAAATTATTAAAAAAGTATACGTACTGAAAATAAATTCATTCTGTCAACTGTCAATATGACAAGTTTCTATTTTGTTTGTATCCCTGGTAACTAAAGCCCGGATATTTAGGCACTTAAAAACACCCAAATAAGCAGGCATATAGGCCGGTAATTACTGTAAAATAGGCGGGATTTTAGGCAGCCTAAATGTAAATAATTTGTTTGAAAAAAAACGAATCCTTTTACTAATATTGGTACTTGTATCTACTCTTCATTAGAAAAAAATAATCATTTTAAACAAAAATTAATGCAATCTGAAAAATAATAATGTAGGGTTCTCATTTTATTAACTATTATACAAATTCAAATTATGTAATATACTTTAATTCACAAAATATTACGAGCAATTGCTCTATGAAATTTTCGGAAAGGGACTGTCTTCGGTCTGTCAGAACTTTGCTTGTAAGCTGAAAACTTCGTTCGACATCACAAAATGTGACAGGGGCATTCTTATATTTAGCCATATCGTCTAAAGTTACCTCAGCTCCATTGATTAATGGCAAAGACACAATTGAATTGCCACGTAAAATTTTGACTAAAAAACGTTTTTTTCTTTCGGCATTTTAAATTCACACACAAAAACTTGATTAAAGTAAGTACTTTAAATATTATAAGTTAGGTTGAAACACTGTGTCGAGTGCTGAATTAGTCAACGAAGTAGATGATAAACCTTGTCTGCTCAATAAAAGTTAAAATAGGCAAAATAGGCTGTATAAGGTAAAATAGGCACAATAACCACAATATAGAAAAAATAGGCTCTAAGGCACGAAAAAAAAAAAACGTTCCATTACATGTAAACATATTACCTATGCAAAGAAAAACTAAATTGCCTGAAGTATATTAAAATTTGAATCTAGGCAATTGCCTAAAAATCCGGGCTTTACTGGTAACTATTGAAATAAGCGCATGTTTAATATCTTTTTCGCGCGTTGCCATTATTACTTCTTAGTAACAAACTCTATCTCGTGGGGGTACAGTACTACGTCTTGTCTTGCGTAGTCATATATGAAAGTAAAAAGACTAAACATACCTGCACGTAATTCCGAAAGGCGGTCTGAGTTATCATCCTCCAGTTACGCTGAAGAGTAGATGGTGCTTGTGAGGGAACACCGCCAGTGTTTTGTTATCAGCTTTTGTGAAGATATTATGGATGAAAACAGAAAGATTGTATTTAAAGTTAGGTAAATAATATATGTTAGGTTTACTTTACGTAGAACTGAAGTTAAATTTAGAATTTAGATATTAAGTTTATTGTTTAATATAAATAAATAAATACATAAACAAGCGCGGAGACCGAGCGTGTTAAGGCACATCTCTTAACATACTGTGACGTCACCTGAACCAAGGTTCGTCAGTTCGAATCCGCCTGTCGACAATGTGTGATTTGTCCTAAAATATAAAAATACAGCTACATGTATTTATCACACTCGAGCGCTATAAGCTACTCACTTATACGCCTTAAATAATGTAGCATTCGACTACGAAAACCGGCAGTACGGCAGTGTAAAAACTGCGGCTCGGTGTGTCCGATAGGCCCAGGCCCGATTTGGGCTGTAGTGCCACAGATGATGAAATAAATATATCATCACGCCTTTTACCCATTACTGTTTGTGGCACTCTGCCTAAACAGATCTCGGTAAGTGATATATTTATGCCGTCAAATCACGGCCCCCAAAGATGTTAGTGGAGAGGGAACCACAGAGGTAGATTTAAGTTGGTGAAAATTGTTTGTCGGTTGTCGGCATCGAACCAGGGTTCTCAAGATCCACAGGCTGACTCGATACCACTGAGCCACTTACCGCATTGTTGTATTATTATATTATTGTTTAATATATTATTAAAATTTCTAGTTTCAATTTTGTAGAACGGGCATGTTAGTGAAATTCCGATATATTCATTCGACCATTCATAATTTCATCCCTAATACATTAAGTTGTATATCAATCTTAAAATGTTATATCAATAGTGCGGCATGCATGTAAACCATTTCAAACTAGAGTGAAACCCCTGACGATATATCCATTCACCCATCCATAATTTCATCTCTAATACATCAACTTGCACCTCAATCTTAAAATGTTATTTCAACAGTGCGGCATGCATGTAAACCACTTCAAACTAGAGTGAAACCCCTGACGATATATCCATTCACCCATCTATAATTTCATCCTTAATACATCAACTTGCACCTCAATCCTAAAATATTATTTCAACAGTACGGCACGCATGTAAACTAGAGTGAAACCCCTGACGATATATCCATTCACCCATCCATAATTTCATCCTTAATACATCAACTTGCACCTCAATCCTAAAATGTTATTTCAACAGTACGGCACGCATATAAACTAGAGTGAAACCCCTGACGATATATCCATTCACCCATCCATAATTTCATCCCTAATACATCAACTTGCACCTCAATCCTAAAATGTTATTTCAACAGTGCGGCACGCATGTAAACCACTTGAAACTAGAGTGAAACCCCTGACGATATATCCATTCACCCATCCATAATTTCATCCTTAATACATCAACTTGCACCTCAATCCTAAAATGTTATTTCAACAGAGCGGCATGCATGTAAACCACTTCAAACTAGAGTGAAACCCCTGACGATATATCCATTCACCCATCCATAATTTCATCTCTAATACATCAACTTGCACCTCAATCTTAAAATGTTATTTCAACAGTGCGGCATGCATGTAAACCACTTCAAACTAGAGTGAAACCCCTGACGATATATCCATTCACCCATCTATAATTTCATCCTTAATACATCAACTTGCACCTCAATCCTAAAATATTATTTCAACAGTACGGCACGCATGTAAACTAGAGTGAAACCCCTGACGATATATCCATTCACCCATCCATAATTTCATCCTTAATACATCAACTTGCACCTCAATCCTAAAATGTTATTTCAACAGTACGGCACGCATATAAACTAGAGTGAAACCCCTGACGATATATCCATTCACCCATCCATAATTTCATCCTCAATACATCAACTTGCACCTCAATCCTAAAATATTATTTCAACAGTACGGCACGCATGTAAACTAGAGTGAAACCCCTGACGATATATACATTCATCCCTAATTGCACCTCAATCCTAAAATATTATTTCAACAGTGCGGCACACATATAAACCGCTCTATACAAATCACAAACTACAATATTCTCGATTTCACCCGACTTTTTCCGAGCCAATTCATTCTTCCCTGTGTTCATCTTTCTGATTCTGTGTCCCACTCTAAACGTACCACTATAATTACTTGAAAGCTCCTTCTTTAATAAGTATTTTGAAACTACTGCCACGTACCACAATTCGACTACATCTGCGTCTGGAGTTTCACCACGACACAGCAGCTGTATTAGTGCTGTCGCGCGCTGTTTTCTCATCGTGTTACGTGCGCTAATATCGGCTCGGGTGAATATGACATTCGTTATTTATGGCGGAGTGTTATAACCTACAATTTGCTTGCTCGCTACTACAGGTACACCCTGTATAGCTTTTTTTTAATTGGGTTTGATTTTGAAGTAGGCGATTTTGTTATTTTTGTTATTTTCGTTCGTTTTGTTGTTTATTATTAAATAAAAAATCTGATGTGGACAGCACATGACTTCCTTGTACGCGTATTAAACTATAGATATTTTTTACATTGCACATATTTGATATTAAATCTTGTATTTTTTGTTCTAATCCATAGCAAACTTAATTATTTTTTTAAATCAAAAAATATATAGAATTTAAATTTAGATATCTCGTTTGTGCAACAAGCTACTTTAAAAATTCTTAATGTGCTAGACGCAGAATTTAATTCTCTAAAACTGTTATTTGCAGCATTTATTTCTAAAATTAAAATAATACCATTTTTTTCAAGGAATACTGTTAGCAGCTTCATGTAATGTGCCACTTCCGGTTAGTTTATTTTAACCAAAATCTATTATGTCGATTGATATAGTAGTCTTATATACTAAATTTGGAAAGTTTTAAATTATATTTGAATATAGTTTTTCATGAAAATCTATTATAGACTTCAAGTAAAGTACCACTTCCGGTAGTTGTATAATGACCAAAAAGGGAGGTGCACAACTAGATGTTATAACAGTCGTAAATACCTCAACTTTCTGCGGACCCTGTACTGTAATTGGGATTAAGTTCCTGTTGTACAGCGTAACATAAATAAATATTTTTACTTCCTTGTACGAAGTAAAGGAAGTATTGTAATCGCGAAAATTTTCGGTTCTCAGATTTCAACGGAAATAGGTATATTGGCCCTCCCTGAATCCATTTGGACTAATTCTGTCGTGCCGTCTGTACGTACGTAAGTATCTCGCATAACTCAAAAACGGTAAGCCATAGAAAATTGAAACTTTATAATTAGGATTGTTATAACATCTAGTTGTGCACCTCCCTTTTTGGTCATTATACAACTACCGGAAGTGGTACTTTACTTGAAGCCTATAATAGATTTTCATGAAAAACTATATTCAAATATAATTTAAAACTTTCCAAATTTGGTATATAAGACTACTATATCAATGGAAATAACATAATAGATTTTGGTTAAAATAGACTAACCGGAAGTGGCACATTACATGAAGCTGCTAACAGTTTTCCTTGAAAAAAATGATAGTATTTTAATTTTAGAAATAAATACTTCAAATAAAAGTTTTAGAGAATTAAATTCAGCGTCTAGCACATTAAGAATTTTTAAATTAGCTTTTTGTATAAACGAGATATCTAAATTTAAATATTATATATTTTTTTATTTTTAAATTAAATTAAGTTTGCTATGGATTAGAACAAAAAATAAATGATTTAATGTCAAATATGTGCAATTAAAAAAATATCTATAGTTTAATACGCGTACAAGGAAGTCATGTGCTGGCACATCAGATTTTTTAAAAATATATTTGTGTTTATTTTCTTGTGTTATTTGGCGGCTACAGTAATTCTTTTCATTATTTCTTGTCTGTAAATTTACTTGTAGTTGAACAGAGCGGCACACATGTAAACCGCTACATACAAATCACGTCTGCGAGCGTCATGACTGACGATGAATTTATTTGATTTATTCGACAACTTGGATTATAATTTTCGTATAAAATATTCACAGCTAAAATCAGGTCTTAGCATAATACTTAATGTTAGAGAGAGATAGCGATACTTCAGTAGCCGTGCCTAAGGCTTATATACTCCCACAGAGTGCGTCTTTGTTTAGAGTGTTGCCTCTTTCTTGCTTAGTGAAGAATACTATAAAAAATTGGTTTAAGTAATGAGAATTTTTGTAATAATGAAGAAATATATCCATTCACCCATTCATAATTTCATCCCTAATACATCAACTTGCACCTCAATCCTAAAATGTTATTTCAACAGTGCGGCATGCATGTAAACCACTTCAAACTAGAGTGAAACCCCTGACGATATATCCATTCATCCATCCATAATTTCATCCTTAATACATCAACTTGCACCTCAATCCTAAAATGTTATTTCAACAGTGCGGCATGCATGTAAACTACTTCAAACTAGAGTGAAACCCCTGACGATATATCCATTCACCCATCCATAATTTCATCCCTAATACATCAACTTGCACCTCAATCCTAAAATGTTATTTCAACAGTGCGGCATGCATGTAAACCGCTTGACACTAGAGTGAAACCCCTGACGATATATCCATTCACCCATCCATAATTTCATCCCTAATATATCAACTTGCACCTCAATCCTAAAATGTTATTTCAACAGTGCGGCATGCATGTAAACCACTTCAAACTAGAGTGAAACCCCTGACGATATATCCATTCACCCATCCATAATTTCATCCTTAATACATCAACTTGCACCTCAATCCTAAAATGTTTTTTCAACAGTACGGCATGCATGTAAACTAGAGTGAAACCCCTGACGATATATCCATTCACCCATCCATAATTTCATCCTTAATACATCAACTTGCATCTCAATCCTAAAATGTTTTTTCAACAGTACGGCATGCATGTAAACTAGAGTGAAACCCCTGACGATATATCCATTCACCCATCCATAATTTCATCCCTAATACATCAACTTGCACCTCAATCCTAAAATGTTATTTCAACAGTACGGCATGCATGTAAACTAGAGTGAAACCCCTGACGATATATCCATTCACCCATCCATAATTTCATCCTTAATACATCAACTTGCATCTCAATCCTAAAATGTTTTTTCAACAGTACGGCATGCATGTAAACTAGAGTGAAACCCCTGACGATATATCCATTCACCCATCCATAATTTCATCCCTAATACATCAACTTGCACCTCAATCCTAAAATGTTATTTCAACAGTACGGCATGCATGTAAACTAGAGTGAAACCCCTGACGATATATCCATTCACCCATCCATAATTTCATCCCTAATACATCAACTTGCACCTCAATCCTAAAATGTTATTTCAACAGTACGGTATGCATGTAAACTAGAGTGAAACCCCTGACGATATATCCATTCACCCATCCATAATTTCATCCTTAAACATCAACTTGCACCTCAATCCTAAAATGTTATTTCAACAGTACGGCATGCATGTAAACTAGAGTGAAACCCCTGACGGTATATCCATTCACCCATCCATAATTTCATTCCTAATACATCAACTTGCACCTCAATCCTAAAATGTTATTTCAACAGTACGGCATGCATGTAAACTAGAGTGAAACCCCTGACGATATATCCATTCACCCATCCATAATTTCATCCCTAATACATCAACTTGCACCTCAATCCTAAAATATTATTTCAACAGTACGGCATGCATGTAAACTAGAGTGAAACCCCTGACGATATATCCATTCACCCATCCATAATTTCATCCCTAATACATCAACTTGCATCTCAATCCTAAAATGTTATATCAACAGTGCGGCATGCATGTAAACCACTTCAAATTAGAGTGAAACCCATTCATAATTTCATCCCTAATACATCAACTTGCACCTCAATCCTAAAATATTATTTCAAAAGTACGGCACGCAAATAAACTAGAGTGAAACCCCTGACGATATATCCATTCACCCATCCATAATTTCATCCTTAATACATCAACTTGCACCTCAATCCTAAAATGTTATTTCAACAGTGCGGCACACATGTAAACCGCTCCATACAAATCACATTTTTGTAGCCATCGATTTAACCGTAAAATTGTTTCTAGTAATTTCGTTCCAATTAAACAATTAGACAATTACGCAGTTTTGGTAAACACCAAATGACCGAAACAACTTGGACCGGGTCGTCTACTCTAACCACTGGTTATTATGTGAATTACTTGGTTATTATTGGTGGTTAGGTAACCGTTCTTAAACGGTGAATTCACCACAAATTGTAGTCGACTACAGCGGAGACGGAAACATTATCTGTAATTTTTATAAAGGTTTCGATTGTTAAAATTTTCGATAGTTTTGTAATTATTATTATGATATTTAAATCTAGCTAGCCTGGTGCTTTGTTCTAAACTTACTGTAGTGTCTTCAGATAGTAGTGGACGCTATGCTCGTTTTTCTAAATCAATTTAAAACTATTTAAATAACAACAAAGACAAAATTAATTGTCATCCAACACTTGGTGAAACAAGGTTTAATAAAAATATAAAGTAAACACTTGGCTATGTTTCACAAAATTCAGCCTCCATGTCATCTTACTAAGTTTGTTAGAGATCTTATTCTCTGCTGGCACAGTTCTTCGTCACCAGCTTCTTCATATGAACTTTGTTCTAGGTGAAGAAGTGAGTTATACCATACTGATGAGCTCTAATAAGAGCGGTGACTAACTGTGCTGGCCAGCCTCTGACGATGCCCTCATAAGGTGACTTGGAGGCTGAATTTTGTGAGACTTAGCCAAGTGTTTAGTTTATATTTTTTATTAAACCTAGTTTCACCAAGTGTATGGATGACAATTAATTTTGTCTTTGTTGTTATTTAAATTGCTATTGCGTAGCTTTTCCTTTTTTTCGGTAGATGGCATTGCCTGTTCCTCAGAACTTCTCATGTCATCTTACCTGTATGTTAGAGATCTTATTCTCTGCTGGCACAGTTCTTCGTCACCAGCTTCTTCATATGAACTTTGTTCTAGGTGAAGAAGTGAGTTATACCATACTGATGAGCTCTAATAAGAGCGAAACGCGTCTATGGTTACTAACTGTGCTGGCCAGCCTCTGACGATGCCCTCATAAGGTGACTTGGAGGCCGAATTTTATGAAACATAGCCAAGTGTTTACCTTATATTTTTATTAAAACTATTTATTTTATAATTTATGGGGTAGGTGGCTCAGTGGTGGATCTTGAGAACCCTGGTTCGATCTCCACAGCCGACAAACAATTAAATCTACCTCTGTGGCTCCCCCTCTACTAACATTTTTGGGGGCCGTGATTTGACGGCCGGTAACCGCACTTCACGTGCCTAAATATGTCACTTACCGAAATCTGCTTCAGCGGAGTGCCACACCCAGTAATGGGTAAAAGGCGTGATGATATATTTATTTATTTATTTTATTTAAAATTGACTTTTTAATAACATCTTTATTGGCCGCGAATTAACGGCTGTTAATGTGCATAAATATACACAATTACTAAGATCTGCTTCGGCAGAATGCCACATACAAGAATGAACAAATTTTTATGTGGACAGCACATGACTTCCTTGTACGTGTATTATACTATACTTACATTTTTATTATTGCATATATTTGATGTAATTTGACATTAAATTTTTATTTTATTCTAATCCATAGCAAACTACAAAAAACAAACAATATATAATTTTTAAAGTTACATATCTCGCTTATACAAAAGGCTGATTTAATAATTCTTAATGTACTAGACGCAGAATTTAATTAATTTGCAGCATTTATTTCTAAAATCAAAATAATACCATTTTTTTCAACTGTTAGCAGCTTCATGTAATGTATCACTTCCGGTTAGCCCATTTTAACCAAAATCTATTATGTTATTTCCATTGATATAGTAGTCTTATATACCAAATTTGAAAAGTTTTGGATGATATTTGAATATAGTTTTTCATCTATGATTCAAGTAAAGTAGCACTTCCGGATGTTATATAATGACCAAAAAGGGAGGTGCACAACTAGATGTTATAACAGTCCTAAATACTTTCTACGGCTTATCGTTTTTGAGTTATACGAGATACATACGTACGTACAGACGTCACGACGAAATTACTCAAAATTGATTCAGGGATGCACAAAATGCATATTTCCGCTGAAATCTCAAAACCGAACATTTTCCTTTACTTCGTACAAGGAAGTAAAAAAGTGTGATAATATATTTATTATTTTATTTTTCTTCTTCTGATGGCACTACAGCCCAAATCGGGCCTGGGCCTACCGGACACACCGAGCCGCAGTTTTTACACTGCCGTACTGCCGGTCTTCGTAGTCAAATGCTACATTATTTAAGACGTATAAGTGACTAGCTTATAGCGCCCGAGTGTGATAAATACATGTAACTGTATTTTTATATTTTACGACAAACCGCACATTGTCGACAGGCGGATTCGAACTGACGAACCTTGGCTCGGATGACGTCACAGTATGTTAAGAGATGTGCCTTAACACGCTCGGCCACCGCGCCTATATTTATTAACTTAGTTTATTTATAATAATTATCTTTGAGGGCCGTGGTATTTGACGGCTGGTAACTGCGCTTCGCGTGCATAAATATTAGGGTGACCCTTATTTTGGGTAAGTTCGAATTTTTTAAGTTGACCTCCCTCCCGGCCTCCCTAGGGGGGCTAAGGGGGCCATTTTGTCAAAGTCCGATGTCCCCCTCAAAACCATGACGATTATGATTCGGCATACTTTTCGGTAAAATGCTTTCATTTCGAGATATTTAAGAAGATAATGTAAAATGGGACACTCAGTATATGTGGCTAAAAATATGATAAAATAAAATAAAAATGTTATAATCAATATGAATATTATTCAAAAACAGTCTAAAATAATTAAAACTAGTTTATAAAACAAAATTATTGCAAAAGAATCAGAACTGTGAATCACTTTTTGCGTATTTAAAAAAAGTCAATTTTCGTTAGTTTTTGAGCACCCGTTTAGCAATAAACAATCATATAAAATTATTTTTTATTATAATTGATCGATTCGTTAACTCATCTAGTTTAATGCCCGCTTGGAATTGTGTCAAAATATTGAAAAACAAACAAGTTATTGCATTTTGAATAGTCACTGCCCAGCAGTGATTTGGGAGCTGACGGCAAAAGTGAAAGTGGCCTAGAGGCACGGGTTAGACTTATTTTAAAAATCTCAAAAAATTAATTTATTACTTTTTTGTGATTTTAAACCAGATTTCTGGTGGAGACCGACAAAATTCGAACTTACCCAAAATAAGGGCCACCCTAATAAATAAAGCCCGGATATTTAGGCTCTTAAAAACAGCCAAATAAGCAGGCATATAGGCCGGTAATTACTCTAAAATAGGCGGGATTTTAGGCAGCCTAAATGTAAATAATTTGTTTTAAAAAAATAAACGAATCCTTTTTCTAATATTGGTACTCGTATCTACTCTTCGTTAGAAAAAAATAATCATTTTAAACAAAAATTAACGCAATCTGAAAAATAATAATGTAGGGTTCTCATTTTATTAACTATTATGCAAATTCAAATTATGTAGTATAGTTTAATTCACAAAATATTACGAGCAATTGCTCTATGAAATTTTCGGAAAGGGACTGTCTTCGGTCAGTCAGAACTTGCTTGTAAGCTGAAAACTTCGTTCGACATCACAAAATATGACAGGGGCATTCTTATATTTAGCCATATCGTCTAAACTTACCTCAGCTCCATTGATTAATGGCAAAGACACAATTGAATTGCCACGTAAAATTTTGACTAAAAAACGTTTTTTCTTTCGACATTTTAAATTCACACACAAAAACTTGATTAAAGTAAGTACTTTAAATATTATAAGTTAGGTTGAAACACTTTGTCGATTGCTGAATTAGTCAACGAAGTAGATGATAAACCTTGTCTGCTCAATAAAAGTTAGAATAGGCAACAAAAATAGGCAAAATAGGCTGTATAAGGTAAAATAGGCACAATAACCAAAATATAGAAAAAATAGGCTCTAAGGCACGAAAAAAAAACTTTCCATTACACGTAAACATATTACCTATGTATAGAAAAACTAAATTGCCTGAAGTATATTAAAATTTGAATCTAGGCAATTGCCTAAAAATCCGGGCATCAAGTACTTTATAAGTACTACTAAGGCAGAATATTACGCCTAATAATATACAAAAGTTGAGATAGTATATTTATTTATTAAGTTAGTAATATCGTGTCGTATAACTATTTTCAGAACAGGCTCTAAATATTTAGGAAACAATGTTATGCCTGACAGCTGTCTACTGCAATTATTTCAGTACTTTTTTTTCGATATTAAATTACAAGTTTTACATTATTTATGGGCTCGATTTGGACCGTTTTTGAATTACCGAAACTAAGGTTAGTGTGGCTGGTTCACAACTAAACGGTTCCAATATCCGGACTTGAGGTATCCCGGTAATTATATTTATAATAATAAAAGTATAGGTTAGACAGTGGCGTACCCTACAGCCAAAAAAATAATAATTTAGAATGCATGAAGTGTAAAAATGTGTTACTACTTTTTTACTTGTTTGTACGAAGTAAAGGAAGTATTGTATTCGGTTTTGAGATTTCAGCGGAAATATGCATTTTGAGCATCCTTGAATCAATTTTGAGTAATTTCATCGTGACGTCTGTATGTATGTATGTATCTCGCATAACTCAAAAACAGTAAGCCGTAGAAAGTATTTAGGACTGTTATAACATCTAGTTGTGCACCTCTCTTTTTGGTCATTATATAACTTCCGGAAGTGCTACTTTACTTGAATCATAGATGAAAAACTATATTCAAATATCATCCAAAACTTTTCAAATTTGGTATATAAGACTACTATATCAATGGAAATAACATAATAGATTTTGGTTAAAATAGACTAACTGGAAATGATACATTACATGAAACTGCTAACAGTTGAAAAAAATGGTATTATTTTGATTTTAGAAATAAATGCTGCAAATAAAAAAGAATTAAATTCTGCGTCTAGCACATTAACAATTATTCAATTAGCCTTTTGTATAAGTGAGATATATTAATTTAAAAATTATATATTGTTTGTTTTTTGTAGTTTGGATTAAAACAAAATAAAAATTTAATGTCAAATTATATCAAATATGTGCAATAAAAAAATGTAGGTATAATATAATACGCGTACAAGGAAGTCATCTGCTGTCCACATCAGATTTTTTAAAACTGCTTTTAAGTGTTAAAGGCGTCTCTAACAAATAAATAAATAAATAAATAAATATATCAGCACCCCTTTTTCCTATTACTGGGTGTGGCACTCTGCCTATGCAGATCTCGGTAAGTGCTATATTTCTTCGCGTGAAGTGCGGGTACCAGCCGTCAAATCACGGCCCCTAAAGATATTAGTGGTGGGAGAGTCACAGGAGTAGATTTAAATTGGTGAAACTTGTTTGTCTGCTGTGGGGATCGAACCAAGGTTCTCAAGATCCACAGGCCGACTCGATACCATTGATAAAATAAATAATAAATAAATAAAATAAAACTTTAAAATAAACACTTGGCTAAGTTTCACAAAATTTAGCCTCCAAGTCACCTTCTGAGGGCATCGTCAGAGGCTGGCCAGCACAGTTATTTTCTGCTGGCACAGTTCTTCGTCACCAGCTTCTTCACGTGAACTTTGTTCTAGGTGAAGAAGTGTGTTGTCTATGGTTACTAACTGTGCTGGCCAGCCTCTGACGATGCCCTCATAAGGCGACTTGGAGGCTGAATTTTGTGAGACTAACCAAGTGTTTATTTTATATTTTTTTTATTAAACCTAGTTTCATCAGGTGTATGGATGACAATTAATTTTGTCTTTGTTGTTATTTAAATAAAACTTATCATAAATAAGAAATATGTAAAATTTTCTGTCGTTTCCATGACTTTCATTCACCTTTTGCTTCTTCCTCCATCTAGGGGTAGTTCAAGTGTTGATACCGCCACCTCAAGTACACCCCTGGAGGGTGTGTTCCACCACCAAATTGCGGAAATTACACTTTTCTAAATTGTCCAATTATTAGCTATAGTTTTGCTCGCCACCGTCAATGGAAATATTATAATAAGGGTTGTAAAAGAGCTGTGTTTAGGGGTTTACTATCCATCCGGTTTAAGGGTAAACAGGCGGTAACTCACGGCTGAATTGATGCCTTGAAAAAGATCATTTCATATTTTTTATTTTATTGTTTAAACTAAAAAAAAAATATATCCTCACACCTTTTACTCATTACTGAGTGTGG
This sequence comes from Pterostichus niger, assembly GCA_947425015.1. NCBI lineage: Eukaryota > Metazoa > Arthropoda > Insecta > Coleoptera > Carabidae > Pterostichus > Pterostichus niger. The sequence continues at coordinate 1,522,510 of OX380351.1, read as the reverse complement.
CACTGTGCCGTAGCAGATCTCTGTAAGTGATATATTTATCCATGAAATCACGGCCCCTAAAGATATTAGTGAAGACTGAGCCACTGGGGTAGATTATCATATTTTATTATTGTTTAAACTAAAAATAAATAAAATATATCATCACGCCTTTTGCTCATTACTGAGTGTGGCACTCTGCCGTAGTAGATCTCGGTAAGTGATATATTTATCCTTCAAAGCACTACTAGTGGAAAGGGAGCCACAGGGGTAGATTTTCATATTTTATTATTGTTTAAACTAAAAATAAATAAAATATATCACCACGCCTTTTACTCATTACTGAGTGTGGTATTCTGCTGTAGCAGATCTCGATAAGTAATATATTTATGCCGTCAAATCACGGCCCTCATAGATATTAGTGGAGGGGGAGCCACAGGGGTAGATTTTCGTATTTTATTATTGTTTAAACTAAAAATAAATAAAATATATCATCACGCCTTTTACCCATTACTGAGTGTGGCACTTTGCCGTAGCAGATCTCGGTAAGTGATATATTTATCCTTCAAAGCACTACTAGTGGAAAGGGAGCCACAGGGGTAGATTTTCATATTTTATTATTGTTTAAACTAAAAATAAATAAAATATATCATCACGCCTTTTACTCATTACTGAGTGTGGTATTCTGCTGTAGCAGATCTCGGTAAGTGATATATTTATCCGTCAAATCACGGCCTCTAAAGATACTAATGGAGGGGGAGCCACAAGGGTAGATTTTCATATTTTATAATTGTTTAAACTAAAAATAAATAAAATATATCACCACGTCTTTTACTTATTACTGGGTGTGGCACTCTGCCGTAGCAGATCTCGGTAAATGATATATTTATCCGTCAAATCACGGCCCCTAAAGATACTAGTGAAGGGAGAGCCACAGGGGTAGATTTAATTTGATGAAAATTGTTTAAACTATAGGTAGTATTCCAACTTAAAAAACTTACGTATTTGACTGTACCTTCTACGTGATATTTTGCAGGACCTAAGATGCAATTTATACCTTCCGTTTATTTGGTTGAAAAAAGAAGAAATTGTTTTATTTTTGATAATTCATAATTTGCTTTTTTAGTTCTTTATTTTTAAATATTACAATGTTTACGTATTATTATTCTACGGACAGCGTTAAGGAAAAAAAACAAATTAAGGTACGTTTCGATGCAGGATTTTATACTCTACAAGTTTTATTTGAAACATTTTTTTTTAACTTTGAAGAGGGAGGCAAAAATGAAAGTTTTATTCAACACAGAATGAGACATATTATTTATGTATTTATGTTACGCTGTACAACAGGAACTTAATCCCAATTACAGTACAGGGTCCGCACTCACCGAGCCGCAGTGTAGTAGTTCATTTTTAGCTTGAGTGAGATTCAAACTTGGGATCTCCGGATACGAATTCCGTAGTGCTATCCACACCACCGTACTGACGGACATATTATAACCTTATTTATACGGCAACTAAATAAATTAAATAATAGGTATTTATGAAACTAATAAGGAAATGAAGGTTATTACCTTACGCATGTGAAATTTGCGAAACGAGACGTAGCCGAGTTATGTAAACACATAAGTAAGGTAATAACCTTATTTCCTTACTAGTTTCATACAATATTTTTTCTACTTCCGTTCTAATAAATACGAAAGAACGTTTTTGAAATTACGAAATTTTGACATATTAATGACAGTTATAAATTCAAAAAATAAAAGAATAACACATCAAAATTCGTCTACCAAGATATCTGTTGCTATGTTACCTCATTATTTCACTAGTTAAATAATGCAGTTCATTACCTAACTCAAATAAGTGAAATAAAACGTCTATTTCCTAACGGAAGTAGAACAAATATTTTATATGGGTTCAATACACAATTTAATTATTATTTATACAGTAACTAAGTAATTTAAGTAAAATATTTTATATGGGTTCGATAGAGAATTTAATTCTCTATAATCTTTATTTGAAGTATTTTTTAGTAAATTCTTCAGGAAACAAATGACAGTCGAAATAATCAAAATAGAACATTCTAAAATAATGTGTATCAATATTGCAAAATGACAAAAAAGTGACGTAAAAAATAAAACAAAATTATGTTTATAAGTTAATTCGGACACGAGGAATCCAACGCCGTTGAGTTTGTCTTAATATCTTGCTTAGCTTTAGAGATATATCCCCGGAAAACGTAGTTTTATCAAATTTTGAAATGTGTATAAAAATAATAAATAAATATATCATCACGCCTTTTACCCATTACTAGATGTGGCACTTTGCCGCAGCAGATCTCGGTACGTGATATATTTATGCCGTCAAATCACGCCCCCCAAAGATGTTAGTAGAGGGGAAGCCACAGGGGTAGATTTAATTGTTTGTCGGCTGTGGGGATCGAACCAGGGTGACAAAAAATTATAAATAAAAATAAAATAAATATATCATCACGCCTTTTACCCATCACTGAGTGTGGCACTCTGCCTAAACAGATCTCGGTAAGTGATATATTTTTTCGCGTGAAGTGCGGTTACCAGCCGTCAAATCACAGCCTCCAAAGATATTAGTAGAGGGGGAGCCACAGAGGTAGATTTAAATTGGTGAAAATTGTTTGTCGGCTGTGGGGATCGAACCAGGGTTCTCAAGATCCACCACTGAGCTACCTACCCCACAAAAAATTATGCTGAATCCAATGGTGAAATTTGCAGGGGCGTACTTAGTTACCCGGCCCCAAAATTACTTTCACTATTATCTAAAATTACTATCTCATATTCAACAATTTTTTTTAAATTCTGATTGATATAAACTTATTTAATGTCACTGTAGGAAACTTTAATTTATTTTTTGTTTTTGGCCTGAAGCAAATTTTAATTGAATACCTCCCATTTAGTGATATATTGATGTTTTTAATGTTATATTCGGGTGTTCATTTATCAAGTAGCCTTTGAGATACATGGCCAACTTCGTTGGCGCTTAAGACAGCCGTAAATTTAAAAAATTTGATAATCGATATCTGAAGATATAAAAAAAATATTAATTTTAGTTTTGTGATAAAGTTTTAAGGGATGTTGGACACGAGTAAGTGATGGTTAGAGTTGTACAAGGTCTTGGGTTCAAATGAATGTTTTTTTAATATTATTTTAAATTTTTTTTTTTAATTTATATATCGGACCAACTACTAAGGTCATATGCCGATATGTCCTTTGAATGGTCGCCACCGGCGGGACCCGAACCCACGACCTTATGGTTGCGAGACAGGCCCTCAACCCGCGCGACCATCACGCGAGACATAATTTTAATTATTTAAAATGTTATTAATTATAATAAATATGTAGTAATTTTATATTTTTTCTACTTCCGTTAGGAAATAGACGTTTTATTTCACTTATTTGAGTTTTTATTTATGGGGTAGATGGCTCAGTGATATCGAGTCGGCCTGTGGATCTTGAGAACCCTGGTTCGATCCCCACAGCCGACAAACAATTTTCACCAATTTAAAAATCTACCCCTGTGGCTCCCTCTCCACTAATATCTTTGAGGGCCGTGATTTGACGGCTGGTAACCGCACTTCACGCGACAAAATATATCACTTACCGAGATCTGCTTAGGCAGAGTGCCACACCCAGTAATGGGTAAAAGGCGTGATGATATATTTTTTTTTTATTTGAGTTAGGTAATGAACTGTATTATTTAACTAGTAAAATAATGAGGTAACATAGCAACAGATATCTTGGTAGATGAATTCTGATGTGTTATTCTTTTATTTTTTTAATTTATAAGTGTCATTAATATGTCAAAATTTCATAATTTCAAAAACGCTTTTTCGTATTTATTAGAACGGAAGTAGGAAAAATATTGTATGAAACTAGTAAGGAAATGAAGGTTATTACCTTACTTATGTGTTTACATAACTCGGCTACGCCTCGTTCTGCAAATTTCACATGTGTAAGGTAATAACCTTCATTTCCTTACTAATTTAATAAATAGCTATTATTATATCTATTCACCTATCCATAATTTCATCCCTAATACATCAACATGCACTTCAATCCTAAAATGTTATTTCAACAGTGCGGCATGCATGTAAACCACTTCAAACTAGAGTGAAACCCCTGACGATATATTCATTCACCCATCCATAATTTCATTTCTAATACATCAACTTGCACCTCAATCCTAAAATGTTATTTCAACAGTGCGGCATGCATGTAAACCACTTGAAACTAGAATGAAACCCCTGACGATATATCCATTCACCCATCCATAATTTCATCCCTAATACATCAACTTGCACCTTAATCCTAAAATGTTATTTCAACAGTGCGGCATGCATGTAAACCACTTGAAACTAGAGTGAAACCCCTGACGATATATTCATTCACCCATCCATAATTTCATCCCTAATACATCAACTTGCACCTCAATCCTAAATTGTTATTTCAACAGTACGGCACGCATGTAAACTAGAGTGAAACCCCTGACGATATATCCATTCACCCATCCATAATTTCATCCCTAATACATCAACTTGCACCTCAATCCTAAAATGTTATTTCAACAGTGCGGCATGCATGTAAACCACTTGAAACTAGAGTGAAACCCCTGACGATATATCCATTCACCCATCCATAATTTCATCCCTAAAACATCAACTTGCACCTCAATCCTAAAATGTTATTTCAACAGTGCGGCATGCATGTAAACAACTTCAAACTAGAGTGAAACCCCTGACGATATATCCATTCACTCATCCATAATTTCATCCCTAATACATCAACTTGCACCTTAATCCTAAAATGTTATTTCAACAGTGCGGCATGCATGTAAACCACTTGAAACTAGAGTAAAACCCCTGACGATATATCCATTCACCCATCCATAATTTCATCTCTAATACATCAACTTGCACCTCAATCCTAAAATGTTATTTCAACAGTACGGCACGCATGTAAACTAGAGTGAAACCCCTGACGATATATCCATTCACCCATCCATAATTTCATCCCTAATACATCAACTTGCACCTCAATCCTAAAATGTTATTTCAACAGTACGGCACGCATGTAAACTAGAGTGAAACCCCTGACGATATATCCATTCACCCATCTATAATTTCATCCCTAATACATCAACTTGCACCTCAATCCTAAAATGTTATTTCAACAGTGCGGCATGCATGTAAACCACTTCAAACTAGAGTGAAACCCCTGACGATATATCCATTCACCCATCCATAATTTCATCCCTAATACATCAACTTGCACCTCAATCCTAAAATGTTATTTCAACAGTGCGGCATGCATATAAACCACTTGAAACTAGAGTGAAACCCCTGACGATATATCCATTCACCCATCCATAATTTCATCCCTAATACATCAACTTGCACCTTAATCCTAAAATGTTATTTCAACAGTGCGGCATGCATGTAAACCACTTGAAACTAGAGTGAAACCCCTGACGATATATCCATTCATCCATCCATAATTTCATCCCTAATACATCAACTTGCACCTCAATTCTAAAATGTTATATCAACAGTGCGGCATGCATGTAAACCACTTCAAACTAGAGTGAAACCCCTGACGATATATCCATTCACCCATCCATAATTTCATCCCTAATACATCAACTTGCACCTTAATCCTAAAATGTTATTTCAACAGTGCGGCATGCATGTAAACCACTTGAAACTAGAGTGAAACCCCTGACGATATATCCATTCATCCATCCATAATTTCATCCCTAATACATCAACTTGCACCTCAATTCTAAAATGTTATTTCAACAGTGCGGCATGCATGTAAACCACTTCAAACTAGAGTGAAACCCCTGACGATATATCCATTCACCCATCCATAATTTCATCCCTAATACATCAACTTGCACCTCAATCCTAAAATGTTATTTCAACAGTGCGGCATGCATGTAAACCACTTGAAACTAGAGTGAAACCCCTGACGATATATCCATTCATCCATCCATAATTTCATCCCTAATACATCAACTTGCACCTCAATTCTAAAATGTTATATCAACAGTGCGGCATGTATGTAAACCACTTGAAACTAGAGTGAAACCCCTGACGATATATCCATTCATCCATCCATAATTTCATCCCTAATACATCAACTTGCACCTCAATTCTAAAATGTTATTTCAACAGTGCGGCATGCATGTAAACCACTTGAAACTAGAGTGAAACCCCTGACGATATATCCATTCATCCATCCATAATTTCATCCCTAATACATCAACTTGCACCTCAATTCTAAAATGTTATTTCAACAGTGCGGCATGCATGTAAACCACTTCAAACTAGAGTGAAACCCCTGACGATATATCCATTCATCCATCCATAATTTCATCCCTAATACATCAACTTGCACCTCAATTCTAAAATGTTATTTCAACAGTGCGGCATGCATGTAAACCACTTCAAACTAGAGTGAAACCCCTGACGATATATCCATTCACCCATCCATAATTTCATCCCTAATACATCAACTTGCACCTCAATTCTAAAATGTTATTTCAACAGTGCGGCATGCATGTAAACCACTTCAAACTAGAGTGAAACCCCTGACGATATATCCATTCATCCATCCATAATTTCATCCCTAATACATCAACTTGCACCTCAATTCTAAAATGTTATTTCAACAGTGCGGCATGCATGTAAACCACTTCAAACTAGAGTGAAACCCCTGACGATATATCTATTCACCCATCCATAATTTCATCTCTAATACATCAACTTGCACCTCAATCCTAAAATGTTATTTCAACAGTACGGCATGCATGTAAACTAGAGTGAAACCCCTGACGATATATCCATTCACCCATCCATAATTTCATCTCTAATACATCAACTTGCACCTCAATCCTAAAATGTTATTTCAACAGTACGGCACGCATGTAAACTAGAGTGAAACCCCTGACGATATATCCATTCACCCATCCATAATTTCATCCCTAATACATCAACTTGCACCTCAATCCTAAAATGTTATTTCAACAGTGCGGCATGCATGTAAACTAAAGTGAAACCCCTGACGATATATCCATTCACCCATCCATAAATTCATCCCTAATACATCAACTTGCACCTCAATCCTAAAATGTTATTTCAACAGTGCGGCATGCATGCAAACTGCTCCATACAAATCACATATTCATTCACCCATCCATAATTTCATCCCTAATACATCAACATGCACCTCAATCCTAAAATCCTAAAAATTTTAGGATTGAGGTGCAAGTTGATGTATTAGGGATGAAATTATGGGTTTCACTCTAGTTTGTGATTTGTATGGAGCGGTTTACATGCGTGCCGCACTGTTGAAATAACATTTTAGGATTGAAGTGCAAATATGAATGTATTGTCCGTCTCCAGTTCAATTTGAGCACCAACCACGTCTTCCAGCTATCACCCAAGTCACCACTCGATCGAACAGATGGTTCTAAGTCTCATCTAGACGTTCAGTTGCGTTCAAAATAAGAAATTATGTCCATCATAAGTTATTCTGTTTTCTGTGCCTCCCATAGCTCGAGGCGATTTTAAATTAAAATGAACAAAAAAACTTCATTATTAGAAAATGTTACCAGAGTTGAAAGCGGGAGTGTGTGCTTCTTAAGGGGCTTCACTGGGTATGTCTGTTGATTTACCCCATATTTGGGTGCGTAAATTTCAATAAAAACTGTACACATACGAGCAAATTGAAAATTTAATTTTTCTACAACTGTCAAAAAATATTCATTTTTACTTCCTTGTACGAAGTAAAGGAAGTATTGTAATCGCGAAAATTTTCGGTTCTCAGATTTCAACGGAAATAATGAACTTTTTTTCAAACGTGCGCCATTTTGTTAAAAATTCAAATTTTCAAAATCCAGCCCGTAGTTTTTTAGAGTATATATCAGAGATTAAGAAAACATATCCCTTTTTGATCCAGGTCTATTGCTGTTCCCGGAATGTTTTCGCCCGATTTGCCCTACGCGCCGAGAGAAGTCGCCATTTTTTTAAATTTCTGATGACAATGTTCAATATTTTCTTTCAAAAAAAATTATAAATAAAGTTTAAAGAGCACTAAATAAAGATCCAAAAACAGTTCTTAAGCAGCACGTTTAGATTTCGTTAAAACAAATCTTGAAAATGACCCCTTTTTTTCCTTGTCTAGAGTGGCCTTACCCCTTAAACAAAAGCTAGAATTAAATAAACATCTTATATATAAATAAGTCATTAAAAATAAATGTTACAAAATATCTCTCAAATTAGTTTTACAGTCCAGTTAGACTTGGTTCCGCACGCAGTAGTACCAACAAAACACGACATATTACTAAATTCCCTAGAACTCATTAAAAAAAAAAGAAACTATTATTCATATATATATATCGTGTCAAATACGTCATCAGATAACACAACTAAATTACAAAACGTGACAAAATTGTTTATCGATTCTTATCTGTCAAATTATTACTTTCAATTATTTTGTTCACCTGTCCAAAAAAAAATTGTCATCTTTTATTTAATTCAATATTGTAATCAGTAGGTCATAATTGGATAAATATATGTATACAGGATACAGAAGATTTTAGTGACATAAAATTTTATGTTGGCAAGCTTGATAGCATGGCGATAAGGGTTATTATGTTTGTATATCTGATGAATGTATTTCAACAGTGCGGCACGCATATAAACCGCACCATAATAATAACATTAAATAGGAACCACATAAATTGTATTTTGTAATTAAATCTACTTCTAACTAACATCTTTGAGGCACATTATTTGACAGCTGGTAATCGAAGTTCACGGGAAGAAATATATCAGTTCTTGAGATCTGTTACGGTTGAGTGTCACATCCAGTAATGAGTAAAAGGCGCGATGATATATTAATTTATTTTGTAATTTATGTTCCGATTAAACAGTATATCAGGATGTCGTAGCAGATCTCGGTAAAGTGATATATTTATAAAAATATAAAGTAAACACTTGGCTATGTTTCACAAAATTCAGCCTCCAAGTCACCTTATGAGAGCATCGTCAGAGGCTGGCCAGCACAGTTAGTAACCATAGACGCGTTTGGCTCTTATTAGAGCTCATCAGTATGGTATAACTCACTTCTTCACCTAGAACAAAGTTCATGTGAAGAAGCTGGTGACGAAGAACTGTGCCAGCAGAGAATAAGATCGCTAACAAACTAGTAAGATGACATGAGAAGTTTTGTGGAACTGGTCATGCCATCTACCGAAAAAGGGGGAAAGCTACGCAATAGCAATTTAAATAACAACAAAGACAAAATTAATTGTCAAACATACACTTGGTGAAACTAGGTTTAATAAAAAATAAATAAAGTAAACCTTGTTTCACCAAGTGTTGGATGACAATTAATTTTGTCTTTGTTGATATATTTAAGGTTAAAAAATAAATAACTAAATAATATCAAGATCCAAAATCCAATCCTCAAGTGTCAGACGTACTGACCAGGCCCGTACTGCACTTAAACCGCCTCTTTCCCCTCAAATGCACGTGCTCGCAGTCAGATCCGTAATGACTACAATCACCACGCGTGTCATTATAATAATGACAAGGGTAATTGGGCTAGTACGCTCATCTGGCTTCCTACAAAGAATACAAGAAGTACATCTGTGCTGCTGAGAAGCTACCAACATAAGTGCAACAGAAAAGGTAGTTTGTAAGACGTGGAATATAAAATGTGATTTGTATGGAGCGGTTTACATGTGTGCCGCACTGTTGAAATAATATTTTAGGATTGAGGTGCAAGTTGATGTATTAAGGAATGAAATTATGGATGGGTGAATGGATATATCGTCAGGGGTTTCACTCTAGTTTATAAGCGTGCCGTACTGTTGAAATAACATTTTAGGATTGAGGTGCAAGTTGATGTATTAGGGATGAAATTATGGATGGGTGAATGGATATATCGTCAGGGGTTTCACTCTAGTTTATATGCGTGCCGTACTGTTGAAATAACATTTTAGGATTGAGGTGCAAGTTGATGTATTAAGGAATGAAATTATGGATGGATGAATGGATATATCGTCAGGGGTTTCACTATAGTTTCAAGTGGTTTATATGCATGCCGCACTGTTGAAATAACATTTTAGGATTGAGGTGCAAGTTGATGTATTAGGGATGAAATTATGGATGGGTGAACGGATTTATCGTCAGGGGTTTCACTTTAGTTTGAAGCGGTTTACATGCATGCCGCACTCTTGAAATACGATATATCCATTCACCCATCCATAATTTCATCCCTAATACATCAACTTGCACCTCAATCCTAAAATGTTATTTCAACAGTGCGGCATGCATGTAAACCACTTGAAACTAGAGTGAAACCCCTGACGATATATCCATTCACCCATCCATAATTTCATCCCTAATACATCAACTTGCACCTCAATCCTAAAATGTTATTTCAACAGTGCGGCATGCATGTAAACCACTTGAAACTAGAGTGAAACCCCTGACGATATATCCATTCACCCATCCATAATTTCATCCCTAATACATCAACTTGCACCTCAATCCTAAAACATTAATTATTAATCTAGTTTAAAGTAAACTAGACTTCATTAAGACAATATCTACTATTCATTTAATAAACCAAATTACAAACAAATAAAAATAAAATAAATAAATAAATATATCATCACGCCTTTACCCATCACTGGGTGTGGCACTCTACCTAAGCAGATCTCGGTAAGTGATATATTTTTTCGCGTGAAGTACGCTTACCAGCCGTCAAATCACGGCCTTCAAAGATATTAGTGGTGGAGAAGCCACAGGGGTAGATTTTTTAAATTGTTGAAAATTGTTTGTCGGCTGTGGGGATCGAACCAGGGTTCTCAAGATCCACAGGCCGACTCGATACCACTGAGCCACCTACCCCATAAAAATTACAAACAAGGCCCTCATACCCAATACACAAAATAAAAAATTCTTCAAAAAACCATAAATATTAAACAAAACTTAAATTCTGCCACCAAATCAGTCCAACCCAAATCTAATTCATAATTCACAAGCAAACACCAATTCTACCAACCTCTAACAATGAAACTCCCTAGGGCAAGATATCAACAATGCTGCCACCCTCTACAATCATCCCCTACATTTTGTTTCATCCCCCACATACAGGTTCATACATTTCTATATCGCCAATTCATATTTATATATTATAACATGATAAATGATATATCCACATGTTGGTATTTGAGTGACTACAACTTTCTAGGGGTGGCTTGTATGTTAAGGGTAGTTAAGGGTGGTTTTTCGGTGAAGGGTGAAATGATGACATGTGTTCGAAAGACTTGAGGCTAATTTTTGAATAATTACTGGTGTTAGTAATTAAAAATTGTTTTAAAATATTTTTAATACTTAAATACTGTCAAAATTTATGTTAGGGGTTGAAATAGGGTGGAAAATGTTCATTCTAAAATTTTATTTTAACAATTAAGCAAGCTTTTGAAATGTGCTCAATAGCATTTAATTATTTATATTACAATATTATTATTAATAAACAAAATTTCAGCAATTTTTTAATTTTTTGACCATTATCTCAGAAACCAAAAGACTTATGGATTTGGGTATTACAGCATTGGATTCAGCACGTCGAAATACATATGTATATAAAATTTCGTTACATTATTCGTACGAGAAATAGTTTTAGAGCAATTTGTTTAAAAATCATAAAAATATTAAAAAATTTCAAAAAAGTAAATTTGCTTTAAACGAGCTAAAAATTTGCATACAAGTAGTTTCGGACACGGGGAATTCACTCGTTCAAACCGCATATCAATAGCTTGCTTTGTTTTTGAGTTATAGCCCTTAGAAGATTTGCTGTTTTCAAACAATTTTCAAAATCAGATTTTCAACATTCCCGAGGCTATAACTCGAAAACTAAGCAAGATATTGAGATGCGGTCTGAAAGGTTGAATTCCCCGTGTTTCAATTGACCTCTAGGCAAGTTTTTAGCGATTTTTATTTTTTTCAAAAATTTTCGCCAATTTTTTCCTCGTACAGTTTTTGACCATTATCTCAAAAACTATAAGACTTATGGATATAAACATTACACCATTGGATTCAGCACGTCGAAATACATATGTATGTAAAATTTCGTTACATTATTCGTACGAGAAACAGTTTTAGAGCAATTTGTTTAAAAATCATAAAAATCCCAAGTACCCCTTGGAAAATATTAAAAATTTCAAAAAAGTTAATTTGCTTTAAACGAGCTAAAAATGTGTATACAAGTAGTTTCGGACACGGGGAATTCACTCGTTCAAACCGCATATCAATAACTTGCTTAGTTTTTGAGTTATAGGCCCTAGAAAAATTGAATTTTCCAGATTTTCGACTTTCCCGAAGCTCGTGTCCAATATTTACTCATATGCAGCTAATTAATCTAATTATCAATTAAGTTAAAATTTAAATAAATAAATATATCATCACGCCTTTTACTTATTACTGGGTGTGACACTCTTTCATAGCAAATCTCGATAAGTGATATATTTATGCCGTCAAATCACGGCCCTCAAAGATATTACTGGAGGGGGAGCCACAAAGCTAGATTTAATTGTTTGTCGACTGTGGGGATCGAACCAGGGTTCTCAAGATCCACAAGCCGTATATTTGCAGTTTCATTCAACAATATAAAGTTGTATTATCATTGCGCGATTATGAAGCACCCGGTAGATGAACTTATACTGCAGTTATGTAGATATTTTAAGAGGTAAGGCCACTCTAAAAATTTTTTAAAATGCATTTTTTTTAATTTGCTTAAATTATAGTTTAAACTCTTAAGAATAAGGGACAATTAATTTAAATGCCGCGCGGAAGTATTTCAGAGGGAGAAAAGTATATATCTATTAGTACTAGTATTTATATGTATATATATGACTCGAAACTTTAAACGCGTTTTTCTCGAAATCATATTTTCCAAATCGGGCGAAAAGAAATCTGAAATACTAATTGATGGATCGTGCTGAATCTTTTTATTTCTTATTCTAGATATAAAATACTCAAAATCTACGGGGGATTTTTTTTTAAAGTGCTTCATTAGTTTTTTATGGTCGTTTTTATACAGAAATTTAGTTCCGAATAATGAACTTTTTTTCAAACGTGCGCCATTTTATTAAAAATCAAAATTTTCAAAATCCAGCCCGTAGTTTTTTAGAGTATACATCAGAGATTAAGAAAACATATCCCAGGTCTATTGCTGTTCCCGGAATGTTTTCGCCCGATTTGTCCTACGCGCCGAGAGGAGTCGCCATTTTTTTTAATTTCTGACGACAATTTTGAATATATTCTTTTTAAAAAAATTTTAAATAAAGTTTAAAGAGCACTAAATAAATATCCAAAAACAGTTCTTAAGCAGCACGTTTGGATTTCGTAAAAAAAACAACTTGTAAATGACCCTTTTTTTCCTTGTCTAGAGTGGCCTTACCCCTTAATTTAAAATAAATTTTATATATTAATACAAAATTGATCCAAACAATTATCACCCTTTGAAACTATAAATAAAACTAGGGTTAATCGCACAGAAAATTAGCCTAAAATATATTTAATTTGTTGAATAATAAAGTACATAATCCGATACAGTCAAGTATATCATATACAGCTAGTTAATAAAGCTCAAAATCGAACGAAATCGTTCGTTATCTATGAACTGAGATGATGTTTCAACCCGGCGTCTTGCACCACCAGTCTCCGCACAGCGCTTGTTTCAAATACCGCGTTTTATTTGTGTTTCCCGTGAAAATAATGCAACATCACTGTTATGTGGTGAAGTGTAGGTGTGCAACTAGTGGAATGTGTTAGTGGATACTGGATGTGTTGTGACTCTACAGTGGTACGCGCGTGGAACGTGTGAGAGGAGCTGCTTGCATGGAGGGGATGTGTTACCAGCTAGCTGAAAGGTAGGTCAAGTAATTGGTTATATTAGGAGATACATATTTGATTTATTTGTTTTTATGTTGTCGACGCTGTATTTAAATTAAATTGAAAGCTGAGGCTTGTTCAGATAACTTAGAACGTTGTTACAATTATTTTAAACACGCTCATTTTATCAAAAAATCTGATGTGGGTAGCACATGACTTCCTTGTACGCGTATTAAACTATAGATATTTTTTAATTGCACATATTTGACATTAAATCTTTTATTTTTTATTCTAATCTATAGCAAACTTAATTTTTTTTTCAATCAAAAAATATATAATATTTAAATTTAGATATCTCGTTTATAAAAAAGGCTAATTTAAAAATGTTTAATGTGCTAGACGCAGAATTTAATTCTTATTTGCAGTATTTATTTCTAAAATTAAAATAATACCATTTTTTCAAGGAAAACTGTTAGCAGCTTCATGTAATGTGCCACTTCCGGTTAGTCCATTTTAACCAAAATCTATTATGTTATTTCCATTGATATAGTAGTCTTATATACAAAATTTGGAAAGTTTTAAATTATATTTGAATATAGTTTTTCATGAAAGTCTATTATAGGCTTCAAGTAAAGTACTACTTCCGGTAGTTGTATAATGACCAAAAAGGAAGGTGCACAACTAGATATTATAACAGTCCTAAATATAAAGTTTCAATTTTCTACGGCTTACCGTTTTTGAGTTATGCGAGATACATACGTACGTACGTACGTACGTACAGACGGCATGACGAAATTAGTCAAAATGGATTCAGGGAGGGCCAAAATACCTATTTCTGTTGAAATCTGAGAACCGAAAATTTTCACGATTACAATACTTCCTTTACTTCGTACAAGGAAGTAAAAAAGGCCTTCTAATCATTTATAAAGCTATTATTTATCAAAAAAAACTTGTTTTAATCGTATATATACACTAATTTGACGACTTGTAGCCGTCCAAATATCTGCAATTGCAGATCAGACACATGTAGAAATACATACTGAACCCATTAAAGTTTGTTTCATTCCAGTACAACAATTATTCCAGGCGCAATTAATTTTTAAAGTTGACAGACAATATTTTTCGAATAGTTAGTAATATTTCAGATTAATATAATAATATGTATTCTAATTCAATGTTAAACCCTGAAACCTATATTATTACAATAGATAGTATGTATTAGTAACCGCGGACCGCGACGTGCTAAGAAACAAGCTCAAACGGCGCCGTGACGTCACCCAACGTCGCAACGAATTTCATTTCTGCTTTTTCTTGAATCTCTGTGCGTATACAGTCCCGCTACACTCAGCGTCAATGCGGGCATGTATACTTCTCTACTCGCTGCGGGGCTGGTTGCCTAGCCTGGCTGGTCATCACATCTAATATATTATAATTGTTACTTAAATTATATTTTTATATAGTTCTGTATCATTTAGATTTTGAGAAATTGAATGTCGCTTAAAAACTAAACAAGATATTCATGTCTAAAATTTTAGCTCATTTCAAACAATTTCAACTAGGGTAGAATTTTACGATTTTCAAACAATTTTCTGCTAAAATTTTATTTCGTACTTTGGCCTAAATTTGATAAAATCTGATGTGGACAGCACATGACTTCCTTGTACGCGTATTAAACTATAGATATTTTTTACATTGCACATGTTTAACATTAAATCTTTTATTTTTTGTTCTAATCCATAGCAAACATATTTAAAAAAATATATATATATATAATTTTTAAATTTAGATATCTCGCTTATGCAAAAGACTAATTTAAAAATTCTTAATGTGCTAGACGCAGAATTTAATTCTCTAAAACTTTTATTTGCAGCATTTATTTCTAAAATTAAAATAATACCATTTTTTTCAAGGAAAACTGTTAGCAGCTTCATGTAATGTGCCACTTCCGGTTAGTCCCTTTTAACCAAAACCTATTATGTTATTTGCATTGATATAGTAGTCTTATATACCAAATTTAAATAGTTTTAAATTATATTTGAATATAGTTTTTCATGAAAATCTATGATTCAAGTAAAGTAGCACTTCCGGAAGTTATATAATGCGCAAAAAGGGAGGTGCACAACTAGATGTTATAACAGTCCTAAATACCTCAACTTTCTACGGCTTACCGTTTTTGAGTTATGCGAGATACGTACGTACGTACAGACGTCACGACGAAATTAGTCAAAATGGACTCAGGGAGGGCCAAAATGCGTATTTCCACTGAAATCTGAGAACCGAAAATTTTCGCGATTACAATACTTCCTTTACTTCGTACAAGGAAGTAAAAACAATTCCTGAATTTAATTTGAAGCACTCAGCTCTCAAATAAATTTAATAAAATAAATATATTACCACCCCTTTTACCCATTACTGGGTCATAGCAAATATATGTATACCTGCTGTCAAATCTGGGCGTCCAAATATGCCAATTGTTTAGCAGATGTGCGACTTTTCCTATGTACCAAAACTTCGATGCAAACGTTGCGGCACACATGTAAACTGCTCCATACAAATCACATTTTCTTTTAACATCTTGCGTGTGTATATTGCGTGTTTTATTTTTGTGTGGCGGCTTTTCTGTCCTTCCGGTATCCTTATTGCGTGCGTCTGTTATGCGTGTTGATCTCTGCTCATGCTTACCACAATTATTAGGGAAATTAAAGCTTAATGTGGGTTCGACAAACACGTAAAGTTCAAATGTAATTGGAACGATTTGAACAGAAGGTCTGAGTAAAGCTATAAATTATTTTGATATTCTGAGTTGTAAAGGTTACTGTGGCATTTTGGTGGCTTATTTTGTATTGAGTACTAAATAAAAATAAGGATAATATGTCGGTCGATAAAACATGATTATTTTGTAGCTTAAAACAAATAATAGTATATTATACAACGACGCTATAATGGATGCTCTTATTCCCGAGGATGAAGGGTTGTAATCATCCGAGGTAATAATAGCCATTAAGCGAGTTGTATACTATACTTTATATACGACTAATTTAATAAAAATTACTCAATTTTTATATTATTTATTATCTATTAATTTTATATCTATTTACCTAATAAATTTACATCTAATTGAAATGAGTAAATGGAGTAAAAAGACCATAATGAAGATGATTTGTATTTTTCACCTAATTCAGTAAAATATGTCAACAATACATTTTCTGAATACGAATTTGTCTTCATTTTAATACGCCAGTCCATAAAACTTTGGTATGCTTTGTCATAGAAATTTTTAGACTTTTGCGGTAATAAACCATATGTAGTAGCATCAGCGATTTTCGTTATTTCTGGTGGTGTAGAAGATATACTGTCTTCTGTAATACTGTCCATTTTTTCAATTACAGTTAATGAGTTTGTATACTTGGGGAGTGTGTTTTCGAGGGATGGACGTATTGATCGAGAGATTGAAAGAAGAGTATCTGCTGGATGTAAGATATTGGGTGCTCTGGGAACTTTTACTCGGAACGTGAATGTATCCAGAGATGCTCGATTGAGTGTTTATAATGGTGTGTTAGTGCCTACGTTGATGTATGGTAGTGAATGTTGGGTATGGATGAAGAAACATGAACGGCGTATAACTGCTGTGGAAATGAGGTATTTGCGGGGTGTGTGTGGATATACTAGAAGAGATCGTGTCCGGAATACATTGGTGTATGATGAATGTGAGATTGAGAAGAATGTTGTAAGAAGAGTGGGAATAAGTCAGTTGAGATGGTTTGGTCATGTAGAACGTATGTCGAATGACAGATTGGTGAAACAGGTGTATGTTGGTGAAATTGAGGGTGAAAGTTTGCGTGGACGGCCTAGGAACAAATGGATGAATATGATTGAAGGGTTGTTGCGTGAGCGAAAGATTCTGAGCGTGAAGAATAAACGAGCTTGTATGAAAAGAATTATGAATGTGGTTGAAGCAAAAGTGGTGTGTCAGGATAGGAATGTTTGGAGAGAATTAATTGCGGGATAAATATGATGAATGAAGACAAGCGCATGATTCTTGATTTTAGATTAATTGGTTAGATGTTTTGAGTGTTTACCTGCAATTGTGCGGAGACCATCTTCAGAAACAAGCGCAGTGTACACTAGCGAATGGATGAATGTTTGTTGTGTGTTGATGGATTTTGGTTGTGAGAAAAGAAAGAGTTTGTATGGAGGAAGTGTTAATGTGGTCGAATCGAGTATCGTGTGTCAGGATGAGAATCTTGACGGGTTCGTGCTACCCCATTTAATGGGATATAGCGTGATGTTATGTATGTATGTATGTACAATAATTTAACACAATTTGCAAGACCGTTTTTGACAACTTCTCAACGATGATTTCGTTTTGTTTGTTTCCGATTCGTAAACAACAGTGAACTTAGCAACGAGCATGTTTAATTTAAATATGAGTCGCTATGGCAACACTGTTCCGATGGCACAATAAAACAATGATCCATGTTTTAAGCATTTTGATTGGTTCACGAGCGGGAATAATGAACATTATTCTCGACTCATTATTCCCGGCGGGATTAATATATAGCATTATATAGCAAAAAACGCATATATAATGATAATATTATTAGTTAGTCTTATATAAAAATAATAAATAAATATATCATCACGCCTTTTAAACATTACTGGGTGTGGCACTCCCCCTAAGCAGATCTCGGTAAGTGATATATTTATGCGCGTGAACAACCGTCAAATCACGGACCCCAAAGATATTAGTGGAGGGGGAGCCACAGGGTTAGATTTAAATTGATGAAAATTGTTTGTCGGCTGTGGGGATCGAACCAGGGTTCTCAAGATCCACAGGTCGACTCAATACCACTGAGCCACCTACCCTATGAAAAAAAATGAAAAATGCTATGGTGCATCTTTTAATTCATCACCCTGTATATATATATGTATACAGGTGTTTCACAACTTAGAGCAAAAAATAAAAAGGGTATATTCTGTACGACGTGCTGATCATGAAACAAAAAGATTTTTTTTTAAATCGCAAAACTATTTTCCATGTTTCCCAGTCCAAAATGTTTCGTTGCCACTGCCACTGGGTGGATGATTTTGTTAAAGTTATTAATTAAATAAAATTCTATTATAAATAACTGCTAATAATTGAATTGTGTAATTATTCTTTCGTAGTTGATACCTACTTCATTGTTTGTGTTTAATAGGAAAGCGAATCCAGTGCAGTACTACAAAAAATGTTTTAGGTTAACAACCCTGAATTTTTCGAATTTAAAAAAAATTATTTTTGTTTCATAATCAGCACGTCGTACAGAATATACCCTTTAATTTTTTGCTCTAAGTTGTGAAACACCCTGTATATATAAATACATAACATTACAAATTTCAATACAAAATATGATATGACTTATACTGTTATACTGTAAGTTTACCCAAATGTGGAAACAGTACAGATAATAATAATGTCAACCCTTACATTGCAGCAATTTTATGAAAACCACCCTTAAATGTATAAATACAAATTCATCGATTAAACATGTGAACACACAAATGTCGTTGACAGGTCCGTACTAAGGGTGAGCTAATTGATGGTCAGGCTAATTTACCCCCAGACACCCCGGTAGCCAAGGGTAGTTAGTTAGGGGATGAATACAATGGAATAAATAACGCTTTGTATCCGAAGTTACTTTTTGGTGAAATTACGATTTTTTTTTATTTCGGGGTAAATTTGTATTTAAGGGGTGATTTATTTTAAGGGTGTTAAGAGTTAATTGAGTGCTTTAGGGTGGTTTTAACTTTTTAAAGCTTTTTATGTTTTGATATAGAAGGTGGTTGAAAATAAAAATTATTTTAGGTGATAAATTTTAATTTTAAACTAGGACCAACCCTTTGGTGTATTTATTTACACGTAATTTCATCCCTAATATGTCGACTTGTACCTCAATCCTAAAATGTTATTTCAACAGTGCGGCATGCATATAAACCACTTGAAACTAGAGTGAAACCCCTGACGATATATCCATTCACCCATCCATAATTTCATCCCTAATACATCAACTTGCACCTCAATCCTAAAATGTTATTTCAACAGTGCGGCATGCATGTAAACCACTTCAAACTAGAGTGAAACCCCTGACGATATATCCATTCACCCATCCATAATTTCATCCCTAATACATCAACTTGCACCTCAATCCTAAAATGTTATTTCAACAGTGCGGCATGCATATAAACCACTTGAAACTAGAGTGAAACCCCTGACGATATATCCATTCACCCATCCATAATTTCATCTCTAATCCATCAACTTGCACCTTAATCCTAAAATATTATTTCAACAGTGCGGCACACATGTAAACCGCTCCATACAAATCACAAACTAGAGTGAAAATCTGTGAACGTCTCTCCGGGCGAAAAACTCTTGTTTTATCATCACCTACCTTTTACATTTTAACTGAAAATTGAAAAAAACAAAAGAACAGAAGAGAGAAATAACATGAAACTTACCACAAAACGATTTTAATTTGTATACCAATTTTTTTTTATTAAATCGTAAATTAAATAAATAAATAAATATATCATCACGCCTTTTACCCATTATTGGATGTGGCACTCTGTCGTAGCAAATCTCAGTAACTGATATATTTTTCTGCGTGAAGTGTGTTTACCAGCCGTTAAATCACGGCCCCCAAAGATGTTAGTGAAGTGAGAGGCACAGGAATAGTTTTAAATTTAAAAAAAATTAAAATAAAAGAAATAATCTGCGACGAAAAACCACAAGGATAATTTATAATCAGGTGACCTGTGAATGAAATAAAAAAAAACAGTAAATAATTTTGTATAATTTTAATTTAATATTAATATCCTTTTTTGACATTTATTATATTTTACAGTTACTTAGAATAATAAAATTAAATGGCATATTTCATATATACAACATTCATCCCTTAAGAAATAATAAATAAAATATAAGGGATGTTGAATACACAGTGTAATACAAGAAAAATGCAGCATCGCGGTCTAACACGGGAAGAGATTTTATGCTGCCATTGCTACCTGGATGACTTTAGAGGAAAAATATTTAAATAAAAGTTGTAGAGAATTAAATTTTCTACGACTTTTGTTTGAAGCATTTTTCTCTAAAATAGTTGAGAATCGTTTTAGAGTGGGAAATATGTCAAAATGTTTAATGTTACTTGAAAGTTGACGTATATTGTTTAGTTTTAAACGTTGTTCAATTGTTTAAAACAAAAACGCTTTAAATAAAAGTTATAGAGAATTACATTTTCTACGACTTTTGTTTGAAGCATTTTTCTCTAAAATAGTTGAGAATCGTTTTAGAGTGGGAAATATGTCAAAATGTTTAATGTTACTTGAAAGTTGACGTATATTGTTTAGTTTTAAACGTTGTTCAATTGTTTAAAACAAAAACGCTTTAAATAAAAGTTGTAGATAATTTAATTCTGTATCACTTTTGTTTGAAGCATTTTTCTCTAAAATAGTTGAGAATCGTTTTAGAGTGGAATATATGTCAAAATGTTTAATGTTACTTGAAAGTTGACGTATATTGTTTAGTTTTAAAAGTTGCTCAATTGTTTTAAACAAAAATGCTTTAAATAAAAGTTGTAGATTATTTAATTCTCTATGACTTTTATTTGAAGCATTTTTCTGTAAATTAAGTTATATACGTTTGACAATTGAAAACATGTCAAAATTTTGAATATATTTTAAAATCATGTCATATTTTGTTGTTTTAAACGATGCGTAATTGTTTTATAGAAAAATACATTAAACAAAAGTTGTAGATAATGAAATTCTTTCCAACTTTTATTTAAACATTTTTCCTCTAAATTCACCAGGAAAATAATTACTACATAAAATCTCCTATGCCTGGCTTTTTTTTGTATTACTTTGTATTTAATTTCACATATTTATCTAATATAATAAATATTTACATATATATTTTGTTCTGTTTGCAATAAGCAATTATTTTTTTATTCATTTATTATTTTTTAAACAAAATCAACTTGCAAGCAAACTTAAATTTTTACACAGACTGTACATGAAATTGGCACAATATGGTACAAAAATAAAATAGTTTTGTCCAAATTTTGCCCTAATTTTGTGCAAAATTAAAATTGCAATCGTCAATTTTTTGTTATGCTACACTATCAAATTGATTCCGTGATCTTTAGAAAAAAATAAATATTAAATTAGTGGATTGCATCTTCTGAAAAGATTAACATATATATGTACACAACATTTATCGTTCATATGACACTAACGGCTTGGATAGTTAATCTGTGTAGCCGGTATTTCACTATTGGAGTCTGTATTTGCGATATGACATTGCTGACTCGAAAATAACAAGTTTTATTTAAAATTCGTTACACAAAATATTATTTCATCATAATTATTTATGTATTTTGTTTATTTGTATATTTCTTCGTTTTGTATGATCTTCAAATTTGATTTATTTTAAGATTATATCAAGTTTAAGGTGTTTTAATTAGATTTCTTCAATTTGATCTTCATTACAATTATTGTAAGATCATCTTGGATCGTATATTTATCTTGTAACGACATATAGTCATCAATTTTCTTCAGTTTCTTCAAATTTTCCGGGTTATGTATCTTTTAAGTAGGCAAGAAGAAACTTCTTTTCATTTTCAGCTACTGTTAAATATCTTCTGTTAAAAGAAGAACTGTAAACTGCGATTGAAGATTTTTCAGATCATCTTGGAATATAGAAAATATTAGTTTTCTTCAATTTAGTATTCAATAACAATTTTTGACGAATTTCTGACAATTATTTCGTTTGTTAGACAAAAGAAGATATTTGTAGATCATCTTGGAGGCCTAGAATAATTAATTTCTTCGTTTATTTTCTTGCAAGGCTATTTGTTTGAGTTGTGTTATTAATTATTTTGTGTCATTATGACAAAAAAAAACAGTCATAAATTTTGTTTATTATTTTGGAATGAAGATCGTTTACGTTATCTTCAAGGTCCAAATGTTATTACTTTCTTCATTTATTTTGTCTTTAGTTAAGCAGTTTCAAATGATGTTGTTTTGGATGTCATTTTATGCTTCAATGAAGCAAAACTAAGTATGCTTCAGCAGATAGTTTAGAAGATCATTTAGATCATCTTGGAGCCTCAAAATAATGATTTTCTTCATTTTATTTATATTTAGTTCGTTTTAAATTGTTGTTATTTTAACTGCAGTTCACAATGAAGCAAGGTTCAATATGTCATTTTGAGTAGATAGTCGAGAAGATAATTTAGATCATCTTGGAGCCTCAAAATAATGATTTTCTTCATTTAATTCATATTTAGTTTATTTTAAATTGTTGTTATTTTAACTGCAGTTCACAATGAAGCAAGATTTAATATGTCATTTTGAGTAGATAGTCTAGAAGATAATTTAGATCATCTTGGAGCCTCAAAATAATTATTTTCTTCATTTAATTCATATTTAGTTTATTGTAAATTGTTGTTATTTTAACTGTAGTTAAGAATGAAGCAAGGTTCAATATGTCATTTTGAGTAGATAGTTTAGAAAATAAATTAGATCATCTTGGAGCCTCAAAATAATTATTTTCTTCATTTTATTTATATTTAGTTCGTTTTAAATTGTTGTTATTTTAACTGTAGTTAAGAATGAAGCAAGGTTCAATATGTCATTTTGAGTAGATAGTCTAGAAAAATTTATAGATCATCTTGGAGGCTTAAAATAATGATTTTCTTCATTTGATTCATATTTAGTTTATTTTAAATTGTTGTTATTTTAACTGCAGTTCACAATGAAGCAAGGTTCAATATTTTTAGATCATCTTGGAGCCTCAAAATAATTATTTTCTTCATTTAATTCATATTTAATTCGTTTTAAATTGCTATTTTGTGCTTCTACTGATACAAAACTAAGCATGTTGTTTTGAGTAGTTAGTTTAGAAGATTTTTTAGATCATCTTGGAGCCTCAAAATCATTATTTTCTTCATTTGATTCATATTTAGTTCGTTTTAAATTGTTGTTATTTTAATTGCAGCTCACAATGAAGCAAAGTTCAATGTGTCATTTTGAGTAGATAGTCTAGAAAATTTTTAGATCATCTTGGAGCCTCAAAATAATTATTTTCTTCATTTAATTCATATTTAATTCGTTTTAAATTGCTATTTTGTGCTTCTACTGATACAAAACTAAGCATGTTGTTTTAAATAGTTAGTTTAGAAGATAATTTAGATCATCTTGGAGCCTTACATTAATTATTTTCTTCATTTGATTCATTTTTAGTTCGTTTTAAATTGTTGTTATTTTAACTGTACTTCACAATGAAGCAAGGTCCAATATGTCATCTTGATTAGATAATCTAGAAGATATATTAGATCATCTTGGAGTCCAAAAACATTGAATTTCTTCATTAATTTCCTGTGTCTTTTTCAAAAGATACTTTTGTACAATCTAATTAAAAGATGTCAAGTACTATTTTATATGTTCACTTTATAAACTGAAGTTCATCACCACTGTCCACTGAGTTAATTCACTCACCACTCCTCCCTACTATGTACACTATGTCACAACTAAACCTCCCTCTTAATCTTCATTAGCTACCAAACCAAACCCTCATTTTGCATCTGTTGGGGTTCATTGAACCCAGCACCCCCTCCAAGGAACTCTGGACTGGCGCCGCGGGTGCCTCCAAGGAGTTGTTCAGGGCCTCCTCCAAGGAATCCTGGTTCCCCGGGCATACCGCCACCTCCAGGTCCACCACCTGGACCACCGGGAGCTCCTGGGCCACCTGGTGCGCTGCCGGGACCGCCGGGCCCACCGGGGAAGTCTAGGTTTAGGGGATGGTCCATCGGGCCGCCTGGAAATAAGAGGACTGTTAGTGGAGGGATTAAAACCGCTCCTTGAGTGATACAAGATACAGAAAATAAATATATTATCATGCCTTTTACCCATTACTGGGTGTGGCACTCTTCCGAAGCAGATCTCGGTAACAGGAAATTAAATTTTTAATATATGACTTCGACTGAACGTACAGTAATGAAGATAATTTTAAAGTTAAAATTTTATGACAGAAAAATTTGCTACGTTAGACACTATGACAGAAGAATTCGGTTGATGCCATACGTCGGACACAGGTGACCTGGTGTAGCGGTTAACATCTCTGCCCGGCAAGCGGAGGGTCCCTGGTTCGAATCCAGGCGTCATCCGAATTTTTCTATCATAAAAATTTAACTTTAAGGAAATTCAATGTTATAATTTTAATTTATCGATATCTCTTTACCTAATAATTTTAGAACAAAAGTGTACTGAAGAAAAATGTTCAGAATGAAAAACTACATCCATAGAGTATAAGTTTGTTGTTCAATTGTTTCTTATGTCCGAGAAGCAACAGAAAATACACGCTTTAAGGCAATTATAATAATTTGTTTTAGTAACACATGCACAAGAAACACGTTGTTATTCCCTAATTTTAGAGAGACAAACACTGCTTTCTTCCCCTAGGGAGAGAAACGTTATGTTTCTCTCCCTAGGTAGGATGTTTCTCTCCCTAGAGAGATTAGCTGTTTGCGGCGTTTCCTAGGTAACTAGATACGCAACCCATATTTGACATTTGTCCCGATAAGACAGTAATTTTTGTGCACTTGTTACGAAAAGTATAATATGCTTCACGGGAGGGCGCGATTATCCCTTGTGTGAAGTTGACAAACCTCGACTTCAGCCCTCGCTTACGTCTCGGTTTGCCAACTTCACACGCGGGAATAATCGCTTGTTTCCCTCCCTTGATGCATAACATGGGATTGTTGTGTCTGACATGATTTGACATATTGGAGCAGAATTGGAAGCTTACTGTAATGATAATAGCGTCGTCTGGTACCAGCATGATGGCTGTGCGGCACACAACGCACGAAATATTACGATATTTTTAAATCAGTGTTTTGATGCGTCGATAGGCCGGGAAGGTACAATTCATTGGCCAGCTAGATCTCCGGATTTACTCCTTGTGATTTATTTTTGTGGTCATATTTAAAAAGAAAAAGTGTACCAACATGGTACATACAATGACATTGCACCCTTAAGAAATGCAATTATACAAGAGGGCAACAATATTACCCAAAGACAATTAAGTTCTGTTCGTCGAGAATTCTACAATAGATTAAGCCATTGCCTATCTGTCAATGGCGATTTAATTTAATAATAAAATTAATTATTAATTTATTTTTTCTACATAATCTCAGAGTTCGAAGATATATATATCGATCGATATATATCATGATATTTATTTTGATATATATCGTCATATTTTTGCAATGATATATATCCATTATATAAAAATATCAAATAGTTTTTGTGATATAGCCTCCGGAAAAGTGAAATTTTTCGTATTTTTCAATTTTTCTACTTTTCCGAGGCTATATCTCAAAAACTAAATGTGATATGAAAACGCGCTCAACGGCATTAATTTTCTCGTGCTTCAGTTAACTTATAAACATAGTTTCAGCGATTTTTATTTTTTTTCAATTTTCCGCCAAAAAAATCGCAAAAAGCGGTTTTTTAACATTTTCTCGAAAACCAGAAGTCATATGCATTTGAAGATTGCACCACTGGATTCTGTGGGTCAAAATACATAAGTATGTAAATTTTCGTTTTAATAATCCCACGATTAAGGATTTTTGGGAAAATTGAATTAAAATCTGAAAAAACCAAAGGGGTACCCCTTAGGAAATAATTAAAAATATTAAATTGCTTAAAATTGTATGAAAATTTGCTTATAAGTCAATTCGGACACGGGGAATTCAACGCCGTTGAGCGCATTTCCATATCTTGTTTAGTTTTTGAGATATAGCCTCCGGAAAAGTGAAATTTTTCGTATTTTTCTACTTTTCCGAGGCTATATCTCGAAAACTAAATGTGATATGAAAACGCGGTCAACGGCATTAATTTTCTCGTGCTTCAGTTAACTTATAAACAGGGTTCGAAGATATATATCCATTATATAAAAATATCAAATAGTTTATAATAAATACAGTATACAATTAAGTTCTGTTCGTCGAGAATTCTACAATAGATTAAGTCATTGCCTATCTGTCAATGGCGATTTATTCGAGCATTTAATTTAATAATAAAATTATTTTCTTTTTTCTACATAATCTAGACAAATAAATACCTATTATTAAGTTATCTCATCATCATTATCTGTAGCGCTACAGCCCAAATCGGGCCTGGGCCTACCGGACACACCGAGCCGCAGTTTTTACACTGCCGTACTGCCGGTTTTCGTAGTCAAATGCTACATTATTTAAGGCGTATAAGTGACTAGCTTATAGCGCCCGAGTGTGATAAATACATGTAACTGTATTTTTATATTTTACGACAAATCACACATTGTCGACAGGCGGATTCGAACTGACGAAGCTTGGCTCGGGTGACGTCACCGTATGTTAAGAGATGTGCCTTAACACGCTCGGCCACCGCGCCTGTATTAAGTTATCTAATTTGTTTTATTTCTTATGGCACACTGATAATTGCTTTAAAGCGTTTATTTTCTTTTGCTTCTAACTTGGATATAAGAAACAATTGAACAACAAACTTATACTCTATGGATGCAGTCTTTCATTTGTCTTCAGTACACTTTTGTTCTAAAATTAATAGGTACATAGATATCGCTAAATCAAAATTTTAACATTGTTCGAAAAAAAAAGTAGATACCCGGTATAAATAAAATAAATAAATCATATATCATCACGCCTTTTACTCATTACTGGGTGTGGTACTCTCCCGTAGCAGATCTCGGTAAGTGATATATTTATGCCGTCAAATCACGGTCCCCAAAGATATTAATGAAGGAGGAGCCACAGAGCTAGATTTAATTGTTTGTCGGCTATGGGCAGAGATGTGCATGTAGTCTACTGCAAGTAATCTACGCTATTCTCTACGTGTAAACAATCATGTAGTCTACGTCTTCATTTTTCATGTAAACAATGTAGACTATGTAGACAATGAAAACACCTGTGTTCACTTAAGTCAGATTAGAAATGTTATCCCTAGAACTAGTGAATTTTAAATGTTGTTAGAGATTGTTATTATTATTCTAGGGATTACATGAAAAAAAATTAGTTGGTTCGGGCAAAACGTTCAAAATTTGTCAACTGGTTACTGTTAAAAATAGCGCCAAAGAAAACTCCGTCTGGTGAGATGGCGCGTTGATCGATTTTAAAAATATGACAGTTCGTCCAAGACCCAAGACCAGGGTTCGTAAATATCATGATATTTATAATAAATATCAAAATATCTGATATATAGGATATATATCAGATAAATATCACTTTTTGGATATTTATTTTTTAATTTTAGTTTTTGTACACATTTAGAAAAACTGAAAAATTCGAAAAATTTCACTTTTCCGGAGGCTATATCTCAAAAACTAAACAAGATATGGAAATGCGCTCAACGGCGTTGAATTCCCCGTGTCCGAATTGACTTATAAGCAAATTTTCATACAATTTTATGCAATTTAATATTTTTAATTATTTCCTAAGGGGTACCCCTTTGGTTTTTTCAGATTTTAATTCAATTTTCCCAAAAATCCTTAATCGTAGGATTATTAAAACGAAAATTTACATACATATGTATTTTGACCCACTGAATCCAGTGGTGCAATCTTCAAATGCATATGACTTCTGGTTTTCGAGAAAATGTTAAAAAACCGCTTTTTGCGATTTTTTTGGCGGAAAATTGAAAAAAAATAAAAATCGCTGAAACTATGTTTATAAGTTAACTGAAACACGAGAAAATTAATGCCGTTGACCGCGTTTTCATATCACATTTAGTTTTCGAGATATAGCCTCGGAAAAGTAGAAAAACTGAAAAATACGAAAAATTTCACTTCTCCGGAGGCTATATCTCAAAAACTATTTGATATTTTTATATAATGGATATATATCATTGCAAAAATATGACGATATATATCAAAATAAATATCATGATATATATTGATCGATATATATCTTCGAACCCTGCCCAAGACAGACATTCGTCTAGTAATGTACCAGCACAAATACAAATAAAAAAAAATAAATATATCATCACGCCTTTTACCCATCACTGGGTGTGGCACTCTGCCTAAGCAGATCTCGGTAAGTGATATATTTTTTCAAAAATACGAATACATGTAATAGTTACAAAGGAATAAATTTAGGTTATGTTGAATTTTACAACTGTCAAATGCATTATCTACATTCTTTACATTGTCTACGTCGCTAGAATTGTCGACGTATTGTCTACGTGTAGATGTAGACAATTAAACATTAAACGTAGATGCACATCTCTGGCTATGGGGCTCGAACCAAGGTTCTCAAGATCCACCACTGAGCCACCTACCCCATTCAATGTCTTATTAATGAAAGGGGAGCCACAGAGCTAGATTTAATTGTTTGTCGGCTATATGGGGCTCGAACCAAGGTTCTCAAGATCCACCACTGAGCCACCTACCCCATGATGAAGCTTACAATTTAAACATGAATTTTTCCCTCTTCCTCCATAACTCCTCTTTCTTACCAGGTTGGCTAAATCCAATAGGTCCTCCTCCATGATGAAAGAAGCCTTCAACACCTCCATGGTGGTGAAACCCAGGTGGAGGAGGTCCCCCATACCCAAACTCAAACTTTCCTTCAGCCGCTGCGGCCGCGGCAGCGAAGTACGGAAAACCTCCGGCGCCGTCTTCCAAACCCCCAGGTGATAAGTTCATCGGGAAACCTCGCATCTTACGAGATGACCCGAAGAATGGACCTCGACCCATGGAGGTTAGCTGCTTCAGGCGACGTTCTTTACTACGTTTGTTTTGGAACCAAACCTGGAGAAGAAAAAAAATTAATTAATATTTTATTACAACTTATATTCATCAGTAAAGTTGTACTACCACTGGTTGTATATAGCCTATTAATAAACTTAATCCTCACTTTTTATCTTAAAAGCTTAAATATAAAGTTTGAATCTAATATCTTAGCACGATTTTAAGTTATCGTACCGACTATATAGTTTAACAAATGAACTAATAATAATTTCGAAAAATGTTTCAAACAAAAGTTGTTTCAAAACAAACTAGGATCAATTTTAGTTATGACATATTTTGTCCTAAACCTTATAGTTTATGAAATAAACATAAAAACTTAAAAATACTCATGAGTAAAGTTGTACTACCACTGGTTGTATATAGCTTATTATCAAACATAACCCTTAATCGTTAGCTTAAAAGCTTAAATATAAAGTTTCAATCTAATATCTTAACACAATTTCAAGTTATTGCGCAAAAAGACCGACAAACCGACTATATGTTTTAACAATTGAACCAATAATAATTTCGAAAAAAGTTTCAAACAAAAGTTGTTCCAAAACAAACTAGGATCAATTCTAGTTATGACATATTTTGTCCTAAACCTTATAGTTTATGAAATAAACATAAAAACTTTAAAAGACTCATCAGTAAAGTTGTAGTACCACTGGTTGTATATAGCTCATTATCAAACATAACTTCACATTTAAGCTTAAAAGCTTAAATATAAAGTTTAAATCTAATATCTTAACACAATTTCAAGTTATCATGCAAAAACACCGATAAACCGACTATATGTTTTAACAAATGAACTAATAATAATTTCGAAAAATGTTTCAAACAAAAGTTGTTCCAAAACAAACTAGGATCAATTTTAGTTATGACATATTTTGTCCTACACCTTATAGTTTATGAAATAAACATAAAAACTTAAAAATACTCATGAGTAAAGTTGTAGTACCACTGGTTGTACATAGCTCATTATCAAACATAACTTCACTTTTTAGCTTAAAAGCTTAAATATAAAGTTTCAGTCTAATATCTTAACACAATTTCAAGTTATCGTGCAAAAAGACCGACAAACCGACTATATGTTTTAACAATTGAACCAATAATAATTTCGAAAAATGTTTCAAACAAAAGTTGTTCCAAAACAAACTAGGATCAATTTTAGTTATGACATATTTTGTCCTAAACCTTATAGTTTATGAAATAAACATAAAAACTTAAAAATACTTATCAGTAAAGTTGTACTACCACTGGTTGTACATAGCTCATTATCAAACATAACTTCACTTTTTAGCTTAGAAGCTTAAATATAAAGTTTCAATCTAATATCTTAACACAATTTCAAGTTATCGTACAAACAAATCAACAGACCGCCATTTTTGAAACTTTTTTTTTGTCTGTACCGTTTCTAATTATCTATAAACTAAAACAAAAACTAGTGAATTATTTCTCAAATAAACAAACACATTTTCCCTTAAATTCCAATGTTATAAACCTTGCAACAAAATAACATAAACGAAAAAACTAAAAACTCAAAAAATAAAATAACTTTTCAAAAAACAAAATCCTAGTTTATTCTTGCCATATACAGGGCATTCTTTGATCATAGCGGCAACACATCCGATTCTTAACACCTGAATATATAAAATATTTATAATCCTATAAAATTGCTATTAAAAATAATATTTATATATATGAAAAGTACCGCGTTGGCCGAGACATTTTACGGGCAGATTTGACTTATTTATGGGCAATACACTCAATAAGAGCCCAAGCGAGAAGGAACAGAGTCCGTAGTCATAAAATGAAGTATCATAAAAATATTTAGGACTAAATTTTACCGACGAAATTATGAAATAATTGAATTAATATCATATATAATCACACTGTTTATGCATTACTGGGTGTGGCACTCTTCCGTAGTAGATCTACAACTACCAGACGTCAATTTACAGCCCCCAAAGTTAAACAAACAGTCGGTTTGTTTGGTTGCTTGTTTGCATTGTAATTTAAAAGTGTGGCAATATTTTGAATTCAAACTTTATATTTGAGTTTTTGAGTACACGATTGAGGTTAAGTTTAAAAATGGGCTGTATATAACCAGTGGTACTACAACTTTACTGATGGAACTTTTCAAGTTTTTATGTTTATTTCGTGAACTATAAGGTTTAGGACAAAATATGTCATAACTAAAATTGGCCCAAATTTGATTTAAAACAACTTTTGTTTGAAACATTTTTTGAAATTATTATCGGTTCATTTGTTATAAACATTTAAAGAATTTTATTGCGAAAAAAATGTGAAAAACAGTAATTATTAAATTCATGACATAAAATTAGATTGTTTTTAACTTTTAATTAACTGTCAAAACTGACATTTAATCGTTTGTTAATTGATTTTTTCCAATAGTTCTTCAAAATATGTCGTGTTTGGTATCAAATTTAAACTCTTTAAACTGTCAAAAATTATAGTCAAGCGATTGGCAATTGTTTTATTCAAATTAAACCGAATTTAGATGCAAAGTGTTCTTGTAAAAATACTTTAAATCGTTCGCTATTTGTTTTTTCAAAAGTAAAAATAAAAAATATATATCATCACGCCTTTTACCCATTACTGGGTGTGGCACTCTGCCGGAGCAGATCTGAATAGGTAATATATTTAATCGTGTATAGTGCAATTACTAACAGCCCTTAAAGATGTTAGCGAAAGAGGAGCCTAAGAAGCTAGAATTATTTTATTAAAATAAAAACCGCCATTTTTTTCTCTTTTCAACGATGTATTACTTGTCATAAATGTATATGAAACAAATCGAGATAAATAAGATAATTGAAAAATATCAGAAATTATTTTTATTTAACTATTCTAGGTGGCTATGCGAAATTAAACAAAAT
Source organism: Pterostichus niger (assembly GCA_947425015.1). Lineage (NCBI taxonomy): Eukaryota > Metazoa > Arthropoda > Insecta > Coleoptera > Carabidae > Pterostichus > Pterostichus niger. The sequence continues at coordinate 1,489,863 of OX380351.1, read as the reverse complement.
GTAACAATGTAATGACAACAATGAAGATATTTATTTGTTACTTGTTTCACGTGTTTTGTCATTCATTTGTCCTTGTTACATTTTGTTTAATTTCGCATAGCCATCTAGAATAGTTGAATAAAAATAATTTCTAACATTTCTCAATTATCTTATTAATCTCGATTTGTTTCATATACATTTATGACAAGTAATACATCGTTGAAAAGAGAAAAAAATGACGGTTTTTATTTTAATAAAATAATTCTAGGTTCCTATTTGAAAAATAAAAGTTGATAGTCGTATCATGTAAACCTGACTTTATAAAAAATTCTATATGTGTCATAAAATAGTATATTTAATATACTAAAACTTCCATATGGGGTAGGTGGCTCAGTGGTATCGAGTCGGCTTGTGGACAAACAATTTTCACCAATTTAAATCTACCCCTGTGGCTTCCTCTCCACTAATATCTTTGAGGGCCGTGATTTGACGGCTGGTAACCGCACTTCACGCGAAAAAAATATATCACTTACCGAGATCTGCTTAGGTAGAGTGCCACACCCAGTGATGGGTAAAAGGCGTGATGATATATTTATTTATTTTATTTTTATTTAAAACTTCCATATGAAGAAAACTTTTCTATTTCTTATAATAAAAAAAATAATTTGTTATAATAAAAAGTTAAAGGGGGGTGGGGGAGGGGGTTTCCTCTTCCCAGACTAACTCTGTATACAAGAAATAAACTGAGTCTGTTTTAATTTCGGACAATTCATTTTATGAATGAATTCTCGCGTCCTAAATTCCCACAGCCAACATGACTTTGCGGTCGGCACTAAACAAAAATTATGAGATTTCGTCACGGTTTAGAATGGCTACTTAAAAATTGTTTTCATAATATTTATTATATTTCTAAGTATTCGAAGATGTTTTTTATTTTGTAAATCTCGGCCGCCGCCTTCGTTTTTTCTGTCTTTGTGTGTAGCCGATCACTTACGGCAAATAAGGGTCGTTAGGACCTTCAAGAGTAATTAATAATGAAGAACAGGTAGAAAATGTGAAAAGTTTAGAAGATTTTTTTGTTTTAGGGTCACGAATAAGTAATTATAATAATAAGATATATAGTTATTTGTGTATCAAGAGCGTAAAGTGATTGTTTGTTACTCGAGCACGGTAATTGCAGCGAGAGCTGCAATAGTGCAACTTTACGCTCCTGATACACACATCATTTTTTCTACGATTGCATCTTAAAATTATTTAAAAACGTATACATACTGAAAATAAATTCGTTCTGTCAACCGTCAATATGACAAGTTTCTGTTTTGTTTGTATCCCTGGTAACTATTGAAATAAGCTCGCATTTATTTTCTTTTTCACGCGTTGCCATTGGAGACGCGCAAAGCAGATATGTTTCGATTGTTCCACAGAAAACGTCAAGTTTACGATGACAAATGAGAGCGTAATTGTCAACTTTTCATAGCAATCGTAGAAAAAATAAATATATTTAAATTTTTAAATTTGTATCAATTTATTGTTATTTATTTATTTATGTTACGCTGTACAACAGGAACTTAATCCCAATTACAGTACAGGTTCCGCACTCACCGAGCCGCAGTGTAGTAGTTCATTTTTAGCTTGAGTGAGATTCAAACTCGGAAACTCCGGATTCGAATTCCGTAGTGCTATCCACACCACCGTACTGACGGCCTTAATCAGTATTTTAAATAAAAATTTACAAATTTAATTAAACAGGGAAATTTGTGTTTCCTTCAAGAATTTACTTTAAATATGTAAATAGTATTAAAGGATATGTATTATTTGATTTGGGGTAGGTGGCTCAGTGGTGGATCTTGAGAACCCTGGTTCGATCCCCACAGCCGACAAACAATTAAATCTACCCCTGTGGCTCCCCCTCCACTAATATATTTGGGGACCGTAATTTGACGGTTGTTCACGCGCATAAATATATCACTTACCAAGATCTGCTCCGGCCGAGTGTCACACCCAGTAATGGGTAAAAAGCGTGAATATATTTATTTATTTATTTACTTGTAGTTCCCCCTCCACTAACATCTTTGGAGGGGTGTGATTTGACGACTGTTCATGCGCATAAATATATCACTTACCAAGATCTGCTCCGGCAGAGTGTCACACCCAGTAATGGATAAAAAGCGTGATGATATATTTATTTATTTATTTACTTGTAGTTCCCCCTCCACTAACATCTTTGGAGGGGTGTGATTTGACGACTGTTCATGCGCATAAATATATCACTTACCAAGATCTGCTCCGGCCGAGTGTCACACCCAGTAATGGATAAAAAGCGTGATGATATATTTATTTATTTATTTACTTGTAGTTACCCCTCCACCGTAATTTGACGGCTGTTCATGCGCATAAATATATCACTTACCAAGATCTGCTCCGGCAGAGTATCACACCCAATTATGGGTAAAAGGCGTGATGATATATTTATTTATTTATTTACTTGTGGTTCCCTCTCCACTAACATCCTTAGAGGGGTGTGATTTGACGGCTGGTAACCGCACTTCACTCGAAGATAAACATCACTTACAGAGATTTTCTATAAAAACTATTTTGTTTGTCTTTCTCCCTCCATAAGTGGGCAAAAACTTCACCCTATTTATAGTTTAGGGTCTACATTAACTAAGAAATATATTTACTAATTTGTTTATATCTTATTAACAGTTTTTTACGACGATAATTTAGACTAAATTAAGCGCAACGTAAATAGTTATATATTTCATCTTGTGTGATCTGAACGGAACACATGTTAAAAGTATTTTTTTTTATATATTTAAGACCATTAGTAATCTGTTACTGTTTACTGTATTCTGTTTATATACAGGCTGGGCCATTACTTTGTATTTTTTTTTTACTTGATTATTTTGAATATAGCGGCAATTTTATTTAAACAAAGTTTAAATAAAATATCTGATGTGGACACCACATGACTTCCTTGTACACGTATTAAACTATAGATATTTTTTTAATTGCACATATTTGACATTAAATCTTTTATTTTTTGTTCTAATCCATAGCAAACTTAATTTAAAAAAATCAAAAAATATATAATATTTAAATTTAGATATCTCGTTTATGCAAAAAGCTAATTTAAAAATTCTTAATGTGCTAGACGCAGAATTTAATTCTCTAAAACTTTTATTTGCACCATTTATTTATAAAATTTAAATAATATCATTTTTTTCAAGGAAAACTGTTAGCAGCTTCATGTAATGTGCCACTTCCGGTTAGTCTATTTTAACCAAAATCTATTATGTTATTTCCATTGATATAGTAGTCTTATATACCAAATTTGGAAAGTTTTAAATTATATTTGAATATAGTTTTTCATGAAAATCTATTATAGGCTTCAAGTAAAGTACCACTTCCGGTAGTTGTATAATGACCAAAAAGGGAGGTGCACAACTAGATGTTATAACAGTCCTAAATATAAAGATTCAATTTTCTACGGCTTACCGTTTTTGAGTTATGCGAGATACGTACGTACGTACGTACGTACAGACGGCATGACGAAATTAGTCAAAATGGATTCAGGGAGGGCCAAAACACCTATTTCCGTTGAAATCTGAGAACCGAAAATTTTCGCGATTACAATACTTCCTTTACTTCGTACAAGGAAGTAAAAGCAAAGACAAAATTAATTGTCTTTAAATGCTCACTTGGTGAAACTAGGTTTAATAATAAAATATCAAACTAAACACTTGTCTAAGTCTCACAAAATTCAGCCTCCAAGTCACCTTATGAGGGCATCGTCAGAGGCTGGCCAGCACAGTTAGTAACTGCTCTTATTAGAGCTCATCAGTATGGTATAACTCACTTCTTCACCTAGAACAAAGTTCACGTGAAGAAGCTGGTGACGAAGAACTGTGCCAGCAGAGAATAAGATCTCTAACAAACAGGTAAGATGACATGAGAAGTTTTGTGGAACTGGTCATGCCATCTACCAAAAAAAAAGGGAAAGCTATGCAATAGCAATTTCAATAACAATAAAGATAAAATTAGCCAAGTGTTTACTTTATATTTTTATTAAACCTTGTTTCACCAAGTGTTGGATGACAATTAATTTTGTCTTTGTTGTTATATATTTGCGTCTTTAAATACACCACCCTGTATATGTGTGGTCTTCAATGTATCATTTCGGAAGCCTCAACCGGAAATACAAGCAATTTAAAGTCTGGTTTAATATTGCGCAACGTTTACACACGCGACAGAAAATTTAAGCAATTAAAATTGAAATCTGTTTGTGTTTACAGAGTTTTACAGATGGCTTGAAGTCCAGAAGTTCTTGGTTTATTTGAAACTACAAATAAATTTAATTTTTTTGTACAAGTAATTAGTTTGAAGAATATTGTTATCATGAATTCTAATAGCGAAGAGAGTGTGAATTGTCTGGTAAGAGAATAACAAATGACAAATGTATGTAATTTCAGGTCACGGCTGTAATTTTATTCTGTGTGTAATTTATGGTGACATGTAATTTTGTTTAAGAGTGTACTCGTAAATATAGTAATTATCATGATATAAATAATTACTGTAAATGAAATTACGTGCAAAATAATAATAAAATAAATGTTAATACATCAACTTGCACCTCAATCCTAAAATGTTATTTCAACAGTGCGGCATAGATGCAAACCGCTCCATACAAATCTCATATTCATTCACCCATCCATAATTTCATCCCTAATACATCAACTTGCACCTCAATCCTAAAATGTATTTTTCAACAGTGCGGCATGCATGTAAACCACTTCAAACTAGAATGAAACCCCTGACGATATATCCATTCACCCATCCATAATTTCATCCCTAATACATCAACTTGCACCTCAATCCTAAAATGTTTTTTTCAACAGTGCGGCATGCATGTAAACCACTTCAAACTAGAGTGAAACCCCTGACGATATATCCATTCACCCATCCATAATTGCATCTCTAATACATCAACTTGCACCTCAATCCTAAAATGTTATTTCAACAGTGCGGCATAGATGCAAACCGCTCTATACAAATCTCATATTCATTCACCCATCCATAATTTCATCCCTAATACATCAACTTGCACCTCAATCCTAAAATGTATTTTTCAACAGTGCGGCATGCATGTAAACCACTTCAAACTAGAATGAAACCCCTGACGATATATCCATTCACCCATCCATAATTTCATCCCTAATACATCAACTTGCACCTCAATCCTAAAATGTTTTTTTCAACAGTGCGGCATGCATGTAAACCACTTCAAACTAGAGTGAAACCCCTGACGATATATCCATTCACCCATCCATAATTGCATCCCTAATACATCAACTTGCACCTCAATCCTAAAATGTTATTTCAACAGTGCGGCATGCATGTAAACCACTTGAAACTAGAGTGAAACCCCTGACAATATATCCATTCACCCATCCATAATTTCATCTCTAATACATCAACTTGCACCTCAATCCTAAAATGTTATTTTAACAGTACGGCATACATATAAACCGTTCCATACAAATCACATATCCATTCACCCATCCATAATTTCATCCCTAATACATCAACTTGCACCTCAATCCTAAAATGTTATTTCAACAGTGCGGCATACATGTAAACCGCTCTATACAAATCTCATATCCATTCACCCATCCATAATTTCATCCCTAATACATCAACTTGCACCTCAATCCTAAAATGTTATTTCAACAGTGCGGCATGCATGTAAACCACTTCAAACTAGAGTGAAACCCCTGACGATATATCCATTCACCCATCCATAATTTCATCCTTAATACATCAACTTGCACCTCAATCCTAAAATGTTATTTCAACAGTGCGGCATGCATGTAAACTAGAGTGAAACCCCTGACGATATATCTATAATTTCATCCCTAATACATCAACTTGCACCTCAATCCTAAAATATTATTTCAACAGTACGGCACACAAGTAAACCGCTCCATACAAATCACAACATCCAAATTTCAAGAATCCGTCAAACATTTTAAAACCTTCAACAATAAAATTTCCATATGTCACAGTATATTTCACAAACCTTACATATTTCAAAATCTGACATCAGCCTCTCTGTAGAACTGTAACACGTCTGTCAGGGGGCGTAGCCCTGGTCCAGTGCCCCAGGGGGTCCTTGTCGGCCCCAGCAGGACAGCCAGTGCACACACAATCACACCGACAGAGACAAGAGGTACACCCAAGCGCACAAACCGAGTAATAGTGGATATAGCATCGTGCTTGCTTCACTGCTGCTATGGGGGTTCAAATGGGGCTCAGATGGTTATAGGAAACAAAAGATAGTGTAACATGTGTGTAATGGTGGTGAGGACATATGGTACGTAGTAGAACTTCGTCTGGGGGCGAAGACATGAGGGGCGTTATGCGATATATGCAAAAAATTTTTGTTGCAAAATTTGTTAAATTAATTGTACATTCCAGCCGTCAAATCACGACCACCAAAAGATGTTAGTGGAGATAAAGACACAGGGGTGAGAATCGAACCAGGGTTCTCAAATCCACAAGTCAAATCAATATCATTAAGCTATTAATTCTATATAAAGTACATCATCAAGAAAACTTAAAAATTTTGTTTCTATACAGGGTGAGTCTGGGAAGACGCCCCCCCCCTTTAACTTTTTTATTATGAGTAATAGAAAAAAATGGTTCATATGAAAGTTTTATTATTTTAAATATACTATTTGATGGCAGATGTAGATATTTTTTATAAAGTCAGGTTTACAAGATACGACTATCAACTTTTATTTTTTAAATAGCAACCTATAATTATTTTACTAAAATAAAAACTGCCATTTTTTTCTCTTTTCAACGGTGTATTAGTTTTTATTAATGTATCTGAAAAAATTCGAGAGAAATAAGAAAATTGAGAAATACTAGAAATAATTTTTATACAAATATTATAGGTGGCTATGTGAAAATAAACAAAATGTAACAGTGTTATACAACTTAACAAACTAAAGCAACAAATTCAGTAACAAAAACAACTTAAAACAAATTATTTTCACATAGCCACCTATAATATTTGTATAAAAATTATTTCTAGTATTTCTCAATTTTCTTATTTTTCTCGAATTTTTTCAGATACATTAATAAAAACTAATACACCGTTGAAAAGAGAAAAAAATGGTGGTTTTTATTTTAGTAAAATAATTATAGGTTGCTATTTAAAAAATAAAAGTTGATAGTCGTATCTTGTAAACCTGACTTTATAAAAAATATCTATATCTGCCATCAAATAGTATATTTAAAATAATAAAACTTTCATATGAACCATTTTTTTCTATTACTCATAATAAAAAAGTTAAAGGGGGGGGCGTCTTCCCAGACTCACCCTGTATATACTTGATCTATGTTTAATTTGGTGTACATAGTAAAATTTATGTAATTCTCAAATGTTGGGTTGGGTGGAAGAGCAGCCTCTGGCTGAACCCCGCCTTTGACTAGTGTCAATAAAGATTATTATTATTATTATTATTATTAAATATATTTAGTGCCAGTGATTTGATAGTTATTTGTAATATATTATAAATACCACTGAGCCACCTACCCCATGAAAAAAAATGAAAAATGCTATGGTGCATCTTTTAATTCATCAGCCTGTATATATATATATATACAGGCTGTTTCACAACTTAGAGCAAAAAATTAAAGGGTATATTCTGTACGACATGCTGATCATGAAACAAAAAGAATTTTGTTTTAAATCGCAAAACTATTTTCCATGTTTCCCAGTCCAAAATGTTTCGTTGCCACTGCCACTGGGTGGATGATTATGTTAAAGTTATTAATTAAATAAAATTCTATTATAAATAACTGCTAATAATTGAATTGTGTAATTATTCTTTCGTAGTTGATACCTACTTCATTGTTTGTGTTTAATAGGAAAGCGAATCCAGTGCAGTACTACAAAACATGTTTTAGGTTAACAACCCTTAATTTTTCGAATTTAAAAAAAATAATTTTGTTTCATGATCAGCACGTCGTACAGAATATACCCTTTTTTGCTCTAAGTTGTGAAACACCCTGTATATCATCACGCCTTTTATCCATTACTGGATGTGGCACTCTGCCTAAGCAGATCTCGGTAAGTGATATATTTATGCCGTCAAATCACGGCCCTTAAAGATGTTAGTGTAGGGGAAGCCACAGGGGTAGATTTAATTGTTTGTCGGCTGTGGGGATCGAACCAGGGTTCTCAAGATCCACCACTGAGCCACCTACCCCATATTAATAATTGAGCTGGTTCGATCCCCACAGTCGACAAACAATTTTCATCAATTTAAATCTATCCCTGTGGCTTCTCCTTTACTAATATCTTTGGGGGCCGTGATTTGACGGCATAAATATATCACTTACCGAAATCTGCTTAGGCAGAGTGCCACACCCAGTAATAGGTAAAAAGCGTGATGATATATTTATTTATATTTTATTTTATCAATTTAACTGTTTTCACATTTTTTTCCTTCGTCTAACATTTTTGGGGGGCAGAATTTGACGACTGTTCACGCGCATAAATATATCACTTACCGAGATCTGCTTAGGCAGAGTGCCACACCCAGTAATGCGTAAAAGGCGTGATGATATATTTATTTATATTTTATTTTGTCAATTTAACTGTTTTCACATTTTTTTCCTTCGTCTAACATCTTTGGAGGGCATAATTTGACGGCTGTTCACGCGCATAAATATATCACTTACCGAGATCTGCTTAGGCAGAGTGCCACACCCAGTAATAGCTAAAAAGGCGTGATGATATATTTATTTATATTTTATTTTATCAATTTAACTGTTTTCACATTTTTTTCCTTCGTCTAACATCTTTGGAGGGCATAATTTGACGGCTGTTCACGCGCATAAATATATCACTTACCGAGATCTGCTTAGGCAGAGTGCCACTCCCAGTAATAGCTAAAAAGGCGTGATGATATATTTATTTATATTTTATTTTATCAATTTAACTGTTTTCACATTTTTTTCCTTCGTCTAACATCTTTGGAGGGCATAATTTGACGGCTGTTCACGCGCATAAATATATCACTTACCGAGATCTGCTTAGGCAGAGTGCCACACCCAGTAATAGCTAAAAAGGCGTGATGATATATTTATTTATATTTTATTTTATCAATTTAACTGTTTTCACATTTTTTTCCTTCGTCTAACATCTTTGGAGGGCATAATTTGACGGCTGTTCACGCGCATAAATATATCACTTACCGAGATCTGCTTAGGCAGAGTGCCACACCCAGTAATAGGTAAAAAGCGTGATGATATATTTATTTATATTTTATTTTATCAATTTAACTGTTTTCACATTTTTTTCCTTCGTCTAACATTTTTGGGGGGCAGAATTTGACGACTGTTCACGCGCATAAATATATCACTTACCGAGATCTGCTTAGGCAGAGTGCCACACCCAGTAATAGCTAAAAAGGCGTGATGATATATTTATTTATATTTTATTTTATCAATTTAACTGTTTTTCACATTTTTTTCCTGCGTCTATCATCTTTGGGGGACATAATTTGACGGCTGTTAATGCGCATATAAATACATCCTCGTCTAGATGTAGTCCAGAAAACTGTCAAACTCAATAATGAGCAAAGTGTGATGATATATTTATACACATATTTAAGAAATTAAAATATAATCAGTATGGAGCAGTTTACACGTGTGCCGCACTACTAAAATACTTTTCTAACATTTCAGACCACCTCTTAAATAAAATTGCAAGCTTCGCTTTACAAATGCAATGTTCCAAAACCGAAAAAAAACTAATTAATTTTTTGGCCTGTTTCCAAATTGTTTTAAGTACCACCCTGTACACTTCATAAGCATTGAAAGCGTTCGTAGTGTGGTCCAATTTGTCACTATGACATGTGTGACTTAATTTCCGAAAGACGTCATCGACGACAAAGACAAATGTACGAAGGTAAAAGATAGATATAATACTTGGTACATTTGACTGTTACCGAAAAATGTTATGGATTATTGCATTATTTTTTGAGTAAATAAATAAATAATTGTATCAGCATGCCTTGTACCTATTACTGGGTGTGATATATAGCCGTAGCAGATCTTAGTAAGTGATATATGAGCGTACATTTGTCAAATTGTGGTCCTAAATGATGCTAGTAGAGAGAGAGTCACAGGGGGGCTGATTTGACGGCTAGTATATATCATCACACCTTGTACCCATTATTGGGTGTGGCATACAGCCGTAACAGATCTCAGTATATGATATATCCGCGTACATTTGTCAAATTGTGATACTAAAAAATGTTTGTGGAGAGAACCACTGGGGGGCTGATTTGACAGCTGGTATGTATCATCACACCTTGTACCCATTATTGGGTGTGGCATACAGCTGTAGCAGATCTCAGTAAGTGATATATCCGCGTACATTTGTCAAATTGTGGTACTACAAAATGTTTGTGGAGAGAGAACCATTGGGGAGCTGTTTTGACAGCTGGTATGTATCATCACACCTTGTACCCATTACTGTGTATGACATACAGCCGTAGCAGATCTCAGTAAGTGATATATCCGCGTACATTTGTCAAATTGTGATACTAAAAAATGTTTGTGGAGAGAGCTACAGAGGGGATGATTTGACGGCTGGTATATATCATCACACCTTGTACCCATTATTGGGTGTGGCATACAGCCGTAGCAGATCTCAGTAAGTGATATATCCGCGTACATTTGTCAAATTGTGGTACTAAAAAATGTTTGTGGACAGAGAAACACTGGGGGGCTGATTTGACAGCTGGTATGTATCATCACACCTTGTACCCATTACTGTGTGTAACACACAGCCGTAGCAGATCTCAGTATGTGATATATCCGCGTACATTTGTCAAATTGTGATACTAAAAAATGTTTGTGGAGAGAGCTACAGAGGGGATGATTTGACGGCTGGTATATATCATCACACCTTGTACCCATTACTGGGTGTAGGTGGCTCAGTGGTGGATCTTAAGAACCCTGGTTCGATTCCCACAGCCGACAAACAATTAAATCTACCCCTGCGGCTCCCCGTCCACTATCATCTTTGAGGGGCCGTGATTTGACGGTCAGTTCACACGCATAAATATATCACTTACCGAAATCTACTTACGGCAGAGTGCCACATCCAGTAATAGTTAAATGGCGTGATGATATATTTATTTTTCTTTTATAAATCTATTCAAAAGGGCTTCTCTACCACTAATATCTTTGAGGGTCGTGAATTGACGACTGGTGACCGCATAAATATATCACTTACTGAGATCTGCTTCGACAGAGTGCCACACACAGTAATAAATAAAAAGCCTGATATATTTATATTTAATGGGGTAGGTGGCTCAGTGGTGGATCTTAAGAACCCTGGTTCAATCCCTACAGCCGATAAACAATTAAATCTACCCCTGTGGCTCCCCCTCCACTATCATCTTTGGGGGCTGTGATTTGACGGCTGTTTACGCGCATAAATCTGCTTAAGCAGAATGCAACATCCAGTAATAGATAAATGGCGTGATGATATATTTATTTATTTTATTTATATATAGCTTCATAATAAAAAAAAATATTGTCTACATAATTAACATTTAATAATTTATAATTAATTAAAAGTACTAAAATTTCAACTATTGTCCTATTTAACTTAAACTTCTTAAGATACAACTCAATAAAAACCGCTCTATACAAACAATAAACAAAATTATAAATTCGATAGATTTAACTGTCGGTTCTCGATGAAACATTTTATAATAAAATTAAATTAAAAAACACTAGGTTAGTTTGAAATAATGTAAAGTTTATTTTACAATACGTATTTCGGTCGACTAGACCATCAGCAGGTGAACAAGATATGAATGAATTTGTACATTAGAGTTATAAATAGTATACCCAAGAATTCTGACACAAGAAGTGGGAGATACATGATTGAAAACAGATGTAAGTACAATTAGTTTGGGAAAAATACATTTATGACCATAGTTGGAAGAAAATAAGATAAGATCAGACCGAAGAGGTAACTATAATTATTTGGATGGAAATTACATTTTAAACCTAGTTGTAAAGAGATTAAAGCGGACGTATTAAAGGCGAACGCTACAAATCTATTTGTTCATTCATAACCGTTAGCTGGTCCTTAATTGCAATCTGAATTTCCAAGGATTCTAAGAAATCCAACTTTAATCCCTTTTTACAAATGTGTTTGATTGACAAACTCTTATCAAGTAACTTATGGTTATTGTCAAGACAATGTTTAGCAACATTTGAAGACACATTATTATTTAGTAGCGCTTTCTTATGCTCATTGAATCTAATGCTGAAATTACGACCGGTCTGACCTATGTAAATTGCTTGGCAGTCACTACAGCTAATTTGATAAACTACACTATTTTGAAAAATGTCTTTCTTAATTATTTTGTTATTTACTAGCAAATTTTTTAAAGTGTATGTGTTATAAAAGGATCTTATTTTCTTCCAACTATGGTCATAAATGTATTTTTCCCAAACTAATTGTACTTACATCTGTTTTCAATCATGTACGAGGGTCGTTCAATAAGTCCTTAGAAAAAAGTAGAAAAAACACTTTTTTTGGGTAGATTTTTTTTATTTTTCTACATAATCTCCTTTTAGCTCTATACACTTCTCAAATCGTTTTCCCAAATTTTTTAAGCCGTCCAAAAAGTAGGATTTCGGAAGCTCCTCAAAATAGGCTTCCGTTTGGGCGATGACCTCCTCATTGGACGTAAACCTTCGTCCGCCAAGCCATTTCTTTAAGTTTGGAAATAAGAAAAAGTCACTGGGGGCCAAATCTGGTGAATACAGTGGATGTTGCAATAATTGGAACTTTAATTCCATAATTTTGGCCATCGCAACTGCGCAGGTGTGCACACGTGCATTGTCTTGATGAAAAAGGACCTTTTTGCGTTTCAAATGAGGACGTTTTTCTTTTATTTCTTCGCTCAGCCGGTCCAATAACGACGCATAATACGCTCCTGTTATCGTTTTCTCTTTTCCAAATAGTCGATGAAGATGATTCCGCGTGCATCCCAAAAGACCGTTGCCATAACCTTGCTAGCCGATTTCTCCGTCTTCGCCTTCTTCGGAGCCCGTTCGCCTTTAAAAATCCACTGTTTTGACTGTTCTTTTGTCTCTGGAGTGTAGTAATGTATCCAAGTCTCATCCACAGTTATGTATCGACGCAGAAAATCTTCAGGATTACGACGGAAAAGCGCCAAAACAGCCTCAGAGTCCACCACACGATTGCGTTTATTCTCCACTGTGAGCAACCGCGGCACCCATCTTGCCGAGATTTTTTTCACACCTAATTTTTCGTGCAAAATTAAAGCGACTGTGCCTTGTGATATTCCTGTAGCCTCAACTATTTCGCGCACTTTGATTCGTCGGGCACTTAAAACCATATCGTGGATTTGGTCAATCATTTCGGGGGTAGACACTTCTACAGGGCGTCCGGAACGATGTTCATCTTTTGTGGATGTACGGCCACGTTTAAACTCATTCACCCAATTGTAAACAGTTGCAAACACAGGAGCAGATGTGCCATGAACTTCATCCAACTCAGCTTTAATTTCTTTCGGCGTTAAGCCTTTTAAATACAGATGTTTAATCACCGCTCGAAACTCACTTTTATCCATTATTATAAACAATCAAAAGTTTTTTACTACAATTGACAACAACAATGAAACTACGTGACGGCTAAAGCTAAAACTCTAACAGTTGACTAGTTAGGAGTGCTGCTTACTGGAAAAAATTCATTTTCGATACTACGAGCACCATCTCTTGGATTTTCTAAGGACTTATTGAACGACCCTCGTATCTCCCACTTCTTGTGTCAGAATTCTTGTGTATACTATTTATAAGTCTTACTCTAATGTACAAATTCATTCATATCTTGTTCACCTGATGATGAGTCGACCGAAATACGTATTGTAAAATAAACTTTACATTATTTCAAACTAACCTAGTGTTTTTTAATTTAATTTTTAAAACAAAATTATATTTAAAACAAATAAAATAATTGTTATCACACTCAAAAACCTTGTTGACAATCTTAAAAAGGACTCCATACACCTTTAACTACATACTACACAAGAATTTAATAAAAAAAAAGTCTAAAAAAACGTGAAAGTCACGGTAGTAGTCCCACATAATGTCCAATCTAACCAGCAATGTCTGTAATTTTAGAAGGCAGTGGCTCAGAGAAATACTCAACTTGCTTTACTCTTATATAGAGTTTAAGAATAGTTAGGGTGACTGTACGTTTGGTGTCATGTTGACAATCTAATTAGAATTCTTGTACGCTTAGGTCTTTTACTTTTTCTAGGGATGTTTTGAATTTTTTAGGGGAAAAATCGTTTTAATTTTGTCGTATTTGCAGTTGCAAGCCGTGAAATGAAAATGTTATTTGTGTTGAGTGGTTTATGTGTGTGCCGCACTGTTGAAATTATTGTGAAATAAATATGTAAGTAAATATGGTCGAATCTCGGTATGATAAATAAAATAATAATTTGTTTGTTGTGTCTGATATTATTTGATATATTGGACCAGAATTGGAAGCTTACTTTATTTATTTATTCGAGCATTTAATTTAATAATAAAATTAAGTATAGCAACTATTATTTTCTTTTTTCTACATAATCTAGACAAATAAATACCTATTATTAAGTTATCAAATTTGTTTTATTTCTCATGGCACACTGATAATTGCTTTTGCTTTTAACTCGGATATAAGAAACAATTGAACAACAAACTTATATTCTATGGATGCAGTTTTTCATTCTGAACATTTTTCTTCAGTACACTTTTTTTTTTAATTAATAGGTAAAAAGATATCGCTAAATCAAAATTTTATCATTGAATTTCCTATGTTCGGAAAAACACCCGGCATATATGTATATATATATATATATATATATATATATATATATATATATGTATATATATATATATATATATATATATATATATATATATATATATATATATATATATATTGGCTGTAGCTACTACATAAACTTCAACCAGTGTTGCCAATTTACTAAAGCGAAGAAAACTCTGCACAAACTTGGTAAATTTACTTCTGTAAAGTTGGTATCAACCGGAAACGCGTATTGCGTGAACATAGAGAGTTATGTGGTGGCCAAACTTGAACTTAAGTTTTGGTGATAAAACAATTGAGATATGAATATATTATTTTATGTATTTTATTGAATTTATTGTTTATTGGGGTTATTTTGTTTTTATCACTTACCGAGATCTGCTTAGGCAGAGTGCCACACCCAGTGATGGGTAAAAGGCGTGATGATATATTTATTTTATTTTGTTTTTAAATTAAAATTAAACTTTATTTTTTCTACGATTGCTATGAAAAGTTGACAATTATGCTCTCATTTGTCATCGTAAAATTGACGTTTTCTGTGGAACAATCGAAAAATATCTTTGTAGCGCGTTGCCATTGGAGATGATATTAAATGCGCACTTATTTCAATAGTTACCAGGGATACAAACAAAACAGAAACTTGTCATATTGACAGTTGACAGAACGAAGATATTTTCAGTACGTATAAGTTTTTTTTAATAAGTTTAAGATGCAATCGTAGAAAAAATTATGTGTGTATCACGAGCGTAAAGTGTCGCCTTACCGTGTTAGAGTAACAAAGAATCACTTTACGCTCTTAATACACAAATAATTATTTTCTACAACTATCAAAAAATGTTCATTTTTTTCACTGATATCAATACGCGAAGTACGTGATTTGTTCATCATTTACATTATCATGACAACGCGTATTTTGCGCATTATTTTGCACCCTAGTGCGCAAAATAAATGTTTCATATTCTAGTCCGCAAAATGAGTGTCTCGCGCACGCTCCCAAATTATTTGTTGTCAGGTTTAATTAGTTACAACACATCAATAGTATTAAATTCATATTATTGTTGATTGTTTTCCTTCAATTTACTAATAAATAAATTAGTAATTATTGTATTATTCTTTATTTACAGTTGTAGAACAAATGTTGTTTGTATTTCGTGCGCAATTACTTTTTAAGTAACATTCTCACGCGCAACAAAAAAAACACTATTTTTGAAATATATCAAAAAATGTTAATTTCTTTGCACTAGCTCATACAACTACATTTTTAACCTAGTGCTAAAACTAACTATTGTTTCTTACTTGTATAACTCTCATCGGCAGTCCAGTCTCTTTCGCAAGCTGTTCCCGAATGTGTCTTGTCGGTTTGGGAGTTTGACTAAACGCCGTCTTCAAGATCTCCAGTTGTTTCGCTTTGATTGTTGTCCTGGGGCCTCGTCGCTTCGACCCGGCGTTACCGTCGTCCGGAGACTTGTTCTCCGCCTGGGAGTCACGAGTTTCTGGGTCTCCATCGAGGGAGGTTTGATCTTCTGAGTCGTCTTGGCCGGTTTTTGAGTCCTGGAAAAAATGAAAGTAGAGAATACAATTATAGTTATTTATCGTACAAGTGTGTTATATTACAAATAAGTCACGTGAGAAAAGTATTAGTCCACGAGGCCGTCAGGCCGAGGAGAATCATTTTCTGAAGTGACTTATTTGTAATAACTAAAGCCCGGATATTTAGGCTCTTAAAAACAGCCAAATAAGCAGGCATATAGGCTGATAATTACTCTAAAATAGGCGGGATTTTAGGCAGCCTAAATGTAAATAATTTGTTTAATAAAAATAAACGAATCCTTTTTCTAATATTGGTACTCGTATCTACTCTTCGTTAGAAAAAAATAATCATTTTAAACAAAAATTAACGCAATCTGAAAAATAATAATGTAGGGTTCTCATTTTATTAACTATTATGTAAATTCAAATTATGTAGTATACTTTAATTCACAAAATATTACGAGCAATTGCTGTATGAAATTCTCGGAAAGGGACTGTCTTCGGTCAGTCAGAACTGGCTTGTAAGCTGAAAACTTCGTTCGACATCACAAAATGTGACAGGGGCATTCTTATATTTAGCCATATCGTCTAAAGTTACCTCAGCTCCATTGATTAATGGCAAAGACACAATTGAATTGCCACGTAAAATTTTGACTAAAAACGTTTTTTCTTTCGGCATTTTAAATTCACACACAAAAACTTGATTAAAGTAAGTACTTTAAATATTATAAGTTAGGTTGAAACACTTTTCCGAGTGCTGAATTAGTCAACGAAGTAGATGATAAACCTTGTCTGCTCAATAAAAGTTAGAATAGGCAATAAAAATAGACAAAATAGGCTGTATAAGGTAAAATAGGCACAATAACCAAAATATAGAAAAAATAGGCTCTAAGGCACGAAAAAAAAACTTTCCATTACACGTAAACATATTACCTATGTATAGAAAAACTAAATTGCCTGAAGTATATTAAAATTTGAATCTAGGCAATTGCCTAAAAATCCGGGCTTTAGTAATAACACACAAGTGGCATACGAAATTTTATCCAACAACTACAATTAAAACATTAAAATATAATTTTTAACACAATTGTCTACATTTCAAATAATATTCTAGTTAGCCATACTTTCTTGTTTTGTTGTCTAGATTACTCAATTTTTTTAAATAAACAAACTTGAAAAAAGGTTACAGCTGTAGTATTCGAAATGGAAGACGAGAGTTTTATTCCCGAAATAATTAGTAAGGAAGCGTAAAAAGTGGTTGTTGATATTTTACCAACAAAGTCTAGAAGTTCCTATAAAAAAGAATTTCAAATGTTTGAAGACTGGATGACAACTAGAAATGTCAAAGGTATAAATGAAAGTGTTTTATTTTCTTATAAAGTTGAAGAGTTGTTCTAATCATTGAATACTTCGTCCATAAGGAAGAAGGAGCCAGTTTCGTTTGTAAGTATGAAAAATAAACAAGTAAAACACTTTCATTTATACCTTTGACGTTTCTAGTTGTCATCCAGTCTTCAAAACATATGAAATTCTTTTTCATAGGAACAAATTCTGCTAAAATGGTTGAGTTGACTTCTTCAAAAGACCAGGTCGAGAATTACACTGTATCAACATCATCAAATTGTATTTCTTTTTCATTTAATGTAAATGTTAATGTGAATAAAATTTAACTTTCATACATTTTGAAATGTTTAAAAAAGTGTATATTTTATTTAAACTCAACAGTGAGTTACAAGTCATAATTTATGCGTGACTTATAACTCACGTGTGACTTATAAGCCACTTTTCTAATCTAAAATGACAACAATAATGACTTTATAAGTAGTGGGTGTTGGATAAATAAATATATTATTTAATGTCGACAATGAGTGATTTGTCGTAAAATATAAAAAATACAGTAAATAAATAAATATATCATCACGCCTTTTACCCATCACTGGGTGTGGCACTCTGCCTAAGCAGATCTCGGTAAGTGATATATTTTTTCGCGTGAAGTGCGGTTACCAGCCGTCAAATCACGGCCTCCAAAGATATTAGTGGTGGAGGAGCCACAGGGGTAGATTTTTTTAAATGGTTGAAAATTGTTTGTCGGCTGTGGGGATCGAACCAGGGTTCTCAAGATCCACAGGCCGACTCGATACCACTGAGCCACCTACCCCATTAAAAATACAGTTACATGTATTTTTCACACTCGAGCGCTATAAGCTAGTCACTTATACGTCTTAAATAATGTAGCATTCGACTACGAAAACCGGCAGTACGGCAGTGTAAAAACTGCGGCTCGGTGTGTCCGGTAGGCCCTGGCCTGATTTGGGCTGTAGTGCCACCAGAAGAAGAAGAAGAATTATTTAATAAGATTTGCTATGGCAGAGTATCATATCTAATTGTGGGTAAAAGGCGTGATGGTTTATTACAAATTTAAATGGGGGAGGTGGCTCAGTGGTGGATCTTGAGAACCTTGGTTCGATTCCCACAGCCGACAAACAATTAAATCTACCTCTGTGGCTCCCGCTCCACTAACATCTTTCAGGGCCGTGATTTGACGGCATAAATATATCACTTATCGAGATCTGCTATGGCAGAATGCCACATCCAGTAATGGGTAAAAAGATATGATGATATATTTATTTATTTATTTATTTAAATCTACCCCTGTGGCTTCCCCACCACTAATATCTTTGGGGGCCATGATTTGACGCATAAATATATCACTTATCGAGATCTGCTTCGGCAAAGTGCCACACCCAGTAATGGGTAAAAGGCGTGATGATATATTTATTTATTTATTTATATGAAACAAGGAATATTTTTCTATTAATTTTTGTCCTTATTTTTCTGCTAATTTTGATTAAAATGAATAAATATATCATTTAACAAGATTTGCTACGGCAGAGTATCACACCTAGTTATGGGTAAAAGGCGTGATGGTTTATTACAAATTTAAATGGGGTAGGTGGCTCAATGGTGAATCTTGAGAACCCTGGTTCGATCCCCACAGCCGACAAACTATTAAATCTACCCCTGTGGCATCTTTAGGGGCCGTGATTTGACTGCACTTCACGCAAAGAAATATATCACCTACCTAGATCTGCTAAGGCAGAGTACCACACCCAGTAATAGGTAAAAGGCGTGATGATATATTTATATGAAACAAGGAATATTTTTCTGCTAATTCTTGTCCTTATTTTGAAGCTAATTTTGATTAAAATGAATAAATATATCATTTAACAAGATTTGCTACGGCAGAGTATCACACCTAGTTATGGGTAAAAGGGGTAATGGTTTATTATAAATTTAAATGGGGTAGGTGGCTCAATTTATTTATTTATTTATGTTACGCTGTACAACAGGAACTTAATCCCAATTACAGTACAGGGTCCGCACTCACCGAGCCGCAGTGTGGTAGTTTATATAATTTTTAGCTTGAGTGAGATTCGAACCCGGGATCTCCGGATTCGAATTCTGTATCGCTATCCACACCACTGACGGACAATGGTGGATCTTGAGAACCCTGGTTCGATCCCCACAGCCGACAAACTATTAAATCTACCCCTGTGGCATCTTTAGGGGCCGTGATTTGACTGCACTTCACGCAAAGAAATATATCACCTACCTAGATCTGCTAAGGCAGAGTACCACACCCAGTAATAGGTAAAAGACGTGATCATATATTTATTCATACGAGGGTCGTTCGATAAGTCCTTAGAAAAAAGTAGAAAAAAACACTTTTTTTGGGTAGATTTTTTTTTATTTTTCTACATAATCTCCTTTTAGCTCTATACACTTCTCTAATCGTTTTCCCAAATTTTTTAAGCCGTCCAAAAAGTAGGATTTCGGAAGCTCCTCAAAATAGGCTTCCGTTTGGGCGATGACCTCCTCATTGGACGTAAACCTTCGTCCGCCAAGCCATTTCTTTAAGTTTGGAAATAAGAAAAAGTCACTGGAGGCCAAATCTGGTGAATACGGTGGATGTTGCAATAATCGGAACTTTAATTCCATAATTTTGGCCATCGCAACTGCGCAGGTGTGCACACGTGCATTGTCTTGATGAAAAAGGACCTTTTTGCGTTTCAAATGAGGACGTTCGTATGAAACGAGGAATATTTTTCTGCGTGAATTTTGTTCCTAATTTAAAGCTCATTTCTGTTGTTATAAAGCATCCAAAATTAATTCTGTTTATTAATTTTAATGTAGAATTTTATGCTCTACAACATTTATTTAAAGCATTTTTCTCTAAAATAATAAATTCACCAGAAAATCATAAAAATATGTGGTGCTTACATAAACGTTCTAATCAGGGCCAAGCAAATATTTAAATTGTTTAATATTTAAGTTCAATGATTTTATAGTATGTTATGCATCAAGGGAGGGAAACAAGCGATTATTCCCGCGTGTGAAGTTGGCAAATCGAGAAGTAAGCGAGGGCTGAAGTCGAGGTTTGTCAACTTCACACAAGGGATAATCCCGCTCTCCCGTGAAGCATATTATACTTTTTCTACAACCATTAAAAAAGTAGGCGTTTTTGAACTTATTTTTATTATGAAAGTAGCAGATTTCTGCACTAGTGCAAAAAATGTGAATTATTTCTGCTCTAGTGCAGAAAAGTAATTCAATATAAATAAACTCTATACAGTATACTTTCTTGAGTTTGTTTGTCATTGTCAGTTGTCATGGATACATTAAACCAGGTATCTTTTTAAAGTTTCTAAATTAATACAAAATTTCAGAGATGTTACAATTACTGAAATTTGTTTTATTATTTTTATCAAAATTTGGTTTATGGTTGTAGAAAAAATAGTGTACGCAACTCGTGCAGAAAGGGATTTTTTTTAACTCACTCATTCAAAAAAACCCATCTTTCTGCACTTGGTATGTAAATAACTATTTCGTAACAAGTGCACAAAAATTACTGTCTTATCGGGACAAATGTCAAATATGGGTTGTGTAACTAGTTAGCTAAGAAACACCGCAAACAGCTAATAATCGTAGTCTCTAGGGACAGAAACATAATGTTTCTCTTCCTAGGAGAGAAAAGCAGTGTTTCTCTCTCTAAAATTAAGGAATAAGAACGTGTTTCTTGTGCATGTGTTACGAAACATAATTTATTTAATGAATTAATATCTATTTTAATACTTACTGTATTTAAAGAACTTCCGATTTCGCTATGCGACAGGCTATTGTTATTAGTTTCTCCGGGAGTGCTTCCAGGTAAACTGGAAGGTCCATGCAAGCTTCCATGATGTTTAAGGACTGTCCCTGTTGAGCTGCCATCATCATCTTCTTCATCTTCTGATGCAGACCCCAGTAGAGAATCTGCAACAATATAAAAGATAAAAGTTGTTTGAAAAAAAGGGTCATTTTCAAGATTTTTTTTAACGAAATCTAAACGTGCTGCTTAAGAACTGTTTTTGGATCTTTATTTAGTGCCCTTTAAACTTTATTTATAAATTTTTTTGAAAGAAAATATTCAAAATTGTCGTCAGAAATTAAAAAAAATGGCGACTCCTCTCGGCGCGTAGGGCAAATCGAGCGAAAACATTCCGGGAACAGCAATAGACCTGGATCAAAAAGGGATATGTTTTCTTAATCTCTGATGTATACTCTAAAAAACTACGGGCTGGATTTTGAAAATTTTGATTTTTAACAAAATGGCGCACGTTTGAAAAAAAAGTTCATTATTCGGGATTAAATTTCTGTATAAAAACGACCATAAAAAACGAATGAAGCACTTTAAAAAAAGCCCCCGTAGTTTTTGAGTATTTTATATCTAGAATAAGAAATAAAAAGATTCAGCACGATCCATCAATTAGTATTTCAGATTTCTTTTCGCCCGATTTTGAAAATATGATTTCGAGAAAAACGCGTTTAAAGTTTCGAGTCATATATATACTAGTACTAATAGATATATACTTTTTTCCCTCTGAAATACTTCCGCGCGGCATTTAAATTAATTGTCCCTTATCCCTAAGGGTTTAAACTATAATTTAAGCAAATAAAAAAAATGCATTTTAAAATTTTTTTAGAGTGGCCTTACCCCTTAATATAAATCAATAAAATAAATATATCATCACGCCTTTTACCTATGACTGGATGTGGCACTCTACCTAAACAGTTATATATTTATGCCGTCAAATCACGGCCCCCAAAGATGTTAGTGGAAGGGGAGTCATGGAGGTAGATTTAATTGTTTGTCGGTTGTGGGGATCGAACTAGGGTTTTCAAAATCCACCACTGAGCCACTTACCCCATACTAATAATTGAGCTGGTTCGATCCCCACAGTCAACAAACAATTTTCATCAATTGAAATCTACCCCTGTAGCTTCTCCTCCACTAATATCTTTGGAGGGTATAATTTGACGGCTGTATACCCCATAATTAATTAATCATTATTAAATTCTGGGTGTGGGTTTAATTTGTACAAGGTTTTGAACTAATTATTATATTTCTGGTTTGTATATCACTTATTTGTTAGCGGTATTGAGTCGGTTTGTGGAATTGACAATCCGGGTTTGAATAAATGTTAAAACTACACTTATGGATCTCCTTACATTAATAACTTTGGGGGTCGTGGTTAGACGGCTGGTACGTGCATAAATCTATCAGTTATAGAGATCTGCTGCGATAGAGTACCACGTCCAGTAATGGGTAAAAGACGTGATGATATATTTATTTATTACCTGAAAATTAATCACTAAGAATAAATGTCATATTAATTAACTCGTCTTTTGTAATATTCTTTCATTAACAAAGAAAAATTGATAAACTAAGTAAGAGAAGCAAATAATAATTATTAATTAATCTAATTAATTGTTCTGTATGTAATTATTTATTAATAAAAAAATTCATAGTTTCGATATAGATCATTTTACACAATTATTTATGGTATTGTAAAATAAATGTTTTATATTATAAAACAATAAATTTAATAAATAAATATTTTACACATAATTTAAATAATATGTAGTGTGCCGCCCAATAGAAGTTGTGAATACAATGTTGAATATTTATAAGATAAATATGTAAATGGTGCTTTATGAAAAATAGATTTTTTTTTAGTAGCGGCTGAATTTTTTATCCTTTTTGGTAGTTTTAAATACTGTTATGTATTAGAAAAATTTTCTATTTATGTATGTGTTTTTTTTTTAATTTGAGGTGGCCTAAAATCTGTATGAGGAAATGTTATTTCAACAGTGCGGCATGCATGTAAACCACTTCAAACTAGAGTGAAATCCCTGACGATATATCCATTCACCCATCCATAATTTCATCTCTAATACATCAACTTGCACCTCAATCCTAAAATGTTATTTCAACAGTGCGGCATGCATGTAAACCACTTGAAACTAGAGTAAAACCCCTGACGATATATTCATTCACCCATCCATAATTTCATCTCTAATACATCAACTTGCACCTCAATCCTAAAATGTTATTTCAACAGTGCGGCATGCATGTAAACTACTTGAAACAAGAGTAAAACCCCTGACGATATATTCATTCACCCATCCATAATTTCATTCCTAATACATCAACTTGCACCTCAATCCTAAAATATTATTTCAACAGTGGGGCATGCATGTAAACCACTTGAAACTAGAGTGAAACCCCTGACGATATATCCATTCACCCATCCATAATTTCATTCCTAATACATCAACTTGCACCTCAATCCTAAAATGTTATTTCAACAGTGCGGCATGCATGTAAACCACTTGAAACTAGAGTGAAACCCCTGACGATATATCCATTCACCCATCCATAATTTCATTCCTAATACATCAACTTGCACCTCAATCCTTAAATGTTATTTCAACAGTGCGGCATGCATGTAAACTAGAGTGAAACCCCTGACGATATATCCATTCACCCATCAATAATTTCATCCCTAATACATCAACTTGCACCTCAATCCTAAAATGTTATTTCAACAGTGCGGCATGCATGTAAACCACTTGAAACTAGAGTGAAATCCCTGACGATATATCCATTCACCCATCCATAATTTCATCCCTAATACATCAACTTGCACCTCAATCCTAAAATGTTATTTCAACAGTGCGGCATGCATGTAAACCACTTGAAACTAGAGTGAAATCCCTGACGATGTATCCATTCACCCATCCATAATTTCATCCCTAATACATCAACTTGCACCTCAATCCTAAAATGTTATTTCAACAGTGCGGCATACATGCAAACTGCTCCATACAAATCTCATATTCATTCACCCATCCATAATTTCATCCCTAATACATCAACTAGCACCTCAATCCTAAAATGTTATTTCAACAGTGGGGTATGCATGTAAACCACTTCAAACTAGAGTGAAACCCCTGACGATATATCCATTCACCCATCCATAATTTCATTCCTAATACATCAACTTGCACCTCAATCCTAAAATATTATTTCAACAGTGCGGCATACATGCAAACTGCTCCATACAAATCTCATATTCATTCACCCATCCATAATTTCATCTCTAATACATCAACTTGCACCTCAATCCTAAAATATTATTTCAACAGTGCGGCATACATTCAAACCGCTCCATACAAATCTCATATTCATTCACCCATCCATAATTTCATCCCTAATACATCAACTTGCACCTCAATCCTAAAATGTTATTTCAACAGTGCGGCATGCATGTAAACCACTTCAAACTAGAGTGAAACCCCTGACGATATATCCATTCACCCATCCATAATTTCATCCCTAATACATCAACTTGCACCTCAATCCTAAAATATTATTTCAACAGTGCGGCACACACGCAAACCGCTCCATGCAAATCACAATAATACTCTCACAATTAAATACATCCTTTCCCAAAATATTTTCCGTAACTTTATTCAAATTAGAATATCGTTTTTTCTTTTTCACATGTCTCAATATTATTTCTACATATTTATCAATGATAAATGATCTCAGATGATAAATTATAATTTTGTTATAACCCGCAGCAAAATTTTGACATTCGAATATATTTTTAATTCATAAATTTGAATCATTTATTTGGCTGGAGTGCTTGAAGAAATGATTAATAAAATATGAATAATAAAAAAGTGACTGTCAGTTGAAGACATTGACAAATGCACATCAGTACGTCGTCAACTGTGTAGCAACTGTTTGTGACGTCATTGCTTAGACAGTACGGATAGACACGTACTATGAAATGCACATATATAAATAATAGTATATTAAGACTCCAATATCTTTATAACTTATTACTGGGTTTTCAGCGAGGCTAGTTAACGCTTGGCCTATAGCCCTAAGAGAGCTCGGCCCTTTAAACATAATTTTAAGATGCCTAATAACTTTTGCCCAAATTTAAAATTTTAATTAATCTACAAAAGTATCTAAATATTCTGTGCACCTTTCTGACAGTTTATTTTTTATTTTGTTAAGTCAAGTTTGGTTTTCGCACATATATCGTACGAAAAAGATGGCCCTAATTTACATATTAACTAGATTATCCCAACCTATGGTTATTAACACGGGTACCAACCTACAACAGATAAATGAACTGGTCAAAAACTAGTTTTATTTGTCGGACGAGAGACGTTTTGGATTCATGTTAATAATTTAATTTTGTTGAGGTTGATTATTCTTCCTTCTTCTTTTATTTATGACCGTGTTTTGTTTTAGGGGAAATTTGATTGGTAGAACAGTGCTTCTCAACCTTTTTCACACTTGTTTAATTATGTTTTATTGAAATAACATTTTGAAATTATGGATGGGTGAATGGATATGTCGTCAGGGGTTTCACTCTAGTTTACATGCATGCCGCACTGTTGAAATAACATTTTAGGATTGAGGTGCAAGTTGATGTATTAGGGATGAAATTATGGATGGGTGAATGGATATGTCGTCAGGGGTTTCACTCTAGTTTACATGCATGCCGTACTGTTGAAATAACATTTTAGGATTAAGGTGCAAGTTGATGTATTAGGGATGAAATTATGGATGGGTGAATGGATATATCGTCAGGGGTTTCACTCTAGTTTGAAGTGGTTTACATGCATGCCGCACTGTTGAAATAACATTTTAGGATTGAGGTGCAACTTGATGTATTAAGGATGAAATTATGGATGGGTGAATGGATATATCGTCAGGGGTTTCACTCTAGTTTGAAGTGGTTTACATGCATGCCGCACTGTTGAAATAACATTTTAGGATTGAGGTGCAAGTTGATGTATTAAGGATGAAATTATGGATGGGTGAATGGATATATCGTCAGGGGTTTCACTCTAGTTTGAAGTGGTTTACATGCATGCCGCACTGTTGAAATAACATTTTAGGATTGAGGTGCAAATTAATGTTTTAAGAATAAAATTATGGATGGGTGAATGGATATATCGTCAGGGGTTTCACTCTAGTTTGAAGTGGTTTACATGCATGCCGCACTGTTGAAATAACATTTTAGGATTGAGGTGCAACTTGATGTATTAAGGATGAAATTATGGATGGGTGAATGGATATATCGTCAGGGGTTTCACTCTAGTTTGAAGTGGTTTACATGCATGCCGCACTGTTGAAATAACATTTTAGGATTGAGGTGCAAATTAATGTTTTAAGAATAAAATTATGGATGGGTGAATGGATATATCGTCAGGGGTTTCACTCTAGTTTGAAGCGGTTTACATGCATGCCGCACTGTTGAAATAACATTTTAGGATTGAGGTGCAAATTAATGTTTTAAGAATAAAATTATGGATGGGTGAATGAATATATCCTCACATGTTTCACTCTAGTTTATGATTTATATAGAGCGGTTTACACGCGTGCCACTTTACACCAATACCTCTCTTGCTTGTTCGATAATGTTTGATCACCCTTAGCAAAACAACCCTTAGAACGTGTGAAGTAATATCCTTCCTGCCCACTATGTATGTACAAACACTAACAAGCGTTATAAGTGTGACCTCCCCAATATTTACTCATTTTCCTCCCTCCTCTTTCGCACTTCAGACTTAAGAGGATGTGGAAATGTAAGAGGAAACACTTACCCTCAAGAGGATAATTTGATTTTTCACAAGAAGTTAGATATCTTTTGTTTGGTAAATAAATACAAGAAGAAGAAAGTGAAAAAAAATTAGATTGGTCGGTTGTTGAATTAATAAATGTAAATATATCATCACGAATTTTATTTATTATTGGGTGTGGTACTCTGTCACAGCAGATCTCTGTAGGTGATATAATTCTTTGCGTAATTATATTTAAAGATAGCTACTGTCATTCATTGTATTTTAAAACAATTTAAAATTATTTTATTTAAGAGTTTAAAGGTTCAAGATAGTTTTAAGAAGTATTTGACAGCTGGGATCCTCTAGCCATCGTCTTAGAGCACTCAGCTAGCTTTTAGGACAATTTAAAACATTTTAAAATGATTCTAGAGGGTTTGAAACAATTTTAAAATGTATTTGACTGCTGGGATTCTCTAGCCATCGTCTTAGAGCACTCAGCTAGCTTTCAGCACAATTTAAAACATTTTAAAATGATTCTAAAGGGTTTAAAACATTTTTAAAAAGTATTTGACAGCTTGGAATCTCTAGCCATCGTCTTAGAGCACTCAGCTAGCTTTTAGGACAATTTAAATCATTTTAAAATATTTCTAGAGGGTTTGAAACAATTTTAAAAAGTATTTGACTGCTGAGATCCTCTAGCCATCGTCTTAGAGCACTCAGCTAGCTTTCAGGACAATTTAAAACATTTTAAAATGATTTTAGAGGGTTTTAAACAATTTTCAAAAGTATTTGACAGCTGGGATCCTCTAGCCATCGTCTTAGAGCACTCGGCTAGCTTTTAGGACAATTTAAAACATTTTAAAATAATTCTAGAGGGTTTGAAACAATTTTAAAAAGTATTTGACAGCTTGGATTCTCTAGCCATCGTCTTAGAGCACTCAGCTAGCTTTTAGGATAATTTAAAACATTTTAAAATGATTCTAGAGGGTTTGAAACAATTTTAAAAAGTATTTGACAGCTTGGATTCTCTAGCCATCGTCTTAGAGCACTCAGCTAGTTTTCAGGACAATTTAAATCATTTTAAAATAATTCTAGAGGGTTTGAAACAATTTTAAAAAGTATTTGACAGCTGGGATCCTCTAGCCATCGTCTTAGAGCACTCGGCTAGCTTTTAGGACAATTTAAAACAATATAAAATGATTCTAAATTGTTTAAGACAATTTTAAGAAGTATTTGACAGCTGGGATCCTCTAGCCATCGTCTTAGAGCACTCGGCTAGCTTGTAGGACAAATTAAAACATTTGAAAATGATTCTAAAGGGTTTAAAACATTTTTAAAAAGTATTTGACAGCTAGGATCCTCTAGCCATCGTCTTAGAGCACTCAGCTAGCTTTTAAAACAACTTAAAACATTTTAAAATGATTCTGTTGCAGCAGATCTATTTCTTTGCATAAATTAAGATTACCAGTCGTCAAATCACAACCCTCATAGGGGAGGAGGAGCCACACTAGTTAAAACTATTTGTCGGCTGTGGGAATCGAACCTGGGTTCTTAAATTCATATATATTTTACTTCATTTTAAAATATAATAAGAAATAAATGGGGTAGGTGGCTCAGTGGTGGATCTTGAGAACCCTGGTTCGATCCCCACAGCCGACAAACAATTAAATCTACCTCTGTGGCTCCCCCTCTACTAACATCTTTTGAGCCGTAATTTGACGGAATAAATATATCACTTACCGAGATCTGCTTCGGCATACTGCCGCACCCAGTAATGGATAAAAGGCGTCATGATATATTTATTTATTTATTTATAAATCTACCCCTGTGGCTCCCCCTCTACTAACATCTTTGGGGGCCGTAATTTGACGTCATAAATATATCACTTACCGAGATCTGCTCCGGCATACTGCTACACCCAGTAATGGATAAAAGGCGTGATGATATATTTATTTATTTATTTAGAAATTAACACTTTTAATAGTTTAAATTTAAAGTGTAAACATTAAACTACAACTAAAAAATATGAAAGCACGTATATTTCACATATTTTACATATTTAAATCAACTTTAAAATTAGCTTTAGGCTTTAGCGAGGGTTCTATCAGAGTGACGTCACCGGTCTGTCAAACTCTTATCTTTTGTCTTTGTCTTTCACTAGCGGCAAAACTATCTACAATCTTCGTTTCGTAATTTTATCTTTGTCTAAAATAAATACATATTCAAGTATTAAATAGACACGGAATATTTGTATGTTTGTATGTTTGTATGTATGTATATATGTATGTATGTACGTATGATAGGTTAAATTGACTTTTGACATTAGGCCAAAGTGAACCAGCTTAGAAAAAGTTGAAATCATTATTATTATGGAGCGGGCTAGCGATATTATCTTGTGTTTTTGTATAAAGAATGTTTCTATATAGGAGGAAATATTTTTAATTTTGACGTTTTCTGTGAAACAATCGAAATAGTTATTTTTGATTCTAGATTGCGAAATGTTAGTTTTGCATTCGCAAAAGCATTTCGCAATCGAGTATCAAACAACGTTTTTCCGAAAACTATGTTCTAAAATGAGTAATAATGTAATGAGAAAATGTTGACGTTTAGGATGAATTAATGTGACATCTAATGTCTCCATGACAACAATGTATGTAATATAATTGCTATCAAATCTGGTTGTCTCTGACCAGCAATTGACAGCTGGTTGCCAATAGAAACCAAACAAACGTAATTTATTGGGATTCGCATTGCATTTCTCAAGAAACTATTCCAGTACACCAGTTAGCTTCCTCAAGCGGGATAAATATCAATATGCGCTCAATTGGAACATTAAATATAAAGTTAAACAATAGAAGTATTGTTTCTAAGCAAACAAATAAAGTGACATATTTTATTCAATCAAAAAATTGCATCCTGCATGCAATAGTCTTTTGCGTTCTGTAGACAAAAAACACTCATTTCGCGTTTTGATAGTTGTCATGTACATTTTTTCTTTATATGACTGTTTTCGAAAAAATATATTTACAACATATGAAATAGTTATTTGTGTATTAAGAGCGTAAAGTGATTGTTTGTTACTCGAACACGATAATTGCGGCACGAGCCGAAGGCACTTTACGCTCGTGATACACACATAATTTTTTCTACGATTGCATCTTAAAATTATTAAAAAACGTATACGTACTGAAAATAAATTCATTTTGTCAACTGTCAATATGACAAGTTTCTGTTTTGTTTGTATCCCTGGTAACTATTGAAATAAGCGCGCATTTAATATATTTTTCATTGGAAACGCGCAAAAAACGTCAACTTTACGATGACAAATGAGAGCGTAATTGTCAACTTTTCATAGCAATCGTAGAAAAATACCTTTTTGCAAATATTAAATTTTCAAATTCAAATCATAAACTTTTCTCAATTCATCTGAACTTTTGTTTCAACCATCTTACCATAAATCCCGGTGGATCTCCGCGTCGTGCGGAGCCCTGGGGCTTCGCCCCGGATGCCAGGGCCCCCCTGGGCGCCAGCCAATCTACCTGCAGTCCAACATACAATCTCACACGAAATAAATCATATTTGTAGTCGGCTGAATTCGACGGTGAGAAGACGATGATGTACACGTGGTGTTTATCGAGTTTTAAGACGAATAAGAATAGTTAGTTTAAGGAGGGATGAAATGTTGGGACTTGAGGGATGTTTGAGTCAATTGTAAAGGAAGGAAGGATTATTGAAGCTGGTAGATAAATAGATTTAATTTATTTTTTCTGTTGACAATTACGCTCTTATTTGTCATCGTAAAGTTGACGTTTTCTGTAAAACAATCGAAATATATCTGTTTTGCACGTCTCCAATGGCAACGCACGAAAAAGATGTTAAATGCGAGCTTATTTCAATAGTTACCAGGCATACAAACAAAACAGAAACTTGTCATATTGACAGTTGACAGAACGAATTTATTTTCAGTACGTATACGTTTTTTTAATAATTTGAAGATGCTATCGTAGAAAAAATTATGTGTGCATCACGAGCGTAAAGTTGCTTTATTGCAGCGCGAGCCGAAGGCCCGTGTTCGAGTAACAAAGAATCACTTTACGCTCTTCATACACAAATAACTATTTCTACTTCAGTTAGGAAATAGACGTTTTATTTCACTTATTTGAATTAGATAATGAACTGCAGTATTTAACTGGGTGTGGCACTTGCCGTATCAGATCTTGATAAGTGATATATTTAAGCGTGTGAAATCAAATTATGGCCCTCAAAGAAGTTAGTAGAAGAGGAGCCACAGGGGTAGATTTAATTGTTTGTTTAATTTAAAATATATCATCATGTCTTTTACCCATTATTGGGTGTTGTGCTCTACAGTAACAGATCTTATAAAGTGATATATTTATGTGCTTGAAATGTGGTTACCAGCCGTCAAATCATACCCTCAAAGATGCTAGTGAAGGGAGAGCTTTAGAAGTAATTAATTTAAAATATATAATCATGCCTTTTACCCATTATTGGGTGTTGTGCTCTACTGTAACAGATCTTATAAAGTGATATATTTATGTGCTTGAAATGTGGGTACCAGCCGTCAAATCATACCCTCAAAGATACTAATGAAGGGAGAGCTTTAAATGTAATTTAATTAAAAATATATCATCACGCTTTTTACCCATTATTGGGTGTGGTACTCCACTGTAACAGACCTTGTAAATTGATATATTTATACACTTAAAATGCGGTTACCAGCCGTCAAATTATACCCTCAAAGATGCTAGTGAAGAGAGAGCCTTATAAATAAATTAATTTAAAATATATCATCACGCTTTTTACCCATTATTGGGTGTGGTACTCCACTGTAACAGACCTTGTAAATTGATATATTTATGCACTTAAAATGCGGTTACCAGCCGTCAAATCATACCCTCAAAGATTCTAGTAAAGGGAGAGCCTTAAAAGTAATTTAATTTAAAATATATCATCACGCCTTTTACCCATTATTGGGTGTAGGACTTTACTGTAACAGACCTTGTAAATTGATATATTTATGCACTTAAAATGCGGTTACCAGCCGTCAAATTATACCCTCAAATATATTAGTGAAGGGAGAGCCTTAAAAGTAATTTAATTTAAAATATATCATCACGCCTTTTACCCATTATTGGGTGTAGGACTTTACTGTAACAGACCTTGTAAAATGATATATTTATGCACTTGAAATCTGGTTACCAGCCGTCAAATCATACCTTTAAATATGCTAGTGGAGGGAGAGCCACAGGGGTAGTTTTAACGTGGTGAAAATTATTTATTATCTATGGGGTAGATGGCTCAGTAGTATCGAGTCGACCTATGGATCTTGAGAACCCTGGTTCGATCCCCACAGTCGACAAACAATTAAATCTACCCCTGTGGCTTCCCCTCCACTAACATTTTCAGGGGACGTGATTTGACGGCTGTTCACGCGCATAAATATATCACTTACCGAGATCTGCTTACGGCAGAGTACCACACCAATTAATGGATAAAAGGCGTGATGATATATTTATTTTATTTATTTATTTAAAATTATTTATTTACTGCCAAAGAATATTCATTTACTCATCTTCTATTCTATATCCTAATCGATAAACTAGATCGCTAGATCTAGATAAGATCGTGTCAAAAGATAATTCTATATTATTATTTGAAGATCAAGTCAGCAGGTTTTAGAACATAAAAAATTAGCTCACAAATGTGGGTCAGTTTTTTTCTAAAGATATTTTAATTATTAATTTTGCTTTATAAGAAAAACAAAGACCTGTTAAACAAAAAATTGTACTATTTGAATTGATTATATATAGTGGACACATTTAAAACATAGACAAATAAGTTTTTCTTTTTTCCCGACTTTCCAGATGATTTTACAAAAAAATAGTTGAAATAAAAATTGTAGAGAATGAAATTCTGATTCTAAATATGTCTTCATTTTTTAGTTTACTTGTTTAGTTATTGTTAAAATCAAGTTTAAAATATGTATTTGTCAAGAAAATGTTTTATATTAATTTAAAACATAGACAAATAAGTTTTTCTTTTTTCCGACTTTCCAGATGATTTTACAAAAAAATAGTTCAAATAAAAATGGTAGAGAATGAAATTCTAATTCTAAATATGTCTTAATTTTTTAGTTTACTTATTTAGTTATTGTTCAAATTAAGTTTGAAAAATGTATTTGGCAAAAAAAATAATTTTAGGTAAATTTAAAGTTAGTTTTAGCAGTAATGAAACAAGTAAAATTTAATGTGTGAACTAATTTCGAAGCAGAATTTAATTCTTTACAAGTTTTATTTGAACCATTTTCTTGTAGGGTAGTTAGGGAAGCAGTTAAAAATGAAAACGTTATTATTCATGTTAAAGATTTTATGCGACATTCGGTATATGAGGTGGAAAGAAATTGTGTATTGAAATGGTGTGGTAGTGTGGTAGTGTTGGGTATATACCGAGGCAAGCCCAGAAGATGAATGGATCAAGTGGTACATGATTTGTTGAGGTCAACATTTGAGGTTAAAAGTCAAATTCGTGAAAAATTGGAGGTTTGTTTGTTTATTTCAAATTTTGTAAACTGGTTATAATGAAATTTTGGTTTTATAGTCAAAAATAAGAACTTTAACATCATTTATAAAATGTTATTTCAACAGTGCGGCATGCATGTAAACCACTTCAAACTAGAGTGAAACCCCTGACGATATATCCATTCACCCATCCATAATTTCATCCCTAATACATCAACTTGCACCTCAATCCTAAAATGTTATTTCAACAGTACGACACGCATGTAAACTAGAGTGAAACCCCTGACGATATATCCATTCAACCATCCATAATTTCATTCCTAATACATCAACTTGCACCTCAATCCTAAAATGTTATTTCAACAGTGCGGCATGCATGTAAACCACTTTAAACTAGAGTGAAACCCCTGACGATATATCCATTCACCCATCCATAATTTCATCTCTAATACATCAACTTGCACCTCAATCCTAAAATGTTATTTCAACAGTGCGGCATGCATGTAAACCACTTCAAACTAGAGTGAAACCCCTGACGATATATCCATTCACCCATCCATAATTTCATCCTTAATACATCAACTTGCACCTCAATCCTAAAATGTTATTTCAACAGTGCGGCATGCATGTAAACCACTTGAAACTAGAGTGAAACCCCTGACGATATATCCATTCACCCAGCCATAATTTCATCCCTAATACATCAACTTGCACCTCAATCCTTAAATGTTATTTCAACAGTGCGGCATGCATGTAAACCACTTTAAATTAGAGTGAAACCCCTGACGATATATCCATTCACCCATCCATAATTTCATCTCTAATACATCAACTTGCACCTCAATCTTGAAATGTTATTTCAACAGTACGGCACGCATGTAAACTAGAGTGAAACCCCTGACGATATATCCATTCACCCATCCATAATTTCATCTCTAATACATCAACTTGCACCTGAATCTTGAAATGTTATTTCAACAGTACGGCACGCATGTAAACTAGAGTGAAACCCCTGACGATATATCCATTCACCCATCCATAATTTCATCCTTAATACATCAACTTGCACCTCAATCTTGAAATGTTATTTCAACAGTACGGCATGCATGTAAACTAGAGTGAAACCCCTGACGATATATCCATTCACCCATCCATAATTTCATTCCTAATACATCAACTTGCACCTCAATCTTGAAATGTCATTTCAACAGTACGGCACGCATGTAAACTAGAGTGAAACCCCTGACGATATATCCATTCACCCATCCATAATTTCATCCTTAATACATCAACTTGCACCTCAATCCTAAAATTTTATTTCAACACTGCGGCACACATGCAAACCGCTCCAAACAAATCACAAAAAAGTTTCAAAGTTAATTAAGTATTTCTAAAAACTAAACTTCTAATTTCAATTCAAACACCCGTATAATAATGCTCAATTATTTAAATAGCTTTTTTAGACATAATATATATAAATTACACGAACTAAAAAATATGTTCTACTTTAATTTAAATGTTCAAATTTTATACTTTCATTAAACGGTAATTTGCCAGGAAATTATATGGTACGAAACATAATCGCTAACAATTATTTTATTATTTAGTTTTTACACATGTAGGTTACTCATTTTGACGGCTGGTAATTTGTGCAGAACATTCTACACCTACTATTTTTGATATTTAATCAAAATTTGAAAGAAAATTGACAGAAAACTACTTTAATTAATTCCCGGGCGAAGCTCAATCTTCCAAATAGAAAAAGCAAATTCTTTTATACAAGAAGTAAAATGGGATAGGTGTTTTGCTATTCAAATAACTATTAAATCTACCCTGAAAAATAGCTCATATTATTAATTTTATTTTTTTATTTAAGGGTTTATAGAGATTTCGACTGCAGGGTTATTAATCTCTTGGTACATTTGATAACATGATTTATAATTTTCATTAGTTTTATTATTTTTTAAATGTGTTTTTCTGTTGTCAATAAAACTTTAAACTTGATCTGTAATTGCAGATCATTTATAAATATAATTTAGATGTTGAAATCAAATTAAGAAATATTTTATTGTTTTTACAACTAAAATTCTCACAGATATTTGCAGCACACCTAGTATATATTTTTCATAATATGACACATAAACAAAGACAAAACATAGTGCTATCTCTTTTTAACCACCTACGCGAACCTTGTGTGTGAGAATCTTTTATAATGAGAACAAAATTATTTTTTTTATTATTTTGTAAATTTTTTTTTGCCAGTCGTTTATTTTTTTAATATTTATGAAATATTGTTTGTGGAGTCAATGAATGGTGAATTTTGTTTTTTTGTTATGGTAATTTTATATTGCTTGTTAAGAAATTATGAATTAATTAAAAAACTAATATTTAAAAAATAAATTTTGGTTTAAACAAAGCATGCTCCCGTTTTGAACTGGGCCACAAATTTGCCTAATTCCTACCCTGTTCTGAGGAGATCTTCTTTTCTGCCCAAGTAGAGATGGGCGAATATCATCCGCGAATAGTCGAATGCCGCGAATATTGACATTATTCGATATTCGAGATTTTCGAATATTAACGTCAGTATAGCGAACATTCGAATACCTCGGATATAGCGCCATATGTTGACCTCAATTTTTGACTATGTTTTTCTTTATCATTTGTACATAAACTTAAAGCTATTACAATACTTTGAAGTTATTAATAACAAAGATATTTTGTTTCAAAACCATGAAGACGTACCATATTTCAAATTTGTTTTTCGCCAACATCAGCCCTTACGTTTCACCTTAAATTTGAAGTTTTTGTCTTTTTCTTTTATTTTTTGTTTGTAGTTTTTATTGTAATTTTATTTTATCTTAACAATTTCATTCAAATAATGAAAAGGACATAATTAAATAATTATTAATAATAAATAAATTAACTTTTAGGAGTATTCGAATATTCGAGTACCTACTTCGAATATTCGAGATCTGATTAATATTCGTATTCGATATTCGAAATCGAGAAATTTGATTTTCGCCCATCTCTACTTTAAAGAGTTATATAAAATTTGGTGATTTTATTGAAAGTTGTAAAATGAATCTGATTCCGAGCCTGTTCTGGTTGCATGGACCTTGGGTCAGAGTCGACCCAGCAGGAGGTCGCTTCTCCCGACAACACAGCCCAATTAGTGCTCAGACCCGCTGAGAAACAAGGCATTACGACTCTAGGAACAGATCGGACAACATACGCGATCCGGTACTGAAATATACAGTGGATAGTGTTAGAACGCTTGTAGCAAAGTGTCGGGCTTAAGTTGGAAGAAAGTTGAAATATTAAACGATTTGATAATGGATATTGTGAGAATAAATTGTGATTTGTATGGAGCGGTTTACATGTGTGCCGTACTGTTGAAATAATATTTTAGGATTGAGGTGCAAGTTGATCTATTATGGATGGGTGAATGGATATATCGTCAGGGGTTTCACTCTAGTTTCAAGTGGTTTACATGCATGCCGCACTGTTGAAATAACATTTTAGGATTGAGGTGCAAGTTGATGTATTAGGGATGAAATTATGGATGGGTGAATGGATATATCGTCAGGGGTTTCACTCTAGTTTGAAGTGGTTTACATGCATGCCGCACTGTTGAAATAACATTTTAGGATTGAGGTGCAAGTTGATGTATTAGGGATGAAATTATGGATGGGTGAATGGATATATCGTCAGGGGTTTCACTCTAGTTTCAAGTGGTTTACATGCATGCCGCACTGTTGAAATAACATTTTAGGATTGAGGTGCAAGTTGATGTATTAGGAATGAAATTATGGATGGGTGAATGGATATATCGTCAGGGGTTTCACTCTAGTTTGAAGTGGTTTACATGCATGCCGCACTGTTGAAATAACATTTTAGGATTGAGGTGCAAGTTGATGTATTAGGGATGAAATTATGGATGGGTGAATGGATATATCGTCAGGGGTTTCACTCTAGTTTCAAGTGGTTTACATGCATGCCGCACTGTTGAAATAACATTTTAGGATTGAGGTGCAAGTTGATGTATTAGGAATGAAATTATGGATGGGTGAATGGATATATCGTCAGGGGTTTCATTCTAGTTTCAAGTGGTTTACATGCATGCCGCACTGTTGAAAAAACATTTTAGGATTGAGGTGCAAGTTGATGTATTAGGGATGAAATTATGGATGGGTGAATGGATATATCGTCAGGGGTTTCACTCTAGTTTGAAGTGGTTTACATGCATGCCGCACTGTTGAAATAACATTTTAGGATTGAGGTGCAAGTTGATGTATTAGGAATGAAATTATGGATGGGTGAATGGATATATCGTCAGGGGTTTCATTCTAGTTTCAAGTGGTTTACATGCATGCCGCACTGTTGAAAAAACATTTTAGGATTGAGGTGCAAGTTGATGTATTAGGGATGAAATTACAGATGGGTGAATGTACATACGCCCCCTTCCACCACTTCACCATCACCGTCCTATCATTCCTCGTCTCTAGATTTGAACCCAGACCATGTAGGTCACACGACCACTCTTTTTACGACTGAATTCCATTTTAGCGCCACAAGCTATAAACTAACTTGGCGTATCGCAGTATGCCTTGACTTGATGGTGTTTTGTTTTGCCGCCATAGCGAATTGACAATTGCGAAGCGAAATGGAAAAACGACCAACATCGCAGATGGCCCTGATCCGACGGTCGATGTGTATTTGTTTTCTAGCGACGGACAAGTGAATTGCGATATGTTTGTTGTTTTGTTATTTGGAAAGGCAATTATAGAAACTTGTAGCTTACTAGTTAGCGCAGTCGCTTCACCAGCTAGAATTCACAACTTTAAATCTTTTCTTATTGTTACTTATTAAACAAAATACAATTGCAAAACTATGTACAACAGCGATTCTGGATATATTTGAAATAAAAAAAAACAATTGACAAACGCTTAAATATCAATTTTGATTGTCAACAATACGTCACTTAATAATCATTGTTGTCTCGCGTGATGGTCGCGCGGGTTGAGGGCCTGACTCGCAACCATAAGGTCGTGGGTTCGGGTCCCGCCCGTGGCGACCATACAAAGGACATATCGGCATATTACCTTAGTAGCTGGTCCGATATATAAATTTAAAAAAAATCATTGTTTTTTACATTATTATGTATAACAAATGAACCGGTAATAATTTCAAAAAAAGTTTCAAACAAAACTTGTTTTAAATCTAATTTAGATCAACTTTAGTTATCACACATTTTGTCGTAAATGCCTTGGTTTACAAATTAATCATAAAAACTTAAAAACACCCACTAATAAAGTTTTAGTACCACTGGTTAAATATAGCTATTTAGCAAAATTAACCTCAATTTTGTTGCTATAAAACTAAAATATAAAGTGTCATTCATAAAAATTTTTGATCTTATTTGGATTTAATAACTTTTTAAATGTGCAGATTAAAATCGCAAGACACAATACGTTCCCTGTTCGAGATTTTCGAATATTAACGTCAGTATAGCGAATATTCGAATACCTCGAATATCGCGCCATATGTTGACCTCAAATTTAGACTATATTTTTCTTTATCATTTGTACATAAACTTAAAGCTATTACAATACTTTGAAGTTATTAATAACAAAGATATTTTGTTTCAAAACCATGAAGACGTACCATATTTCAAATTTGTTTTTCGCCAACATCAGCCCTTACGTTTCACCTTAAATTTGAAGTTATGGTCTTTTTCTTTTTTGTTTGTACCTTTTGTTTAAATTTTATTTTATCTTAACAATTTAATTCAAATAATGAAAAGGACATAATTAAATAATTATTAATAATAAATAAATTAACTTTTAAGAGTATTCGAATATTCGAGTACCGCGAATATTCGAGATCTGATTAATATTCGTATTCGATATTCGAATTAGAGAAATTTGATATTCGCCCATCTCTAATATATAGTCGTGGAAATTAAAAACTTGATGTTTGCAGATTGTTAGTTTTTTACTCATAAGGCTAAAAATTAGATACAAAATATTTATTTTCAAACAATATTTAAAAATAGTTTCAGTTTGAAAATAAACCTTAAGTCTTTTTATTTGCTTGTACGAAGTAAAGGAAGTATTGTAATTCGGTTTTGAGTTTTCAATGGAAATACGCATTTTGAGCATCCCTGAATCCATTTTGTGTAATTTCGTCGTGACGCCTGTACGTACGTATGTATCTCGCATAACTCAAAAACGGTAAGCCGTAGAAAGTTGAGGTATTTAGGACTGTTATAACATCTAGTTGTGCACCTCCCTTATTGGTCATTATATAACTTCCGGAAATGCTACTTTACTTGAATCATAGATGAAAAACTATATTCAAATATCATCTAAAACTTTTCAAATTTGGTATATAAGACTACTATATCAATGGAAATAACATAATAGATTAGACTAACCGGAAGTGATACATTACATGAAGCTGCTAACAGTTGAAAAAATGGTATGATTTTGATTTTAAAAATAAATGTTGCAAAAAAAAGCGAATTAAATTCTGCGTCTAGCACATTAAGAATTATTCAATTAGCCTTTTGTATAAGCGAGATATTTAAATTTAAATATTATATATTATTTCTTGTTTTTCGTAGTTTGCTATGGATTAGAACAAAAAATAAAAAATGTAATGTCAAATATGTTGAATTAAACAAATATCTATAGTTTAATACGCATACAAATAAGTCATATGCTGTGCACATCAGATTTATATATTTAAATATTAAATAAAAACAAAAATGTAAATGACATATTTTGACATGTCATTATATTAACATGTCTACTAAATTTAGTGAAAGTAATAACTGGATTAGAATAATCTAAGCCTGTTATAAGAATGTCAAAATATAGTGTTGACAGGTTCAGATTTAGTTCAAGATATACTAAAATATATATTTTCAATTTTAATCTAGCTTTTAGTTGATTAAAGTTGTTAAATTTTATTTTTGAAATATTGTTCATTTCATTATTATTGTATATATATAATCACACAACTTAATAATATTAGCTCTAAGCTCGGGTATGATTCCCTCATAATCAAAAACTGTGTCACTGTAGACGAACCCGGTTGTCAATGCCTATATAGGAGTCTCTCGGAACGAAGCTACGCTTAGACACTGTGACAGAAAAATTCAGTTGATGCCATATTTCGAACACAGGTGACGTGGTGTAGTGGTTAGCATCTCTGCCCGGTATGCGGAAGGTCCCTGGTTCGAATCCAGGCGTCATCAGAATTTTTCTGTCATAATATAAATTAACTTTAGTCAAAAACTACAGGTATGATTACCTTTAATAATCACACAACTTAATAATATTAGCTCTAAGCTTGGGTATGATTCCCTCATAATCAAAAACTGTGTCACTGTAGACGAACCCGGTTGTCAATGCCTATATAGGAGTCTCTCGGAACGAAGCTACGCTTAGACACTGTGACAGAAAAATTCAGTTGATGCCATATTTCGAACACAGGTGACGTGGTGTAGCGATTAGCAACTCTGCCCGGTATGCGGAAGGTCCCTGGTTCGAATCCAGGCGTCATCAGAATTTTTCTGTCATAATATAAATTAACTTTAGTCAAAAACTACAGGTATGATTACCTTTAATAATCACACAACTTAATAATATTAGCTCTAAGCTTGGGTATGATTCCCTCATAATCAAAAACTGTGTCACTGTAGACGAACCCGGTTGTCAATGCCTATATAGGAGTCTCTCGGAACGAAGCTACGCTTAGACACTGTGACAGAAAAATTCAGTTGATGCCATATTTCGAACACAGGTGACGTGGTGTAGCGATTAGCAACTCTGCCCGGTATGCGGAAGGTCCCTGGTTCGAATCCAGGCGTCATCAGAATTTTTCTGTCATAATATAAATTAACTTTAGTCATATACAGAATGTTTCATAAAAACTATACCTATTGACTTAGGAAATATGTGTTCTTCTGTCATTGTTGCCTTGGTTACTTTTCAAGTAATTGTTTCAAATAAAAGTTGAATTTTGCAAAAGAAACAATTAATTTTAAATTTTTAACTTGATCTTTTTTTAAATTTGAATTTTAAAGTGAAATCCCTGACGATATATCCATTCACTCATCCATAATTTCATCCCTAATACATCAACTTGCACCTCAATCCTAAAATATTATTTCAACAGTGCGGCATGCATGTAAACCACTTCAAACTAGAGTGAAACCCCTGACGATATATCCATTCACCCATCCATAATTTCATCCCTAATACATCAACTTGCACCTCAATCCTAAAATGTTATTTCAACAGTGCGGCATGCATGTAAACCACTTCAAACTAGAGTGAAACCCCTGACGATATATTCATTCACCCATCCATAATTTCATCCCTAACACATCAACTTGCACCTCAATCCTAAAATATTATTTCAACAGTGCGGCACACATATAAACCGCTCCATACAAATCATATTTTTGTAACTAAATATAAAATGTATTTTTTGGACGGTTTTACAAGTAAAATATTATATTTTATTAATAATAATAATAATAATATATCATAACGCCTTTTATCCATTACTGTGTGTGGCACTCTGCCTAAGCAGATCTCGGTAAGTGATATATTTATGCCGTCAAATCACGGTCCTCAAAGATGTTAGTGAACAGGGAGCCACAGGGGTAGATTTAATTGTTTGTCGACTGTAGGGATCGAACCAGAGTTCTCAAGATCCACCACTGAGCCACCTACCACATAAATTTAATTAATAAGGGGTAGGTGGCTCAGTGGTATCGAGTCGACCTGTGGATCTTGAGAACTCTGGTTCGATCCCCACAACCGACAAATAATTTTCACCAATTTAAATCTACCCCTGTGGCTCGCCCTCCACTAACATCTTTGGAGGCCGTGATTTGACGGCTGGTAA
Organism: Pterostichus niger; assembly: GCA_947425015.1. Lineage (NCBI taxonomy): Eukaryota > Metazoa > Arthropoda > Insecta > Coleoptera > Carabidae > Pterostichus > Pterostichus niger. The sequence goes on along the minus strand of OX380351.1, from coordinate 1,446,975 downwards.
CCGCACTTCACGCGAAAAATATATCACTTACCGAGATTTGCTTAGGCAGAGTGCCACACCCAGTAATGGATAAAAGGCGTGATGATATATTTATTTATTTATTTCATCATCATCTGTGGCGCTACAGCCCGAATCGGACCTGGGCCTACCGGACACACCGAGCCGCAGTTTTTACACTGCCGTACTGCCGGTTTTCGTAGTCGAATGCTACATTATTTAAGGCGTATAAGTGACTAGCTTATAGCGCCCGGGTGTGATAAATACATGTAGCTGTATTTTATATTTTACGATAAATCACACATTGTCGACAGGCGGATTCGAACTGACGAACCTTGGTTCGGGTGACGTCACAGTATGTTAAGAGATGTGCCTTAACACGCTCGGCCACCGCGCCTGTATTTATTTATATTGTTTAAATCGTTTAAAGCGAATATTACAAAATAAAATATTAATTAAACTCGTTTATCGAATAGGTAGATTGAAAGTTGGTTTCGTGGTGAATAAATCTGAGTTTGAGGAATGAATGAGCTATGAATGTGGTTGAAGCAAGGATGAGAAATTGTTGAATCTGATGAATGAATGTTTTGGAGTTATGTATAACAATAGTTAGATTATTTACTATATAATGTTGATAGAAATATAAATATATCATCACGCCTTTTACCCATTACTGGGTGTAGCACTCTGCCTAAACAGATCTCGGTAAGTGATATATTTATGCGCGTGAAGAAATATAAGGTGAAAATTCATGAAAATCTAAATATAGGCTAGTAAAGAATAAATTGAGTCCAAATTCAATTGTTTTCAAATATAAATATGAGCGAAAATATTCAAGAAAAATTATTATATGCGTCGAAATCTCGGCCAACTTTTGTATATATCTGTTCGAGTTCGTTGATTGGTTGTTGTAGCCACTCTAAACGCTATTCAACTGTTTGGCGTTACAGTTCGGTAGAACTAGAAGCCGCAAGACGGCGAGACATCAAGACAATCGAGCATCAGCCGCCGGTAAAGCAGTCTCCTTCAAGGCCTTCACGCTGTTAGAGCCACGTCGAGAAAGAATGATTTGGATAAATTTATTGCGGTTTGATGTGATTTGTATGGAGCGGTTTATATGTATGCCGCACCGGTGAAATGATATTTTAAGATTGAGGTGCAAGGTGATGTGTTAGGGATGAAATTATGGATGGGTAAATGGATATATCGTCAGGGGTTTCACTCTAGTTTACATGCGTGCCGTACTGTTGAAATGAAGTTGATGTGTTAGGGATGAAATTATGGATGGGTGAATGGATATATCGTCAGGGGTTTCACTCTAGTTTGAAGTAGTTTACATGCATGCCGTACTGTTGAGATAACATTTTAGGATTGAGGTGCAAGTTGATGTATTAGGGATGAAATTATGGATGGGTGAATGGATATATCGTCAGGGGTTTCACTCAGGCATCCATAATTTCATCTCTAATGCACCTTAATTTTAAAATGTTATTTCAACAGTACGGCACACACATAAACCGCTCCATACAAATCACAAACTAGAGTGACAATCCTGACGATATATCCATTCACCCATCCATAATTTCATCCTCAATACATCAACTTGCACCTCAATCCTAAAATGTTATTTCACCAGTGCGGCACACACATAAACCGCTCCATACAAATCACATTTTTGTAACTAAGACCACATTTCCTTATAATAACACAGAGGTTAGAAAATCTGTGGACGGTACTAAACCAACCAATCAGAAAATCCATTTTAATTGAAAACCACCCCTAGCTCTTCAAAAACACCCCTCTCTGTTGGAACGCAAAGAAAACATATCGCTTTCAACCCCTAACAATGCCGAGGTATTGATGCGAATTATCAAGCCAGGATTCCGCATAGCTATCATTTCACCCTTGGAATAAATAGCCGCCATTTTTGTTCTCTTAAATTCATAATAATAAGATGGTAGTTTTTCTTAAGGCTCTTTACTATAAGATAAGATAATATAGTATATTGATTGATTCAAACAATTACGTTATAAAATAATATCAATAATGTCAAATATATCATATATTAATAGATTTATATAACAGGCTGTACCAAAACAACAAAATGGTTGATTATATGTCACGAAAGAAAAGTCAACCCTACTTATACAGGGTGTTTCAGGACTAGTGTAACAAACTTGAACAGCTTAATCCTGAGGTCATTTTGAGCCAAAAATGTCATATGAACATAGGTCCTATTCCTTCTAGTTACCAAAATACAAGAGGTTGAAGTTCTATAAATAACACATTTTCAAATATTTGTAATCAAGATACTTTCGGAAAACAAGAGTTTTATTGAAAAGTCATACCTTATTTGTCTTCATTAATTTTATTTATTAATATTAACGAATACAATTTAGAGAACAAAACATGGAATAGGTTAACATAATATGAAATAAAATAACAAATTTAAAAAAAATTACAGCAAATGTTCAAAATGAGCGCCTTGAACTCGTATGCATGTTATTATTAATTAATAAATATAATTAATTAAAATTATCGGCAGTATTTTGAAATTCAAGACTAATAAATAACTACTGACCCATATTTTCTTTGTATTTTGAATTGTGTGTATTGAAGGAATTGGCCTGTGAGGGTTCGAACCCGCAAATAAATACAATAACACAACTTAACACATTCATTTCTTTCACTAATTCACTAATTATCCAACATTTTTTCTTATAATTCACTTAAATTCAAGACTAATAAATAACTACTGGCAATACATTCATGACACAAGGAATATTTTTCTACTGACAGATACAATTTAATTTTGTTTCATTTCCAAGCAAGGCTACCCCTATTTTCAAGCTAATTTTCAATGTAATTTCAGTCGTTATAAAGCATGCAACATTATTAATTCTGTTTATTGATTGTGAATGTAGCATTTGATACAACATTTATTTAAAGCTTTTTAAAATAATAAAGGAAGCAGCAAATTATAAAATAGTTATTTTTGTATTAAGTGCGTAAAATGAGACACAAAAAGTCATTCGAACGCGCCAAAAAACAAGAATTTTGGCCACGAAATACAAACAACAATACAATAATTATTGATTGATTTAAGTAAATTGAAGGAAAACAATCAACAATAATATGAATTTGATACTATTGATGTGTTGTAACTAATGAAACCTGACAACAAATAATTTGGGAGCGTGCGCGAGATACTCATTTTGCGCACTAGAATACGAATACTCATTTTGCGCACTAGGGTGCAAAATAATGCGCAAAATACGCGTTGTCATGGTAATGTAAATGATGAAAAATTCACGTACTTCGCGTATTGATTTAGTGAAAAAAAATGAACATTTTTTGACAGTTTACTATGATAAATTAGACCGTAATTGTCAACTTTTCATAGCAATCGTAGAAAATAGTTATTTGTGTATTAAGAGCGTAAAGTTATTCTTTGTTACACGGGCCTTCGGCTCGCGCTGCAATAGTGCAAGAGGAACAAAGACACTTTACACTCGTGATACACACATAATTTTTTCTACGATTGTATCTTAAAATTATTAAAAAACGTATACGTACTGAAAATAAATTCGTCCTGTCAACTGTCAATATGACAAATTTCTGTTTTGTTTGTATCTTTGGTACCTATTGAAATAAGCGCGCATTTAACATCTTTTTTCTATGTTTGCTATGAAAAGTTGACAATTACGCTCTAATTTGTTATCGTAAAGTTGACGTTTTCTGTGGAACAATCGAATAATATCTTTTTTGTGCGTCTCCAATGGCAACGCGCGAAAAAGATATTAAATACGCGCTTATTTCAATAGTTTCCAGGGATACAAACAAAACAGAAACTTGTTATATTGACAGTTGACAGAACGAATTTATTTTCAGTACGTATACGTTTTTTAATAATTTTAAGATGCAATCGTAGAAAAAATTATGTGTGTATCACGAGCGTAAAGTGTTACACTATTGCAGCTCTCGCTGCAATTACCGTGTTCGAGTAACAAAGAATCACTTTACGCTCTTCATACACAAATAACTATTTTCTACAATTATAAAAAAATATTCATTTTTTTTCACTAATATCGCGCGTTACCCATAAGAAATTTCTTTAAAAATAATTTTATAATTTTTCCCGCGATCTACACAACGCTATCCCTACCTCCCTACCACCGCCCTTCTTTACAAAATCCCTGCCCCTTTATCTCACGTTCACTTCTAGCTTTCGGCATCGATTCAACCCCTTAAAATAATATTTTCCTAAACAGAGATCGTAGTTGTTTGCTATCTACTTGTTTTTCTTTTTACTTGAAATACTGTCCTGGCGCTTTCCGCCGGCGGGGAGGGGGATATTTGGGGGTAAGGATCATCCGGTAAAGATCACAAGGGTTTATGGTACCCTTTGTAGTACGTTAAACCGCCGGTAGATGCAAGAAAGGCGTTCAACTGTTATAAGTAGCTTTCTGATATTTGATGGGTGTAAGATGACTAACTGATTTGTGGTTAGTGTAATGGCTAATTTATTTTAGTGGAGGGTTTAAATTTGTTGTGTGTGGGATGTACTAGAAAATGTAGGTCCTTTTATACATAAAATGTAGTAAGCGCGATGTATATATAAACATGTAAATAGTTATTTTTCATTCTAGATTGTGAAATATTACTTTTGCAATCGGGTATCAAACAACGTTTTTTCGAAAACTATGTCCTAAAATAAGTAATAATGTAATGAGAAAATGTTGACGTTTAGAATGAATTAATGTTGACATCTAATGTCTCCATGACAACAATGTATGTAATTGCTATCAAATCTGGTTGTCTCTGACCAGCAATTGACAGCTGGTTGCCAATAGAAACCAAACAAACGTTGTAATTTATTGGGATTCGCATTGCATTTCTCAAGAAACTATTCCAGTACACCAGTTAGCTTCCTCAAGCGGGATAAATATCAATATGTGCTCAATTGGAACATTAAATATTAAGTTAAAGAATAGAAGTATTGTTTCTAAGCAAAATATCTGATGTGGACACCACATGACTTCCTTGTACACGTATTAAACTATAGATATTTTTTTAATTGCACATATTTGACATTAAATCTTTTATTTTTTGTTCTAATCCATAGCAAACTTAATTTTTAAAAAAATTAAAAAATATATAATATTTAAATTTAGATATCTCGTTTATGCAAAAAGCTAATTTAAAAATTCTTAATGTGCTAGACGCAGAATTTAATTCTCTAAAACTTTTATTTGCAAAAAGCTAATTTAAAAATTCTTAATGTGCTAGACGCAGAATTTAATTCTCTATAACTTTTATTTCTAAAATTAAAATAATACCATTTTTTTCTAGGAAAACTGTTAGCAGCTTCATGTAATGTGCCACTTCCGGTTAGTCTATTTTAACCAAAATCAATTATGTTATTTCCATTGATATAGTAGTCTTATATACCAAATTTGGAAAGTTTTAAATTATATTTGAATATAGTTTTTCATGAAAATCTATTATAGGCTTCAAGTAAAGTACCACTTCCGGTAGTTGTATAATGACCAAAAAGGGAGGTGCACAACTAGATGTTATAACAGTCCTAAATATAAAGTTTCAATTTTCTACGGCTTACCGTTTTTGAGTTATGCGAGATACGTACGTACGCACATACGTACGTACAGACGGCATGACGAAATTAGTCAAAATGGATTTTAATCAAATTTGTCAGTTTATTTTTTACTTCCTTTACTTCGTACAAGGAAGTAAAAAATAAACTGACAAATTTGATTAAATTCTATCAAAAAATTGCATCCTGCATGCAAAAGTCTTTTGCGTTCTGTAGACAAAAAACACTCATTTCGCGTGTTGATAGTTGTCATGTACATTTTAACTTTATATGACAGTTTTCGAAAAATGCAACTGTTAAAAAATGTTAATTTTTTTCACTGATATCAATACGCGAAGTACGTGATTATTTCATCATTTACATTACCATGATAACGCGTATTCTGCGCATTATTTTGCACCCTAGTGCGCAAAATGAGTATTCGTATTCTAGTGCGCAAAATGAGTATCTCGCGCACGCTCCCAAATTATTTGTTGTCAGGTTTCATTAGTTACAACACATCAATAGTATCAAATTCATATTATTGTTGATTGTTTTCCTTCAATTTACTTAAATAAACCAATAATTATTGTATTATTCTTTATTTACAGTTGTAGAAAAAATGTTTTTTGTATTTCGTGGACAAAATTCTTGTTTTGTGCGCGTAAAAGAACGTTAAATGCTCGCTTATTTCAATAGTTACCAGGGATACAAACAAAACAGAAACTTGTCATATTGACAGTTGACAGAACGAATTTATTTTCAGTACGTATACGTTTTTTAATAATTTTAAGATGCAATCGTAGAACAAATTATGTGTCGACTTCGGCTCGCGCTGCAATTACCGTGCTCGAGTAACAAACAATCACTTTACACTCTTAATACACAAATAACTATTATTAAATTATATTCCTATTTGAAACTTTTTTTTTGATGATTTAAAAATCATAATTATTTCAAAATTTGCTTATACATATTATTATAACAAGAACATTATTATGGGGTGAATCTTGAAAACCCTGGTTCGATCCCCACAGCCGACAAACAATTAAATCTACCCCTGTGGCTCCTCCTACACTAACATCTTTGAGGGCCGTGATTTGACGGCATAAATATATCACTTACCGAGATCTGCTTAGGCAGAATACCACATCCAGTAATGAGTAAAAGGCGTGATGATATATTTATTTATTTATCCAACACCCACTACTTATAAAGTCATTATTGTTGTCATTTTATATTAGTAAAGTGGGTTATAAGTCACACGTGAGTTATAAGTCACGCATAAATTATGACTTGTAACTCACTGTTGAGTTTAAATATAACAAAGTTGAAAAAAAGGTTGCAGCTGTAGTATTCGAAATGGAAGACGAGAATTTTATTCCCGAAATAATCATTAAGGAAGCGGAAGAAGCGGTTGTTGATATTTTACCAAAAAAGTCTAGAACTTCCTATGAAAAACACTTTCATTCATACTTTGACGTTTCTAGTTGTCATCCAGTCTTCAAACATATCAAATTCTTTTTCAACTTCTAAACTTTTTTAGTAAAATATCAACAACCACTTCTTCCGCTTCCTTAATTATTATTTCGGGAATAAAACTCTCGTCTTCCATTTCGAATACTACAGCTGCAACCTTTTTTCAACTTTGTTTAATTAAAAAATTTGAGTAACCTAGACAACAAAACAAGAAAGTTTGGCTAACTAGAATTTTATTTGAAATGTAGACAATTGTGTCAAAATTTATATTTTAATGTCTTAATTGTAGTTGTTGGATAAAATTTCGTATGCCACTCGTGTGTTATTACAAATAAGTCACTTCAGAAAATGATTCCCCTCGGCCTGACGGCCTCGTGGACTAATACTTTTCTCACGTGACTTATTTGTAATATAACACACTTGTACCATAAATAACTATTATTTTATTTAAGAACCTTGTTAAATTGTGCAATTTAACTGAAAACGTAATAGTCGTTAGTATACGACTCGCCCTGTAGAAACACTAGCAGTTTTCATTCCACATGATATATTGACCATACTATACACTGTATTCTACACTACAGATTGCGTATTCATGAACGAGTCACAGTTTTTATCGTATCCATAAACACCAGTGAAAACAAGGACTTCTTGTTATATTATTTACGGTACATTTAAATTTAGTTTTTTGCGACATATATACAAAAGAGTTAAGCATAAAAGTATACGTTGTTTTAAATAACAGAACAGTTGAATTAGTGTTCTGAAATGTCTAGAATCTTATATACAGGGTGCTTAATAAGAACCATATATGAACATGAATATTAACTTAGACAAAACAAAAGTAATGCTCATATCGAAGGAACGTAAAAACATCAACATGAGAATCAACAACACGAAAATACAACAGGTAGAATCATTTAAATATCTCGGGAGTATTATAGGCGCGGGGGAAGTATCGAAGAAGAAATTAATGCTAGAATATTGTCTACTAGTAGAACTTACCACCTACTGAGAAATGCAATATTTAACCATAAAAATATTTCTGTCAAAACAAAAATGACAAGCTATAAAACAATAATACTTCCAATATTGCTGTATGGCAGCGAATCATGGGTATTAAACCAAAGACAAATTAGTAAGATACAAGCCATCGAAATGAAATGCTTAAGAAGAGTCATTGGAGTAACAAGATTGGATAAACTAAGAAATGAAGATATAAGGAAGGTAATTGGAATCAAATCAGTTAAGCAAATGGTTGAGGAGAAACAACTATCATGGCTTGGGCATTTGAACAGATTACCGGAAAAACGACTAGTAAAAAAATATGGAAGGCGCGTACGTCAGGAAAACGGAGCAGAGGAAGACCTCGTAAAACATGGGATGACACCGTAAATGAAATACTAGGAAAGAGAAATACAACAAGCAGACAAGCGTTTGAACTTTCAAAAGATAAGAAGAAATGGAAAAGATTTGTTGAAGGATAAACGATAAAAATTCTCAACACCCATAGGGCAGAAGAGAAACCGACTATATATATATATATATATTATTAAAAAAAAATAATATAAAGAAAACACTTGGCTATGTTTCACAAAATTCAGCCTCCAAGTCACCTTATGAGGGCATCGTCAGAGGCTGGCCAGCACAGTTCAGTTAGTAACCATAGACGCGTTTCGCTCTTATTAGATGGAATGACCAGTTCCACAGAACTTCTCATGTCATCTTACTAGTTTGTTAGAGATCTTATTCTCTGCTGGCACAGTTCTTCGTCACCAGCTTCTTCACATGAACTTTGTTCTAGGCGAAGAAGTGTGTTATACTATACTGATGAGCTCTAATAAGAGCGAAACGCGTCTATGGTTACTAACTGTGCTGGCCAGCCTCTGACGATGCCCTCATAAGGTGACTTGGAGGCTGAATTTTGTGAAACATAGCCAAGTGTTTTCTTTATATTTTTTATTAAACCTTGTTTCACCAAGTGTTGGATGACAATTAATTTTGTCTTTGTTGTTATTTAAATTGCTATTGCGTAGCTTTCCCTTTTTCTCGGTAGATGGCATGACCAGTTCCACAAAACTTCTCATGTCATCTTACTAGTTTGTTAGAGATCTTATTCTCTGCTGGCACAGTTCTTCGTCACCAGCTTCTTCACATGAACTTTGTTCTAGGCGAAGAAGTGTGTTATACTATACTGATGAGCTCTAATAAGAGCGAAACGCGTCTATGGTTACTAACTGTGCTGGCCAGCCTCTGACGATGCCCTCATAAGGTGACTTGGAGGCTGAATTTTGTGAAACATAGCCAAGTGTTTTCTTTATATTTTTTATTAAACCATGTTTCACCAAGTGTTGGATGACAATTAATTTTGTCTTTGTTGTTATTTAAATTACTATTGCGTAGCTTTCCCTTTTTCTCGGTAGATGGCATGACCAGTTCTACAAAACTTCTCATGTCATCTTACTAGTTTGTTAGAGATCTTATTCTCTGCTGGCACAGTTCTTCGTCACCAGCTTCTTCACATGAACTTTGTTCTAGGTGAAGAAGTGAGTTATACTATACTGATGAGCTCTAATAAGAGCCAAACGCGTCTATGGTGACTAACTGTGCTAGCCAGCCTCTGACGATGCCCTCATAAGGTGACTTGGAGGCTGAATTTTGTGAAACATAGCCAAGTGTTTTCTTTATATTTTTTATTAAACCTTGTTTCACCAAGTGTTGGATGACAATTAATTTTGTCTTTATTGTTACATATATTATTTATTTATTCCTCAAAGATGTTAGTTGAAGAGGAGCCACAGGGGTAGATTTAATTGTTTGTCGGTTGTGAGAAACGAACCCGAGTTCTTAAATCTATAATTTATTTTATTCTTTGCATTTTAATCATAAAAGTCGTCTTTTTTAACGAAAGACAGGAGAGAAAGTGACACATTTTTCAACAGTTGTAAAAAATTAATAAATACTACATTTTCATTTGATTCATTTTGCCCTGTTTTAAATTAAAACTCTTGGAAGAGATCGTTTAAAATGTTTTCTACTTCCGTTAGGAAATAGACGTTTTATTTCACTTATTTGAGTTAGGTAATGAACTGTATTATTTAACTAGTGAAATAATGAGGTAACATAGCAACAGATATTTTGGTAGACGAATTCTGATGTTTCTTTAATTTTTTTAATTTATAACTGTCATTAATATGTCAAAATTTCATAATTTCAAAAACGCTCTATCGTATTTATTAGAACGGAAGTAGAAAATATATTGTATGAAACTAGTAAGGAAATAGGTTATTACCTTACTTATGTGTTTACATAACTCGGCTACGCCTCGTTCTGCAAATTATTTAATTATGTCCTTTTCATTATTTGAATGAAATTGTTAAGAAAAAGACGAAAACTTCAAATTTAAGGTGAAACGTACGAGCTGATGTTGGCGAAAAACAAATTTAAAATATAGTACGTCTTCATGGTTTTGAAACAAAATATCTTTGTTATTAATAACTTCAAAGTATTGTAATAGCTTTAAGTTTATGTACAAATGATAAAGAAAAACATAGTCAAAAATTGAGGTCAACATATGGCGCGATATTCGAGGTATTCGAATGTTCGCTATACTGACGTTAATATTCGAAAATCTCGAATATCGAATAAAGTCAATATTCGCGGCATTCGACTATTCGCGGATGATATTCGCCCATCTCTAATTATTAACAATAAGTTATAATAGATATCTCGTGCTCGAATAAATATCTATATTTTTGTATAAAAATTAAAATTCCCGAATATATAAGGGTGGTAGAATCGAAGCTCCACCTATAATAGTTGCCATGGCAACCCCCAATGCTGTTTCAAAGCGCAGAATCCGATATTGAAACATGTATATAGTATTGAATTTGGTGTACGGCACCAAATTTAATTCTGTCATTTATAATAGTTTATACTTTAATATGATTTCAACCCCCAGAACTGGGTAAAGAAGACATTAATTAACTCTTAAAATCAGGTTTAAATACTGTTAGTTTTATTTAAATATTCGTCAAAATATTATTTGAGAGAGATTCAAATATTATGTAAAGCTTTTCGTTTTATTTGTCGAAAGAGAAAAATTGAAAAGATGTACCAAAAGAAAATTCAAAGAATATCAAGGAAAAAAGTGGAAAAGGGTCGGAAAATTCCCAAGGAAAACTTCTAAGAACTTGAAGTCTTGAATCTAAAGTTTTTCAATTTAACTTTAGTAGAAGTTTGGTAGCTACTTGAATATTTGTGAATAAGATAAATTCAGTGCCTTTCTAACAAGAAAGAATGGAGAATAAAGTAGAAGAAGAGAAAGAAAGAGAAGAATGAGTTTAATTTCTTTTTGAATTGAAAATTCTGTGACGGGGAACTGTCTAATCCTGGTTGAATTAATGGCAAATTTTACATATATTTTGGGATTGAGGTGCAATTATGAATGGGTGAATGGATATATCGTCAGGGGTTTCACTCTAGTTTGTGATTTGTATGGAGCGGTTTGCGTGTTTGCCGCACTGTTGAAATAAAATTTTAGGATTGAGGTGCAAGTTGATGTATTAAGGATGAAATTATGGATGGGTGAATGGATATATCGTCAGGGGTTTCACTCTAGTTTGAAGTGGATTTCATGCATGCCGCACTGTTGAAATAACATTTTAGGATTGAGGTGCAAGTTGATGTATTAGGAATGAAATTATAGATGGGTGAATGGATATGTGATTTGTATGAAGCGGTTTGCATGTATGCCGCACTGTTGAAATAATATTTTAGGATTGAGGTGCAAGTTGATGTATTAGGGATGAAATTATGGATGGGTGAATGGATATATCGTCAGGGGTTTCACTCTAGTTTGTGACTTGTATGGAGCGGTTTACAGGCATGCCGCACTGTTAAAATTATATTTTGGAATTAAGGTGAAATTATGGATGGGTGAATGGATATATCGTCAGGGGTTTCACTATAGTTTGTGATTTGTATGGAGCGGTTTGCGTGTTTGCCGCACTGTTGAAATAAAATTTTAGGATTGAGGTGCAAGTTGATGTATTAAGGATGAAATTATGGATGGGTGAATGAATATATCGTCAGGGGTTTCACTGTAGTTTACATGCATGCCGCACTGTTGAAATAACATTTTAGGATTGAGGTGCAAGTTGATGTATTAAGGATGAAATTATGGATGGGTGAATGGATATATCGTCAGGGGTTTCACTCTAGTTTGTGATTTGTATAGAGTAGTTTACATGCATGCCGCACTGTTGAAATAATATTTTAGGATCGAGGTACAATTATGGATGGGTGAATAGATATATCGTCAGGGGTTTCACTCTAGTTTGTGACTTGTATGGAGCGGTTTACAGGCATGCCGCACTGTTAAAATTATATTTTGGAATTAAGGTGAAATTATGGATGGGTGAATGGATATATCGTCAGGGGTTTCACTATAGTTTGTGATTTGTATGGAGCGGTTTACTTGTATGCCGCACTGTTGAAATAATATTTTAGGATTGAGGTACAAGTTGATGTATTGGGAATGAAATTATGGATGGGTGAATGAATATATCGTTAGGGGTTTCACTCTAGTTTACACGCATGCCGCACTGTTGAAATAACATTTTAGGATTGAGGTGCAAGTTGATGTATTAAGGATGAAATTATGGATGGGTGAATGGATATATCGTCAGGAGTTTCACTCTAGTTTGTGATTTGTATGGAGCGGTTTACATGCATGCCGCACTGTTGAAATAATATTTTGGGATCGAGGTGCAATTATGGATGGGTAAATGGATATATCGTCAGGGGTTTCACTCTAGTTTGTGATTTGTATGGAGCGGTTTACTTGTATGCCGCACTGTTGAAATAATATTTTAGAATCGAGGTGCAATTATGGATGGGTGAATGGATATATCGTCAGGGGTTTCACTCTAGTTTGTGATTTGTATGGAGCGGTTTACTTGTATGCCGCACTGTTGAAATAATATTTTAGGATCGAGGTGCAATTATGGATGGGTGAATGGATATATCGTCAGGGGTTTCACTCTAGTTTGTGATTTGTATGGAGCGGTTTACTTGTATGCCGCACTGTTGAAATAATATTTTAGGATCGAGGTGCAATTATGGATGGGTGAATGGATATATTGTCAGGGGTTTCACTCTAGTTTATGATTTGTATGGAGCGGTTTACATGCATGCCGCACTATTAAAATATTATTTTAGGATTGAGGTATAAGGGATGAAAATAACGCCAGAGTTCAATTTCATTTTAAAACAATTTAAATAAATCAAAATTCTGCGTTTCTACATTCCACCGCACTTCTACACCGTTATATACATACATACATACATACACGAGTATTTATACACGACTCTACGCTCCGCCCCTCGTCCAATCAGCTACGCGCGATGCGCAAGTGTTATCTGTCTGCGACTGTCTCTTGTCACATCCCCACTACACATATTTCCCCTTGGTGAACTGCCCTTCCTGAATAAGATATCCTATAAGATGCATTCGTATAGCAACCGGATAGGGTGTTTTTTCACAAAATTTTATACGAATTTTTTTCGTATTTCTGTAGATAACTAGCTAAATGAATAGGAAAAATATGTTGTATTCAGACTGAATAGGAAGTAGGGAGTCTAGTTGATGATTGGGTGTTGGTATGCGATGGCTGAATGGGCTGGAAATCTGGGTGCAAGTTCCAACAAAATTGATATTTAAAAATATCATTTTTTGGCTAATTCTAACTCAAAAACAAATAAAGATATGGACTTCCGGTTTTAAATATTTCAATCTACATAGTTTCTTGTATAACTAGATATATTTTTATTGAGTTTTTTTAGTAAATACATTATTTTAATACACAAAATATAAAATAGAAACTAATTTTTACTCAAAAATGGTACTTTTTACTTCCTTGTACGAAGTAAAGGAAGTATTGTAATCGCGAAAATTTTCGGTTCTCAGATTTTGCCTAATTTCGTCATGCCGTAACAGTAAGCCGTAGAAAATTGAGGTATTTAGGACTGTTATAACATCTAGTTGTGCACCTCCCTTTTTGGTCATTATACAACTACCGGAAGTGGTACTTTACTTGAAGCCTATAATAGATTTTCATGAAAAACTATATTCAAATATAATTTAAAACTTTCCAAATTTGGTATATAAAACTACTATATCAATGGAAATAACATAATAGATTTTGGTTAAAATAGACTAACCGGAAGTGGCACATTACATGAAGCTGCTAACAGTTTTTCTTGAAAAAAATGGTATTATTTTAATTTTAGAAATAAATGCTGCAAATAAAAGTTTTAGAGAATTAAATTCTCTGTCTAGTACATTAAGAATTTTTAAATTAGCCATATAACTGTTTACCGCAATATCTGAGGGATCTGAATAATAACAAAAAATTAAAATAAGAGCGAAACGCGTCTATGGTTACAGCTGTGCTGGCCAGCCTCTGACGATGCCCTCATAAGGTGACTTGGAGGCTGAATTTTGTGAGACTTAGACAAGTGTTTAGTTTGATATTTTATTATTAAACCTAGTTTCACCAAGTAAGCATTTAAAGACAATTAATTTTGTCTTTGTTGTTTTTTAATTAAAATGGAACTTAAAGAATACTTGATTTCAAAAAGCTTTTACACCATCGAAGAATTTTTTAACGAAAAACCTTAATTATTTTAAGTAATTTTAAGTATATTATGCAAGGTTCGAAGATATATATCGATCGATATATATCATGATATTTATTTTGATATATATCGTCATATTTTTGCAATGATATATATCCATTATATAAAAATATCAAATAGTTTTTGTGATATAGCCTCCGGAGAAGTGAAATTTTTCGTATTTTTCAGTTTTTCTACTTTTCCGAGGCTATATCTCGAAAACTAAATGTGATATGAAAACGCGCTCAACGGCATTAATTTTCTCGTGCTTCAGTTAACTTATAAACATAGTTTCAGCGATTTTTATTTTTTTTCAATTTTCCGCCAAAAAATCGCAAAAAGCGGTTTTTTAACATTTTCTCGAAAACCAGAAGTCATATGCATTTGAAGATTGCACCACTGGATTCAGTGGGTCAAAATACATATGTATGTAAATTTTCGTTTTAATAATCCTACGATTAAGGATTTTTGGGAAAATTGAATTAAAATCTGAAAAAACCAAAGGGGTACCCCTTAGGAAATAATTAAAAATATTAAATTGCTTAAAATTGTATGAAAATTTGCTTATAAGTCAATTCGGACACGGGGAATTCAACGCCGTTGAGCGCATTTCCATATCTTGTTTAGTTTTTGAGATATAGCCTCCGGAAAAGTGAAATTTTTCGAATTTTTCAGTTTTTATACTTTTACGAGGCTATATCTCGAAAACTAAATGTGATATGAAAACGCGCTCAACGGCATTAATTTTCTCGTGCTTCAGTTAACTTATAAACATAGTTTCAGCGATTTTTATTTTTTTCAATTTTCCGCAAAAAAAATCGCAAAAAGCGGTTTTTTAACATTTTCTCGAAAACCAGAAGTCATATGCATTTGTAGATTGCACCACTGGATTCAGTGGGTCAAAATACATATGTATGTAAATTTTCGTTTTAATAATCCTACGATTAAGGATTTTTGGGAAAATTGAATTAAAATCTGAAAAAACCCTTAGGAAATAATTAAAAATATTAAATTGCTTAAAATTGTATGAAAATTTGCTTATAAGTCAATTCGGACACGGGGAATTCAACGCCGTTGAGCGCATTTCCATATCTTGTTTAGTTTTTGAGATATAGCCTCCGGAGAAGTGAAATTTTTCGAATTTTTCAGTTTTTCTAAATGTGTACAAAAACTAAAATTAAAAAATAAATATCCAAAAAGTGATATTTATCTGATATATATCCTATATACCAGATATTTTGATATTTATTATATATATCATGATATTTACGAACCCTGATATTATGTAATTATATTTTTAACTTGACGTTTTCTATTCCTATGTATTTTGGTCATGAATTAAATAAATTATTATTATTAACATTAATTACGTATTAATAATTAAACTAAAAAGTTATAAGTATTGAGTTTTTTTTAGCAAATACAAAATATAAAATGAAAACAAATTTTTACTCATAAATGCTACTTTTTTATTATAACTATTATTATTGGCAACCTCCAATAAAATTTACTTTATAAACAAAATCGGGCAAGTAAAACATACTTTTTTTGTTTAAACAGATAAAATACATGGCCGGAGTTTATAGTTCCCAGGTTTAAATCCTGTCGTTATTTTAAATATTCTCTTCGTAATTTAATTAACATTAATTACGTATTTTATTTTATTTTTTAAATTTATATATCGGACAAACTACTCAGGTCATATGCCGATATGTCCTTTGTATGGCCGCCACGGGCGGGACCCGAACCCACGACCTTATGGTCGTCAATCAGGCCCTCAACCCGCGCGGCCACCACGCGGGAAAATTACGTATTAATAATTAAACTAAAAAGTATCTTATAAAACAAATCTTGAAGACTCACCTCCAGGTGTAGGTCCAGGTCCAGGTCCGCCAGTCTTATTCCCTTGGAGGTAGTCTTCTTTACAGATGAACTTGTTGTCGTCGAGGACGTAGAGCTCTTCACCGGTGGACAGCTGTTTCCTACACACGAGGCACGTGAAGCAATTGAGGTGGAAGACTTTGTCACGGGCCTTTCGCACTAGGTCTGAGGGAGAGATGCCTTGAAGACAACCTCCACATTTTGTACCATAGCGTCTGAAAATAAAAAAGAAATTGTTGAGAAATTTGCAAGAAATCGAAAACTAAAATAAATAAATAAATAACTATTTTCACTAATTTAAATCTAGCCCTGTGGCTCCCCCTCTAGTAACATCTTTGGGGGCCGTGATTTGACGGCATAAATACATCACTTTCCGAGATCTGCTTACGGCAGAGTGCCACACCCAGTAATGGATAAAAGACGTGGTGATATATTTATTTTAATTTATAAATAAATATATCATCACGCCTTTTACCTATTACTGGGTGTGGCACTTTGCCGAAGCAGATCTTTGGGGGCCGTGATTTGATGCATAAATATATCACTTACCGAGATCTGCTTACGGCAGAGTGCCATACCCAGTAATGGATAAAAGACGTAGTGATATATTTATTTTAATTTATAAATAAATATATCATCACGCCTTTTACCTATTACTGGGTGTGGCACTCTGCCGAAGCAGATCTTTGGAGGCCGTGATTTGATGCATAAATATATCACTTACAGAGATCTGCTTAGGCAGAGTGCCGCACCCAGTAATGGATAAAAGACGTGGTGATATATTTATTTTAATTTATAAATAAATATATCATCACGCCTTTTACTCATTACTGGGTGTGGCACTTTGCCGAAGCAGATCTTTGGGGGCCGTGATTTGACGGCATAAATACATCACTTTCCGAGATCTGCTTACGGCAGAGTGCCACACCCAGTAATGGATAAAAGACGTAGTGATATATTTATTTTAATTTATAAATAAATATATCATCACGCCTTTTACCTATTACTGGGTGTGGCACTCTGCCGAAGCAGATCTTTGGAGGCCGTGATTTGATGCATAAATATATCACTTACAGAGATCTGCTTAGGCAGAGTGCCGCACCCAGTAATGGATAAAAGACGTGGTGATATATTTATTTTAATTTATAAATAAATATATCATCACGCCTTTTACTCATTACTGGGTGTGGCACTTTGCCGAAGCAGATCTTTGGGGGCCGTGATTTGACGGCATACATATATCACTTATCAAGATCTGCTACAACCAATGATATGAAAAAAAAAAGTTTAAACTTATATTTAATCAACAGACTCATAAGTTTGATTATTCAATTACAATTAACAAAATAGTAAATTTAAAAATTCTAGAGTTCGCGTAAACTGCATTTCAATATCTCTTTTTGTTCTCAACATATGTGCTTCTAAAGTTGACGTCCGTCAGTACGGTGGTGTGGATAGCGATACGGAATTCGAATCCGGAAATTCCGAGTTCAAATCTCACTGAAACTAAAAATGAACTACTACACTGCGGCTCGGTGAGTGCGGACCCTGTACTGTAATTGGGATTAAGTTCCTGTTGTACAGCGTAACATAAATAAATAAATATATAAAAACAAGTGAAAAATAGCTTAATTTGTAAACTATACAAGATATTAATTTGTCTGGGTCCTACATAAATATATCACTTATTGAGATCTGCTACAAGACGCTGCCACACCCAATGATTTGAAAAAAAGCGAGTTTATTCTTATATTTAATCAACATTTTTTGAGTTTGATTTTTTAATTACAATTAACAAAATAGTAAATTTACAAATTCTATAGCTCGCGTAAATTGCATTTCAATATCTTTCTTTGTTCCTTTAAAGTTAAGCTTTAAAACAAGTGAAAAATAGCTTAATTTGTAGATTAAACAAGATATTAATTTGTCTAGGTCCTACATAAATATATCACTTATTGAGATCTGCTACAAGAGGTTGCCACACCCAATGATTTGAAAAAATAACAAACAATTTTCACCAATTTAAATCTACCCCTATGGCTCTCCCTCCACTAACATCTTTGGGGGCCGTAATTTGACGGCATAAATATATCACTTACCGAGATCTGCTTAGGCAGAGTGCCGCACCCAGTAATGGATAAAAGGCGTGATGATATATTTAATTTATTTTTATATATATATATATTTCAATATCTCTTTTTGTTTTCGACATATGTGCCTTTAAAGTTCACCTTTAAAACAAGTGAAAAATAGCCTAATTTGTAAATTAAACAAGATATTAATATATCTGCGTCCCACATAAATATATCTCTTATGAAGATCTGCTACAAGAAGTTGCCACACCCAATAATTTGAAAAAATGGCAAACAATTTTCACCAATTTGAATCTATCCCTGTGGCTCCCTCTACACTAATATTTTTGAGGGCCGTGATTTGATGAATAAATATATCACTTACCGAGATCTGCTTACGGCAGAGTGCCACAGCCAGTAATGGATAAAAGGCGTGATGATATATTTAATTTATTTTTATATATATATATATATATATATATATTTCAATATCTCTTTTCGTTTTCGACATATGTGCCTTTAAAGTACACCTTTAAAACAAGTGAAAAATAGCCTCATTTGTAAATTAAACAAGATATTAATATATCTGCGTCCCACATAAATATATCTCTTATGAAGATCTGCTACAAGAGACTGTTATACCCAATAATTTGAAAAAATGGCAAACAATTTTCACCAATTTAAATCTATCCCTGTGGCTCCCTCTACACTAATATTTTTGAGGGCCGTGATTTGACAGCATAAATATATCACTTACCGAGATCTGCTTAGGCAGAGTGCCGCACCCAGTAATGGATAAAAGGCGTGATGATATATTTAATTTATTTTTATATATATACAGGGTGAGTCTGGGAAGACGCCCCCCCCTTTAACTTTTTTATTATGAGTAATAGAAAAAAATGGTTCATATGAAAGTTTTATTATTTTAAATATACTATTTGATGGCAGATGTAGATATTTTTTATAAAGTCAGGTTTACAAGATACGACTATCAACTTTTATTTTTTAAATAGCAACCTATAATTATTTTACTAAAATAAAAACCGCCATTTTTTTCTCTTTTCAACGGTGTATTAGTTTTTATTAATGTATCTGAAAAAATTCGAGAAAAATAAGAAAATTGAGAAATACTAGAAATAATTTTTATACAAATATTATAGGTGGCTATGTGAAAATAAACAAAATTAAGTTGTTTTTGTTACTGAATTTGTTGCTTTAGTTTGTTAAGTTGTATAACACTGTTACATTTTGTTTATTTTCACATAGCCACCTATAATATTTGTATAAAAATTATTTCTAGTATTTCTCAATTTTCTTATTTTTCTCGATTTTTTTCAGATACATTAATAAAAACTAATACACCGTTGAAAAGAGAAAAAAATGGCGGTTTTTATTTTAGTAAAATAATTATAGGTTGCTATTTAAAAAATAAAAGTTGATAGTCGTATCTTGTAAACCTGACTTTATAAAAAATATCTACATCTGCCATCAAATAGTATATTTAAAATAATAAAACTTCCATATGAACTATTTTTTTCTATTACTCATAATAAAAAAGTTAAAGGGGGGGGCGTCTTCCCAGACTCACCCTGTATATATATATTTCAATATCTCTTTTCGTTTTCGACATATGTGTCTTTAAAGTACACCTTTAAAACAAGTGAAAAATAGCCTCATTTGTAAATTAAACAAGATATTAATATATCACATAAATATATCTCTTATGAAGATCTGCTACAAGAGACTGTCATACCCAATAATTTGAAAAAATGGCAAACAATTTTCACCAATTTAAATCTACCTCTGTGGCTCTCCTTCCACTAACATCTTTCGGGGCCGTCATTTGACGGCATAAATAAATCACTTACCGAGATCTGCTTAGGCAGAGTGCTGCTCCCAGTAATGGGTAGAAGCCGTGATGATGATATATTTAATGATTTGCAAAAATCGAGTCTGAATTTTCAATTACAATTCATAAAATAGTAAATTTAAAAATACCAGAGTATGTTTCTAAATTTGAAATTTGAAAGGCTTTTATACTATCAGAAAATAAAGAATACAAAAAGACTTGAAATTGATTTTCGTCTTTTATATCAAGGCTAGCCGTGAGAAAGCAATCTTAAGCCAAATGCATTTACGTTTTCAGTTTTTAATTTACACCTGACGAAAAGAAACAAAACATTGATACATTTCTTTACAGTCTGACACATGGCGACCACACAGTGCCACTCAAAATGTTCCTAGTGGGGACCAGCCCACGGAGGACAATCTATAAAATAAATATATCATCACGACTTTTACCCATTACTGGGTGTGCCACTGTAAGCAGATCTCGGTAAGTGTTATACAGGGTGTTTCAGGACTAGTGTAACAAACTTTAACAGCTTATTCCTGAGGTCATTTTGAGCCAAAAATGTCATATGAACATAGGTCCTATTCCTTCTAGTTACCAAAATACAAGAGGTTGAAGTTCTATAAATAACACGACATTTTCAAATTTTTGTAATCAAGATACTTTCGGAAAACAAGAGTTTTATTGAAAAGTAATACCTTATTTGTCTTAATTAATTTTATTTATTAATATTAACGAATACGATTTAGAGAACAAAACATAAAATGACACAATTAAATAGACACAGAACAACATAACCAAACATGGAATACGTGAACACAATATGAAATAAAATAACAAATTTTAAAAAAATTTCAGCAAGTGTTCAAAATGAGCGCTTTGAACTCGTATGCATGTTAATATTAATAAATAAAATTAATTAAGACAAATAAGATGACTTTTCAATAAAACTCTTGTTTTCCGAAAGTATTTTGATTACAAAAATTTGAAAATGTCGTGTTATTTATAGAACTTCAACCTCTTGTATTTTAGTAACTAGAAGGAATAGGACCTATGTTCATATGACATTTTTGGCCCAGAATGACCTCAGGAATAAGCTGTTAAAGTTTGTTACACTAGTCCTGAAACACCCTGTATTTATGCCGTCAAATCACGGCCCCCAAAGATGTTAGTGGAGGGGATGCCACAGAGGTAGATTTAATTGTTTGTCGGCTGTGAGGATCGAACCAGGGTTCTCAAGATCCATCACTGAGTCACCTACCCCACCGAAAGACAATTTGGGGGAATGTTATTCCTCTAACGGGCCTAGAGAATCTAGACGGACACAAGAGGTCTTTGCATCAAAAAGAATGTCAAAAAAATAAATATATCTTCACGCCTTTTATACATTTCTTAGTGTGGCACTCTGCTGTAGCAGATCTTGGTAAGTGGTATATTTATGCACATTAATAATAGCCCCCAAAGATGTCACAAGGTCAATTTTGAACAAATATATCATTAAATAGTTATTTGTGTATTAAGAGCGTAAAGTGATTCTTTGTTACTCGAGCACGGTAATTGCAGCGAGAGCTGCAATACTGCAACTTTACGCTCGTGATGCACACATAATTTTTTCTACGATTGCATCTTAAAATTATTTAAAAACTTATACGTATTGAAAATAAATTCGTTCTGTCAACTGTCAATATGACAAGTTTCTGTTTTGTTTGTATTCCTGGTAACTATTGAAATAAGCGCGTATTTAATATCTTTTTCGCGCGTTGTCATTGGAAAAGCGCGCATTTAACGTCTTTTTCGCGCGTTGCCATTGGAGACGCGCAAAGAAGATATGTTTCGATTGTTCCACAGAAAACGTCAACTTTACGATGACAAATGAGAGCGTAATTGTCAACTTTTTATAGCAATCGTAGAAAAAAGTTTTTTTCACGGTACATTATTTACAACACATCAATAGTACCAAATTAATATAATTTTTGATTGTTTTCCTTCAATTATTTGGCATAAATCGATCATTATATTATAGTATTTATGTTTTATATTTAAACAATGTTACATGAAATTCGTATTTTTTGTTTTAACTAAAAGTAGCATTTTTCACGCGCAACAAAAAATACACATTTTTCGGTTTTGAGATCATGAAAAAATTAGAGTTTATACCTCAAGAATAAATGCGATTTTCCTTCATTTATTTATTAATAGAAAGACAGTAAACAATTATTAAAATGAAACATAGATTGCGATATGGAATTCGAATCCGGAGATCCCGAGTTTGAATCTCACTCAAGCTAAAAATAAACTACTAATACACTGCGGTTCGGTGAGTGCGGACCCTGTACTGTAATTGAGATTAAGTTCCTGTTGTACAGCGTAACATAAATAAATAAATAAATAAATAAATAAATTAATAAATAGAAGTGAAAAACAGCTGAATTAGTAAATGAAACAAAATATGAATTT
The DNA here is from genome assembly GCA_947425015.1 of Pterostichus niger. Taxonomy (NCBI): domain Eukaryota; kingdom Metazoa; phylum Arthropoda; class Insecta; order Coleoptera; family Carabidae; genus Pterostichus; species Pterostichus niger. The sequence goes on along the minus strand of OX380351.1, from coordinate 1,423,964 downwards.
GCCTGGGTGCCACATAAATATATCACTTATTGAGATCTGCTACAAGAGGCTGTCATACCCAATGATTTGAAAAAAACCGAGTTTAAACTTATATTTAATCAACATTTTATTGAATTTTCAATTACAATTAACAAAATAATAAATTTAAACATTTTAGAACTCGCATAAATTGCATTTCAATATCTCTTTTTGTGCCTTTAAAGTTAAGCTTTAAAACAAGTGAAAAATAGCTTAATTTGTAAATTAAACAAAATATGAATTTGCTTAGGTGCCACATAAATATATCTTTTATTGAGATCTGCTACAAAAGGCTGCCACACTTAATGATTTGAAAAAATGACAAACAATTTTCACCAAATTAAATCTACCCCTGTGGCTCTCCTTCCACTAACATCTTTGGGGGCCGTAACTTGATGGCTGGTAACCGCACTTCACGCGAAAAAATATATCACTTACCGAGATCTGCTTAGGCAGAGTGCCACATCCAGTTGTGAGTAAAAGGCGTAATGATATATTTATTTTATTTTGTGAATAAATAAATAAATTAATAAATAAATATATAAATAAATAAATAAAGACAATAATCTGTCAGTACGGTGGTGTGCATAGCGATACGGAATTCGAATCCGGAGATCCCGAGTATTTGAGTCAAAAGTTAGTTTAATTTAAATGTGCTACTATTGTATCTTGATTGTTAGTACGGTAGTGTAGATAGCAATATGGAATTTGAATCTGGAGATCCCGAGTTCGAATCTCACTCAAGGTAAAATACTACACTGCGGCTCGGTGAGTGTAGACCCTGTACTGTAATTGGGATTAAGTTCCTGTTGTACAGCGTAACATAAATAAATAAATTAAATAATATAAAATAGTTGACAAGTTCGTTAGAACATTTTGTGAAGCACTGATTTAAATTCGTTCCAACTGAACCGAACACCACCCCATAGGTGACCGCTGCTACATGCACCGAACCACTTATAACCGCAGTTAAAACCATCCATGACCGCCGTATACCGCTCAAGAGTCTTGTTAACCTGGTGCAAATGCTACGAGCATGGTTATTCGACGGTTTAACCGGATGTTATAATCGGATTTGATACGGTTTCCAATTCGGAGCGATACACGTGTTGTTGCTCGTATTTCGTATAAAATAGGTTTTTGATTAAGGGGTAAGGCCATTCTAGAATTTTTAAAAATGTATATTTTTTTATTTGCTTAAATTATAGTTTAAACCCTTAGGAATAAGGGACAATTAATTTAAATGCCGCGCGGAAGTATTTCAGAGGAAAAAAGCATATATCTATTAGTACTAGTATTTATATATATATATATATAAACTTTAAACGCGTTTTTCTCGAAATCATATTTTCAAAATCGGGCGAAAAGAAATCTGAAATACTAATTGATGGATCGTGCTGAATCTTTTTATTTCTTATTCTAGATATAAAATACTCAAAAACTACGGGGGCTTTTTTTTTAAAGTGCTTCATTCGTTTTTTATGGTCGTTTTTATACAGAAATTTAGTCCCGAATAATGAACTTTTTTTTTAATTTAATTTCTGACGACAACTTTGAATATTTTCTTTTAAAAAAATTTTTATATAAAGTTTAAAGAGCACTAAATAAAGATCCAAAAACAGTTCTTAAGCAGCACGTTTAGATTTCGTTAAAAAAAGGGTCATTTCTAAACGTTCTAAATTAATTGTCCCTTATTCCTAAGGGTTTAAAATATAATTTAAGCAAATAAAAAAAAATGCATTTTAAATAATTTTTAGAGTGGCCTTACCCCGTACGAAATATAAATAATATTTGAAGAAATAAGTTGGATGAATAATGACAAAATTAATTGTCTTTGAATTATATATTATATACTATACTGATGAGCTCTAATAAGAGCGAAACGCGTCTATGGTTTCTAACTGTGCTGGCCAGCCTCTGACGATGCCCTCATAAGCTGACTTGGAGGCTGAATTTTGTGAGACTTAGTCAAGTGTTTAGTTTATATTTTTTATTAAACCTAGTTTCACCAAGTGTATGGATGACAATTAATTTTACATGCATGCCGCACTCTTGAAATAATATTTTAGGATTGAGGTGCAAGTTGATGTATTAGGGATGCAATTATGGATGGGTGAATGGATATATCGTCAGGGGTTTCACTCTAGTTTGAAGTGGTTTACATGCATGCCGCACTGTTGAAATAACATTTTAGGATTGAGGTGCAAGTTGATGTATTAGGGATGAAATTATGGATGGGTGAATGGATATATCGTCAGGGGTTTCACTCTAGTTTGAAGTGGTTTACATGCATGCCGCACTGTTGAAATAACATTTTAGGATTGAGGTGCAAGTTGATGTATTAGAGATGAAATTATGGATGGGTGAATGGATATATCGTCAGGGGTTTCACTCTAGTTTCAAGTGGTTTACATGCATGCCGCACTGTTGAAATAACATTTTAGGATTGAGGTGCAAGTTGATGTATTAGGGATGAAATTATGGATGGGTGAATGGATATATCGTCAGGGGTTTCACTCTAGTTTCAAGTGGTTTACATGCATGTCGCACTGTTGAAATAACATTTTAGGATTGAGGTGCAAGTTGATGTATTAGGGATGAAATTATGGATGGGTGAATGGATATATCGTCAGGGGTTTCACTCTAGTTTCAAGTGGTTTACATGCATGCCGCACTGTTGAAATAACATTTTAGGATTGAGGTGCAAGTTGATGTATTAGAGATGAAATTATGGATGGGTGAATGGATATATCGTCAGGGGTTTCACTCTAGTTTACATGCATGCCGCACTGGTGAAATAACATTTTAGGATTGAGGTGCAAGTTGATGTATTAGGGATGAAATTATGGATGGATGAATGGATATATCGTCAGGGGTTTCACTCTAGTTTCAAGTGGTTTACATGTATGCCGCACTGTTGAAATAACATTTTAGGATTGAGGTGCAAGTTGATGTATTAGGGATGAAATTATGGATGGATGAATGGATATATCGTCAGGGGTTTCACTCTAGTTTCAAGTGGTTTACATGTATGCCGCACTGTTGAAATAACATTTTAGGATTGAGGTGCAAGTTGATGTATTAGGGATGAAATTATGGATGGATGAATGGATATATCGTCAGGGGTTTCAGTCTAGTTTCAAGTGGTTTAAATGCATGCCGCACTGTTGAAATAACATTTTAGAATTTGCAGTTTTAAGGGTTCAACATAATTTATGATTTGTATGGAGCGGTTTACATGCATGCCGCACTGCTGAAATAACATTTCAGGACCGAGGTACAATTTACTGTATTAGAGACGAAATTACGGATGAATGAATTGACACATCATCAGAACTTCGACTCAAATTTAAATTATAATTCATGACTTACATATCGCACAGTTAACAAACATATTGCTTTTATCTTATCGTCACCACATTTCTCTCCAGTTTCTTATTACCACGAGTCTGTAACCCTCCGAGATAAGCCCCATGTATATAAATTACAATATTATTTATGAAAGAAGTAAAATTGGAACTATGACGAATAAGGATTATAGTTCAAACATTAATTTGTGATTAAATGTCATAAATTACTTGTTAATGTGAAAAGTTAATAATTAAAATGATTAAAACAAATTATAAATAGTGTTTATTCATTTTTATCAATTACGCTTTTCTTCGTTATCTTGCATTTCAATTTAAGTTGACAGAAATAGTTGTCAAGTAATTAAAATAATTCTTTATTAATTATTATGTAGCCTGATTAGTGATTAGTGATTATATTTTAAAGTTAGTTTTTAGTTTTTTTTACAATTAAATTCTGACAATAAAATAAAACTTCTTACTGATTAATTCAATTTAAAAATCGGAGCAGATAATATTGAAATTTGGGTGTATAAACGTGTAATTATATAAATATACACATTTGAAAATTGAATTAGAATATTTAAAAAAATCTACCCCTGTGGCTCCTCCTCCACTAATATCTTTGGAGGTCGTGATTTGACGGCTAGTAACCGCACTTCACGCGAAAAAATATATCACTTACCGAGATCCGCTTAGGCAGAGTGCCACACCCAGTGATGGGTAAAAGGCGTGATGATATATTTATTTATTTATTTTTAAAAATGTCGAATTAAAACTATAAATTATTACTTGCTTGTACGAAGTAAAGGAAGTATTGTAATTCGGTTTTGAGATTTCAGTGGAAATATGCATTTTGAGCATCCCTGAATCCATTTTGACTAATTTCGTCGTGACGTCTATACGTACGTATGTATCTCGCATAACTCAAAAATGTTAAGCCGTAGAAAATTTAAATATTTAGGACTGTTATAACATCTAGTTGTGCACCTCCCTTTTTAGTCATTATATAACTTCCGGAAGTGCTACTTTCCTTGAATCATAGATGAAAAACTATATTCAAATATCATCCAAGACTTTTCAAGCTTGGTATATAAGACTACTATATCAATGCAAATAACATAATAGGTTTTGGTTAAAATGGACTAACCGGAAGTGATACATTACATGAAGCTGTTAACAGTTGAAAAAATGGTATTATTTTGATTTTAGAAATAAATGAGACAAATAAAAGAGAATTAAATTCTGCGTCTAGCACATTAAGAATTATTCAATTAGCCTTTTGTATAAGCGAGATATCTAAATTGAAAAATTATATATTTCTTGTTTCTTGTAATTAAGTTTGCTATCAATTAGAACAAAATAAAAAATTTAACGTCAAATATGTGTAATAAAAAAAATGTAGCTATAGTATAATACGCGTACAAGGAAGTCATGTGCTGCCCACATCAGATTTTTTATATTTAAAATATTACTCAAAATTCATATTCCCCTTCCTCGTATAATTCCATTGCGGGGTTAAACGCATTCACCCCCAGTTGATTAGCATAAATAAATGAAACTGAACTTAACTCAACCCCTAACCAAGACAGAACAACCCTTCAATCAACAGGAGCGAGAGAGACAGTGCTATAGTTCTAGTGCAGGCGGTATATATCAAAGACCTGCTTCGCCCGGTGACTGTACCGCGTTGCACTGCTCCTGAATGGGGGTGGCGACCCCTAACTAACCACTGAGGGAATTAAAGTTAAACGATTTGAAACCAAGTGTTTGATATTTAAATTTGGGTGGTGCATAAAACGATGACGAATTTTTATTGGGTTTAGAAGAGGATCTGCAGTTGCGGATATTATTGATTGATGGTTTAGTTAAGGGTGAAATAAATGGTTGTTGATGGTAGTATAGGCGTGGAGCGGAAACTACAGAGTTTGATAAAATGTTATTTCAACAGTGCGGCATGCATGTAAACCACTTCAAACTAGAGTGAAACCCCTGACGATATATCCATTCACCCATCCATAATTTCATCCTTAATACATCAACTTGCACCTCAATCCTAAAATGTTATTTCAACAGTGCGGCATGCATGTAAACCACTTGACACTAGAGTGAAACCCCTGACGATATATCCATTCACCCATCCATAATTTCATCCTTAATACATCAACTTGCACCTCAATCCTAAAATGTTATTTCAACAGTGCGGCGTGCATGTAAACCACTTCAAACTAAAGTGAAACCCCTGACGATATATCCATTCACCCATCCATAATTTCATCCCTAATACATCAACTTGCACCTCAATCCTAAAATGTTATTTCAACAGTGCGGCATGCATGTAAACCACTTCAAACTAGAGTGAAACCCCTGACGATATATCCATTCACCCATCCATAATTTCATCATTAATACATCAACTTGCACCTCAATCCTAAAATGTTATTTCAACAGTGCGGCATGCATGTAAACCACTTCAAACTAGAGTGAAACCCCTGACGATATATCCATTCACCCATCCATAATTTCATCCTTAATACATCAACTTGCACCTCAATCCTAAAATGTTATTTCAACAGTGCGGCGTGCATGTAAACCACTTCAAACTAGAGTGAAACCCCTGACGATATATCCATTCACCCATCCATAATTTCATCTCGTAATACATCAACTTGCACCTCAATCCTAAAATGTTATTTCAACAGTGCGGCATGCATGTAAACCACTTCAAACTAGAGTGAAACCCCTGACGATATATCCATTCACCCATCCATAATTTCATCTCTAATACATCAACTTGCACCTCAATCCTAAAATGTTATTTCAACAGTGCGGCATGCATGTAAACCACTTCAAACTAGAGTGAAACCCCTGACGATATATCCATTCACCCATCCATAATTTCATCCTTAATACATCAACTTGCACCTCAATCCTAAAATGTTATTTCAACAGTGCGGCGTGCATGTAAACCACTTCAAACTAGAGTGAAACCCCTGACGATATATCCATTCACCCATCCATAATTTCATCCCTAATACATCAACTTGCACCTCAATCCTAAAATGTTATTTCAACAGTGCGGCATGCATGTAAACCACTTCAAACTAGAGTGAAACCCCTGACGATATATCCATTCACCCATCCATAATTTCATCATTAATACATCAACTTGCACCTCAATCCTAAAATGTTATTTCAACAGTGCGGCATGCATGTAAACCACTTCAAACTAGAGTGAAACCCCTGACGATATATCCATTCACCCATCCATAATTTCATCCTTAATACATCAACTTGCACCTCAATCCTAAAATGTTATTTCAACAGTGCGGCGTGCATGTAAACCACTTCAAACTAGAGTGAAACCCCTGACGATATATCCATTCACCCATCCATAATTTCATCTCGTAATACATCAACTTGCACCTCAATCCTAAAATGTTATTTCAACAGTGCGGCATGCATGTAAACCACTTCAAACTAGAGTGAAACCCCTGACGATATATCCATTCACCCATCCATAATTTCATCTCTAATACATAAACTTGCACCTCAATCCTAAAATGTTATTTCAACAGTGCGGCATGCATGTAAACCGCTCCATACAAATCACAAACTTATGAAACATGTTTTTATCGATGAAATATAGTAATCTATAGGCAATGCAGGTGTTGTCGCCCATAAATGGCCTAATTTTGCATTTATTAACATGTCAATAAATTAAAATAATACTATAAAATTATGCAGACGATCTGCTAATGTCTATAGGAGATATTAATCATAGACCTTCCACATACGGACAGTATATTTAATAGACATCTTGTTTTAATGTAAATTAAGGAATTTTAAATTAATTAGGGTAGTGACTTAATTACTTTTTCATGGTAATTAATTAATTATGCCAGGAATTTTTATTATTTTGTTAGAATATAATTAATTGATGAACTTATAACGAAGAATTTATATGGTTATATGCAATAATTGTTAATGTGCTAGACGCAGAATTTAATTCTCTTTTATTTGCAGCATTTATTTCTAAAATCAAAATAATACCATTTTATTCAACTGTTAGCAGCTTCATGTAATGTGTCACTTCCGGTTAGTCCATTTTAACCAAAATCTATTATGTTATTTGCATTGATATAGTAGTCTTATATACCAAGCTTGAAAAGTTTTGGATGATATTTGAATATAGTTTTTCATCTATGATTCAAGTAAAGTAGCACTTCCGAAAATTATATAATGACCAAAAAGGGAGGTGCACAACTAGATGTTATAACAGCCCTAAATACCTCAACTTCTACGGCTTACCGTTTTTGAGTTATGCGAGATACATACGTACGTACAGACGTCACGACGAAATTACTCAAAATGAATATTTTCGCTGAAATCTCAAAACCGTACAATACTTCCTTTACTTTTTTTTTATTTATAAATATTTATTGCTATTACTAATTACTTTACAGAAACATGTTTCAAATAAAAGTTAAATTCTGCTTCTAGCTCATATATTTTTTTATTTACTTATTTACTTACCCTGTAATTAAGGTATAAACATTCAACTGTTACTGAAATAACTGTGTTCTTTGTTTAATATTTTAGCAATCATTGCTTTATAAATTAATTAACCAAAAAATTATTCAAATAATATTTATAAATAATTAAATTCTGTATCTAAAACATATTACATTTTTACTTCCTTGTACGAAGTAAAGGAAGTATTGTAATCGCGAAAATTTTCGGTTCTCAGATTTCAACGGAAATAGGTGTTTTGGCCCTCCCTGAATCCATTTTGACTAATTTCGTCATGCCGTTTGTACGTACGTATGTATCTCGCATAACTCAAAAAACGGTAAGCCGTAAAAAATTGAAACTTTATATTTAGGACTGTTATAATATCTAGTTGTGCACCTCCCATTTTGGTTATTATACAACTACTGGAAGTGGTACTTTACTTGTAGCCTATAATAGATTTTCATGAAAATCTATATTCAAATATAATTTAAAACTTTCCAAATTTGGTATATAAGACTACTATATCAATGGAAATAACATAATAGATTTTGGTTAAAATAGACTAACCGGAAGTGGCACATTACATGAAGCTGCTAACAGTTTTCCTTGAGAAAAATGGTATTATTTTAATTTTAGAAATGAATGCTGCAAATAAAAGTTTTAGAGAATTAAATTCTGCTTCTAGCACATTAAGAAATTTTAAATTAGCTTTTTGCATAAACGAGATATCTAAATTTAAATATTATATATTTTTTGATTTTTGCTATGGATTAGAACAAAAAATTCAAGATTTAATGTCAAATATGTGCAATTAAAAAAATATCTATAGTTTAATACGCGTATAAGGAAGTCATGTACTGCGCACATCAGATTTTTATATTTACGTATTTCTTCTTCTTCTGATGACAATACAGCCCAAATCGGGCCTGGGCCTACCGGACACACCGAGCCGCAGTTTTTACACTGCCGTACAGCCGGTTTTCGTAGTCAAATGCTACATTATTTAAGACGTATAAGTGACTAGCTTATAGCGCCCGAGCGTGATAAATACATGTAGCTGTATTTTATATTTTACGACAAATCACACATTGTCGGCATGCGGATTCGAACTGACGAACCTTGGTTCGGGTGACGTCACAGTATGTTAAGCGATGTGCTTTAACACGCTCGGCCACTGCGCCTGTTATTTACGTACTTAGTTACTGGATAAATGAGGTCTAAATATGCAACTAAAACTAAATTTACTATGTCATTTTTTATTGTTTTGTCCGCCATTGCTTTCACAATAAATTTATCAAAAAATGTTTCAAATAAAAGTTATAGAAAATTAAATTCTGCATCTAATCCATATCTAACTTTTTCTTTCACCCCTTTCCTTCCCTTAAAAACTACGCTTCAAACTCAAGTCCCTCAATTTGCCATAATTACAACTCTTTCACATTCCATTCTCACTGCTGCACCAATCACCAAATCTCCACGGTACACTCACCTGAAGAAGTCGTTCCGACAAAATAATTTAGCCTCCCTGGAAAAGCATTTGTCGGTTAGGGGAGCGTGACAGTCGTAACACCTCACACAATCGGCATGCCAGGTTCGCTCCAGGACATTCAGGAGGAACTTGTCCAGTATAGGCTTGTCACAGCCTGCACATGCGATCAGCATCCCCGCAGCTGGCTCGCACCGACCTGGGGGAGAGAAAAAAATACTTGGTTAATATCAGAATTGTATCGTACATACATACATACATAACATCACGCTATATCCCATGAAATGGGGTAGCACAAACCCGTCAACATTCTCATCCTGACACACGATACTCGATTCGACCACATTAACACTTCCTCCATACAAACTCTTTCTTTTCTCACAACCAAAATCCATCAACACACAACAAACATTCATCCATTCGCTAGTGTACACTGCGCTTGTTTCTGAAGATGGTCTTCACACAATTGCAGGTAAACACTCGAAACATCTAACCAATGAATCTAAAATCAAGAATCATACGCTTGTCTTCATTCATCATATTTATCCCGCAATTAATTTTCTCCAAACATTCCTATCCTGACACACCACTTTTGCTTCAACCACATTCATAATTCCCTTCATACAAGCTCGTTTATTCTTCACGCTCAGAATCTTTCGCTCACGCAACAACCCTTCAATCATATTCATCCATTTGTTCCTAGGCCGTCCACGCAAACTTTCACCCTCAATTTCACCAACATACACCTGTTTCACCAATCTGTCATTCGACATACGTTCTACATGACCAAACCATCTCAACTGACTTATTCCCACTCTTCTTACAACATTCTTCCCAATCTCACATTCATCATACACCAATCTCTTCTAGTATATCCACACACACCCCAAAAAAACCTCATTTCCACAGCAGTTATACGCCGTTCATGTTTCTTCATCCATACCCAACATTCACTACCATACATCAACGTAGGCACTAACACACCATTATAAACACTCAATCGAGCATCTCTGGATACATTCACGTTCCGAGTAAAGGTTCCCAGAGCACCCAATATGTTACATCCAGCAGATATTCTTCTTTCAATCTCTCGATCAATACGTCCATCCCTCGAAAACACACTCCCCAAGTATACAAACTCATTTACTTGACCCAATCTCACACCATTCACCGAAACATTGCAATCAGTCACCAAATCACTCTTCTCAAACACTAACACTTTACATTTATCAACATTCAGTAATAGATTTAAACCTTTTCCTACTTCATTTATACTTAGAATCATTCTTCTCAATTGTTCTTCAGATTCACCCATTACAACTACATCATCCGCATAAGCTAACGCAGGCACTACACTGCCACCAATACGTAGCTTAAATATGATTATCAACTCTTAAAATAATGACAACACTTTGATGATCGAGATATCAGTCTAATATATTTTGAAACGGTTACACTTCCTACGTTTCAACCGTTTCAAAATATATTAGACTGATATCCCAATCATCAAAGTGTTGTCATTATTTTAAGAGTTGATAATTGTATTTACTCTTAAAATAATATTTAAATATAAATAAATATATCATCACGCCTTTATCCATTACTAAGTGATATATTTATGCGCGTGAACAGCCGTCAAATCACGGCCCCCAAAGATGTTAGTGGAAGGGAAGCCACAGGAGTAGATTTAATTGATTGTCGGCTGTGGGGATCGAACCAGGGTTCTCAAGATCCACCACTGAGCCACCTACCCCATGTTATAATTATAAATAAATAAATATATCATCACGCCTTTTATCCATTACTAGGTGTAGCACTCTGCCGTAAGCAGATCTCGGTAAGTGATATATTTATGCGCGTGAACAGCCGTCAAATCACGGCCCCCAAAGATGTTAGTGGAGAGGGAACCACAGAGGTAGATTTAATTGTTTTTCTACGATTGCTATGAAAAGTTGACAATTACGCTCTCATTTGTCACGTTTTCTGTGGAACAATCGAAAAATATCTTTTTTGCGCGTCTCCAATGGCAACGCACGAAATAGTTATTTGTGTATTAAGAGCGTAAAGTGATTCTTTGTTACTCGAGCACGGTAATTGCAGCGCGAGCCGAAGGCGAGAGCTGCAATAGTGCAAGAGGAACAAGGACACTTTACGCTCGTGATACACACATAATTTTTTCTACGATTGCATCTTAAAGTTTTTAAAAAACGTAGGTATACGTCTAAAACTAAATTCGTTTCGTTAACTGTCAATATGACAAGTTTCTGTTTTGTTTGTATCCCTGGTAACTATTGAAATAATCTTTTTCGCGCGTTGCCATTGGAAACGCGCGAATTTAACGTCTTTTTCGCGCGTTGCCATTGGAGACGCGCAAAAAAGATATTTTTCGATTGTTCCACAAAAAACGTCAACTTTACGATGACAAATGAGAACGTAATTGTCATCTTTTCATAGCAATCGTAGAAAAAATATATTAAATGCGCGCTTATTTCAATAGTTACCAGGGATACAAACAAAACAGAAACTTGTCATATTGACAGTTGACAGAATGAATTTATTTTCAGTACGTATAAGTTTTTGAATAATTTTAAGATGCAATCGTAGAAAAAATAATGTGTGTATCACGAGCGTAAAGTGTCTTTGTTCCTCTTACACTATTGCAGCTCTCGTCTTCGGCTCGCGCTGCAATTACCGTGTTCGAGTAACAAAGAATCACTTTACTCTCTTAATACAAATAACTATTGTCGGCTGTGGGGATCGAACCAGGGTTCTCATGATCCATCACTAAACTACCTACCCCATATAATATTTAAATAAATAATAAAATAGAGAGCCGGTGGATGAGAACCCTGGTTCGATTCCCACAGCCGACAAACAATTAAATCTACCTCTGTAGCTCCTCCTCCATAAACATCTTTCACACGAAAAAATATATAACTTACCGAGATCTGCTTAGGCAGAGTGCCACACCCAGTAATAGGTAAAAGGCGTGATGATATATTTATTAAAAAGTATACTTTTATACTTTTTATTAAACCTAGTTTCACCAAGTGTTGGATGACAATTAATTTTGTCTTTGTTGTTATTTAAATTGCTATTGAGTAGCTTTTCGTTTTTTTCGGTAGATGGCATTGCCTGTTCCACAGAACTTCTCATGTCATCTTACATGTTTGTTAGAGATCTTATTCTCTGCTGGCACAGTTCTTCATCACACAGCTTCTTCACATGAACTTTGTTCTAGGTGAAGAAGTGAGTTATACCATACTGATGAGCTCTAATAAGAGCGAAACGCGTCTAAGGTTACTAACTGTGCTGGCCAGCCTCTGACGATGTCCTCATAAGCTGACTTGAAGGCTGAATTTTGTGAAACTTAGCCAAGTGTTTATTTTATACTTTTTATTAAACCTAGTTTCACCAAGTCTTGGATGACAATTAATTTTGTCTTTGTTGTTAGATATATTTATTTTTATTTATTTAATATTTCAGAATGAAATGAACTTAAATTAAAATTGCTATTACTTACAGTATTTTTTTTAATAAACAGTTTAGTTTTAGAAACATATGTTGAGTATGTATGATGAGCACATTCTTTTATCTTCTAGTGTATTCGTTTGAATCTAATATAAAACATAAATTGTTCGTGCGCGATGAAAATACAAGATATACGAAATAAACTGATGTACTATTTATACTATCACAGTCTTGTGTTACTACTGCATGTTGTAGACTTGACAAAGTGTAATTAGACTGTGAGATTTTACACGTTATCTACACATCTATCAATTGTTTAAATTGTGTTTATTGTGGTGCGTTCACCACGCATATAGACGGAAGGTAAAACGATTTTGAACACACCTTTATAAAAGATGTGATATTTAGAAGGTTTATAATTAATTTCATCCCTAATACATCAATCTTAAAATGTTATTTCAACAGTGCGGCATGCATGTAAACCACTTTAAACTAGAGTGAAACCCCTGACGATATATCCATTCACCCATCCATAATTACATCTCTAATACATCAACTTGCACCTCAATCCTAAAATGTTATTTCAACAGTGCGGCATGCATGTAAACCACTTCAAACTAGAGTGAAACCCCTGACGATATATCCATTCACCCATCCATAATTTCATCTTTAATACATCAACTTGCACCTCAATCCTAAAATGTTATTTCAACAGTGCGGCATGCATGTAAACCACTTGAAACTAGAGTGAAACCCCTGACGATATATCCATTCACCCATCCATAATTTCATCTCTAATACATCAACTTGCACCTCAATCCTAAAATGTTATTTCAACAGTGCGGCATGCATGTAAACCACTTCAAACTAGAGTGAAACCCCTGACGATATATCCATTCACCCATCCATAATTTCATCTTTAATACATCAACTTGCACCTCAATCTTAAAATGTTATTTCAACAGTGCGGCATGCATGTAAACCACTTCAAACTAGAGTGAAACCCCTGACGATATATCCTTTCATCCATCCATAATTTCATCCCTAATACATCAACTTGCACCTCAATCCTAAAATGTTATTTCAACAGTGCGGCATGCATGTAAACCACTTGAAACTGGAGTGAAACCCCTGACGATATATCCATTCACCCATCCATAATTTCATCTCTAATACATCAACTTGCACCTCAATCCTAAAATGTTATTTCAACAGTGCAGCATGCATGTAAACCACTTCAAACTAGAGTGAAACCCCTGACGAAATATCCTTTCATCCATCCATAATTTCATCCCTAATACATCAACTTGCACCTCAATCCTAAAATGTTATTTCAACAGTGCGGCATGCATGTAAACCACTTGAAACTAGAGTGAAACCCCTGACGATATATCCATTCACCCATCCATAATTTCATCCTTAATACATCAACTTGCACCTCAATCCTAAAATGTTATTTCAACAGTGCGGCAAGCAAGTAAACCGCTCCATACAAATAATATTTCGTAAGACATTAACGCCGAGGAACCCTGAGTAATATCTCGGTGAATCGGTTGGCAATGGCACAGTCGCTGTTGTTTTGTTTCTGTGCATTACTCAGTTGTTTTTATGAGTTGTCGGTCGTCAAGCTTGATCGACAGTCAGTTTTTTTCGCTGGCTTTTTACGCCAAATTCTACCGAAGTGTAACGAAACACTAGCGGGACTAGTCAGTCGGAAAAGGTCTGGAGTTTTCGTCTGTCATTGAAAATAAAAGTGGTGGAAAGTGTGGTTTGTATGGAGCGGTTTACATGTGTGCCGCACTGTTGAAATATTATTCTAGGATTGAGGTGCAAGTTGATGTATTAGGGATGAAATTATAGATGGGTGAATAGATATATCGTTAGGGGTTTCACTCTAGTTTACATGCATGCCGCACTGTTGAAATAACATTTTAAGATTGAGGTGCAAGTTGATGTATTAGGAATTAAATTATGGATGGGTGAATAGATATATTGTCAGGGGTTTCACTCTAGTTTGAAGCGGTTTACATGCATGCCACACTGTTGAAATAACATTTTAGGATTGAGGTGCAAGTTGATGTATTAGAGATGAAATTATGGATGGGTGAATGGATATATCGTCAGGGGTTTCACTTTAGTTTGAAGTGGTTTACATGCGTGCCGCACTGTTGAAATAATATTTAGGATTGAGGTGCAAGTTGATGTATTAGGAATTAAATTATGGATGGGTGAATAGATATATTGTCAGGGGTTTCACTCTAGTTTGAAGCGGTTTACATGCATGCCACACTGTTGAAATAACATTTTAAGATTGAGGTGCAAGTTGATGTATTAAAGATGAAATTATGGATGGGTGAATGGATATATCGTCAGGGGTTTCACTCTAGTTTCAAGTGGTTTATATGCATGCCACACTGTTGAAATAACATTTTAAGATTGAGGTGCAAGTTGATGTATTAAAGATGAAATTATGGATGGGTGAATGAATATATCGTCAGGGGTTTCACTCTAGTTTCAAGTGGTTTACATGCATGCCGCACTGTTGAAATAACATTTTAGGATTGAGGTGCAAGTTGATGTATTAGGAATGAAATTATGGATGGGTGAATGGATATATCGTCAGGGGTTTCACTCTAGTTTGAAGTGGTTTACATGCATGCCGCACTGTTGAAATAACATTTTAGGATTGAGGTGCAAGTTGATGTATTAGGGATGAAATTATGGATGGGTGAATGGATATATCGTCAGGGGTTTCACTCTAGTTTCAAGTGATTTACATGCATGCCGCACATTTTAATAATATCAATTATCACACTACGCCTTGGTAAATAATTAATATTAAATAAATATTTAAAAAATACACAGATGTAACTTGTCTAAAACCTTCATCAACTTTACATTTCATCAGCAACGCGGCTCAGTCTGCAACAATCCCTAGCTTATAAATCAACGAATGAAACCCATAGTCCGTCGGCAACTTCAGACCCATCGATAGACCCATATAAAACCCATAAGACCCATAACAGGCTCATACTATGCCAAGCAAGCCTGGCTTGCGAAGAGAGCGTATTTATGTTTGTAAAATGTTATGACTTCAGTTATTTATGATATAAATAGTAAAAATCGAGTGATCTGGGAACCGACTAGAAAAATAAATGAATGACGATATGAGTTGGTGATTGGGACTATAGTGACTTTGTGGATATTTGAAAAACAAAATTTAATTTCTCCGAATTTGAGTATAGGATATTTTTCTACACGACAACTATCTACATGGAATAGTAGAAATTATGTTATTTATTTAAGGGCGGAAAAGTAGAGCCCAATGTTAAAATAATATAACAGTTGATGGAAACAAATTGAACTATATACAGGGTGTTTAAAACTCACGATAAATATATCTAGTAAGTTGAAAGAAATAAAAATAAATCGAGATTTGTACAAAAACTTTTGTAAATGCGAGCTTCGCTCGGGAAATACAAAAGATAAAAATTTTAAAGTGAAAAATAATTTAAACAATTTGTTGTTTAATATCCAGTTTTACCAACAAAAGATAAACTCAAAACAAATGGAATAAATGACAGTAATATTAATGATTCCAATTCATTAATAATTTTGATTTTATTTTAATTATTTAAACCAAATTAAAAGTTTATTTTTTTGTTGATAAAACTAATCATATGTATCCAAAAATTGTAATAATATATTAAATTGTCGTAGCAGATCTTGGTAAGTGATATATATATATATATATATATATATATATATATATATATATATATATATATACCGGGAGTTTTTCTTATCAGTAAACATAGGGATATGTATCATTACCATAGTTACAGTTAAAAAGTTTGACAGCAATACATTAGAGCGTTTATTTTAAAAGTAAACATAGGGAAATAATATTTTCAGCAATGCATTGAAGTGTAATAGTCTATAGTCTAAAAGAAACATTTTAAGTTTAAACAAATTAAATGAATTTGAATTACTTTAAATTACATTAACTAAACGTTAGGTATAAATTTAGAACCTCAAATCCAAAAGTTCTTTTGTGTAGAGGTTTGTTCGCAAATTCTTCGTTTAAGAGCTCGTACATACAAATCATGACAATTTTGGGTTGAACCAGTTCAAAAATCGAAAATTATTAAAATGTGGTTCTATATAATTCAGAGCACGAGAAATCGAATGGCGCAAGGCGCATCTTCATATCTTTTTTAGTTTTAGAGTTACAGCGATTTTTGACTTTTTTTTAAGCTCAACTTTGAAAGCCCATAACTCAAAAACTAAAAGAGATATTGAAATAACATTTTAGGATTGAGGTGCAAGTTGATGTAATAGGGATGAAATTATGGATGTGTGAATATCGTCAGGGGTTTCACTCTAGTTTGTGATTTGTATGGAGCGGTTAACATGCAGTTAATCATTCTAAAAAATGCGTCAACGCGTAGCATTACGCTTATCAACGAATGTCACATCTAGCCAAGTAAATTTATTACCCGCTTGAATATTAATTTATGAAAATTATATTCAAATGTACTTGTGTTTTCATGTCTTTCTACTTGGCCGCTGTAAGTCTGGCCTCTGCCTTCTTGATCTGCATTCTAAATGCGACATTAATAAGATAAGCTGCTATCAGAATGCTAGATGAAAATGGCGCCCGACAGATTTTTAATTTTATTTAAATAGTTTAAAACCAAACTAGAGTGAAACCCCTGACGATATATCCATTCACCCATCCATAATTTCATCCCTAATACATCAACTTGCACCTCAATCCTAAAATGTTATTTCAACAGTACGGCACACATGTAAACTAGAGTGAAACCCCTGACGATATATCCATTCACCCATCCATAATTTCATCCTTAATACATCAACTTGCACCTCAATCCTAAAATGTTATTTCAACAGTACGGCACGCATGTAAACTAGAGTGAAACCCCTGACGATATATCCATTCATCCATCCATAATTTCATCCCTAATACATCAACTTGCACCTCAATCCTAAAATGTTATTTCAACAGTGCGGCATACATGCAAACCATTCCATACAAATCTCATATTCATTCACCCATCCATAATTTCATCCCAAATACATCAACTTGCACCTCAATCCTAAAATGTTATTTCAACAGTGCGGCATACATGCAAACCGCTCCATACAAATCTCATATTCATTCACCCATCCATAATTTCATCCCAAATACATCAACTTGCACCTCAATCCTAAAATGTTATTTCAACAGTGCGGCATACATGCAAACCGCTCCGTACAAATCTCATATCCATTCACCCATCCATAATTTCATCCCAAATACATCAACTTGCACCTCAATCTTAAAATAATATTTCAACATTGCGGCATACATGCAAACCGCTCCATACAAATCTCATATCCATTCACCCATCCATAATTTCATCCCAAATACATCAACTTGCACCTCAATCCTAAAATGTTATTTCAACAGTGCGGCATATATGCAAACCGCTCCATACAAATCTCATATTCATTCACCCATCCATAATTTCATCCCAAATACATCAACTTGCACCTCAATCCTAAAATGTTATTTCAACAGTGCGGCATACATGCAAACCATTCCATACAAATCTCATATTCATTCACCCATCCATAATTTCATCCCAAATACATCAACTTGCACCTCAATCCTAAAATGTTATTTCAACAGTGCGGCATACATGTAAACCGCTCAATACAAATCTCATATTCATTCACCCATCCATAATTTCATCCCAAATACATCAACTTGCACCTTAATCTCAAAATATTATTTCAACAGTGCGGCACACTTGTAAACCGCTCCATACAAATCACAAATTTAAACAATGATACTTACTTTCTTCAATGAATAAAACTAAAACATTCTATCCTATTTTGATCTTTTATTACTCCAGGAAAATTTCTAATTTTCTAGTAAATCAAATAAAAGCACTTTAATTACTTTCAATCAAAAAAAGAAATTCGATTCTACCGCTCGGCTCAAATAAACAATAGTTAATTATTAATTAAAATCAATATCACTTCGATTATCCTATTTAAATTGTTATAAAGTTTTAATTGATTTTTGATATGCACAAATTTCAATTTCATATTTATTCATACTCACCTAATTTACCGACGGGACCCGAATTATTTAAAATATCATTTATTGTTTCTTAAAATATGGATCGTTTTGTATTTTAACATTGTTTCTTTGTGCCTCATCCCTTAAGGGGTAAGGCCACTCTAGAATTTTTTAAAAATGCATATTTTTTTTATTTGCTTAAATTATAGTTTAAACCCTTAGGAATAAGGGACAATTAATTTAAATGCCGCGCGGAAGTATTTCAGAGCGAAAAAAACATATATCTATTAGTACTAGTATTTATATATATGACTCGAAACTTTAAACGCGTTTTTCTCGAAATCATATTTTCAAAATCGGGCGAAAAGAAATCTGAAATACTAATTGATGGATCGTGCTGAATCTTTTTATTTCTTATTCTAGATATAAAATACTCAAAAACTACGAGGCCTTTTTTTAAAAAGTGCTTCATTCGTTTTTTATGGTCGTTTTTATACAGAAATTTAGTCCCGAATAATGAACTTTTTTTTCAAACGTGCGCCATTTTGTTAAAAATAAAAATTTTCAAAATCCAGCCCGTAGTTTTTTAGAGTATACATCAGAGATTAAGAAAACATATCCCTTTTTGATCCAGGTCTATTGCTGTTCCCGGAATGTTTTCGCCCGATTTGCCCTACGCGTCGAGAGGAGTCGCCATTTTTTTTAATTTCTGACGACAATTTTGAATATTTTCTATAAAAAAAAATTTAAATAAAGTTTAAAGAGCACTAAATAAAGATCCAAAAACAGTTCTTAAGCAGCACGTTTAGATTTCGTTACAAAAAATCTTGAAAATGACCCTTTTTTCCTTGTCTAAAGTGGCCTTACCCCTTAAAATAAGGGTATATAAAATGTATATATGTTTCAAGTCAACATATATTCTGTATTATTTAAATAATTCAATAAAAATATTTAAAATATTAAATAAATATATATCACACCTTTTACCCATTACTGGGTGTAACAATATACCATCACAGATTTGAGTAAGTTGTTTATTTAAGCATATTTATAGCCGTCAAAACTTAACCCCCAAAGATATTAGTGAAACCTTTTAAACATATAAGATACATACAAATATATATATATATATATATATATATATATATATATATATATATATATAACATATGAATAAAATATAATTTACCCCCAAAATACAAGTATTTTGTAAGCAACTTAATAAAAATTCAACAAAAATATTATTGTATATTGTCGACAATAAACAAACAAATTATTTTTTTTTTCTGAAACGTCTCTATGTTTACAAATACATCTTAATTATAAAGTTTTTTAATAAATCTACAGCAGGTTCGTGAAAATTTTGTGTACAGCGAAATAATTGGTTCAGAAGATTGTCTACCCCGGTCGTTGAACTTCTGTCTAGTTCTTTCTAATCGGAAAATATATTTTTACCGATTTACACTAAATGTACGATCAGAAGAACCGGTAAAATTTACCGATTCATATATTAAAAAGTATTGATCTTTTTGTCAAATCAGGAATAATTGGTAATTAATGGACGTAATAAGCTAATTATTATGGGGTAGGTGGCTCAGTGGTGGATCTAGAGAACCCTGGTTCGATCCCCATAGCCTTACCCCTGTGGCTTCTCCTCCACTAATATCTTTGAGGGCCATGATTTGACGGCATAAATATATCACTTACCGAGATCTGCTTACGGCAGAGTGCCACATTCTGTAATGGGTAAAAGGCGTGATGATATATTTATTTATATTATTGAGTATTACTTTGAGGGCTTATTAACTACATTGTAAAGTGAATTTTGTAAATACAGTATTTAATGTGAAATAGTTATTGTTGTATTAAGTGCGCCAAAAAACAAGAATTTCGCCCTGGAAATACAAACAACATTTTTTCTACAACTGTAAATAAAGAATAATACAATAATTATTGATAGATTTAAGTAAATTAAAGAAAAACAATCAACAATAATATGAATTTGATACTATTGATGTGTTGTAACTAATGAAACCTGACAACAAATAATTTGGGAGCGTGCGCGAGATACTCATTTTGCGCACTAAAATGCGAATACTCATTTTGCGCACTAGGGTGTAAAATAATGCGCAAAATACACATTGTCATGATAATGTAAATGATGAACAAATTACGTATTTCGCGTATTGATATTAGTAACAAAAAATTCACATTTTTTTATAGCTATTTGTGTATTAAGAGTGTAAAGTTATTATTTGTTACTGAGCTGCAATAGTGCAAGAGGAACAAAGACACTTTACGCTCGTGATCCACACGTCATTTTTTCTATGATTGCATCTTAAATTATTAAAAAAACGTATACGTACTGAAAATAAATTCATTCTGTCAACTGTCAATATGACAAGTTT
Organism: Pterostichus niger; assembly: GCA_947425015.1. NCBI lineage: Eukaryota > Metazoa > Arthropoda > Insecta > Coleoptera > Carabidae > Pterostichus > Pterostichus niger. The sequence goes on along the minus strand of OX380351.1, from coordinate 1,402,628 downwards.
CTGTTTTGTTTGTATCCCTGGTAACTATTGAAATAAGCGCGCATTTAACATCTTTTTCACGCGACAAATATATTTTCCGATTGATCTACAAAAAACCTCAACTTTACGATGACAAACAAGAGCGTAATTATCAACTTTTCATAGCAATCATAAACCTCTAGGCCAAAAACTATACTTTTTTGAGTATGAAATTAATTTGACAGGTAATAGTATATTACATAATAAGTCAGGAAAGTGATGCTTTACTTGACGAAGCGGTTGTTTGAAGTATTTTAATTCGCTGAGTCAAGTAAAACACTTTCGTGACGTATTATGTATACTATTTTTTCTGAAATCGTTCATATTTATATTTTATCAATATAATTAATAATAAATATTTCAAAATGTTTAATTTTTTGGTAAGAATCATATTGGCAGCAAACTACATATCCAAGGTGATAACAAAAGTTGTTGAAAACAATATCTTATGTGAAAAATCTATTGAATATATTTCTGTCAAAAGTAATATTGTTGACAGAGAAGATTTCTTTATAATGTTGGAAAATATAGATGAAAATGAGTATGAGGCGGTATTTTCAAGTACTCCTCCTGAAATCTTAAATCAAGCAACTGCGGCTGTTGAAAATGTATTACCGAGCAAGTCCAAACACCGATATGATAAAGAGTATGAAATTTTCATGGATTGGAAAAAGCAAAATAATTTGTCAGCAAATGTGCTACTTGCTTATTTTATTTACTGAATCTCCAATAAATTTAGCTTCAAATTCGCCAGTGTCATACATAAATTTTAGTAATTTAAGCAATTGTATATTTAGTATTAATATTATTGATAAAAATGAATAAAAATCTTATTAAATTTTTAGTTATTTAGTTTATTTACTTGAGTCAGGTAAACACTTACTTTCCATACTAAAATGCGTCAGGAAAGTAGCCATTTTCTTGACGATTTCAGAAAAAACTATTTTCCAAGCAAATTTCAATGAAATTTGTCAATATAAACAAACATCAAAGATTTAAATAAAAATAAAGCATTTATTTGTTATCTTACAATAAATACTAAAAGGTTGCTATAGTTTTTCTCAACATTTTACCCATTACTAGGTGTGGCACTCTGCCATAGCAGATCTCAACAAGTGATATATTTCTTCACGTGTCAAACCACAACCCTTAAATATATTAGTAAACAATGCTACAATGGTGTTGAAAATTTGTCGACTATGAGAATCGAATCCGGGTTCTTCAAGTTTGTATCTCAAAAATTACAAATACTTTTACAAAATTTATATATATATATATATATATATCGATTACAAAATATAATTCATGTCATTACCATCAAATTAGGTAATTGACATACAAACATGTTTCAAATAAAACTTTTAAATCAACTTATAAATAGATTTAAACTTATTTAAATATTGTTAAAGTATAAAATATTTGTTTGAGAAGTTTTGAAACATATTTGAAATAATAAATATTGTGTTTAATGATTTTGATACAAATTTTTTTACAAATTTAAAATATTTTCCTGCAATTAGGAAAACAAATGGAAAAAGAAAACTTATTTCACATGGCCCTTGGCACATTTTTCTCTTTGAATTATATATTTTGATAAAAATTTATGTTTTAAGAGATTGTTAAAATCACTAATGATTTTTATTTTGTTTCAGATTCAAGAATAATTTGAAAAGTTATTTACGCCGCTGCGGTAAGTTTAAAAAAAAAATTAAAATGACAATAATATTGGTTATATTACATTTGAAAGTGGATCTTGAGAACCCTGGTTCGATCCTCATAGCCGACAAACAATCTACCCCTGTGGCTCCCCCTCTACTAATATCTTTAGGGGCCGTGATTTGACGGCATAAATATATCACTTACCGAGATCTGCTTAGGCAGAGTGCCATATCTAATATTGGGTAAAAGGCGTGATGATATATTTATTTATTTATAATAATAACATGGGGTAGGTGGCTCAGTGGTGGATCTTGAGAACCCTGGTTCGATCCCCACAGCCGACAAACAATTAAATCTACCCCTGTGGCTCCTCCTCCACTAATATCTTTGTGGGCCGTGATTTGACGGCATAAATATATCACTTACCGAGATCTGCTTAGGCAGAGTGCCATATCTAGTAATGGGTAAAAGGCGTGATGATATATTTATTTTATTTATTTGAAGTGATGTTGTATTGAATTAAAATTTATGTTTGAAAATAAGGGCTTCATTTTTGCCAAATCCCGTATATTAAATAGAGCGTTTTATATATAATAAGAAATATATTGTGACAAACAGATTTCTTGTTCTCAAATTTTGACGAATTATTGAAAATATAGCTGGTCTATTAATCTCTTTACGTGATAGATTCTAAACGAAATGACATTTTAAATTCAAACTTCATATTTAAGTTTTTAAGTAAAAAATTTGAGAATAAGTTTGGCAATAAGCTATATACAACCAGTGGTACTACAACTTTACTGATGGGCATTTTTAAGTTTTCATGTTTATTTCGAAAACGACAATGTTTAGCATAAAATATATAAGGACTAAACTTGCTCCAAATTTGATTTCAAACAAGTTTTGTTTGAAATATTTTTTGATATTATTATCGGTTTATTTGTTAAAACAATTTTTTTAATTTTACTTGATAATTCAATTCATTATTGTTCACGTTATTAACTACCTATTTACCATTTACAACCTCCTGGGTTCAAATCTCGGCACAAATCGACAAACAATAAATGAATATATCAGCTCGCCTTTTACCCATTACTGGGTGTGGCATTCTATCGTAACAGATCTCGGTAAGTGATATATTTATGCCGTCAAATCACGGGTGTCAAAGATGTTAGTGGAGAGGAAGCCACAGGGGTAGATTTAATTGTTTGTCGGCTGTGGGAATCGAACCAGGGTTCTCAAGATTCACCTACCCCAAAAAGAGATATTTAAATGCGGAACCAGTGTATTTCTCGTACTCTAAATAATTAGTACAAAAATATTGCAAAATTTTGTATATTTTACTGTTTTTGGCCAAACTTTCCGAGTGTATATCTCAAAAAGTTGGTTAAATTATGAAAATCTATAGTTACCAGTAGATACTTTACATGATAATACTTAGACATGCAAATTTTCAATCAAAATTTCGCACGAACAAAATTGTTATTACAAAAAGTATAAATATTTTTTATGAATTTAGACCATTTTAAGATTTTTTTGTTCTAAAAACTTTATTTATAAAGCAAAATATTTGAAAATTTGTATATCTATGTATTTTTATCCAAGGAATTTACTGGTGTTCACAGATTTTTATTATCTCATCAACTTTTTGAGATATTGTTCCAGACACACTTGAAAAAATAGAGCAATTTTAAGAATTTTACTCTAAAAACCTTAATCATAAAGCAAAACAATTGAAAATTTGCTTATCTATGTAATATTACCCGAGGAATTTACTGGTGTTCACATATTTTTATTATCTCATCAACTTTTTGAGATATTGTTCCAGAAATACTTGAAAAATACAGTCATTTTTAAGAATTTTACTCTAAAAACCTTAATAATTAAGCAAAAGACTTGAAAATTTGTATATCTATGTATTATTACCCGAGGAATTTACTGGTGTTCACATTTTTTTATTATCTCATCATCTTTTTGAGATATTGTTCCAGAAATACTTGAAAAAAATAGAGCCATGTTAAGAATTTTACTCTAAAAACCTTAATAATAAAGCAAAAGACTTGAAAATTTGTAAATCTATGTATTATTACCCGAGGAATTTACTGGTGTTCACAGATTTTTATTATCTCATCAATTTATTAAGATATTGTTCCAGAGATACTTGAAAAAATAGAGCAATTTTAAGAAGTTTACTCTAAAAACCTTAATAATTAAGCAAAAGACTTGAAAATTTGTATATCTATGTATTTTTATCCGAGGAATTTACTAGTGTTCACAGATTTTTATTATCTCATCAATTTTTTGAGCTATTGTTCCAGAAATGCTTGAAAAAATAGTGCAATTTTAAGTATTTTACTCTAAAAACCTTTAATAATAAAGCAAAAGACTTGAAAATTTGTATATCTATGTATTTTTACCCGAGGAATTCACTGGTGTTCACAGATTTTCATTATCTCATCACCTTTTTGAGATATTTTTCCACTTGAAAAAAAAATATGAAAACATAAGCAGATCTCGGTAAGTGATACATTTTTTAAAATTTAAAATTATATGCCGAGCCTCAACTTTTTGAGATATTGTTCCAGAAACACTTGAAAAATATAAAAATATAAACAGATCTCGGCAAGTGATACATTTTTAAAAAAATGTAAAATTAAATGCCGGGCCTCAACTTTTTGAGATATTGTTCCACTTGAAAAAATATAACAATATAAGCAGATCTCGGCAAGTGATACATTTTTTAAAATTTAAAATTATATGCCGGGCCTCAACTTTTTGAGATATTGTTCCACTTGAAAAAATATAAAAATATAAGTAGATCTCGGCAAGTCATACATTTTTGTAAAATTAAATGCCGGGGGTAATCCGTCGATAAACAAAAGCATACCTATGTTGTGAGCTGTATGGTGTACACCAAACCCTCCACCCAAGGGCGCATGGGCTAGTCCAGCCCTGAGCTGCAGGGCTCCTGGGCCCCCCACGGACGCGCAGGCGGAGGGGCCCCCGTCCAGATAAGACGCCAGCTCGAAAATAACCACTTTCCTGCCCTGGACAAACTGTTTATAACTGTATTCAAACCCGGACGATATCAACGAGTTCCTTCGTAGAAAACAACACTATTTCGCACTTTTAGTTTAGTCCTGCACACCGGAAAAATTACCCAGAGGGCCAGGAGGTCCTGGAGGACTTGGAGGACCCCGATTTCCTTCACACGCACTTTTTGCACTTTCAGTCCGGGGTCAGGAATTTTACTTCAATGCGGTCCTTTTACACTAATCTAGTGTAATCCAATCCTGGATTTCCACAAGGAACTAATATTAAAATAATATTATTTGTTATTACGGTAACTTCATTCAAAATGAATACAACGATTCCTTCAGTTCTATTTGGCGTAAAATCTTCCAGAAAAGTCGTGGAAAACTCGAGGAAAATCTCCTGTTTAGTTTTTCATGCCCAGTAGGTTTTGTAGAAAACGTAGGCCCAAATTTTCCACATTTTAAACGACTCAAAACCTTAAAATTATTGGTTGAAAGAGTTTTTCAGTAAAAATTCAGTATTTTTAGCAAATATATACATGAAATTTCATCTGAAAGGTTGTGCTACTACCCTTAAATATGTAGTATGTGCTATAGGGCAGAGTTTCTCAAAATGTTTTATAAACACACCAAATTTATTTAATCACTTATACGGTTGTTTAAAGTCACTTTAACACTTAATTCTCACTTAGTTCTTAGTACTAATCACTTTATACACTTGGGTGAACTCCGAATCAACGCTGGTTAACCAGAATTTACAGAAAAAAAACAAAAAAATTCAAGTATATATCACATACATTCTGTCGCGACATACAGATACGAACTGCTCTCGTAGCGCGAGGAGGAAATTCAAAGGGCCGAACTAAACAATCGACTTTCCCCTTCCACTGTCAACCAGCAAGATGGACCAATCGCTTCGTAGGTAAGCTCCGCCTAGTTTAAACTCCGCCTATCGATGGTAGCCATGAGACTTGATTATCACAAGTTGAAGAGTGCGAAAAAAATCCTTATAACACTAGCTATTAAGGGTCATATTTGTTGTAAATTTTTTGTTTTCATGATGTTTCACCTTTACAGAGGTTTGTCGGTGGTGGGGATGAAATACGCAGCGATTTTGAACGTAATGAAAGAGGAGATAAGGATTATTTTGTTATTTTTTCAACCAATCAGATAGCAGGACTGCTGGAAGATGTTTTCTTGTTTTGTGCAGGATTCAAAGATGTTTTGATTTCTTTTCGGGGTTTTTTAGATATTGTTAGCATGTATTATTATTATTATTTTAACAGTGCGGCACGCATGTAAACCGCTTTATACAAATCACAAATTAGAGTGAAACCCCTGACGATATATCCTTTCACCCATCTATAATTTCATCCCTAATACATCAACTTGCACCTCAATCCTAAAATGTTATTTCAACAGTGCGGCATGCATGTAAACTAGAGTGAAACTAGAGTGAAACCCCTGACGATATATCCATTCACCCATCCATAATTTCATCCCTAATACATCAACTTGCACCTCAATCCTAAAATGTTATTTCAACAGTGCGGCATGCATGTAAACCACTTGAAACTAGAGTGAAACCCCTGACGATATATCCATTCACCCATCTATAATTTCATCCCTAATACATCAACTTGCACCTCAATCCTAAAATGTTATTTCAACAGTGCGGCATGCATGTAAACCGCTTCAAACTAGAGTGAAACCCCTGACGATATATCCATTCACCCATCCATAATTTCATCCCTAATACATCAACTTGCACCTCAATCCTAAAATGATATTTCAACAGTACGGCACGCATGTAAACTAGAGTGAAACCCCTGACGATATATCCATTCACCCATCCATAATTTCATCCTTAATACATCAACTTGCACCTCAATCATAAAATATTATTTCAACAGTGCGGCATACATGCAAACCGCTCCATACAAATCTCATATTCATTCACCCATCCATAATTTCATCCCTAATACATCAACTTGCACCTCAATCATAAAATATTATTTCAACAGTGCGGCATACATGCAAACCGCTCCATACAAATCTCATATTCATTCACCCATCTATAATTTCATCCCAAATACATCAACTTGCACCTCAATCCTAAAATGTTATTTCAACAGTGCGGCATACATGCAAACCGCTCCATACAAATCTCATATTCATTCACCCATCCATAATTTCATCCCTAATACATCAACTTGCACCTCAATCATAAAATATTATTTCAACAGTGCGGCATACATGCAAACCGCTCCATACAAATCTCATATTCATTCACCCATCTATAATTTCATCCCAAATACATCAACTTGCACCTCAATCATAAAATATTATTTCAACAGTGCGGCATACATGCAAACCGCTCCATACAAATCTCATATTCATTCACCCATCTATAATTTCATCCCAAATACATCAACTTGCACCTCAATCATAAAATGTTATTTCAACAGTGCGGCATGCATGTAAACCGCTCCATACAAATCTCATATTCATTCACCCATCTATAATTTCATCCCAAATACATCAACTTGCACCTCAATCCTAAAATGTTATTTCAACAGTGCGGCATGCATGTAAACCGCTCCATACAAATCTCATATTCATTCACCCATCTATAATTTCATCCCAAATACATCAACTTGCACCTCAATCCTAAAATGTTATTTCAACAGTGCGGCATGCATGTAAACTAGAGTGAAACCCCTGACGATATATCCATTCACCCATCCATAATTTAATCTCTAATACATCAACTTGCACCTCAATCCTAAAATATTATTTCAACAGTACGGCACGCATGTAAACTAGAGTGAAACCCCTGACGATATATCCATTCACCCATCCATAATTTCATCCTTAATACATCAACTTGCACCTCAATCATAAAATATTATTTCAACAGTGCGGCATATATGCAAACCGCTCCATACAAATCTCATATTCATTCACCCATCTATAATTTCATCCCAAATACATCAACTTGCACCTCAATCCTAAAATGTTATTTCAACAGTGCGGCATGCATGTAAACCGCTCCATACAAATCACAATATTTTCATAATAAAATTATATCTTAAATAAGTCAATTTTACCCTAAAAATTAATAAACCATTAGTAGCAAAGATTGAAATCAAGAATATATTATTTGTTCATTCCGTTTTACCCTTAGAATATTCTCACCTTTTGTATTTTGTTATCTTAACGGGAATAGTCTAATGTAACGTCGGTAGTTTTTCACAAAAATTACTCATTTTTCATTCTGTCGTAAGTTAGTTTTGATGTATTGCCGCCAGAGGGTTCGCTAATCTCTCGGAACGACAAGGAAGAATGGTCACGCCCTATCCCTCAAAATAAGGTTGCGAAAATATTCAAACACTCCAAAAAAAATTGTAAAACATATGTAATAAGATATACACTAATTTTGTGATTTGTATGGAGCAGTTTACATGTATGCCGCAGTGTTGAAATAATATTTTAGAATTGAGGTGCAAGTTGATGTATTAGAGATGAAATTATGGATGGGTGAATGGACATATCGTCAGAGGTTTCACTCTAGTTTACATGCGTGCCGTACTGTTGAAATATCATTTTAGGATTGAGGTGCAAGTTGATGTATTATGGATGAAATTATAGATGGGTGAATGGATATATCGTCAGGGGTTTCACTCTAGTTTGAAGTGGTTTACATGCATGCCGCACTGTTGAAATAACATTTTAGGATTGAGGTGCAAGTTGATGTATTAGGGATGAAATTATGGATGGGTGATTGGATATATCGTCAGGGGTTTCACTCTAGTTTGACAATTAATTTTGTCTTTGTTGTTGTATATATTTTATGTTTGTAAATAGCCGACAAACAATTTTCACCAATTTAAATCTACCCCTGTGGCTCCTTCTCCACCAATATCTTTGAGGGACGGGTGGTTTACGCGCATAAATATATCACTTACCGAGATCTGCTTAGGCAGAGTGCCACACCCAGTAATGGGTAAAAGGCGTGATGATATATTTATTTATTTATTTTTATACAAAATATATCTAATAATGATTAAAATTGCTTAAAATCTATTCAAATACATACATACATACATAACATCACGCTATATCCCATGAAATGGGGTAGCACGAACCCGTCAACATTCTCATCCTGACACACGATACTCGATTCGACCACATTAACACTTCCTCCATACGAACTCTTTCTTTCCTCACAACCAAAATCCATCATCACACAACAAACATTCATCCATTCGCTCCTGTACACCTGTTTCGTAAATCTTCACTTACGCCCACTTCTCTAACAACGAATCTATAATCACTGTCAGTACGGTGGTGTGGATAGCAATATGGAATTCGAATCTGGAGATCCCGAGTTCGAATCGCACTCAAGCTAAATATACTACACTGCGGCTCGGTGAGTGCGGACCCTGTACTGTAATTGGGATTAAGTTCCTGTTGTACAGCGTAACATAAATAAATAAAAATAAAATAAAGACTTGTTTAAAAATACATAAAGTAAAGGAAGTATTGTAATTCGGTTTTGAGATTTCAGCGAAAATACGTATTTTGAGCATCTCTGAATCCATTTTGAGTAATTTCGTCGTGACGTCTGTACGTACGTATGTATCTCGCATAACTCAAAAACGGTAAGCCGTAGAAAGTTGAGGTATTTAGGACTGTTATAACATCTAGTTGTGCACCTCCAAAACTTTTTAAATTTGGTATATAAGACTACTATATCAATGGAAATAACATAATAGATTTTGGTTAAAATTGACTAACCGGAAGTAATACATTACATGAAGCTGCTAACAGTTAGATTTTAGAAATAAATGCTGCAAATAAAAGAGAATTAAATTCTGCGTCTAGCACATTAAGAATTATTTAATTAGTATTTTGTATAAGCGAGATATGTACATTTAAAAATTATATACTTTTTGTTTTTTTAATTAAGTTTGCTATGGATTATTGGATTTATGGGGTAGGTGCCTCAATGGTATCGAGTCGGCCTGTGGATCTTGAGAACCCTGGTTCGATCCCCACAGCCGACAAATAATTTTCACCAATTTAAATCTACCCCTGTGGCTCCCTCTCCACTAATGTCTTTGAGGGCCGTGATTTGACAGTTGATAACCGCATTTCACGCGCATAAATATATCACTTACCGAGATCTACTTATGCAGAGTTCCATACCCAGTAATGGGTAAAAGGCGTGATGATATATTTATTTTATATAAGAGGTAGGTGGCTCAGTGGTATCGAGTCGGCCTGTGAATCTTGAGAACCCTGGTTCGATCCCACAACCGACAAATAATTTTCACCAATTTAAATCTACCCCTGTGGCTTTCTCTCCACTAATATCTTTGAGGGCCGTGATTTGACGGGTGGTAACCAAACTTCACGCGAAAAAATATATCACTTACCGAAATCTACTTAGGCAGAGTTCCATACCCAGTAATGGGTAAAAGGCGTGATGATATATTTATTTTATACAAGAGGTAGGTGGCTCAGTGGTATCGAGTCGGCCTGTGAATCTTGAGAACCCTGGTTCGATCCCCACATCCGACAAACAATTTTCACCAATTTAAATCTACCTCTGTGGCTCCCTCTCCACTAATATCTTTGAGGGCCATGATTTGACGGTTGGTAACCAAACTTCACGCGAAAAAATATATCACTTACCGAGATCTGCTTAAAGCAGAGTACCCAGAGTACCCAGTAATGGGTAAAAGGCGTGATGATATATTTATTTATTTTATGGATTATAAATAAAAATATCAGATAATATGTGCAATTAAAAAAAATATCTATAGTTTAATACGCGTACAAGGAAGTCATGTGCTGCCCACATCATATACATCATTTTAAAAACAATTCAAACTAGCTTCGCCCTTTAAACCCTCTTCAAAATTCGCAAAAACCGCAAAATAATAAATCAAAATCATTCTAAAATTTCTTTCTTTTCTTCTAAAGTTCGAACAAAAAAGCCGCCGGTCCTTATACTGCTCCTACCTTCCTCTCCCTCTTGCATGTAACCTCACAGTCTAAACTAGGACGTGGTGACGACACGGAGTCCCCACATGGGGTACAGATTACAAGAGACCCGCTGGTTTATGCCCGAAACGCAGCGCTCGGCATAGAAATATTCTGTAAATTATGGTCGAATTTAGTGGTGATAATTACCCGGAATATAATGGTGTGTGAATTATTTATTTCAACAGTGCGGCATGCATGGAAACCGCTCTGTATCAATCATAAATTGTTGGGAAGTAAGTATATTCGAATTATAATTGATATATTTATTTATCTATAGTCGTACTGTTATTTTTGTTATGTTTTTAGGACAGATTTAGTTCTTAACATGAAACTAAAATGATTAAAACCTACTACAACGATATATCCATTCACATATTTATAATATTATTTATAATACATCAATTTGTACCTCGAATTTAAAATGTTATTTCAACAGTGCGGCATACATGTAAACCGCTCCATACAAATCATAAACTAGAGTTCACAATTTCATCTCTAATACATCAACTTGCACCTCAATCATAAAATGTTATTTCAACAGTGCGGCATACATGTAAACCGCTTCATACAAATCACTAAAAAATTAGTCATGAATACTGTATCAACAAGGCAGTCGTAGAATGCACGGCTGACGATCTCAGTGAAACATTGACAAAATATTGCCATTCCGATTCGAATTCCGTGGCCAAATGCTACAAATATTTTTATGCTGCGTTTGAAATGAGTTATTTGTTAATTTGAACACATCCTGTGGGGGAGGAAAACAAATATATGTTGTATCCGGCATGCTAAAGACGCCCAGAAGAGTGGAAGATACAGATTTATATTAATTGGATTTAATTTTAATACAAATAAAATAAATATAAATATGTGATATAGGTATTTATACGAGAGTAGTGTAGTTTAATGGGGTAGGTGGCTCAGTGGTATCTAGTCGGCCTGTGAATCTAGAGAACCCTAGTTCGATCCCACAGCTGACAAACAATTTTCACTAATTTAAATCTACCTCTGTGGCTCCTCCTCCACCATCTTTGGGGGCCATGATTTGACGGCTGGTAACCGCACTTCACGCGAAAAATATATCACTTACCGAGATCTGCTTAAGTAGAGTGCCACACCCAGTAATGGGTAAAAGGGGTGATGATATATTTATTTACTTATATTTAGTGTAGTTACCAGTCGTCAACGAAGTAAAGGAAGTATTGTAATCGCGAATGTTTTCGGTTCTCAGATTTCAGTGGAAATATGCATTTTGAGCATCGCTGAATCCATTTTGAGTAATTTCGTCGTGACGTCTGTACGTACGTATGTATCTCGCATAACTCAAAAATGGTAAGCCGTAGAAAGTTGAGGTATTTAGGACTGTTATAACATCTAGTTGTGCACCTCCCTTTTTGGTCATTATATAACTTCCGGAAGTGCTACTTTACTTGAATCATAGATGAAAAACTATATTCAAATATCATCCAAAACTTTTTAAATTTGGTATATAAGACTACTATATCAATGGAAATAACATAATAGATTTTGGTTAAAATAGACTAACCGGAAGTGATACATTACATGAAGCTGCTAACAGTTGAAAAAATGGTATTATTTTGAATTTAGAAATAAATGTTGCAAATAAAAGAGAATTAAATTCTGTGTCTAGCACATTAACAATTATTAAATTAGCCTTTTGTATAAGCGAGATATCTAAATTTAAAAATTATATATGTTTTTTGTAGTTTAGATTAGAACAAAAACAAAATGTAATATCAAATATGTGCAATTAAAAAAATATCTATAGTTTAATACGCGTACAAGGAAGTCATGTACTGCCCACATCAGATTTTTTTGTTGATGCATCGTAGTGTAAATATTCTCGTCCATGTCCCGATGTTACGCGAATATAGCCGAGCTTATCCGAGCCTGTCGCGTCCCTCAGGACCTTAGGGAGGGCTGGAAGCACCAGGAAGCACTAGCGCGTGAAATTACATCGCAGGATCACAACGCAGGGGTACCAACAACGAGCAGCTATCCACACTGTCTGTTGCATACATACAAACAAACAAAACCAAAAATTATGTTCTGTCGTGCGTCAATACTTGATGATAGGTGCTTAGTTAAATTTAAGCCACTCTCTTTAAATATATGGGGTAGGTGGCTCAGTGGCAGAGATGTGCATCTACGTGTAATCTTTAATTGTCGACATCTACACGTAGAAAATACGTCGACAATTCTAGCGACGTAGACAATGTAAACAATGTAGATAATGCATGTGACAGTTGTAAAATTCAACATAACCTAAATTGATTCCTTTGTAACTATTACATGTATTCGTATTCGTGAGCTCTGGTCATTATCGGTCTTTATATAATAAAACTGAAAAAGCAAGTGCTCGTACATTACTAGACGATTGTCTGTCTTGGGTCTTGGGCGAACTGTCATATTATTAAATTCGATCAACGCGCCATCTCAAAAGACGGAGTTTTCCTTGGCGCTATTTTTAACAGTAACCAGTTGACAAATTTTGAACGTTTTGCCCTGCAACTAATTTTTTTAATGTAATCCCTAGAATAAAAATAAAAATCTCTACCAACATTTAAAATTCCTTAGTTCTAGGGATAAAATTTCGAATCTGACTTAAGTGAACACAGGTGTTTTCATTGTCTACATAGTCTACATTGTTTACATGAAAAATGAAGACGTAGACTACATGATTGTTTACACGTAGAGAATGGCGTAGATTACTTGCAGTAGACTACACGCACATCCCTGCTCAGTGGTGGATCTTGAGAACCCTGGTTCGATCCCCACAGCCGACAAACTATTAATCTACCTCTGTGGCTGCCCCTCCACTAACATCTTTGGGGGCCGTGATTTGACGGCATAAATATATCACTTATCGAGATCTGCTTAGGCAAAGTGCCACACCCAGTAATGGGTAAAAAGATATGATGATATATTTATTTATTTATTTATTTAAATCTAGCCCTGTGGCTTCCTCACCACTCCGTCAGTACGGTGGTATGGATAGCAATACGGAATTCGAATCCGGAGATCCCGAGTTCGAATCGCACTCAAGCTAAAAATTATATAAACTATCACACTGCGGCTCGGTGAGTGCAGACCCTGTACTGTAATTGGGAATAAATTCCTGTTGTACAGCGTAACATAAATAAATAAATAAAATAAATAAATATCTTTGGGGGCCGTGATTTGACGACATAAATATATCACTTATCGAGATCTGCTTAGGCAGAGTGCCACACCCAGTGATGGGTAAAAGGCGTGATGATATATTTATTTTTATATTTATTTTATAAAACGAGGAATATTTTTCTGCTAATTTTGATTAAAATGAATAAATATATCATTTAACAAGATTTGCTACGGCAGAGTATCACACCTAGTTATGGGTAAAATGCGTGATGATTTATTACGAATTTAAATAGGGTAGGTGGCTCAGTGGTGGATCTTGAGAACCCAGGTTCGATCTCCACAGCCGACAAACAATTAAATCTACATCTGTGGCTGCCCCTCCACTAACATTTTTGGGGGCCGTGATTTGACGGCATAAATATATCACTTACCGAGATCTGTTTAGGCAGAGTGCCACATCCAGTAATTGGTAAAAGGCTTGATGATATATCTATTTTATTTATTTATTTTATCTGTAAATATGATTTTATAAATAAATTCAACATTATATTAGATGGTCCACAAAGACGACAGTGAGGGGTAAGCCACAGGGGTAGGTTTAATGTGATGAAAATTGTGGAAATTTATATCATTCACCGATATTTGCAATTTCTGATCTTCATTTTAAATAAACTAAAATATAAATATATTATGACGCCTTTCACCCATTACTAGGCGTTGTATTTAGCAGTAGTAAGCGTGTGAAGTTACCAGTCGTCAAATTCTGTCCCCCATACCTGTTAATAAATTGAGGGCCACAGAGTAAATTTTAAATATATCATTACGCCTTTTACCCATTACTGGATCTATAATTATTGTATTATTCTTTATTTACAGTTGTAAAAAAATGTTTGTTTTTGTCTCGACTAAAAGTAACATTCTCACGCGCAACAAAAAAACACTCATTTTGCGCACTTAATACAAAATAGTTATTTGTGTATTAAGAGCGTAAAGTGATTCTTTGTTACTCGAGCCGAAGGCGAGAGCTGCAATAGTGCAAGAGGAACAAAGACACTTTACGCTCGTGATACACACATAATTTTTTCTACGATTGCATCTTAAAGTTATTAAAAAACGTACGTATACGTCTAAAACTAAATTCGTTTTGTTAACTGTCAATATGACAAGTTTCTGTTTTGTTTGTATCCCTGGTAACAATTGAAATAATTTTTTTCGCGCGTTGCCATTGGAAACGCGCGAATTTAACGTCTTTTTCGCGCGTTGCCATTGGAGACGCGCAAAAAAGATATTTTTCGATTGTTCCACAGAAAACGTCAACTTTACGATGACAAATGAGAGCGTAATTGTCATCTTTTCATAGCAATCGTAGAAAAATAACTATTTTAGGTTTAATATTGATAAAATGGAACACGTGTGAAAAAGTACCATTACAAAACTCCTACTAGTTCTACAATTAAACCCTTTCTTCATTAGTATATTACCATTTTTCTATGACTATCAAAAATGTTCACTTTTTGTTACTAATATCAATACGCGAAATACGTAATTTTTTCATAAGTAAATAAATTTAATAAATAAATATATCATCACGCCATTTACCTATTACTGGGTGTGGCACTCTGCCTAAGCAGATCTCGGTAAGTGATATATTTATACGCGTGAACAGTCGTCAAATCACAGCCTCCAAAGATATTAGTAGAGGGGGAGCCACAGAGGTAGATTTAAATTGGTGTAAATTGTTTGTCGGCTGTGGGGATCGAACCAGGGTTCTCAAGATCCACCACTGAGCCACCTACCCCATTAATATGCAACGCTGATCTGCAATTGCACAATATTTTCCCATGACCCGCCTTCTAACTTATAATGTGTATATAATAGAAGCAAATGTTTTTGATAAATATATTCACCCTGTATATAAACCAATCACTCAAATTAAAACATTAACCATGATGCACAAAATTGTGCTAGCGTTGCATAATATGTATTACACACTATATGCGTACGACACACGTCGATTCGTCACACTAGTACACGTGCCTCACGCACGCACGAGCACGTGCATATTTACCCGTGACACCCCTGATCTCAGGGGTGGAACAAGCGGAGAACCAGGGATTATATGATTAGCATTTCTTCTGTTTTTCTTGCACAAAAAAAAACATTAAATAAAGTTTATCCATGATTGTTATTCTGTGTTACTTTCGGCCGGCGCTGCAATAGTGTAAGAGAAACAAAGACACTTTACGCTCGTGATACATACATCATTTTTTCTACGAATGAATCTTAAAATTATTAAAAAACGTATAGGTATTGAAAATAAATTCGTTCTGTCAACTGTCAATATGACAAGTTTCTGTTTTGTTTGTATCCCTGGTAACTATTGAAATAAGCGAGCATTTAATACCTTTTTCGCGCGTTGCCATTGGAAATGCGCAAAATAGTTATTTTTGATTTTAGATTGCGAAATGTTACTTTTGCACTCGACAGTGCAAAAGCATTTCGCAATCGAGTATCAAACAACGTTTTTTGGAAAACTATGTCCCAAAATGAGTAATATTGTAATGAGAAAATGTTGACGTTTAGGATGAATTAATGTGACATCTAATGTCTCCATGACAACAATGTATGTAATATAATTGCTATCAAATCTGGTTGTCTCTGACCAGCAATTGACAGCTGGTTGTCAATAGAAACTAAACAAACGTTGTGATTTATTGGGATTCGCATTGCATTTCTCAAGAAACTAT
Organism: Pterostichus niger; assembly: GCA_947425015.1. Lineage (NCBI taxonomy): Eukaryota > Metazoa > Arthropoda > Insecta > Coleoptera > Carabidae > Pterostichus > Pterostichus niger. The sequence continues at coordinate 1,385,971 of OX380351.1, read as the reverse complement.
TCCAGTACACCAGTTAGCTTCCTCAAGCGGGATAAATATCAATATGCGCTCAATTGAAACATTAAATATAAAGTTAAACAATAGAAGTATTGTTTCTAAGCAAAAAAATAAAGTGACAAATTTTATTAAATCAAAAAATTGCATCCCGCATGCAAAAGTCTTTTGCGTTCTGTAGACAAAAAACACTCATTTCGCGTGTTGATAGTTGTCATGTACATTTTAACTTTATATGACAGTTTTCGAAAAAAGATATTTTCAGCGATTTGTACCATTAAAATTTATTTCAATATTATCTCAAATACTATAAGAATAAACTTTTGAATTAGATTCAGCGGTTTAAAATACATATGTATGTAAATTTTCGTGTGAGATAGAATTTAAAATAGCCTAAATTTGAAAAAGTGTTTCAAAATTAGCTACAAATTTAAACACAATAAATTTAATCGTAGTTGAACAATTAATTATGGGGTAGGTGGCTCAGTGGTATCGAGTCGGCCTGTGGATCTTGAAAACCCTGGTTCGATCTCCACAGCTGACAAACAATTTTCACCAATTTAAATCTACCTCTGTAGCTTCCACTCCACTAATATCTTTGGGGGCCGTGATTTGACGACTGGTAACCGCACTTCACGCGAAAAAATATATAACTTACCGAGATCTGCTTAGGCAGAGTGCCACACTCAGTAATAGGTAAAAGGCGTGATAAAAAAAAAATATATATCATCACGCCTTTTACCCATCACTGGGTGTGGCACTCTGCCTAAGCGGATCTCGGTAAGTGATATATTTTTTCGCGTGAAGTGCGGTCCAGCCGTCAAATCACGGCCCCCAAAGATATTAGTGGAGGAGGAGGAGCCACAGGGATAGATTTTTTTAAATTGGTTAAAATTGTTTGTCGGCTGTGGGGATCGAACCAGGGTTCTCAAGATCCACAGGCCGACTCGATACAAGGCGTCAAAACTTATTACCAACTTAACAAAACTAACTTACCCTAACTAAATCACCAATAATATTATTATAAAACCTCCTGAATATAATACTAGTACATCTGTCAATATGGAAGTCTGTCTACTCCTTGTGGCAACTTGTCGCTAGCTAGAGCCCCCGCTGGTTCATGTAGAGCCCCAGTGGGGCCCAGCGTGTCTCACAGGGACATCAGTGCACCCCCTGGGGCATACATGGTGACACCACCCTTCAAACAAACGCTCAAGTCCGCCCAAACTAATTCTACTATGTACTAGTTTTATAATAAATTGTATTGAGAATTTGTGTGAAATCATTTTATAATGATTTTGTAATAAGTTTAAGGGTTGTTTAAGGGGTTGTTTAGAGGTGGAGGGGTGGAGTGAAAGAGGGTGAAAGTATAGGAAGAATTGTTATTTGTGTTTGGATGGATAAATCTTGAAGGCAAGTAGAAAGTTTGAACAGGATTTTCTAGAAGATTTTTGTGAGATTTGAATAAAAATGAAAGCCCTTTAAAAAAAAAATTTCATATATTTACAACTGTGGACATGAAAACGTTATAATTAAATTACATCTGGGTGTTTATTGAGACCCCCGAAAATCATATTTTTATTCAAATAAATGTTGTATAAAATTCTACATTCACAATCGATAAACAAAATTAATGCATGCTTTATAACGACAGAAATTAGCTTCAAAATAGGGGTAGCCTTGCTTGGAAATGAAACAAAATTGAATAATGTTTAAGATAAATTGTGGTAAAAGTTTGTAAAAGTGTTGATAGTCCTGAAAAGGACCATAGTGTTTTGTTATTATCAATTAAATGTCTTGATTGTATTTGAAATTGAATACAGAATAAACTCTGAATGATCTGCAACTGTGGCATGGATGCAACACTGACCCATATTTTCTTTGTATTTTGAATTGTGTGTATTGAAGGAATTGGCCTGTGAGGGTTCGAACCCGCAAATAAATACAATAATACAACTTAACACATTCATTTCTTTCACTAATTCACTAATTATCCAACATTTGTTCTTATAATTCACTTAAATTCAAGACTAATAAATAACTACTGGCAATACATTCATGACACAAGGAATATTTTTCTACTGACAGATACAATTTAATTTTGTTTCATTTCCAAGCAAGGCTACCCTTATTTTGAAGCTAATTTTCAATGTAATTTCTGTCGTTATAAAATATACATTATTAATTCTGTTTATTAATTGTAAATGTAGAATTTTATACAACATTTATTTAAAGCTTTTTAAAATTAAAATAAATAAATTAGAAAATGTTGGATGACGTTATTACAGAAAAAAATATATAATTAAATTCCAAATATCGCAGTATATTATTGTCATACTTATTAGGTGTTAGATTTGAACCCAGGACTGTACGAGTATCATATATTAGCACTGGTCTTTACTTTAATAATAATTTGTTTGAAATACATTTATGGAATGTTGAAATATTTGAAAATTTTAAATAAAATTACACAAAACATAATTGTTTCCAAATAATGAGGTAAACAGGGAAACAGTTGAATAGAAGTATAAACAAATGAACCAATTTACGTTTCACGTCATACGTGAAATAGTATTTACCTACTCGACACCCCGTATAAACAAAACAATCTATAGAATTGGATTCAGGAACAATAATATTTATATTTATGTTTGATTAGCGATGTAGGCAATAATCTATCAATAAATGATTAATAGAGAAATAAATGTGATTTGTATGGAGCGGTTTACATGTATGCCGCACTGTTGAAATAACATTTTAGGATTGAGGTGCAAGTTGATGTATTAGAGATGAAATTATGGATGGGTGAATGAATATGAGATTTGTATGGAGCGGTTTGCATGTATGCCGCACTGTTGAAATAACATTTTAGGATTGAGGTGCAAGTTGATGTATTAGAGATGAAATTATGGATGGGTGAATGAATATGAGATTTGTATGGAGCGGTTTGCATGTATGCCGCACTGTTGAAATAACATTTTAGGATTGAGGTGCAAGTTGATGTATTAGAGATGAAATTATGGATGGGTGAATGAATATGAGATTTGTCTGGAGCGGTTTGCATGTATGCCGCACTATTGAAAAAACATTTTAGGATTGAGGTGCAAGTTGATGTATTAGAGATGAAATTATGGGTTTCACTCTAGTTTGTGATTTGTATGGAGCGGTTTACATGCGTGCCGCACTGTTGAAATAACATTTTAGGATTGAGGTGCAAGTTGATGTATTAGAGATGAAATTATGGGTTTCACTCTAGTTTGTGATTTGTATGAAGCGGTTTACATGCGTGCCGCAACTTTTAAATCAAAATTGTATTACCTTGGAAAAACTAACTGCGGCAAAACGAACATGTTTCAGTAGCAAACAAATTTAGAAAATTCCAGTAGAATTAACAACCTTTCCCTGAAGATACAAATAATCCTAATCTCTCCCTCTCTCTATAGTCTAAGCTTTTCTTCTTAACAGTGTATCAATAATCGGTTTACAATTGAGATAATAACATTACAAGAATAACGGTTAGCTGGTTACTAATCCTGGTTATAGTTAAAGTCAAAATGGTCAAAAATAACCGGATTTACAGATTACAGGAACAGGTAAAGTGATTAGTGTTTCGAGTTAAGTTTGGTCTTTTAACTTAACTTTTCAGAAATATAGTCAACCTGTTCAAATGTTATCTGAATTATTAAAATTCCAAATCAAACCCCTGACGATGTATTCATTCACCCATTCATAATTTCATCCTTAATACATCAACTTGCACCTCAATCCTAAAATGTTATTTCAACAGTGCGGCACGCATGTAAACTAGAGTGAAACCCCTGACGATATATCCATTCACCCATCCATAATTTCATCCTTAATACATCAACTTGCACCTCAATCCTAAAATGTTATTTCAACAGTGCGGCATGCATGTAAACCACTTGAAACTAGAGTGAAACCCCTGACGATATATCCATTCACCCATCCATAATTTCATCCCTAATACATCAACTTGCACCTCAATCCTAAAATGTTATTTCAACAGTGCGGCATGCATGTAAACCACTTGAAACTAGAGTGAAACCCCTGACGATATATCCATTCACCCATCCATAATTTCATCCTTAATACATCAACTTGCACCTCAATCCTAAAATGTTATTTCAACAGTGCGGCATGCATGTAAACCACTTCAAACTAGAGTGAAACCCCTGACGATATATCCATTCACCCATCCATAATTTCATCCTTAATACATCAACTTGCACCTTAATCCTAAAATGTTATTTCAACAGTGCGGCATGCATGTAAACCACTTGAAACTAGAGTGAAACCCCTGACGATATATCCATTCACCTATCCATAATTTTATCCCTAATACATCAACTTGCACCTCAATCCTAAAATGTTATTTCAACAGTGCGGCATGCATGTAAACCACTTGAAACTAGAGTGAAACCCCTGACGATATATCCATTCACCCATCCATAATTTCATCCTTAATACATCAACTTGCACCTCAATCTTAAAATATTATTTCAACAGTGCGGCATGCATGTAAACCACTTCAAACTAGAGTGAAACCCCTGACGATATATCCATTCACCCATCCATAATTTCATCCTTAATACATCAACTTGCACCTCAATCTTAAAATATTATTTCAACAGTGCGGCATGCATGTAAACCACTTCAAACAAGAGTGAAACCCCTGACGATATATCCATTCACCCATCCATAATTTCATCCCTAATACATCAACTTGCACCTCAATCCTAAAATATTATTTCAACAGTGCAGCATGCATGTAAACCGCTTCATACAAATCATATTTAAACTTGAAATTTCTTATTTTCAGGCAATTTCTAAAATCGATTACTTTTCATTTTGCACAGATATAACATTTTAAATTACTTGTATATGTGAGCATCCTCGCTGTAAATTACCTATTAACTCTAAAATTAAATAAGTTTGATTTTAAATTTCTAATTTTTACTAGAAACAACTATAAATTCGAAAACATATTTCTACTTGAGAAATTTATGGAAAAATTCCACAAATAATAACGTAATTTCATAGAACATTAGTAGAATATATATATGAAATTTTGTGATTTGTATGGAGCGGTTTACAAGCGTGCCGCACTGTTGAAATACTATTGAACAAAATCAGCTGATTCTCAATTAGCTTCCAGCAAAAACGAACTAAAAACAAACAGAAATATACAATCAACCAAATAATTATTCCTCAAATTTCATCTCAGTTTTGATCAATAGTTCACTGTTCAACTGTACTCATATTTCCAAGGGTTGAATCTGTATGAAGCGGCATCAACCCCGCATTATTTTAAGGGTGAAATATTTGAAAATAAACAGTAGACTCTATAAAATGGAAACACGAAATTGCTGTTTACATTTGCTCGCATAATATTTTTGTTTCATTATAGGGGATGTTCTTATATTTATTCATACCGGAAGGGAATGATTCTGGACATCCTGGAAGACATGGAAAGTAGAAAAGTATTTTTGGAATGAATATTTGGAATAGGTAGTTAAAAAAGTATAATTTTAAATAAATAAATAAATATATCATCACGCCTTTTACCTATTACTGGGTGTGGCACTCTGCCGTAAGCAGATCTCGGTAAGTGATATATTTCTCCAAGTGATGTACGGCCCTCAAAGATGTTAGTGGAGGGGGAGCCACGAAGGTAGATTTAATTGTTCGTCGGCTGTGGGGATCGAACCAGGATTCTCAAGATCCACAGGCCGATTTGATAATAAAATAAATAAATATAAATATATCATCACGCCTTTTACCCATCATTGGGTGTGGCACTCTGCCTAAGCAAATCACGGTAAGTGTTATATTTTTTCGTTTTAAGTGCGGTTACCAGCTGTCAAATCACGCTCCTCAAAGATATTAGTGGAGGGGGAGCCACAGGGGTAGATTTAAATTGATGAAAATTGTTTGTCGGCTGTGGGGATTGAACCAGGGTTCTCAAGATCCACCACTGAGCCACCTACCCCATTAAAAAAGGTATTTTTGATAAGATGAAATTTTTTTGTCGGGTATGAGAATCAAACCCGGGTTCTCAAAGCAACAGCCCTTCTTGATATCACTGGTTGTGATTAAAAAATAATTAATTTGTTTTATATTTCTAAAATGTACCCAAAAAAAAATATTATATGTCTACGCTATTGAGTACAGACTAAAAGTATATAAAGTTTTTATTTGAAACATTATTTTGTAACAATCATTGTTTTTTTAATCGAAATTATTTCAGGAAAATTGTTGATGTTACATTTTTACTTTTATCTTAAAACCTATGCACAATTTTGGACTCACAAATATATCATTAAAATTGTAGTCTAAAATAGCAGTTCTCTAATACTGTGTTATAGATGTAGTGGGCGCTAGAAGCAGTCTTAAAGAAGGAATTCTTAAGAGAGGAATTTGTATTTTGTTTAAATTGGATTTTCAAAGTTGAAAAGGTGCTTTGTATCTTTTCTTTCAAGTTTTGATTAGTTTAGACTTTAGATTGAAATAAAAATGGAATGTTATTTTTTTGATATGTATGTTTGTGATTTGTATGAAGCGGTTTGAATGTATGCCGCACTGTTGAAATAACATTTTAGGATTGAGGTGCAAGTTGATGTATTAGGGATGAAATTATGGATGGGTGAATGGATATATCGTCAGGGGTTTCACTCTAGTTTGAAGTGGTTTACATGCATGCCGCACTGTTGAAATAACATTTTAGGATTGAGGTGCAAGTTGATGTATTAGGGATGAAATTATGGATGGGTGAATGGATATATCGTCAGGGGTTTCACTCTAGTTTGAAGTGGTTTACATGCATGCCGCACTGTTGAAATAACATTTTAGGATTGAGGTGCAAGTTGATGTATTAGGGATGAAATTATGGATGGGTGAATGGATATATCGTCAGGGGTTTCACTCTAGTTTGAAGTGGTTTACATGCATGCCGCACTGTTGAAATAACATTTTAGGATTGAGGTGCAAGTTGATGTATTAGAGATGAAATTATGGTTGGGTGAATGGATATATCGTCAGGGGTTTCACTCTAGTTTCAAGTGGTTTACATGCATGCCGCACTGTTGAAATAACATTTTAGGATTGAGGTGCAAGTTGATGTATTAGGGATGAAATTATGGATGGGTGAATGGATATATCGTCAGGGGTTTCACTCTAGTTTGAAGTGGTTTACATGCATGCCGCACTGTTGAAATAACATTTTAGGATTGAGGTGCAAGTTGATGTATTAGGGATGAAATTATGGATGGGTGAATGGATATATCGTCAGGAGTTTCACTCTAGTTTCAAGTGGTTTACATGCATGCCGCACTGTTGAAATAACATTTTAGGATTGAGGTGCAAGTTGATGTATTAAGGATGAAATTATGGATGGGTGAATGGATATATCGTCAGGGGTTTCACTCTAGTTTCAAGTGGTTTACATGCATGCCGCACTGTTGAAATAACATTTTAGGATTGAGGTGCAAGTTGATGTATTAGAGATGAAATTATGGATGGGTGAATGGATATATCGTCAGGGGTTTCACTCTAGTTTCAAGTGGTTTACATGCATGCCGCACTGTTGAAATAACATTTTAGGATTGAGGTGCAAGTTGATGTATTAGGGATGAAATTATGGATGGGTGAATGGATATATCGTCAGGGGTTTCACTCTACTTTGCAGTTTACATATCAAATCTTTTTCACATTTCACCGTATAAGAATCACCCATCGCACAACAATACCAACTAAAAAACAACAAAAAATAACAAAAAGGGATCAACAAAAAACAAAACTAGAGCTGTGTTAAGAGTGCTGCCGCCATTTGCAATTAAAAAGACGAAACTCGGGAGCGAACAAAAACGCGCAACAAAACTACGGCGACTTGATGTTACCTATTGTGCCTACGTAATTCTCTCATGTGTTGAACTCAAGTGCAGCCCAGTCATTCTTTTACACAAATATATTCTTCAACCAACCTACCTTGAACTTAAGTACCTACTATAAATAAATGACGCTCAGAGTTTGCTATAATACGGGAATATAAGTTTAACATGGAAAAATATTTTTGTCGAGAACTGTCATATACAGTTAAAATGTACATGACAACTATCAACACGCGAAATGAGTGTTTTTTGTCTACAGAACGCAAAAGACTTTTGCATGCAGGATGCAATTTTTTTATTTAATAAAATATGTCACTTTATTTGTTTGCTTAGAAACAATACTTCTATTGTTTAACTTTATATTTAATGTTTCAATTGAGCGCATATTGATATTAATCCCGCTTGAGGAAGCTAACTGGTGTACTGGAATAGTTTCTTGAGAAATGCAATGCGAATCCCAATAAATTACAACGTTTGTTTGGTTTCTATTGGCAACTAGCTGTCAATTGCTGGTCAGAGACAACCAGATTTGATAGCAATTATATTACATACATTGTTGTCATGGAGACATTAGATGTCACATTAATTCATCCTAAACGTCAACATTTTCTCATTACATTATTACTCATTTTGAGACATAGATTTCGAAAAAACGTTGTTTGATACTCGATTGCGAAATGCTTTTGCGAATGCAAAACTAACATTTCGCAATCTAGAATTAAAAATAACTATTTCAGGAATTAAATATGAAAATTAACAATAATTTATGAAATAGGTGGATCTTGAGAACCCTGGTTTGATCCCCACAGCCGACAAACAATTAAATCTATCCCTGTGGCTCCCTCTTCACTAACATCTTTGAGGAGTGTAATTTGACGGCTGGTAACTGCACTCTGCTACAACATAATACCACACCCAATAATGGGTAAAAGACGTGATGATATTTATTTTAATTTGTAATTTATAAATTTGCTATTATGTTGTATATATACCGGGTGTCTACTTTTTTTTCCGAACGTAGGAAATTCAATGTTAATATGTTGATTTAGCGATATCTCTTTACCTATTAATTTTAGAACAAAATTGTACTGAAGAAAAATGTTCAGAATGAAAAACTGCATCCATAGAGTATAAGTTTGGTGTTCAATTGTTTCTTATGTCCGAGTTAGAAGCAACAGCAATTATCAGTGTGTCATGAGAAATAAAATAATAATTTGTTTGTTGTGTCTGACATTATTTGACATATTGGACCAGAATTGGAAGCTTACTTTATTTATTTATTCGAGCATTTAATTTAATAATAAAATTAATTATTAATTATTAATTATGGGGTAGGTGGCTCAGTGGTATCGAGTCGGTCTGTGGATCTTGAGAACCCTGGTTCGATCCCAACAGCCGACAAACAATTTTCCCCAATTTAAATTTACCCCGGTGGCTCCCTCTCTACTAATATCTTTGAGAGCCGTGATTTGACGGCTGGTAACCGCATTTCACGCGAAATAAATATATCACATACTGAGATCTGCTTAGGCAGAGTGCCAATAATGGGTAAAAGGCGTGATGATATATTTATTTATTTATTTTATTTTATATAAAATTAATTATAGCAACTATTATTTTATTTTTTCTACATAATCTAGACAAATAAATACCTATTATTAAGTTATCTAATTTGTTTTATTTCTCATGGCACACTGATAATTGCTTTTGCTTCTAACTCGGTTATAAGAAACAATTGAACAACAAACTTATACTCTATGGATGCAGTTTTTCATTCTGAACATTTTGCTTCAGTACACTTTTGTTCTAAAATTAATAGGTAAAAAGATATCGCTAAATCAAAATTTTAACATTGAATTTCCTACGTTCGGAAAAAAAAGTAGACACCCGGTATATAGTTGATAAGTTCGGTTTTGTTTCTAGTTCAAGTTGGATTGGTCAAACTATATATGAAATGTAAAGTCATGCAAGCTGCGCCTGTAGTAACCCTAGCGTATTGGTCAGTCATCGTAAGGTGATTAATCAATTGGCTGTTGATGGTTTAAGTCTGGGTTTCAAGTCCAACCCTCAAGATGATGATGAGAATGAGAAGTAATAAAGAAATTCAAACACAAAAAAATTGGACCATTTTACTATATTTACTAGCATAAAAAATGTTATTTCAACAGTGCGGCATGCATGTAAACCGCTCCATACAAATCACAAACACGATATATCCATTCACCCATCCATAATTTTATCTCTAATACATCAACTTGCACCTCAATCCTAAAATGTTATTTCAACAGTGCGGCATGCATGTAAACCACTTCAAACTAGAGTGAAACCCCTGACGATATATCCATTCACCCATCCATAATTTCATCCCTAATACATCAACTTACACCTCAATCCTAAAATGTTATTTCAACAGTGCGGCATGCATGTAAACCACTTGAAACTAGAGTGAAACCCCTGACGATTATTAATTCACCCATCCATAATTTCATCCCTAATACATCAACTTGCACCTCAATCCTAAAATGTTATTTCAACAGTGCGGCATGCATGTAAACCACTTCAAACTAGAGTGAAACCCCTGACGATATATCCATTCACCCATCCATAATTTCATCTCTAATACATCAACTTGCACCTCAATCCTAAAATGTTATTTCAACAGTGCGGCATGCATGTAAACCACTTGAAACTAGAGTGAAACCCCTGACGATATATCCATTCACCCATCCATAATTTCATCTCTAATACATCAACTTGCACCTCAATCCTAAAATGTTATTTCAACAGTGCGGCATGCATGTAAACCACTTGAAACTAGAGTGAAACCCCTGACGATATATCCATTCACCCATCCATAATTTCATTCCTAATACATCAACTTGCACCTCAATCCTAAAATGATATTTCAATAGTGCGGCACGCATGTGAACCGCTCCATACAAATCACAAAATATTTTACATGCCGCAAGATTTTTACTCTTTCAATTTACTTGTTGTTTACATATTCAAGCCGCGTTGAGAGGAGGAGCGGTGCACCCTTCTACCCTTAATCCAAGCTTTAAAATAGTTTGAGTCCTGAGGGATGATGTCTGATCCTTGCAATAAAGGTTTAGATAAATTGAAATACTTTAAATTGTAATAAAATTTTATATTAATAAAATTGTCTTTTTATAATTTCTTGTTTATTATTTTAAAAAGCTGGAAATAAATGTTGTATAAAATTCTACATTTACAATTAATAAACAGAATTAATAATGTGCATGCTTTATAACGACAGAAATTAGCTTGAAAATAGGGGTAGCCTAGCTTGGAAATGAAACAAAATTGAATAATGTTTATGATAAATTGTGGTAAAAGTTTGTAAAAGTGTTGATGGTCCTGAAAAGGACCGTAGTGTTTTGTTATTATCAATGAAATGTCTTGATTGTATTTGAAATTGAATACAGAATAAACTCTGAATGATCTGCAACTGTGGCATGGATGCAACACTGACCCATATTTTCTTTGTATTTTGAATTGTGTGTATTGAAGGAATTGGCCTGTGAGGGTTCGAACCCGCAAATAAATACAATAATACAACTTAACACATTCATTTCTTTCACTAATTCACTAATTATCCAACATTTTTTCTTATAATTCACTTAAATTCAAGACTAATTAATAACTACTGGCAATACATTCATGACACAAGGAATATTTTTCTACTGACAGATACAATTTACGAGTAATTTTGTTTCATTTCCAAGCAAGGCTACCCCTATTTTGAAGCTAATTTTCAATGTAATTTCTGTCGTTATAAAGCATGCAACATTATTAAATTTGTTACTTGATTTTAACATTTATTTGAAGCTTTTTAAAATAATAAGCAGGAAATATATTTCTTTTCTCACGACCTCAAGGTACAGGGTGTTATATAAATAAGGAGGATTAAAGATGAATCAAACAATTTTTTGCATTTTTTTCTGTTGTTTTGTTTTCAATAAAATAATTATTAAAATAGACCAATCGTAATTCATTGTTAAACTATTACAAAGTTTTAATATTTTATTTTAATTCAATTATCAATGTCAATTTTATGGGGTAGGTGGCTCAGTTGTGGATCTTGAAAACCCTAGTTCGATCCCCACAGCCGACAAACAATCTACCCCAGTGGCTTCCCCTCTACTAACATCTTTGGGGGCCGTGATTTGACGGTATAAATATATCACTTACCAAGATCTGCTTACGGCAGAGTGCCATACCCAGTAATGGGTAAAAGGCGTGATGATATATTTATATTTTTTTATTTTTTATATTTTCATCCTCCTAACTCCGCTCCTGTGTGTTCCTCAGCATCCAGCTGAGCTAATGACCCTGTAGTACACCCCTGTACCCTCTCTGCCCTTTGCACCCTCTTGTACCCCCTGCGAGGACCCTGGACGGCCCGAAACAAAATCGCGCTGCGGGTGACCGCTAGGCATTCGTTTGTTTCTTGAGGTGCCGCTATCATAGTAAAGGGAAACGATGATTTTAGATACTGTTAAAGATAGAAACACGGATATAATGAATATTATAGCTGGATATAACGTAAGAATAAAATTAATTGTAAAATAATGTAGATTTTTTATGGGGTAGGTGGCTCAGTGGTGGATCTTGAGAACTCTGGTTCGATCCCCACAGCCGACAAACAATTAAATCTACCTCCCCCCCTCTACTAATATCTTTGGGGGCCGTGATTTGACGGTTGTTCACGCGCATAAATATATCACTTACCGAGTTCTGCTTACGGCAAAGTGCCACACTCTGTAATGGGTAAAAGGCGTGATGATATATTTATTTATTTTTATTTATAATGTTGATTTGAGTGAAGAGAAAAAATGTTTAGGGTGTTTCATGTTTAGATTGTCGACGTGGTCTGAAATGTTTTTAATAATGATTTTAATTGATTTGTTTCAGAAGTGGAAGATCCGAGATTGCAGAGCTGCGATTAAGGTAGGATTTTATTTTAAAGCTAGTTTTGTGGTTCCCCGAAACTAACATCTTTGAGGGCTGTGATTTGACGGCATAAATATATCACTTATCGCGATCTGCTTTGGTAGAGTGCCACACCCAGTAATGGGTAAAATGCGTGATGATATATTTACTTATTTATTTATTTACAATTATTCTTGTAGCTTGTCCTCCAGTAATATCTTTGGGGGCCGTGATTTGACGGCTATTCACGCGCATAAATATATCACTTACAAAGATCTGCTTCGGCAGAGTGCCACACCCAGTAATGAGTCAAAGGCGTGATGATATATTTATAAATCTACCTCTGTAGCTCTTCCTCCACTAACATCTTTGGGGGCCGTGATTTGACGGCTAGTAACTGTACTTTAAGCACATAAATATATCACTTACCGAGATCTGCTTCGACAGAATACCATACCCAGTAATGAGTAAAAGGTGTGATGATATATTTATTTATTTATTAAAAATTTCAGTAATTTTCTTTGGAGGCCGCGATTTGACGGCATAAATATATCACTTACCGAGATCTGTTACGGCAGACTGCGTCACCCAGTAATGAGTAAAATGCGTGATGATATATTTATAAATCTACCTCTGTAGCTCCCCCTCCACTAACATCTTTGGGGGCCGTGATTTGACGGCATAAATATATCACTTACCGAGATCTGCTTCGGCAGAGTGCCACACCCAGTAATGAGTAAAATGCGTGATGATATATTTATTTATTTATTTAAAATTTCAGTAATTTTCTTTGGGGGTCGTGATTTGACGGCTGTTCAAGCACATAAATATATCACTTACCTAGAGCTGCTTCGGCAGAGTGCCACACCCAGTAATGAGTAAAATGCGTGATGATATATTTATTTATTTATTTAAAATTTCAGTAATTTTCTTTGGGGGCCGAGATTTGACGGCTGTTCACGCGCATAAATATATCACTTACCAAGATCTGCTTCGACAGATTGCCACATTCAGTAATGAGTAAAATGCGTGATGATATATTTATTTATTTATTTAAAACCTCAGTACTTTTCTTTGGGGGCCGTGATTTGACGGCATAAATATATCACTTATCGCGATCTGCTTTGGTAGAGTGCCACACCCAGTAATGGGTAAAAGGCGTGATGATATATTTATTTTATTTTTGTAAAACAGAGATCTTGCCAAAAATAATTGTTTATATTTGTGGTTCAAATCTGCAATTGCATATATTAGTGAATGATATATATATATATATATAGGGTAGGTGACTCAGTGGTATTGAATCGGCTTGTGGATTTGAGATTCTAGGTTCGATTCTCACAACTAACAAACAATTTTGTGACGTAATGATATATTTATTAATTTTCTATAACTGTCAAAAAATGTTCATTTTGTTTCACTAATATCAATACGCGAAGTACGTGATTGTTTCATCATTTACATTACCATGACAACGCGTATTTTGCGCATTATTTTGCACCCTAGTGCGCAAAATGAGTATTCATATTCTAGTGCGCAAAATGAGTATCTCGCGCACGCTCCCAAATTATTTGTTGTCAGGTTCCATTAGTTACAACACATCAATAGTATCAAATTCATATTATTGTTGATTGTTTTCTTTCAATGTACTTAAACAAATCAATCATTATTGTATTATTCTTTATTTACAGTTGTAGAAAAAATATTGTTTGTATTTCGTGGGCAAAATTTTTGTTTTTGGCGCGTTCGAATGACTTTTTTGTAACATTCTCACGCGCAATTAATACAAAAATAACTATTATGAAGGACATTCTAATATCTTTGGGTGTCTAAATTTGACGGATGGTAAATTTAACCTCATCAATAAATAGTTAAATATTAACTAACAAAATTTCAGGTGGCTCAGTGGTATCAAGTCGGCATGTAGATCTTGAAAACCTTGGTTCGATCCCCACAGCCGACAAACAATTAAATCTTCCCTTGTGGCTTCCCCTCCACTAGCATCTTTGGAAGCCGTAATCTAACGGCATAAATATATCACTTACCGAGATCTGTTACGGCAGACTGCTTCACCCAGTAATGAGTAAAAGATGTGATGATATATTTATTTATTTATTTACAATTATTCTTGTAGCTTGTCCTCCAGTAATATCTTTGGGGGCCGTGATTTGACGGCTATTCACGCGCCTAAATATATCACTTACAAAGATCTGCTTCGGCAGAGTGCCACACCCAGTAATGGGTCAAAGGCGTGATGATATATTTATAAATCTACCTCTGTAGCTCTTCCTCAACTAACATCTTTGGGGGCCGTGATTTGACAGCTTAAATATATCACTTACCGAGATCTGCTTCGGCAGAGTGCCACACCCAGTAATGAGTAAAATGCGTGATGATATATTTATAAATCTACCTCTGTAGCTCTTCCTCAACTAACATCTTTGGGGGCCGTGATTTGACAGCATAAATATAGCACTTACCGAGATCTGCTTCGACAGAATACCACACCCAGTAATGAGTAAAACGCGTGATGATATATTATAGCTGGATATAACGTAAGAATAAAATTAATTGTAAAATAATGTAGATTTTTGTATGGGGTAGGTGGCTCAGTGGTGGATCTTGAGAACTCTGGTTCGATCCCCACAGCCGACAAACAATTAAATCTACCTCCCCCCTCTACTAATATCTTTGGGGGCCGTGATTTGACGGTTGTTCACGCGCATAAATATATCACTTACCGAGATCTGCTTACGGCAAAGTGCCACACTCAGTAATGGGTAAAAGGCGTGATGATATATTTATTTATTTTTATTTATAATGTTGATTTGAGTGAAGAGAAAAAATGTTTAGGGTGTTTCATGTTTAGATTGTCGACGTGGTCTGAAATGTTTTTAGTAATGATTTTAATTGATTTGTTTCAGAAGTGGAAAATCCGAGATTGCAGAGCTGCGATTAAGGTAGGATTTTATTTTAAAGCTAGTTTTGTGGTTCCCCGAAACTAACATCTTTGAGGGCTGTGATTTGACGGCATAAATATATCACTTATCGCGATCTGCGATATAGCACTTACCGAGATCTGCTTCGACAGAATACCACACCCAGTAATGAGTAAAACGCGTGATGATATATTTATTTATTTATTTAAAATTTCAGTAATTTTCTTTGGGGGCCGTGATTTGACGGCTGTTCAAGCACATAAATATATCACTTACCTAGAGCTGCTTCGGCAGAGTGCCACACCCAGTAATGAGTAAAATGCGTGATGATATATTTATTTATTTATTTAAAATTTCAGTAATTTTCTTGCCGTGATTTGACGGCATAAATATATCACTTACCGAGATCTGCTTACGGCAGAGTGCCACACCCAGTAATAATAATAATAATAATAATAATAATAATCTTTATTACCCAACAGAGTCCTATTCCAGGGTAAAAATATAATGAGTAAAAGGCGTGATGATACATTTATTTATTTATTTAAAATTTCAGTAATTTTCTTTGGGGGCCGTGATTTGACGGCTGTTCAAGCACATAAATATATCACTTACCTAGAGCTGCTTCGGCAGAGTGCCACACCCAGTAATGAGTAAAATGCGTGATGATATATTTATTTATTTATTTAAAATTTCAGTAATTTTCTTGCCGTGATTTGACGGCATAAATATATCACTTACCGAGATCTGCTTACGGCAGAGTGCCTCACCCAGTAATAATAATAATAATAATAATAATAATAATCTTTATTACCCAACAGAGTCCTATTCCAGGGTAAAAATATAATGAGTAAAAGGCGTGATGATACATTTATTTATTTATTTAAAATTTCAGTATTTTTATTACATTTCTATCTTAATATTCTGTTCAACATCACCTCATTTTAAATCCTCTAAGTCCAGCTCTGCTTTTACCTCTGAATATACTTCAACCGCTTCAAATAAAAAGTAAAAACATGTCAATCTATCATCACGGCTGCCTCATGCTGTGACCTGACTTCGTAGCCGACAATCCACTCGTACGATATATTTTTAAGTTTGAGAAGTACTCACTGACCAGCCACGAATAGTGCCCCATAGATGACAACGATTACAGAAAACATAGTAATGTTATAAATAAATATAAAAAACCAAATGTAGCTGCTGTCAACTAATAATAATTGTTGTAAATTGTTATTATATTTAGAAACTAATGGATATCAAATAGAAGATTATTAAAAAAATATCTGATGTGGACACCACATGACTTCCTTGTACACGTATTAAACTATAGATATTTTTTTAATTGCACATATTTGACATTAAATCTTTTATTTTTTGTTCTAATCCATAGCAAACTTAATTTAAAAAAAAATCAAAAAATATATAATATTTAAATTTAGATATCTCGCTTATGCAAAAAGCTAATTTAAAAATTCTTAATGGGCTAGACGCAGAATTTAATTCTCTAAAACTTTTATTTGCAGCATTCCTTTCTAAAATTAAAATAATACCATTTTTTTCAAGGAAAACTGTTAGCAGCTACATGTAATGTGCCACTTCCGGTTAGTCTATTTTAACCAAAATCTATTATGTTATTTCCATTGATATAGTAGCCTTATATACCAAATTTGGAAAGTTTTAAATTATATTTGAATATAGTTTTTCATGAAAGTCTATTATAGGCTTCAAGTAAAGTACCACTTCCGGTAGTTGTATAATGACCAAAAAGGGAGGTGCACAACTAGATGTTATAACAGTCCTAAATATAAAGTTTCAATTTTCTACGGCTTACCGTTTTTGAGTTATGCGAGATACGTACGTACGTACGTACAGACGGCATGACGAAATTAGTCAAAATGGATTCAGGGAGGGCCAAAACACCTATTTCCGTTGAAATATGAGAACCGAAAATTTTCGCGATTACAATACTTCCTTTACTTCGTACAAGGAAGTAACAACAAAGACAAAATTAATTGTATTTAAATGCTCACTTGGTGAAACTAGGTTTAATAATAAAATATCAAAATAAACACTTGTCTAAGTCTCACAAAATTCAGCCTCCAAGTCACCTTATGAGGGCATCGTCAGAGGCTGGCCAGCACAGTTGGTAACCATAGACGCGTTTCGCTCTTATTAGAGCTCATCAGTATGGTATAACCTACTTCTTCACCTAGAACAAAGTTCACGTGAAGAAGCTGGTGACGAAGGACTGTGCCAGCAGAGAATAAGATCTCTAAAGAGCGGTAAAATTCTCATGCGAAAAAATATATTACTTATCGAGATCTGCTTAAGGGGTAAGGCCACTCTAGACAAGGAAAAAAAGGGGCATTTTCAAGATTTTTTTTAACGAAATCTAAACGTGCTGCTTAAGAACTGTTTTTGGATCTTTATTTAGTGCTCTTTAAACTTTATTTAAAATTTTTTTTTAAAGACAATATTCAAAATTGTAGTCTGAAATTAAACAAAATGGCGACTCCTCTCGGCGCGTAGGGCAAATCGGGCGAAAACATTCCGGGAACAGCAATAGACCTGGATCAAAAAGGGATATGTTTTCTTAATCTCTGATGTGTACTCTAAAAAACTACGGGCTGGATTTTGAAAATTTTGATTTTTAACAAAATGGCGCACGTTTGAAAAAAAGTTCATAATTTGGGACTAAATTTCTGTATAAAAACGACCATAAAAAACGAATGAAGCACTTTACAAAAAAGCCCCCGTAGTTTTTGAGTATTTTATATCTAGAATAAGAAATAAAAAGATTCAGCACGATCCATCAATTAGTATTTCAGATTTCTTTTCGCCCGATTTTGAAAATATGATTTCGAGAAAAACGCGTTTAAAGTTTCGAGTCATATATATAAATACTAGTACTAATAGATATACGCTTTTTTCCCTCTGAAATACTTCCGCGCGGCATTTAAATTAATTGTCCCTTATTCCTAAGGGTTTAAACTATAATTTAAGCAAATAAAAAAAATGCATTTTTAAAAAATTCTAGAGTGGCCTTACCCATTAAGCAGAGTGCCACACCCAGTAATAGATAACAGGCGTGATGATATATTTATTTATTTATTTTATAAATTTCTTGTATCGTAAACGTAAAAATTTAGAAATTAATCAAGATATTTAAAATTTCAAAATTCAGTTTATCTTATAAAATCAACAAAACAAAATGCCCCTTTAAACCTATAATTTTGTGCAACATTCAGAAGTAACACTAAATGCCATGTTCCCGGTCTCAAAGTTGGCAGTACCGCCTTAATAGCAGGTCTACCAACCGATTGACACCTCCCATTCGAATAATTATTGTATTTTGTGTTTTACTGTTTGTACTACCTGATGCATTCAAAATTTAATTATAATATTTAGAACAGACGGAAGATTTTAAAGGTTTGAGTATTGTTTCAAAAGTGTGATTTGTATGGAGCGGTTTACATGCATGCCGCACTGTTGAAATAATATTTTAGGATTGAGGTGCAAGTTGATGTATTAGGGATGAAATTATGGATGGGTGAATGAATATGTGATTTGTATGGAGCGGTTTGCATGTATGCCGCACTGTTGAAATAACATTTTAGGATTGAGGTGCAAGTTGATGTATTAGGGATGAAATTATGGATGGGTGAATGAATATGAGATTTTTATGGAGCGGTTTGCATGTATACCGCACTGTTGAAATAACATTTTAGGATTGAGGTGCAAGTTGAAATTTGGGATGAAATTATGGATGGGTGAATGGATATATCGTCTGGGGTTTCACTCTAGTTTGAAGTGGTTTACATGCATGCCGCAGTGTTGAAATAACATTTTAGGATTGAGGTGCAAGTTGATGTATTAAGGATGAAATTATGGTTGGGTGAATGGATATATCGTCTGGGGTATCACTCTAGTTTGAAGTGGTTTACATGCATGCCGCACTGTTGAAATAACATTTTAGGATTGAGGTGCAAGTTGATGTATTAGGGATGAAATTATGGATGGGTGAATGAATATGAGATTTGTATGGAGCGGTTTGCAAGTATGCCGCACTGTTGAAATAACATTTTAAGATTGAGGTGCAAGTTGATGTATTAGGGATGAAATTATGGATGGGTGAATGAATATGAGATTTGTATGGAGCGGTTTGCAAGTATGCCGCACTGTTGAAATAACATTTTAGGATTGAGGTGCAAGTTGATGTATTAGGGATGAAATTATGGATGGGTGAATGAATATGAGATTTGTATGGAGCGGTTTGCATGTATGCCGCACTGTTGAAATAACATTTTAGGATTGAGGTGCAAGTTGATGTATTAGGGATGAAATTATGGATGGGTGAATGAATATGAGATTTGTATGGAGCGGTTTGCATGTATGCCGCACTGTTGAAATAACATTTTAGGATTGAGGTGCAAGTTGATGTATTAGGGATGAAATTATGGATGGGTGAATGAATATGAGATTTGTATGGAGCGGTTTGCATGTATGCCGCACTGTTGAAATAACATTTTAGGATTGAGGTGCAAGTTGATGTATTAGGAATGAAATTATAGATGGGTGAATGAATATGTTATTTGTATGGAGCGGTTTGCAAGTATGCCGCACTGTTGAAATAACATTTTAAGATTGAGGTGCAAGTTGATGTATTAGGGATGAAATTATGGATAGGTGAATGGATATATCGTCAGGGGTTTCACTTTAGTTTGAAGTGGTTTACATGCATGCCGCACTGTTGAAATAACATTTTAGGATTGAGGTGCAAGTTGATGTATTAGGAATGAAATTATAGATGGGTGAATGAATATGTGATTTGTATGGAGCGGTTTGCAAGTATGCCGCACTGTTAAAATAACATTTTAGGATTGAGGTGCAAGTTGATGTATTAGGGATGAAATTATGGATGGGTGAATGAATATATCGTCAGAGGTTTCACTTTCAATTGAAATAACGTTTTAAAATCTTGAAACTAATTCTGTGATTCTTTAATTTCATTATTCGTCGTTCAACATCTTGTTGAATTTTTTATTCATTTCCCTCAAGCTTGATTGTTTTAATTTGTGTCTTGTGCATTTCGTCTCCTCGCTACTTTATTATTCATTATTCTTAATCGTTCTTTTGCGTCCCTTTCTCTTGTAAAGTCTTTCATAATGTCACTAATTTGAAAATTGTTTTTTGATGAAATTAAAAAGAAATAAATAAAATAAATAAATATATCATCACGCGTTTTACCCATCACTGAGTGTGGCACTCTGCCTAAGTAGATGTCGATAAGTGATATATTTATGCGCGTGAACAGCCGTCAAATTATGGCCCCCAAAGATATTAGTGGAGGGAAAAATTATAAAGAAAACTAAATACAATTTTATAATAGTAGAAATATAAATTTAAGATGAATTACAAAAATAATTGAAGCATTGAATTCAAGCAACGCTATAGAATTTGCGGCAACCTGGAAATATTCCGATATTCCGGGCGGTATTCTTTTCGACTCCGGTGTGTTTATGTCCTCCGGCGAACCCCGGAGCAACTCGGTTGCGTAGCAACCCATAGCGCCTCCGGTATCCATAGCAACAGCCACGTTTGTCGCGGAAAGAGTAGTATGATGTCCTGGAGCCGTTACGGTGAAATTGTGATTTGTATGGAGCGGTTTACATGCATGCCGCACTGTTCAAATAATATTTTAAGATTGAGGTGCAAGTTGATGTATTAGGGATGAAATTATGAATGGGTGAATGAATATGAGATTTTTATGGAGCGGTTTACATGTATGCCGCACTGTTGAAATAATATTTTAGGATTGAGGTGCAAGTTGATGTATTAGGGATGAAATTATGGATGGGTGAATGAATATGAGATTTTTATGGAGCGGTTTACATGCATGCCGCACTGTTGAAATAATATTTTAAGATTGAGGTGCAAGTTGATGTATTAGGGATGAAATTATGGATGGGTGAATGAATATGAGATTTTTATGGAGCGGTTTACATGCATGCCGCACTGTTGAAATAATATTTTAAGATTGAGGTGCAAGTTGATGTATTAGGGATGAAATTATGAATGGGTGAATGAATATGAGATTTGTATGGAGCGGTTTACATGCATGCCGCACTGTTGAAATAACATTTTAGGATTTAGGTGCAAGTTGATGTATTAGGGATGAAATTATGAATGTGTGAATGAATATGAGATTTGTATGGAGCGGTTTACATGTATGCCGCACTGTTGAAATAATATTTTAAGATTGAGGTGCAAGTTGATGTATTAGGGATGAAATTATGGATGGCTGAATGGATGTATCGTCAGGGGTTTCACTCTAGTTTACATGCATGCCGCACTATTGAAATAACATTTTAGGATTGAGGTGCAAGTTGATGTATTAGGGTTGAATTTATGGATGGGTGAATGGATATATCGTCAGGGGTTTCACTCTAGTTTCAAGTGGTTTACATGCATGCCGCACTGTTGATATAATACACTGCTCAAAATTAAACAAATATATTTAAAAAATTTAATATAAAATAAAATCTATAAATTATTATAATTTTAATTTTATAAATATATATTTAACAAGTCCTGTATATATTCAATATTTTAATTTAAAATTTTTAAAATACCCGTATACAATATATTTACATATTTATCTCAAAATTTTAGCATAGAATAAGCCATCAACAAAATTCAAAAACCCTCAATCGTTCTTAACGACACATTCAAAACATATCTTATCGTAACATCAAATCGCTAGCTACCAAAAAAATGGTCGTAATCCCGAACGGGCACAGGTGCGTCTGTTCTTAAGTGAGTATTGTGTCACCACACCTTCAAACCCAGATAAAAACAGTTGCTCACTTCGTTCCTACCCCTGGTTTAAGGGTAAACATCGCTGAAAACTTTACTGAACAACTATAACTCACACAGTAGCTAGTTTAATATAAGGACTTATTTTTTTCTTGAAATATTGTTGATTGTTTGAAAAGACACGTGTTCGATTATCATCTGGGGATATTTACGTAGGAGGGTTCATGCATACTTGAAGTTTTTTTTTTATTTTTATCTTCTCAGTAGTATCGAGTCGACCTGTGGATCTTGAGAACCTTGGTTCGATTCCTACAGTCGACAAACAATTAAATCTTTGAGGGCCGTGATTTGACGGCATAAATATATCACTTACCGAGATCTGCTTCGGGAGAGTGCCACACCCAGTAATGGGTAAAAGGCGTTATGATATATTTATTTATATTTATTTTTATCTTCATTTAGCCATTACTGGATGTGGCAGTCTGCCGGAACAGAATTTGATAAATATTTATGTGGTTACCAGCCGTCAAATCACGGCCCCCAAAGATGTTAGTGGTGGGGGAGCCACAAAAGTAGAGTAAATGATAAAATTAAGACAAATATTATGGTACCTCCGTCAGTACGGTGGTGTGGATAGCGATACGGAATTCGAATCCGGAGATCCCGAGTTCGAATCTCACTCAAGCTAAAAATGAACTACTACATTGCGGCTCGGTGAGTGCGGACCCTGTACTGTAATTGGGATTAAGTTCCTGTTGTACAGCGTAACATAAATAAATAAATAAATATATCATCACGCCTTTTATCCATTACTGGGTGTGGCATTCTGCCTAAGCAGATTTCGGTAAATGATATACTTTTTCGCGTGAAGTGCGGTTACCAGCCGTGAAATCACGGCCCTCAAAGATATTAGTGGAGAAGAACCCACAGGGGTAGATTTAAATTGGTGAAAATTATTTGTCGGATGTGGGCATCGAACCAGGGTTCTTAAGATCCACAGACCGAATTGATACCACTGAGCCACCTACCCCATTTATACAATTAATTTGCAAATTACGATGGTTATTTTATTGTTGTTAAGGGTAGATGGCGTAGTGTCTTAAATACCCGAGTTCGATTGCAACCATCGACAAACAATTTTGAAATAGTTTTATATGTACGATATTAACATGTCACAAAAGTTAAAAGATTTTATAAAAAAATATGAAATAAACACTTGGCTAAGTCTCACAAAATTCAGCCTCCAAGTCACCTTATGAGGGCATCGTCAGAGGCTGGCCAGCACAGTTAGTAACCATAGACGCGTTTCGCTCTTATTAGAGCTAATCAGTATGGTATAACTCACTTCTTCACCTAGAACAAAGTTCACGTGAAGAAGCTGGTGACGAAGAACTGTGCCAGCAGAGAATAAGATCTCTAACAAACTAGTAAGATGACATGAGAAGTTCTGTGGAACAAATCGTGCCATCTACCGATAAAAAGAAAAGCTACGCAGCAATTTAAATAACAACAAAAACAAAATTAATTGTCATCCAACACTTGGTGAAACTAGGTTTAATAAAAAATATTAAATAAACACTTGTCTAAGTCTCACAAAATTCAACCTCCAAGTCACCTTATGAGGGCATCGTCAGAGGCTGGCCAGCACAGTGAGTAACCATAGACGCGTTTCGCTCTTATTAGAGCTCATCAGTATGGTATAACTCACTTCTTCACCTACAACAAAGTTCACGTGAAGAAGCTGGTGACGAAGAACTGTGCCAGCAGAGAATAAGATCTCTAACAAACTAGTAAGATGACATGAGAAGTTCTGTGGAACAGGCAATGCCATCTACCGAAAAAAGGAAAAGCTACGCAGCAATTTAAATAACAACAAAGACAAAATTAATTGTCATCCAACACTTGGTGAAACTAGGTTTAATAAAAATATTAAATAAACACTTTGCTAAGTCTCACAAAATTCAGCTTCCAAGTCACCTTATGAGGGCATCGTCAGAGGCTGGCCAGCACAGTTAGTAACGCTCTTATTAGAGCTCATCAGTATGGCATAACTCACTTCTTCACCTAGAACAAAGTTCACGTGAAGAAGCTGGTGACGAAGAACTGTCTTTTGTCTTTGTTGTTAAAAGATTTTAGTTTTGCGGACTATAAATATGTTTGTTCTGAATCCACTATAAGTTGTAGGTCCTTGTACTGTAATTGAGATTAATTTATGGACAGTTGTAGCTTAATAGTAGCGCAGATATTTGACAAACAAGAGTTTACAGATTTAACTTTATTGAGTTGAATTTATATCCAAAAATATATTTTTGTTTCAGTGGTTCTAATTCAACTATAAATTGTAGGTTCTTATACTGTAATTTAGAATAATTTGCGGATAGTTGTGGCACAATAATAGCCTTGACTCTTGACAAACAAGAGCTTGTAAATTTATTTTTTACTGTTTTTAACGTATAACGAAGATACGAGTAGAAATAAATATACATATTTGACAAATATTTAGTATTAAATTTCGTAAATACGGCCCTGTATGTCTTAAGTTTCTCGGTAGGGCGTACCGTAGACACACATCCATCATATACATCAAGACTACAGTGAAAAATTGTGGAAATAAAAATACATAACTACTTATTAAAAGAACAAAAAAATGTGTTCGGGAAAAATAGTGTTAGAATACTTTTAATGATTTGTATGGAGCGGTTTACATGTGTGCCGCACTGTTGAAATAATATTTTAGGATTGAGGTGCAAGTTGATGTATTAAGGATGAAATTATGGATGGGTGAATGGATATATCGTCAGGGGTTTCACTCTAGTTTACATGCATGCCGCACTGTTGAAATAACATTTTAGGATTGAGGTGCAAGTTGATGTATTAGAGATGAAATTATGGATGGGTGAATAGATATATCGTCAGGGGTTTCACTCTAGTTTGAAGTGGTTTACATGCATGCCGCACTATTGATATAACATTTTAGGATTGAGGTGCAAGTTGATGTATTAGGGATGAAATTATGGATGGGTGAATGGATATATCGTCAGGGGTTTCACAAATTTTGCAACTAATAAAGCAACTTATGTCCAATTTAACCGAAGTAAAAGCTCTTACAATTTTAGAAATCCTCGCGTATATTTGGGCCACTTTATATATAAACTCATTTCTGATATATCCACCTTAAAAAAACATCCCTTCCATTTCCCAGCGAATTTTCTTTCCCTTCTACAAAAAATCTCACGGAAAAAAATTAAAATTTCCATCAATTTTCCTCGGAGAAACTTGAGAATATTTTCCTAGAGTAAAGAGCTTTTTTATGGAAGCCGAGAGAAAAATTCTCCTTGCCGATTGGCCGGGAAAATCTTAAAGGAAAATTGATTTTCGTGACGTCACTAAACGTTGTTTCACTACGACACTAGAGGCGCTATGAGCAGACTCTTTCAACTGTCAGCTACAGGAGGAGGTATGTTGTGTCAGGGAAATTTGAGCTTTATTTTAAGATAGTATAAGTAAGAAAATTGTTTGAACGAATTTTAGAATGGATATTTAATTAATTGGAATTTGTTCAAATATGTTGTTTTGAAAATTTGGTAGTTGTATAGAGCGGCATATATGTAAACTGCTCCATACAAATCATAATTTTGTATTTATTAATATTTAAATAAAAATAAATAAATATATCATCACGCCTCTTACCTATTACTGGGTGTGGCACGGTGCCGAAGCAGATCTCGGTAAGTGATATATTTACGGTCGTAAACTGCAATCATGGTCCGAAAAAAAGTATGTATTTTTGTTTAAATAATTGTTATTTTTGTATTAAGTCCGTTAAATGAATGTTTTTTTGTTTTGCCTCAAAACAAAAAAGGCATTGAAACGAAGCAAAAAACAAGAATTTCGCCCGCGAAATACAAACAACATTTTTCTACAACTGTAAGCAAAGAATAATACAATAATTATTGATTGATTTAAGTAAATTCAAATTACGGCCCCAAAAACTAGTACTAGGGAAAAAGAGTTTCAATTTTAATTTCCTTGTACGAAGTAAAGGAAGTATTGTAATTCGGTTTTCAGATTTCAGTGGAAATATGCATTTTGAGCATCCCTGAATCCATTTTGAGTAATTTCGTCGTGACGTCTGTACGTACGCATCTCGCATAACTCAAAAATGGTAAGCCGTAGAAAATTGAGGTATTTAGGACTGTTATAACATCTAGTTGTGCACCTCCCTTTTTGCTCATTATATAACTTCCGGAAGTGCTACTTTACTTGAATCATAGATGAAAAACTATATTCAAATATCATCCAAAACTTTTTAAATTTGGTATATAAGACTACTATATCAATGGAAATAACATAATAGATTTTGGTTAAAATGGACTAACCGGAAGTGACACATTACATGAAGCTGTTAACAGTTGAAAAATGGTATTATTTTGATTTTAGAAATAAATGCTGCAATTAAAAGAGAATTAAATTCTGTGTCTAGCACATTAAGAATTATTAAATTAGCCTTTTGTATAAGCGAAATATCTAAATTTAAATATTATATATTTCTTGTTTCATGTAATTAAGTTTGCTATGGATTAGAACAAAAAATTATAAAGTTAATGTCAATGTCAAATTACATCAAATATGTACAATAAAAATATCTGATGTGGACACCACATGACTTCCTTGTACCCGTATTAAACTATAGATATTTTTTTAATTGCACATATTTCACATTAAATCTTTTATTTTTTGTTCTAATCCATAGCAAACTTAATTTAAAAAAAAATCAAAAAATATATAATATTTAAATTTAGATATCTCGTTTATGCAAAAAGCTAATTTAAAAATTCTTAATGTGCTAGACGCAGAATTTAATTCTCTAAAACTTTTATTTGCAGCATTTATTTCTAAAATTAAAATAATACCATTTTTTTCAAGGAAAACTGTTAGCAGCTTCATGTAATGTGTCACTTTCGGTTAGTCTATTTTAATCAAAATCTATTATGTTATTTGCATTGATATAGTGGTCTTATATACCAAATTTGGTTTTAAATTATATTTGAATATAGTTTTTTATGAAAATCTATTATAGGCTTCAAGTAAAGTACCACTTCCGGTAGTTGTATAATGACCAAAAAGGGAGGTGCACAACTAGATGTTATAACAGTCCTAAATACCTCAATTTTCTACGGCTTACCGTTTTTGAGTTATGCGAGATACGTACGTACAGACGGCACGACGAAATTAGTCAAAATGGATTCAGGGAGCGCCAAAACACCTATTTCCGTTGAAATCTGAGAACCGAAAATTTTCGCGATTACAATACTTCCTTTACTTCGTACAAGGAAGTAAAAATGTAACTATAGTACAATACGCATACAAGGAAGTCATGTGTTGGCCACATTAATTTTTTTATTTATTCTTCTAACACTTTAGATTTGTTCATTATAGCACATTACGTCAGACTAATTCTTAAATCCATAAATAATTTATTTCCGGTACAGTTTCGGGTTCAACACCTTTCAGTACACGGTAATGTATCGCCTGCTAGCCATTGCTTTCACCACTGGTCGCACATTAAGTCCTGTTGACACTGTAGTTAATCCAGGCTTTGTGAGGATTCAAACCCGGCCAGTTGGGTCGCGTAACATTGTGACCCGAGCTCAACCCTTTACGCGGAAGTATATACATATACACGTACATATATATATGTAGCAAATACACCCTCGATTTAAACACGCAAGGGAAGTATTGGAGTAAAATGTAGTTTGTTTAAAATAGAGTTTGAATTTGTCCGTCAGTACGGTGGTGTGGATAGCGATACGGAATTCGAATCCGGAGATCCCGAGTTTGAATCTCACTCAAGCTAAAAATGAACTAGCACACTGCGGCTCGGTGAGTGCGGACCCTGTACTGTAATTGGGATTAAGTTCCTGTTGTACAGCGTAACATAAATAAATAAGTCTTATACATGATGATTTAAGGGTGATATTTGGGGAAAGTAATGTTATTTAAAAATTATGGTAGACTGCTTAATGAAAGTTGTTAAAGTGTTAAAATATTTTTGAGATAAATTTACATGCATGCCGCACTGTTGAAATAACATTTTAGTATTGAGGTGCAAGTTGATGTATTAGGAATGAAATTATGGATGGGTGAATGGATATATCGTCAGGGGTTTCACTCTAGTTTCAAGTGGTTTACATGCATGCCGCACTGTTGAAATAACATTTTAGGATTGAGGTGCAAATTGATGTATTAGGGATGAAATTATGGATGGGTGAATGGATATATCGTCAGGGGTTTCACTCTAGTTTACATGCATGTCGTACTGTTGAAATAACATTTTAGAATTGAGGTGCAAGTTGATGTATTAAGGATGAAATTATGGATGGGTGAATGGATATATCGTCAGGGGTTTCACTCTAGTTTCAAGTGGTTTACATGCATGCCGCACTGTTGAAATAACATTTTAGGATTGAGATGCAAGTTGATGTATTAGAATCAAAATAATTCTTGAAATTGAGAAATTTAAAACCAAAAAATTTCAATCAAATTTTCAACTTTTAATTACAATACTACGCTAACGTTTTCGGTTTTCCTGGCCGGAGCGTCGCACCAGAGGTGGGGGAAACTTCCGGTTTAATCTCCTGTCAGAGCAAACCTCATTTCCGGTGGAACAGGCGACGACAGCGCCAGCGACAGCCCTGTAGCGCCGAGCTGAAGAACTAAAACGGTTCAGGTTTCACATGAAATGAGATTCTTGTGTGCGTGGTTTTTTCTTTCGAGGAAAATTCGATGCTGTTTTGTTAAGAAGCTTAGGAAAATGTGAAAATGAAAAGAAAATTGTTAGAGGAGGTATTTCTTCAGTGCGGCATACATGCAAACCGCTTCATACAAATCACAAACTAAAGTGAAACCCCTGACGATATATCCATTCACCCATCCATAATTTCATCTCTAATACATCAACTTGCACCTCAATTCTAAATTGTTATTTCAACAGTGCGGCATGCATGTAAACCACTTGAAACTAGAGTGAAACCTCTGACGATATATCCATTAACCCATCCACAATTTCATCCTTAATACATCAACTTGCACCTCAATCCTAAAATGTTATTTCAACAGTGCGGCATGCATGTAAACCACTTGAAACTAGAGTGAAACCCCTGACGATATATCCATTCACCCATCCATAATTTCATTCCTAATACATCAACTTGCACCTCAATCCTAAAATTTTGCCAATTAAATCTCTTAAACACCCTTTAAAAAAACCATCTACAAAACATTAATTCAAAAGTTGCGGCACACTTATAAACCGCTCCATACAAATCACAAACTAAATCCCAATACTTTCAAAGCAAAATAAGAAACACATTTGTTTTCTCTCACAGTCTAACCGGCAAGTACAGTTCACAAAGACCATAGATCAACGTTTGACAGTTCTGTTCCTCAACGCGTGCGAAATAAGAATGTGGCATTGACAGGCGAGTGTACACGATTATGTGGTCAGTAAACGCACGCAAACCAAGAATTTATCTACAGCCGGGGGTTTTCGCTATCCACATATACGGAATTGCGGTTGTAGTTTCTATAGAGCGG